>JANCRC010000002.1:25957500-27207500 GCA_024362995.1 Heteromeles arbutifolia
CTTTCGTAGTTCTAGGGTTAGGGTTAGAAACTTAAAATTAAGATTAGGGAAAAGGGCCAGAGAAGGAGCGGGTGAAACAGGACCCAGGGATGCCATTTTTTTTTCCTTTTAAACGAGCGATGTTGTGGAAGGGAGATTTGAACACTGAACATTGAATAATGTCACTCTTTCACTTTCGTAATTCTAGTTTGGCAACTCTTAACAAAATATGTAAAATTTCATGCATTGGATTTTTTCTTTTTCTCAAAAATGCGACTAGCTGGTGGCTTTGTCATAGCAGTCTACCCTTTTGGTGGCCGGAAATACTCACAGAGGCATTTCAACCTTCCTCTAATCACCGTCGTGTGATTCACTAATGAAATAAATCAAACTCAGGATATGCCATGTGAAATACAATCAAAAATCATCATCAACCACTGAATCACCTCGTGGTTGTTCATGCATTGGATTGGATAAGGGTTTCTGCCCTAAATATGAGTTTAGTCACTCCATCTCTTTGGTCATTTCATGGGCCAATAATATTGAGTTATAAAATAGTAGGCTGGGCATTGCTTTTAAGTTGATCTTCAAAACCACATAAATGAAGTTGGGCCTAATCAAGGTCCTCTCGGTACTCCAACACTATATTGCACTTTTATTTTTGGACTAGCTCAACTCAACTCGCGAAAAGCAAGCGAAGATTCAGAATTTTCAACTCAAATTTGAACTTCTACACATACATTATTAGACGTCCCCGGCTCTACTTTAGGGTTCTGTTTGACCCAAGAGTTAAAAATATGTTGTCATTTCATGTAATATAGAGACTGCATGGAGAGAAGGACTAGTGTGCGAGATCCCGCCCATATTAAAAATAAAAAATAAAAAAAAAATCTGAATTATAATTCGAGCACGTATTAATTGATATTCTCCAAAGTTTGCATACACGATTAGATTACATCATTATTTATTTCCTTTTGTTTTTGCTAAACATTATACAATTTATTTACATGATTATTTGACATGTTTTTGTGGCATGACAACGCAGACTGCATCATCATAATTCATCACCATGCCCCAACAATGTTTTTGTGGGTCTCACGTGAACCTTCGCCTAATGGAAGGGATTAGAAATCTCCCTCGCATGCCGTCAGGTCACTAGGATGAGAGGATTGAACGAACACGTCGACACTGGGATAATTTCCATGAAATGTGAAGGGATGGAGGATTCAAAAGTTTTTAGTATCCTTTTGGTGATTTTATACTTTGAAAAAACATAAAGAAGCAATAATTTGAGGAATAAACATCGACTAATTCTGTACTAGCAATCACGTTAATATAAAGAATTCATTGAATTTTGATCTATGTTTTCTCAAGAATCTAATTAGCGAAAACTCCAAAGATAGAAAACCTTTTAAGCACTAAGAGATTCCTAAAGCAATATGCGTAATCGAAAAAAAGTCACTGGTTGTCAAAGTTATTCATCTTTCACTATGAGGAATCTTGTAGGAAAGATTTGAAACTCAAGTGGTGGATGGGTTTGCGATACAATTTCTTTTATGGAGGCCTTTAAGGGAAGGGAATCCCATTTTTATATAAAAGTAGGCATTAGTTGTGGAGCAACCGTCTATTTTTTAAGTTGTACCTTATAGATTATCTTTACAAAATATTAGCCAAATCGAAAATATTTAAGGCACCTAATTGAGTTTAAAGAAATTGGCGAAAACTTTGTTCTAAGAAAACATTGAAATTTGACTGTAACAATTAAATAGAAAAATGGTTTCGGATTGAATTGAATTTTTGCAAAGTATGATCTATGAATCCAGACTTACAAAATAGACGGTTCAGATTGTTGAAGTTTGTTGTAGAGTTTGTCCCACAACTATTCTCTATTTTTTTTTTATTAAAATGGGGATCCCTTCCCTTAAAGAGCTTGTTCTTTTATACTTAAACTTTGGGTAAATTACACAAAACTACCTCAATTATGGATTGAACCACAATCTCATATCTCATGTTTTAAACATTGCAATGTCATACCTCAACTTATGAATTCGTTGCAATGCCAAACCTCCATTAAATTTTCTATCAATTTGGCTGTTAAATGATGGCATGACAAGAGCGAGGCTCACTCCTTCACCAATTGGAATAAAAAATTAATTTTTTTTTTTATTTTTTATTTAACATTAAATATAAAAAAAATCTCTCCCCCTTTCTCCTCGTTGACGGATTCTGCAAGGAAGAATTCGTTGTATAATATAGAGAATTCATAAGTTGAGAAATAAACATCGACTAACTTTGTGCTAGCTTGTTCGACTAGAGCACATAAATAAGGTAGCTTGCTTACTTAGTGTGAAACGCTAAGGCCAAGTAAGCAACGTTAATGGACTGCTCCCCATTACAGACGCTTTCACACGGCTTCTTTTTAGATAAAATAGGCCATAGAAATTCACTCATAACAGAAGCTAGAGGACAATATTTGTAGGGCGGTATTCGTGGACGGATGAGCGATTGGACCGCCTATAGGATAGTTACTGGACAGATGCGACCATTACCTGTTGACAGATGACACGCAGAAGAGCGAGAAGTCACTCTATTTAAAGGACGGGAATTGCACATTAAAGGAAGGGAATCATGTACTGAGCTAGCCTGCCTTGAACTTGAAGTAGGTAGTCTCTCCTATATCTGATAGCTTTAACTGGCCACTACAAAGAAATTGCCATAGATCGAAACTAATTCCAAGCTTAGTATCCCCGGATAGTTTTGCGATACAATATGCACAACCGAGAATGTTGATCTATGTTTTCTCTAGAATCTAATTAGTCAAACTCCAAAGATAGAAAACCTTTTAAGTATAATAAAAGATTCCTAAAACAATATGCGCAACGGAAAAAAAGTTACTGGTTGTCAAAGTTATTGATCTTTCACTAGGAGGTGGTGGATAGTTTTGACTTTTGCGATACAATATCTTTTATACAACTTTTTATATGTTAGGCAAACATGTGTTTAGTCAAGTTAGTTAAAACAATATGTTTAATCTTTTGCATCTTAGTTTAAATCTTTTACGTAATTTATTGTACCAATCACTTCCTTTCTTAAAAAAATAAAAGTTATAAAAATCTCGCATGTTTGAATCTTTTGTGAGCCCGAATTATTTAATTCTACCAGCTACTATGTTTTGTTTTGTTCTTATTTTTTACAATGTAGCATTGCATACTTGCTTGAATTTGCACCAAAAGAAAAAAAAAAAAAAAAAAAAAAAAGCAGCAATATGAACCACTTTCCATCAGTTTTATTTTATAATTTTTTTCATTACTGTGCGAGTAATGAAAAAGATTAGGAGAAAGAAGATATTTACCCCTTTGAGTTTACTTTTTTCTACTTCTATTTAAAGTTGAGAAATAAAAAGTATTTGATAAATTTGTCCAACTTATTTTAAGAGCAATGTGCATTTTCGTTATTTTGCAAACTCAAAAAAAATTTACGCTAGAAATTTAGGACACACCGTAACAATTACAAGATACAAAAATAAAAACACACAAAAACAAAAACGCAACTGGGATTCTGGAGTTCCTAGAAGACAATGAACTCTAAGACTCCACGAAAGATTTTTCAATCTCCACGAGGGATTTTTCAGTGTGCTAGAAACACGATCCAGTACATTAAGTGTTAGAAAATATTAGTATTTAGGTTTATTTCTGGTATTTGGGTTTTGCTTGTTAGTTTAGGATTTAGGCCTAGCCCATATGAGTTAGGGTTTCTTAGGTTTAGCTCTCTATAAATATTGCTTGTAATTTAGTTTGAGAGTAAGTTAATCACAATGTAGTCTCTTAGGGTTTTGTAGCCGTTTCGACATTCTCGTTGGTTCAATAAAATTCTTATTATTTTGTAATCTTGTTTGTAGCGCACTATGATATTCAAGTATAATATTAATAATACAATTGGTTGAAAACTTTAAAATAAAATTTCAACCAATTATGTTATGCAATTGGTGTATTAAGCTGTGTTCTTGTCACACTATAAAATTTTTGGACCCCTCATATCATAGTGGAAAAATGAGGGCCCCACCCACAACTCCATTTTAATAATGCGCTATAAATTAAAGGAAAATGGATCCTCTCTTGATCATTTCCTTTTAATCTATCAAGTTCGGGGATCCGGACAGTGGAAATTTGATCCAACAACTACAAATAGGGGCCCATTTTAAAAGTTATAATAGCTTTAGCCGTTTGATCAAATTTTAACGGTCCATATCCCAGGACATGATGGATTAAGAGGAAAGGATCCGGAGATGATTATTTTTCAAATTAAAATATAAATGAAACCTTTCAATTTTCTTGAATACTGCTTGTGAAACGAGAACAACTGAGATTGTAAATACAAGATTAAACAGCTGTGAACTCAAATTCAACGGCTAAAACATAAGTAGTAATGTATCACTGAAGCCACACTGAAAGGAGTAGGATTCTCTTTCCTCTTTTTTTCTCTCATCTTCCGTTCCCTCCTATTTGAACGGTTATGGTTAAGACATATCAACATTTTATATTAATTTTTTTATAGAAAAAGAAAGACAAAATAGAGAATATGAAATGAAAAGATGGAAATGGATGAGAGGAGGAGGGGAGAAAATCCTAATCCACACTCAAATCTCTAAAAATTTACCTGAAATAAGTAATCTTGATCTCTTGGGAGAGTGGTGGGTCCGCTCTAGTCAACTCCACAGTCAAAACCCTCTCTCTCACATGTCGAACACACATTCTCAGAGACAAATGTGTTACGAACTTAGCAGAGCGCACATCGGGGCTGGTTCTCTACGCAAACCCCACTTATTTCTTCTTCTACCCCACTTTTGAGTTCCCTCTCTCTCTGGTGGGTGAGTGAGAGGAGGTTTCCCTCTTGGCTTCGACCATGGCTGCGTACGGACCTGGATTTCTTCTGGGTTTTCTTGCATTTCTGGGAATGCAGCTCCTCCCTCAAATAATGGCAGGTCAGTACAATTTCTGGGTTTTTTTTTTAATTATTTTTTTATGAACCTCTGGTTTTGCTTAGTTTTGTTCTGTATTGTGTGACTGAGGAGCCTGCATTTATGTTTGTTTATTTAAATATTATTTTCTTCATTTTTTTTGTTCTAATTGTAATTCATGTTTTGGGCACTTTCACTTTCAGCGACCCTATTGTAGGTTATTATGTATTAATTCTGGAGATGGGTCCTTTTGAAAATTCAAGTTTTTAACTTTTTTTTTTGTTGAATTTTTAATTTTAAGACACCCGCGAGTTCAGTTTTTAGCTTTTATTTCCCTTCTTAAAGAAAGAAAACAAATTTTTTGCTGTGATTTTTAATGGGGTTACTATTTGTTATCAATACATGTTATTGGCATGTGTTTTACAATTTTGAGCTCAATTTGGCTACTGGGTTTTTGTAGTTTTAACAATCTGTGTGTTCTGGTGAAATCCAACATTTTCAGTGTAAATTTTTTATCTTCTCGTTGCAAATTATAGCCTTTTTTGGGTGTGATGTAATAAATTTGTTGGTATAATTTGAATAGATTGGAGCAGGCCTTGCATGTATCTTATACTCTTGCCCTTCGTAAAAGCTATATAGAAAACAATTGTTGACGTTGTGAAGAGTCACATGTGCTTGCGTTGGTGCTGCATCCTTTGCCAATATGGTGTGCACAATAGAGCATCGGGTGAATGCTATACTTGTAGAAGTCAAATATAATAGATTTGAAATCTGTCTTGGTCTATGTTCTTTATCACACTAGCAGTTCATTGAACTTTTTAGGTTACTCCAAGAAAATGCATCTTCATTCAGGGATAGAGTACTGCTGAGTGATAATCATTTCGGACAGTGACTAATGTGCTTAGTTCTTATCTTAATTGGGAGCTACTTGTTGTCTTAAGAATAATAACGGGGTTACGATACATAAAACAACATACGTTTTGAGATCCAACACTGAGAAGTCCTGGACCCTGCATGGAGGTCTAAAATACTCTGTTAATACATTGGACATCACCAACAGATGCAATGTTTGTTAATTCTTGGAGTTTCTGTTATAATCGTACATATCCATTCCAAGGCTATTATATGTTTGCCCATTACAGACAGTTTCAATCCAGTGTAGAGATTATCAGTACTTATCGGTTCTGGTCAAACAGTCTGATGTCCCTTCGTTGTGATGAATTTTAAATGAAATAAGACCATAGTATATACTTTTGCAGAATGCCCCTTAAATTTGAGTGGATCAAACGTTACTCAGGCAGCCTCTTTGTGCTCTAATAAAGAAGACAGAGGAAAGTGTTGCCGCTATATAAATGCTTTCATTGCAGTTTCTATTGCTCAGTATGCAAATGTGACAAGCAACTTGGGCGTTCCTTCAAATTTATCTGACATATGCCTCCATTCCATATCACAAACCTTAGTACTGTATGGAGTTCCTAGAAATGCAACAGCTTTCTGTGGGTTTGGGACAAAAATTCCAGTAAATTATGAGTGTAAGGGTCGAATAACTGTCACACAAATGCTGCAGTCTCCAAAGTTCATTGATGTCATGGCAAATTGCAAAGTACCACTTTCAGAGGAAACTAAATGCAAGAAGTGTTTAAATTCTGGCATCGTATATCTTCATCGTCTATTAGGAACAGAAGATAATATAACTTTGAGTACCTGCCGTGATGCAACTTTTGCTGCATTGGCAAGCCAAGTTGATGATGCTTCAGCTATTGACATGGCAAGCTGTTTCTTTCAAATCCAGGGGCTCAACAACATCCTACCAGGTACGGACAGTCTGTGGAGGAGATTTTGGTTTATACTGAAACAGAATGTGACAAATACCATGTGCTAGATTTCAACTGTATTATAAAACTCTGTGTTACCGTTTTGTTTAGTCTTTAGTGTTTTCTTAAAAACTATTCTATTTTTTCAATTACCATGTTGTAATTTTTTTTTGTTGTTGCAATCAATGTCATGCTTCGTGTGTTAAATAAATAATTTTATGCTATTAGTACGAACAAACAAGGGTATATTGTATATTTGGTAAACTAGAATAGTGAACTAGTTTTTGGATCCAGGTTTGGTGAGGTAATAGAAGGCCTCTTCAAATCATATAAGTACTTCAACTATTGCCACTGTCATTGATGTTTTATTTACCTTTGTTTCGGTGGAAAGGTTGGTTGTTGGGAACAGCTTTAATGTATTTTGAAATGCCTTGAGGGCAAGCTTGGTATGAGGATGGTTAACATTATGTCATTTTTCCTGAAACATATTGTGAGAAGTGATCGTTATTTGTTTTTATCAATCACATAGACCTGTATAATGTACAATATACTATTTTTCTTACGAATAAGTAATTTTAAAAGCAGAAGATCTGGGTTCAACTATTCATGTTTGTGTAATCTTTATAAATGGGGTTCGTGGTCCATATATTTTCTTGATCCAAACAGGTAAATTTTTTTTCATGTTGAAATTGTGTTTCTAGTTTCAGAGCCATCGCCATCCTCCACCCCGAAGGCTTCTCCAAGTCCTTTTGTGGCTGCTAGCCCAAGCCAACACTTGTTGGGTCCACCCCAAAATGAAACACATCATTCCTACCACCTTACATTGGTTCCAGGTATTGGCATTGCAGTAACAGCTGTCGCTGTAATGATGCTTTTAGTCTTGATAGTTCTCATTCGTAAGAAAAACAGAGAGTTACTGGATTCTGAGAGTATAGATCAAAAATCGTCAAAATCCTTTCACTCGCCTCGTCCTATGAGGAAATTTCAGGAAGGTATAATTATCTCTCTTATTTTTCTCGTAATTTGTTTTCTTGATGACTTGTATTCATGAATGAAACATTTTGTTGGGGGTCCCATCTGAGATGGTATTTAAGTGCAGGTCCTCCATCTATGTTTCGGAAATTCAGCTACAAGGAGATAAAGAAGGCAACTGAAAACTTCAACACAATTATTGGACAAGGGGGATTTGGAACTGTTTACAAAGCTCACTTTAGTGATGGTTTAGTGCTAGCAGTTAAACGAATGAACAAAGTGTCAGAGCAGGGAGAACATGAGTTCTGCAGAGAGATAGTGCTTCTAGCCAGATTGCATCATCGTCATCTTGTTGCTCTGAGGGGCTTTTGCAGCGAGAAGCGTGAGAGGTAGTTAATTTATGTATGTTTCTGTATGTTTGTGGCCCTTATATACCTGCCCAAATGCTTTACGTGTTCCATGGCAGGTTTCTCATGTATGAATACATGGAAAATGGTAGCTTGAAGGACCATCTTCACTGTATGTTACTCCATGTCTTGAATTCCCTTCTGCTGAGAATAGTGTTCTAGAACTGGATTATGGAAGGGGATGACTTTATGGTGTTTTTCATCGCGTTTGAAATCAATTCTTTCATCCTTTTGTCTCTCTCCCTCTCTGTTGCACTGTCACACACACTTGCACTCGTGCAGAGTTATGACTCTATCTAACAACACAAGTTTCTGAATTTTGGTGGAATCCCACTTTAGTATGGTGATTTTTACCTTTGGTATATTCAGGATTTCAAAAGCCATGGAGGACAGCATAAAGTCATTCTCTTATTTTGTTTTGAAAGCCATATTCTTTTAAGGCCATGTATTCTGATTGTGTTAATTCTAATCTTTATGCAGCTCCAAATAGGACTCCTCTAAGTTGGCGGACTAGAATCCAAATTGCCATTGATGTAGCTAACGCTCTGGTAAACAGCAGGCTTAGAGTCATCTTTTTACTGGCTTGTGTTGTTCATGAAATTGATTTGCTTCTAATTTGTTCTTCCGTGCAGGAGTATCTCCATTTCTATTGTGATCCTCCTCTTTGCCATAGAGATATTAAGTCCAGCAATATCTTACTGGATGATAATTTTGTTGCCAAGGTAGAATATATGGCTGGATGCAGATGTAGCTTTTAATACTCGATCGGAATCTCTTCGTTCTCAAAACAACTTAACGAAGAAAGACGTTAACCCCTCTCATATATGACTAAACTTTTTATTCTTCTTTAAATCGAATGCATTCAAGGAGGAAGATTACTTTTATAAGTTTTATGATACTCCTTCCGTGGCAGGGAATGCATGCCAAGAACTCTTTTAAACTCTTGAAAGAAATCTCTCCACTTTTCTTTCCAGGTTGCAGATTTTGGCCTTGCACAGGCTTCAAAAGATGGTTCTATTTGCTTTGAACCAGTAAATACGGATATCCGGGGAACTCCAGGTTAGAGAATCATATTGATAGACTGACATATGAAGGTATAGTTTCTTTTTGCTAAAAACCTATGTTGAATGGATGGCTTCAGGTTATATGGATCCGGAGTACGTGGTTACCCAAGAGCTGACGGAGAAAAGTGATGTATACAGCTACGGTGTGTTACTGTTGGAGCTAGTAACTGCGAGGCGAGCAATACAAGACAACAGGAATTTGGTAGAATGGTCACAAAAGTACATGGAATCTGAATTAAGCTTACCTGATCTGGTGGATCCCAGTATACGAGATTCATTTGATTTGGATCAGCTCCAAACGATTGTGTCTATCGTGAGATGGTGCACCCAGAAAGAAGGCCGCGATAGGCCTTCAATCAAACAGGTGCTTAGGCTTTTGTACGAGAGTTCGGACCCAATGCATAGTGGGTTCCTAGCAGCCGTGGAAGATGAAGAGTACGAAGAGACGGAAGGAAGAGGAAGGACTAGTAAAGGGAAGATGCATAGGACTGACATGATTTTTCATAGCGGGGATGGGAGGTATCTTGCTTCTTCTTCGAGTACATCCAGGTCTTATTGTAGTAGAAGCTTCTTGCTTGAAAATGGTTCGCCACAATCCCCTCCGAATATTCTCTCCGTTTGAAGACTTCATTGATTTGAGACTGTTCCACGGATTGAGGTACGTTCAGCATTTCTTCAGCTCAACGTTTCGAAAAACTCATCAAACAGCTTCAAGGTGTTTACCAGTTTGGACCAAAAGGCCGAAGCAAATTGTGAGGGCAGTATTGTTGCAAGCGTATGTCTTTTGCTTGTTAGAAGTTTTGGGGAAGCATATGAATATATATCCTTTTGCTTGTACTGTTGTTAAAGACTTGGACAATTTTGGAACAACATTAATTTGGTATGGACCATTTTCCTACGTACAAGAAACGTTTTTTTTTCCCCTTGTGTATATAGAAACCTTTAAGGGAAGGGATTCCATTTTTTTTTTTTTTTTTTTTATAAAAATGGGGATTAGTCATTAGGCCCCACACACCGCATCGAACTTTAACGATCCGAACAGTCTACTTTTTAAGTTGCATCTCATAGATCATCTTTGCAAAATATTAGACAAATCGAAAATATTTGAGGCATCTAATTGAGTTCAAAGAAATTGACAACACTTTTTTCTCTAAGAAACATTGAAATTTCATTGTGATAATTAAATAGGCAAACAGTTTTGGATTGAATTGAATTTTTGTAAGGATGATTTATGATTCGAGATATACAAAATAAACGGTTCAGATCATTGAAGTTTGATGTGGAGTAAGTCTCGCAACTAATCTTCATTTAAAAAAAGAAAATGAGAATCTCTTCCCTTAAAGGGCATGTGTGTGTATATATGGTTCCACATTGATTCAAGTTAATTGGTGATGGCAAAGCAGATAAAGTAATCAGATATAGTATGTTCATTCGCGTTCAAACTTTCCCGTGATGCGAAGATTGATCAATTACGCAGCACATCGTGTCGCAGTAGCTCAACTCCGTTAATTTTTACTTGTAAATGAGAAATTTTAGGCTCGAATCTCTGGAATGACAACTTCGATATTAATTTTAAACTTTCATGTGTGAACAATAAAACTTCAACAACCTAGTATGAAGAGGAGTCTCATTACCATTAGGGAAAAAGCACTAGAACAACTTTTTATCATGAAAAAGAGGGCCAAGTTTAAACAAACAACAACAATACAAGCAACAAAGCACAATCACATTTCAAATCTTCAATCCAAGCAAATAAAAATGTAGCCCAAAAGTAGAAGAATAGCAAACCAGAAACAACACGTAAATATCCTCCGCAAAATCGATAACTCCGGCAACAGAAGCAACCCAGGAAAGTCATTCTGATTCCCCTCCATACAACAATCAATTCCTCCAACTTTATACATTTGAATTATAGGACTTCCAGTTCAGGAAACACTAATGAGGAGAGGCAAACAGGTTTCTTGTCTGCGTACGATTTGGATCCCAACAAAAGCTTCAAGTTTGGCAACATACTGAGTTTGTCGAATGAGATTGAAATAAAGGACACTTAGCTTGACGATGTTTGGCGGGAAGTGCAGTGGATCAGGTAGATTCTCTAACTTGACTTCCCGGCAAAACTAAGCTTGATAAGATGCACAGGTTTTGAAAGTCGCATGTTTGCTGGAAATGATTCTCCCAGCGACAACGATTTAAGGTACTGGAATTTCTCTACGGTGGAAATCACTAAATTCACCCGTTCTTCTAATAAGCCAACTATCCTTAGTCAAGTACACCAACCTTAATTATAGTCTTGGCCATGCCATATGGAAAGAGGTATGCAAGGGTTTAGTAGACGACGAAACTAGGGGTGTGCATCAAAGCTGGTGAACCGAGAAACCAGACTAAACCGAGTTGGACCCATAAGTAGTTCGAACCAACATGTTAACTTACAAGGAATCAGTACCATTCTCATAATATGATTACTTATCAACCAAGGAACGAAAAAGAATAAGCAGCATTCTTTAACATAAAACATTTATTGATGAGTGGAGAATACTTCCACATTATGTAGGTCAAGCTAATTTCAGTTTCAGTATAATCAAGCACAAAAGCAAAATACAAGTAAATTTACATTAACATCTCCCATTAGCACTTTATCATCAGTTGCAAATGACCGGGCGTGAATTGTGCATGGAAATTTCAATATTAGCTTCCCATCCATGCAGGACACGTTTAACACAACAAAAAATAAAAGGTGCTTCCCAGCCTCATCAGTCATTTTGTTTTTCCCCTTCATGAAATTTGTAACAAAAAAAACGTAAATATTCAAAAAGGAGAGGGAGAGACGCTGGGCTGCTGTGTGCGTACCTAAAAAGCATCGGAAAATTACTAGAAACAGCAACCGAACCACCTTAATTTTTATAGCCACCACTTGCAGCCAGGAACTTCCTCTTGCCAACTGGCTCTTCAAGCAACACCACCACATCTGTCACCTTCGCAAACAGTTGCTCTAGCTGATTAACTCCAAACTTCCGATAGTCCAGCGTCTTTTTATACCTCTGCTGGTAGACCTCCTCAAAGCAACCCAAGAAAATCCGACAAGAGTAGCTGACAAGAATCTCTTGCAGCTCATATTTGAAATTCTCCAGACTAGGATCATCAATTCCACATTCACCTACTGTTCTCACATTGGTCTTTCCTTGGCTCGTCTCATCGTATTCTTCTACAACAACTCTTTCCTCCTCTGAGAACTCATCTGATGAGCCATTGCCTGTAGTAATATCCATGCACTCTTCTTGAGTCCCCTTCCCTTTCTTGTTATCCCTCTTTAACAAAACCAAAGGTGGTGCACTTGTGCCCGTTTTACAGTTCCGGAGGTAGACAAATCTCTTGTTCCCTTTTCCCTCTACAGCCATTGTGTCACCCAGCTTTTTGAACAGATTTACGAGCTTGAATGCACCATACTCTGATACATAAAGAGGCCTTCCAAAAACTTTCTGATACTCGGTTGGAACTTTCATAAGAGGCATGCAACCTCCCGATAGCTCAAGCAGTCTTACAAGCTGTCCCTTCAGACCATTTAGGTCCCCTGGCTGGACCCACCAAGTAGATTCATTTTGATCACCAGATGTTGTAGGCCCAGCAGAAACTTCATTGAGACCAGACGGGAGACTGTGTGACCTCGAAGCAGTAGGACAGCAAGGCACCATTACGGAACTACTGTTGAATTCAGATAGTGATTGTGAGACTATTGAAAAATCTCTCGAGTTGTAATAGCTTTGTGATATTCCCTTATACAAGATAGCTTCTTCTTCATTTTGGATATCCACATTATCATTGATATGGCAACCCATAAGATACCCAGAAATATCAGTGTGACCCCCACGAGGATGCATTAAAATTTTATTAGAAGGCACAAAGCCGTCTCCACGAGCCACACTAGGCCAGTCCCACACGAACTTACCAGCATTGCTGAGAGCAGATGAAACACCAACTCCAGATGGGATTACCAGGATAACAATATATCCACGTTGCCCAAGTATATGAAGTGCTGGAGCAAAATCAACATCCCCGGAGATGAGCATGATGGAAGAAGGTGGAGGATTGTCAAGGGCAAACAGGAACATATCAACCAGGATAGCTTTGTCAGCAGCATCCTTTCTTCCATTTGGAACATCAATTAGTCTAACACCAGTTCTCTGGCATCCCTCGCGGAGTCGTCTAGGGAAGCCATTAAAGTCCCCATAAGCAGAAAACGTCATAACTGCTCCTTTAATTACGGGATGCACCTGTAAAGCCATTCTGATATTACCAGCTACATCTTCTGGACGGACATCACTAGGGACAGGGCAGTTCTCAATATCCCAAAAGATAGCCACAGGACCATCCAAGGAGCCTCGGCTGGGCTGGTTTGTTAGAGCTTGAAACATGTTTGTGTTTGAATCTGATATATTTGCTCCTCTTTGCTCTGACAGTTCTGAAGGCACTATTGATGTTGATGTATATGGGAAAGCCATCACAGTTCAAAACTCATAGAATCCTGCTTACGCAAATAGAAGAAAACAGAATGAGAATGGTCCTCAAAAGACTTATTAATAACAAGATTAAACAAAAGCAAAACCTGCATCCCAAAGTGTGTAGAATTTTAATACTTGAGCATAATTTTTCTACTAGTTACTGAAAAGTTGCGAGTGGAGTTATACAGAATTAGATACAGACAACTACGGCCTCCTGTGTCTTAATAAGCATAATTTCAAAGGCGAATAATCACAGGGTGAAGGCCTCTTCCAAAATAAACCACACTGGTTTACCGAAGTGGAACCCAAAACAAGCAGCATTAGTCTTTCTCTTGTAAAAATGCAAATTAAACCAAAAGCGTACCAATTAAGGCGAATGAAGTGTACATTATCCCCACTGAACTACTTAATAGAGTTTGACTGAATGTACATCAAATTGTTCATTTCTCATTATTCTTATATTGCTGTTGTTTCTTGTTTAATGAATCTTCCTTGTTAGTCAAATACAATAATTAACAGTTAGGTAATACTGGACTTAAAACTAAAATCTTCGTTTAATAATCGCTCGGCTTTGCTTACCCTTCCTTATTTTCTATCTCTAACTCTCTAAACTTTCGTTTCCGCTTCTTTGAACAAAGACCAAAAGTAATCATGGTACTCGATTGACGTCTAAAATCTTATTTTCAGCCAAGTGCGATTGTAACAGTTGAGATTCGTAAACTTTTAGTGCCAGAAATCAACGTCAAATCTCCCAATCCGATCAAATCATCACAGAAATTTAACACCATGCATGGAATAAAAATTAGAAATTAAACATAAGAAATACAGAAACAAGAAAAGGGTACCTCATACTTTGCCTGCCGCTGCTCGTCGAAGGCCAATAAACTTAGATCCTAAATACCAAAAAGAAATCTGAAATTGAATCACAACCCACACAAATTGGAGCCAAAAAAGCAGAAAATTGGATAGATAGAGAGCAAAAGTGGGAAGAAGGAAGGATGCTGGTTAATGGGTAATTGGGGATTTATGTGAGAAACTGAGAATTTATAAGGAAACCGACGAGAATTTATATGAATTCGATTAGGAGGACTGACTAAAACTCGTACCTACTTTCTGAAATTCGAGCAAATAAAAACTGTAGATGTGGGCTTTGAAGTCGATGCCCAGAGAGAGAGAGAGAGAGAGAGAGAGAGAGAGAGAGAGAGAGAATTGT
Organism: Heteromeles arbutifolia; assembly: GCA_024362995.1. Classification (NCBI taxonomy): domain Eukaryota; kingdom Viridiplantae; phylum Streptophyta; class Magnoliopsida; order Rosales; family Rosaceae; genus Heteromeles; species Heteromeles arbutifolia. Next base: position 25,972,403 of record JANCRC010000002.1, read on the forward strand.
GATTTTTTGCGGGGTTTACTGCTGAAAGTCTAGAGAGAGAATACAAGATTATACAGAGAGAGAGAGGGAGAGAGTGTTGAGGGAGGAGGGTCAGAGCTTTTTCATTTTTCTGATAAAATTTCACGCGTATTTTGAAACCGACATACAGCACTTTCCTAATTAGCACTTGCAAGATTCTTTTTAACATCTGAAAAATGCGTGCGCTTCTTTTTTCAATGAATTTTTATTTATTTTTTCAAATTCAATGAAAATTTATTACCAGCCACAAAGATACAGATTTACAAATTAAAAGCCCAAAACAGAAAAACATAAACAAACAAAAAACACGTCAACCAAACAAACCAACAAGGGCCCAACCAAACAGTTGAGGCCCAAGAACAGAAGAGGAAAAAAGGATAGAAGAATCGAAAAATTTGCTGCTACCACCACTGTCGAAACAGTGCATCTTAACCTGCACAAACCCACACCCACAACCGAACATCGCCTCGCCAAAGTCATCATCCAACCCAAACAACTTTGCGAGCACAACCACAAATAGACCTGTCAGTTTTTGACACGACATGAAAACGACACAAAAATAATGGGTTTCGGGTCAATACGATAACTTATCGGGTCATTATCGGGTGACCCGTTAATAACGGGTTCTTAACAGGTATACACGCGGGTAACATGTGGGTAACCCGTTTCGACCTGTTAAGAAAAAAATTATTTTGATAATTTTAAAGTTTAATTACTAAAAGATTTATTATAAAATACAATAGCCATATTAATATATACAATATATTCTATATTAAATATATAGTTTTGTATTATTATTCTATATAAGTTAAAAAAAAAAAGTTTTTGTCATTATTTATTTTTATTATGAGAGTTCCTTATTATCATTACTAGGATATGGGAGCTCTCCTTCCTTGAAGGAGGAAATTCCATAGGTTAACAAGCAAAGGGTTAGAACTCTCTCTCTCTTTCTCTGACATGCTGCTTCTTTGTTCTCACACTTGAATATAAAACCATGCGCATGCATATGTATATGGCGATCTCTACCATTTTTGCACATCAAAACCTATTTTCTAATGTCTTCCAAAAAAAAACATATTTTCTAATTTGCCACTTAGTAGTACAATCTAATAGTATTTTTGACACACCCCGACCCGGAATGTCCACTAGGACTCTGAATCGAGCTGTGCTGGCCATCACCTGGAAGGTGACGAAGCCATAAAGTGATGATATGGAAGAATGTGAATAAATTTAAACCTAAAGGTACCTAACTATCAGAGTGCGCTGTCAGTGGGTATAGACCCATTTCACACACGTTGTCAGAGCATAAGTAAAGTACAGTAGTGTGGGTAAGGATCATACCCTCAGGAATAGCCACCTGAACTGAGATAAGCCACGAGTCCTTGTCGATAAAGAAACTATGCTACTAGAACTTGGAGGGGCGCAAAACAAAAAGCGTGAGTGGGCAAAAACAAAGCTTTATCAAAATCATTTCGATATGAAAGTTGTAACCCCTCTCTGTAAAACAAGTATACTTCCCAGAAAATATATATATACGTACTAAAACCGAAAACCATGTATCAGCCAATCTCATCAAATAAGCAATGCCATGCCCGAATGAACCATAACCAATAATCAACATATACCAAATACCATCAAATAATCAGGTGATATCTCAACTCAAATCATGCCGGCAATATATATATATATATATATATATATATATATATATATATATATCAATCAGCCGGAGTCACCTCTAGTGACCTGTACGGCTGAATCTATGGCTCCTCAATCAATCCTCAATCCATCTCTCAATCAATCATCAATAATCAATAATCAGTAACCTGCACCCATGACGGAACCACCTAATGTGGTATGTACGTCAAGCTGGGTAAATACGCTTTGTGCTACGATCACGTAAAGGCTGGCGACAAATCGCAAGTCACCTACGAGTCAGAACCACCTAATGTGGTCTGTACGACAGGCTGGCACCTGCCTTGGATCCAAGGTGAGCGTACGGTGCGGGAGGTGAACGATCACGTGAAAGCTAAGCCCTCAGGCATGCACAACCCCGATGTGCAGGTAATGAGCCATATACCAATCTCATTGATATCACCTCAATCATCACATCACACACACACACACACACACACACACTTACCTGACTTACCTGGCGCCCGCGATGCAACAATATATAATCACACAAATATATATATATATATATATATATATATATATATCTATGGCATTCGACATGGCATTCATTTCATAAAAACATTTTAAAACGCATTTCTGGGAAATCAATCAATTGTATATATATATATATATATATATATATATATATATATATTGAAAACTAAAAGCCCACTCACCTGGAGTTCGCCCTACAACTCCCTAGCACAACCCATCAAGGCGTCATGACGATCGGCGCCTAGAACAATCATCAAATCATGCCTCAGAAATCATATCGATAGAATATATAACTTATATAAAACACGTCACTATGTAGTTTGATCCGGAAGATCTGCAACTCAGATTTCCAATCTGTAACTTCTCATGATTCACATTATGCTTATAGAACAACATACTAAAGTTTTGTTATGATCCAACGGTTGGATCTCCGCCAATTTCCAAAACCGAATGGCGATTAACCTTTTATTTTATGAACTTACAAATCCAATTCGGGAAGATCAATACGTCGGATTCCCAATCCGTAAGTTTCTACATTCTTCAAATATTAAGTACTACCACATATCAAAGTTTGGTGACGATCCAACGGTCGGATCGTCGATTCATATTTTTACCTAACCCCAAATCGTAATGAACTAGGTTCAATTGATCAATCTAACGTCATTCATTCACTAAAACTGAATTCAGAACATGAACTATGGCCTAAAAATATCATTGGTGGCTCAGTGGCCATGCGCCGCCGCGGGTGGCAGTCGGCCGCCCCGGCTCGCCGGAAAATTCAACTTTCTCCAAAAATTCTCAAAATTTGCAGAATTGAAGATCTCAAAGAGTAGAACAACTTTCATACCTGTGACCAAGGCCAATTCGGTCAAGAAAGGCTCCAATTTCATCAAAACCGTACGAAACCCTTGAATTTGGTGTGATTCGATTCGACCTCCAAACTTGTTCCAACTCCTCCAAACTTGTTTGGGCTTTGTTCCAGACCTCAAGAGGATGCCATGGGTGGTATTAATTGGAAGAAATAGCTTCAAATCGTGACGGAAAGAGACCCAACCCGTGCGCCCCCTTTGCACAGTTTTGTTCAAAATCAATGCTAAATCTCTCCAAATTTGATGTGGAATGGATAGATGGAAGGGCTAGATGATGTTTGGGAGTGGTGGCTTGGTCCAATTCGTGGGAAATCTGGTGGAAAACCACCGGAAATTATGGTGAAAACGAGTCACAGTCGCGGGTCAAGGGGAACCCAACGGGTTCCTCTCCTTCCCTCTCTCTCCTTTCCCTTCCTTTCTCTCATCTCTGGTTGGCTGATCCTCTCTCTCTCTTCTCCTCATTCCTCCATTTATTTCCCATCTCTCTTCTTACCTTTCCATCTCAGCCATCCATTTTAATTTCTTTTAATCTGGGCCACACATGTGGCACCCCAGATTTCTCCGAAACAATTAAATTATCATTTTAACCCCCAACTTCAAACGTTAATAACTTCTTCTATATAGCTCCAAATCATGAACCGCTTGCGCCCATGCGTCCGTAGCGATGAGTACTACTAGAATATGCCAAGAAAACAAATCTTAGATGGCACGACACAACGATTAACCTCGAACAATGCGCGTGCCTCAAAGGGCATTTTCGTAAAATCACTTATTAAAAATTTATACAATTGTAAAATCAGGGACGGACTGTCACAATTTTTCTTTATTTATAAGTGAGAGGTGTTTGATTCTCTCTAAATGCGAAGTTGAACCATATTATTATAGTTGGCTCAGTATGACTGTATGAGGCTTAGCCCACCTCTATATCCCTTACTATTGTTTGTTAAGAATAAAAAATAAAACCTATTTTCTAATTTAATTAAGTGCCAAAGAATAAAATAAAAAAAAGAAATAGGTATGTTTGAGTCCTGGGTCAAAGGATCTTTCTATTTATGATGGAACAGTATTCTGATTCCATCAAACAACACTAGAAACATAGCTATATATTCCAATTGTTTAAGTAAGAAGGGAAAAAAGAATTGGGATAAAATATATGTAGATATGTACTGTTCTCTAGTTAGCATGCGTCAAGAACAAGCGACATATATAACAAATCAAACCGATCAAAAATATATATGACCGTTCAATGTTACTACGTGACTGGGAATGTAATATTCGTTATATCTAATGTGAAATAAATTTTGTTACTAATAAATTAGTCAACCTGAACCTCTCTCATCCTTTGGGTATGGTCTATTTTGAGTAAACTCCATCTTCTTGTAAGCAATTAGTATTGTGTGATATTTCTAGAATCTCTCGACCTTGTGATATTATTTTGTAGTTTCTCTTTTGTCGAGCTATTAGCTCCTTTGTTTAACCAAAAAAAGGAAACAATGACTCAATTAAGTTTACAATGGGTTAATTAACAAAGAAAAAAAAAGAAGGAGAATTAGGCAAACAAAGTAGGGCCTACAATTCAAATTAACCACTTGATTTAGCAAAAGCATTGTGATGACTTATGGAAGCTTTTGTTCATGTAATAACTTCTTGTGCTTTTAAAAGGATGACCACAAGACCAGCAGCAGCTAAGGAGCCAGCTCCCCCAGCATAGGGCCAGTCTTGACAAACGGGCCTACCAGAAGGAAACCGTGGGCCAGGCCCACCTCAATACCCCTGAGAAGTCTAGGATAATAAATTTTACTTAACATGTTGTTGTCCAAAATTAAAATAAACTAAGAAGACATACATACAAGTATGAAAAATGTGAAAGAATATATAAACACTTGTGATTCATCATTATTCCTCTATGAGTAGATAATGGTTACACTTACATTATTGTTTAGATTTTTAAAATCCTTCAAATCCTCATGAATAATGTTTTTTATTTGAGGGCAAAATTAATAATAATTATTGTAGAAGTGTAAAAAATGTAAAAAAAAAAAATACAATCACTTATAATGATAAGCTTTACAAGTTTCATGAAGGGTTCAGTTTCGAAATCCAACACTATAATCCATAAACCTTAAATTCATATTTAACCGTCGATTGTCATTTACGTCTTATTCTTGTTACTGAATTTCATTTTTAAAATTTTCTTGTTTGAAAACATGATCATTTGGCGGATGTAAGAAGATGAACGGTTCAGATCTTTGATATCACATTTCGATATTTACGGTTAACTGAAATATGAGTCGATATCATATAGTTTGTAGAAACTTTATAAACATCAAGCAATATTTTCACTAACCATAAAACTCTGAACATAATATCAACGATCCAAACCGTTCATCTTCTAGCATCCTCTAATAGATCATCTTTTCAAAAAAGAAAATCTGAAAAAAACAAAATTTGATGAGAAAAATGAAGCGTAAATGTAAACAACAATCAACGGTTAAATTTTGATCTATGATTTATATGATTATAGTGGCGAATTTCGAAGTTAAGCTCTTCACGAAAGTTGTAAAGCTTGTTATTACGAGCGTTTATATATTTTTCCTATATTTTTTATACTTCTACATTAATTAAAAAACTATTAAAGACTTTACTTAAATAACAGCCGTAAGATGAATGAGAGTAAATATGTATCATTGGATTTTATTTCACTTATATTATTAGAACTTTTTTGAACAAAAAACCCCTTATATTTTCCATTGTTTCCATCTGACTCTGACTGGTCAGTGACTCAGTGGTCACTGACTCACTGATCTGATCTGATCAAATCAAAACAAAAGCCACTAGTCTTCAAAACAAAAAAAAAAAAAAAAAAACAAAAAAAAAACAAAAGCCACTAACACTAAGCCAGCCCACTGAGCCCAGGCTGCCCAGCCCTAAATAGTAAATTCTAATCCATTTCTCTCTCCCATCCCGTAACCCTTTTTGTCTCTCCTGAGTCCTGACCCGCCGCGGCGCCGTCTATTCTTCCTAGCCCTTCTCTCCCGCCGTTTGTTCTTCCAAAAAGCTCTAATCCGACAGCCACGATCTTCTCGTTCTCCATTCGTACGGCCACTTCCTCTTTATTTCTCTACGTAAGTATTTCTCCCTCTTTATTCCTCCATTCATGGAAATGAAAAAATGTAACTGAACTGAAAGCAGTGGCTGCTTTGGAGAGTACTATTTTGGATCATTGTGACCCTAACGAAAATGAGGGATAGAAATTAAATCTTGGAAAATTGTTTTAAGTGTCCGGGTTAATTATGAATTAATTATAATTTATTAGGAAGAGGAATTCTGGCAAAACTTCAACCCCAGTTTTATTGCTTTTTAATTTGTATGCCTACTAAATGCTTAGCCAATTGTACATATTCCAATTTCTTTCGGATTAATCTCCCTCATCGTAATATATTTTTATTTTATTTTTATACATTTTGTTTGAATTTTTTTGTCTCTCATTGCTTCTTTTTAATTTGGATTCAAGAAATAAGGTATGTCCTGTGTCACAGCCCGTCCCGGAATTTCAATTCCGAGGATGTGAATTGACGAATTTGTCCCTAAAAGGATTGCTAAGGTATGTGACATGTTTAATTGATTAATGTTATCCTTCCTAAGTTTGTGGAAAATCTTAATGGGAATTTAGGTAACGTTTTTATTTGTGTGGTTAGGGTTTAATGTGGACCATACACACAAACTGCATTTCTCTCTCTCTCTCTCCCGCACGCTCTCAGTTCACTCTCTTCCCTTCTCATTCGAAACCGTACGGACGAACCCAAAGACCACCAAATCTTCACGGATCGACGTGGTTGAGACCACCATCATGCTCCTGGAAACCATACGAACTCATTGGTACCCATTTCAGGTAAAGGTTCATTCATTTTCACAATGAAATCACGAGCACCGAGATTGTCACTATTCATCAACTTTTAAATGGTTACGTTTTAGGACAATCCAAGCTCACCACGAGCTTAAGGAGGTTCCCACGAAGCTCGGAGTGCTTCGTTTGAAGGTTTGGGACGTCGGGATCACAAGGTTCGAAGGTGGCCGGTTTTGGTGGAATTTTCCCGACGTGATTTGGAAGGTTTTGAGGCTCCAAAGAGGTATAACCTTCTTCCTCTCATGATTTGTGACATTTTGGTGAAAATTTCATGAAAAATGGTGCAAAAACAAGCAAGAAAAGGGCAGTTGCAGGTCTGCCCAGAATCCGGCTCCAGTGGCATTGTTCCGGCGTCTGAAGGTTGAAGATGATGCGCGTGGGGGGCGCGTGAGGCCGTGGCCTTCCCGGCGCGTGAGGGCGGGTGAACCCTAGGAAAAATAATTTAAAAATATCACGATGTTCGTGAGGTTGTGTAGATCGCGTTGGTATATTCATATGCCAAAATTGAGCTTTGTATGAGAAGTTATTTCGAATTGTTGGTTATGTGCTTTAAATAACGTTTTTATAGTTGTTTCGCATATAGGTGAGACCTATCCCGAGGACGAACGCAATCAAAGGCGTCACGGGGGTTACGACCCTTCGACATACCAGTGAGTGGGCAGTTGTTTTTACTATATACCTATATACTGATTGATTTTCCAGAAATCGAATTTAAATGAAAGTATGTTTAAAAATGCCATGCATAGATTTATATGAATCATGTGACTTGAAATGCCATGCATAGAATCAATATGAGTTATGTGAATTGATATATGATGCATATATGTGAATTGGTGCTGCGGACGCACATGTGAGTATCAGGTGAGTTACATTTGGTTCATTGAATTGTTTGATGTGATTTATGTTGATAGCTCATAACCTGCACCCCTGGTGTTAGTGCTTATGTTATTCACCCGCATCACACGCTCACCTTGGATCCAAGTAGATGTTAGTCGTACAGACCACTAGAGGTGGTTCCGACATGCTAGTCGTACAGACCACTAGAGGTGGTTCCAACTAGTAGGTGACCCTAGATTTTGTGCACAGATGATTGATGAGAGAAGTACTAGAGCGTATTATTACACCATCCTAGTCGTACAAACTACTACAGGTAGTTCCGACTTATGTGCAGTGTAGTGCTGTACAGGTCACAGTTGGTGACTCCGGCTGGATTGGATATTGAGCTCTAGAATCAGCCGTACAGGACCACTGCAGGGTCTCCGGTTGATTTATTATTTCACCTGATTTATATTGATGCTTCCATATTATGTTTTTGGCTCATGGCATGGCATATTTTCTGAAAAGTGATAAGGATTGGTGTTCTGAGATGTTTGAAGCTATATATATTTATATATGCTATTTTCTGGGAAAGTATACAGGTTTTACAGTGAGGGGTTATATATGCTGATAAAGGAAAGGTTTTGAAAGCTTTGTTTTACTGACCTACTCACCTTGTTTTGCGCCCCTCCAGGTTGTAGTTAGGAGTGTTTGGTGGCTCTCGAGGATCCCCACGGCTATTCTGACGGACTTCACACATGTAGGACTCACCTACGGGTGTTGTAACTTAGTAATTGTCCTACTTGATTGCATTTAGAACCTTATGCTCTGAATATGTGTATTTTACACTTAAACTCTCTCTAGCATGTCATTTGGATGATACTGCTAGTATTCGGCTTTTAATCATTCGTAACTCTTTATCTTATTGCTTCCGCATTGCGTAATGGTTACGTCACGTTAGTGATGGCCAGCACGCCCTAATTTTCGGGTCGGGGTGTGTCATCCTGTGTGTATGACCATTTTGACTCAGAGAAAAGAATAAGCTCAATTTATCGATTTAATAACTTTCGAACATTATCTTTAAGCCCTTGACATTGCCAAAGGAGCAACTGCACAGAACATTATCTTGTCTACTGCTGAATGCTTTATTGCTTAGTAATATCCATTGTTACTGTTAGTAATATAATCAAGTAATTGTGGGTTCAAGTCCCACTGGGCGTGCAACCTTTTTTTCACTCAAAAAATGTATTATGTTTTTTATTTGATTATTTATTGGTTTAAAATATATTTTCCTTAACGGGTAACGGGTCGAGTCATATTACCTGTTAATATTATCGGGTCAATTTTGGGTTGGGTCATTTTACCTGTTTATTTTAACGGGTGTTACACGACACGACCCGTTAAGATATCGGGTATGACACGAACACGGGAAACATGACACGAATGCCAGGTCTAACCACAAAGTAAAGATAACTAGCAACTGAATGAAATCAGTCAGCTATTAAGAAAAAGTAGCCCATGAAAAACCATGAGCAACATTACCAGAAACGGCAAACAATAGAGAGAAGGTGGTGGTGTTGGGAACACCAGAGCTAGTTGAAGCATCGAAACTCTACGCACCATCTCCATGGAAAGTATGACTAAGGATTGCAACTTAGATGAACGAGGAGGACGGACTCCAATGAGGTAAGAAGAAGGACAAATCGAGATGGTGAGCAGGGGAAAAAACAGCAGAAAAAGGGAAAGGACGAGATAAAGAAAGAAAGGGGAGATCGGCCAGTAACTCCAGCCAAAGCTAGAGTCAACGCCACATAATTTGATCAGGATAGAAAACCCTCACACAATGGGGGAAATACTCTCAATCAAGATTCTAAAAGGCGCTAAAAGTTAGTCGGGCGACGGGCTGGTGCCTAGGCGGATTAGGTGGGTATAAGTAAATTTATGATATATTGTATAAATAAATTTATACTTAAAAAACATGTACATAGTTTTATTGGAATAAATAAATTGTTAAATAAAATGACATATAGATTATACAGTATTAGACCATATTGAAAATATGGGGAACAAGCATATAATGAGTGTTCATTCAAGTATTCAACAAGTCTCTTACATTTTATTAACAAAATAAAGTGCAAAATGAATGTTATCGATTTTTTATCTAAGTAAGAGTCGCAATCTAAGCAGGTATAGGCGGACGCCTAAGTGGGTCTAGACACACTTTCTTAATTTTTAAATGCCTAGAGACTAATTGGGACAATGTCCAACCACCTAGCGTCAATATGAGAACTTTTAAAACAGTGCTCTCAAGCCGAGAGAAGGTCTATCACAGGGAGAGAAAGAGTGTTCGCTTTTTAGGCGTGCGTTTCATTGGCGGCATATATAATTTCATTCCTTGGCAAATACGATGTCATATCATGGGACAATCTTATACTAGGAAGTTTTTTAGCAGGTCATTTTTAATTATCCTATACATACTTTGAAGCATGTTTTTTTTTTTTTTTTTTTTTTTTATAATTTTTTTTTAATAAGAAAGATAAATTACAAACACAATTACCACCGCCACTATCCCAAACCAAGTTGATCGACTATAAAAAAGAAGAGAAAACATCCAAACATGAGAATTTGAGGATCTCTGACCGATCTTAGCAAGAACATCATCAACGAAATTCGCTTCACGAAAAACATGTTTAAACTCCACGTTATGAAACCGACGAGCAATCTTCGGGATAACTCTTGACAGTGGAATCGATTAAGGCCCGCCCTTCAACAAGAGGAATGTCTCAAATACCAAAGGCACTTGTTGCATGCAAATTTACTTAAGTAATCATGGGAAATGTTCTTACCCTAGTATGACAGGTGAGGACTGAGGGAAGAATGAGGTGACACTACTACAAAAGTGCCTTATTGTGTCGGTGGCTGGTGTCGGTTTTATATAATATAGTGGCGGATAAGATATTTCCGACATCCTCTTTCCATGATGAGAGAGATAAGAAAAAAGGTGAGGTGAGAGAGATGAGATAGGGTGAGGATGTGGGGAGAGAAGGAAGAGAGGGTTAGGAGAGAAGAAGAAGTTAGGAGAGAGAGAGAGCAGGAAAAGATGCTTAGGAGAGAGAGCAGTAAAAGGACAAAAAATTCTAAAAACTCATTTTTAGTGTTTTTAAGAAATAATCTATGTTTTTAAGTTAGTTTTGAATCTAGCTTTTAAAAAGTCCTACCAAACAAAAATTCAAAGCCTAAAACTCAAAAAGTGTTTTTGAGTTTAAAAAGTTGAACTCAAGCAGGCCAATGTATAACAGTAATTAGCAAAATAGTGTTCATCCGACCGAGGTAATCTTTTCTGATGGTTTCATGTGATGAAATCTAAAAGTGCATTTGCTCCAAACATGCACAAAACAAATACACAACTATGCCACAGAGAAGGAGAAAACACCAATTTGAAGATCAACAATCAACCTTTTCTTATTGGTTTCCAATTAATCATTAACGAACTCTGCATTGCAATCATCAAACGTTTTTCAAGCCAATAAGCCAACGGATGAACAATCAACGACACGTTTTGTTACTGAACTATTTCAACGAATGCCTCAACCAAAAAAAGACGGGGTAAAAACTCAAAAGATAGAAGAGGTGCACGAAATGATGAGATGACGGTAACTAACACCTATGCTGGTAATGAATTAGGCATATGTCTAAGATATATATGTACAACCTGTATAGTGTCATTTGAATACGCACTGAAGTGATAGGAATCCTTGCGAATAACATGCCGGAAAAAATCGACTACTCTGTTGATTGTTGTTAACTTCGTTGGCACGAATTTAAAAAAAAGGTTAGGACTTCAGAACCCTCTCCATGGCAGCAACATAGAACCCTCTCCATGGCAGCAACATAGAACTCGTTCTCCATATGGTACCAACCACAGAGTCACATTTCTTCCCATTCTTGAACAACAAAACTACAGGCACAACCTTAAATTCATAGTCCTCGACAACCTGCAAATCAACATCTATGTTAAGCCAACGTGGGAAGAAGGAAAGAAGCTAGTTAATGGGTAATTGGGGATTTATGTGAGAAACTGAGAATTTATAAGGAAATCGATGAGAATTTATATAAGTTCGATTAAGAGGACTGACTAAAACTCGTACCTACTTTCTAAATTTCGAGCAAATAAAAACTGTAGATTTGGCCATTGAAGTCTAGGGGTGGTTTGGTATGGGATCCTAAACCAAAAATGGAATCCCGAATCTCAAACCAAAAATTTGAAGACCAATCCCAAGTCAAAATTTCGATATTCCCAATTTTTGGGAATCCCAAAATATTTTCGGTATTTTTGGATGGTTTGGTATTCCCAAATTTGATACAAATTGAAATAGCAATCATTCATACCAAATTAAATTAACATGCAACCAAAATAAAATAAGTAACAAACCCAAAAGCAAAAAAATAAGTTACAAACCTAATATATTCGAAACTAACAATACAATTTTTTGATTTTGTGTTGAAGAAGTAGACACATTTGTGGAAGGTTCGTATTGGCAAATGTGGCGATAAAGGTTTATGGTTACTACCTTAGACCACACCAATTATATTGCTACTAGTAGTTAGCAATTCAAATATATAATAATACATATATAAATATATAATATATATATATATATATATATTATTTATTTTCAGTTCGGTATGGATTACCGAAAGATTGAGTAGACAATACCGAATCCCGTACTGAAGTTTTGGGATCGGTTCGCTATTTTATCCCAAAAATTTCAGGAATTTTGGTTTGGGATCGGGATTTTTTTTTTTTTGGTTTGGGATTTTTGGGAATTTTTTCCAACCCTATTAAAGTCGAAGCCAGAGAGAGAATTGTGATTTTTTGGGGTTACTCCTGAAAGTCTAGAGAATGCAAAGATTATACACACACAGAAAGGAACTGTGTAACAGGGGTGAGCAAACGGGTCAAGGACCTGCGAGGTCGGGTAGTCGCTATTCGGGGTAGGGTTCGAGGCGGGTATGAAGTTACTAGAAAAGAAACGGTGTGGGGCATGGATGTAAATAGGGAGCGAGGCATGTCCAAAACTTAGGAACGGGCCCCAGACCTGTCCATATAAACCATCCATTTTTCTAGATAAAATCTCCAACGTCCACCACCACCCTTCAATTCCAACACACAGAATTCACAATTGACACGGGTCTGCTGTTTCTTTCACAATTGCCTCAGTTTCTTGATCTCTCTCTAGTTTCTCCACAGTTAGAGCATTTCCACCTCTAAAGAGGGCCCCGAGAAATAGGCAATTCAATCCCCCAAGTGAATAGTAATTTCCTTTAGTGAATAATAATTGCCCAAGTGCATCTTCACCCCTGAATTGAATAGCCCAGACAATTTGTATTAAAATATTATTAATTTTTTTTATAAAATAATAAAAGATAATTTTATTTTTAATTTCAGATGATAATAAAAGATTGGTTGAAAGTATTTGAAAATATTTCAAAATATTGAAATGTGGTGTAGGTTGAAAGAACACGGTTAGTGACACACCCCGTCCCGAAGGAGGGCGTGCTGGCCGTCACGTGAGAGTGACGTAACCATTTACACAGTTCGGAAGCTTAAAAAAAATACAATTGTGAATTCTGTCAGAACACCGTTGGATTCCTCGTGGCCACCAAAGCTCTGCTCTAACTCGAACCTGGAGGGGCACAAAACAAAATTGAGTGGGTCAGTAAAACAAGTCTTTTCAAAACTTTTCTTTATCAAAGTTCTAACCCCTCACTGTAAAACCTGTATACTTTCCCAGAAAATAGCATTTATAAATATATATAGCTTCAAAATTCTCAAAACACCATTCTTTATCACTTTTCAGAAAATATGCCATGCCATGTGCCAAAAACATAATATGGATGCATCAACATAAATCAGGTGAAATAATAAATCAACCGGAGACCCTGCAGTGGTCCTGTACGGCTGATTCTAAAGCTCAATATCCAATCCAGCCGGAGTCACCAACTGTGACCTGTACGGCACTGCCGGAGTCGCCAACTGCGACCTGTACGGCACTACGCTGCACATGAGTCGGAACTACCTGTAGTAGTCTGTACGACTCGGATGGTGTAATAATACGCTCTAGTGCTTCTCTCATCAATCATCTGTGCACATAATCTAAGGTCACCTACTAGTCGGAACCGTCTCTAATGGTCTGTACGACTAGCATGTCGGAACCACCTCCAGTGGTCTGTACGACTAGCATCTACTTGGATCCAAGGTGAGCGTGTGATGCGGGTGAATAACATAAGCACTAACACCAGGGGTGCAGGTTATGAGCTATCAACATAAATCTCATCAAACAATTCAATGAACCAAATATAACTCACCTGATACTCACCTGCGCGTCCGCAGCACCAATTCACATATATGCATCATATATCAATTCACATAATTCATGTAATTTCTATGCATGGCATTTTTAAATCACATATTCATATAAATCTATGCATGGCATTTCAAAATATACTTTCATTCAAAAATCGATTTCTGGGAAACCCATAAGTATATAGGTGTATACGGAAAACAAAACTGCCCACTCACCTGGAGTTTGCCCTGCAACTCCCTAGCACAACACATCAAGGCGTCATGACGATCGGCGCCTAGAACAACCATCAAATCATGCCTCAGAATCATATCGATAGAATATATCACTTATATAAAACACATCACTAAGTAGTTCGATCCGGAAGATCTGCAACTCAGATTTCCAATCCGTAACTTCCAGAGGTCCACAATAAATCTCTAGAACAACATCCTAAAATTTCATGACCATCCAACGGTCGGATCTCTGTCAATTGTCGAACTAAGTGACGGTTAACATTATATTTTATGAACTTACAACTCCAATTCCGGGAGATCCGTAAATCGGATTCTCGATCCGTAAGTTCCTACATTCTTCAAATATTACGTACTACTACGTACCAAAGTTTGGTGACAATCCAACGGTCGGATCGTCAATTCATATTTTGGCCTAACCATACATCTTAACGAATTTAAGTCCAAATGATCAACCAACGTTAAGCCACTATCAAAACTGAACTCAGGACATCCAATATAGTTTAAAAATGACATTGGCGGCCCACTGACCACGCGCCGCCGCACGCGCCGCCGTGGGTGGCGGTCGGCCGCCCCGGCTCGCCGGAAAATCCAACTATCTCTAAAAATTACCAAAATTTACAGAAATGAAGATCTCAATGAGTAGAACAACTTTCATACCTGTGGCCAAGGCCAATTCGGTCGGCAAAGCCTCCAATTCCAACAAAACCCGTCGGAACCCTAGGTTTGGTGTGCTCCAATTCGACCTCCAAACTTGTTCCAACGCCTCAACCACTACTTGGGCTTTGTTCTAGGCCTCAAGAGGATGCCATGGGTGGTGGTGATTGGAAGAAATTGCTTCATATCGTGGCGGAAATGAACCCAACCCGTGCGCCCCCTTTTGCACGGTTTCTTCCATTTTTACAACCAAATCTCTCCAAATTTGAGGTGGAATGGGTAGAGGAAGGGTCCTAGAGTGTTTCCCATGAGGTTTTTTGGATCAATTCGCCGGAAAAACTGATGAAAATCATCTAACATGGACACGGGTGCCGACCGGGTCCGAAAACGGGTCAAGGGGATCCGGCCGATCCCCCGCGCCGCACTCTCCCTCCTTTCCTCCTTTCCCCTGTTCCGATTGGCTGGGCTTCTTCCTCTCTCCTCTCCCCATTCGTCCGGCTCTCTCCTTTCTCTCCCGGAGCTGTCTTCTTCTTCCTCTGGTTGGGCAGATTGCCCAATCTCTCTTCTTCCTTCTTCTTCCGCCAGCCACAAACACACACACACATAAACTCATACATAAACTCATATCATTTTTCCTATTAATCCCAGCCGTCCATTAATTCCTCATTAAATCTGGGCCGTCCATTTTCATAAAAGAATTTCCATATTTTATTCTTATAATTCCCAAAATGCCCAAACTTCAAACTTTAATATCTTTTTCGTTATAACTCCAAATCACGAACCGCTTGCGCCCACGCGTCCGTAGTGACGAGTACTACGAGGATATGTCAAGAAAACAAATCTTAGATGGCACGACACAACGATTAACCTCGAACAATGCGCGTGCCTCAAGGGCATTTTCGTAAAATCACTTAATAAATTATAAAATCAATATTTTCCGGGACGGGCTGTCACAGTTAGATATTTGAAACAAAAAATTATTATTATTTTTTATATTTTTTGTATTTTTAATTTTTATGATTTTTTTATAAAATTTTTAATTAAGTTTTTAATTGTAGCTGACGTCAGTCTGGCGTCACATGGCCTAAGGGTTAGGCTAGTCGATTTTAGCTTAGGTGAGCAACTAGGCTCCCCCACAGCCCAGTGGACTGGAATGGAGTAAAGGAGTTTTGGGAGGAGGGAGGGAATTTAATCCACTATCCCCTAGGGAATTTGAGAGGGGTTGAAGTGCTCTTATACACAGACAGACTCTCCTCCTTTCCTCATCTCCTCCTCTTGATTGAGTTTCTCAATCAAGCTCCCCTTCCGTTTGTCGTCCCTGTGAGTGGGAATTGCTCGTCGTCCACTCCCTCCCTCAACTCCTCTTAAATCGACTCGACCACCACCATCATGCATCAGCTCTTCTCAACTTGACTGGATAGCTCCCTGCCCTCCCACGCTCCTAACGATTCTGAATCTCCTGACTCCTGACCCGTCCATCTCTGTTCCAAATCTTAAAAAAAAAGGTATTCAATTTTAGGGATTTAGTATTGAAGAATAAATTAGGGTTATATAGGTTTAGGGATTTTGTGTTTTGTAGATTGGGTTTTCTCTTAACTGTGTGCACTAGCAAAGCCACATTAAAGGCTACCATGGGCTATAGCCTAGGTAGCTTTATGTGAAAAAATAAAATTTTACATGTAATTTTCATTGATTTCCGAATGTAGTCCACCATATATTTAGTCACTAATCCTAGTTCTCTCAGTTTAATTATAAAAATATATAATATAGTTTACAAACCATCTTTATGTCTTACATCCTTTCTCATCACTTCTTGTACATATATGTTTCAAGTTTGA
Source organism: Heteromeles arbutifolia (assembly GCA_024362995.1). Lineage (NCBI taxonomy): Eukaryota > Viridiplantae > Streptophyta > Magnoliopsida > Rosales > Rosaceae > Heteromeles > Heteromeles arbutifolia. The sequence goes on from JANCRC010000002.1 coordinate 25,989,278, forward strand.
ATTTGTTTGAATTTTAACACATATTTGTTTAATAACAAAAAATTCTTGGCCCACCTTGTGAAAATTTTCTTAAGCTAGCTAATACTGTGCAAAATACAATATCGGTTTTCTTTGTTTACAAGATTTAAATCTTTAAGCTAGTCCACCCCGTGAAAAATTCCTAGCTCCGCCATTAACTATGTGTCTATTTTCCCTTCAATTCACTGATCAAGAATTTTCCTGTCACTCATCAAATCATCGTCTTAACCCAAATATGTTCCTATTTCTTACAATTTAGGATGAAGTGCCGATTTAGTCTCTGAACTATCATCTCAGTGAAAATTAGGTCCCTGAATTCTTTTTTTGGTAAATTAACAGGTGATAATTCAATGACTGATTTTGTGACGACCCGTCCCTAATTTTCTATGTAATTTCTCCCCGAGTATGTGAATGGATGTTTATGCCCTTGTTGGCAAGTGAGGTGGACGTGTTTATTTGTTCTTAAATTATTTTTCTTGCTATCGTAATTAATTAGTACTTGTCGTTACGAACGCGTGAGCGCAAGTTAGACCCAAATTGGTTTCGTAATGAAAAAGTTATGCCTCGTTAAAGTACGTAAATGACGGGTAGAATTGTACACACATGTGTGTTAAATTATCAGTGTTGGAAACACTGTTTTAGATCGAAAGTTGTATTACGTCTGACTTCAAAGTGTACAAACCTTATCCCTTCTTCTTTTTAAAACCCGGGCCCGTGCTCTATACTTTGCACCAATTATTTTCTCTCATTCTCTCACCCAACCAATCAGAAACCCACTCCCATTTTCTGTCACCCAATTAGAAGTTGTCATTATCTCTCTCTCTCTCCCTCACCAAGCTCTCTCACCTCTGCAACCGCTAAGAACTCACACCAAATCTTGTAGATCGACTCTAAAAATCACACCATCATACTTTTCTCGAACTCACGAGCACAACCATACCAACTGTTTCTTAAATGGACGAGTTTTGACCCGTTCACTCGGAAGCTCCAACTCGGTGGACTTTGATCCGACGTGATCCCAGTCGAGTTACAAGGTTTTAGGACTCGGGGAAGCTTCCACATAACCCCCTAAGGTCCTAGACCAGTTTTAGTGAAGTGTTGACGTCGAAACAAGCAAGTTCGAGAAGTCAAGTTTTTGGCCGAAGCTTTTGAGGCTTTTTCAGGCCATTTCCAGTCCACTTTTGGACTTTTGAAAGGTATGATTTTGTTCTCCTTGTCACAAGCTTCAAATCCATATGAATTTCATGAAAAATGGTTGAAAATCGAGCAAGTTATGAAGGTTTGAATTTTCCCCCAGAAACCGGCAAAAATTTCTAGTTTCCGACGAACCAGACGGTGGCAACTCACCGGAGAAAGCAAGGAATATTTCGTCAAAGTTGATGGAATATTCTAACGGCGTCAAGTAACGCTGTTACTATTTAACGAAATATTCTGTCAATTATGACAGAATATTCCTAACTGTCGTTAGGTTTCTGTCAGGCGCGTGCCTACACGTGGCCGCGCGTGTGGCCGTGGGTTGGGTGGCACATGGGGGCACGTTCGGCCTCCGGCCGGTGAGTGGTTGATAAGTGTGGGTTCGTGACTTCGAGTAGAACATTTTCGTATATTCAAACCTTCCGTTTGAGCAAATTATGGGGAGTTTTTCCTAGTTTTTCCGTATATGTCCTATTAATTAATTATAAGTAGTTGTTTCGCATATAGGGGAGACTTACCCTGAGGACGTACGTGGACAAGCGAGGCTAGGGGGCTATGACCCATCGACATTCCAGTGAGTGGACATTTTGTTTTCGTGTATATATATATATATATATATATATATATATATATATATATATATTATAGTTTCCACAAATGCTTTTAAACTGATTTATGCATACTATGCCATGATTTATATAATTTTAAAAATGCTGTTATGTGGTTGAGATATATATATATATATATATATATATATATATATATATATATATATATATGTGTGTGTGTGTGTGTATATATATATTGTCATGGCATATTCATATCATATGCATTTTACTTGCTCATAAATGTTGCACTGTGGTGAATGCTAAGATAATCCTAAGGGATGCGCAGGTAAATTCAGGTAAGGTTATTATGTTGATTGGAATCATTGATTCATCATGGCCTGTTCATACATATTAGGTTTGCTCATCGTTTGCTACACCGGTGTTGGTACTCGCCCAGGCCAGGGCCAGTCTTTCATGTGTATGTGCACATCGCACCGTACGCTCACTTTGGATCCATTGTAGGTGCCAGTCCTGTCGTACAGGTTGCATTAGTCAACTCCGACTCGTATGTACTGCGCATAGCGCCAGTCTTCACGTGATTGTAGTACTAGAGCGTATACATACATATTGATTACACCCAATCCTGTTCATGTCAGAAATTATATGTATGAACTCGTATGTTAGCATAGATTGATGAGCATTTGATTTATTTATGCTACTGCTGAGATATCGTGATATGGCATATTTTTGACTCACTGTTGGCATGCATTTGATTTCATACTTATACGTAGTATGGTTTTTTGGAAACTATACATGTTTTACAGCGAGGGGTTAGTATTCTTGGAAAATATATGGATTTTTATAAACCTTTATTTTTGTGCCCACTCACCCTTTTGTCTTTCGCCCCTCTAGGTCCTAGTTAGGTGATTTATCTTTGTGGCGTACGAGGAATAGCTGGTGATTCTGATATATCTCTATTCTTAATGTAGGAACTTATCTCAGTTGTCTCAGTTGTGGAGTAAGTACTTCTTCAGTTCGACTGCATTACTTTTTATCTAGACTCTGGACATTGTAGTTTATGGGTTCTACCCACTACTGTGCACTTGCTTTATTAGCTTAATTAAGTTATAGTTTCGGTTTTAATTTATTCATATTTTTCTTACATCACTTGCACTTTTGGTTACGTCACCTTCACGTGGCGGCCAGCACGCCTTGATTCCGATCGGGGTGTGTCAGATTTTTCTAAAAAAATAATTTAGGGACCTAATTTTCACTTAGGTGAGAATTTAGGAACTAAATTGGCAGTTCACCTTACGATTTAATTTGAATTTAGATTTCAATTTTTTATTTTGTCAAAATATTGTTTTGGTTGTATTCTCCACTGTTAATTCAATTACTCACATGCATATGACATGACTCAATTTTTGATCTAAAAGTTTAGTTCTCTTTTTTTTTTTTCCTCTTGTTTTTTAGAAGAAATTTGGTAGACAAAAACAATTTGAACGTATTATTCATAGATCAGAATTCATCTTCCATAAGAAATAATTTGAAATATCACGTTGGTCTGTCTTTTATCTTATATAGATTCTACTTTTCTTTTTCATTAATTTGTTTGCGAAATGTGTTATACTAATCATGTAATATACTGACTATGTAATATGCTTCTAATCTCTCATATTTAATGTTCTCGTATATTTCTTCCTTAACTATAGTTAGAGAGAGGTCACATGGAAGGATGTCGTCCTCCTACCATCACCAGAATATTGGGATGATGTTAGACATAATTGCTTCAGTTTTTTTGAATAATTTTTGAATAAAAATATATATTAATTATTTGAATAAAAAATTTAAAAGACATAGTTCGATACGTGTGTGGCAAGAGGCTAATGCACATGTAAAAAGCCAAAGAATTTGCACGCTTAAGCCCTCCCTCCAACCGGCTTTAATTGATGAAGTAAAGGTTTGCTAGTTTCTTAAATATAAATTTTGTTAGTCAACCCCCAACTCTTATGTAACAACACAACCGACGAAAAGCATGAGGACCAATCAACTCCATACTCCAATTCTACGCTCTTTCAGGCTTGAATTCTCCTATGACCAATTTTTCTTCCTTGCCTCCTTCGTGGAGATATGATGTGTTTTCGAGTTTTAGAGGTGAGGATACACTCACCAATTTTACAGATCATTTATACCAAGCTTTGGTCCGCAACGGAATCAACACCTTCATTGATCACCATCTTACAAGAGGAGAAAAAATATCACCAACACTCCTCCAAACAACTGAAGAGTCAAGAATTTCTTTCATCGTATTGTCTAAAAAATACGCATCCTCAAGATGGTGCTTTGGATGAGCTCGTCAAGATTCTAAAAAACGCTAGGCGCTAGTTGGGCGGTGGGCTAGCGCCTAGCGCCTAGGCGGCTAGGCGGGGTCTAGGCGGGCGCCTAGGCGGCCTAGGCAGATTTAGGTAAATTTATTGTATATCTTGTAAATAAGTGCATATTGACACTTACAAAAAATTATACTTGTATGAAATCCATGGATAAGATAATAAAAGAATGATAAAATGCAAAAAGAGTATCCAACAAGTCCAAAATTTAAAAACACATTAAGCATATATGCCATATAACCATAGTGAGGAGTATTGTAGGATGACACATGTACAACAAGTTCACAATTTAAAACCACATAAAATGAAAAATAGGAGGAAAATAAGGAAATATAGTAATGTAAGATACTTATCTTTAGCATCCCAGAGTTCAATTAAGAGGTTTTGTTGCAACCCTCCTTGATTTCAATTAAATAAATTTACTATATATATATACATACATATATATATATATATATATATATATATATATATATATAAGTGCTTATGCACACCTAAAAAATAGAAAGAAAAAAACACAATTATTAATTAAATAATTATAAGTATGAATATATGGATTTATGTATAAAATTTTAGGGTAAATGTTGGTTTTGTAATATTTATAAAGTTTTAAACCCATATGTTATAAATAATTGGTGGGCCTCGTTTTCAAATAAATAAAGGAAGGCTGGGCTTTGTTTCTTGTGAAACCATATTTGCTTTTTCTTCTGTCAGAACCATATTTATTAAGCTTTTACTAATTAGGATGTTAGGTGGCGCTTCCTTATTGGGCAGCAATTAAAAACAAAATTGAAAAAAATGAGGCTTTGTCACGTGGATGTGGCTCAGTGTCTTCTTCTTCCTTGGAAAAGCAGCTTTCTTCATGGAGTTGCAGAGTTAAAACAGAATCTTAGCGTTGCTTCTTTCTCACCCATGCCCAGACCGCCTAAGTCTCCGGCGCCAGCCTAGGCGCCCTAGTCGCCGCCTAGCACTCTTAGGCGCCCGCTCAAGCCCCTTAGGCGCCCGTCTTATCTCTGTCCCGATTTGCCTCCCGATTTGAGCTTAATTCAGGCGGATGACCACCGTGTAGCGCCTAGGCCGATTTTTAGAACACTGGAGCTCGTACATATCCTTGAATGTAGAAAGTCAAAGCAGCAAATAGTTTGGCCAATTTTTTACAAGGTGGATCCGTCCCATGTACGAGATCAAACAAGAAGTTTTGGAGAGGCATTTACAGAGCTTGAGTGCAAATTCAAAGACAACAAGGAGAAGATCCTCGCATGGAAGAGAGCTCTTTGTGAAGCAGCAAATTTGGCAGGGCATACTGTCAAGGAAAGAGAGTATGTTTACTTCTGCCCCTTCCAGTAGTGTATATCTATATGGTTAATTTTCTTGATTATTTCATGGTAATTTTGTTGCCTATTTTAGTTTTTCTTTTTAGATCCAATAGTAAGTGGAACATACTTTTTTTCTTTTAAATATAAATACAGAAGTAGAGTGATAGTGTTAATAGGTTAGACAATTAGTTGTTAGGCCATCTCCAACCGAAGGGTCTAGAGAGCCGAAAATCGTCTCTAACCGAGGGCCAGGCGAAAGGGCTCGTGGGTCCCACTGGACAAAAAAGGGCCAAAGGGCCAAACGGCCAGCCCAAATGAGCTAGCTAGCCGGCCCCGGGCCAGGCCAAAATTCAAATTGCAACAGCTAGCCGTTATTTTTAATATTTTTTTTTTACAAAATTTGTTTAAAAAATTGTAAAAATTCTTTTTTTTCCCTATAACTTCCTAAACCAGTAAACATTACATAACATTAAGTAACATGAAACAATATTAAACAATATTAAACAACATTAAATAACGTTAAACAGCATAAAAATTATACAACATAAAAATAAAACATTTAACAACATGAAACTTAAACAACATTTTAAAAAACATTTAACAACATAAAACTTAAACACCTACTCTATGCTTCTTTTGGCCCAAAGATGTGCAACAAGATCCTGTTGTAGGTACTTGTTTGTGGCACGGGAATGTATCATTCTATAGCGCCTCATGTACTCATTTAAAGAGATACTACCAGTTCTTGGATTGAAAGGAAAATTAGGCCTATCATATATTTTTGCACAAGCCCTTCTTGATCTATTTGGATCGTCTTGGTCGTCATCGGACTCTCCATCAATATACCCATCTCACTCATCCTCCACAATCATGTTGTGTAATATGATGCAAGACATCATGATGGAGTCCAAATTTTCTCGACTCCACCCTCTTGCCGGTTCGCTGATGATCTTCCACCGTGTTTGTAGAATACCGAAAACTCTCTCAACATCTTTTCAGTATGCCTCTTGATGTAAGGTAAACAACTTTTCGGCATCATTCGTAGGGTTTGTAATTGCTTGGACAAGTGTTGCCCACTTTGGGTAAATGTCATCTACCAAGTAATATCCCATATTGTACTGACAGTCGTTGATGTAGTAGTTAAGTTGAGGTGCTTTACCTTTCGTCAGGCTATTGAAGAGGGGCGAATGCCCAAGAACTGTAATGTCATTTTGGGATCCAGGGACTCCAAAGAAAGCATGCCAGATCCATGTGTCATAAAAGGCAACCGCCCCTAACACAACAATTGGCTTTCTCGACCTTCCGTTGAAGCCTCCTTGCCATCCGGTGGGATAGTTCTTCCAATCCCAATGTATGCAGTCTAATGACCCTATCATGCCCAGAAACCCACGGTCTTCAGCTTTGCGAATGAGCCGATCTAGATCTTCTTAATTTGGCTTGCGGAGGTACTCGTCTTTGTAAAGCTGAACAGTTGTGTCACAGAATTCAGCAAGAGTATCAAGGCATGTAGACTCAGACATACCATGGGTTTCATCCATCGAATCAGCTGGGGAGCCACAAACCATCATTCGGAGAGCAACAATAACCTTCTAATGAGGTGAGAAACCAGGGCGGCCTGCTCTGTCCCGTTTCTGTCATAAGTATGGATTTACCTGTTGAACATCACGAAGAAAACGCTCGAAGACATGACGCCTCATCCGGAAGCGACGTTTGAAATCATTTTCTATGTACACCGAGTTGGGGTTGAAGTAGTTGTTCATCAGATTGGCATGCGTCATCGCTCTGTTTCGTGGTTTGTAAGAGCGACCAGCAACAGAGCCACCCCATTGAGGTTATTCCTCAGTTGGCTGACACACCATGGCCGCAGCCATGGCTGACACACCATGGCCGTAGCCATGGCTGCCACATATTGTGTGTTGCGCCATGCTTCATCTTCTTCATCAAACTCTTTATCTTCTCGTCTCATCTGCACCCATTTTTCTTCCAATTTGGAATTGGATGAGGACCCCCAGTTGGAATCCGAAGAGGATCCAAAGTTGGAATTCATTGCAAACTTGAATTGAAATAGATTGAATTCAAAGGTGTGTGAATTATAGCCCAATATCCACCTTATTTATAGCCCAAAAAAATTCAAATCCAATGGCTAGCTGACGTCATGCTTACGTCACTTAGCCTTTGGATTTGAATTTAAGTTGTAGTTTTTAAATAATAAATTATGTTTGGCCCTCGGTTGGAGATGGTTTTTTGTGACAAGGTTAAAACGAGCCCTATGGCCCTCGCTTGGAGATGGTAAGAAATATGGCCCTACACTGTTCATTAAAACATTAATTTCTTGGAGGGCCAGAGGGCTAAAACGAGCCATTTGGCCAGCCTTCAACTGGAGATGACCTTAGGGAGAGGGGAGAACCTCACCGACATCCCTCCCCCTAACAACTAACAATTTAACCCATTAAGAACGTAATTTTTTTTTTATAGAAAATCTTGGTAGTACGAGGGAATTTTAATCTTACCCCTCATCAAACCGAAAAATGTTACAAGAAAAAAAGGGATATAAATCTCATCTCTCTTAAAACAGAAAAATATTACAAGAAAAGAGTGGGACATACGACCTAACCCCTCTAAAATGAAACCTCAAAGGTAACAACCTACAATAATGTCAATTTAGTTTTGTGTTTCATTTTTACTCTTAGACCTCTAGCAAGCGACACATGCTTGAGTTTTTGAAGCCCTCTTTCTTTTGGATAGAAACATAGAAACATTTTCAAGTTCACTTTTTTTTTTTAATATCGTGCAATATTCTTGTCTATTTGTTTTTACATTTTTTATTCCCACATTTCATTGAAATATAGAATAAAAAAGGTTCACTGATTAATTGTGTGATTTGTTTTAACTGCTAGCTCTGAAGCTACATTTATAGACAACATTGTTGAGGATTTCATAGTTCGAGTACTTGATGGCACATATTTGAATGTGGCCAAACACCCAGTTGGACTACAATCTTGTGTACAAGAGGTGAGAGAGCTTTTAGGTATTGGAGGAAATGATCGTTGTGTGGTTGGGATATAGGGAACATTAAGAATAGGCAAGACAACAATTGCAAAAGCTGTTTATAATGCAATTGCTCATAAGTTTGAAGGTAGCTGTTTCCTGGAAAATGTTAGAGAAGCATCGACATCACGTGAAAGCATGATCCAACTACAAAACACTCTTCTTTCTAAAATTCTTTGTGGTACAAAGTTGAAAGTTGTAGATGTTTATGAAGGAATCAGTCTTATAAAGAAACTGTTGAGGCAAAAGAAGATTCTCTTAATTCTTGATGACATGGATGAATTAGAGCATTTAAACAACTTGGTTGAAGTTGATTTGCTCAGTGAGTGTGAGATCCCACATTGGCGGGGTAAGGGTTGGTCCCTGGCCTTATATGTACATGCTCACATCCCATTGCAAGATGCGTTTTGGGAACTCACTGGCTCTGGATCCCATAAGAACTCCGAAGTTAAGCGAGTTTGGGTGAAAGCAGTCCTAGGATGGGTGACCCCCTGGGAAGTTCTCGTGTCGAAACCCAAGAACAAATTCGTGAGGGCGTGGCCCAAAGCGGACAATATCTTGCTACGATGGAAGCTGAGATGTGACAATTTGGTATCAGAGCCAGACTCACCGTCCATTCGAGTGTGCTGACAAGGACGTCGGGCTCCCAAGGGGGGTGGATTGTGAGATCCCACATCGGCGGGGTGAGGGTTGGTCCCTGGCCTTATATGTACATGCTCACCTCCTATTGCAAGACTCGTTTTGGGAACTCACTGGCTCCGGATCTCATAAGAACTCCGAAGTTAAGTGAGTTTGGGTGAGAGAAGTCCTAGGATGGGTGACCCCCTGAGAAGTTCTTGTGCCGAAACCCAAGAACAAATCCGTGAGGGCGTGGCCCAAAGCGGACAATATCTTGCTACAGCGGAGGCTGGGATGTGATAGTGAGGGTAGCAAAGTGATCATAACCACAAAAGATAGAGGATTGCTAGAATCTTATGGTGTTGAGTTGATATATAAGGTCCAGCAGTTAGAAGATGACCAAGCTCTTGAGCTTTTAAGTTTGAATGCCTTCGAAAGAAAAGAACCCTAAGATGATTATTTGAGACTTGCACGACGTGCAATAGCCTATGCTCAAGGCATTCCGCGTAATAAAAGTATAGATCGTTGGCAAGCGATATTGGATAGTTACAATTCTTTCAAAAGAGAACCTTATAAAGGTATTCAAAGAATACTTCTGAAATGTTATGATGCCTTGGATTATGTCTTGCAACAAGTTTTCCTAGACATTGCATGTTTCTTTAAGGGTAGAGATAAATACTATGTTTTACAAATAATAAGAAGTTCGAAGCTCAATGTACCTCAAGATTGTAGTGAAGTACTTGTTGAGAATGTCATCATAACTATTGAAGGTAATAGGATTTTGATGCATGACTTATTAGAAAAAAATGGGTAAGCGTATAGTTTGTGACGAATCCCCCAATGAACCAGGCGAGCAGAGCAGATTGTGGGATCATAAAGATGTCTACTATGTTCTAACTGAAAATAGAGTAAGTATAATTTATGTTCTTGCATTTGATTTGGCATGGTATTGAAAAGGAAAACCAAAAATTTAAAACAGACCTTTTGTTTTGTTTGTTAGCTAAACGACATGGTTTGTTAACAATATTTCAATTTTCTCCATCTTAGGGAACAAAGAAAATTAAAGGCATTATGGTGAAGCTGCCCGAACAAGATGTGATACTATTGAATGCAAAAAGCTTTTTGCTCATGACAGATCTTGAAATTTCTATGTACTTTTCATTTCTTTTTGCATATATAACGTGGCAAGCTGTTTGCCTTTTGCTTTGAATTACTAGAAAGCCTATGTTCATCTTGGACTGTGATTTTGCTTAAACAAATCATGCTTTACCCGAGAGAAGGAAGATGGTTTCACCTACTACTTACATTCAATATGTGTACATGTATTGAATACACATATTCTGCTCTCAGCTTCTCACTTCATATGTCTTTGTATGTAGTGACCCTCGACAGACGGCTCTGACTACAAATCTCAAAAACTTTGAAGGAGGCAGCAGAATGACCACATATAATGCTGTTTTTGAACTTACAGCGACTCTGATTTTGTGGTTTATCTTTCAACCTCATGGGGAGAAACATGCTTGCATAGTTTACGTTCCCGTCTATGATTTGTTTTTCCTATACAGAATCTGTCTGCATACCAATTTATAACGGCAATCTGGGATTCATGTGTAAGAAGGCATATATGCTAAGGATTCAAGAGTTGCAGGATCCACCTAATGCGCAACCAAGACGAATTGGTTTCCTTGCCTTTGGGATCAACCAGTAATCTTGGAAAGACGCCTCGTCTGCTTGAAACCTCAAATATCGTCGATCGTGATCATCAAGGGCAATGTCTTCACTTGTACCTGGACCCGAAGCCAGCAGATCGAGAGAACAAACCGGCTATGCACACTCTAGCTCCTCATGCACAAAATTGAAATGACAAAAATACCCACACATGAATTGTAAAAGCTCACAACTGATGGCATCATTTTTCTGAATTTGAAGAGAGGGAAGTCTAGAGAGAGTTATGAAGAGTGAGGTTGGGAGTTTTGGGTTGAGCCTCAGAACTATGGGCTCTAATTAGGTCTAATTTCGAACACAAAGATGTAGAGAGAGCTTAGAAGAGTGAGGTTGGGGTTTTTAAGTTGAGCTCATATTTGTGAGCTTTGTGTGTTATTCTCCCATAACCAAACACAAAAAAGTCTTCCATCCCTCGAGATAACACGTTTGTACCAAATTTTCCGTTTTTGGTTGGAAATTTCCATTTTTTTCTGACGACTGAAGCTTCGGCAAACATATTTAGGCACCCAAGCATCTGCTCCGTTTTGGAGGCTACTAAGGTAGGATGTTTAATTCCAAGTTCGTACATTAATGATGTATTAGGTTTTTTGTAAGATGAATTAATATTTAGAAGTTCAATTAGGGTTTTGTTTCATGTTTGATTTTTTACATGCTAGAATTCGCAAATACGAAGTCATATCCTGGGAAAATCTTACCCTAGGAAGTTTTTTAGCAGTTCATTTTTAATTATCCTATACATACTTTGAAGCATGCTTTTTTTAATTTTTAATAAGGAGAAATTACAAACACAACTACCACCTTGACCATCCCGTAACCAAGTTGATTGAGAATCAAAACGAAGAGAGACCATCCAAACATGAGAATTTGAGGATCTCTTACCAATCTTAGCAAGAGCATCATAAACGAAATTCGCTTCACGAAAAACATGTTTAAACTCCACGTTATGAAACCGACAAGCAATCTTCGGGATACTCTTGACAGTGGCATCGATTAAGGCCCGCCCGTCAACAACAAGAATGTCTGAAATACCAATCTTCGTAGCACCTGGCACACACGCCTCTGATGACAAAGGCACTTGCTGCATGCAAATTTACTTGAGTAATCATGGGAAATGTTCTCTTACCCTACTATGACAAGTGACAAGAAAGAACTGAACTTTTATGGCTACGAGTAATTTTTCAGGGTTCGATTTCCTCCAACATAACTCCGCAAAAAGAATAAACATTTAAGCTATTACCTGGTTTGAACAGTTGCAAAGAGTTCATCCATAAAGATAACCGTGTTATACCGCTAAGCCGAATAGATCAGATGACTCAGGTTCACCCACAAAAACCAGAAACGCACCAGGTCAATATGTAACAGTAATTAGCAGAACAGTGTTCATCCGCTCGAGATAAGCTTTTCTGATGGTTTCATGTGATGAAATCTGCAAGTGCATTTGCTCCAAACATGCACAAAACAAATACACAACTATACCACGGAGAAGGAGAAAACACCAATATGAAGATCAACAATCAACCTTTTCTTATTGGTTTCCAATGAATCATTAACTAACTCTGCATTGCAATCATCAAACATTTTTCAAGCCAATAAGCCAATGGATGAACAATCAACGACACGTTTTGTTACAGAACTAGTTTCAACAAATGCCTCAACCAAAAAAAGACGGGGTAAAAACTAAAAAGATAGAAGAGGTGCACGAAATGATGAGATGACAGTAACTAAGAGCTATGCTGGTAATGAACTAGGCATAAGTCTAAGATATATATGTGCAACCTGTATAGTCTCATTTGAATACGCACTAAAGTGATAGGAATCCTTACGAATAACACGTCGGAAAAATTCAACTATGTTGTTGATTGTTGTTAACTTCTTTGGCACAAATCGAAAAAAAGGTTAGGACTTCAGAACCCTCTCAATGGCAGCAACATAGAACTCCTTCGGCATGGTACCAACCACAGAGTCACATTTCTTCCCATTCTTGAACAGCAAAACTACAGGCACAGCCTTAATTTCATAGTCCTCAACAACCTGCAAATCAACATCTGTGTTGAGCACATAGCACTTGAGCTTCCCAGCATATTCGGCCGCAATTTCATCAATCACCCGGTGCACCATCCTACACGGCCCACACCAGCTCGCATAAAATTCAACGAGGACAGGGGTCTCACTGTTGATGACTGATTTGTCCCATGAGTCTCCAGTAACCGCCGGAGCTGCATATATACAAACATAATATGGTTAAGAGACAAAACCGAACATCCCCAACATACATACACACCAATCTCTCTCAATTCGGATGGAGACAATGTATTTGACAGATGCGGGTTAGGCCAGTTGGAAGGGGGGCCTCCATCCGAGTTAGAATCCCTTCCCCGTAGATTTGAGTACTTTAAAATATCGTCTTGTTAAATAAAATCCAGTGGGATCTACTCTCACATCAGTTCCCAGAAACAAGTAATCCATCAATTTATGTTTAAACATGTATGCAATCACCAAAACAGGCAGATAGATAAACCCAAATCTTACCATTCAAAACCAAATTTTAAGCATCGAAGGAAAGTTTTGGGGCCAAATTGTTGGATACCCAAATGCTAAGATGCCTCGAGGAAACTACCAATCGGAGGCACAAAGCACACAAATTATTCCCACAAAACCAAAACATTTTGCATCCATAAAATTAACTTTCAGATACACAATTCAATCAATCAATCAATGGCGGAACAAACAAGAAGTGACGAGCAAAAGAAAATTGGATTAGATCTAACAGAGGAGGGAGATCAGAAAACACCTTTGGATTCGCGAACGGAGAGGATCTTGAGGCTGCGAGGAGGAACATCTGGAAGGCCGACGATGAGTCCCCGTTCGGGCTGCTGCAATCGGAAGGGGAATGAGAGATCTGGCGGAGAGTGGGAGAGGAGAGGCGAGAGCATTGGGTTTTGGATGGCGGGGGAGCGTAATGGAGTTGAGCAGTGGAACGTGGAGGCGGCCATGGCAGCTCAGCATCAGCAGCAGCAGCAGCAGATGGGAGAGAGGGAGAGAGGGAGAGAGAGAGGGAGGGAGGGAGGGAGGGAGGGAGGGAGAGAGAGAGAGAGAGAGAGATGGTGGGTTGTTGGTTTCTGGTGCGATGAGGAAGTGAGGGAGTGGAATGGGGATTTTGGGCAGGTAATGTTTGATGAAGAATGATCAAGTGACAGCGATTGGTGGAGAACAAGACAAGTGTGGGGCCTGCTGGTTGATTTTAAATGGGAAATAATTGATGATTTGGATTTTGGATTGATGGGAAAAGACAAAAAACAAAAGGTGGAGTAAAAAAGTTGGCACGCCCGGTGGGATTCGAACCCACAATCCTTTGATTAGAAGTCAAATGCCTTATCCATTAGGCCACGGGCGCTCTTGTTTCTACTACTTACTTTAATATATATAACGGACTGGAGCATCGGCTTTGCAATTCTTCTTTACTTTATCTTTTACCTCCTTCTACACACCCTTGTTTATTTTTCTTTTTTATTTATTTATTCAATCTAAGGGTAAATATAACAACTATTACGGAAAAAAAAAAGATATTATATTTTTATTTCTATAAAATATAAGTTGACATCACATTATCCTAATATCCTATCTCAAATTGTTAACAAACTTTCTTATTTTTCATCAAGACAAAGCTCTGGATTCATACTTATGGTAAGGGAGCGAGGTAGGATTCAAGATTATGTGTACAGGAGTAAACGCATTGCCCTGACCTAACCCAACCCATATCAAAGCTCTTGATAGAAAATAGGAACATGCATCAAGTTTCTTATGGTTTAGAAAATAGAAGAGGTTGAATTGATTCTCACCAAAAAAAAAAAAAAGTGGTTGAATTGATGTAGTGAGACAATCGTGGCCAACAACATTTAGAGAACATTTGAATAAACAAGCACCAAGCATTTTGGCTGCTAAGGGTTTTCATTCACATAGCTCCATTGTATCAATTCATAACTACTCGTTACATTCTGAATACACCGTACTTGGTTTCTTCAGGGTCACGGTTCATAGAAGCGGAGATGGAGAGACTGATGACTTTTCTTGTGTCGGCTGGATCGATAATTCCATCATCCCAGAGCCTTGCAGTGGAGTAGTAAGAGTTCCCTTCTCTCTCATATGCCTCCACTACCTTTGCCTTGAATTTCTCCTCTTCTTCCTTGTCCCACTGCATTACATGCACAGGACTCAGATAAATAAAAGACTAGTAGTTTTCTTAAAATGCGCTTTTATCCTAGACAGGCGATTTCTACCTCAATTCCTTTCTTCTTCTTGTTGACCCTTTCGATTTGAGCAAGGACACCAGCAGCCTGAGTATTTCAATAATGAAAAAAGATGTCATTCTACACCTAAAGCCAGCTGTCAGTGACATGGTCCAAGGAATCATCTATACTGTCTTGAATTGAAAACAGAAATTAGATCTCTCATGACATCCAAAGTCGAGAAGATAATGCAAAAATATGAAATATGCAGGAAAACAAATCATATGTATGCTGTTTGAAAAGGGTCACCTGAGCACCACCCATCACGGATATTTTGGCATTCGGCCAAAGGTACATGAAATCAGGACTATAAGCACGACCGCACATTGCATAATTGCCGGCACCAAAGCTTCCACCAATGATGATAGTTACCTTTGGAACCTGTAAACATTCATTGTTATTTGAGATTCATGATTGATTAAGTCATAATCATGATTGATTATACTCATCTCAAGGTAAAATGAAAGCCATTCCTATACGTGTACTTGAACACATGGGAAAAATTCAGATTGATGAAAAAAAGGGTTGATGCTACAATTGCAAAATCAGGCGGAACTAATAAAGTTTTAAGGAAGAAAGTTATACCCTCAAGACATGCATATTCACGTAAGGGCGCGAGGGGGAATAGATTCATAATCACACAAGAACATTTATATAAACAGAAATAAGGAAGAACAAACCTTGGCACAAGAAACTGCCATCACCATTTTTGCTCCAGATTTTGCTATACCATTTGCCTCAGATCTCGAACCAACCTACCAAGGAATATAATATATCACAACTATGTAATAATGAGAAGGCGTTTTCTCCATAAATTCGGCAGTTAACGAGGCCAAATAATCTCAAAATTGAGATATTTGAACAGGGCATAAGTAATTTTTTTTACTGTATATTACTGAACCAAAATACTGCCAATGCATAAAAAATGTGGTGTAGAAGAGATTGCCACTACTCGAATACATCTGAGGTGAAAATGCCAAGGCCTAACTTAGACCAGAACGAGTGAATCCATTTTATATCCTTTAAGTACATTTCTCCTATCGTATCGACCTTTATGTTCCAACTGTTCAAGTTCAAAGATGTTTTAGATACCTTCACAAATATGAATAGGCTTGGGTAACCTTTCAAAGGATGTAATGAATGTATAACATTCCTATTCTCAATGAGCAAACTTTTGGTAAGCATGGCTCCCTAATTCTAGAATGGACCCGATAACCAAAGAAAATAAGAGACTTATTACGCAAGTTCAAAGAGTGACCCTCCAGAAAAGCACACTGACACAATGGTGTTGATAGCGTCTTCACTAAGAAAGTAATAGAAAAGGACATCGAGTTTACAACTTTACATACCATAAATCCAGTGATATTCTGAAGGAAGACCAAAGGAATGTTTCGTTGAGTACATAATTGAATGAAATGTGCCCCTTTTAGAGCAGACTCATTAAATAGTATTCCGTTGTTTCCGATAATTCCCACAGGCTGCCCAAAGATTCTACCAAAACCTGTTACAAGAGTCTGCAGAGGTGCTATTGAAATTACAAAATTCATATATTAAAGGAATAAATTAAAACAATCAGAATTGAACTTGGTGCAAATGCCCTTACAGTGCCATACAATTTCTTGAATTCATCAAATTCACTTCCATCAACAATGCGAGCAATAACTGATCGGATATCGAACTGTTGCTTATGCTCTGTGGGCGCAATGAATCGAAGCTCCTTCGCATCATATAATGGTTCCTTATATTCAGAGTTTATGTTTGGCAACCCGCTTTTCAAGCTTCTCCCAGCCATGTGCAAGTTCTTAATAATATTTCTCCCAAGAGCAAGTCCATGGAGTTCATCTACAAGAAAAAGTGAGATTACAAACGTGACCACAAATAGCTAACCTCCCTCCTCCCTCCACATACATGCATAGAACAAATAAATCTTAAGTGAAGATAAACAAATGTGTTATTTTAAGAAAACATTCAAATTTCTCCTTTCCTATTTCCCACTCGATACTCCTCAACTATTTCATCTGCGATTAAGACTACTCTACAACATGTCTATCCCTAAAGAATGGACCTTTGGAATTGGGAATTATATCACAAGAACTCTCCATCAATATCAAGACGATGCCTGACATTACATAAACTAGTAATCTAAATGAAGCTCAACCAATCCTTAACTTTCGATGAAAATACTCTTATAGTCCTGTTAGTATTTCAAAACTTTCACATGATCAACAACAACAACAAAGCCTTTTCCCACTAAGTGGGGTCGGCTATATGAATCCTAGAACGCCATTGCGCTCGGTTCTGTATCACGTCTTCCGTTAGATCCAAGTACTCTAAGTCTTTTCTTAGAGTCTCTTCCAAATTCCTTCTAGGTCTTCCTCTACCCGTTCGACCCTAAACCTCTGTCCCATAATCGCAGCGTCAGTAGACCTTCGTTTCACATGTCCAAACCACCGTAACCGATTTTCTATCATCTTTCCTTCAATTTCGGCTACTCCTACTTTACCTCGGATATCCTCATTCCTAATCTTATCCTTTCTCATGCATTTGTTAACTAATATATCAAATTACATATAAAGAGAACCTAAAGTTAGCAGCTAGTTAATTCAAAGAAATGCATGTGAGGTTTAAAGTATGAAATGGCAGAAATTAATACCTTGAGCAAAGTAGTCTGAAACTCCCGATGTCTTGCAATGCACACTAGCACCCCCCAAATCCTCTGCAGATACTTCTTCTCCAGTAGCAGCCTATTGAAACATTTCCTTGTTATACATCTAGATTGTATACATAATATTCACATATTTTTTTAACAAAGTTTAAAAAGCAACATACCAGATAAATCACGAGACTCATGCAGAAACTATACAAAGCATATACAAGAGAAAACTAAAAATAACCTTCACAAGTGGGGGTCCTGCTAGAAATATGGTACCATTTCCCTTGACCATCACACTTTCATCCGCCATCGCAGGAATATATGCACCGCCAGCAGTGCAGGAGCCTAATACCAGCGCAATTTGAGGAATGCCTTCAGCAGACATTATACTTTGATTGTAGAAAATCCTACCAAAATTCTCCCTGTCAGGAAAGACCTCTGCCTGCTTGGGGAGGAAAGCACCCCCACTATCGACAAGGTATATACATGGCAATTTGCAGTGAGCGGCAATCTCTTGTGCCCTGAGGTGTTTCTTAACTGTGATGGGGTAATAAGTCCCACCCTTTACAGTAGGATCATTAGCTACAAACATACAAAGCTGTCCATGGACCGGACCTATTCCAGTAATGATCCCAGCAGATGGTAAAGATTCTTCATACAATTCATGTCCTGCAAGCTTAAAATTAACAAAACATACAACAATTTAGGCAAGATATCAACTGGATCCAATCAATTCGTCAAAAAGATGAAAACTTTTGCATCAGGGTGAAGATAACAATCATAATAAATATGATTTAATGGGGTTTTTTTCATAATCTTATTCCAAATTTGCAACTTTTAGTGTGTTTCAATCAAAACCCAATTCATGAAAGCTACAACTTGAGGAGTTTGATGAAATGGGAAACCTGAGAAAGCTCGAGAAAAGAAGCGCCGGGGTCAAGGAGTCGATCAATGCGTTCTCTTGGGAGGAGCTTGTTTCTGCTCTTGTTTCTCTTCACAGCTACAGTTCCTCCTCCGCCAAGAACCTGCTCATCAATCACTGAATTAATGCAATGGAGAGAGAGAGAGACAGAGACAGACAGAGACAGAGACAGAGACAGACAGACAGACCGACCTTATGGATGTGGGATTGGAGGTCGGAGATCAGGACGTCCATGGCCTTGGAGTTGCGAGAGAAGGCCTCGGAGTTCCGATCGATGCCATCGGGAAGGACTCCGAGGGTGTAATTCCTACTCGTTTGTGCGATTTGCAGTGCGGCGAGTGATTTCCGTGAAGCCGAAGCTACTGATCTTCTCATCAATATGCCGAGCATTTCAATCTTCTGTGTTTCTGACTCGAATGTCTCTCGCAATCACAGAGGCGCGTATTTTACTGAGGGAGTGAGCAGCCTATCTCTGCTGATGTGGAATGCCTATCCGTGTGAAATTTTTATACAATTCTATAGTCTGTTAGATAAGGGTGTGACAAGTTTTGGAGGCTATGACCATTTATGGTGCGTTTACGTAATCGTAATTAAAATAGAGGAATTGGATTGATGAAGAATTGAATTGAGGATGAATTGGATTGAGGAGGAGTCAAAATCGGATTCTTGTCAAAGCTGTTTACTTAAATGTTTTGGAATCGAAGTAAAAATAAAACGAAATTCATATAAGTTGTTTACCATTTCACCTGAATCGGAATGAAAATTAATATGATTACTAAAATACCCTTAATCTAAATAATAGAAAAATTTGTAAGTTTTTGATACAATTTCACACACACACACATATATATGTTTAGTTTTATTAAAATATTAACCATTCCCGTTGGAAAATATTGGAATATATTGGTTGGCTGATACCAGCTTTCTAGAACCCATGGGTTCACTACATCATTAGTTTTTTTTTCTATTTTTTTCAGTCCCTTTTCACTTCGATCTCTCCATCCATTCAACAGTCTCGCTCTCTCTCAGTCTCTCTGGCTATTTCTCATTCTCTCCGTCTAAGCAGCAAACCTTCCATAAACGCAGCAGCATACCCAGTTTCCTGCAGTTCGAAAGATCTGATGGGCGGAATTTGGACTTTTAGTGGCGATTTTAGACGAGCCGAGGGCTTGTCCCTCTGTGGGTGATAGGTCTTGGTAGTCTGGGAGGTGGTGCGGTGGTCTGCGTTGGTTAAGGATGGGATGGGTGTGTGCTTTGGGTGGTTGATTCGTGGGAGACAGATGGGAGGGGCAGGGCAATTTCGGTAGAGAAGTTTGATTACAGGTGTTGGCTTTCTTCCGGAATTCAATTACCACCTTCAAGTCAGTATTTGGATTTCGGGGATATCAGGAATCCGATTACTGATTTTGGGTGGAGCCCACTAATTTTTTCATTCCTAAAATTTGGTAAACGCCGGAATCACTTGGAGAGGAATTCAATTCCCTTTCTTCTACCTCCATTCCGGTTTGGTAAACACTCCATTATTGGATCAAGGTTTTGCATATGACTTGAAGAGATTATGACAACAGAATTCACGATGCCAACAAGATCGACCAAGTGTGGGGCGATGGGGTTGTGGAGGATCGACGATGGCAGCACCCACCAGGGGGCCTATTCAAAGTCAATGTTGATGGAGCAATATTGTTGAAGGGATTGAATAGAGGTGTAGGAGTTGTTATTAGAAATGATGATGCGACTTTCATGGCAGGTTGTGCGACACAACTATATGGTTATTTCGATGCTTTAACAACCGAATTGCTGGCGGCAAAGGAGGGTTTATTGTCTGCATACGATGCGGGATTCACTTCTATTATATTGGAACTGGATTCCAATAGCGCAATGGATTTAATTGTTGCAAATGACGTTCTTCTTGATTGGGATGACAGTATATTGGAGGAGATTGATATCTTGAAGAAGAGGTTCTCTTATTTTTATTTTATTTTATGCCTATGACAATGTCGCGAAGGAAACATGGTGACGTATGAATTAGCAAAATTTGGTCTTCACAGTGGAGGTTGTTTTCATACTTGGATAGAGGAGGAGCCACTTTGGCTCGTTCCTTCTTTTGGAGTAGATTTGGAGAATGATAATTGAATGTAAGTGAGGAGCAACTTGGTGAAGTACTTTTTTTTCCCTCTACACTTGAGGTTTTTAACGAGGCTTCCCTTGCTCCCCCAATCTTCTTGTACTCTGTCATCTTTACTAAAAGGAAAACTCAGTTTCAGATATAAAAATGAGAGATTATAACAATTTACTTGTCACTTTTTATGAAAATTGAAAACCAACAATTTAAATTTTGTTTGCTAGCACTTTAGGCTGAAAACTACAATTTAAGCTTCATTCGATAACTATTTCATTTTTAATTTTTTGAACTAATACTGAAAACTACAATTTAAGCGTCATCAATAATTCCTACCTAAAAGCATTAAAGGTTTTTTTATTTTAAATGACACGTATCATTTGAAGAAGTGAAAGGATCCAAATGCAAAAGTTGATAGCACTCCCCTAGCTTCTTTTAAGCATTTTATGGAGCACATTGTTACCAAGTTAATGAAAGTTTTCATGGAGTACATTTTACCAAGTTAATGAAATTACTAATTAGCATTGAAAAAAATTTAATTTAGACCCACAAATTAAAGGAAATAGTTTTGCTCATTAAATAGACGGAGGAAGATGAAAATAAAGAACTTGTGTTCAATCTCGTAAGTGTTACGACCGGTCCCCAATTTTTTCAGTCGTTTTGTCCTCATTAATGCAAATTTACCGTCGGCTCAGATTGGCTCGATTGACTCAGACCAGAATTGAGCCATCAACATTGACTGTTGACTGTTTTCTAGATCCGCTACGGGACCCCCCCATTAGGATATTTTGACGCGTTGATCCCAAATCCACACTCCGTTTCTCCAAACTCAATTGTTTTAATAGAGTTTTGCTAATGGGTCCTTTTATGTGCTTAGATCCTAACAGTTTCAAACGTTCTAGAGGACAGACTCAGCTAGATTGTTGACCAATGAGAGGAATTTTATTTTGGAAATGTGAATTTCAGTTTCATTTTACGAATTAAACATACTTTGTGATTAATGATGATGACGATGACGATTTTATGAATATGGATTTTCTCTATTACTTATCTTGTGGGATGCATACACTTACACAAAATTAGAGTATTGTACTAGTCTACGATTGTAGGACACAACACGCATGTGTATGAGTTATATTTCAGTGTTTCAGCTTGTACATACTATGTACATGTTCTTTCATCTTACACTAGCTAGGGCTAGTGTATGATTATAATTTCCGCTTACACTGGCCATGACTAGTGTATGATTTTGTTACTCATCCTACATGTGTATTTAGGTACTATATTTATACTCTTGGCTTGCCAATATCTCAAAGTTACTCAGCAATGACATAACTATATTATTCAGATTATACTAGTTGATGCTAATGTATGGTATTGTATGTTATGCCCCAAGTAAAAAATCAGTATATGCAAGTACCAGTTTTTCAATTTTATAGCATGCTTAAACTTCAAAAAAAATATGTGTATATATATGTACTAGCTATATAATTTTGTAAAATAGGGGATTAATATGTGAAAAAAAAAACAAAAATATTTTAGAAAACTTTATTTTTTTTCGTCCACTCACATTTTTACGCTTTGCGTCCCCTTAGAACTTGGTAGCAGTAGCAGTGATCATATTCGACGTCAAGACACCTTCCCATAACTCTGACATATTCCTACCGAGTTGGATATCTACTCATTTTAAAATCCCTTCGAGTAAACGTTCATTTCTGTGTGGACTAGTAGTACTCCAAAGTTATAAGTACTTTGCACTGTCTGTAGAATTTGTAAACTGGCATTTATGCTCTAAACCTATCATCATGCATGTAATAGCTGAGACTCATTAGGTGTGGCCTTTGGAGATGTGTTGGAAACTTGAAAATAAGTATGGTTACTTGCAGATGTTTTAATTTGGGCCCATCTCTATTTTCAGTGAACTTCTGTCGAACTTTTCGGTAGATCTATCTCAGTTGACAATTTTAGTTATGTGTTCATGCATATTATGGCTATGTCTCTCATTTAAGGGATGGCTAGCACACCTCAACATCGGTGCCTACTTGACATCGAGATTGGGGCATATCATTAAGCGAGGTTGAAAATTTGACAAGACCACACAATAAATTAATCATAATTTCGTTTTGAACAATCACGACGATCAAACTTAACACATCCAACTTACCAGCGTACGAAAATACTACTAAGTACCAGTTTGGCACAGTTAAAATTATAAAAAAAGTAGCTATGAAAAATAGTTAGGGTGTAAAATGTGTTTGGTAAATGTAAAAATAAGTGCTTCTTTTCAAAGTCCCAGTCAAAATAAGCAGAAAAATGGAAGCAGCATTTTGCTGCTTCTCAAAACTAGCTTCTTTTCAAAGTAGGCGGATGAACGGTAAAGTTTAATGAAACTTTCTTAAACCCAATTATACCCTCTTTCTCCTTCTCGCTTCCCTCATCGTATCAAATCATCGAATCCATCAGTGTTAGCGGCGAAGGAGTGATGGCTCTTAGTCGAGGCCGTCCCATTGAGACCTTGCTGCGAAGAAAAGGGCAAGGTTGGCGATTGCACTTGCCCGCCCTCCAATGGTAGCATACCTTCTGGTTCTTTGACGGGTCGGATTGTTGCCCACCCAGTCTGTGGAAGACCCGTTTGCTTCCCCCTCCGTCTACATCCATTAGCTACGAATTGTAATCTCTCTGTGGCTATATACTTTGAACTGAAACTCAATATCTCAAGAACCTGCCCCCAAACAACAAAATCCAATTCTAGATTAAAATTTCCATAGATTCAAAACCCAATTACCAAATTCAGTTAAACATACAAGTAAACCAATATTTGTGGCAATTATTTTTCAGAAATTGAAGACCACCACCGACAGAAAAAAGTAGCAAAGCGAATGGGGAGAGAGAGAGAGAGAGAGAGAGAGAGAGAGAGAGAGAGAGAGAGAGAGAGAGAGAAAGAGAGTTTGACTCTGACCTTGTTGCGGACGGCGGAGGATTGAGAAGAAAGGGAGAAAATGGTGAAGGGGAGAAGCTTGGAGAGTAAGGGTTGGAGGTTGGAGTCATCACAGAGAGCTAGCCGAGTTAGCAACCGGTCCAGCATCTCTACTTTCTCTTCATCCGACTTTGTCGCAGATGCCGATGATGCTTCCGCCATTTCTTTTACATCCTCCTTTTTCTTTTTTCTTTTTTCTTTTTTTCTGGGTTTTTTCAAAATTGATTGGATGGATTGGCTTCGGAATTTCTTGCTTTCTCTCTCTCGAGGGTCGACGATTTTGGTGATTGGGAAGGGGAAAGAAGAACAGAGGGTTGGAGGGGAGGGATTTGGATCTTGAGCTGTGACCCGAAAATGATGAAGATTGAAGATGAAATTATAAATAAAAAATAAAATAATGTTGCAGTCCTATTAAATTAGGAATGTGATTGTGTAAATCCTAGTATATCTTGGAATATCTCTTATATTTCTATTAGAAGTTGCAAGGTTCTAAAAAACGCTAGGCGCTAGTCGGGCGGTGGGCTAGCGCCTAGTGCCTAGGCGGTGAGGAGGAGTCTAGACGGGCGTCTAGGCGGTCTAGGCGGATTTAGGTAAATTTTTTGTATATCTTGTAAATAAATGCATATTAACACTTACAAAAAATTATACTTATATGAAATTCATGAAGACAATAATAAATAAAAAATAATAAAATGCAACACTAATATCCAAAGTTCAAAATTTATAAACACACATATATGTTATATTAGTTCAGATATTTTGAATAATTATATCTAATTTTCATTAAAAATAAATAAATATTCCTTGTGTGTGAAGAGGTGCATGCATCCTCCTCAATCTCAAAAAGCACCACGTGTGTGGTGTAAGGGTCACCCCTAATGGAAAAATACATCGGGCATTGTAAATACAGATAGCCATTTGATGTCGATATCATGCAAATCTTTGGAATGTCAGGCAAGGCAATATAGGCTGTAAAAGCCTAATGGGCTTGTCAGCCTAGTTTGAGAGAGAGAGAGAGAGAGAGAGTTTTGTTTGAATTGAAAGGTCTGAGCACTTTTTATGTTGCTTACATCTTCCTCCCACCCTAGACGTCAGTCAAGAGACTCTTTTACGCCTTGAAAACCGAAAACTTTTATTCATTTTTATTCTTTGCTTTTTCTCATCGTCTTCCTCGTCTTTCCTTTTCACTTCTTCTTCTTTCCTTTTTTTTTTATAGTTTTCCTTCTGTGCTTTCTCCTTTTTTTTCTTGTTTCCTCTTCATCTGTTTTGCACTGTAAGTTCCTCTTTTTCGATGGATTTCAGAGAGAGGGAGTCGCAACAGCTAAGAAAGTCTTGGTGCACAAAGAGATGAAGTCGAAACGGTGGAATTTCTTCCCAGGAAACCTCCACTCCGCCTAGACCGCCGCCCAGACAGCCGCCTAGACCGCCGCCCAGATAGCCGCCTAGACCGCCCAGGCCGCCTAAGAGCTCCTAGGCGAGCGCCTAACAGCTCCCCGATTTTTCTTAACGATTTGGACCTAATCGCATCGGTACCACCCCGCCCAGCGCCTAGGCGGTGCCTAGGCGGCCGCCTAGGCCGTTTTTTAGAACACTGAGGAGTTGATTACATATTAAGAGTTGTAATCCTAAAGGGTAAGGAATTAACCTTCCCTACTACTATAAATAAAGGCATAATGAGGTGGCATTGAATACACCTACAATTACACATCTCTCTCTTCTTCTCTCTATGCCGCACCTTCTCTCTCTATATGGCCTCCATAATTGTTCAGTAAATTATGCCTACAACACGTTATCAGCACGCTCTTGACGCTGCACTAACAAGAGTTTAATATTCAATTAGGGGAGTATTACGTTTTAATCATTCTTATTATGATTAATTTATTGAATTGATCTACATGCTATTGATTCAATTTAATTTTTCTATGTTGAACGTGATACAACGCATTGGAGATGCAATTCCGGCTTTCTGCGAAGGATCTTCTACAAATTCAAAGGTTTCTATTGTTTTCTGCAAATCAGGTACACTTAAAATAAAGCAAGATATTTGAAACGACCGTAAAGCATGAAAACATTCCCCATGATGCATGAACCCCCCCTATGTTTATATTTTCCTTACGATATATATATTGTATATGTTCATATATTTGTCAATATATATATTTGTTCATGCATTACGCAATTATAAATCGCTATGTGGAATATGTGAGTCAAAGTATCAAATTAAATTAGAAGCATATTTAGGTTTCCTAAACCTTAGAGGATTTCGAAAAAAAAGGGAAATTGGACATGGTATGGCACCACCCCTGCGGCACAACATCGGCAGCAGCCCTCTGGATCCAGACCAAACCCACGGCAAGCTTTGCTGCACCTATATGGACCCCCAGGCCTTCGGCCTGATTGACTGACATGGGCCTGAAGCCCCAGTTCTATCTCTAAGGAGGCCCGCAGCCTTCCTGGATCCAGACCAAACCCACGGCAAGCTTTGCTTGCTGGGTACTTGTTCTGCACGCACCCAGGTCCGCAGACCTGCTCTCTTCGGTGCTAGCTCACTTGATTGGGCTTAGTTTCTTTTTGCTGCCCGCATCACAAGTCGCCAGCCCATGCGGCTGGGCTCCCACGTGACCGAAGGCCAGCGCTTCGCTGGGCCTGCCCATACCCCCTATTCGATCCAAACTAGAACCCAGCTGGGACTGGGGTTCCTCCTAATCCTGTAGGCCTTTTGGGCCTGCCCATGTTTCTCGGTCGTTCCTTAAGCCAATATACCCTATATGGCCTTGCCTACTCACGACACCCAGCCCAAATTAAAAGTGACTTGCAGTCCATTAATTTGATAATGAATCCAAAATTATTGACCAGAAGATCACTTTTGGACATTAGTGATTCAATAATTTATTTTTATACTTTGAACCGTTGACTCACTTTCGTAGTCTCGAAGCACTCACACTTGAGTTCCTGAAGAAACTCAAATCCACTACACTTAGTTGTATATTGCATTCTGTGTTCTTGCATGAGCCTCTCTTTTATGAACTAAATGTTCATAAACTAAATTGAACCTGTAGTTTCAAATTTAGTGCCTTTGAAACCCGAAGTTTTCATAAAACAATACATCTATGAAAACCCGACGTTTTTCATGAAAACCATGTCTTAGAACTCGAATGTTCTAACTTTGATGCTTATGGATGATTCATTCCCATAAGCACCAATCACAATCTTGTTCCCTCCAATTCAATGGATTGTCGAACCGTCACAAGTTCGATTTCCCTTATTTGGATGTTTCTAATAAAAACCACTTTATGTGGGGTATAAGGCGTGAATCTCCACTTGACTATCAAGAAGCTGAGACACCATTGAAGCCAACAATGGCAAGGAAAAGCTAAATAAGCCTCCGCCATGATCTTCATTCGAAGACTTATGCCCAAAGCATTACAATGGAAATACCTCTTGAACAAGGATTCGATGGCTTTTTGGCTCGCTCCTACGGACTGTCTAATCATGAAGATATTGCCTGAAGCACACCATGATTACGTCCATGAATGAGTACAATTCTGAAGTTTATATCCGATCGAATTTTGACTAAAGAATGATTTTCTCGTTCTTCCTTGTTTCTAACTCGCCCCTGAAGTAGTAGTATAGAAAGTGGAAGTTTACCAAATTTTCGGATCTAATTACTACCACAAACGTGAGAGAAAGGTATAGAACTAGTTTGGCTGAAGTCTATCGAACAGTATAGACTCAGTTCGGCTAGAGTTTACCAAATGGCTCACCCAGTTAGGTCAAAGCCTAACCGAATGGTGATGCACTGCTTTGGCAAGGATACACTGAATGGCAAGCCTAACCGAATGGTGATACACTGCTTTGGCAGGGATACACTGAATGGCATACTCTTTCACAATCCAATTTCGAGTTTGTTTTTACAACATATGGTAGAATCAGGGCCTGCCAAGGTATGGCATCAGCCCGAAGCGTGATCCTTGGCACTTAAGACCTAAAACTTCAAGAATAAGGGATGTTGTTCCCGAACCTCAACCTTGCAGAATCTGCTTCCGTCTCAATGGAATAGATCATTGGTTATGCACATGTTCGTGCCCCTACCAATGTTGTTGAGGAGTACCATTCTCGTAGTCAATATGTGAGATTAATTTGGCTGCACCGAACACCATTGGAAGAGCAGAATTTTGACATGGATAACCTTGTTGGCGGAATCCCCTTAGTAAACCATTTACTTTGTGAACATTTTTCCATGTTCTTGGATTCACGTTTGGTGTTTATTTTACTTATGGATAATCTTAATGATATTGTCCTCGAATATGAGTTGATTGAATCATGTATCTTAATACATGTGACCGACTCAATTAAACACGTGATTAGGTAGGAATGTAGGAAAGTTAGTTGTCTGGATGAATGCGTACTACGCACACTAACTTTACACCTAAATCACATCTCTAACAACGACTTTAGGTCTATCCAACTTGATTAAGAGCATTGGCACGCTCCTCATTATATGAATAGTAAGGCATCACCATTCAAGGGACCTTAAATTCTCCTTGTCGTTGAGTTTTTAAGGATATTCGAGAGAACAATGATCATCAATGAAACCACTGAAGCAAATAGAGTGAAATATCTTTGCACTACCTCCAAAAATGAGCCTAAAGCTTTGATTTGGGGCCAATGGGTTGTCCCCAACTGGGAACACACCACATGTGCCCGGCCTGGAGCCTAGTGATTGAGCAGTTTACTTGCCTTGGCATGACCTTTTAGGACATTTAGGTCGAACAATGATGCTACGACGCATCTCCTTACCCGAAGTAAGGATCTTGTGCTTACAAGTACACTTGCCCAAGCCCGCTCGTTTGGGAAATTTGATTTTTATATCATCCCTCGCAAAGATACGAAATGACTCTCTTTTCATAGTGGATTCAAGGGAATATATGTGGACTAATCCAACCAAAACGTGGATCATATAAATGCTTATGGTTTTGGTTGATGAATCGACAAACTGGTCACAGGTTTTTCCACACACATTGCTGCTAAACCTCATGGCCGATTAAGGGTTCACCACCCTACTTATCTCTTAAAGTCTGGGAGACTGGATAATGCCAGAGAGTTTATATCGACAGTTTTTGATAAAGTATTGCATGTCATTTTGGGTTTATAATTGAACATTGAATTCCCATTATTCACCCCAAATAGCCTCGCCTAGTGATCATAAAGCACAATTTAAATGATCGCCTGAATTTTGGTAAACGTACCAAGTTTTCAGTTTCTGCCTAAGGGCTATGCAATCCTTGTACGCAATTATGTTGGTCCACCTTAAGGCCCATTGCCACCTAACCTATATGACGTTACAGTTGGTTACTGGGTATGAACCTGACGATTTTTGTATTTACGCATTTGGGTGTGCATTCCATGTGCCAAGTTGCGCCGCCGCAATGTACCACCATGGGTCCTCAAAGAAGGATGTGTATTTTTTGTTGATTATGATTCTCCTTCACACTAGCTCACTTCGAGCCCTTGCGTGCGATCTCTTTATCGCTCATTTGCGGGTTGTCACTTTAACGAGACAGTATTCCTGCCGTTAGAGAAAGATAAGAACGTCAACATTCCTAGAGAACGGCGCGAATTTGTGTGGACAATGCCCACTATGTCTCATCTTGATCCCCATACTGCACACGTATGATAAGCAAGTGTGATAAATTCTAGATTTCAGAATGTTGCTCCAAACGCATTCCTCTGATCTAGCTAAAGTGACGAGATCAAATACCAGCTGCAAACATGCCTGCAAGGATAGACGTACTCAACGGACGTCAAGTCAACATCCCTGGAGGGTGTGCCGCCCTTGTTGGACTGTTTGGACTCCCCTGTTGGACTGTCCGGTGCACCGGCGGATAGCCATTCAATCTGTTTTGGCCTGGAGCACGACATATCATTCTGTTTGTAGGATTCACTTCCCTAGAAGAGGAAGACACGACACAACAATAAATCTAAACTCGAACGCTGTCTTAAATCATTTCTGTCTCATGAGATTAATCCAGATTACTCATGAGACTTGAAGTTCTTAGTTCAGTCGAATTGCACCCTGAAGGTGTCACTTTTGAGTATACCTATGATCATCCATACGTTATATGCAAATGAGACACTTGAAGAGGTTATGGAATCCGAAATTCCATATTTGAGTTCAACTTTGCGCTTCGTTGTACTTAACTCATTGTATTTAGATAGGACATCTCATTCGCTGTTGGTTTTGGTAAAGATACAGCACCGCACCTACACGCATACACTGAATTGGTATTAAAGACGTACCCTGAAGGTACTACGAGGGCAAATCCCAACGCGTCTCGAGCGGATCCAACCCTCCTGATCCTCGAAATGATGCTTGCCTTGTTATTATGCTGACCCAGGTTACTTATCAAACCCACACAAGGCAAAATCCCCGAATGTTTATGTCTTTACCGTTAAGGGATATCGCAATATCTTGGAAGTCTACGATATGACCTTAGTTGCGAAATCTTCGAATTGTTCCAAGACTCACCTCACTTCACTACGCCACAAGTAAGACATGGTTAGGAGTTCTTGTTGAGCATATTCGAAGTACTTGCTATATTTTCATCCGTCATTGAGTTCCGACGACGATCCATGAAGATTATGTCGCATGTATCAACCCGACCAAGCCATGATACATCAACAAAGTCAACCCCAAGACATATTGCATCTACATCAGCAAAGCATCAGGAGATTGAAGTCATGCAAGTCGATCCCAGACAACCTTGCCGACCTCTACACGATGTCACTGCCGAAGTCAACCTTCCAGAAGCTTATTCGAGGAATTGGTATGCCTAACTATCATATGGAATGCTTGTAGTTCTCATTTAGAAGTTATGTCAAACTCAGATGGAGTATCCAAAAGTATACTCACTTCATCTTAATGTACTCTTTTTCCCTACGATTAGGAGCATTTTTCCCACTAGGTTTTTGCTACCTAACTAGGTTTTAACAAGGCACCTTGTTGGAAGTATGCCCACAAAGCCACTCATTTGATGTAATAGCTTTTGGAATACTTATTGTATTAGACTATTATATGTTTAATGAAGGGCAAAGCTTATTGTTAATCACTATTTATTGTATCATGTGTTTAAGCAATAAGGGAATCCAAGGAATATATTTAATCTAAGAGAGAAGTGATATAAGTAAGTTAGATTAACGAGACCTTTCTCTTATGAACATTCCTAAAACGTTCCTAGCCATAGGATTGCCAATTAGGCATTGACAATCCACTAAGGTTAGTATGTGTTATGTTAACTCAAGCGTGAGTATGACTAGTCTCAAGTCATTTAGTGTTGGACACTAAGACAAACACATAGGTGCTCAAAAGGTAATCGAGTACACTGAACAACGATCAAAAGAGAGTTCGAACATACATGTCATGTAAGAACTCGTAAGTTGCAATATGCAAAGTAGTCCTTTGACCTGAGGCATCATTGATGTCTAATGGTTAGGCCTTGATCTTTGATTATGTCAAAGGCATTCCATTGAGAGTGTCAACAACATTGTTGGGGTCAAGTTATCTAGTCATGTAGGCATGTGAATGCACAACAAGGGATCTCTAACCTTCCATGGTGGAAGGTGAATACTCTGAGATATGATTCGAGAGTCTTTGGCCAAAGCATACGAATATGATTTAGGAAGCATGTTCCAAATCATATTCAATTGATTCATATAGAGAAGTATCACATTGGATAGTAGACATGATACAAACTATCACTCAAACAATGTGATCAAGAGTATTGTATTAGAGAATGACCGTATTGCATTGTAATTGTAACTGGATAGGTTCTCCAACCACTTCTACTTAGCTTGGGTAGCCATGACATACTGCTAGGTGTCACTCATGGTTTGTGGAAGCCCTGAGGATTAGCAAACACTAATCTTCATCAAAGGGAGAATTGAAATGTAGTTTCAATTCACAATCGATCGTTAAGAGTAACAATCGCCCACTGCCTCGCTAATTGGAACCTAATGGATCGTACACCGAGTAAGGGTGAAAGTGAAGAAATATAAATGAGATGGATAAGCAATTAAATAGTTTAATTGAGAATGGTCAAGATTAATTAATTAGTTAATTAATCTTACGAAAGGTTCGTATTGGGCTTTTAAGTTGGTTTTGGGTTTCGGGGCCCAAAAAGGTTTTTGGTCCACAAGGCCCATTGAGTTTAGGTTGTGTGACAACTAAAACTAAATGGAAATTAACCCAAAAACAAAGTAAAAACCGGCCTAGGGTGAGGGTTATCAAACTTGGGTTAATTGCAAGTTTGCCACTCACATGTGAGGTGGTATAAAAGCATCTTTATAGCTTTTACCTCATTAGGGTTTTCTTGAGACAAAGAAGAGAAATATTT
Organism: Heteromeles arbutifolia; assembly: GCA_024362995.1. Taxonomy (NCBI): domain Eukaryota; kingdom Viridiplantae; phylum Streptophyta; class Magnoliopsida; order Rosales; family Rosaceae; genus Heteromeles; species Heteromeles arbutifolia. The sequence continues at coordinate 26,021,482 of JANCRC010000002.1, forward strand.
TCTCTCTTTTTCTCCATAGAGGCCGGCCACTTAGGGGAGGGATAGCTAGCAATCTTTCTTCCTCTAAGTCATCCATTTTATCTTCACACCTCATCCTTGGTGTGGAGACTTAGAGACACCAAACCTTTGGTGTTTTTGGAGATCCTTTCCTCACATCCTCAAGGAGCAAAGGAGTAGCAAAAGGAAGTAAATCACAAGGAAGATCCAAGGAGCTAGGAGGTGACTTGAAGGCCCTCCACTTGGGTGAATCCCTTGTGTAAACAAGGATGAGCTTCAAGGGTAATGAATCTCAAAATCATTTCTTCTCTTTAATGTTGTTAAAGAGTCTTATGATTCACCATTCACTAGGCTTTGAAAGTCATGGGTTTTAGAATTGTTTTTGAATGCATGCCTACTTTAAAGTGTTATTATTTTGCATATGTGTTCAAATATTCTCACATGTTCTTAGCTAGGACAAAATTTTTCCTTCACACCCATCTTGGGCTGATCATACCTTTGTGAGCTCTTCTACTTGCATCTAAAAGACGTATAGTTTTGACTTAATGCAACTTCTCACTTTTCTCCTTAGTCTATGGGTTTTTCTCCTACCTTGGGTTTTACCATAGCGAGGTTTTGTGAGTTTTACTTTTTATACATTCTTCCGTTAATCTGAGACTCGTATTCGCTCATTGTGCCGATGACTTCATCAACTGTACTTGCTTCATCACTGAAGACCTGATGCGCCATTTACTTGAGTATTTACACACTCAAGGGGAAGTGCTGCAGTCCTATTAGATTAGGAATGTGATTGTGTAAATCCTAGTATATCTTGGAATATCTCTTATATTCCTATTAGGAGTTGATTACCTATTACTATAAATAAAGGCACAATAGGGGTGGAATAGAACACACCCACAATTACACATCTCTCTCTTCTTTTCTCTATGCCGCACCCTCTCTCTCTATATGGCCTCCATAATTGTTCAGTAAATTATGCCTACAACAAATAAATTGTTATATCACATTTAATATTATATCCTTTTAGTCATTTAACATAGTCATAATAGTTTTACATAAAGTTTACCAAACACTTGAACATTGTTTTTTTTGTTAAAAGTACTTTTACAATAAAAGTTTACCAAACACTTAACTGCTTTATTTTACAGTTGATTATTTTTACAGCACAACAGAAGCAGTTTTTTTAAAAAGCACATCAATATCAAATTAGCCCTAAATGCTAGTGTCAACAATACACTAAAAGCGTCACATCCCAGCCCAGGGTGGATCACTTCCCGGGCCCGTTCCACCACCGTAGCACGATATTGTCCTCTTTGGGCCCCGACCACGCCCTCAAGGTTTTGTTTCTGGGAACTCACGAGCAACTTCCCAGTGGGTCACCCATCCTGGGAGTGTTCTGGCCCCTTTCTTGCTTAACTTCGGAGTTCCTATGGAACCCGAAGCCAGTGAGCTCCCAAAAGGCCTTGTGCTAGGTAGGGATGAGAATATACATTTAAGGATCATTCCCCTGGGCGATCTGGGATGTTACAATCCAACCCCCTTAGGGGCCCGACGTCCTCGTCGGCACACTTCCGGCCAGGGATTGGCTCTGATACCAATCTGACACACCCCGACCGAGATCGAGGCGTGCTGGCCATCACGTGGGCGTGACGTAACCATAAGCACAGTGCGGAAGCAAGATTAATATGGGAAATACGAACAATTTGAAACCGAGCAACTAGCAATCCTAGTTAAGATAACATGCTAGTGCGAGAATAAGTGTGAATTATACAACTAGAGCTTAACTAGCCTAAGTGCAGTCAAGCATAAAAGTACTAATTAAACAACACTCGAAGGTGGTCCTACATGAAGGATGTCTGTCAGAACCTCCGTTGAATCCTCGTAAGCCACCAACAAAGGCTACCTAATACCTGGAGGGGCGCAAAACAAATACGTGAGTGGGAAAAAACAAAGGTTTTCTAAAATCATACGATATCAAAAGCGCTATCCCCTCGCTGGAAAACCTGTATAATTCCCATAAAATAGGATACATATATATATGTATATAAATATAATTCAAAACCATGCTCAATGTATCCAAAACCACATAAATATATGTATGCCATGCCCAATGCCTCATGATATCACGAATGTAAGCCAGGTGATGCAATGTATTATAAATCATCTGCTAGCTGAAGTCACCTCACGTGATCTATGCGGTGAAATCTAGAGCTCATTTCAATCATATCTCAATCTCATCACATAATTCATCATGTATATACGTCACATATCTCATCATGTATATATATATCTGCACACAAGTCGGAACCACGTCACGTGGTTTGACCAACAAGACTAGGTCTAAATAATAATACGCTCTAGTGCTACGATCACGTGAAGACTGTGCGATAAATCGCGGGTCACCTACGAGTCGAACCCACTGAAAGTGGTCTATACGACAAGGCTGTGCACCTAACTTGGATCCAAGATGAGCGTGTGGTGCGGGAGGTGAACATCACGTGAAGAACTATGCCCCTAACTCTGTGCAGGAGCACTAATACCGGGGTGCAGATTAATGAGCTCAATATGCATCACAACATCACCATTCGTCTCATAACTATTACCAGCATGATATACTCACCTATAGCTTACCTGGGCCACTGCAACACCATGCAACAATATGCATAATTATGATAATGCATATGCTAATATATAATACGAGCATAACATGGCATTTCAAGTCACATTTCCTTTAAAACACGTTTTCTGGGAAAAACGTCAATTTTATATATATATATATATATATATATATATATATATATATACACTGAAAACAAAAGCCCACTTACTGGTACATAGACGGGTCGTAACCCCCACGCCTAGCCTGGTTACGTTCGTCCGCCAGATAAGTCTCGCCTATATGAGAAACAACTATATAGGCGTCATTTAAAAGCACATAAACAAAACTAGGTAATAACTTCTCATATAATGCTCAAATTGGGTATATGAATATACCACCGGGATCTACACAACCTCACGAACATCCCATATTTTTAGAAAAATTTTCCGACCACCCACTCGCCGCCACGCGCCAGCCAAGGCACAGCCAGACGCGCCTCCACGCGCGGCCACTTGCTAGGCACACTGAAGGCGTCAGTTAACGCCATCAGGAATATTTCGTTAAAACCCAACGGAATCCGTCCAAACTAACTAACGGCATCGGAATATTCCGTCATCTCCTACCTCAAAACTCCGGCGACCGTCGCCGTCGCTGGAAAACTGGGAAAAACTTTAAAACGCTATATCTCGGCCATTTTTGCACCATTTTTCATGATCTTTAAACCAAAATGAAGCATACGAAGAATAAAACAAGTTTATACCTCTTTCAAGTCCCAAAAACCACGGAATCTCATCGGGAAATTTCGAGAAAAATCGGCCAAGTCTCGATCTCATGATTCCGACGTCCAATTCCTTCCAACGAAGCTCTCCGAGCTTCGTATGGACCTCCTTAAGCTTCCTATGAACTTAGAATTCCCAAAAACAAACTTTTTTACGTTATCATGAACAGTGACCAAATCGGAGCTAGGGTTTCCACGTGAAATCAAAGGTTTCCTTACCTGAAATTGGTGCCAAACGATTCGTATGAACCCCACGAACACAATGGTGATCTCCAAACCTTCGATCTACAAGGTTTTGGTCCCTTTATCTGCTTGTCCATACGTAGAGGGAAGAGAGAGTGCGAGTGTGAGAGAGAGAGAAAGGAAAGAGAGAGTTCATGGGAGAGAGAGGAAGGGTTTGGTGTGTAAGTGTGGTTCTCACACTTCCACCTAAGCCTCAACATAACCATGGTTACTCCAAAAATCCAAATCTTCAACTAGGGTTACCAAATAAAACTTCAAATATGAAATTCCCATGCAACGCTCAAGGGCAATTTCGTCATTTCACATTATCGAGAATAATATTTCAGGACAGGCTGTCATAATCTACCCACCTTATAAAAATTTCGTCCTCGAAATTTACATAACCAAAAACATCCACTAGTACTCATAAAACAACCTTGTTACATCTCTCTCATCCGTTTCTCTATTTCCCAAGTAGCTTTTTCCATTGAATGGTTCCTCCACAAAACTTTCACCAAGTGCACGGTCTTATTTCTCATAACCTTTTCTTTCCAATCCAAAATAGTCACTGGTTTCTCATCATAAGTCAAATCCAGATTAATTTCCAATGGTTGAGGAGATATCACATTTGAAGGATCTGCAACATAATGTCGAAGCATTAAAACATGAAACACATTATGTACTTTAGACAGTTCAGAAGGCAACTCAAGCCTATAAGCAACTTCACCAACTCGTTCGATGATCTTGTAAGGTCCGATGTGCCTAGGGCTCAACTTACCCTTCTTCCCGAACCTTACTACTCATTTCCATGGTGAAAGCTTCAGAAATACCCGATCATCAACTTGATACATTCTGTCAGTGGCATGACTATCTGCTAAGCTTTTCTGGCGATCCTAGGCCGCTTTCAGGTTAAACTTAATTACCTGAACGTTCTGAGTAGTCTCCTCCACAATCTCAGGGCCTACTAGCACTCTTTCGCCAACCTCTGACCAACACAAAGGTGTACGACAAGCTCTGCCATAAAGCACCTCAAATGGTGCCATCCCGATGCTAGAATGATAACTGTTGTTGTAAGTGAAGTCCATTAAATCCAACTTTGCCTGCCAATTATCACCAAACTGAAGTACATAAGATCTTAGCATATCTTCTAAAGTCTGAATCGTCCTCTCAGATTGACCATCTGTTTGAGGATGATATGTTGTACTAAATAATAATCTCGTACCAAGAGCCTCCTCAAAAGCTATCCAAAACTTAGAAGTAAACCTAGGATCTCGATCTGAAATAATACTCACAAGAACTCCATGGTACTTCACAATCTTCGTGATGAACAATTCAGCTAATTTGTTCAGAGAATACTTTTCTCTCACTGGAATGAAGAGCGCTGACTTGGTAAATCGATCTACAACCACCTAAATGTCATCATATCCGTTCCGTGTACGAGGAAGCTTGTACACAAAATCCATAGTAATATTTTCCTATTTCCACTGTGGAACGGGAAGTGGGTGCATCAACCCAAACGACTTCTTCCTTTCAGCTTTGACCGGCTGACAAACTGCACACCTACGGACATACTCTGCAATTTCCCTTTTCATACCTAGCCAATAATAAAATGGGCTAATGGTATGATACATTTTAGTTCCTCCTGGATGCATGGCATATGCTGAAATGTGTGCCTCATCAAGAATTGCTTTCTTTAACTCCTCATTATTTGGCACGTACATCCTATTATCCTGCATAAGCATGCCATCCATCTCTCTAACTCTGAGATCTTTCTTTTTCCCTTGATTCCTCAAATGAATTAGCTCTTGAATCTCTTCATTATTCATCTGAGTCTCGAGTATACGATCAATCAGAATAGGCCTAACTTGGAAACTAGCAAGTAAGGCTTCTTCTTGTTCTGCCACATCTTCTTGTTGTTCTTCCAATTTCAATTTCACTCCAGTAGACCTCAAATCTGCAAGAAGAGGAACACGAGAAGCATACAATGCACTGATCCAACCTTGGGATTTCCTACTCAAAGCATCAGCCACTACATTAGCACGTCCAGGGTGATACTCAATCGTGCAATCATAATCACTAAACAACTCTACCCACCTTCGTTGCCTAAGACTCAACTTCTTCTGGGTGAAAAGATACTGAAGACTCTTATGATCTATAAATATCTTACATTTTTCACCATAAAGATAATGTCTCCAGATCTTCAAAGTAAAGATGATAACTGCTAACTCCAAATCATGAGTAGGGTAGTTCATCTCATGAGACTTCAACTACCTCAAAGCATAGACAATTACTCTACCATGTTGCATCAAAACACAACCCAGACCATTCAAAGAAGCATTGCTATAAATCTCAAAGTTACCACTATCATCAGGAAGTGCCAAAACCGGAGCATGAGTGAGACAATGCTTAAGCTGCTAAAAACTCTGCTCACAATTCCCATCCCACTCAAATTTAACTTCCTTCCTAGTCAACCTTGTAAGTGGTAAAGCAATAGCTGAAAAGTCCTTAACAAACCGTCGATAGTAACCTGCTAAGCCAAGGAAACTCCGTACCTCGGTGACGGTTCTTGACTGCTCCCAATTCTCTACAACTGCTACCTTCTGAGGGTCTACCAAAATACCTTGAGCTAAAATTCCATGTCCCAAGAATGCCACTTCATTTAACCAAAACTGGCACTTGCTAAATTTAGCATACAACTGATGTTCCCTCAATTTCTTCAGCACTAGAGTGAGATGTCGAACATGATCTAATTTCGTCTTAGAATACACCAGAATGTCATCAATAAAGACAATGACAAATCTATCCAAGTATTGCTGAAATACCTTATTCATCAAACCCATGAAAGCTGTTGGTGCATTAGTTAATCCAAATGGCATCACACAAAACTCATAGTGACCATAACGAGTTCTGAATGCCATCTTAGGTACATCTTCACTCTTAATCTTCAGTTGATAGTATCCCGACCTTAAGTCAATCTTTGAGAACACACAGGCACCTTTGAGTTGATCAAATAGATCGTCTATACGCGGCAATGGATAACGGTTTTTAATCGTTACCCGATTCAATTACCTATAATCAATACACAACCTTAAGGTACCATCTTTCTTCCGAACAAATAACACTGGGGCTCCCCAAGGTGACGAACTAGGCTAAATGAAACCTTTATCAACCAACTCTTGTAACTGAATCTTTAATTCTCTTAACTCCGCATGAGCCATTCTATAACTCCGCATGAGCCATTCTATACGGAGTTAAGGAAATAAGATCCGTACCTGGAAGTAAATCAATGGTGAACTCCACATCTCTGTCTGGCGGTAATCCAGGTAAATCCTCAGAAAAGACGTCCGGAAAATGTCTAACCACCTTTACATTCTCCACACTAATAGGAGCAACATCATTCAATACTATGTGAGCCAAGTACCCCTAACAACCCTTCGTTAACAACTTTTTAGCTCTCACAGTTGAAATAATACCATGCCTCAATCCACTAGGCTCATCAAAGAATGTAACCTTATGTAATCCAGGACGATGGAAGGTCATTGATTTCCCGTAACAGTCAATCTTGGCACGATTGTAATGCAACCAATCTGTGCCTAAAATAACATCAAAATCCACAATGTCTAAAGGAGTAAGGTTAGCTGGCATAACCACATCCTCCACTAATACGGGACAACCTGGGTAAACATAATCTACATAACACTTCTCCCCTCTAGGCATTGTAAACTCTAACTCATACCCAAGGGGTGTAGATTGAGGTTGAGTCAACTGAGCAAATGTATGCAAAATTATAGAATGTGTAGCACCACAATCAATCAACACTTTAGCATGATAACCAAGAATATTTAACGTACCCATGATTAAGTCAGGATTGTTCTGAGCATCCTGAAGAGAAATGTTATGGATACGTCCCTGAGCTTGTTGTCTTCCTCCTCGACCCTTGCTGGCATGAACATCTCTGCCCTGCGAACTACATCCCTGACCAAACTGATTGTGCTGCCTTGACGTTCCAGCACTACTAGCAGCAACATCCACCTGCTGAGGTTGTACTCCAGACTGCCATTGTGATCCACCAGCTGGAAACTGCTGACCAAAGCCATTATGCTGATACGGCGCATAAGCCCCTGAAAACTGGCCATAACCACCTTGCTGATAAGTATCTTGAGGGTACTAATGCTGTCCTGAAGGATAAGGAATTGGATCCTCCTGAAAATGATAAGTGCTACCACAACCTGCCTGCACATAATCACTAGGTCCTGAAAACTGCTGGGTCGGAGCTAGAGGTGGCATAAGGGGCTGCTGGGGCCTCTGCTGATTCTGAGGGCAATACCTAGACAAATGTCCCATTTTTCCACAAGTATAGAATCCGTTGCTACCTCGACGACACTCTCCAAAATGTCGATTATTGCACCTACGGCACAAAGGAACACTAGCACCACCTGAATCTCTCTGCCTTTGAAATCTCAGGCCACCAGTAAATCTACCTCCTCACTTTTGGCCCGTGGCACTAAAACCTCCACTGGAAGAACTTAAAACTCTAAGTCTGGCAAGGTCCCTGAGATGAATGTCTTTTACCTTTATCATCCCTTCTCTGACTCTTATCTTTTTCTTCCTCTTCCTCACTGTCACTGGGCAATTTCTCTGAGTCTTCAACCCTCAAAAAAATCTCATAGAACTCCTGGTAAGTATTACGGTAAGTAGTAGTCGCTATAGTACGCCATTTCTTTTTAGTACCCAAAATAAAACGGCGTAACATCTCAACCGGATTAGGAGCAACCTCCGGATGATAACAAGACAAGTTAATGAACTTCCTGTAATACTCATTCGCTGACATCTTTTCCTGCTTTAAACTGGTAAACTCTTGCTTCTTATTGTCAATGTAGGCTGGAGGAATAAATCTTTTCATAAATAAACTCTTGAAAACTTCCCAATCAGCTGCTTCCTCTCGAGTTAATGCTCGAGCCTCCAGTTCCCACCAGGATGCAGGTTCCTTACCTAAAAACCAAGTAGTCGTCTCAACCCATCTATCAGGAAGAAGATTCCCCTGACTTTGCATTACCCGGAAGGTCTTCTTCACATGATTAAACCATTTGTTTGCGCCTTCAGGCCCTTCATTTCCCACAAAATGATACAACTTCAAATTGTATACAGCCTCAAAAGAAGTCCTCTGAGCAGGACGTAACGCAGACTATATAGCATTAGCTATAGCTTCCCCTAACTGAGAAATATCAGGGAAACTAGGTTCAGCTGAACAACGTGGCTCTCTACGAGGCGGCATAGTTCTGACAGAAGACACCAGAAACAATTAAAGAATTCACAAGATATGCAGGACTGTAACCTAGAGCTCTGATACCAATCGTCACATCTCGGCCGGGGGTAAATCACTTTTCGAGCCCGCTCCACCACTGTAGCACGATATTGTCCGTTTTGGGCCCCGACCACGCCCTCACGGTTTTTTTTCTGGGAACTCACGAGCAACTTCCCAGTGGGTCACCCATCCTGAGAGTGCTCTGGCCCCCTTCTCGCTTAACTTCGGAGTTCCTATGGAACCTGAAACCAGTGAGCTCCCAAAAAGCCTCGTGCTAGGTAGGGATGAGAATATACATTTAAGGATCACTCCTTTAGGCGATGTGGGATGTTACAAAAAGCATCTCCAACAGTGTGGAATTGCCCTTTCACCCAAAAAAAAAATTGCTCCAACAGTGAAAGAACGGGAGAGCGATTGGGCGTGGGTTGCTACCCTTGCAACTGTTGTGCCCTTGTGCTACAAAAACCGCCACAATTTGTGGCCCACCCACATGCACCCCTAAAAGCCGAAAAAGCTTTCTGCTTCCTCCTCTCTCCTTGGACCCACCACTTGGCAGCTGCAGCAAGAGACCCCCATGTGCAATGCAATTCTAAATGGCTTGGAATGCTACTCAGTCGTTGGATTTTTAATGATCCTTTTATCTGGACAATTGGATTTCCAACCTTAAAAAAATTGAAAATTATAAATTGTTGATATATTTCACAATCTAACGCATTTGATTTGTGATAAACCAACGACCTAAATTAATTTGAAAGTAAAAAAATCGAAACAAATTCTAAACACTCGTAAAATTAAACACACTTAACAAACTTAAATAAAGATTTTTATTTTAAAAAAACAAACTTACTAAGTACACACTTACAAGCATAAAGCAAAAAAAAAAAAAAAAAAAAAAAAAAAAAAAATAAATTGTGAATAATAATCGCTCTTGCCCTTGCCCTACCTCCTTCCAAATTGGTGTAGTTGCACAAAGGCAATTACTTTTTAGAGTCAACAAGATATCTGATGCAAATCAGTTCGCCAGTGCATTTATTGAATCATTGGGATAAAATCAATTACTATAACCAATCAGAAGAACTTAATAACAGCCACTAGTAGCTCTTAATAATAGCCTAGGCGTTTTGAACCTTTTTTTGTTGATTGGATTACTTTCTTTATGTAATTTTCAGTTTTTTGTCATTTTAAGTTTATTGCCATTTTAATTTCTGAATGTATGTTACAAAATGGTTATAAAAACATTTCTTTCTATAAGATGAGGGAGTTGGACGTTTTTTTATTAATGAAAATTCTTAGAGTGTTTCTCTGTTTCAGTTTTGTGCCTTTCTCTTTGTGGGATTGTTCTGCTTTGTTCTTCTAGTTGTCTACGTTGTAAGCTGATACTAGAGACAGGGTTTTGGGGTTTTCAGGTCTCTCCTCGCACTAAGAGTTAGTGGATCCTATATATCAGTTTTCTATCATTTTAATTCGTTTCTGTCCGCTGCGCCCTACATTAGTTGGTATCAGAGCCCTAATCAATTCTTTGGTTATCATGTTACTGTTGTCATGTTTTTACGAAATCAATAATTTAGTCCATTGGAATTCTCTACCTATTTATGATGAGTATGATGAAGATTACATACTTGTGATTAAAGTAGCTAATGAACTTCAATTTACTCTGCAAATCGAAGCTCATTGTGTTGCCAATTGGGATTCTGCCCTGATTCTAGATGAATGCAATGGTGATGAAGATTTGGGTTCAATGGTTGAGGTACTTGCGGTAAAACCTATTCTACATTTCTGTAACTTTTATGATTATGTTTGGGAATTGTTCATTGCTTGTCACGCTACAAAATTTACCTGAAGAAAAGAAATTTTTCACATTGTTCGAATTATGTCTACACTTTTCAAAGTCTAAAATATCAAGATGTTTGCTGGAAATTGTATGTGCACTCAAATGCAATTTATGTCATCAAGAAAAGATTAAATTCGAAACGGAACATGACAAAGTGGAGAAGAATGAAATTATTTGGAATTTTGTACTATTTGGATATGTTGATGCATGCTGAATTTGGGGTTCTTAATTGGCTATTATGGCAAGTAATTGTTGGGTATCTAGAGGAAGACCAAACAAAACTCGGGGACAAGTTTATTCGAGAATAACAGATTATGTGTTCCATGATGGGTTTCTCTCTAAAGGGAATCAACTTTGTATACCTGAGTCTAGTTTGAGGTTGCAGATCATACAAGAGTTACATAGTGACGGCTGCGTTGGAAGAGACAAAACCTTTACACTAGTGTTTTTTTCTCATTTATGTGCTGCCATGTGCAAAAAGGTATATTGTTTTGCGGAACAATGTTGAATCTGTCAAGTTTCTAAGGGCAAGGCAACTAACGCTGCTTTGTACATGCCATTACCCATTCAATCACAACCATGGGTGGACATGAGCATGGATTTTGTTTTGGGTTTGCCTCGTACTCAGCATGGTGTAGTCTCAATTTTTGTTGTGGGGGATCAATTTTCCAAAATGGCTTACCTTATTGCCAACAAGAAGACAATGGATGCTTCAGAAGTTGCTAAGCTATTCTTTTGTGGAGTGTACCGACTTCTTGGATTACCAAGTTTGATTGTTTCAATCGTGACCCCAAGTTACCAAGTCATACTCGATGTGTTCAATGTCAAACACCTCATTCCATACAGAGGGGACATCGACGATACTGGAAATGAAAATTCGAGGGCGAATTTTCTCCAACCCCGAGAGGATGATGCAGATCAGTTCGCCAGTGCATTTATTGAATCATTGAGATAAAATCAATGACTATAACCAATCAGAAGAACTTAGTAACAGCCATTAGTAGCTCTTAATAATAGCCAGGGCATTTTGGACCTTTTTTGGCTGATTGGATTACTTTCTTTATGTAATTTTCAGTTTTTTGTCATTTTAAGTTTATTGCCATTTTAATTTCTGAATGTATGTTACAAAATGGTTATAAAAACCATTTCTTTCTGTAAGATGAGGGAGTTGGACGTTTTTTATTAATGAAAATTCTCAGAGTGTTGCTCTGTTTTAGTTTTGTGCCTTTCTCTTTGTGAGATTGTTCTGCTTTGTTCTTCTAGTTGTCTATGTTGTAGGCTGGTACAAGAGACGGGGTTTTGGAGCTTTCAGATCTCTCCTCGCACTAGAAGATAGTGGACCCTATATATCGATTTTCCTTTTCGTTTTATTTTGTTTCTATCCGTTGTGCCCTGCATTAGTATCTAATCCCGTTCGTTCCCCATGTTTTCACACTCCAACGTCGGTAGGGATCCAGAGAGTTGCCTTCGCTTTTGGCATTCCTTGGTAGATCTTCGGATTTCACCCCTACACACGAAATTCCACTCTCCTCTGGCTCACTCAAGTTAACTGGCAATTTTATTCCCCTTACCCTTCAATTGCCATTGCCCTCCACCAACGGGGTGGAGATGCTCTAAGAATTTGATTATGGAAATAAACAGTTTTTGCTAAACGGCGCCGTATAGTGTACTGACCCAAGTTTCTGGACCAAGAAAGAGAACCCGACAGAACTCAGATAAGGTCCATTTTAAGCCTTCAACCGAAACTCCGATTTGCCTCAATGGAGTCTCTGTCTCCGGTTCTCTCACCGACCGCTGTGAAATTCTGCTATCCGAAGCTCGTTTCAATGGCTGCCTCTGCAGCCACTCTTCCTTCGGTTTCATTCACCTCCATGGCCTCTGCACAGAGAAGAACATCTACTTCAATACACTCTGCAAAACCCACTAAAACCCTCTCCGCAACAGCATCAACAAACCCAATTTCGGTGCCACCCAAGAAGGTCTTTTCGTAATAACCACATTAGCTTTTCCGTCAATGTTGTTTGGTTGCTGAGAAAATGGATAAGAAAATGGATGAGAAAAATGGAAATTTTGAAAAAAATGGGTTGCTGGGTTTGTGATCTTTACTTTCTCGGCAACCAAACGGAACTTTAAGTGAGAGAGATTTTAGTTTTTTTTTTTCTTGTGTATTATGCGCAGGTTCTGGTTCCAATTGGGTATGGGACGGAAGAAATGGAAGCTGTCATTATAGTTGATGTTCTGCGCCGAGCTGGTGCTGATGTTACCGTGGCCTCCGTGGAGCCGCAGCTCCAGATTGAAGCTTCTTGCGGTACTAAACTGGTTGCTGACACCTCCATTTCCTCGTGTTCCGATCAAATTTTTGATCTTGTGGCTTTGCCGGTTAGTTGTTCTTGACCAATTTATGTTACGTTTCATGAATTTCTAGTTTATTAAGTAATGAACTAGTGATAAAATGTGGTACATACACGTAATTGGTCATTGAGATTGTTAACCATTCGTAGTTACTGGTTATGGGGATACTGTGCATGATGAAACTTATTACTAAAGCAACCAAAGTTTTTTAAACTAGAATGAGAGCCACAGAAAGTTGTCTTCTTTTAATTTTCGAGCTAGAGAAAGTTTAAAAGAAGTGTAATAGTGTGCATCTATAGTTTGAAGCATTACAAATTGTAGGCACAAGGTATTCTGCATTCTGGAGGTGTTATTTTGGAATTCTTGCGATTCATTTGCACGCCTGAACTTTTGCCTTTCAATTGACTAGATCAATATATTAGAAAGTTTGGTGATGGTCTTGTGTTTAAGTTTGACAACTTATAGCATCCACTGATGATTTTTATGCGTATGACCTTAAGGGAGGAATGCCAGGATCGGTGAGGCTAAGAGACTGTGCAGCACTCCAGGAAATTACAAGAAAGCAGGCTGAGGAAAGTAGGTTATATGGAGCCATATGTGCTGCTCCGGCAGTAGCACTTCTGCCATGGGGTCTTTTAAAGAGAAGGCGGGTGGGTTGTTGGTTAAATTTTCAAAATTTTGTCAATTTCAGTGTGGTTTTTCCGGCTAATGGTTTTTAGTGTGTTATGCAAGACTACTTGCCACCCTGCATTCATGCACAAGCTTCCCACGTTCTGGGCAGTCAAATCAAACATTCAGGTGTCAGGAGGACTGACAACAAGCCGTGGCCCTGGAACTTCTTATGGGTTTGCCCTGTGCCTAGTAGAACAGCTATTTGGGGAATCCGTTGCCAAGGAAATTGGAGAATCGCTGGTGAGTGGTGAGCCCTACTACTGTAATAGTGTAATGTTAGCGTGTCCCAACTCATGCTTTAGCTTGATTCTGCTTTAGCTTGATTCTTGACATAGATGCTCAGTAAAATCCTGTCTCATTTTTTTGTTCATTATACAAGCGTTTGAGTGAGCATTCATGTCTGTGAAGTCATTGTATAAACTTTGCAATTCTTTTATCCAAAAAACTCCATCCTTTGTCAGACTGTCTTTAGGAAAAGCCTGCCTAAACTATGGTTTTCTTCATCTAATAATGATGTTCCTTTTCAGTTTCTTTATATTTCTATGGTATTTCCTTCTCATTTTCAGTGTCGTAATACCTTTTTCGTGATAGCTTTGAGCTAATGCTCTGCATCTCTTGTATTAGTTGATCTGTCCTGATGATGAGAAATCTAAAAAGGAGGAGTTTAATGACGTTGAATGGTCTTTTGATCACATCCCTCGAGTAAGTTTCTTTTATTTCTGCTTCATGACTAATCTTTTGTAACCTCGATCTATAGATAGGCAATTCGATTGGATGCAGAACAGCCTCCTCGACAAACAACGTATATGAAGTTCAAATTTCTTTGCCATCTAAAAAATTTTAACATGCTCGTTTTGATTAACGAGAAAATATGTTTTGGATAACAATTCACCTCTACGCTCTTTTCCTTTGACTCTTAACCCGGTTCACATTTCTGATTACACTTTTACATGACTGCCTACATTTATTTATTTATTTATTTTGGTCATGAACTGCTTAGATTTTTTTATTACATAGTGTCTTCTGCCTGTCATTCTATTTCTCTGTGTTTCCCTCTTTTTGGCGTAAGAAGCTTTTTATCATTCTATGGTCATGTAGGTTCTGATTCCAGTTGCAAATGGATCTGAAGATATTGAAGTAGTAACTATTGTAGATATTCTGAGACGAGCACATGTGGATGTTATAGTTGCTTCAGTTGAAAAATCTGTGCGGATTTTGGGATCTCAAGGCACCAAAATCATTGCTGACAAGTTGATTGGTGTTGCTGCAGAGTCAACATACGACTTAATCATTCTTCCGGTGAGACAAACCGAATAGTTAGTGATACATTTATCTTTCTTATGTTCTTAAACAAACTATCAAGATCTAAGATTAAGTTGTGAAGCGTAAATATTGAATTCTGACTTTGGTGATGGTATTTATCTTTAGCGTTGTGCGGTGCAGAATCAAAATGAAAAAGAAAAATGTAGAATTATTAAATCCTTAAATGGGTTGTAGAGGTATATACTTATTCAGTATTAGATAGATAGGAACTTCTTAAGTGCTGTTGCATTTATATACGCTTTTGTTTTGTTGGTAACTGTGTGACAAAAAAAAAAAAAGATTTTTTCCCTGTTACAAAGTAGATCATTCAACGGTTCTGGTTCCTTCTGATAGGGAGGAAATGCTGGGGCTGAGCGGCTAAGCAAATCTAGGATTCTAAAGAACCTTCTCAAAGAACAAGAACTAGCTGGAAGAGTATATGGAGCGGTCTGTTCGTCGCCAGCAATCCTACATAAACAAGGCTTATTGAAGGTACCATAAAATTTTCTTTTCTTTCTTCTATATTTTTAATGTTTATTTTTTGCTTATATGATTCCTTATGCTTTCTTTGCAAAATATAGGGTAAGAAAGCCACCGCTCATCCTTCCATTGTAAGCAAACTCACAAACGAAGTGATAAATGGCACCAAAGTAGTTATCGATGGTAAACTGATTACAAGCAGAGGACTTTCTACCGTCACAGACTTTGCGTTAGCTATTGTGAGCAAACTACATGGTCATGCAAGGGCAAGAAGTGTTGCAGAAGGTCTCGTTTATGATTACCTGAGGAGTTAGGATGATCTAGACTCATAGAGTGAAGTCCTTGCGGATGGAAGGCGATTCTTTCTTCAGCCCTTAGCCATGAAGAGTATAGTCTGCCCAACTCATCATGGGCAACGGAAGGAGAATCTAGTTACCAAGCAGTTTTGGATGGATTTTTGAGTGTTGAGTTTGTCCATCCGTTTCCCAAGTGCCCGTTCACAAAACAGATACATCATCACTGCATTACACGACACTGCTGATTCACGGGTCCAGGCTTTTAGCTTTAGCAATTGATGTAAAAAATAATGTGTTGGAGATGGAAAGGCCTGAATATTTTGTAGAATATTTTTGTTGGTACGGCCGGCTGTAAATGTTTTCAACTTTTATGTCTTTTGGAATGGAAAGTTGTTGAGGAATTTGAAGACTCTGAATGAACAGGTGCAAATAGAAAAATAGTAGAGAAACCAAAAAACAAAAATGTTATTCCCTTGTTGCCGGGACTTGAACCCGGGTCTGTCGGGTGAGAGACGAGTATACTGATCAACTACACTACAACGGATTATTGTTTTTTTGAGCTACAAATAGTTAATTCGAGGAAAATGTTTTGGCTAGAAATTAATGATGAAAAATAGAAAATATAATTTCAAATGCATTTTTTTTTGTCGAAGAGTAAATATTATTAAAGAGAAATTGGAATGTTTACATCAAAAGCCAGAATGTTAAACAACCATTCTAGCTCAAAGCGATTCCACATATGATACCCCCCCATACGCATGGCAAAAAAAGTCACTTGATGCGCAGCCTCATTACAGGCACGAGGAGCAAATAAAAACTCAATAGAACTCAATTGTTGTCGAATATGGTGAATATCCCATAGTATACCCTCCATTGCTGCCTCCGGAGCCAAGACCTTATTTAGCATCTCCACCAAAATCTTCGAATCTGTCTCCAACTGAATAGCCCTGAATCCGTTTTCCAAACAGGCCATCAACGCCGATCTCATTGCTTCTGCTTCCACCATCAAACTAGAGCCACATAATAAACCTCCCATACCTCCAACACATTGAAAGATCCCAGCAAAATCCCTAGCAACCCACCCAAAGCCACCCACACTAGTTTGCTTACTCCAAGCCCTGTCACAATTCACCTTGATAGTGCGAAAATGAGGCTTCACCCATCTTAAATGTGTCTCTCCCTCAACGCCCTGCTGCTTGCAATGTTGATGTTCTTTGTCCCCCTTAATATCTGTTATCTCCCTCCATTGTTGATGCAAAAGATCCAATGCAACACGCGGTTCACAAACCACTTTCTCAAAGACTGCACTGTTTTCCATATCCGCCATAGTCCATATATGACCCACCGCAAGAGCTGGTTTGACTCATTTTCCCCACCATATTTATTACACAACCCTTTCCAATGCATAAAATCACCACATTCCACTGTCCCTACATCCAATTGCAATGAGGAGCCAAACCAAAACACACGTGCGAACGGACACCGGAAAAATAAGTGTACTTATGTTTCCACCTCTTCTTCACACAAAGGACAAAAAGTCTCCAATCGAATCCCCATTCTCTGTAAATTATTACGAACTGCTAGGACATTTCTACATCCCTTACAGATAAAATGGCACAGCTTAGGAGGAACCCCTAAACTCCATACTGCCATCCACATTGGATCCTTAGTGGCATCGCTGCTTGATTGACCAACACCCCTACGCCCGAGCTCCCCATTCGTGTTCATTTCTTAGGCAACTAAATACCCAGATTTCACCGAATACATCCCATTCTGAGTATAATGCCAAATGAGACGGTCAGAACATCCAAAATGACTAAGCAGCACACATAAAATAATACGGGCTTCCTCTGGATTGAAACACCGTTCCATAACCTCCTTCTTCCATTTCCCACCTAGAGCCACAATCTATGAAACCATTCTAGGCATGTCAACTTGAATCGATAGAGCTTAAACGTTCTCGGTGTAGGCAGCCATGGGTCCGATAAAACCTAAACGTCTCTACCATCCCCCACCCCCCACCAAATGCCCGCCTTCAGAATTTTCCTGCCTTGCAATATCCCTTTCCATCCCCATGATGTCCCTCTACCCACCGAAGCATCAAGAAATGAAGATGAAGGGAAATATTTAGCCTTCAGCACTTTAGCTAGTAAGGAATCCGGTTTACAAATTATACGTCATCCCACCTTTGCAAGCATTGCTAAATTAAATGCAATGATTTCCTTAAATCCTAACCCTCCCACTGACTTCTTTTTCGCTACCTTACTCCAAACCACCCAATGAACACCCTTTTTAGTCTTCTGGCCGCTACGCTCTTAATTAGTACCTGTTTTCCAGCAACCGACAAAAACTGCTCTGCCCACCCATTAATTCTATCATCCAATCTATTTCGAACATCTTCGAACACTTTCTTTTTCGATGCCTCAAAATCCGCTTGGATACCCAAATATTTCCCAAGGCCCTCTTGGTGACGAATACCCAACTCCTGCGATAACTGACCTTTCAATCTCTGTGGGCATCCCTCACTAAAGTGCACCAAGCTCTTCTCCCTATTAATAAATTGACCAGACCTTCCAGCATATTGATGGAGTAACCGTTTCACATTTCGAGCCTCAACCTCCGTAGCCCAACAAAACAAAATCGAGTCATCAACAAAGAACAAATGAGAGATAGGTTCGGCGCTGGGGTTAACAGCAATCCCATTAATGTGACCAACCTATTCCTCATTATGAATTAATGATGAGAAACCCTCAGCACAAATAAGAAACAAGAAAGGCGAAAGAGGATCCCCTTGTCGAAGTCCTCGACTCGGTTTGATGAATCTGGTAGCCTCACCATTGTTAACCACACTATATGACATGGTTTGCACACATTCCCTCACCCATTGGCAAAATATATCATCAAAGCCCAACTTGAGTAACATGGCATTCAGAAACGACCATTCCACCCTATCATAGGCTTTTGCCATGTCCAATTTTAGTGCCATATAATTAATACCTTCATCATTACCTTGTCTCGTAGAATGTAATAGCTCATGAACAACCAAAATATTATCAGAGAATTGTCTACCCGCTACAAACGCCGATTGATTATGACTTATCACTTTGGGAAGAACTCTCTTTAACCGATTCGTGAGGACCTTTGAAATAATCTTATACACCACATTACATAAAGAAATCGGTCTAAATTGAGACATTTTTGTTGGATTATCCACTTTAGGAATTAGTACAATATTAGTATGATTCAACTTCTTTAACATCCGCCGTGACTGAAAAAAGGACTTTACCATACCTATAACCACTTATCCCACCATTTCCCAATGATGCTGAAAGAAACCCGCATTAAATCCATCAGGACCCGGTGATTTCGTTGGATGCATTTGATGAATAGCAATCAATAAATTATTTTCCAATTAGCCTACCTTACACGGTACACACGGCATAATATCCATCACATTGGTAGGCTGATCCGTGGAAAACAAAGCTTGAAAATATCGAACAGCAATGGTATGCATACGCTGCTCATCCGTGCACCAAGCGTCGTCCTCCTCTTCCAACCCACGAATAGCTTTTCTTCATCTCCGTTTCAATGTTTGTGCATGGAAAAATTCGGTATTTTTATCCCCCTTCTATAACCACTGCACTCTTGACTTTGTACGCCAATAAATCTCTTACTTCCTAATCGCACATGTAAGATCCGCCTCCAAATCATGAATTCTTTGACCATCAAACCCTAACTTTTGATACTCATCACGAAGGATCTCCTTCAAGCGATGAATTTCCTTTTGTTTATTGCGGCCCGCCTTCTTCCTCCACATCACTAATCCATGTTGAACTTGTTTTAAATTATCCACCAAATTATTACCCGGAGCGCCACCAAGCACATTGCCCCAACAAGACCGCACCATCTCATTACATTGATCATCCTGATTCCATCGAGGGTCATACATAAATCTCTTCTTTCGTCGAGGTTGATCCACCTCCATTGAAAGCACTAGCATGGCATGGTCAGACCCTTCCAATATCACATGTTTAACAACCGCATGTTTAACTACCGCATGCTGATAACCTTGCACCCATTCATTTGTAGCAAGTGCATGATCAATCATTTCGTGAATAAACCCACCTTTACGCCTATTCCACCATGTATACGGATGGCCTTCAAAACCCAAATCCAACAACTGTGTTTGTGCAACAAGGTTCCTGAAAGTCCGCATACTAGCAGCCGTTCTCACATTACCACATTCCTTCTTCGACTCGGACAGTAAATCATTGAAATCACCCATCAAAAGACATGGTTTCAGGTAGGCAGCAATACGATCAGTTAAAATACCCAACTGTTGTGCTCTTTTACGATCATCAGTACTTGCATACACTACCACAAGTCTCCACCTACATTGCTTTGTCACATCCTCAATCAATATTTCAATAAAAAAAACTCCCCATACTTAACCAAGACAACATCTTTCGCATCTCTCCAGAACACAAACATACCTCCTGCAATTCCCCTTGGCTCAATAGCATGCATACATGCCATTTCGAGCCTACACTTCAAATAACGGTACTGTCTACTATGGTTTTTAGTCTCTAATAAAGCCACTACCTCGGGGGAGTAGAGCCTATTTTTCTCCAATAAATCGTTAACTATCAGGTCCCCCTCGATACCCTGACAATTCCAACATATGATTTTCATTGCGATCGCGGAGACCTCTCATAGGTGGCCTCTGCTCGGTCCAATTCAGACCTTTGATGCTTAGTCACACGGTTCATCCCATCTTCAAAAACCTCCAAAACCTCACTGTCATCCTCCCAGCCCCTTTTCACCCCACTTCTCAAAACAACCTCAATTATAGGTAGGAGATTAAAGGGGTTCGAGTATTGGGACAACAATCATTCCCCTAACTCACCCCCCATCACCTCCCCCTTCGGAAACCCACCTTAATTATGTTCCTGGTCAGCAATAATAGGTATATTTAGGTCAAAACAAATGCTCGGCTACAGAACCTCAATATTCCCCCCCCCATTTCCGACAGCCTCTTCTAGTGGGTTATTCAACAGGATCGTCCACACCTCCGCAGCCATGATACCACCCAGGCCAATAAACCCCGCATCAAATGCTCTCTCTCTTTCTTTCATTTGTCTTTCCCTCTCATCTCCCTCCTTAACTCTACGCCAGTCTCTTGAACTCTCCTGCCTTCTCCAGTTGGATGAAGAAGAAGAATCGGTCATCCCCTTTATCCCATTTGCACATCACCTCTCCTCAAAAGCAAATTCCCTCTCAAGTCAAATTCTGCATCAAGACCTTTGAATGCAAAACGTTCATCCAAACCAAACTCCAGAGCCTCATCGCCAACTCTTAATTCCCTACGTCATTGAGTGACATGCCCCACCTTATCACAAATTAGACAATAGCTAGGCAAACCTTCATAACGAAAATCGACCCATATACTCTCATCATCTGGAAATCCACATTGGTGCCCCTCATAAGTGGCTTACGAACGTCCAAGGAGATCTTAACCCATAAAAACCTTCCAATACAGTATCAGCCATCATCTTTATCCACCTTAATCATCGCACCAATCAGACCCCCTATTGCCCATGCAACAGCTTCCGTCATACTAAAAGGGGGTACATTACGCAATTGCACCTATATGGAAGACAAATGTAGGGGTTCTGCCCTTCGACTATATCGAGCACCATCAACTACCAAAACCAGATCATCCCTAAATATCCATGGCTTCTCCGCCTCCAATACACGACTCATATCCCTTTGGCTGACAAAGCGAGCCATAAACCTAGCCTCACCCAGCGCCCTAATTGATACCCCCTCCCTTCCTCTCTAAAGGTTGGTAAATTGATCAATGAATCCATTATTATTGACATCTTTGGACGTGAACACTTCAGCAACAACACTATATTGAAAACCAAGTAAAGCGCCTTCAACAACCTTCTTACCAATTCTAATCCCACATTTCTCCTTATCTGACAGAGATAAACCCGTGCCAAACTTCACTGTCAGCGCCTCCATATTCTACATGCCCATTCTCTCCATCACAAACCCTAATCTTAGCAGGATTAGCCGTGCCTTGTGCCGCGATAGGAAACGGTTGCCTGCAGAACACACTTCACGAACAGTAGCCCAGATTACACTCACCATCTGCCTCACAAATATGGAAAAATTCCTTACTCGCCAGCGCCGTCACAATTTGAAACCCTAACCCTAGCACCTTGCTACCTACGTGACACCCCCCTTACGAGGACTCTCCCTTTCAAGTTGTTCTCTCAATTTCAAATGCATTGAAGTTGTTGTTTTGTGTGTAACAAATGACACATGTGATTTAAAGAAGTAATGCAAAGGTTGCTAGCATTTTTCAATTCTTCATGACTCTATCATTAATACTTTTGCTTGCTCACAAAACGCCTACTGTCCACCTTGAGATATTTTACTACCACTTCGGTTATATGAAAAACTCATGTCTTTCATCATCAAGCGTACGAAGGACTTGTAACTAAGTAGTTAAGAGCACGTTTGCATGTGTTCGATCTAGATTTCACTCCTTGTTCTCAAATGTGTATTATATTGCACAAATAGGACATGTGATCCGATTGAGAATAATGAGCTTTACTAACTATAATTTCTTGATGACCATCTTGCTGGAGATGGGGGGTGCATTTTGAGGGAGACTCTATCATGGCTATGGCAGCCATGCAAAATGAGGAGGAAGATTTCTCTCTGATGGAACCAATTATTAATAATATAGGGGATTGCTTTCAAGGGTTATCAAATGCACGATTTAGCCATGTCCAAAGTGGAATCCGAATCCTCTTTGTGAGGATTCCGGAGATTCATGAATCTTATCCGTTCATCGTACATTGTGCGGTTATAAATCATTTTAAATATTTTTATTTAAAATTAAGGGCTTATCTCAGTTTACTACCCTAATGTTTCTTGGTTTTCAACATTTGGTACATCAAGTTTTTTTCATCCCATCAGTTAAGGTTGTTGTTAAATTTGCCGTTAACTAATGATGTGGCATCCACGTGGACAATGACCGTGTGCCACGTGGATATTAAAAAATTAAAAACTAAAAAAAAAAAAATTTGTCTTCCTCCTCCCTCTTCCCCCACACCCTCCGACTCCCACTCCATTTCCCAAAACCCCACTTCCCTCTATAAAATCCCCAAAACCATGTCTAGACCTAAACCCACCTCTAGATTTGTCCTATGCACCCTCACCCTCCCTCTTCCCTGCACCCTCCTACTTCTACTTCATTTCCCAAAGCCCCACTTCCCTCTGTAAAATCCTCCAAAACCATGTCCAAACCAAAAGCCACATCCAGATTCGTCTGCTTCACCCTCAACCTCCTACTTCATTTCCCAACCCCATCAAATCCTCAGAACCCCAAAACCCCGCCGCAGGCAAAACTGAAGACGGAAAAACAGCACCATTAGGAGCAATTCCGGCTCCAACATTAGGAGAAGTAATGGCAAAGAATGGAAGAGCGAGAACGGGAGGATACGACGTCGTTGGTGGGTCTGCGTGTTCGATCTGGACCTCCAATAGAAGCCTCAGAATACAATTTTTCAGATCCAACGGTGGTGGGTCTGGGTGTTCGATCTGGACCTCCGATCGACGACTCTAAACAGACTCAGTACCGAGTCAGCGTTGTGGGTGGCTATGGGTTAGAACTGGAGCTTCATGGAAGTATAAATGGTGGAATCTAGGGACAAACCACATAATTTTTTGAGGTAACAGGCTGTTAAAAGTTGTGGGTCGGCAAAATTCGAGACCTTGTAGGTGGTTCTCGGAAATGGAGGTTGGGAAATGGAGTAGAAGTAGGAGGGTGAGGGTGCATAGGACAAATCTGGAGGTGGGTTTAGGTCTAGACATGGTTTTGGGGATTTTATTTAGGGATGTAGGGTTTTGGGAAATGGAGTGGGAGTAGGAGGGTGCGGGGGAAAAGGGAGGAGGAAGACAGTTTTATTTTTTATTTTTAATTAAATTTTTTTAGTTTTTATTATTTTATTTATTATTTTAGTTTATTTTTTTTAATATCCACGTGGCGCTCAATCATTAACCACGTGGATGCCACGTCATCAGTTAACGGCAAATTTAACAGCAACCTTAACGGATGCATGAAAGTGTCCCAAAATTATAACTTTATGTACCACTCTGGGATGAAAAAAACTTATGTTGAAAACCAAGAAACTTTAGGGTAGTAAACTGAGATTAACCTTAAAATTAAATACAAACAGTATTTGAAAAAAACTGATCACACGATGTACAATGAACAAACACGATTTACGGATCCCCAGGATCCTCACCAAAAGGATCGAGAGAGAATCCTGTTGGTCCAAAGAGAAGCCAATCAAGTGGCCCATCGACTTGAACGAGCTGGAATTAGATTGCAACATGAGGTGATTTGGTTTGAGGAACCTCAAGATTTAAGATTTAGTTGCAGATGCCTTGTTAGAGCATAGTGTTACGTAGTTTTCCTTCGAGTAATTGATGTATTTGGTGGCCCCTTCTTTGCTTGATTTCGGGTTGGCAGCCCCAGCAAGGCCTTTTTAGGTTTCACTATCTTTTATTCTGCCATCCTCTTGTTATGATTCCTTATTCTCAATAATATCATATCTTTTATCCAAAAAAAAAAAAAAAAAAAAAAAACTATTATTTCCTGAATTATATATCCAAATATTGGTATGAAAAGGTAATTAAAAATTGAACCATATTTTTAATGTTGATACAAGCGATAGATAGTGGTGGAGGGGGATTCGAACGCAAGAGTTGAGGTGAAAAGTAAGTACTTTTAGCCAACTAAACTATAAATTGGTCCCCTTGCAAGTGAAATCAATTTATATGAACGGCAAAAATGTCACAGCCCGTCCCGGAATTAATTAATCGAGGATCTGAAATGACGGGATTGCCCTTGAATCTACTACGATATGTGACATTTCATTTGGGTTTTATTGTTTTATCCTAAGTTTGTTTTGGAATTATTTTGTGTGGTTGGGGTGCTTGTTGACCACACACGTACACTTTCATTTTTTTTCACACCCTCTCTCTCTCCCTCCCGCACGCAGTCTCTCTCTCTTTTCATTCGAACGGTACGGACAACTCAGAGATTGTCAAATCTTCACGGATCGACGTGGTTGAGACCACCATCATACTCATAGAGACCATACGAACCCATTGGTACCCATTTCAGGTAAGGTTTCATACGTTTTCACGTTGAAATCACGAGGCCCGTGATTGTCACTATTCACCAACTTTTAAATGGTTGCATTTTAGGACAATCCAAGCTTACCACGAGCTTAAGGAAGTCCCCACGAAGCTCGGAGTGATTCGTTTGAAGGTTTGGGACGTCGGGATCATAAGGTTCGAAGGTGGCCGGTTTTGGTGAAATTTTCCCGACGCGATTTGGAAGGTTTTGAGGCTCCAAAGAGGTATAGCCTTCTTCCTCTCATGATTTGTGACATTTTGGTGAAAATTTCATGAAAAATGGTGCAAAAACGAGTGAGAAAAGGGCAGTTGCAGGTTAGCCCAGAATCCGGCGCCGGTGACACTGTTCCGGCGTCGGGAGGTTGAAGATGATGCGCGTGGGGGGCGCGTGAGGCCGTGGCCTCCCCGGCGCGTGAGGGCGCGTGGGCCATAGAAAAATTTATTTAAAAATATCGCGATGTTCGTGAGGTTGTGTAGATCGCGTTGGTATATTCATATGCCAAAATTGAGCATTTTATGAGAAGTTATTTCGAATTGTTGGTTATGTGTTTAAAATAACGTTTTTATAGTTGTTTCGCATATAGGTGAGATCTACCCCGAGGACGAGCGCAGTCAGAGGCGTCACGGGGGTTACGATCCTGCGACATACCAGTGAGTGGGCAGTTTTGTTTTCATTATATGCCTATATTTAATGACTTTTCCCAGAAATTGAATTAAAATGAAAATATGTTTTGAAATGCCATGCATAGATTTATATGAATTATGTGATTGAAGTGCCATGCATAGAAATTGCATGAAATATGTGAATGGATATTATATGATGCATATATTTGATTTGGTGCTGCGGACGCACAGGTGAGTATCAGGTGGGTTACATTTGATGAATTGAATTGTTGGATGAGATTTATGTTGATAGCTCATAACCTGCACCCCTGGTGTTAGTGCTTATGTTATTCACCGCATCACACGCTCACCTTGGATCCAAGTAGATGCTAGTCGTACAGACCACTGGAGGTGGTTCCGACATGCTAGTCGTACAGACCATTAGAGACGGTTCCGACTAGTAGGTGACCTTAGATTATGTGAACAGATGATTGATGAGAGAAGCACTAGAGCGTATTATTACACTATCCGAGTCGTACAGACTACTATAGGTAGTTCCGACTCATGTGCAGCGTAGTGCCGTACAGGTCGCAGTTGGCGACTCCGGCAGGGCCGTACAGGTCGCAGTTGGCGACTCCGGCAGGGCCGTACAGGTCACAGTTGGTGACTCCGGCTGGATTGGATAATGAGCTTTAGAATCAGCCGTACAGGACCACTGCTGGGTCTCCGGTTGATTTATTATTTCACCTGATTATTGTTGATGCATCCATATTATGCTTTTGGCTTATGGCATGACATATTTCGCTGAAAATGATGAATGAGGGTGTTTGAGATCCCGAAGCTATATATAATTATATATATTCTATTTTTCTGGGAAAGTATATAGGTTTTTACAGAGAGGGGATATATACGTTTTTTAAAGGAAAGATTTTGAAAGCTTTGTTTTACTGACCCACTCACCTTGTTTTGCGCCCCTCCAGGTTGTAGTTAGGAGTGTTTGGTGGCTCTCGAGGATTCCCACGGCTGTTCTGACGGACTTCACTCATGTAGGATTCACCTTCGGGTGTTGTAACTTAGTAGTTGTCCTACTTGACTGCATTTGAACCTTATGCTCTGATTATGTGTATTTCAGTTTCTAATTATTCATACTCTTATATTATTGCTTCCGCATTGCGTAATGGTTACGTCACGTTTATGACGGCCAGCACACCCTGATTCTCGGGTCGGGGTGTGTCAGTTTGGTATCAGAGCTTAGGTTGCAGTCCTGTATAATTGTGAGCTTTCTAATTATCTTTGGTGTCTTCTGTCAGAACTATGCCGCCTCGTAGGGATCCACGTTCTTCTTCTGAGCCCAGTTTCCCTAATGTAGCCCAGTTAGGGGAAGCTATAGCCCAGGCCTTTCAGACTTCATTCCGTCCTCCTCAGAGAACACCCCTGGAGACTGTTTATAATCTGAAGTTGGAGCATTTCGTTGGTAATGAAGGTCATGAGGGGGCAGAAAAGTGGTTAGATCGTATTGAGAAGACTTATCAGGTGATGCAAAGTCAGGGGAACTTTCCTGCTAGTAGATGGGTCGAGACTACTACATGGTTTTTAGGAAGAGAACCTGCAAGTTGGTGGGAGAATGAGACTAAGTTTATGTCACCTGAGGCAGCAGTTGATTGGGAAACATTTAAGGAAACATTTAGGAGAAGATTTATTCCTCCAGAGTATATTGATCGCAAGAAGCAGGAGTTCACTCAGCTGAAACAAAAGAAAATGTCGGCAAATGAGTACTATAGGAAGTTTACTGATTTATCTCGCTATGATCCAGAAGTGGCTGCTAATCCAGTGGAGATGCTTCGTCGCTTTAAATTGGGAACGAAGAAGAGATGGAGGACAATTGCTAGTGCTATTCCTTGCACCACTTATCATGAGTTTTCTGAGATTTTGGTTCGGATTGAGGATTCCGAAAACTTGCCTAGTGAAAGTGAAGAAGAGAGAGATAAGAATGGGGATAATCAGAGGAAAGATGATAAGGGTAAAGGTGCTTTGACTTCGGGACCCCGTAAGACCCAGAATTTCAAGAAAAGTGGAGTGAGCTCGAGTTCTTCTAGCGGGGGATTTAGTGCCACAGGTCCGAGGAGAGGTGGAAGATTTACTAGTGGACCCAGGTTTCAGAGACAGAGAGATTTTGGTGGTGCTGGTGGTTCAGGCCCTCCATTCTGCCGTCGTTGTAATTCCAGACATTTTGGGGAGTGCAGGAGAGTTAGTGGTGCTTGCTATACATGTGGACAGACTGGACATAGAGCTGCACAGTGTCCCCAGAGTCAGCAGAGGCCTCAGCAATCTGTTATGCCTCCTCCAGCGCCGATTCAGCAAAACCCCAGGGCAGGCAGTTTTGGGCAGATGAGTCAGGGTGGTGCTGCTTACCACTATCAGGGTGATGCCGCTCCCTATGCTTCAGGGCAGTATCAGTATTCCCAGGATCCTTATTTTCAGAGTGGGTATTCCCAGAATCTTGGAGGTTATACTCCTTATCCTTCTATGCCGGCTAGTGGATCGCAGTGGTATCAGGGAGGTCAGTTCCAGCAGGGAGAGGTTGCTGCTAGCAGTGCAGGATTATCTAGGCAGTCTAGCCAGACAGGTCAGGGACGTTCTCAGGGACGTGGTAATCAGAGTAGCAGAGGTCGTGGAGGACGACAGCAAAACCAGGGACGTGTTAACAACATCTCACTGCAGGATGCTCAGAACCATCCAGATTTGATTATGGGTACGTTAAACATCCTTGGTCACTTTGCTAGAGTTTTGATTGATTGTGGTGCTACTCACTCTGTGATTTCTCATACTTTTGCTCAAATGACACAACCTCATCCTACACCTCTAGGGTTTGATTTAGAGTTTGCTATGCCTAGAGGGGATAAATGTTATGTTGATAGTGTTTATCCAGGATGTCCAGTGATGATAGAGAATGTAGCTATGCTAGCTAATCTTATCCCGTTAGATATTGTGGATTTTGATGTGATTTTAGGGGCAGATTGGTTGCATTATAATCGTGCCCATATAGATTGTTACGGGAAATCTGTTACTTTTCATCGTCCTGGACTACCTGAGGTTACTTTTGTGGGCGAGAGAAGTGGGGTGAGGCATGGTGTTATTTCTGCCATGAGAGCAAAGAAGTTATTATCTAAAGGTTGTCAGGGATATTTAGCACATGTGGTGCTAAATGATGTGGCTCCTAGTAGCGTGGAGGAAGTTGGAGTGGTCAGACATTATCCTGATGTATTTCCCGATGATTTGCCTGGATTGCCACCAGACAGAGATGTGGAGTTTTCTATTGATTTGCTTCCAGGTACGAATCCTATATCTTTGACTCCATATAGGATGGCTCCAGCTGAATTGAGAGAGTTAAAAGCTCAATTGCAGGAATTAATTGATAAAGGTTTTATTCAACCTAGTAGTTCACCTTGGGGAGCCCCAGTATTGTTTGTGAGAAAGAAAGATGGAACGCTGAGATTATGCATTGATTATAGGCAATTGAATCGGGTAACGATTAAAAACCGTTATCCATTGCCTCGTATTGATGATTTGTTTGATCAGCTTAAGGGTGCTCGTGTATTCTCTAAGATTGATTTGAGATCTGGCTATTATCAGTTGAAGATTAAAGAGGAGGATGTCCCTAAAACGGCTTTTAGGACCCGTTATGGACATTATGAATTTTTGGTGATGCCTTTTGGATTGACTAATGCACCAGCAGCTTTTATGAGGTTGATGAATGAAGTATTCCAGCAATATCTTGATAGATTTGTCATTGTTTTCATTGATGATATTCTGGTATATTCTAAATCGAAATCAGAGCATATTCGACATCTTCATTTGGTTTTGGAGAAATTGAGAGAGCATCGATTATATGCTAAGTTTAGTAAATGTCAGTTTTGGTTGAATCGAGTGGCATTTTTGGGGCATGTGATATCGGCACAAGGAATTCAAGTAGATCCTCAAAAGATTGCAGCAGTGGAGAATTGGGAGCAACCACGAACCGTCACTGAGGTACGGAGTTTCCTTGGTTTAGCAGGGTACTATCGACGATTCGTGCAAGATTTCTCTATGATTGCTTTGCCACTAACGAGGTTAACCAGGAAGGATGTTAAATTTGAATGGGATGATAATTGTGAGCAAAGTTTCCAGCGGTTGAAGTATTGTCTCACTCATGCGCCAGTATTGGTACTTCCTGATGATGGTGGTAATTTTGAGATTTACAGTGATGCCTCATTGAATGGTTTGGGATGTGTTTTGATGCAGCATAATAGAGTGATTGCTTATGCTTCTCGGCAATTGAAAGTTCATGAAAGGAATTATCCTACTCACGATCTTGAATTGGCAGCTATTGTCTTTGCTTTGAAGATTTGGAGGCATTATCTTTATGGTGAGAAATGTAAGATCTTTACAGATCATAAGAGTCTTCAGTATCTTTTTACTCAGCATGATCTTAATCTTCGTCAGCGAAGATGGTTGGAATTGCTAAGCGATTATGACTGCACGATTGAGTATCATCCGGGTCGTGCAAATGTAGTAGCTGATGCACTGAGTAGGAAACCTCAAGGACGACTTAATGCCTTGTATGCTTGTCGTGTTCCTCTTCTTGCAGATTTGAGGTCTACTGGAGTGGAACTGGAAATGGAAGATCGAATGGAAGCATTTCTTGCTAGTTTCCAAGTCAGGCCGGTATTGGTTGATCGGGTACGTGAAGTTCAGATGAATAATGAGGAATCTCAGGAGATAATCGAGGCTATTGAGAAAGGTAAGAAAAAGGATTTCAGAATCAGGGAATCAGATGGTATGCTGATGCAAGAGAATCGGATGTATGTGCCTAATGATGAGGAATTAAAGAAAGGAATTTTGGATGAAGCTCATTGTTCGGCTTATGCTATGCACCCAGGAGGAACTAAGATGTATCATACCATTCGACCATTTTATTATTGGCCGGGTATGAAAAGGGAAATTGCTGAATATGTAAGTAGATGCATCGTCTGTCAACAAGTTAAAGCAGAAAGGAAGAAGCCATTTGGGTTGATGCAACCGCTTCCCGTTCCTCTATGGAAGTGGGAAAACATTACTATGGATTTTGTGTATAAACTTCCTCGTACGCAGAATGGTTTTGATGGTGTTTGGGTGATCGTAGATCGGCTTACCAAGTCAGCACATTTTATTCCAGTGAGGGAGAAGTATCCTTTGAACAAGTTGGCTAAATTGTTTATTAGAATGATTGTGAAGTATCATGGGGTACCGGTGAGTATTATTTCTGATCGAGACCCAAGATTCACTTCTAAGTTTTGGGTGGCTTTTCAAGAAGCTCTTGGTACGAGATTGCTTTACAGCACTGCTTATCATCCTCAGACAGATGGTCAATCTGAGAGGACTATTCAGACGTTAGAAGATATGTTAAGGTCTTCAGTGTTGCAGTTTGGTGATTCTTGGCATGATCGCTTGGATTTGATGGAATTTGCCTACAATAATAGTTTTCATTCAAGTATTGGTATGTCACCTTTTGAGGCACTTTATGGTAAAGCTTGTCGAACGCCTTTATGTTGGTCAGAGGTAGGTGAGCGAGCTTTGGTGGGCCCAGAGATAGTGGAGGAGACTACTCAGAATGTTCAAGTGATTAAGTCTAACTTGAAAGCGGCCCAAGATCGGCAAAAGAGTATGGCGGATAGGCATGCCACTGATCGAGTATATAATGTGGGTGATTTGGTATTTTTGAAATTATCACCTTGGAGAGGTGTGGTTCGATTTGGGAAAAGAGGCAAATTAAGTCCTAGGTATGTAGGACCTTATGAGATTGTTGAAAAGGTTGGTGAGGTTGCCTACAGGTTGGAGTTGCCTCCGGAGTTATCCAAGGTGCATAATGTGTTTCATGTCTCGATGCTTCGACATTATGTTTCGGATCATTCGCATGTGATTCCTCCTCAACCTTTGGAGATTAATCCGGATTTGACGTATGATGAAGAACCAGTGACTATTTTGGACTGGAAGGACAAGGTTCTAAGGAATAAGACAGTGAGCATGGTGAAAGTATTGTGGAGGAACCACTCGGTAGAAGAAGCTACTTGGGAGACTGAAGATCGATTGAGAGAGATGTATCCGAGGTTGTTTTATGGTTACTAGTATTGGTTTGGTTATGTGAATTTCGAGGACGAAATTCTATAAGGAGGGTAGATTGTCACAGCCCGTCCCGGAATTAATTAATCGAGGATGTGAAATGACGGGATTGCCCTTGAATCTACTACGATATGTGACATTTCATTTGGGTTTTATTGTTTTATCCTAAGTTTGTTTTGGAATTATTTTGTGTGGTTGGGGTGCTTGTTGACCACACACGTACACTTTCATTTTTTTTCACACCCTCTCTCTCTCCCTCCCGCACGCAGTCTCTCTCTCTTTTCATTCGAACGGTACGGACAACTCAGAGATTGTCAAATCTTCACGGATCGACGTGGTTGAGACCACCATCATACTCATAGAGACCATACGAACCCATTGGTACCCATTTCAGGTAAGGTTTCATACGTTTTCACGTTGAAATCACGAGGCCCGTGATTGTCACTATTCACCAACTTTTAAATGGTTGCATTTTAGGACAATCCAAGCTTACCACGAGCTTAAGGAAGTCCCCACGAAGCTCGGAGTGATTCGTTTGAAGGTTTGGGACGTCGGGATCATAAGGTTCGAAGGTGGCCGGTTTTGGTGAAATTTTCCCGACGCGATTTGGAAGGTTTTGAGGCTCCAAAGAGGTATAGCCTTCTTCCTCTCATGATTTGTGACATTTTGGTGAAAATTTCATGAAAAATGGTGCAAAAACAAGTGAGAAAAGGGCAGTTGCAGGTTAGCCCAGAATCCGGCGCCGGTGACACTGTTCCGGCGTCGGGAGGTTGAAGATGATGCGCGTGGGGGGCGCGTGAGGCCGTGGCCTCCCCGGCGCGTGAGGGCGCGTGGGCCATAGAAAAATTTATTTAAAAATATCGCGATGTTCGTGAGGTTGTGTAGATCGCGTTGGTATATTCATATGCCAAAATTGAGCATTTTATGAGAAGTTATTTCGAATTGTTGGTTATGTGTTTAAAATAACGTTTTTATAGTTGTTTCGCATATAGGTGAGATCTACCCCGAGGACGAGCGCAGTCAGAGGCGTCACGGGGGTTACGATCCTGCGACATACCAGTGAGTGGGCAGTTTTGTTTTCATTATATGCCTATATTTAATGACTTTTCCCAGAAATTGAATTAAAATGAAAATATGTTTTGAAATGCCATGCATAGATTTATATGAATTATGTGATTGAAGTGCCATGCATAGAAATTGCATGAAATATGTGAATGGATATTATATGATGCATATATTTGATTTGGTGCTGCGGACGCACAGGTGAGTATCAGGTGGGTTACATTTGATGAATTGAATTGTTGGATGAGATTTATGTTGATAGCTCATAACCTGCACCCCTGGTGTTAGTGCTTATGTTATTCACCGCATCACACGCTCACCTTGGATCCAAGTAGATGCTAGTCGTACAGACCACTGGAGGTGGTTCCGACATGCTAGTCGTACAGACCATTAGAGACGGTTCCGACTAGTAGGTGACCTTAGATTATGTGAACAGATGATTGATGAGAGAAGCACTAGAGCGTATTATTACACTATCCGAGTCGTACAGACTACTATAGGTAGTTCCGACTCATGTGCAGCGTAGTGCCGTACAGGTCGCAGTTGGCGACTCCGGCAGGGCCGTACAGGTCGCAGTTGGCGACTCCGGCAGGGCCGTACAGGTCACAGTTGGTGACTCCGGCTGGATTGGATAATGAGCTTTAGAATCAGCCGTACAGGACCACTGCTGGGTCTCCGGTTGATTTATTATTTCACCTGATTATTGTTGATGCATCCATATTATGCTTTTGGCTTATGGCATGACATATTTCTCTGAAAATGATGAATGAGGGTGTTTGAGATCCCGAAGCTATATATAATTATATATATTCTATTTTTCTGGGAAAGTATATAGGTTTTTACAGAGAGGGGATATATACGTTTTTTAAAGGAAAGATTTTGAAAGCTTTGTTTTACTGACCCACTCACCTTGTTTTGCGCCCCTCCAGGTTGTAGTTAGGAGTGTTTGGTGGCTCTCGAGGATTCCCACGGCTGTTCTGACGGACTTCACTCATGTAGGATTCACCTTCGGGTGTTGTAACTTAGTAGTTGTCCTACTTGACTGCATTTGAACCTTATGCTCTGATTATGTGTATTTCAGTTTCTAATTATTCATACTCTTATATTATTGCTTCCGCATTGCGTAATGGTTACGTCACGTTTATGACGGCCAGCACACCCTGATTCTCGGGTCGGGGTGTGTCAAAAAACGTGTTAATTAATTAGATAAAAAAAATACTAAGATAGTTTAAGTATTGTTTAATTAAACTAGATTCCCATTGACATCAAATGAGGATTAAAATACTAGAATGTACCATGAACCAGAAGAATAATAGTGAATTCATTTTTTCTTTTTTTAAGGTTGATACAAGCAATAGATAGTGGTGGAGGGGGATTCGAACGCAAGAGTTGAGGTGAAAAGTAAATGCTTTTAGCCAACTAAATTATAAACTGGTCACCTTGCAAGTGAAATCAGTTTATATGAGCGGCAGAAACGTGTTAATTAATTAGATAAAAAAATACTAAGGTAGTCTAAATATGACTTGTTTAATTAAACTAGATTCCCCCTGCCATCAAATGAGAAGCAAAGAGTCCATCAAAAACACAAGAAGTTTAATCTACAAGATGAGACTAATTAACTTTAATTAGTTTTATAATTTACAACTCAACACTCCTCCTCTCCTATACAGACCAGTTACCTACTGTTTCTAGTATAAGATTGGATTCAGATATCAGATACAAGCTCCAATCTCTGTACCGTACTACCTATAATGTTCGTAAACTCGAGCACTCATCTTATATTCGCAGTCCAATTTCATCTGTGTTACCAAGGGCCTGTCAAGGTTCGTCGTAAGCATTGCCTTTTACCTCCCCATTGCCGCTTCATTGTCTCCAACATCTGTCAACACATTCAGAAAACGGGATCGGTCAGTTTACTTCGCAGTTAAAATGCATCAAGATGCAAGTGAACACTCGAAGAAATATACTTGTTTTGCTTCATTGGTTATCTTATCTGAGAGCAATGAATTACATAGAGACTGGAGAGATATGAACAATGATGTACCTGATCTTTCTGCATTTCCATAATTTCCTCCTGCGGAGAACCAAAGTGAAGTCGAGGAGGGTTAGCGAAACTAGGACAACCAGGTTGATAGACAATTATGCTTTAATGTAAATATATCATGTACCTGTTTTTTCTGTAATTCTTCGTTCATTTCTTTAAGTTTTGCAACTTCTGCCTCTAGTTCTAAGGTATAGGCCTGCAGGAAACCGAAAACAAAAGGTTTAAACAATTATCAATCGTCTTTCTTAAACAAAAGGATGAACAAAGCAGATCGCCATTAATTGACGGAGATGTTCTAGGATTCAGAAAACATCTCAAGTTCAAAATCCCTGAAAACGTTTAGCCTTCAGTGACTTTTGAAGGAAAAGATTCACGTTTGAAGTTTGTACATTGGCAGTGCAGAAGGCTGCTTTATGCATTCATACAATGATACAATCATATCGACATCACAAAACCTCCTCTTTGGGTTTCATCAAATATTAGTAGATGCTCTATAGATTTTTAGGTACATAAATAGCACCCATTTGCATAGACAAAAAGCTAACAAACCTTTAATTGGAGGCTGCAGTCGGTCATTTCTACTTGTTTGTTCCTCATAGACTTTTATAGTAAAACCACAATACTTGTAAAAGATTAGGGTTTGTAGGGATTTCAGTTTCAACTTTCAACTACGCATCACGAGGATTTTGTTTAAGCCAGAAGATTTAGGCGGGAGATCATGTCCTTACTTGGTCACGAAAAGGGATCAGTAAGAATTCTACATGTGAATGCAAATATCCGAAAGTATGCATTTTAATGTTCTCACCGAAAAACTATACATTTGTATGGTTCAGCTGAAATGCATGTTGATGCACAAAGTACCACCACTCTAGACATCAAAATATAGGTCTAAAACTACAGGTAAACCACAAGACCACTCGAACACAACAAATTAAAGTCAAATTTCAAAATACAATGGGCAACACATCGAGATAGTATTTAAATGTATGATGGTAGCAGAGCCAATGTGGTCACCTGTTTACGAGCACGAGACCTTGCAGCAGATTCTCTGTTTTTTATCATTCTCCTTTGCCTTCTCTCAACTACTTTCTCCACAGCTCCACTGCACTTCCTTCCCCGGTTAAACATGTAAGGTACCGGCGACAATGAAGATGTATCCCCACTGCTCTTAGTAATTACATCTGGTGATATCTGATTTGCAGGAGATCTTGTTGCAACTGCACCCCCCCTAGCGCCCAAACCAACCGTGCCAATTCCTGCACCCGGAAACCCTCCAGCTTGAGAGAACGCGGTGTTCATAGAAGGTTCCACAACCCCAGCCATTGGTCCCCTAGTTCTTGGGCTACTTAGCTGAGCATTGTTTACCAAATGCATAGAAGGGGCAAATGCCACGGTTACAGGCTTGGGGAAGAGTGGCTGCTGTTGTGGGGGCAACTGCAGCGTTTGTTGCTGAGAAGTTCTCACTCCACCAACATTAAGTGCTAAAGTAGGAGACTGATTTGGAACTGAATTTTTGTTGTCCGCAACTCGATTCCCCAAAATACCGTTGCTTATATTGTGTTGTTGAAAGCCGGAAGCTAAACCAACGTTGTTATTAGGACGGTATAATTCACCATAGAATCCACCATTATTAGGCCGTACAACTGGTGGTTGTACATCTTCTCTCACGACCCCTGCTTTCACCAAAAAGTCCTCCAAAGTCATCTCTCCCAAAGTTTGTTGTCTCTGTGGCAAATTCGAACCGGCAGCAACATTATTATACTTATCATCAGTAGTCTCTCTAATCAAATTTTTCCAAACCTCATCAACCGTTTTCTGACTAAGCGTACGTGGCAACGTTAACGAACCTTGTCTCTGCAAATTACCCCCCGGGGCATTTACTTCCCCTCCGACCCCAGAAGTAGCCGTCATGCCTTGAGTCTCCTCAGCGGTCCATATATTTTTCAACAGTTCATCCATGTTCATTGATCCATAATCCTTCCCAAGTCCACCTATCGTGTTCTGGAACTCATCAAACGTCAATGAGTACACCGAAGACTGCCGCGCCAATCCAAAACTCCCTCCTGCCCTCCCACCATTGCCTTCCACTGGTGGTGCTTCACCAAAGCTCTTGAAGTTGAAATTAGACCCCATCTTCTAAACTTGAAAACTAGCTGTGCAAACAACTCTATGTCCATCCAATTCACTCAGTCAGCTACGTTCATACAAAAATCACGAAAATGATAGGTAAACGAAACAGAAAATTTACTACGACTATACATTTCAATAACCATTTTTTTAAAATGAATCGAAGTGACGCAGGATAAAACCTCAGTGGATCGTACGCGCAAAACAACCACTACCTGACTAGACAAACGAAACATGGGAGAATAAATTCCAACACACCCCTAAGTTTAAGAAACAGACAAATCAATGAAAACAATCACAACAGTCGCTTAATTCAATCCACCAACAGCAGCTTGACAACACTGAGATCATGACACAAGATTCCATTTTCAAGAAGTTGCAATTATGAAGAAGCAGGACAGAGTGTGAAAAATCATCAGAAGCGAACAAATTATCCTCCACACCTTCCCACTAGATTCAGATCAAATTTGCAAATTACCATTACTTTTCCATTGCATATTCTTTGGCTTCAGATCCACAAATTTACACCAAAAACAAACTAACAAGGATTTCCAAATTCTCCAGCTCCATTAACTCATGACTGTCACCCAAAAATAACCCATTTCTCTAAATCTTACTTACCCCAACAAATTAGAAAAAGTTTCAATCTTTCCATTATAAACTAAGAAACAAATCAAAACCCTAATCATATTTTTACTTCAAAATTTCACCACCAAAAAAGCTAAAACAACAAGCCGTCTAACAAACTGCATAAATTTGCTTCCTTGCCTAACAAAAACAATTAAAGCTAAAAGAAAGGATAAAACCCAGAAAAATTCAGAGGCTAAATTAATTGAATAATGAGTAAAATGTATTAAATCAGATAAAGACAAACCGAATAAACAGAAAAAAAATCAGCTGAAACGAAAAATAAACTAAAAGACAGAGAAAGAAAAACGCTGAAAGAGAAGGACTTAATTACCTTAATTTTCTTTTTAATTTTTTTCCCTTTTTTTTTGGAAAATTGAGGGAGTGACCGCTCGCTGGAGAGAGAGAGAGAGAGAGACTGTTTCTCTGAGCTTTCGGCTTTGTCTGCGATGCGTGGAGGCGACAGGTGTCTTGTGCCGCCTCGACACGAGTCCATATTTAAGGTCGGCTCGGAGGCTACGAATTTGGAACTTTTCAGATTTTTTAATACTGAAGTGGGTGGTTGAGCGATCAGATCTCGAAACGTGGACCAATCAGGAGCTGAGATCGTGATTTGATGTTTGGCCACTGTGGTAACGAAACGTGGAGTGATGTCCGCCGTAGATGGGGCTTTCCGACAGGTTGATTGGAGTGCGAGATCTTTTGGTTGTTTTATTGGTTGGAAATGGTGGGCACAGTCAGTATGGGGATTTTATTTATTTATTTATTTATTTTGTTACGATTGTGATCATGTGATATAGATCACGATCCTCTCCTGAGCAAAGAGTGAGGATCCACATGATCAGGCTCATCGGACAGTTGAAATTTTATCCAACGGCTACAAATAGGGAGTTCCTGTAAAAGTTATAATAATTGTAATCGTTGGATAAAATTTCAACGGCCCGATGGGCCTGGTCATGAGGATCATCACCCTTTGCTCAGGAGAGGATCCTGATCCATGTGATATGTATGGACTTTCGTTTTCCTTTTTTTATGTTTTTTTTTTTTTTTATTAATTTGAAAAAAAAAAACTACCGTTAATAAGTCAAATCCAAAAGCACTTTCGGGAGAAGGAGGTCATGCTTATCCACAAGATTAGCAAATAAAGAAGGTAATGGGTGTTTTGTGTGTTTAGGTTTAATGATATTATGACTTGCTTAGGAAGAAAGCTTTGACTCTTTTGCTCTTTAGTTTGTCCTTAAGTTGCACTGCATGGTGATGATTTTGAATTGGATAGTGTATGGTGAGGTCACTAAATAGAGATCAAAGTTTGATTTAGTCAAATATATGGAAGGTCCAAAGCCTTTTTGTGTGTTGAAGAAACCTAATTGGATGTTTTTGGTCATGCCCAAACTTTTGGGTGTTGGACCCATGGGAAATGATCTAGCAAACACAAGAAAATTAAAAGTCTTGCCTCTCTTTTTCGACAACATTCTTTGGTGGATAGTCTCAGATTTTATGTTGATACAATGTTTATTGTCATCACAAATTAGAATATTTGAATAGTAGTTGAGTGCATACAAAGATTTTGAATGAGTCTTTCTTGTTTTAGTAAGGATAAGTCTTAGTCTTAGCAATTGTAGCTCTAATCTCCTGAGCCGAAGCTTGCGAATTTCAACGCCTTATCATACAACGCTGAAATGAAGCCACAATCAATTTTGTTTCTTTTGTTTGATGCATTGGTAGTTTGGTACATGATCATCATACACATGTTGGAAAAAGTTAATTTATTTTATTATTATGTATCCGTAGTTTGATACTTTATGAGTTTTCTTGTGGGCTTAAGTTTTGGATTCCTTGCCATTATGATGGATTAGGTTTCACTTACTTGCTTATTGTTGGTGTCAACTTGGACGGAGTTTGGCACTCGGTTTCAAAAACATATTTGCTCTAAATGTTGCTTTCGATCTCAATGCCACGAGATGATTCGTGTGAAAGAGAGAATATGTGTGTCACTGTTGGAGGCTGCCAAAAAAGAGTGATTGTATATGAGTGAATGTGAGGTTGTGCATAGAAATGACTTCTTAATCAAACGATTATGCACCGTGTAGGATGCCGATTCGGCTATGTTCTTTTCAGTGCCTCGAGTGAACGAAGACTTATAATTCAGTGCAAATTTGTGTGTTTTTGCCTAAATGTAAATGCAAGATAAATGATAACTTAAAGCGAGAAACATAATGTAAGCATTTCAAAACGGAGTCAGGATTGCAAATGTTCACAAAGTAAAATCTAGGCTGATGGGCCGGACTACGTGGCTTAAAATGTAAATGAACTTGAAATATAAAGAAAGCAGTAAAAGCTCTTAGCAAGATTCATGCCATGAATGGCAAAATAATGCTAGAGTCCACTGAGATCACAGTTTTCGGACTAGACTTAATACAAAACATACTCATCAGAGAGGGAATTAAAGTGGTTGTATTTGCACGTCAACCAAATCATACCATAGGATGGCATAGCTATAACAATTTTAAATCTAAAGGAATGAGGCAATGTTTGTTGTGGATGTAAATTTCTTCCTCATTGTTCTTGGACAAAATTGCACCTACAAAACAAATAACACCTTAGGTCAAGGCCAAGAGCCTCACGCGCCCATGATGAATGGGAGGGCTTTGGCCGAAGAACCTCTGATGCCAAAGTTAGAATTTTGAGGGAAAAATGCTTGGATAATTTAAAGAATTTAGCAAGAGAATTGGAATTGAGTTTT
Source organism: Heteromeles arbutifolia (assembly GCA_024362995.1). Classification (NCBI taxonomy): domain Eukaryota; kingdom Viridiplantae; phylum Streptophyta; class Magnoliopsida; order Rosales; family Rosaceae; genus Heteromeles; species Heteromeles arbutifolia. The sequence continues at coordinate 26,061,882 of JANCRC010000002.1, forward strand.
GGAGAAAATGAGATGGTATTTATAGGGGTGTGGCCGGCCCCTTTAGGGGGATGGGGACTGGCCACTTGGATGGTTTTTTGGGTGAGATTCATGATTTGTTAGCTAATAAATTAATTAATTAGCTAATTAATATAATTAGAAATGACTGATTTGGGGGTTAACTTGTGGAGAAGATTTGATGAGGATGGATGAAATAGGTTTTGAATAAATACCTATTTTGGGCACTTTTGACTTGATTGAGGGATGATTGTCCACTGCTCGCACGTAGAAGTTCCGATGTTCCTCAAGGGTAATTTTGTCCTTTTAACCCTAGAATCCACGTGTCGCCTCCATATTCTTCCTAATTATTTTTGGCTCCACAAATATCCCCCACACTTGTTGGGTTGCTCGTAGGAAAGGGCAGCAGATGTAGAGATCTTCTTGCTTTAGGAGACATAGGATCGCTCCTTATTTTGATGTAGATTCCCTCTTTAATTGGAAATTAGATCCTTCTAGGAAAGGGAAATAAATCACTTCTAAAGTCTATTTAAGTCTACCTTAAGTAGATGATTAAATCAACATCAAAGAGTAATTTATTCTACCCTACAAGAGAGAGAAAGCTAGAGGATATTTGTTCCCCTCCCCTAGCAATCTTCTACACTTTCTTATGCAAAGGATCGTCTTTTGTTGCTTTCTTCGTCTTCTCCGCGCCGCACCGATGTAAGAAAAATTTAATTTTCCTTGTCTTCTTCTTAGATAGTGTTATCGTGGGGCAGCCGTCGGGGTGGTACGGCACCTCGACTGGCAGGGGCCAAGAGTCGGCTCGGCATGGGCCGAGAAGTGTTGTGGCTGGGACCACTGCTTGGGCTGCTCGTCTTGGCTAAAGCCAAAGACAGCTGTGCGGCTAAGGCCGTGGATTGTGACGCTAGGGCGTAGTGCTAGGCGAGTCGCATGGCTCATATCTTTTGGGCTCTATGACCTGTCATGGGCCAGGCTGGCGATTGAGAGAAATGAGGAGATTATGGGACTCGTAGGTTGCTAGAATACTGAGCATGCAGGCCTCCTAACTGCTGGTCCGAAAGAAAAATGAGGGAAAAGCCAGCATGGATTGAGCTGCCATGCTGAGTACCATGAATGGCGTTGATTGCTTAGTCCTCTTCGCCAGGAGAAAGGTGGGCTGCTCCCGAGAGAGAAGATGAATAGGATCAAGATAGATACATTGGCTCATCCGATCGCTGTTATGGATCCCGCTGCAAGTGAAGGTAGGGAAAAAGATCTTCCCCGCCTACTCAAGAGATGATGGCTTAAAAAAAAAAAAAAAAAAAAAAAAAAAAAAAAAAAAACCAAAGATTTCCTCTGATGCTCGAAAGGGTTCGCCGGTTGCCCCGAGGCTTGCAATTGACCTAACTTCTTCCAAGGGGACAAAAGATGGGGCTGCTAGATCTGAGCCAGTGACGTCTGCCATGCCAAAGATGGCTAGTTCAATTGCTGATAGGGTTGCTCAGCGTAAAGGTTCCGTCGTGCCCCTAGTGTTGAAACCAGTGCCAAGGCGTCCGTTGGGAGCTAAGTTTGGTTCACTTTTGGAGAGGCTTGCTAATATGATGAGCGATAAGGTGGACTCTGCTGCTAAAGTGGTGCCAAGGCCTACTCCTTCTCCTGCTGTGACTGATTTGCCTGCTGGGAAGAAGGGAATTGCTTGCATTGGCAGCTGTGAGAAATTCACTAAGCTTGCTTATAGAGAGACTGTTGAGATCTGTGAGCTTTTGAAACCAGATTTATTTGAAGACATGGATGCTAGTGCCAAGTTTGTGGATGACATTAGAGGGGTTGTTTCCCCAAGTTCCTTTGCGAAGCATACAACCGAGTATTGGAAGACTGCTCTATTTGCCATGATACAAAATACGACTATTCTGGCAGTCGAGTCTATGCTTCTTGACCAAGAGGATACCAAAGCTGCCAAGAAGATGGCAAAGGTTGTGGCAGCCGAAGCTTATTCTTCTACCGAGAAGATCAAGAGGTTGGAATCGGAGTTCACCGCTTTGAAGGGGTCTAATATCTCTGCCCCCACTTCTCTACAGCTTGAGACCACTTACCAAGAGATCGTTGACTTGAAGACTAGGCTTAACGTTATCCAAGTTGAGTATGAAAGTGCAGATGAAGAGATCGGATGTTACATACTTCAAATTCAAAATCTTGAGCGTGCTATTTCTGAGGAGTTGATTGCTGCTTATAATCAAGTGATCCACTTCAAGAAGGTCGTTGATAGGCTTGAACCCCAAGTATTGGAACTCCAAGGTGCTTTGAAGATCAACGAGAGTCCGAAGAAGGAAGTTGTCGTTGATGAACTGCAACGCGTCCGTGTTGGTTTACTTAAGAAGAACGAGCAACTGAATAATAAGAAGACTGGACTCGAGACTTTGCTTGTGCAGAGTCTGGCCGATTTCTACAAGTTAGGTTATGTAGATCATCAATTTGGTAGGCCATCTGACTTTAAGTTTGCTGGGAAAGACTTTGAGACCTTCTTTATTTCTCCGGAAGACTTGCTTACCTTTACTTTTGAGGCTTCTATTGGTGAAGTAGTCGGAGATGCTGGTGCCTAGGCTGGAGTAACCGAAAATGAAGCGCCGGATGGTACCGCTCCAGAGAATGTTGCGACTGCTAAATGTGTGGCGACCGAGTAGTTATGGAGTATCCAAGCTGCTGAAGAATAGTCTTCTAGGTAGTCTTTAGGATTTTCTCCCTTGTTGCTTTTTGCTTTTCTTGAACTCCTTTGGCCTTTGCTAGTTGTTTATCAATTTTGCTAGAAAATTTAATAAACTTTCTTCCTTCCCTTTTCTCCATCTTCGCTTCTTTTGTTCATGCCCTAACCTTTAGTCTTTATAGACCAGTGGCAGGCGTGCTACTTTTTTATAAGCAGACATGTCACGTAGCCTATGCAGTCGTAGGTGTTGGTGTGGAACTTTGCAAAGTTGTTAGCCATAGGGTTGGCAACCGGACGCCTTACTTACAGAAACAGACAAGTCTGCGTAACCACTAGGTTGTTAACCTTGGCTTTCTCCAATTCCGTAGGTTACGTAGTAAGTATCACAATACTTTAGGACTTGGTGTATGTCATTCCACGCTTGGCAGAGGTGAAGCTTATCGACTACGTAGCATGTCGGCAGTGGATAAAGCTTCGTATATACACGCTAGCTTATTTAACCTTTTACAAGAATGTGCGGTTGTATAAGTCTAGCACGACTTTACTACTCAAAGGGCAAGCCGTAGGTAGTCTTCTAGAAACCGTAGGCTACCTTAGTGCACTCGGTAGCAGCTTTAGGGTTCCAGGGTAGTCGTTCCTAAGGCATACTGCGTAATGTGACCCATTCGTCCCTAGGGCCCGGTTCCCCACGAATTAGGCCAAGAGACCCAAAATCCTTCAGTTAGCTAAACCTTGAAAAAGACCATTGTGGCTACTTCTAGGAATCCCGGCGTAAGCCATCGTGCATCTAGTCATACTAGCGCAGCTCGGCTCATCCACTTCTGGATATTCGAAGTGTAAGTTTATCCTCCCGCCTTGGAGAGCAGACCCATGTGGGTGTCGGGGAATTGATTTACTCTCTCGCACTGGATAGCAATTAGTTTATCCTCTCACACTTGAGAGCATGGTTGATTCATCAGGGAGCGCAATTCCTACAATGAGTCCCTAAGAATAGCGCAATCTTCTTTTGAAGTGCAGGAATGATCAGTTGTTGTAAGCATGTAGCCGAGCCAAGTTGTAAATTACTTATGAATTCCTCATTGAAAAATGAGTGAAACGAACGAGAACTTAACTGTAAGGTAGGAACTGCATAACAAATGGATAGTCATTGGTTTGCGAGGAAGTGCCCATCGAGCTGCTTGAGTCTTCAGGCTTTGATGTAATGGGAGGTCACACATGGTACTTCCTCAGATTGTAGGCGTTCCACTGCTTTTCGGTCTGTTTGTTGTTCATGGTAGCAGGGGTGCAGCTACTCTTGCCGCCTACTCTGCTGATCTTGTACTGACCTTCTCAGATGGGATCCATCTTTTTGGAGCCTTCTCTAGGGGCAGTGATGAAGGTTTTTCTTAGGACTAGATCTCTAGGCTGGAACTGACTGATTTTGGCCTTTTTATTGTAGTTGGATATGAGCTGCTACTGGTAGGCTGCGATACGGGTGATGGTCTGCTCGCTTTTCTCCTCTGCCAAATCTAAGCTTGTGGCCATCTGCTTACTGTTCTGCTCAACGGTTAGCATTAGAGTGATAATACTTGGCTCGATGATATTGGGATGAATGATTGTTTCTGAGCCAAATGCCAAAGAGAAAAGGGTCTCATTGGTTGCTCGTCTTTTGGTGGTTCGATATGCCCATAGACATCCGGGGAGTTCATCTGGCCATTTTCCCTTCTTGTTGGTGATGGATTTCTTCAGGCAGTCGAGAATCATTTTGTTGGATGCTTCGGCCCACCCATTACCTTGAGGATATCTTAGCGTGCATATATGTTGCTTGATGCCATATTTTTGGAAGAACTTCACCAAATCTTTGCCCACAAATTGCGGGCCATTGTTGGTGACAATGGATTAAGAGATGCCAAATCAACAAATGATGTTCCTCCATATAAAGGGCTCTATGTCCATCTGAGTCGTGGTTGTCATGAACTCTGCTTCTACCTATTTGGTGAAGTAATCGGTTGCCACGATCATCATGTATTTGCCCCCAGTCGCGGGCTGCATTGGCCCTACCAAGTCGATTGCCTACTGCATGAACGGCCAATGACTCGTATGTGGGTGTAGCTTGCTGGCAGGCAGTAATGGTACCGGCTTGTAACGTTGGCAGCGGTCGTACTTTTGCACTAACTCTTTAGCATCTTGATGCATGGTAGGCCAATAGTAGCCTGCGTTAAGAGCCTTCTGCGCTAAGGATCGACCTTCGGAGTGATTTCCACAAACACCTTCGTGGATTGAGCTTAGAACCTTTAGGTCATCGGGATGCGCTGGGCAGCGGAGATGTGGTCCAGTGTAAGATCTTCGGGCGAGAATGTCGTTTCACATGTCGTAGCATGTTGCCTTTATTTAGAGCTTTCTAGACTCCAACCTTTCCGTAGTCTATAATAGAACTTTGACAGTTTGGAGTTGTACTAACTTATGACACTTCGGCTGCCAGCTTCGCCTCTATGCTTGGCTTGTCTAGATATTCCACCAGGATAGAACGTTTGAGTTGGTGGTCGATGGCGGAGCCTAGGCCGGCTAGTGCGTTTGCATTGGCGTTGTCTGCCAGCGAAACTTTTTATCATGTACTCCATAGTAGTCTAGCTGGTGATTAACTAAGAACCAGAATAAATTGCAAGCTCTTTCACTGCCAAGTCTTTTGCCTTTCGAATGCCTGCTAGTAGTGCTTCGTACTCTACTTCATTGTTGGTTTTGAAGCCTAGAGTAATCGCCTGCTCGAGCATCGAATCGTCTGGGGTGACAAGGGCTATGTATGCTTCCGAGCTTTTGTAGTTGGATGCGCCGTCGACATGCAAATGCCAAAAGTCTCCATTGGGCAAAGTAGGCGTGGCTAGGGCGTGCTCGACTTCTTCCGGAGCATCGTTAAGTCGCTCTGTTGCATCGCCTAGGCTAGGCGTGAAGGCTCGGTAGGGAGCCATAGAGCTGGGGCAATGTTACACGTAGCAGAAGATGCTCAACTACCGGTATCGAGCCGCTCTAGAGCTGAATTATGGAGCAAGGGTCGGCTGGGGCCGTGTGACACGCAGCATGAGATGGTGCTCAACTTACCGAAACATGTTGCTCATATGTAGAATCTTCTGGGGCAATGAGGATAAAACTTGCGTCCAAGTGTCATTCTAGTGTTCATCTGCCCTTAGCATGCCTTTTGAGCTAAGTTGTTGCATTCGGCAAAAAAATTTGCACCGCCAGTGTCTGCGCATTTATCGTCGCTCGTCTGGATTGGGCGGAATAGTGCGTCATGAATATGATTGCGTGCGTCTGAAGGTATAACTAGAGCTTTCGGGTTGCAACAACTGTCGCCAAAGTTAGCTTTTGAATTTCTAGTAATTGGTTTCCGCATCGAGAAGAGCTTTTGAACTGTGGAATACAGGTAGTTTGGCCCACAATTCTTCTCGTATAAGGGTAGAGCTTATTGCTGCTTCAGATGCAGCTGCTTGTCCAGTCAGACCTTGAATCTCCTTCAAAGTAGTAGGGGACTTCATATTCAAGATTGCTTGGATTTTCCTTGAATGTACATCGGCAAACCTTGTCCCAAAATGCATGCTTCTCTGCCAGAGTTAGATTTTCTTTCATGATCAATTCTCCGAACAGTGGGTGGTCTGCTGGAAGTCCTTTTTGGAAGGCTGCTCTAGCTATCGAGTCGTTTCATCCGACTATCTTTGCCTTCTCTGCTTTGAACCTCTTCACATAGTCGCGAAGCGACTCCTTTGGGTTCTTCTTGACGTTGAACAAGTGGTAGGACTTTTTCTTGATCGAGCGATAAGATGAATATTCTTTGGTGAAAACAAAGAAAATTTGTCGAACCTTTGGATGGATTGTGGCAGCAGGGTGTAGAACAAATATTGCGCCTCGATCTCGTCTGTGAAGGGTGACTTACTTATGTTAGTCATGTCCCATCGAAGTGCCTCGTTAGTGACCTTGTTGTGTTGGAAATCGCGCAATCGCTTGGTCAGGAGCCTTTCTACTTCTTCTTGAATTTGTCTTTGTTGGGGTAACAGAGCTCTCGGCTGCCCCGGTCATGACCTACTAGTCTAGGCTGCTCTTCTACGTGCTCGGCTCGTCTATGCCGCGACTACGGTATATATGGTTCGTTCTTAGCGGGTGAGGGAATTCTTCGCAGGCTGCTGGTTCGTGCTGCCTACTCCAATGTGAGGTGGAAGATGCTCCTTGCTGACCTAGCCGCGAATGAACACTTCACCTGGAAGGTTGCTCATGTTGACTATCGGAGTGTGGCCCCAACCGTGAATGTATGCTCGTTCGTGGGCCTATTCGAGAGTGCACGCTCATCTACGCGCTAAGACGGGAGTATATGTTATCTCAAGGGCCTAATCGGGAGTGTATAATGCCCGAACGCTTGGTTCGTGGCTGGTCGAGTGGCTACTTACCGGAACGCTGCTGGAGAGGTTCTTCTTCTACTCTTGTCTTACTTCGGGACACCTCATCTGGGGCACGTTGTATCTCGATGCGTTTCAAGAACTGATTCACCAAGGTCGTCTGCTGTGCGAGGGCGCTCGTCAATTCTATGACTTGTTGAGACAAGTGTTGTTCTCCATTTGGGTTGGAAAAGCTTGGAAGGAATGTGTCTCCTTGAGCAGTGGAAGTGTGGTAGACTTCGGGCGCGAGATTTGAGTTGGGAAATGTCAAATCTGCGGAGAAATATGGTGAAAATGCCCCTGGTTCAATCGTAAACCCAAAAATTTGAAACCAAGACGGTTAAACTAATCTTGGATCGATTTGGACTGCTTGGAAGGCCACGGGAGCAGGCTGGGCCACGGGAGAAGGCTGGGCCACGGGAGTGGGCTGCTCAGCGTGTGGCGCACGTGGGTGCAAGGTTAGGGCTCGGCTTGGCAACGCATTGGGCTTGAGTGGCTCGGGCCATCCTGCCTTGGGCTTGGGCCCGTGTGAGCTTGAATGGCACTGATTGGGCTGTGGTTGTGGCGCTGTGGACCTTGCCGAGGGTGGCTGTCATGGTGGCCATGGTGGTGCCCTGTGGGCGTGGTGTCGCTCCACTCATTGTTGTTAGGCCTGGCAATTCTTGACACGACCCGATAACCCGATACGACACAAAATTAACAGGTGTTCGGGTCGACACGATAACAAATCGGATCGTTATCGGGTAACCCGATAAACACCTGTTAAGTTAACCGGTTGGTTCGGGTATACACGTGGCTAACACGATACACGATAAGCAAAATATTAATTTAATAATTTTATAACCCTAAAAAAATATTATAATAATTATATATATTAATTTAACAATTTTATACCCCTAAAAACTATAATAATAATTATATATATATATACATATACATATATATATATATATTAAATATTAAAAATTGGTGACCATTGGATCAGCTTAAGTTTACATACCATTCATTTTCTTAAGTGTTATACATACAAAATAAATAAATTTAAATCTACTTAATATATATCAGCACCCTTACCAAGAGGGATCCCCATTTTTCTAAAAAAATGGGGACACCCTCTTGACCGTTTGATTGACTTTAATGAAATTGTGTGATTGAGATTAAAACACAGGCCACACAATCTCGGCCACACAATTTCATTAAAGTCAGATCCAATGGTCAAGAAGGTGTCCCCATTTTTTTAGAAAAATGGGGATCCCTCTTGTGAAAGTTTTCCTAATATATATATATCATTGAACTTGATTGGATACGAATTATACGAAACTAATTTCAATGATCCAACCATCAAACTTATTTGTATATGCTTCGAGATCGCATCAGCAAAAAATCGTAAAAAAAAAATATTCAGAGATTAAGTAACGGGACAAAACTTTTCGACAGTTATCAACGAAAAAGCACGATTTAACAGTTATTTTAACTCCGATTTTGATGATTTTTTACAACTACACTCCTTGACCCTATATGAATACAATGAATGGACTCGATCTTCAATTTAAAATATTTACACCAATAGATACCACAAAATCTTATGTTATACTTGATGAAAGTATGAATAAACTCTTAAGTGTTAGTGAATCTATTGTTTTTATGGGATACGCATTCTACGAAACTAATTTCAACGATCCAACCGTCAAACTTGTTTGTATATGCTTCAAGATCGCACATGCCAAAATCACAAAAAACAAACATTCAGAGATCAAGTAACGGGACCAAACTTTTCAAAGGTTATCAACGAAAAATCACGATTTAACGATTATTTTAACTTCGTTTTTAATGATTTTTTACAGCTACGCTCCTTGCCCCTATATGAATACAATGAATGAATTCAATCTTCAATTTAAAATATTTACACTAGTGGATACCACAAAATCTTATGTTATACTTAAGGAAAGTATGAATAAACTCTTAAGTGTTAGTGAATCTATCGTTTTGATGAGATACGCATTCTACAAAACTAATTTCAACGATCAAACCATCAAACTTGTTTGTATATGCTTCAAGATCGCAAACGCCAAAAATAGCAAAAACCAAACATTCAAAGATCAAGTAACGGGACAAAACTTTTCGACGGTTATCAACGAAAAATCATAATTTAACAGTCATTGTAACTCCGATTTTGATGATTTTTTACAGCTACACTCCTTGACCCTATACGAATACAATGAATGAACTCGATCTTCAATTTAAAATATTTACACTAGTGGATACCACAAAATCTTATGTTATAATTAATGAAAGTATAAATAAACTCTTAAGTGTTAGTGAATCTATTGTTTGGATGAGATACGCATTCTATAAAACTAGTTTCAACGATCCAACCGTCAAACATGTTTGTATATACTTCGAGATCGCATACGCCAAAAATTGAAAAAAAATAAACATTCAGAGATCAAGTGACGAGACAAAACTTTTCGACGGTTATCAACGAAAAATCACGATTTAACGGTTATTTTAACTCCGATTTTGATGATTTTTTATAGCTACACTCCTTGACCATATATGAATACAATGAATGAACTCGATCTTCAATTTAAAATATTTACACTAGTGGATACCACAAAATCTTATGTTATACTTAATGAAAGTATGAATAAACTCTGAAGTGTTAGTGAATCTATCATTTTGATGGAATACACATTCTATGAAACTAATTTCAACGATCCAACCGTCAAACTTGTTTGTATATGCTTCAAGATCGCATATGCTAAAACTTGAAAAAAAACAAACGTTCAGAGATCAAGTAACGGGACAACTTTTCAACGGTTATCAACGAAAAAAATCACGATTTAACGATTATTTTAACTCCGATTTTTATGATTTTTTACAGCTACATTCCTTGACCATATATGAATACAATGAATGAACTCGATCTTTAATTTAAAATATTTACACTAGTGGATACCACAAAATCTTATGTTATACTTAATGAAAGTATGAATAAACTCTTAAGTGTTAGTGAATCTATTGTTTTGATGGGATACGCATTCTACAAAACTAGTTTCAACAATCCAACCGTCAAACATGTTTGTATATACTTCAAGATCGCATACGCCAAAAATTGCAAAAAACAAAGATTCAGAGATCAAGTAACGGGACCAAACTTTTCGACGGTTATCAACAAAAAATCACGATTTAACGGTTATTTTAACTCCGATTTTGATGATTTTTTACAGCTACACTCCTTGACCCTATATGAATGCAATGAATGAATTCAATCTTCAATTTAAAATATTTACACTAGTGGATACCACAAAATCTTATGTTATACTTAATGAAAGTATAAACAAACTCTAAGTGTTAGTGAATCTATCGTTTTGATGGGATACGCATTCTACGAAACTAATTTCAACGATCCACCTGTAAAACTTGTTTGTATATGCTTCAAGATCGCATACGCCAAAAATCGCAAAAACCAAACATTCAGAGATCAAGTAACGAGACAAAACTTTTCGACGGTTGTCAACGAAAAATCAAGATTTAATGGTTATTCTAACTCCGATTTTGATGATTTTTTTACAGCTACACTCCTTAATCCTATATGAATACAATGAATGAATTTGATCTTCAATTTAAAATATTTACACTAGTGGATACCACAAAATCTTATGTCATGATGATCGATGAAAATTAAGAATTTTGTAAAAGGAATAACATGCAAGCTTTGAGTTCCATTGGCAAGGTTTAAACTTTTGAGAAAGGCTTCACAACCTTGAAAACAAAAACTCTTTCATTTTGCATATCCTTGCACATTTAATATTTTGTAATAGACTAGTGGTGTATAGATGTTTGTTTATTAGGCTCTTATTTTCGAGTGCAGATGTAGTACTTAAACGACAAATGTGTTTTAATGTTTTGAAGTAATATTTACGTGGCAATGTGTGGTATGTGCAAATTTAAGAAGAAAAAAAATATTTTTCTTAACGGGTCATAATGGGTTGGGTAAAGTGACTCAACCTGTTAACGACTCGTTAAGATAACAGGTGTTACACGAAAATGATACGAACACGACAGACACGACCTGTTTACCAGGCCTAATCATTGTGTTGAGCATCGTAGATCGCCGCGGTCCTAATCCTTGAACGTTGGAATTTTCGTTCGTCGAGGTTTCCGAATCTCTTGCCATTATACTTTTCTTTTAAGTTTTATCGAAGAATTTTTACAAATAAAAATTTCAAGAATAAAAACGTACGAAAAATTTACAAGTGAACAAGAAAACGAAAAACCTTGAATGCAAGAGTCTTTTATGAGCGTTTGATCAAGACTCTCAATGAAAGCACCAATTTGTGGATGCAAATTTCTTCATCTTTGTTCTTAGACAAAATTGCACCTACAAAACAAATAACATCTTAGGTCAAGGCCAAGAGCCTCACGCGCCCACGATGAATGGAGAGGGCTTTGGCCGAATAACCTCCAATGCCAAAGTTAGAATTTTGAGGGAAAAGTGTTTGGAGAATTTAGAGAATTTAGCAAGAGAATTGGAATTGAGTTTTGGAGAAAATGAGATGGTATTTATAGGGGTGTGGCCGGCTCCTTTGGGAGGATGGGGACCGGCCACTTGGATGGTTTTTTGGGTGAGATTCATGATTTGTTAGTTAATTAATCAATTAATTAGGTAATAAATCAATTAATTAGCTAATTAATATAATTAGAAATGAATAATTTGGGGGTTACCTTGTGGAGAAGATTTGATGAGGATGGATGAAATAGGTTTTGAATAAATACCTATTTTGGGCACTTTTGACTTGATTGAGGGATGATTGTCCACTGCTCGCGCGTAGGAGTTTCGGTATTCCTCGAGGGTAATTTTGTCCTTTTAACCCTAGAATCCACGTGTCGCCTCCATATTCTTCCTGATTGTTTTTGGCTCCACATTTGCTTTGAAGGAAGACTTTCAGTTTGTAGTTAAAGAGCAATTGGCTTTGTGCTGAAAAGCAATTGGGTTGACTGCAGAATCACTAAAGGTTTGTTTAATCTTATAAATCTAATTTGACGAAGGTCCTGAGCTTGAAGGCCTCTATTCTATTTATAGGCAGTGGAAAATGAGCAACCTCAACTATGTCACGAGCTAGAGCAATATAAACCGTTCATTTGGCATTGACAGTGATTGTAATTCCTGGTTGGTGGTTTTTAGCTGTATTTTGAGGCGTTTCGCAGGATTGTGGTAGTGACCTCAGAGTGTCAAATGTTGTGTATGTATGCATTTAAGGTTACAAGATATTTCAAGGCTCTAGTACTCTGTGTGACAAACGAGCCTTAGAGATACTCATGTCCGAGCCCTTGTATAGGTTGGAAAGAGATAAAATGATCATCTGAGCTCTGAGATACTTGATAGGAATTAGGGTTAGCTATATAAATATGGTGTTTTGTTATTTAATTGATACAAGTCAGTCACAATGTAGTCTTTGAGTTATGCAGCCATCTCGGCTAATTTGTTGTTTTCTCTTTCATTTTGTTCAACATAATTATATATATTCATTTGTAGTCAGTTTGTTCATCAATTTGACAATTTGTTATGCATATTTTGATTTTCAACTATATATCTAAGGCTGTCATGCATTTTCTTGTAGTTATTCAACCATTTGTGTTGTTTTCTCTTGGCATTTGACAATTCATATCAAGTAAGACAAATAGTGTGCTAATCATACTATAATAAAATTAACACACCACAACCCTGATGTCTAGTGGGCACCGAAATCGAGGCCTTCAGGCCATCACTCGGATAGGTGACGAACCCATGATATGCATGAAGTTATAACTAAAGTGTTGAACTATTACAATTTACCGAAATTTGCCAGAACTTCCCATAAAATTGGGATAGGCCCAAAAATAAACACGTGCAAGTATCACAAATATTCCAACACATCCCTTGAAGGGCCACACCTATTAGGTTTCCGACCCTCAATTACACATCTAGTAATATGTTTAGAGCATATTTACCAAAATACAATTTGTAATAATAAAGCTGAGTAGATAACTTATCTGATAAGAATGTGTCAGAGCTTTGGGAAGATGTATCCACATCGAATATGCTCACTATAACTGCTACTGACCCCGGTGACATAGCATACAATATCATATGCTAGTCGTAGTTAGTAAGCTAGTTAATATAATCATGTCATTATTGAGTAGTCTTGAAGTAATGACAATCTGAGAGTATGATTGTATAATCATGTCATTATGGAGTAATCTAGGTAATGAAAAGCTGAGTATGTATCATGCACGTGTAGACCAAGCTGAGTGTGTATACCATACACATCTAACCTGGATGTCATGATCATCCATTAGTCATGGCTAGTGTAAGCCAAATCATACAAACATATACTACAATGTTTGATTCTAATTCATAAAATCTATTTTCGCCATAAACGTGAATAAAATCATATTTAGCTAAGCCTGCTTAATATTTAGTGTTGCCCACGTATCGAAAATGAAGGTCTAGTCACTCATTCAGCTTGCTCCTCCCTAAGGAGTCTTATCCTTGTCAATCTAGTAAAGTTCGTAACTAGACCGAAACACAATAATGTCTCATTCTGAATTCTGAGACATGAATAAAATATTTAATTTTATTTAATCTTATGCATGCATCTATCTTTCAAGTTAGATTGCCTACGTACACTGTGAAGGGATCAAGGTAATCGTAGTTCACCTTCTGTAAGAGAAATTCAACGTCTACTTCATAATTGTTTGAAATTATTACTGATTCACCGATAGCAACCGCACATAGACATGTACAAGAACCAACTAGCAAAACTCTATTAAGACGATTGATTTGAAGAAATAAAGTGCGGATTTGGAATCACACGTCGAAATACCTTAGGAGGAGTCCTAGCCCCCTAAGGTTAAAACCAAAAAAGTCAACGATCAACTTTAGTGGACTATTTCGCCACCAGACGAAATGTTCTATTACAACTAACTGCTAGTGAATGGAATATTTAACTCGGATACGGGTTCGAATTAGGTTAGATTTGGGTTCAGATCGTGTCGGTTCCAGGCTGCCAGATCTGAACGGGGTTTTCGAGTCGAGTTGACCTGGTTCCTCACCGTTACAATGCCAGACTTCTTGCTGGAATCTGGGTTTTTTCATCGAAAAACCTAGAAGCTTCCTTAGCCTCGATACTTCTCAACCATTTCACACCACTATATATGAAAAATCATCTACTCAACGAGAGGAATCTAATGATGGTGGTTAAAAGCCTTACCTTCCCCAAAAAAATGACAGAATTTCGTCAAAACAAGTGAGCATGCGGCGGAGCTTCTAGAACCATGGTCTCGGGTTCGCTTTCCAAAAGCTGAGGTTAGGAACAAGTCTGTGAGGGTGAGAGGATGATGATGGTGGTCTCAAGAGCTCGATTCGTCGAGAAAATTGGGAAGTGATCCTTGTGTGTGTTTGTTTGAGGAGAAAACAAGAGGGAGATGATTTTTTGAGAGCTTTCCAGAGTCTCTTTCTCTCTCCCCCCCTTCCCAAAGTGAGAGAACAGGGGCCAAAAAACGGAAAGGTAGGTCCCACTTGGCACGCAAACCAACGCCATAGAAAAATATCCAAGTGAAAAATTACTAAAATATACTTTGCATTAACGCTCCGTAAAATGTTCGTTTTAACTTCAAATTTCGTTTCACTTGCGCTCTCGCATTCGTAACGGCGAGTGCTATAAGAATAAACTAAAATATTATCTCATACGTGTCATAAGCACAAGGTCAACAAAAGTCAACCCTTATCCTTCTAGAGATATTTTAGTCATTTCACTCTTATAAGGATTAAATATTCTAATTTCAGGGACGCGTCGAAACAAAAATGGTATCAAAACAAAGGAGTACGTTGACTAGGAAAGCGAGCATCTGCATTAAGCTATAACCGCAGGTGAAGAGGTTACAGGAAGTCATGGACAATCACTCTGCTTTTGACTATCATGCATCACTCATGTTCTACTTCTACCATGAGTTTATATCACCGAATTAATATTTATTATTAAGTTACTACTATAATAAAAATAACACAATGTTCCAAAGTGGGTGTAATTTGAATTTGATTTGAATTTGACAATGTTGTTGGTGGTATAAAGTGTACATACAAATAAAATCAAAGATATTATCAAATATCTTAGAAAAATAAGGGTGAAGGCTATGCACATGGGGAGTTTAACGTCACAGAGGTGTTACGTCTCAATAACAAAGGGACATGTAAAAAAATGTTAACATATATCTTTGTATTATTGGCTTGGGACACTATGTGTCGATGTACTCGTACAATGCAAGTTCCTTGTGCATGTGAGTATTGTGGGCTATACCCCTTATCAAGTGGTCCAGATCCAAGGAATAGGATCATCTTCGGATCTCTTTCATCCATATCCTCTAGATCCTTCAATCATATCCGTTCAAACGAAAATCGAACGGTTAAGAATCAATTCCCCATTCACCTTCACCTTCACCTTCTCCTGTTCACCTTCCTCCCTCTTCTCCAACTCCAAAATTAAAGCATCCGGAAGATCCGAAAGGTAGGGATCTGGAGAGAATCTCAATCACAAATCCAAAATTAAAGGACTGTGATATTCACACACCCCTTTAAAAAAGAAAAAGAAAAAAGGGTTCATGCGTGAAACCCTTTCGCGTTTTTCCCTTAACCATCTCTCCGCCCTCCCTCCCTCTCCTCCTCCCTCTCTTTATGAGCTTTTTGCGTGAGCAGCAGTGCTCACAGGTCTCCAAATTATAATTTGAGTTTGAGTAATCAATCTGAGAGGTCTTTCTTCAGAGTTCAATCGTTCAAGATTTCGCACTGCCATAGCCGATGGGCCCGAATGAACAACCTTGCACACATTTATCAAAATCCCTAAATTTGTTGGAACTAGGTTACCATTGAAGATTGTTGGAACTGCTCTAGTGACATGTGCAAGGTTTCTTTTGAATCTTTGAATCTCGTTCTGTGTTTTCGTAGGTGTACTAATAATTTGAAAATCAAATCAAAGTGAAAAACTTCTTTCCTTACCGAAGTGCTTTTGTTTAATTGCAATGTGCATTTTTCCAAAATATTATTTTTGTTCCTCTATCCTTATTCATACGCAAAAATGAAAAGAAAAAAAAAAGTTCAGACGGAGAGGGAGAGGGAGGGAGATAGAGGGGATGGAAGGGAGGGAGAGAGACGGGTAGGGAAAGAAAACGGAAGGGTTTCACGCGTGAACTCTTTTTCTTTTGCCCTTTTTGTTTCAAAACGGATTTATTATTTTGGTAAGGTGTAACAAAGATGGTTTAAGATTATTGATTAAGTCATCGTCAGATTAATCTAAGAGTTCAAAAGAAAGAGAACTTCACATAGCCTTTAAATGAGAACTTTAGGTAAGCAACATTGGTTATGTCAAACTCTGTACGATTTCCTAAAGAGTATTATTTTTTCTTTAAAAAATATAATTTATCATTTATGGCATATGTGATACATTTGTGGTTCAAATAAAGTGTTAGGAGAGCAAGAAATCAAAGACAAGACCTCGCGTGAAAATAGTACTAAATTTAACTATCTAAGTTATAAGATGGTTGTGAAATTTCTATGGTGTTAGAGTTTGACAATATGTTACTAAATAAGATTGTGCTGAGATCTAAATGAGGTTCAAAGCAAGCCTAAACTGAAGTAAATAAACACGAACACAATAAATGGCAAAAAGAATTTTAATATAGCCACTTAATTACAATGATTGAAGTCTGTTTGAAATTGCTTCCCTAAAAACCATTTCAGGATAAGCGCTTTTATTTGAAATAGAACCGTAGAGCTCGTCTGGTAAGTGCTTTTGTATGACTAAAAGCGCTTTTAGATAAAATATTTTTAAAACCATATCTTAGTAAAAAGACATGTTAATTCTGGAAAAGTACTTGAAGTGCTTTCAGCAAAAAGCACATAACTGGTACTTTTAGCAGAAAGCACTTCAAGTGCTTTTGAAACCTAAAAATATTTTCTCTAAAAATGCTTTATGTCATTTAAAAGTACTTATCAAACGAGTCCTCAGTCTTTTTCTTCTTTTTTGTTTGAAATATATGGTGGTAGTTCGGGCCACTGATGAAACTTGGGCTTTGTTGGACAAGAACTATAACCCGGCCCATATTCCAAATCCTCTCTCGGTTTCCTTTTGAATCTAGTCATCGCTCCCTCTGAGTTTTATCTCTAATCTGATAATACCCTAAACCCCTAAACCCCGAAAGGGATTTCTGGTGTATAGGATATCGAATCGAAAACCCCAAAGCACAAAAGGAGGTTGCTTTGCTTTCCAGCCTAAACCCTAAACCCTAAACCCCCAATGATTGGATTCATCCGTGCTGCTAAGGAAGCTCATTGACCGTTTGTATTTCTCTGAATCCTTCATGTATGTTGAGGTAAAAACCTCCTTTTGCTCTGTTAGTTTTTACCCTACAATTTGTTTTTTGTTTGCTTTCTGGGAAATAGTCTTCGGAATCCGATGAAGTTTTTCTCTTTTGGTGTGAGCAAATTACTATTTAAGTATTTTTCCTTATTTTTATTGGTAATTTAAACTTTAGAGTAGTAAATGAATGAGAGAAATTGGATAGGAACAGTTAAAATTATCATTTGATATGCTTGTTTATCCAAATGAATCACGTTTCCTGATACAATGGCAGGTTTTCGAGTTTTATGCGTGTTGTAGTAGGAATTTTATATGAAGTGGATTGAATTTCATTTCACAATGTTTGCTGACAGTGTTTTCTTCTAGTAACCGAAAAAAATATTTGTAGTCCCGAAGGGGATATGGAATTGACATGGCTGGTTTTGTGTAATCGAAGCTTATTCTCTGCCCGGCTGATGTTTTCTATATCTGTTTCCAGGTTGGTGCCCAACTGCAGAGGTAGGCATGTTTCCAGATTTTTGTCCTCACTTCGACTTTGTTCCCAGTTGTTCTCGTCAGCTACAAATACTTTGCAGCTGCCATCAGATGGCTTTGCGAATGATAACAGCAACGATAATATCGATTTTCTATTCCACTCCTGCACAAATGTTCACCATGTTAAGCAACTCCATGCTTATCTTGTGGTGTTGGGAAAATCTCAGAATATCTTTCTTGCTGCCAAGCTTGTCAATCGTTATGCCTACCTTGGCGACGTGTCATTCTCTCACCGCACATTTGATTCGATGCCAAGGAAAGATGTCTATACCTGGAATTCCATGGTATCTGCTTATGTTCGCAGTGGGCGGTTCCGTGAAGCTTTAGATTGTTTCTCTCAGTTTTCGTTGACTTCTGATCTTCATCCTGATTTCTACACCTTTCCTCCTGTCTTGAAAGCTTGTGAGAATCTGGTTGATGGGAAGAAGATACACTGTCGACTTCTAAAGCTGGGGTTCGAATGGGATGTCTTTGTGGCTGCTTCTTTGATCCATATGTATTCCCGTTTTGGTTTTATTTACGTTGCTCGTAAATTGTTTGATGATATGCCATTTCGAGATACAGGGTCTTGGAATGCAATGATTTCTGGGTTTTGTCAGAATGCAAATGCAGCAGACGCGTTGGATGTCCTTGTTGAAATGAGAATGGAGGGGATAAAGATGGATCGCGTAACTGTCTCAAGTCTGCTGACTGCTTGTGCTCAAGCAAATGACATCTCAAGTGGGATACTGATTCATTTATATGTCATAAAGCATGGACTGGACTTTGACCTGTTTGTATGCAATGCCTTGATTAACATGTATTCCAAATTTGGTAGCTTGGGTCATGCACAAAGGGTTTTTAATCAAATGGAGGTAAGAGATTTAGTTTCATGGAACTCAATAATTGCAGCATATGAGCAGAATAATGATCCAGTCACTGCACTTGAATTGTTTAATGCCATGCAACTACTTGGAATTCAGCCCGATTTTTTAACACTAGTGAGTTTGGCTTCAATTTTAGCTCAGTTAAGTGATTCCGAAAAGAGTAGGTGTGTTCATGGATTCATCCTGAAGAGAGATTGGTTTGTGGAAGATGTAGTCATTGGAAATGCAGTTGTGGATATGTATGCTAAATTGGGTGCTATAGATTCCGCACATACTGTTTTTGAAGGACTTCCTACCAAGGATGCTGTTTCATGGAATACTTTGATCACAGGCTATGCTCAAAATGGTCACGCAAGTGAAGCAATTGAAGTGTACCGCATTATGCAACAATGCAAAGAAATAATTCCAAACCATGGAACTTGGGTTAGCATTCTACCAGCATATACCCACGTAGGAGCCTTGCAACAAGGGATGAAAGTACATGGACGGGTGATTAAGAACCGTCTCTACTCAGATGTATTTGTGGGAACCTGCTTGATTGACATGTATGGAAAATGTGGAAGACTAGATGATGCATTGTTTTTGTTCTCCCAAGTTCCTAGGAAGAGTTCGGTCCCTTGGAATGCTTTAATTTCGTGTCATGGAGTTCACGGGCGTGGTGAGAAAGCTCTGCAGCTATTCAATGATATGCTAGATGAGGGGGTCAAGCCAGATCATGTCACCTTTGTATCTTTAATGGCAGCATGTAGCCATTCAGGTTTGGTCGATGAAGGTCAATCGTTCTTTCATATGATGCAGGAACAATACGGAATCAAGCCTAGTTTGAAGCACTATGGCTGCATGGTTGATTTGCTTGGTAGAGCCGGGCATTTAAACAAGGCATATAGTTTTATAGAGAATATGTCTGTACGGCCTGATGCTTCTGTGTGGGGTGCTCTACTCGGCGCTTGTAGGATACATGGAAATGTTGAAATGGGCAAGATTGCTTCAGAACGCTTGTTGGAAGTTGATTCAGAGAACGTGGGTTACTATGTTTTGTTGTCAAACATATACGCAAATTTCGGGAAATGGGAAGGTGTAGAGAAAGTGAGATCTCTGGCCAGAAATCGGGGACTGACGAAGACTCCAGGATGGAGCTCAATAGAAGTGAACAATAACGTTGATGTCTTTTACACTGCAAATCAATCGCATCCAAAGTGCAAAGAAATATACGAGAAGCTGAGGGATCTAACCGCCAGAATGAAGAGCCTCGGTTACATTCCTGACTTCAGCTTCGTGTTGCAGGATGTCGAGGACGACGAGAAAGAGCACATCCTCAACAGCCACAGTGAGAGATTGGCAATTGCTTTCGGAATCATCAGTACAGCCCCGAAAACACCCATTCGGATCTTCAAGAACTTGCGGGTTTGCGCCGATTGCCACAACGCAACGAAATTCATATCGGTAATCACGGAGAGGGAGATCATTGTGAGGGATTCTAACCGTTTTCATCATTTTAAAGATGGAACTTGCTCTTGTGGGGACTATTGGTGACAGCAAATATGAGTTAATGTTACGATGGGAGATTCATATTCTTTTGATTCTTGTAATGATAATTGCCAACTTGGTGCCAGATTACTAGAAAAGGCCTTGGTCAAAGTCTACAAGAAAAGAGATTCTCTCGTGTAATCAATATTTAGTCCCAGTGGCATTACCGTTCAATATTTTTTGTTGTATGTTCAAAAAATGGATTGCACACGACTGTCAAGTAGTAAGTCAGTTACATAAGAGAATCTCTTGTACCACAGGCTCCAACTTGCAGGATGAGGATCCTCTCCGGATTCTCTTTGTGTGGATCATAAGGATTCACATTATGATCGTTCATCGTACATCATAGGGTCAGATTTTGTTAGGTACTATTTGTATTTAATCTTAAATAAAAAAATTCAAAATGATTTATGGCCGCATAATGTACGATAAATAGCTAAGATGTGAGGATCCTTAGGATCCGACAATTTGGATCCGGATGGGTGTTAGACGGAGTCAAGTTTCCCCTTCAAACACAAACTCTTCAGTTGGTTAACTCAATCAACAACACTTATCAAATGGAGCTTCTATTAAACTCATTTGAATTTTGAATATTTGTTTTATCAGAATTAGTTATAGTATTTGAATTTCGAAATGTAAGCTTGTAAATAGGGGTTTTGAAACCCTGATGTAATCAGAAAAGTGAGTATAAAAAGGTTGCTCCCTACAACGTTGAGGGTATGCAATCACAGTGAAAAACCTTGTCTAGTCTTATAGCTTTCCTACGTGTTTTACCTTCCCTGCAATCCTAGTTTTATAATGGGCTTTGTTTCTACGACTGTCTTCCCCAGCCGTTGGGGCAAAAAAAGCCTTCTGCCACCCCCCACCCAAGGGGATTAGGAATGCGAAGGCTTTTTTTATCATTTTGTTTGAGGCTAGAGGCTAGAGAATTAAATGCACAAATAGGGCAAGGGTTCCAAGTCCATATCTGATTCTCGGATGTGAAGGCAGCGTTTAGAATGTTGGAAGAATATCTACCTGTTTCTTTCCGTTGATTCCACGTCGGTTATGACTCATTCCACTTTGCCAGCTTGTGTCCAGAGACACCTTGCTTCACTTTGACATCATGGACTAGAAAAATAGATAATAAAGAAAAATAGACCATTAAGAAATTATAATTATAATTGCAAGTAACGCTTTATCATAGTGGTGAAAAGGTTGCATGATGGTGTGAATTCGAACCTTATCGATGACTAATCTAACATCTTACTTAATAAAATCTATCGTTTGACAAAAACAAAACTTATAATTATAATTATGGGTAAATCTCAGTTTACTACCCTCAAGTTTGGTGATTTCAACATTTAGTACATGAATTTTTTTTCGTCCCAGAGTCATACCTAAAGTGTTAATTTTGGGACAGTCTCATACATCTTTTAGTTTGGCTATTAAGTCTTTTGTTAACTGATGACCTAGTGCCTATGTGGACAATGACTGGGCACCACATGTCATTAAGGGAATCCACGTGGAAATAAAAATTCAAAAAAAAATTAAAAAAATTAAATTAATTAATTAATTAATTAAACAAAACAAATAAAAAAACAAAACAAAAAACCAGAACCTTCGTCTTCCCCACGGCTCCACCCCTTCATCCCCTTATTCATCCGTATGCTCTGTTCCATTCTCTTCTTCGCATTCTCACTCCTCTGCGTTCTCTCTCTTTCTCTCTTCTTCCTCTCCAATCCTTCTCCTTCCTCTTCTCCTCCTTCTTGCTCATCTTTCATTTCCCAAAACGCCCCTCTCTCTCCCCAAAATTCCCTCAAAGTCTAGCTAGCAGACCTCCCCAAATCCCTCAACTATAGCCTCCTTGAAAAGTACTGGGCTTCTGGCCCCGATTCCCTCCTCCAAACGGACACCGACCACCAAATTGCAGACCCCTATTTGCCCAACAACCTTGAATTTCCACCCTATCCAGATAATCCATTGATCAAACAGTACAGTGCAGAGTACTGGATTTTGGGGGACCTGATGACCCCTCCAGAGCATAGAACTGGGTCGTTTGCCACCCAGGTTTTCTATGCAGACGAAGCCAACTTTGTTTTCGTCCCATTTTTCGTGACCTTGAGCGCAGAATTGCAGCTGGCTACGGCTAAAGGGGTGTTTAGGAAGAAGGCTGGGAATGAGGACTATGGAGAGATGTCGGGTGGAGCTGTGAAGGGGTTGGAGGGGATGGAGGGGTGGAGCCGTGGGAAGACGAAGATTCTGGTTTTTTTTGTTTTTTGTTTTATTTTTATTTAAATTGATTATTTTTATTTTTTAAATTTTTTATAATTTTTTAATTTCCACGTGGATCCCTTAATGACACGTGACGTCCAGTCATTATCTACATGGGCGCCACGTCATCAGTTAACTGGAGACTTAATTGCCAGACTAACGGATGTATGAGAATGTCCCAAAATTAACACTTTAGGTATGACTCTGGGATGAAAAAAACTTCATGTACTAAATGTTGAAAACTATGAAACTTGAGGGTACTAAACTGAGATTTACCCTATAATTATAATTAGGTTTCAAATTCAATAAAATATTCTATATTATGAGTCTTCCCTATTTACACCTTTATTTTTACCTTCCAAGCATCCCTTGTTTATTTATATTAATTTGATCTTTTTTAATTCATTTGATCTGATGGCTAAAAATTAAAAAGGACGTTCGAAATGAAAAAAAAAGATGGGTAGATAGCATCACTTTAATAATAATTAACTTACAAATAAAATATTAAAATAAAAGACTCCACCAACTGTGGCCCACTACTATCTCACTGTCATCTTTGTACGGACCCACAAGCCCGCCGGGGGGGGGGGCGCCCACTACGACCGTGTTCTGAAGTGGCAACCAATCAACACCTATCTATAAAAATGCCTTCCCGCTGCCGCCAAACCCTCATCCTTTCCGGCCGCCACCAAAGGTCCAAAACGACGACGACGCCAACATTTCCTTGGCGACATGAAAAACCCCCACGTACCACCGCCTCGCCCTCTCTACAAGCAGAATTCGTGGTCGCCCGACACGATCCGGGAAGAGACGTGGCTGCGTCGAAAGAGCATTTCTGGCACTCGCCGCCTTGTTCGTGGCAAAAGCGTTTCCGACGATGATTTGGAGGAGCTGAAGGCCTGTATTGAGCTCGGATTCGGGTTTGATTTACCCGACGTCGACCCGAAACTATCCGATACTTTACCTGCTTTGGAGTTTTACCACGATGTAAATAAGCAGTGCAGTAAGAGCTTGTTAACAGGTTTGGTTGATGTGAACCGTTGGATTGATTTGATCTTGGACTTTTTTTTATCCGCCGGATTTTGATTGGTGTTTTTGATATTTTCTTTCAGACGGTGGCGATGCGGAGGAGGTGAAGACGAGATTGCGGCAGTGGGCCAAGTTGGTCGCTTGCTCGGTTCGGGAATCATCATCTTCTTCCATCTAATCTCAAAAACAATTTTTTGAATTTCCTAAAGTGTAAAGTGTAAATTATAAATTTAATTATTTATTTCAACAAGTTTTCAGTTTTTAATAAAAAGTGAAAACAAAACAAAAAAAAGTCAAAAAACGAAATAGTTATCAAACAATTATTTGATGTTTATTTTTAATATTTAGTTTCATTTTCAGAAAATGAATGGTGTTCTTAGCAATTCTTTTCAGCTTTTGGGTTTCAAAATTGAAAACAGTTAGGTAACAAGCTTTCACTTCTTAGTTTTCAATAGGTGAAAACTAAAATTGAAAATAAATTGATTATCACACGGTCACTAAAATAGTAAGGGTGTAACTTAGTACAAAATCTTCCTCATTATCAATACCAATCATATATTTATCTTTCTCATTATGCTCCCGTAACATCTAACAACAGTTAGGCTATTTTCGAGTGAGTGATTTATGACACAGACTGCAAAATTAGTAAAAAGTTAGTAACAGTAAGACTTCAAAATGTTAAATAAAAGAGATTAGTTAAGCTATTTATGTGCACTACAACGGCATGGAAGAGGGAATTGCAAAACACTACATGGAAGTAGGCATTTACAAATCTCTCTCACATGCATTTGCAATTGCATTTCTAATCTTCTCTATCTAACTTGACCTTAATTCCTTGGGACTTATAAATCTCTCACCCAAACATATCTTAACAATCTCTCACTTCCTTTAGTGTGTACTTCGGTGTAGAAATATCGTGTTGAATTCATGTCTAAACCCACATCAACTCTATCGGGTTCAGTTAATCTCTCTGAACCCACTGGACTTGATCCTTCACCGCTATCGATCATGGTCCTTACCATGTCATCATATACAAGTAAAATGTCAATATTAGGAGGCTAAATCACACAATAGATTATAATAATTAATAATTAAGTATTAAATTTGTGATGCATGTGAGTACAACTTGACACCTCTTATTTATAAGTGGAGAAAAATAACACTTATACACACACTTTTGACATGTCATATGTAACATTAAGACAATACCCTTCGAAGACATTCGAACATACGACATTAGACTACACAACTGTGACAATGCAAACATGTATAGGTCAGTCTTTCCCAAACCTTTGGACTCGTAAAATTTCAGGCCTAAAAAGGTTAGGATTACAAAAAGGGGTGTGCTATCCACATACCTTTTTTTACTTCTCACACGCTCCTTGTTAATTTATGTATGTTGATTCTTCAATTCATCCGATCCGACAGTCGAAAATCAAAAAGGTGTGAGAGAAGTAAAAAGGGGTGTGTGGATATCACACCCCTTAGAAAAAGCTATAAGCGACATGAATACTAAGGAGACCAAAGGTGTGTGGATATCACACCCCTTAAATTAAATTTGCAAACTAATTGATGTGGTTATTGATGATTGTATATTACTTAAGTGTTGATTACCGTGCTTATTTTCTATTGAAGACATATAATTTGGTTTGTAAATTTTGATCTCAGAAAAATATCAAACTACAACCTACACGTGTCACCATATGAAAGCTTAAGGAGCAATGAAATATCTCCTATTAAATTATGTGTCTTATTTGCAAGTAATTAGATTGACCTAGTGGATACAGCATTTCTCCTTAAACTTACTCCGTTTAAGTTCAAATTCTCTCCTTTCTCATAGTTTAAATCACTTTAGTACTAATTATTTATTGTTTGACAAAAAAAAAAAAAAATTGTGTCTTACTTTTGTTGGATATTCTGAGATTATTCCTTTGCTAGAATAGAACAATTGCAATACCATTAGGTCGCATTCTCGGTTGAATAAATATGTGTGTTAAGAGTGTTTATTTACAACCTAGAATATATTATATTTAAGCGGATATACATGTTAGTGACATGTTTGAAAATATTTTTAAAATGATCGAAAAAGTGTTTTTAAATAACTAAAATCTTTTACGACAATGCTCGAAATAAGTGGTTCAAACTGTTTGTGAATTTTAAAATTAATATTTGCCTTCTGATGTAAGCGTTTTCTTCATGAAGCACTTCTAAATTTTTTTTCCAAAAAACACTTGAATTTTAATAATATTTAGTTGTGACCAATATCATCAAAATATTTTAAGGCAGCTAGTATTAGTACTCTCAAAATCTCAATCTGTACTCCTCTTATATTTTTAATTTATCTATTCCAATTTTCTTAATGTGATTTCAATTTTACCCCTATATTATTATTATTTTTTGTCAAACGATCAATTTGTTAGATTAGGAAACCAACAAGGTTTGAACTTATGCCGTAGTGCAAGGGCAACACTTCTCTCCATCACTGTGGTTGCATGCCACTTGCACCCCTATATTGTTATTAACGTCCATAAAATTTTGAAAGTCTCATTAAATATAATTTTGATGACATACTTAATGTCCCGACAAAAAAAATATCACTGCCTAAGGAGAAAAACTATTTTTCTAAACACTGTACAAAAGCAAGAAGCTAACAACAAAGCTCTAATAAATGTAGTTTAAGAAGCAAAATACCACTACGGACATGCTAAATGCAAGAAAGAAGCCTATTCAGCTCGACAATATTTTTGAAGATAAGTCATCCATATGGAAATAATCTCATTTTTTCTCTCTCTAGAATTTTCAACCATGTCAACGTAAAATTAAGCAGTTTACCAGAAGTAAACATAACTTCCAAATAATTTAAAAAAAGATAGTTCCATTGATTATTGTTCTTGATCTTCCAAAATACAAAATAGCCATTACAACGTCTTACATTCTGTCATCACAACTCATTGTATGCTATCTTGATTGAATTGAGCTAGAAGGATCACTTAAGTTTGACATTTCTTCCATTTCACAATTGCAGATTTCATCAAAACTTTCCAGCACTGTTAGACAAATAGGAATATAGTTGGAGTCTATGTATAATTGTAATCCTAATTGTAATTGTATTCCTAACTTGTAGGGATATTGCCTTGCTATGCAAGGAATGTAGTTGTATATAATTCTTATTCACGTATCAATGAATATACTTTTTCAGCCTACATATCTTTTTCTACATGGTATACAGACAAGGACGGATCCACATAGGGACCTGGGAGGTCCCAGGACCCGTCGGTGATCCTAAATCACTGCTAGAAATTTTCTGGCGACCCCTCGTACTCGAGCATGAGGTCTGTGCAGGTTGCAGGTTACAGTGGCTGTCTTCTTCTCGGAGAAGATGACCGTGCACGGAGAAGAAAGAAAATAGGGACCCTTCCAGCCTCTCTCCTCCTTGCTTCTGCCATGGTCTCATCCATCGGTGCCACCCACTTCTCCTCCAACCTTTCTCTGTCGTCTGGCGAGGCAGTACATAAGCCTAAATTTCCCCAAATTATTTGAACCACCTTAGTAATTTTTTTTATGGGTAGGTATGGCAACTGTGTTCTTAGTGAGGGAGAAGGTGGATGTTTGAAAACTAGTAAAAGAGAAAAATGGTGTGTTTGGTTAGAAAGATAGTGGGAGTTTGGGGAGAGTTTTATTTGACCGGTGTTTTAAATTTAGTGGTCCATATTAGATAATCAATAACTTAGGTACTCCCTAGTAACTTATGAAACCTCGTAATGGACGCTTGAATTATGATTTTATAATTTGTAATATTGTTTTGCATATGATTTTGAATGAAATGTATTATATTTAAATTTTCAATGTTATTTTTGTCTATAAATTTTTTGACCTTTATTATTGGGACCCCCCAAGTTTAAAATCTTGGATCCGCCACTGTATACAGAGCAGGTTTAAAACCCTAGCCCTATTTTTTTCCCTTTTTTCTCGGCAGCTATCTATGCCGTTACCCATGGCCGATTCTTCTTCCTCCGATGGCATTTTTTCCCTTCATCATTCAGATCATTCGAACCTTGTCCTTGTCTCCAAGAAGTTAAATGGTGATAACTACACCTCCTGGGCCCGTAACATGCAGCTTTCCTTGAGTGCCAAGAATAAACTTGGTTTCATCACTGGCGCTGTTCAGGAGCCTTCTTCCTCTGACGACCCTGATGCTCACGCGACTTGGCGTCGTTGTAATTACATGATTCTTTCTTGGCTTCTTCATTCCTTGGAACCTGGCCTTCAAGACTCTGTGCTCTTTTCCACCTCTGTCAAGGACGTGTGGGACGATCTTCGTAAACGCTTTTCTCAGAGTAACGCCCCTCGTATCTTCCAACTCAACCGTGAGCTCGCTACAATTTCTCAAGGTTCTGCTGCTGTCTCTGCCTATTTTACTCGTCTCAAAGCTCTCTGGGATGAACTTGCTTCTTATAGTGACGATTGCACGTGTTCTTGCAAGGCCAAGCATGACCGTCAATAGCTCATGCAGTTATTAATAGGCCTCAACGAATCTTTTGCCGCTGTCTGTGACCAGATCATTTTGATGAATCTTCTTCCCACTGTTCGTCAAGCTTGTTCCTCGGTTTCTCAAGCTGAAAAACAGCGCTCCATGGGCGCCCTTCGTTCTGCAGATCCACATGTCGCCATGGCAGTTCGTGGCTCGTCTCGTCTCTCCTCCGACCGCCCTCCCCTCCACTGCACCTACTGCAATTATGATTACCACACCCGAGACACTTGCCATAAACTCCATGGTTACCCCGTCAGTCATCCCCTCCATGGTCAACCGTGGAGGCCACTGCGCTGTGCCGCTGCTTCCAGTTCAGTTTCCTCCCGCAACACCGCTTCGTCAGGTTCTGTGCGCTCTACCAGTCCTACCTGTGCCACAAGGACCACTGCATCCCGGCCCAACAATTTCACCCATGCCCATCACGTGCAAAGCACCCAGGCCTGCACCCTTATTTCCTCTCCAGCGGCCCATCAAGTGCAAGGCACCCAGCCCACTTTGCATGACCTTCAGCTTGCCATGCCCAATCTCTCTGCCGACCAGCAATCCCGTGTTTTAGTTGTCCTCCGTGACAACGCCGACCCTCCTCAGGCCAATGCCGTGTTCAGTGATGATTTTGCCTAAGGTTTGTTACCCGTCGCCTCTCGTCATGGTCAATGGATTCTTGACAACAGTGATACGGATCATATTACTTATTCCGCATCCTGTTTGGTTAATACTTCTGCTTCATATTTGCCACCTGTTTCTTTGCCTAGTGGTGCCTCCGCTCCCATTACTTTAACTGGCACCCTTCATTTAAATTCATCGGTTACTTTGACGGATGTTTTATGTGTCCCTAATTTTAAAGTGAACCTTTTATCAGTTGGTAAACTTACAGATGGATTATCGTGCTCCATAACTTTTTTTCCTTCTTGGTGTGTTTTGCATGACTTGGTTTCGAAAGCGATGATTGGTGTGGGTAAGCAATGTGGCGATCTGTATTACCTCGTGGCCTTTGCCTCTTCTATCCCCACCCGTCAACCTCTCTGCAACATCATTACCATTCCCTCATCCCTCTGGCATAGGCGCATCAGTCACCCCTCATCTACTCATTTGCAAGCTTTAGCATCTAGTTCTCTTAATTGTTCTTTTGATTCAAGTCATATTTGTGCTATTTGTCCTTTGGCGAAACAAACTCATCAATCTTTTAGTTTAAGCTCCATTTCAACAACTTTTCCTTTTGCTTTAATTCAATGTGATATTTGGGGCCCGAATCGTCAATCATCTCTTTCAGGCGCTCATTATTTTTTAACCATTGTGGATGATTTTTCTCGTTTTACATGGGTCTTTCTCATGCAACATAAATCTGACACTCAACAATTAATTAAGGATTTTTTTGCTTATGTCAATACCCAATTCCATACTAAAATCCAATGCATTCGTACTGACAATGGCAGTGAATTTCTATCTCTTAGTAGTTTTTTCTCCGCCCATGGGGTTCTTTTACAAACTTCTTGTGTTTATACCCCCCAATAGAATGTCGTTGTTGAACGCAAACATAGACACCTTCTGGAAACTGCTCGCGCACTTCGTTTTCAATCTCATATTCCTCTCAAATTCTGGGGTGAATGTGTTTTTACCGCTACTTATCTCATAAATCGTCTCCCTACCCGTCTTCTCCATAATAAATCTCCCTTTGAGGTTCTCTATCGCAAAACCCCATACTATGACCACTTCCGCGTCTTTGGTTGTCTAGCCTATGCCACCTCTGTCACTCCCACCACCAAATTTTCCCCTTGGGCCCATCGTTGCATCTTTCTTGGTTATCCTTTTGGACAAAAAGCATATAAACTCTATGACCTCGACCATCACCGCACCTTCACCAGTAAGGATGTCATTTTTCATGAAGATTTTTTCCCTTATGCCGTTACCGACCCTCCTATCCCACCCACTACGCTTACGCTACCCATCCCACCCCCTGGACTTTTCTTATACCCCGCCTCCTCCTACCCCGACACCTCATCCTCCTGCCTTTTCATCCACTTCCCCACCCCCTACAGATTCCCCTACTGTTACATCACCCGTTCCGTCACCCGCTACTGTCCTCTCGGCCTCACCTACTTCCTCCAATGCTACTCCCTTACTTTTCACCCCTTTACCCACGGACACCCCTATATCTCATTCCCCACCTCCTCCTAACAATCCTCCCATTCCCTGCACCTCTTCCTGTGCCCATAAACCTCATTCATATTTAAAAGACTACGTTTGCTCACAAGTGATTCTGCCATCACACCATTCTTCAACTTCGCCGCCCGGTTCTCCCAAAGGTACGCGATATCCACTTTGTAATTTCTTTCTTACCACCGTTACTCTCCCAAACATATTTCCTATATTCACTCTATCAGTCGAAATGTGGAGCCTTCATCCTTTGCTGAGGCTGACACTGACCCAAATTGGCGTCGTGCTATGAATGAGGAGCTTTAAGCTTTACATACCAATGGTACTTGGACTTTAACTACCTTGCCCCCTGGCAAAGTTCCCATTGATTGTAAGTGGGTGTACAAACTCAAGTACAACTCCGATGGATCTATTGAGCACTACAAAGCTCGATTGGTTGCTAAAGGTTTCACCTAGGTTGAAGGTATTGATTATCATGACACTTTTTCTCTTACTGCTACGATGATTACGGTGCGTTGTCTTCTTGCTCTTGCTGCTAGTCAGTCATGGTCTCTTCATTAGCTTGATGTTAATAATGCTTTCTTACATGGTGACTTGCATGAGGAAATCTATATGTCTCCTCCTCCTGGTCTTCGGCGACAGGGGGAAAATCTTATGTGTCGCCTTCACAAGTCACTTTATGGTCTTAAGTAGGCTTCTCGCCAATGGTTTGCCAAATTCACTAGTGTCATCCTTTCTGCTGGTTTTCAACAATCCAAAGCTGACTATTCATTGTTCACTAAAAGGTCTGGTACTTCTTTTACAGCCTTGCTCATTTATGTGGATGATATTGTGATTACAGGCAACGATGCTAGTGCCATTAATTCTCTGAAGTCTTTTCTCCGTGATCATTTTCGGATAAAAGACCTTGGTGATTTAAAATATTTTTTGGGTATTGAGGTTTCTCATTCCAAACAAGGGGTTTATATTTCACAATGCAAGTACGCATTAGAGATTCTCAAGGACTATGGATTTTTAGGAGCACGGCCCATTGCTTTCCCTATGGATGACATGAAATTATCTGATAAAGGATAACTTCTCAAGGATCCTGAAAAGTATCGACAATTAGTAGGTTGGTTAATCTATCTCACTATAACTCGCCCGGATATCACCTATTCTGTGCATGTTCTGAGTCGTTTTATGCATGAGCCAATGATACCTCATATGGATGCTGCGTTTCATATTGTTCATTATTTAAAGGCTACTCCAAGTCAAGGTTTATTATTCCGTTCTGACAACCAGACCAAGTTAACTGCATTTTGTAATTCTGATTGGGCAGGTTATCCTATCACTTGTCGTTCGACCACTGGGTATTGTGTATTCTTGGGCAGTTCTTTGATTTCATGGTGGACGAAACGGCAGAAAACTGTTTCACTATCTTCAGCAGAAGCGGAATATAGGGCTATGGCAGGTGCTTGTTGCGAGGTAGTTTGGCTTTGTTTTTTGTTGAAGATTTGAACATTCCCTTGGTTGGTCCTTCCATTTTATTTTGTGATAATCAAGCAGCGTTACATATAGCTGCAAATCCTGTTTTTCATGAACGAACTTGTCACATTGAGATGGATTGTCACTTTATACGAGATAAGATTGTAGATGGCACAATAGAGACCAAGCATGTGGGTACGGCATAACAGTTGGCAGACTTGTTTACCAAACCCCTTGGGAAGGAAAAGTTTTCGAGTATGTTACGCAAGTTGGGAGTTCTTGACATCCACTCTCCAACTTGAGGGGGAGTGTTAGACAAATAGGAATATAGTTAGAGTCTATGTATAATTGTAATCCTAATTGTAATTGTATTCCTAACTTGTAGGGATATTGCCTTGCTATGCAAGGAATGTAATTGTATATAATTCTTATTCACGTATCAATGAATATACTTTTTCAGCCTACATATCTTTTTCTATAAACACCATTGGGTCCATATATGGTTGTTGATCCATGACTTACCTAGAAAAAGAAAGAACGAATAACTTTGCTCAGACTCGGAGTAAAAAAAAAGGTCTGATTATGTTATCATACTTAACGAGGTTTTCAAGATTCTAAGGTTATTAAAAGTAAGGGTAAATCACATTTTACCCCTTTAGTTTTGAGGTCGATTTCAATTCCTTATAACATCTTTAAAACATTTCAATTTCATAAATTTACTTATCATTTTATTTCAATTTCATACATCCGTTAAAAAATCTATTAAGTAAACTGTTAAGTGATGACATGGCAAATATGGGATCCACATTTATGCTGACGTGGCTGCCAAATTTGTGCCACCTGGCAAAAAAATAATTTTTTATGCATTTAAAATATATTAATATATACCTTATTTAATTTATAAAAAAAGAAAGAAAAAAAAACCAAACAAACCCAGAAACCCATCTTCTCCCTCCCATCCCGACCCCCCGTCACCTTCATCGAGCCTAAACCCCTCCACCTCCCACTCTCTTCTCCGCTTCATGCTTTCGCGCCTAATCGGGACTCCCAAACCCCGTCACATAACCCTTTACATCAAATCTGAAACAAACCCACCAACCCATAAACCAAATCAGAAAGAATCACAAAAAAAAAAAAAAAAAAAAAAAAAAAAGAAAAAATTGCAAGTAAATGCAAAATAACAAGAGAGACATGTTAGAGATAGCGAAGGAGAGGAAGGCGATGGGTTAAGTGGCGGCGGGGGGAAGGGGTTGAGGGAAGGGAAGGAGTTGGAAGTAGGGCTCTATAAATGGTTGGGACATAAGGATTTAGGTTCCGATTGGACGTCGTCTTTGGCGGTGGGTCTCGGCCAGGGGAGGGGAGGTGAAGAAAGTGAAGGAGAAGGAGAAGGTGGGTTGGGGAGGTGAAGAGGGAGGAGTGGTCTGGGGGCTGCGGTGGTGATGGGGAAGGGGGTGGCTGCTGCTACTAGTGTGGTTTGGGTGGGGAAGACGAAGGGGGTTTTGGGTTTTTTTTTTTTTTTTACTTTTCTTTAATTAATTATTTATGCCACGTGGCACATGCTTGTCATCCACGTCAGCAAAAATGTGGATCTCATATTTGCCACATCATCAGTTAACGGTTTACTTAACGGATTTTTTAACGGATGTTTGAAATTGAAATAAAATGTAAGTAAATGTATGAAATTGAAATGTTTTAAAGATGTTGTATGAGGTTGCAATCGACCTCAAACCCGAGGGGGTAAAATGTAATTTACCCTAAAAGTAATATAGAGGTAAATTTAGAAATTACATTAAAAAAATTAAAATATATACAATTCTTTTTTATCGAATGATAGATTTTGTTAAATTAGATAATAGATTAGCCACAGACCGGGTTCGAACCCACGCCGTCATGCAAGAGCTCTCCTCCTTTCCACCACTGTGGTAAATGACCACTTGCTAAAAAGTGCAGATTAAGATTTTGAGAGTACCAATTACAACTCGGAGGAGGATTCTCTCCCCTCCTACTTGAACGGTGACGGTTAACCCACGTGAACATTTTATATTGTTTTTTTTTTTTACAGAGACAATAAG
Source organism: Heteromeles arbutifolia (assembly GCA_024362995.1). Classification (NCBI taxonomy): domain Eukaryota; kingdom Viridiplantae; phylum Streptophyta; class Magnoliopsida; order Rosales; family Rosaceae; genus Heteromeles; species Heteromeles arbutifolia. The sequence goes on from JANCRC010000002.1 coordinate 26,095,789, forward strand.
ATAAAAAGTAAAGTGTGAGAAGAAGGAAGAGAAAGAAATGGGAACAAGAGGAAAGAAAATGGAAAATAAATTAGAATAAGAGGAAAGAAAATTATACTCCTTACAACTCCTTATGTTAATTCACACATTATAATAAGAACGTAATAAAATGGTGCTACATAAAAGCAAGGCCACCCCTAAAAAAATGTGTCAGCACCCAACCCATTAAATCCACTCAGTGAACAGTGATAGACCCCAATGAACAGTAATAGGCCAGAGGCATCTCCACCCCTACAAAATGCGCTAGCACCCAGTCCATTTAAAATATTATTAAACTTTTTATAAAATAATAAATAAATAAAATAGTTTTAATTTTTTAAAAAATTACATAAAGTACTAAAAACAAATAAGAAATTACATAAAGTACTAAAAATAAAGACGAAATTACATATAAGAACTAAAAATAAAGACGAAATTAATTAAAGTACAACAAATAAATAAGAAATTATACAAAGTTTGTGGATCTAGGATATGTGGTGCTAGGATTTGTGTAGCTAGAACCCCCTTGACTTGTTTCCGCGTCTCTTGCACGCCTCCTTCGCATCACTTCTCTTTTTTCGGATGTGCAAAAATATTTTGAATTTGGAGACAGTCCTACTAGAGGCTTGTTCATAGTGTCACGATCTGCTTGAGCCATCCTTTCTTCTCTAAGCATCTCGTTTTCTTGATTAAGTGCTTCTCTAATCCTCTCGTTTTCTTGATTAACTTTTTTTTTTTGTCTCTCAGCCGCTGCATCACATCTCTCAGTAGCTGCTAATATTGCTGCCATAACATATGCTTTTTCCTTATTTCTAGCCGCTTCCCGCGCTATGTTCAGTTCACCTTGGCGAGCAAGTTCGTCCTATATTTTGTGTTGTCATTTTTGGAAGAACTCCTTTTTTTCTTTGCCACCTTTTTACCTTGAGGCCTGAGGGACTGACGAGTCGGCTGGGTCTCCGACACTTCTTTTGGCATCCCTTCTGTCTTTTCAAATGTGCCGCCTTCTTGTTCGGTTGTGTTTGCTTTTGGCGAATTGTGTAGACCCATGCCGTGCATGACAACTTCTGGACCGGTTGCCACAATTTTGTATCTGGGGCAATCTTTGACAATTTGCCAACATTCCCATTTGTTGAATGATTTGTTGTGGTTCTTCGCATTGTAGAATGCTTGTGCTTATAGTGTCTATACATGTGGGATAAGAGAGTGTTATAAAATGCGGGTGTAACACAAATAAATAAATTAAAATATTGATGTGGGTGGAATACATATAAATAAATAAAAATATTGTCACCTGATCCGCTAAACTTGTCCCACTACGCAGATTACCGGAAGCATGAGAGAAGCGTTTTTCAACAAGTAAAGGATGCGTTGAGTTTTTTCCAATGACCTTGAAGACCTTGACTACTTCTGGCGCCTTTTCCATGTACATCGCAAAACGCTTTTTTAATTTTACTCCACATTTCTCGCTTATCCATCTCATTACCCGTAATCGGGTCATGAGTAGTGTGAACCCCACATTCACACAACGTAACATCTTCGATGAGCTTCCATGTAGTCATTTTTTTCTCTCAAAAATTATATGAAAGCTTTGGTAGAAAGTGTTGAAAATATTGAAATGTGGTGTAAGGTGGAAGATGAGGGTTAGGTATTTATAGAAAAAATAAATAAATTTTTAAATTTTTTCTATATTTTTTAATAATTTTAATTTAGTTAATTAATTTGGACTGTTGGATTTGAAAAAGATTCAAATCCAATAGCCTATACGTTGACATGTGGCCAACAGTCATAATTCTAACCGTTGTGCCTTTTTTTTTGGGGGGGGAAAAACCGTGGACCATTGATCTCTGGACCGTCCGGTCCAGATCAAGCCATGTCACTAGCCGTTGGATGTCAAATTCAAAATTTTTTGACCGTTGGAAATCCAACTGTCTAGAAAACTAGCCGTTGAAAATCTAACGGCCCAAAACCAAACACGTGGCCTCCCCATTAGAGCCTTTAATGCGCCTGCGTTGGCAGGCCACCCCATGTTTTCTTGTCGGGACGCGCGGCCACGCGCGTGTGTTTCGCACGCACCTGGAGCAAAAAATATTTAAAATATCCTACGACATCACGCTAGCGTAAGCAGGACAGCAATCGGCCATCCCATAGCTTAGTCCATTTTGGCTAGCCTATAGACCAGCTTGGGCTGGGTGCCGTCCTATCTACTGGGCTGAAGGGGATTGGCTTGGCGCCGGGCTATTAATTGTGCTGGGTACCGGCCTAAAAGTCTTCGGTGAACTTGCTCTAAGCAATTATAGTGACCCCAACAAAATTAATCGTGAACATATCCCCACACGCTCCACTAAAACCCAGCGCGTGAGCCCTAGTCGCCCCGCACCGAATATGCCATCGCTCCCAACTTGGAGAGTACGGCACGAGAACTCGCCCCTGACGAGGAAAGAAAAATATCTGGGAGATATTTCTTCAGGATGACGTGGCACCTAGCTAATTCAACCGACGCGTGGAAAGAGCATGCCATCTGGACCTTTCATTGGCCCTAACCCAACAACAACAAAAAGCCTCTCTCTCTCTCTCTCTCTCTCTCTCTCTCTCTCACACACACAGTGTTCGCGGCCCTCCCGGAACAGAACGACGAGGGTTTTACTGCCGAATTTTAGAAGCACATTTTGTTTTGCTCCCTCTTTTTCTTCTGCGAGAGCTTTCGAAACGCACCGTTTCGTATTCTGTCCGATCAGCCAGCTAAACTCCGGCGATGGGAGAGAATCTCCGGAAGAATGCTCCGCCTCCGGATTCGGATCCCGAGTTGACTCTCACGGTCTCCAATTCGCCGTCCTCCTCCGCCATTACTCTCGACGCTTCCAAGGAGCTCCGGCTTCGTTGTTCGCATGCAGCTTTGGTAAAATTCCATTTTATTCAGCTCTGCTTTCTTACTCATACCTCTTATTCCGTACATATAACCGTTCTTTTTTTTTTATTCAATAAATTTATATTAATATTTGTAGAAGAATTACTGTTATTCTATATTTGGTTGAGATTTTGTATGCTTTTAATTTTTTGGGGAAAATATTTAGCTTCATTTTATGCGCAGATTTTTTGGTTTTGGATCCTCTGATGCTGTTTTGCATGTCATTTTTTAGAATCAAATCTATTTATTTATTTATTTTAAAAAATTTAATGTTTTTATATTTACAATGGATAATGTTCTAGAAGAAATCTATTATACAGAAGAAGGAGATCTCATTTCTAAACATTTTGGAATTTGAATTGAGAAATAACTGGTGTCATTTTTTTGCAGTTTTTACTTTTGGAAATTGTTTGTGATATATCTTATTTCTCTGTCAGTTTTGATACTCTTTGGATGTGTTTAACATTTCCGGTGGCGGAGTTAGAATTATTTTGAGCTCTCTGTGGATTCATAGTGATGACGATAATTTGTATTTAACCCTTTCGTCATGGTTTCAATTCTATGCAAGGACGTTTGAGTGGAGAGTTGATTATAATGTAGGACTACGAGTCGAGGATCGAGCTCATGATCAATGCTTCCTTTGATAGTGACAGTCCACTGTCCACTTAGGAGAATTCGGGGGCATGGAAGCATTTTTCTTTTGCTTTCTCTTTTCCTTGATACTTAAGTTATATGCACATTCGTTCTCATCTGTTCCGTGTAGTAGTGTTTTGATTTTGATTAGTACTTTAATGAAGTTTTTCAATTTTAAATCACTTAACTACATGTACATTAGTGCCCTGAAAATGCAGGATTTAAAACTTTCTTTTTATAAAAATGGAATTATACAATTTGAAATATCTGCTTATCTTTATGGTGGTTAGAGGTGTTGGAAACAATTTCTTTTAATATTTGAAAGAAGATATTGCTTTAGATTAACAAAGTCGAACTAGTTGGGAGAGAATTGTGATTTATGCAAGCTGAAATGAAGAATCTGGGACAAGATGTTGTAACTACTGTAGCACTGTGCCTAAGCGAACATCACAACTCCTCCCATTATGCAGTTTCGAGAAATATGCTTTGATTATTCGGATGATGATTGTGAAAAGAAAGGGATAGAGAACTTGATTTGTTATCCATTCAGCTAGATCCTTAGGGCGTTCATGTTCTCAAGTAACAAATTTCAAGAATGCTTTAGAGAACAAGAAACTAAAGGTTGAGTCTATTATGAATTTGATTGTAAGTTAAAAGGGTAATCTCCTTTTCTTATTATGCTCTTTGAAGTTAATACATTTTGTTTTACTTCTACTGTTATAACTTTCTGCACAATTTAATGATGAGCTCCATTGTTTTTGTTTGGTAATATCAATGTTTTAAAAGGCTCGCCTCAGGGCGCACCTAGGCGCCCTCTGAGGCTGGGCTTGAGGGTTGCCGCCTTTGTTTTAAGGGAGTGGGCGTAAGGCTTCGCCGGAGCCGCCTAGGAGCGCCTCAGGGGATTTTTTTTTTTTTTTTTACTCCCAAACCCAAATTTTGGGTAGGGTTTTAATTGCCACATACCTCTTCCTTGCACTGTCGTCTCTCTGCCTTTTTTTTCTGATTTTTATTTTTTATATAATGGATGTGTGTGCTGTTTGCGTGCATTGTTATATGTGTGCTCATTGTGCTTTTCATCCTCTATTATATATATATATAATATAATATATGTCTATATATGTGTATATATATTTATAATATATATGTGTGTGCTTAGGATGATTATTGGTTAATAATCTTTTTTTTTTTTAATATAATATATGTGTACGCTCAGTGTATATATTAAAAAATTTAGGTCCTGTGAGGCTTCGCCTCACGCCTAGGCCGGGCTATCCCTCGGACGCCTTGCCCACGCCTCACACTTTTAATACACTAATATATGTTTAAACTTCATAATGATATTCTATTGCAGGATGCATCCATGGAGTGGACAAATGAGAAGCACAAACTGTATATTAACTCTTTAGAAACATCATTTGTTAACAAGTTATACCGTTCCATGCGTTTGAGGGAGTGGAATAAACAAAAGAACATTCGAGGAACTCATTCATCACATGAGTTGCCATTCAAGACTCAGAATTCTTCTGAGCAGGTCAGGGATCAAATCTGCTATACGTCTTGGTTGTGTCTGTGAGCATGTGGGTTATGGTTTGGTTTGGTAATTATACACATTTGTTTGCTTTCACTATTTCTTACCATCGTGAATTATTTTGCAGTTCATGGTTCTTCAAGATGGCGGTTTGCAGAAAATCAACCTTCACAGGAATGAAACTTTGATGGAAAGCACAGCTGATTCTCATGTTACTTTGAAGAGTCTAGGCATAAGTCATTTTCTGTCTGCAGGAAAGGGCTGCAACGGGTCATCTCCTAATCTTCGAGAGCATGTCTTGTCTTGCAGTACGGGGATCCACCTAAGAGAGAAGCTGACTTCGAAAAACATTGATGCCTCATCAAGAGGTAACATTGACTAACTTGCCTATTTGTGCTGATTTTCTCCTTCAATCTCCTTATGATAAATTCTTTCAGATAATTTCTCCCAAATTTCCTTCCCTATTTCGTACGTTACTTTCATGCACATGCACACTACTTCGCTCTCTCTCCCCCATGCACATACGCGCGATTTGCATGCACAAGTGCAGGAGATTTATGTGGATTACAAAATTGTGGAAAGAACAGTAGACCTTGGTAATTGCTACATATGTACCTAATTGGGAAATAGGGTACGATGCCTACCTCATGTACATAATTTGGAACTCAAAAATTTAATTGATCTTTCCACTTTCCCTGGATTAGCAATTTTGGTAAATGCATTTTGGTCAACTTATGCCTGCGTATACATATACACCAATACACATAACAAGGTTTTTTTTTTTTTGCTTTTGAAAATTTGGTATTTTGAGTAAAATAAATGCTTTCACTTTTGCCTAAGTACCTGTAGTGTCACATTATTGACAGCTATGAACATATGTCATCCTTGCATTGCAGAGTTGCTAGACAACACCATGTTATTGCAGTATCCTTAATTTGCATGCACTGGTTATTGAGAATTCCATCATATGCTTTGAACTATTCGTGTGTTTCACTTTTTCATTTTCCTTTTTGGTTTTTGATCTTTGTCTATTCACAGAAGTATCTGGTCAGAACTTTGTGGATGAAGACAATGGAGAGAAGCTAAGAAATGAATCTGTACCAAAAAGGCATAAAAGAGCTGCGGCTGATGCTTTCAGCAATGATCAAGTAATGTCTACAGTTAACACAAGAACACCAAAAAATAACATTTGGAACAAGTTCTGCATATTCCTCTTGCCTTGGTTATGACACATAAGATCCCATGATTATTGTCCCGTCTTAATTGTTGAGGTAGTCATTTTTTTTAACTCCCTAATGTGCTTTTTCAGCTTGTGCCTTTGGGAAATTTTGATACTAAAGAGGTTTCAGTGGTCCATAATGTTCCCTTTGAAAGAGTAGAGCGTACAACAAATTGCTGTTAGAGCACCAGGTGAGCTTCATATGTCCGAATTCTGATCTTCGCTATTCCTAAGAGGAAGCTGAGCTGCAACGTCGTATTGAAGTTTTGACAGGTAAACATTACAGATTCATTGAAAGGATATACTTTCAGCTGTTGGAAGATGCCTAATGCAATCGCTTACATGGAGGGTTCTTGGCGGGAATGATGTTTGGGGTAATGGTACCATTCTTCGGGCAAAAGTTTACATGGAAGAGACCATCTCCGTTAGACTTCGGCAGTAGGTTTAGTTGATAATTCACATTGGTAGCAATCGAGATAGGTTTCTCCAGTGTATGGAATTCCATTATGATATTTCTAATTTAGTTTGTGGACAAATTTCAGAACAGGTGAATTTTGTTATAGCATTTAGTAGTTTCTCTTTTTCCTTTTCTTCTGATAGAAGGTTGATTAATATTCTGTAGGGGCGCTCGTAATTACCAGTTTGACATGCATGGGCCCCGTTTGGTGGGCCGGACAGGATTTGATGTATCCATCGTTTGATGTAGATCTTATCCTATACAATATTCCATTATGTATGTCCCACCAAACGAGGTCATACTCATTTTTTTTAGTCTAATGATATATTTTATATTAAAAAGAGGAAGCGGCTAAGTTGTATAACAAGCAACCTAATTTGGTATCGAATTCGTTATCTACGAGATTCAAATCTAAGATCTCTTGTTTATAAGTAAAGAGGAATACCATCATATTATTAGGACTTAGTTGTTAGGCCATACTCATTTTTAAATTACCAGATTACCAAATTTCAACTACTCATTTATCATATAGCAACCTAATCTAGCCTAATCATGGACTAAGCACCTTTAGGCTGCGTTTGGTCCACCAGATTGGATATGATAAGTCAAATTAAATTGGACATTAATCTTGTCCGTTGTTTGGAGGAGTTAAGTGAATCACGAATCGGATATGAATTTCAAATTTATATCCAAAAATTGGGGGTTTTCAATCTATTTTTTTATTTTTTCTGGATTTCAAATAGAATCTTAGACGAATTTTCAAGTCAATTCAAACAAATCCAATTAAATACCCAAAGTTCAATCCAATCCAATCCGAACCAGTTCACTAAACATGCAACCTCTATCGTGGGAGGTTATGACGGAGTCAATAACAAGTAGGACATATTTGGAAGTGTATTTAAATAATTAAAAGTGCTTTTAGATTACGAAAATTTTTTCTAACTATAAAGCGCATTCTAGATTATGAAAGTGCTTCGGACCATGTTTAATTGAAAAAGTTAAAAGTGTTTAATTTTTCAAAAAAGAACCTAAAGTGCTTTTTGTAATCACTTGTTATGTGCTTCTTTTAGAAAGTACTTCATGTATTTTTTCAAGAAGCATTTGCATTTTTCTTGATAATTTCAAGGTGCTTATAATAGAATATTGTTATTGAAAGCTCCTTTCAACAGAAGTGCTCTCTAAAGAAGCATTGCCAAACAAGATTTTGTGAGACTTATTTCCATATGCAAGTTCCTTATTTGAGACTAGCATGTTCCCAGATTAGTGTCAACGAATTGTCTTCCTCAACTTTGCTGAACCTTATGTTACATCTACTTGAGTATTTACACACTCAAGAGTATTGTTATGAATATTATTTAACATGTAATTGTGTAAATCCTAGTTAGATTTGAATTCTAGATTATCCATTATTATTCTTTTCCTATAGAATTGTAGTTAATCCTCTCCTGTAGTTTACTATAAAGAGTATCACACAATATAAGCACCCCTCACATAAATAGGGCGCAACAAATATTAATAAAGTGATGAATTACTATGGTGGTTATCTTCTAATTTTAATAAAGTAATAAGTTACTTCTAGTAGTTATCTTCAATTCAACCTAGTGCTTATGGATTCACACCAAAATACAAATAGTTTGGTTCGATCTAGTGGATTCTAAATAGGCGAACCAAATCGAACTGAACTGAATCATAGTAATAACGGTGTGGTTTGGGTGGTTTGAACAATTCGGGCGGGTTTTGCCCACCCATAGCGTTACAGTGTCTCCCTGTTTCCATCTTTGTCGAACGCACAACAAAACAATGCTTTACGTTTGCTTCTCCAAACAAGAAAAACAAAAACAAATTAAACACTCCTGACAGAGATGTCATCGGACTCTTGAACCTTTGTGGTTGTTTGACTTGCAACTCAAGAAAAATCAACCACTCCACGAGTACATCACCATGATTAAACCCATTTCCTCTTTCCCATCGAAGCCCGCACCAAACCCCGTCATGTTCCTCCGCTGAAAACCCCATTACAAGTCTCGACTTTTCGGTCACCTTCGCGGGAGCGTCGGAAAATTCCCGGGAAACCTATAGAGCCACCAATTTGGTTCGTTTGATGGGCTTGATATCCACTCAGAGAGGCTCGAGACTAGCGGCGACCTCCGAAGGCGGCTTACCGGTCTCTCTTGGGGCGGCTTCGGCGGCAGCGCCCAAGAGAAAATGGTCCAATCTGATGCCATTTTTTGTTGCCCTTGCGGTGATAGCAGAGATCGCGTTTCTGGGTAAGCTCGACATCGGAAATAACACAGGTTTAGTCGATTCGTGGGCAGACTTGTTCGTCCGGACGCCGTCGACTCATGAAGTGGCGGTGTCGGCGGCGGAGAGTGGTGACTTGGTGTTGCTGAGTTGCGAGGAGTGGTTGGAGAGGGAGGATGCTCTCGAGTATTCCAGGGATTTTGACAAAGAACCTATTTTGGTTTCTGGTGATGAGAAGGTAATTTACAGCTTTTACTTAATTTTAATTGTCTTCTTATTTCTCTGAAATTTATTATAAGGTGGTTTTTTTCTTTTTTTAATTCAATGTGGTTTTTGTTTTATTGGATTTTTGTTTAAATTGGATTGTGATTTTACATCTCAATAGTTTCATGACATGAGTGAGACGGATAGTGCAAGTTTGAATTTTCGTAAGAAGTTAAAACTGCTTAAGCTGTTGATCATTCTCCTTGAAAGCAGGATGTGAAGTTTGATATTCGGTTTTCATCTGCATTGTGTTAGTCATGCCTAGTTCTTGTACACTACTGGAGCGATTGATCCTTGACATTTGAAGATGGATAAGCGGTTGACGCTCTTGGCTGCATATGTTCTTTTATTGGTCAATTTTACTGCATTACGTTAGTCTTGGTAGAAGGTAGTCTAGCGGGTTGATGCTTTTCCGATACTCTCTTTCTCTCTTGCTCATATTTGAAATTTAGGTATAATGAATTGAGCCTTTGTTCTGGGGACTTCAACATGGAGTTTTGGGATATAACTGACACAACACACCTTTGTCACGTCTTGTATTTGTTCTTAATTACTTTTGTATTGTCTTCTACATAGGAATGGAAATCTTGTTCTGTTGGGTGCCAGTTTGGATACAATCCTGCAAAGAAACCTGATGCTGCTGTTGGTTTAGCTCACCAATCTGGGACAGCCAGTATTCTTCGATCCATGGAATCAGCTCAATACTATTCAGAGAACAATCTTGCTAATGCACGACGGTGGGTAAGCACAAACAAATATGGCCTTATTGCAGTTTTTGAAGATTTTCTCTTTTTCATTTTATGTTGTTTGAAGAAATTTTATCCCTTTATCATAGGAATACCAATCTCGTACAAGTATTGAGCAATTTTTGTTTAAAAAAAATATTTGAAGGCTTATTTTCTGGGAAAAAAGGGTACCCACAAATTTGAAGAGCTGAAAACAAATAATTTTATTCCATTAAACATTAACTGTTGGTTTAGAATATCTCATATGTCAATTCTCTAAACATCTAGTCATCCTGAAACATTAACCATTTGATGATGCCGTGGGATATAAGCCTAAGTGTACTTGTGGGATATACCAATTATTCATGTAGTCAATTGGAATTACTTAATGTAATCATTTCTCAATCGCATTCCTGACAGTGTCAAACCCTCAGAATGAGAACTTCATTTCTGCTAAAACTTGTTTGTATAGCTAATAGTTTTAAACCTTTACCTTTGTACTGGTAGGAAATATAATATTGTTATGACAACTAGTCTCTCATCGGATGTTCCTGTTGGATATTTTTCTTGGGCCGAGTACAACATCATGGCACCTGTCCAGCCAAAAACTGAGACAGCCCTTGCAGCTGCATTTATTTCCAACTGTGGTGCCCTCAACTTCCGCTTGCAAGCTCTTGAAGCACTTGAAAGTGCTAACATCAAGATAGACTCCTATGGTGGTTGCCACAGAAACCATGATGGAAAAGGTGTGACATTTCAGAGATGCTTTGTAAAGTAATAATAATGAGATTCTGTTAGTTTTCTTGTGTCAAATCATTACAAATTGGAGTTGTAACTCTCTTGCTTTCGTAAGTATATCGTGCTTTCTTGGCGTGTCATATGGGGTTTGCAACAATCTGGGATTCAATTGTCGTGGCCTTTATTTCATTTGTATTGAACATATTCTGCGGTGGCTCCATGCTATCTTGTAGGAAATCCAATTCTAGGTTTGCAATCACATTGGACTAGATGTTCCATATATTGGCTAAATAGTTGGCATCTTGAATCAAATCTAGTAAAGAGAAACAAAGACAAACATCACCACCTTTTGCGAACATGTCATTTGGATATTCACCTCAAAAAAGTTAAAATTTTTTGGTATAAAAAAGGGTTTAAAGTTCGTTCACTACACTGTATGAATGTGGTTGCCTCTATGAGGGAAATCTATTGGATTAGTCTTTTTTCTTGTTCTTTATGGGGCAACAACACAGTGCACAGGGAATACACTTGCTTGAAGGGTTAAGAATATATCTGCATGTATGTGTGAATATAACATGTGCAACGTATCTTTTGGGGGACGAACGGATATATTATGGCTTGATATCTATAGTTTGATAAGATATACATAACCTGTCACTGTTAAATAGTTTGCTTTGTTTTAAATGAATCTAGCAGTTGACAAAGTTGAAACTCTGAAGCGCTATAAATTTAGTTTGGCCTTTGAGAATTCCAACGAGGAGGATTATGTCACTGAAAAATACTTCCAATCCCTTGTTGCTGGTATGAAACTACTCTCTCTCTCTCTCTCTCTCTCTCTCTCTCTCTCTCTCACTCTCCTTCCCTTCCTCCCTGGTGTGTTGATTATGTAGTTGTGATGTATAATATGGAAAACTTCTAGAGGAAAAAATCAGAATTTGGGAGCAACCAGGAATGTTCGCCAAAATGGAAAAACAGATAAATGTTGTTTAAATACTGTGGAAGAAAAATGTTTGTAATACTTCAGAAACAAATTTAGGAGATTTTGGTATGGATGGAAGACTATTACACGCTTTCATATTTGACTTTGCAGCGTTTTGCCTCTAACATCTATAAGATTTAATGGATTACATTTTCACATTTAACATAAGGATTATTATCATGCATACGAGAAAAAAATTGTTGCAAAAGAAAAGTTCAATATATGCACTCAAGTTCGAGAAAGATGCTGGGAATGGATGTTGATATTTATTATTTCAGGATCTATACCTGTGGTTGTTGGTGCTCCAAATATTGAAGAATATGCTCCTGTGCCTGGTTCAATTTTACATATTAAGGAGCTAACGGATGTTGAATCAGTTGCCAAGAGAATGAAATACCTTGCAGATAATCCCGAAGCATATAATCAGTCATTGAGGTAAATAATTAGTTGTTTGTTTCTTCTCATTCTCTTCTTTTCTGTTACATGTCAAATATTTTTTTTCTTTGTTTCAGTATTGTTTCTGTATGAAGATTGAATGAGATGTTTAATGATTAGGTGGAAGTATGAGGGTCCATCTGATTCTTTCAAGGCCCTCATGGACATGGCAGCAGTACATTCATCATGCCGTCTTTGCATTCACCTGGCAACAATGATTCGCGAGAAAGAAGAAATGAACCAAGGGTTCAAAAAACGACCGTGCAAGTGCAACAGAGGCTCAGGAGTCGTCTATCACTTATATGTACGAGAGAGAGGGAGGTTTAAGATGGAATCTATTTTCTTAAGGTAAATTCATTTCCCTGACATCAATTACCACACTAGCATCCAAGACTGCCGGGAATGGGATTTGTCTGTGCACATCGTTTAGAACCTCACCATTTTTCGTCATGCGTAAAGATTTCCGTCTAAGTATTTTCCATATCTCCAGACCATGAGGGAAAGAAAGTGAAAAATTTATGTCATTGCATTGTTAGAAATTAATTGGGCATTTTTGTCTCCATGCGGAGTTGAGATGTCCCCAAATCTCTTTTTCTGTTTCCAAATTTGGAGGTCAAATCTCATTTCTGTTTTTCTGGAGCAGGTCTGGCAATCTGACTCTTGGAGTGTTTGAGTCTCTGGTTCTCACAAAATTGAAGTCTCAGAAACATGTGCCCGTTTGGAAACCGGAAAGACCTGAAAGCATAAGAGGAGGAGACGAATTTAAAATATATAGAATATATCCTATTGGCATGACACAGAGGCAAGCTTTATATACCTTCAGATTTAATGGGGATGCTGATTTTAGAAGACATGTTGAAAGCAACCCCTGTGCAAAGTTTGAAGTCATATTAGTTTAGACTGAAATATGCATTCTGTCAACTTTAATCATGGATATGCTGATTTTAGCAGCTCACGACTGATATATATGTCTCGGGCTATTGAGGTGGTCTCGTTCGGGTAATTTGTTATGCCCTCTTTGTACAAACTGATTGTTGAGGGAGTGATCTGCAATATCTTTTGGGAAGAAGGCGGCATATGGGAAGCCCATTGTTGCAGCTAATTTGGTTGTGAGATTCTGTATTCCCTCCAGTGGAGTATATTGAAGCAAAATTGTTCCTTTTTGCTTTCAGTCCATTAACAGTCGCAAAAGGAAAACAGTGTTGGGATGCGAAGACTGAAATCGGAATTTCATCTTAGAATTTAGAAAATGGTCATAGCTTATTTTTATTTTTTATTTAAAGGGTTGCGAAATTATGACATTTTTTCTTTTACTTGAAAAACTGGTATTCAGTGAAGTGAAAGGTATATGATTTATTTTTTGGAAGTTGAATTTTGAATTCTTTAGTAAATTTAGGCTATTATCTTAATGTGTTTTTTTTGTTTTTTATTGATGAGTAAATATGTTGGATTACAAATTTGAGTCTCTGTTGATTTCATTAATTGTGCTTTGGCTAAGAAATTGGGTTGGAGAATCGATCAACAAGTACCTTGATGTGATGATTTGGGAAGTTGTGATATAGTTTTGTGGCTCAATATTTGAGGATTTTGGGTTCAATTCTTTGGGATTTATGACAACTTGAAGGCGAAGGGTCAAGCACTATTGTATGTATTTTTTTTGTCCCTCCAATTCAATGCCTCTCTTTCTGCCAAGTAGAATAACCATTGAAACTGAGCTTTAGCTGCTATTGAGAGTGAATTACAGAGGATCAGCTAGCTAAATTGTAGCTCTCACTACTAGCTTACCTCTTCCTCCAGCTCAAATACCTACTAGTTTGCTTCCTTGTCGAACTCATAACTGTAAGATTTCTTTATTAAACAGTGGTCACCCAGAGTTGTTCGGCTTTAAGTGTGCCTTACACAACTCCCCCTTGTCTGCATTGTAAATTCCGCGATAGGTTTTGAAAGATGCCTTTGCGGAGCCTGTGGTAGCCTCTCAGGCTCTCAATCAAAGCTAAGGGATGCTGAGCGTGCCAGTATTGGCTTAGACCAGCAGATCAAAGTTATTTAGTCGTGAACATGTTGAATATTTGTGCCCCAAGTTACTTAAACTTCTTTGTTCAAAGGATTGTTTATGGATGGGTTACTTTTAATTTGCATTGTAGGCCAGTTCTTGAGAAGGTCTAAGTTTATTAAGGTTACTTGAACGGTAAGGAAATAAAAAAGTAAATTAAAAACAACAGTTTATTAAGGTTACTTGAGTGGTAAGGAAAAGCAAACAGTGTAGGGAAATAAGTAATAACTTGAAATGAAAACTCATAGCAAACGTTAGAAATAAATTTCAAATGACAGTGAAAAGCATTGAGAAGCAGTAGTTGATACAACGAATGCAAATGTGAAGGATCGAGCTAGTTTCAACCTTGCCGGGCAAATTTTGTTGCCTGTTAGGCACTCTTTGGTTGGTTACAAGATATGAACTAGCTTTGGAGGGAATAGCATTACATGACTACTAATGAAATCGATACTACACGAAGAAATGTAGCAGACCACTGTAAAGGAAAAGGATCCTAACCGGATCCTTTTTTTGGGGATCCTAGGGATCCCGTGATCGTGACCGTTCATCGTATATCGTGCGGTCAGAAATCATTTTAAAATTTAAAATTTAAAATTAAATATAAATAGTACCTAACGATTTCTGACTGCACGATGTACGATGAACGGTCACGATCACGGGATCTCTAGGATCCCTAGAAAAAGAATCCTGTTTCCCACTGTAAACTTGCTGCCCACTAGCTGTCACGTCATAACATTTTAAAAATGGTGAAGTGCCGATTTAGTCCCTGAACTATTACCTCAGTGAAAATTGGGTCCCTGATTTATTTTTTTCGATAAAATAAGTCCCTAAATTCATTAGAAATTGCTAATTTCATCCCTACTATTATATTCAAAGCTATTTTATCCAATTTTTCTTCAACTTAAGTCACTTGACACACTTTAGAGTGTAATACCTTCATTTTCTCGTCTATAAGTGCTTAACATTTCATATAGGTTGTGAATTTAATGTCTAATTTACCCTCAAAAGTTAACTTACACTATTTCTTTATGAAAAACTACCAATTTCTCCTCCAAAGTTAACTCCATACACTATTTTTTTATATGAAAAACTACCAATCTACCCTCTAATGTGTATCACATGCAAGTAACGTGACTTAAATTGACGGAAAATTGAATATAGCAGCTTCGAATATAACATTAGGGATGTAATTGACATATTTTTATAATTCAGGGACTAATTTTTCTGAAAAAAAAGTTTAGGGATCTAATTTTCACTAAGGTCTCATTCATGAACTAAATTGGCAGTCTACCCCTTTAAAAATATTTAGATCGCAGCACTGTTCACTTTAGTAAAAAGTAAATACCCAACAAGGGTTTAGTGCTTCCGAAGTGCCTGGATCTAATTAAACCAGGTCCAAATAATTCTCAACCCAAACAAGAGCGACTCTTTGTTTTCCTTGTTCTGAAGAAGCAAATTTAAGTACATTTATTGTGATCATAGTAAGAAACTGAACCACATCTAACCATGAGTTAGGTAGTGCTACAAATGAATGAAACACCGCAGAGTTTCTTTTTGTATTTTAAAATAATTAATTATATGGTATTAGTTCCCCCAATATCTTAATAAGTACACAGTTTTTGAAGCATTAGTAGCTATAATAAAGTAATTCCTCACTCATTTATACCTCGAAGTAACTCACAACTGCTTATCTTCGCTCTGTACATATATATGTAAACACTCACATCATTCTCATTTATAAATGCCCCTCACACAAATGTTACTCTAATATCAAGTTGATGTTCGAATAAAACTTTTAAAATCATATCATTCTCATTTATAAATGCCTCTCACACAAATGTTACTCTAATATCATCTATGATGTTAATTCGATTAAAAATTATAACTTGTTCTTATTAATCTTGGTGATATAAAGACTGTTAATATCACAAAAAGAAATTGGCCACCAAGTATGACGATGCTTAATCGCAATTGTGCTTTATTTGTTTACCATTTTAGTAGAAAATGTTCACATGGTGCTCCTAAGACTCAAAATTAAAAAATTTCAACTTAAACCGTATATGGTAAAAAATTTTCGACTTGTTGGTGCCAAAAGCTAGCCTAACTGAGTTCAACACGTATTTGTCCTGTTGCTTTTGGTCTCAGTGTCATGAGATGACTTGAGAGAGAGAAAAAAAGGCATGCCATTGGAGGATACCAACAGATAGTAGTGAGGGTAGAGTTGTGTTGCGTTTGCGCTTAGATCTAGCTTCCCAAAAGATTGTGCACCGAATGGGACGCTGGTTGTAACATCCCACATCGTTCAGGGGAGTGATCCTTAAATGTATATTCCCATCCCTACCTAGCACGAGGCCTTTTGGGAACTCACTGGCTTCGAGTTCTGTAAGAACTCCGAAGTTAAGCGAGAAGGAGGCCAAAGCACTCCCAGGATGGGTGACCCACTGGGAAGTTGCTCGTGAGTTCCCAGAAACAAAACCGTGAGGGCGTAGTCGGGGCCCAAAGCGGACAACATCGTGTTACGGTGGTAGAACGGGCCCGGGAAGTGGTCCACCCCGGGCCGGGATGTGACACTGGTTCAGTTAAGTTCTTTTTATGCCTTGACCAAATGAGGACTTGGAATCTAGTGCGAAATAAGTGCTTGCGTAAGTTATAATTGAAAATGAAAGTAGAAATGGAAATAGAAACAAGAAGCTGACTATAATCATTTCATGACGGAATCGAGATTACAATAACCTACAAAAAAGATTTAGGCTGATGAGCCAATCCACATGACTTGAAAAGTAAATAAACTCTGAAATATAAAGAAAGCAATAAACCCTAGCAAAACTCATCACCATTAGAGTAGCAAAACTCATGCCATATAGGGCAATATAATGCTAGAGGAGTCCACCGAGACCATTGTTGTCCAGGTGGACTGAGTAGGAAACATTGCCTTGAAGAGGTGATCATGGTGGTTGGAATTGCACATTTACCAAATAATACCATGGGGGTGGCAAAACTATAGAAGTCTTAGATATCAGGGATCGTATGGAATGTTTTGCTTTGAAAGAAGACTTTGAATTGTGGTTGAAGAGCTAAAGTGTTTTGCTGAAGAGCAGTTTTGTTGATTGAAGATTCACTTGATGTTTGAAGGCTCTATTCTATTTATAGGCAGCTGGAGAAGAAAACTTCGATCACATCATTGAGTAGGGGTAGATCGATCTTTTGACGTTGACAATAACTGCAACTCGTGATTGGTGACCTTCTGCCGAGATTTACGACATATTGCATGATTGTCGAGGTGACGTCAATATGTCTGATGACGCATTCCTTGTCATTTAAGGAAGCAAGACGCTCCAAGGTCTGGTCGTCCGCGTGGTGGACATACTTCGAGGAGGGTGGTGTCCGAGTCCTTGGCTGCTTCAGAGAGGGTCGTCCCATATCAAGCCTTATTTGTACTTATGGCACAAACACGAGTGAACTATCCTTTTCGTTTTTGATTTCTAGTAGTGATATTGTACATAACAATAAGTATATATTGATCATATTAAAGGTTGGTTTGGAAGTAGTTTTAATATTAGTTATCAAAAACGCTTTCAATCATTTTATAAGTATTTTCAAACTAGTCCTAAAAAATTGAGCCACATTTAAGTATGACTTTGATAGCGCTACAACTTAATCAAAATACTAAAGAAAATTTATAAGTGATATATTTTTTTATTCAACGATATACTTACACTAGGGGATGTGTCAATAAATTAGTTGCGAAATCATCATCCACGAGATTCGAAGTTAAAATATCTCTTTATAAGTGAAGAGGAATACCGGTAGATCATATTGTTAAGTGGCAAGCATATTCTTTCTCGATACAATGATATTTTGCCAAGGAGGGACTGGGTTGGCGTGGGATGGAGTGGAAGTAGGGGAATCTGGATAAAACCACACAATAAATTAACTGTATATATCAAACTATAAATTGCTGTCTTCTTCACCCATCAACTTGCTCAATTGTTTAATGGTTGCTCTAAAGTTTTTTATTGGTAAGGGACTAAGGGGGGCGAAGCAAGAAAATAGTCGGCAGAGGGGCGAAACGCTCTCTCTACTGAATCGATTATAATCGGTAACACTAAAACTAATGTAAGAAGCTTATACACTAATTTGTAGCTTTTGCACCTCCCAGTCTTCAAATTATTTTTCTTTAATATACGGGAAATAATATTCATAGTGTCATTTTCTACCTTTCAATCCTTTGTTTTTTTCTAGCATTTGCATTTGCATTTGTGTTTGCATTCAATAAAGTAATAAAAATTAAGTGACATAAACAAGAGAATGAAGACAAAGAAAAAACAAAGGTAGTAAAAATTGTTGATGATGTTATCTTTTATGTGTAATAACTAATTAATATGGTAATCATACGTGATGAGAAGACCAATTACCCTTGGATTGTTGACCCCAAAGAATATGTACAATGAAACATTAAAGTGACATCTCCAAGGTCAGAAACAATTGGGAAAATGATTTTCCCATAAAGGCCATCATCAAATCTTTGGTTGGGATCATATTTCATGATTGAGCATTAGGGTGTAGTACCTAATGGGCCGGGTTCATTAGGCCCAGTGGCAGTTTTGATATATCACAAGTACCAATTTTGACAAAAAAACCAAAAGCAAAAGACGATCATGTTTCCCTTGCAATATTAACGCCCTCATCTTCTGGTTTTCCTCCTAATCGGAGAAGATAGGCAACCAAATCACCTCTGTAAGTTGTCGTTTCAGGGCTTCGAATTCCTGCTCCTAAGAATTTGTGGTTTTCTAATTCTTTCTCGGTGCTCTTCATGCACAAAAGCAGCGATTGCAGAGGGGCGGACTCTCATTCTCAGTGTTGAATTCCGACGACCGGAGAGGCGGCCGCCCCTCCTTGCTCTGCCGTAGCTTCGCTAGTTTTGATAAAATGCGTGAGAGAGGAGGCTGAGGTATGGGAAAGGGAAAGGGACCTTTCAGGCTTTGGCCTTCCAAGTGTGATATGTGTTTGGGGTCTTGCTGCTTGAAGCTCTATAAGCCAAATACAAATTCAACTATTAAATTACGAGTTCTCTTTCATCTAAAGGGGAAAAAATCTAATTAATTAAAAAAATATAATAATCTTGGTAATGTCGTAATTTTTATTTTTTTTGTACAAGTGATCTTTTGTACTTAGAAAATGAGGATATTCATAGATTGGGCATTTATATTGTTTTCGTGACATACTCGATATTTTAGCATGTCGTGTCGTATAACACATTTTAAAAGAACGAGTAATGTAGCCTGACCCAAACTCGACGGGTTAATATTAACAGGTAATATGACTCGATCCGTTACTCGTTAAAGAAAATATGTTTTACTTCAATAAATAATCAAATGAAAAACATAATACTAAATTATTATCAACATATCACATTGTCACATAAGTATTACTTCATATTTTTCGTACAACATTAATCATTATGAATTTTTATTTATTTTGACCTCCCCTAAAACATTGTTCACAAGGTTTTGTAGGGTTTTAAAAATCCAAACAATGATGTACCCATCGTCAAAGTGTAGAGGATTTGATCACGAATGTTTGCATATATTTTATTTCACATTTTTCACACTTGTAAATTAATTATAATCATTTTTTAATATGATTTAGTATTTTTAAATTGCTTTGGTATTTAATGTGCTTAGGAATTTTTTAATTTCACTTCTGTAAGGTTAAATACTATGCTATTGTAATAACTAGTAAGGTATTTTTTTAGTAGTTTAAAATTATCAAACTAATTTATTCTTATCATATTGAAATGGGTTATCTGCGGGTTCTTAATAGATGATCCGATAACGACCCAATTAGTTAACGTGTTGATCCGAAATCTGTTATTTTCGTGTCGTTTCGTGTAGGTGATATGGTCATGCAAGAAATTGCTAGGTCTAAGTATCCAAGACATAGTGAGTTAAAAAGGAAGATCCTAATCACTAGGACAATTCACCTTGCAGTAATGTCGTACTTAGTTTTTAGAAGCCTTAGTTTTTTAGTCTCATTTTACCCCCTAAATTTGGATTTGTGTCACTTTACTCCTGAAAACTGCAAAATTTGAGCTATTTCACCCCACTTGCGTAGACATTGGTAGATATTAGGCAGTTTTAAAGGTTAAGGACAAGTCTGAAGATTTCATACTTGGCCATCCACAATGGCTCATCTTTTCCAGCATGGTATGAAATGTCCAACTGCCCTTTCATATAACGTCCATGAGACAAATTGACAAAAATGAAAAAGTGACTTAATTTTTGACAACTTCAAGAGACAAAATAAGATATATCTAATTTTAAAAGACAAAGGAGACTAAAAAGTTATTTCAGAGCATCTCCAAAGGAGATTTGGCACTTTAGTTGGAGAATATCAGCTATAACAGTAAAAAAAAAAAACCACACTAATATTCTCCAACCAAAGTGCCAAATCCTATGTGGCGATGATATGGATTGGCAGCAAAAAAAGTTGCTGTCAAATTTGACAGCAGCTTCAAATGTTTTTTTTTATTAATTATCAAATGTATTTTATTTATTTATAATTAATTTAATCATTTATTATAATTAATGTTGAGTTGACCGATGCAATTATCATACTTTTTTCTTCTTTTTTTTTCAATCAAGGAAGGTGAACAGATTACTGATTAAACTTTAAATGTTATTTATTAAATTTTAATTAGTTTAATAATTTATTTTATAAAATAATAAAATAATTATTTAATTTGACATATCGGTTGGAAAACAAAATTTTAAAAAATGTAAAGTGCCATATAAGCTATCAAAATTTAAATTTCATGTTCAAAATTTGACATTTCCTTGGGAGATGTTCTCAAGAAACAAATCAATAAATAAGTCTTTTTTTGCTGGTAACGACTTAAACTTAAGAGGAGCCTTGGAAAAGTAAGTTTGATAAAACACATCTCTAAAACGTGGCATTTCTCGTAAATTTAGTCTCTCTAACATTACTCATTAGACAATAACAAGTTAATAACACCCCCCCTTGGACAAGTAATTTTGATAAAACACATCTCCAAAACATGGCATTTCTCGTAAATTTAGTCTATCTAACATTACTCATTAGACAATAATAAGTTAATAACAACCCCCCTCTCTCATTATCCAATTGGCATTTGGTAACAGAAACAAATTGGTGAATACAAACCCAAAACACAGATGACCCTTGGCACCACCCAAGAGTCCACTCTCAACATAAAAATGAACCTCTCCCTCCTCCTAAGGTCCTCACCAGCCACCGCTGATCCTACACCTCTCACCTACAAAAATGAACACCCTCCTCTTCGTCTCTCTCAATTCACACTTCACCACCACCAAAATCTTCAGCTCTTTGCTATCATTACCTGCGGCAGCATACTACTAGTACTATCAGCCATGTCACCATCCCTCTCTGTTCCATTCCTATCCCCTCCCCTGTCCTCAGCAGCTCCCTGCTGCAGGGCAATAAGGCTGGCAGCTGCCACCACCCCAGTGGCGCCGGTTTCTGCGGAGGTGGAGGCGGCAAAGCTGGAACCTAGAGTGGAGGAGAGAGATGGGTACTGGGTTTTGAAGGAGACGTTTAGAGGAGGGATTAATGTTCAGGAGAAGGTGAAGATTGAGAGGGAGCCTATGAAGCTTTTCATGGAAGGTGGGATTGAAGAACTTGCCAACATCTCTTTTGAGGAACTTGACAAGGCTAAGGATACGAAGGATGATATCGATGTCAGGCTCAAGTGGCTTGGGCTTTTCCATAGGAGAAAGCACCATTGTAAGTTAGTTTGATGTATATTTGTTCTTTTTATTCATTTTTTACATCTACTTATTGTTTTATGATTTGAATGACTCAGTTCAGCAAATTAGTTCGAATATTCGTAAGGGTAATGGTCTTTTTTGTCGATATTGCTATGTTATGTTGTCAGATTATTAATAAGAATCGCACTTTAGAACATGAATTTGTTTAATTAATGTGCGAAGTTGAAAGTCCGACAAGAAGATTGGCAGATTGTTTGACATCCTTTAATTACACCCATCAAGCATCTCATGGTTTCCATATGTTCTTAATCAAATTTTCTTGACCAGATGGTAGATTTATGATGAGATTGAAGCTACCAAATGGTGTCACAACAAGTGCACAAACGAGATATCTTGCGAGTGTGATAAGAAAATATGGCAAGGATGGCTGTGCGGATGTCACAACAAGGCAAAATTGGCAAATCCGTGGAGTAGTACTGCCTGATGTGCCGGAAATTTTGAAAGGTCTTGCCGAAGTTGGATTGACGAGTCTGCAGAGTGGCATGGACAATGTGAGAAATCCAGTTGGAAATCCTCTTGCAGGCATTGACCCACTTGAGATTGTCGATACAAGACCTTACACAAACTTGTTGTCTCAATATATCACTGGGAATTCACTTGGAAATCCAAATGTCACAAACTTGTAAGTGTTTTGGCTCCCGCATATGCTGAAAATACTGTTCCGTTCTTTGTATACAATTAGGGGCTTGATTTTTACATGAGTAGAAATACTTGATCTCTTAAGTTTGGTTCATCTGAGCAGGCCAAGAAAGTGGAATGTGGCTGTGGTGGGCACTCATGACCTTTTCGAGCATCCCCACATCAACGATCTCGCTTACATGCCTGCAACAAAGGATGGCAGATTCGGATTCAATTTGCTCGTTGGAGGATTCTTCAGTCCCAAGCGATGCGCAGAGGCAGTTCCTCTTGATGCCTGGGTCTCCGCTGATGATGTGATCCCAGTTTGCAAAGCAATACTAGAGGCCTATAGAGACCTTGGCTTCAGAGGGAACCGACAAAAAACAAGAATGATGTGGTTGATTGATGAACTAGTAAGTAATTGTTGTCCGAATTATAATAGTACTAGTTTCAATATGCGGTAGTAAGTGTAATCTCCCAAGTTACTGAATTTGGTGTACTATGTTTCGATATTATTACAGAGAAAACCCTCACAAAAATTTCGAAGATCTACATTATATAAAATGTTTAGTAGCAAATCGGAATGCGATTGAATTGTTTTTCTTCTATTGTGCACTAAATGTATATTGCCGAACACAAGAATTTTTGTTATAGTATTTGCCTGACAGTTTTTGAACATCGTACTAATGCAGGGCATAGAAGGATTTAGGTCAGAGGTTGTGAAAAGAATGCCTTTCGAAGACCTGGAGAGAGCGTCTTCTGAAGACCTGGTTAAGAAGCAATGGGAAAGGAGAGATTATATGGGTGTCCATCCGCAGAAACAAGAAGGTTTAAGCTATGTGGGACTTCACATTCCTGTAGGCCGGCTTCAAGCAGATGACATGGATGAGCTAGCTCGTTTAGCCGATGAGTATGGCACAGGGGAACTCCGGCTCACCGTGGAGCAAAACATAATCCTCCCCAATGTAGAGAATTCAGGAATTGAAGCATTACTCAAAGAGCCTCTTTTGCAAAATAAGTATTCCCCCAAACCTTCAATTCTCATGAGAGGATTGGTGGCCTGCACTGGCAACCAGTTCTGTGGGCAAGCAATCATTGAGACAAAAGCAAGGGCCTTGAAGGTGACCGAGGAGGTGGAAAGGCATGTGGCAGTGACTCGACCGGTGAGGATGCATTGGACAGGGTGTCCGAATACCTGTGCGCAAGTGCAAGTGGCGGATATTGGTTTCATGGGGTGCATGGCAAGGGATGAGAATGGGAAGCCTTGTGAAGGGGCTGATGTTTTCTTGGGAGGAAGAATAGGGAGTGACTCACATTTGGGAGATGTTTATAAGAAGAGTGTCCCTTGCAAGGACTTGGTGCCCTTGGTTGTTGACCTCTTGATAAGCCACTTTGGAGCTGTCCCTAGGGAGAGGGAAGAAGGGGAAGATTAATTCAAACAAACCGGAACGTTGGAGGGTTCGATGCAGTTTGCAATCGTTGCAGCCTGAAGAATTTTCATGGCACCGTCTTCTGGTGGCCGAAAAAGATACGGACGAAGAATCTATGGCGTTATGGAACCAAATAAGCTGACTTTTACACTTTACACTGCTTTAGTTTGGAGATTGGTTTTATATTATGTAAGAGCAACTTTGTAGAATTGTAATTCCTTGATTTCATTGATAACACAATATTACAAATATATACTAATCAATTGACTTGAGATACAAGTAATCCTAAGCCCACAGGGTTTACAAGACCTAGCCCAACAAAATCATAAATGGATTCTTCTACAGCATGGTGACAAGTTTGGACCTCAAGAGTGCGAAGCATGGTGATGGAAGCCTCTTGGTAAGAACATCCGCATGTTGGTTGATAGAAGGAATAAATTGCACCTTGTGGGTACCAATTTTTACATGTTAACTAACAAAGTGATAATCTACCTCAATGTGCTTCGTTCGAGCATGAAAAACCGGATTTGCAACCATGTAGGTAGTTCTCAAATGATCACAGAATAAGAAAATAGGTGGACGTACCGGATGACGAAGCTCACAAAGAACATAGGAAAGCCAAATCGATTCAGTACAAGCATGAGCCAAAGCCCTATAATCGGATTCAATGCTAGAACGGAAGACCGTTGGTTGCTTGGTGGAACTCCAAGAAATTAAATTAGACCCATGAAAAATAAGAAATCTGGAAGTGGAGCAACGAGTGTCCGGACCCCTAGCCAATCACCATCGGAATAGCCACGAAGGGTAGGAGGAACAGAGGAGCGCCAAAAAGTAATCCATGGTCAATAGTCACCTTACCATACCGGATAATACGTATAAGTTTTGCCGCAATCAGATGTGCGTGAGTAGGACGAGACATGAACTGAGAAAGATGATTGACCACATAAACAAGATCTGGACGAGTAAGGTGAGATACTATAGAGATCCCAATAGATGACGAAATTTCGAAGGATTAGAGAGCGAAGTACCATACTCATTAGATAACCGTGCATGAGAGGCAATCAGAGTACTGCATGGTTTACAATCAATCATACTTGTCCGCTTAAGCAAGTCGAGAGCATATTTAGTTTGAGAAAGATCAATACCAACATAAGTAGGTCAGACCTCAATGGCCAAAAAATGATGAAGCGGACCAAAATCCTTACATCAAATGCTGCAAAGCCACAAAATTATTCCCAATTAAAATAATATCATCTACATAAAGTAATAAGATAAGATGAGTAGTACCATGGTGAAAGATAAAGAGAGAGGGATTGGCCAAGCTTTGTACAAAACCATGACGAAGTATAAAATTACTAAAGCGGTGAAACCAAGCACCGGGAGCCTGTTTGAGACCAAAGAGTGCCTTGTGTAACTTACAGACGTGATGAGGGCAGTTAGGATCCACAAAGCTTGTGGGTTGGACCATAAAAACATCCTCTTGTAAGTGACCATGTAAGAATGCATTTTTGACATCCAGTTGACGAATGGACCAACCATTTATGACTGCTAAATTGAGTACATGATAAATAGTAGCTGGCTTGACAACTTGACTAAACGTCTCATCATAATCAAACCCATAATGTTATTGAAAGCCCATAGTAACTATACGAGCCTTGTAGCGCTTAATAGAACCATTTGCATGACACTTAATACGAAAAACCCATTTGCAACCAACTAAATTTTGAGAGGAATGTGACAGAACAAGAGACCATGTACCATTTTTAAGCAAGGCATTAAATTCATCTGTCATTTCAGCAAGCCATTAATGGAGGCGAGAAGCCTGCGTCAAACAAGTAGGCTTGGGCAGATCAGAAATAGAGGCAGGCCTGGCAATTCCTGACACGACTCGATAACCCGACACGACACGATACGAAATTAACAGGTGTTCGGGTCGACACGATAATGAATCAGGTCATTATCGGGTAACCCGATAAGCACCTGTTAAGATAACGGGTTGGTTCGAGTATACACGTGGGTAACACGATACACGATAAGCAGAATATTAATTTAATAATTTTATAACCCTAAAAAAATACTATAGTAATTATATATATTAATTTAACAATTTCATACCCCTAAAAACTATAATAATTATATATATATATATATATATATATATATATATATATATATTAAATTAACTATAATAATTATAATAATTATATATACTATAATAATTATACCCCCAAAATATTAACTATAATAATTATATATATATATATATATATATTAAATTTTATACCCCTAAAAACTATAATAATTAATATGCATCAGCCCTTTGAATAAAAAGGGAGGGAAAAAAGAAAATTATAAGAAAAGGAAACAAAAAAGAGAGGGAAAGATGGGTGAAAATGGAGTTTATGACACGTGATGATCTACTTAATATATATATATATATATATATATATATATATATATATATATATATATATATATATATATATATATATATATATATATATATATATATATATATACATATACCATTGAACTAGATGGGATATGAATTATACGAAACTAATTTTAACGATCCCAACCGTAACTTGTTTGTATATGCTTCGAGATCGCATCAGCAAAAAATTGCAAAAAACAAACATTCAGAGATCAAGTAACTGGACAAAACTTTTCGACGGTTATAAACGAAAAATCACGATTTAACGATTATTTTAACTCCAATTTTGATGATTTTTTACAGCTACACTCCTTGACCCTATATGAATACAATGAATGAATTCAATCTTCAATTAATATAACACAAGTGGATACCACAAAATCTTATATTATACTTAATGAAAGTATAAATAAACTCTTTAAGTGTTAGTGATTTTATCATTTTGATGAGATACGAATTCTACGAAACTAATTTCAACGATCCCAACCGTCAAACTTGTTTGTATATGCTTCGAGATCACATCAGCAAAAAAAACGCAAAAAACAAACATTCAGAGATCAAGTAACGGGACAAAACTTTTCGACGGTTATAAACGAAAAATCACGATTTAACGGTTATTTTAACTCCGATTTTGATGATTTTTTACAACTACACTCCTTGACCCTATATGAATACAATGAATGAATTCGATCTTCAATTTAAAATATTTACACAAGTGGATACCACAAAATCTTATGTTATACTTAATGAAAGTATAAATAAACTCTAAGTGTTAGTGAATCTATCGTTTTGATGGGATACGAATTCTACGAAACTAATTTCAACGATCCCAACCATCAAACTTGTTTGTATATGCTTTGAGATCACATCAGCAAAAAATCGCAAAAAACAAACATTCAGAGATCAAGTAACAGGACAAAACTTTTCGACGGTTATAAACGAAAAATCACGATTTAATGGTTATTTTAACTCCGATTTTGATGATTTTTTTACAGCTACACTCCTTGAACTTATATGAATACAATGAATGAATTTGATCTTCAATTTAGAATATTTTGAGAAAGGCTTCACAACCTTGAAAACAAAAACTTTCATTTTGCATATCCTTGGACATTTAATATTTGTAATAGATTAGTAGTGTATGTATTTTTTTTTTATTAGGCTCTTATTTTCGAGTGTAGATGTAGTAGTTAAACGAAAAATGTGTTTTAATGTTTTGAAGTAATATTTATGTGGCAATGTGTGGTATGTGCAAATTTAAGAAAGGACGGGAAAATGGGAAAGTGGTCTCGTCGAATGTGACAAGGCGGGAGATGAAAACCTAATTATTCGCCGGATCAAGACACCGATATCCTTTTATTGCATGCTTTAACCTACAAAAACACATTTTTTTAGAACGAGGTTCCAATTTGTTAGTAACATAAGCTCCTCAGTGCGAGTAATACGCTCAAACAAACGTACGAAGGGGCGACAAATTGGGGTTGCGACCAAAGAGACGAAAATAGGGACTAGACCAACCAAGACTCGAAGAAAGAAGAAAATTAATAATAAAGGTGGCTGTGAGGGTAGCTTCAACCTAGAGAGAGAACGGGGCATGAGAGGTGTTAAGGAGAGACATGTGACAGTGAAGATGTGAAGATGTTGGCGCTCCACAAGACCATTTTGTTCGGGGTGTGAGGGCATGATATATGATGAATGATTCCTGTATTTTGACAAAAGAAATTAAAAGAAGTTTTAATGTATTTTGTACCACCATTAGTTTGAATAAATTTAATGGACGAATTAAATATATTTTTCACCATATTGTAAAGTGATTCGAAGTGTGTTAAAACTTCGGATTTGGCATGCATAGGGAAAATCTATGAGTACCGACTATAATCATCTGTAAATAACACATAATAATGGAAGCTGGAAAGAGACGGAGTAGAGGACATTCAAACATCAAAGTGAATTAAATAAAATGGAAACGGAGCACTAATTTTATTAGAATCAAAAGGTAGTTTCTGCGAATTAGAAAGCTCACAGACAATGCTTTTGTTTGTCCACTCGTTTGTGAAAAGGGAGAACAGGAGCAAAGGCGATCGCTATTCACACATTTTTTTTTCTTTATGTTTTTATGGCATTCTCCACATGTCATTATTTCTCAAATAAAGTCAAATTCTAATAAATCAGTCCGTCTTCCATCCCTTGGAGTGTATGGAACTTCCTCATCTTTCGCGGAAAACCTTCTTCTTATGACACGATTTTTTTCACTTCTCCAAAAGCTTTTTGAATTAGGAGACTCATCGTTGAGGCGTCGGGACATGGTCTCCCAATCATTCTCTTCTTGGTTTTCTTGCCTATTTAACTCAATTTCTCTCGCCTTTGCTTCATCTCTAGCCTTGTCTTGCTCATATGTTTAACCTATCTCATTCCATATTCAGTGCATGTTGGCGAGCAAGTTCGTCACCTGTTTTGAATAATCATTATTTGAAGAACTCCCTCTTCCATCTTTTTTCTTAGCAGCCATCTTACTAATAGGCCTTGAGGTTTCTTCAGTTCGTGTGACTGACTTAATTGGGGTATCTAATGATGACACTTCAGTAGCTGATTCGTGCAATGAAGTCTCGTTCAACTGAACTTGTGGACCAGTAAGAAAAACTTTGTACTTGGGAGTATGCTTCACATGTTCCAACATTCGTGCCTTGTGAATGATTTCTCATTATAAAGATTGAACCTCATTTGAGCCTGTAGTTGCTGAAAAAATTGTGAAACAACATAAAGATTTACATAACAAATGTTAAAAAAACATATAAATTAAAATTTTAATTTATTAAATAGTAAAATCATATTACCACATTGGCTAAATTATCATCACTTTGATAAATTCCTTCTGCTTTTGCAAGGGTTTCTTGCCAAGCTTTTAAATCTTTGTGCAGGTGTCTGTATCTACTCGACATAGATTGCTTACTTCGGGGAGTGCCTTGACTCTGCTCGGCAAATTGTGCATTAATCTTTTTCCACATATGTTGCACCCTCATCTAATTTCTTGTGATCGGGTCATGAGTAACAAGCATTGAAGAATGAAGCAAAACATATGTCTTACCCAATCGGCCAATTTAACTTCTCATTCATTTTTCTTGGTAACAAAAGGATTTGGGAGGTATAAAAAAATATAGGAGATTGTAGTGAAAATAAATATTGAGTTGTGATGTGGATAATGAAAATTATGGTTAGGTATTTGTAGAAAAAATGTTGGTATTTTTTTGGATTTTTTACCGTTAGAATAATCTTGACCGTTGATTTCAACAATATTATTGTTGGATGCCCAAGATCTCGCCATGTGGTAGTTGAAGAAAAAGCTGCAACTTTTTATCGTTGGAAATCCAACAGTCTAGATGCAATGGCCATTGGAAATCCAACGGCTGGGTTTGCATAGAAAAAAAGTCATTTGACTCTATGTTGTGCCACGTTGGGGGGAGGGGGGCTCTGTCTTCTGCTGGCATCTCTCACTCTAAGGGGCGCAAGCCCAGGCTTCAGTTGCAAAGGAAGCTCAACGAGTTGATGCTTTTGGTCCAATAGCTGGGTACCGGCGAAAGGCTTTCTGACAGTCAAGTTAGTGAACAATTTTAGGCGCAAGCAGTGGGTAAGAGAATTCAAGTATAAAGATTGCGTTACCAGAGATGAACACTAGATGAGGTGTTTGTACTGTAGAGAGAGACTTTTTTCAGGATAAAATCCTCTTTCTAAGTCGGTAAAATCCTACATGATATCTAAAAATAGATATTGCACCCTCTTAGGAGTTATGACTACTTGAGGCACACTCCAATTCCTAGATTGTAGGAACTCCAAGACTTAATAAGGATCTAATTGTATCCATATCCAGATCATATCCCGTGTCTTGCAAAACAAGTATGGTCATCCAACAGAGTCGCTCGGACTTCACCTATTGCCCCAGAATAGTGTGATGGTTCCATCGTTGCTCCGTCTAATACAGCTCCAATCGGAGCTGGTGAGTCCATGATCGGACTTTTGAGGTAACTGTATTTGGATTAGCCTTGATCCGGCCCTAAAAAATCATGGTCCCACAAGAATAAAAATATAATAAAATAAACAAAACATTTTTTTTTCATGTTTATTACTAATCGCAAGCAAATATATAGCTTTAAACCTACCAGATTCTTAGATTTCGTAAGTAAATATGAAGTTATGTAAAAAGCTGGGATTACTACGAGCTACGCTGCATTTGGTTCGCGATTTTTTTTGCTCCAACAGACATGAAGTCATTAACAAAAAGGAAGCTTAAAGATTGCCAGGCAAAATAAATCTTACAAATGAGTGGTGAAATGATACATGTATAGAGAGATTGAGAAAGAGCAGTTCAGAAACAAATTCTTCTTTGCTACTGACCAAAAGAGGTCATAAAATAGGCTCAACTTGAAATGCGATCCATTGATGATGAATTAGAGGCAAGAGTTAAACAAATCTTCAGCCACTCCATTGATACAAATAGTTTAGTTTTAAGATCCATCATTTGAAAATCATCCCTCCAAATTAGACTTGGCAATTTTTTACACGACTTGTTAACCTGACACGAAAATAACAGATTTTAGGTCAACTCGATAAGAAAAAAAGTTAGTTTGATAATTTTAAACTACTCATAAACCTTACTACAATAGCCGTAGAATTTAAAAATACCGAAGTGAGATTAAAAAATTCCAAAACACATTAAAAATACCACATCATTTTAAAAATACCAAAGTGTTGTAGGTCTAATTTACTGAACAATTATAAAGGATAGAGAGAGGGTGGCCGGCGACACAGAGAGAGAAAATAGAGATGTGTAATTTTGAGGTGTGTGGTATTCCACCCCATTGTGTCTTTATTTATAGTAGTATGGAAGGTGAATTCCTTACCCCAATAGGATTACAACTCTAATATGATAATATCTAGTTTAGGAGATATGATAGAACTTACTAAGGATATCCTAGATATGATAGGATTTACACAATCACATTCCTATAATAAATAGGACTATAACACTCCCCCTTGAGTGTGTATATACTCAAACAAAACATTGTATTAGGTCTTCAATGGATGAAGTAGATTAGTTGATGAAATCGTCGGCACAACGGGTGAATGTGAGTCTCAAATTAAAGAAAGTATGCATTGGTAGTAAAACTCAAAAAAGCTCACTATGGGAAAACCTACAGTAGGTACAAAACATATAGACTAAGGAGAAAAGTGAGAAGTATGCATAATGTCAAAAACAAACGTCATACGGGACGAAAGTAGTAAACCTCAAAAAAGTATGATCATCCTAGGATGGGTGCCTCACCAAAACCTCGTTAGGTAGCAAAAATCCGGTGGGAAAAATGTTCCTAATCATAGGGGAAAAGAGTACATTAAGATAAAGTGAGTATGCTTTTGGATACTCCCCTTGAGTTTGACATAACTTCCAAATAAGAGAACTACAAGCTATTTAACTCAGAAAGTTTACGCGTACCGATTCCTTGGACCAACTTCTAAAAAGTAGACTTGGGCAATGACTTCGTGAAGAGATCGGCCAGGTTGTCCTGGGAATGGATTTGCTTGACTTAAATGTTTTGATGCTGTTGTTGTTAGTGAAAATAAAAGAACTTCGACGCAATGTGCTTGGTCTTGTCTCCCTTAATGTATCTCTTCTTCAATTGATCAGTACATACAATATTGTTTCAAAGATTGTCGTAGGAACGTCAACAATTGTAAAAAGACTGCTAGTGCTTCGAATATGTTCCATGAATGCTCTCAACCAAAAACATTCACGTGAGGCTTCATGCAAGGCGAAAATCTCAGCATAGTTCGAAGAAGTCGCAACCAACGATTGCTTGGTAGACTTCCACAAAATTGTGGTGTCTCTAACGGTAAAGACATAACCCGTTTGAGAAAGTGGCTTATATGAGTCAAATAGATAACTTGTATCAGCATAACCAACAAGGCGAGAATGAAACCGATGACCGAAGGGGCGGCGACGACTTCCCTAGAGGATTCATGGGTGTAGAATAAGCCCAAATCCATCATACCCTTGAGGTAGTGGAAAATGTTTTTAACACCATTCTAGTGTCTATATGTAGGCGCATTAATGTATCTTGCCAAAAGATTCACAGCGAATGAGATGTCGGATCTAGTGCATTGAGTCAAGTACAATGAAGCACCAATTTCATATAGGTATGGAACCTCAGGCTCTAAAATCTCATCCTCAACTTCTTTAGGACAGAAAGGATCTCGTTTAGCATCTAGGGTCTGAACGACCATAGGAGTACTCGAAGGCTTCGCTTTATCCTCATTAAAACGACGTAACACCTTCTGGTAGAGTTCGATTGATGGACTAGGATTTCATTCGAACAGTGCTCAATCTCTAGACACAGGCAATATCGAGTTTTCCCAAGATCTTTCATCTCAAATTTCGATTTCAAGTGAGCGGCAGTTTCCTCAAGCTTTTCGAGAGTCCCTATAAGATTCATGTCATCGACATAGACTGCAATGATTGCAAATTTGAAATTTGACTTCTTAATAAACACGTATGGGCATAGTTCATTGTTCACATAACCCTGACTTGTCAAATATTCACTCAGACGGTTATACCACATCCGTCCAGATTGTTTCAATCCATAAAGTGATCTCCTTAATCGAATTGAGAGGGTGTTCCGTGGTTTAGAACTATTTCATCTAGTCAATGTAAGTCATTCAAAAACTTTCATATAGATTTCCGTATCAAAGATCCCCATAGAGATACGCGGTTCCACGTCCATAAGTTGCATATTCAGTTTTTCAGAAACTACTAAACTGATAAGGAAGTAGAACGTTATGATGTCCATTAAGGGAGAATACTTTTCCCCGTAATCAATCCCAGGGTGTTGAGAGAAGCATTGCTATAAGGCATGCTTTGTATCACACTATTTCATTATTTTCATTACATTTTCTTACGAAAACCCACTTGTAGCCCATGGGCTTAACATGTGGTGGAGTAGAAGCTACAGGCCCAAACAATTTACGTTTCGCAAGCGAATGAAGTTCGACCTGGATTGCTTGTTTCTAGTTTGATTAGTCAGTTCTACATCAAAATTCATCACCAGAACATAGTTCAATGTCATCGCTAAGCATGATGTCAATAGCTACTGTGCATGCAAAGGCGTCGTCAATGGTCATCTCATTTTGATACCAAACCTCATCCAAAACTACATAATGGACCGAAATCTCACGATTCTTGAGAGGCCGGTTTGTTTCGTCTAAGACATCATCGTAATCCAGAATAAACGGATGAGTAAGCGATGGTTGGATTCATACTAGGATCACTAGTTTGTGCCATTTTCTTCTTCCAGGGTTGTGAATCCTTTGAACCAGGAGGTCTGCCACGCTTCAGGGTAAGAGTAAATGATTGGCTAGTTGCCAACGTATAGTGAAGATGCGGCCGACCCTTCTTTGGGGACGGTTTATCCTTCTTGGACAATGTTATGGAGTACTTTAGGTACGTCGATCCTTGCAAGTGTGTTTGCAGCTGGTATATGTGATCTTGTCATCTTAGCAAGATCAGTAAAAGCATCCGGCATGCTTTGAGCAACGCTTTGAAGATCTAGAATACGACGCACTCTAGTTTCAGACTGGGCAGTGCAGAGATCTAAATGAGACATAGTGGGAGCAAACCATGATAATTTATGGTGTTCTATAGGAATGTTGGCGTTCTTATCTCCCCCTAATGACGGGAAGATTGTCTCATCAAAGTGACAATCCGCAAAGCATACGTTGAAGAGATCTCATGTCAAGGGCTCTAAGTAGCGAATAATTGATGGCGAAACATAATCGATATAGATTCCCATTCTTCTTTGATGACCCATTTTATATGTAGTGACGACGCTATTGGTACAAAGATCGCGCACCCAAACACACGTAAATGCGAGACATTAGGCTCGTATCCAGTAACCAACTATAATAGTGAATGAGATTGGGTAGCGGTAGGCCTTAGGCGGACCAACATAGCTGCATGCAATATTGCATGGCCTCAGGTAGATACTGGCAATTTGGTTTGCATAACCAAAGTTCGAGCTATTGATTGAAAGCGCTTTATGAAAGCTTTTGCCATGCCGTTTTGGGTATGAACACGGGGTACAAGATGTTCAACATCAATTACAATTGACATACAATAATCGTCAAAAGACTGTGACGTAAACTCTCCAGGGTAGTGAGCTCTAAGCTTAATGATTTGAGCTAGGAGTTTCGCAAAAGCAGCATTGCGTATGGACAGTAAGCAGGCATGTGACCAACATGTCGATCCATCAACCAACACCATGAAGTATCTAAATGGTCCACATGTTGGTTGGATAGGTCCACAAATATCCCCATGAATCCTCTGAAGAAACTTGGGAGGGTTTTGATTAGTCTTTGTACATGAGGGTTGAGTGCTCAACTTCCCTAAATTGCATACTTTGCAAGTCGGGAGTCTAATATAAGAGGTTATATGATGCCCGTGTGAAGATTTGAAGATACAGCACATTATACCTTATCCTGGATCTCCCATATGGTCATGCCGAAGCAACAAAGTGCTCTGGAACCCAGGCTCAGGGTCAGCCCTACTTGGTGGATGTCTATGGCTAGAATGGTTTTGATGTATAACCCATTCGGGAGATGTTCCAGCTTCTCGTGAATACGCTTCTGACCATATTCGTAAAAAGTGATACAAAGAAATTCAGAATCATTCTCTTTAGTGGTTTCAATATGATATTTATTATCTCGAATATCTTTAAAACTTAGCAACGTTCTTTCAGAACGAGAAGAATAAAGGGCCTCTTTAATGGTTAATTCGATACCATTGGACAATATTATGCGGGCCTTTTCGTATCCTTCAATTAGGTTGAATGAGTCTGAGAAGGTTGTCAGAGGTGCATTTTTAGGTACGAAGTCAGTAAAATAGTGTTGCTCACGTAAGATGGTGTGCGTGGTAGCACTATCAGCTAGACAACTAACTTCCTCATTAGTCATACCTAGAAATAATTTAATTTAATTGGTCACATGCATAAATTAAATTCCATTCATTCAATTAGTCAATCGAGAAATAATATCCATAAATAATTATCCATAATTCAAAACAAACCAAACCAAACAAATTATTAAAAAAACTTAGAAAAATTGTTTGAAAAATTAAACCACAAGCCTAAAAAAAAGAAGAGAGGTTCGGTCACTAGAGGTAAAAACCACCCAAACATGTCTTACAAAAATAAACTTTATTCTTCCATAGGAGTGGATGCCTCCTGAAATCTGAAACATCCATAGTTGTGATAATATCTTCAAGATGTTCCACATGTGCAAAGTTAGACTCACGACGATGATACTTGGCTATAGCCCCATGAGTAGCTCGGCATACGCTTGACCAATGGTCATTTGATCCACATCAGTAACATATGTCCAATTCAGTGGAACCGATTGAACATTAGCTTTTCCCTTGTTCTTGAAGTTAGTGGCCGTAAGGGCAAGGGAATGCATTTCTGGATCGAATTTCCTCCCTTGGCAAGGCTTCTGCTCTGTTGGCCTTGGGCCCATGGCTAGGGTTTTTTCCCATTTCCATAGCCATGCTGGTTCAGCTATTGTTTGCAGTTGCTAGAATTAGTTGCATGCGCTTCAAGCGTAACGTTCGAGCCAGTGGGTCGAGCTTGATGATTATTCATCAAAATCTAGTTCTGCTTTTTAGCGTGAAGTAAAACAAAGATCAAATTCAAAATTTTGGTGAACTGATATGCCCTATATTGTTGTTGCAGGACAATATTGGTGGCATTGAAAGATCTTCTCCAGGATATCCTGTTTAGTCAAGTCCTCGTTATAGAACTTGAGCAGTGATTGGATTCTACAAATTTCAGAGTTGTATAGTGATTAGATTCTACAAACTTTAGAGTTGTATACATTCACGGACTTAAAGTCCTGGAAGCATAAATGCTGCCGGTCGTGTCTTACTTCAGGCAAGTAAATGTCTTTCTTGTGATTGAAGCGATCGGCCATGGCGAGTGACAGGGCGCATGGATCCTCTTCAGTGAGGTGCTTGATCTGCAATGCATTATGAATGTGTCTTCAAATGAAGATCATGGTGGGAGCTTTGTTAGCTTCGTTAATCGGGACGTCCAAAGCCTCTTCGATGGTGTCTCATAGACTTTTAGCGGTGAGATGGAGTTTTACGTCTTGAACCCACTTCAGGTAGTTTCTTCCATATACTTCTAAAGTGGTGAAATCGAGCTTGTTCAAGTTCGACATTTCCCTAAATAGAGGGTAAAAAAATGTGGTTAGTCATATGGGAAGCCATAGACATAGAGTTTAGAACATTCAGGCTTTATAGACATGTATAGGTTTAATTTAAACATGAAAGCTTCGGGTTTCATGGTGTAAGTTTTGAATGAAAGCTTCGGGTTTCATGGTGTAAGTTTTGAATGAAAACTTTGGGTTTCAAAGGCACTAAATTCGAAACAACGTGTTTGATTTTAGTTATATACATCTAGTTGAAAAAAAGGAGGTACCTGAAAGAACACATAATACAAGGTACAACCTTAAGTGTAATGGGTTTGTGTTGCTTTAGGAACTCAAGTGTGACCGCTTCGAGATTCCGAAAGAAAGTCATGTTCAAAGAAGAAAAATAAATTATTGAATTATTAATGGCCAAAAGTGGGCTTCAGTCCGATAATCCTTTTAATTAATTCAATAGATCGGGACCATTCGGAGTCGACCGTGGAAGGAAAATAATGACATTCGGGTCATATTGGCTTCGATTGGCTGCAAGCCACAAGAAAATTATAGCTTCATTAGCGTTAACTAAAACGTCCCAAAAAATATATAGGTATGTTATGAAGTGGGGATGCCAAAAGATGGCATCGGGTTGAAACAATAACTGCACGGGGTAAGGCCTGCAGCACGCGATAGGCCATTGGGCCACGGGAAAACCGTAGGGTCGTGGGTCTGGGATGAAGCCTAGCAGCGTAAGGCTGCTAGAGGTGGACCAAAAGGAGTGGGGCCAACAAGCCCAGCTTGCACTGGCTTCAAGTTTTGGGCCACGACATTGCAAACCCAGCAGCGTAGGGGCTGCTACAGGCGGTCTGAGACGCAGGGATAAGTCAAGCAAGCAACAAGCTTGTTGGTTTCGGCTAGGGGTACGAGGACAGGGCCCAGAAAACATTAGGCTTACTGGAAATAGGCTAATATGCATGGGACAGGCCCAACAAAGACTGCAGGCCTGCTGGAGTGGGTTGGGGACTTTAGGCCTGTGGAAAACCTAGGCCGAAGGCCTAGTTGTCGGTGCATGTGCAGCAAGCCTCGATGGTTGCTATTGTCAGTCCAAGCGCCGCACAGCGCGGCTTGGCTGTAGGTTAGTCGGCGTGCCATGGTGCTAGCGGCGGCGGGATATGGAGCCACGGCTCAGTTGTGGAAAATCCTAGATTTTTTTTTCGATTCTAGGGCTTGAAAAACCCTAAATTGCTTCTAATTTCTTTCAATTCTTTGATTCACAAATTCCAAATAGCAAAAATTGCGTAATGCATGAATGACACACCCCGACCCGGAATGTCCACTAGGACTCCGAATCGAGCTGTGCTGGCCGACACCTGGAAGGTGACGAAGCCATAAAGTGATGATATGGAAGAATGTGAATAAATTTAAACCTAAAGGTACCTTACTATCAGAGTGCGCTGTCAGTGGGTATGGACCCATTTCACACACGTTGTCAGAGCATAAGTAAAGTACAGTAGTGTGGGTAAGGATCATACCCTCAGAAGTAGCCACCTAAACTGAGATATGCCACGAGTCCTTGTCGATAAAGAAACTATGCTACTAGAACCTGGAGTGGCGCAAAACAAAAAGCGTGAGTGGGCAAAAACAAAGTTTTACAAAATCACTTCGATATAAAAGTTGTAACCCCTCTTTGTAAAACAAGTATACTTCCCAAAAAATATATATACGTACTAATACAGAAAAACCATTAATCAACCAATCTCATCAAATAAGCAATGCCATGCCCGAATGAACCATAACCAATGATCAACATATACCAAATACCATCAAATGATCAGGTGATATCTCAACTCAAATCATGCCGGCAATATATATATATATATATATATATATATATATATATATATATAATAGTTAGCCGGAGTCACCTCTAGTGACCTGTACGGCTGAATCTATGGCTCCTCAATCAAATCCTCAATCCATCTCTCAATCAATCATCAATAATTAATAATCAGTAATCAGCACCCATGATGGAACCACCTAATGTGGTCTGTGCGTCAAGCTGGGTATATACGCTCTGTGCTACGATCACGTGAAGGCTAGCGACGAATCGCAAGTCACCTACGAGTCGGAACCACCTAATGTGGTCTGTACGATAGGTTGGCACCTGCCTTGGATCCAAGGTGAGCGTACGGTGCGGGAGGTGAACGATCACGTGAAAGCTAAGCCCTGCTCGGGCGGCACAACCCCGATGTGCAGGTAATGAGCCATATAACAATCTCATCGATATCACCTTAATCATCACATCACAAACACATACTTACTTGACTTACCTGGCGCCCGCGGTGCATCAATATATATTCACACAAATATATATAAAAATATAACTATGGCATTCGATATGGCATTCATTTCATAAAAACATTTTAAAACGCATTTCTGGGAAATCAATCAATTATATATATATATATATATATATATATATATATATATATATATTTATACTGAAAACCAAAAGCCCAGTCACCTGGAGTTCACCCTTCAACTCCCTAGCACAACCCATCAAGGCGTCATGACGATCGGCGCCTAGAACAATCATCAAATCATGCCTCAGAAATCATATCGATAGAATATATAACTTATATAAAACACGTCACTATACAGTTCGATCTGGAAGATCTGCAACTCAGATTTCCAATCTGTAACTTCTCATGATTCACATTATGCTTATAGAACAACATACTAAAGTTTCGTTATGATCCAACGGTTGGATCTCCGCCAATTTCCAAAACCGAGTGGCGATTAACCATTTATTTTATAACTTACAAATCCAATTCGGGAAGATCCACATGTCAGATTCCCAATCCGTAAGCTTCTACATTCTTCAAATATTAAGTACTACCATGTATCAAAGTTTGGTGACGATCCAACGGTCGGATCGTCGATTCATATTTTTACGTAACCCCGAATCGTAATGAAATTAGGTTCGAATGATCATCAAACGTCATTCATTCACCAAAACTGAATTCAGAACATGAATTATGGCCTGAAAATAGCATTAGTGGCTCGCTGGCCACGCGTCGCCGCACGCGCCGCCCTGGGTGGCGGTCGGCCGCCCCGGCTCGCCGGAAAATCCAACTTTCTCTAAAAATTCTCAAAATTTGGAGAATTGAAGATCTCAAAGAGTAGAACAACTTTCATACCTGTGACGAAGGCCAATTCGGTCAAGAGAGTCTCCAATTTCACCAAAACTGTACGAAACCCTTGAATTTGGTGTGATTCGATTCGACCTCCAAACTTGTTCCGACGCCTCCAAACTTGTTTGGGCTTTGTTCCAGACCTCAAGAGGATGCCATGGGTGGTGGTAATTGGAAGAAATTGCTTCGGGATTGGGTGATTCGAAGCTAAAGCCGCCGGATGACCCCGTGGGTTTGTGGCTTCAAACTGGAAAAATGGGAAATAAATTGGGAATTCTAACACTACATAGATGTAGGGCTCGTCAAGGGCTTTTCATGGACACCAAGATCACCGAAAACGGAGTTCGGACGAGGGAGAAACGAGCGGGTCAAGGGGTCAGGTTCGCGGGTCAAGGAGAAGACCCGGTTCATTCCCCTCATTCTCTCCTCCCTTCATTCTCTCCTTTCCTCTTCCTTTTATTCGCTGGTCTCTTCTCTCCCTTCTCCTCATTCCTCCATTTATTTCCCTTTTCTCTTCTTATCTTTCCATCACAGCCATCCATTTATTTTCTTTTAATCTGGGCCACACATATGGCACCCCAGATTTCTCCAAAACAATTAAATTATCATTTTAACCCCCAACTTCAAACGTTAATAACTTCTTCTATATAGCTCCAAATCACGAACCACTTGCGCCCATGCGTCCGTAGCGACGAGTACTACGAGAATATTCCAAGAAAACAAAACTTAGGTGACACGATACTGTCATTAACCTCAGTCAACGCACGAGCCTCGAAGGGTAATTTCGTAAAATCACTTATTAAAAATTTATACAATTGTAAAATCAGGGACGGACTGTCACAATCTTCCCCCCTTAAAAAAATTTCGTCCTCGAAATTTAAACAATAATTACTATCCATTAATAATCATAAAATTACCTGGGATAGATATCCCTCCTCCGATCCTCTGTCTTCCAAGTAGCTTCTTCCGTTGAATGATTCCTCCATAAAACTTTTACCAAGCTCACAGTCTTATTTCTTAGAACTTTGTCTTTCCAATCTAAGATAGTCAATGGTTCCTTATTATCTGATAAATTTGGATTAATTTTCAAAGGCTGAACCAGAATAATATGCGACGAATCCGCTACGTAGTGCCGAAGCATCAAAACATGAAACACATCATGAACTTACGACAACTCTGGAGGTAACTCAAGCCTGTAAGCAACTTCATCGACTCGCTCGGTGATCACATAAGGTCCGATGTCTCTAGAACTTAACTTACCTTTCTTCTCGAACCGAATCACACTTCTCCAAGGTAAAAATTTCGAACACACCCAATCACCTACATAATACACTCGATTAGTGGCATGTCTGCTAAGCTCTTTTGCCACTCCTGGGCTGCTTTCAGGTTAAACTTAATCACTTAAACATTCTGAGTAGACTCATCCATAATCTCAGGGCCCGCAAAATTCTTTCGACAACTTCTGACCAACATAAAGATGTACGACAAGCTTTTCCAATAAATGCCTCAAATGGCGACATACCAATACCCAAATGAAAGCTGTTGTTATAGTTACATCCCATCAAATCCAACCGCTTATGCTAAGCGTCACCAAACTGCAATATTGAAGATCTTAGCATATCCTCCAACATCTGAATCGTCCTCTCAGATTGCTTATCAGTTTGAGGATGATAAACCGTACTATAAAGTAACCTTGTATCCAAAACCTCCTGAAATGCTATCCAAAACTTTTAAGTGACCAACATACCCAAAAAGTTCAACAGATCCGTAAGCCCGAATCTCTTTTCCATAAAACAAATAAATAACTGCTGCACTTGTTTGGAAAGGTTGTTGCTCTTCACTAGAGTAAAATGCGCCGACTTAGTAAGTCGATCAACTATCACCTAGATGCCATTATAACCATTTCATGTAAAAAAAACTTGCACACATAATCCATAGTAATATTTTTCCACTTCCACTATAGAACGGAAAATGACTGCATCAATCCAAAATGCGTCTTTCTTTCCGCTTCAACCTGCTGACCAATGATACACATACTTACCTACTCAGCAAGTTCTCTTTTCATACCCGGCCAATTGGAAAATGGTTAAATGGTATGATACATCTTAATACTTCCAGGATGCATAGCATAAGTTGAACCGTGCGCTTCGTTCCAAAATTGTTTTCTGTAATTCCATAACATTAGGTACATACATCTTGTTCTCTTGCATAAACATGCCATCTGATTCTCTAACTCTGAGATCTTTCTTTTTCTCGATATTCTTTTCCTCAATTAATTCCTGGTTTCTTCATCAATCCTCTGGGCATCGAGTATACAATTAATTAAAATAAGCCTAACTTGGATACTAGCAAGCAATGCTTCTTCTCGATCTTCTATTTCCAACCTTACTCCAGTAGATCTCAAATCCGCAAGAAGAGGAACATAACAAGCATACAAAGCATTTATTCTCACGAGAGTCTTCATATTAAGTACATTAGCCCAAACATTTGCACGATCACCCTGGTCGTGCAATTATAATCACTAAGCAATTCAATCCACTTTCGTTACCTAAAATCAAGATCCCTCTGAGTAGACAAATATTGGAGACTCTTATGATCCGTAAAAATCTTGCACTTCTCACCAATAATATAATGTCTCCATAACTTCAAAGCAAGGATGATAGTCGCAAATTCCAGATCACAAGTAGGGCAATTCATCTCATGAGGTTCCAATTGCCATGAAACATAGGCAATTACCCTACCATTTGCATCAATACACATCCCAAACCATCCAAGGAAGCATCCTTATAGACCTCATAATTCCCGTTATCATTTGAGAGTGCTAACACAAGTGCATGAGTGAGGAAATACTTCAACTGTTGAAAACTTTGCTCTCCATTTTCATCCCACTCAAACTTAACCTATTTTCTCGTCTATCTCGTCAATGACAAGGCAATGACTGGAAAATCTTTCAGAAACCGTCCATATAGCCTGCTAAGCTAAGAAAACTCCGAATCTTAGTCACGGTTCGCGATTGTTCCAAATTCTCAACTTCTGCTACCTTTTAAGAATCCACTCGAATACTTTAAGTAGATATAACGTCCCAGAAATGCCACTTGATTCATCCAAAATTGGCATTC
The DNA here is from genome assembly GCA_024362995.1 of Heteromeles arbutifolia. Taxonomy (NCBI): domain Eukaryota; kingdom Viridiplantae; phylum Streptophyta; class Magnoliopsida; order Rosales; family Rosaceae; genus Heteromeles; species Heteromeles arbutifolia. Next base: position 26,138,826 of record JANCRC010000002.1, read on the forward strand.
GCTAAACTTAGAATACATCGACAATCCCTCAATCTTTGTAATACCAATTTAAGATGTTTAGCATGCTCTGCTCTATTCTTAAGTATACCAGAATATCGTCAATGAAAACGATAACAAACCTGTCGAGATATTCCTGGAATACTTCGTTCGTCAAACTCATAAAATTCGTCAATCCGAATGGCATCACCAAAAACTCATAAAGACCATAACGAGTTCTGAAAACCGTCTTAGGGACATCATCACTCTTAATCTTCAATTGGTAATAACCAGACTTCAAATCAATCTTTGAAAATACACAGGCACCCCTAAACTGATCAAACAATCATTAATACGCGGTAATGGATAACGATTCTCGATCGTTACCCGATTCAATTGTCCATAGTCAATGTATAGCCTTAATGTCCACATTCCTCCTCAAAAATAAACTGGGCTCTCTACGATGACATACTAGGTTGAATGGAACCTTTATCAACCAATTCTTGCAACTGACTTTTCAATTCCCTTAACTCATCATGAACCAATCTCTAATATAAGGTCCGTACCTGGAAAAAAATCGATAGAGAACTCCACATCTTTGCCTGGCGGCAATCCAGATAAATTCTCAGGGAAAACGTCAGGAAAATGTCTAACCACCTTGACCTCTTCCACACTACTCAGAGTAATATCTCTTAGTACCGCATGAACTAAATATCCTTGGTAGCCTTTCGATAACGATCTCTTTGCTCTCACAACAGAAATAACGGCGTACCTCACTCCACTTTGCATACCCCCAAAAGTAACCTCTGGTCATCCAGGTACCTGATTACAATGCCCTTCTGTAAATCACATACTATCTAGCATTCATAATCTTTTAGAGAGACTTCCCAAAGCTTAGAAATGAAACGTGTAACACAGTGAAATATAATTATATCCAGCTTGTAATCTATTCTGATTTCTGCTTGCTTGAACTAGTATAAGAGTCCAAAAATAGCTTCCTCATAATGCCATCATCCTCTGGAACAACCAATAAGAAACTGTGGTTGCCCAGGAAGTTAAATTGTATATCCTCAAACATTCTTCTGCTCTAACCAAAGGCAGACTCGCCTAAACTGAGAATTTCCTTCAATCATATCAAGTGGAGCCTCGACTTTAATTCCTTTTATATCTCCACCCTTGATTAGATCATGAATACAAACTTTTATATCACAAGGTGAGAGAAATTAATAACAACTCACCTTTCTATCTTAGCTAATCCACCAATGCTTTGTCGTCAAAATTTTAGCGCCCACTTAAGGAAAGAAAAACATCGCCAATACTTTAAACTTTAGGGCTGGAAGAATACAACTTCCCACTTAAGCAAAGTTACCACCAATTGAAATACCACATGAACATAACATAGGTTCAGCACCATAATTACTGATTCTCCCATTCTCAACATATACAAAATATTTTGCATTAAGAGTGTACAATATTACTTCCCAAATCCAATCGTACACCCAAAGTGATCTTCCCAAAGTGCTTTTCCGTTAAATACTACCACTTTAACACCATCGTCCCACGAGACTATCCTAGAGTCTTAACAAGGTAGACTTCGCAAGAATTCCAATAGATGATATCCTAACCAATATTGACAAGGAATCAAACTACTCTGAGATTCCAATCTCAACGTTTAATATTGATGGCTAGAGGATAAGTATCGAATCGATTAGTAAAGCATCTGATAACATCCAATAATAGGTTAACCCAAATTTATGCCATCCACTTGCCTCTGCATCAATCCTTAAAAAAAAAGAAATTCTTCACTTTCATTCCAAAGACATTCGCCAAATGCTCTTCTAAAACGTCAACAACTCGACCAAATTACCACAACTTAGAGAAGCTAACATATTTTCTCGAAATCGACAAGGTGGCAAAATCCAAATATTAGACACGAAAACCAAGAATGCTCACATCACGCATGTGATGAATGCAATACTGCCCAACTTATGCTCTGATACCAAACTGACACACCCCGACCCGGAATGCCCACTAGGACTCCGAATCGAGCTGTGCTGGCCGACACCTGGAAGGTGACGAAGCCATAAAGTGATGATATGGAAGAATGTGAATAAATTTAAACCTAAAGGTACCTAACTATCAAAGTGCGCTGTTAGTGGGTATGGACCCATTTCACACACGTTGTCAGAGCATAAGTAAAGTACAGTAGTGTGGGTAAGGATCATACCCTCAGAAGTAGCCACCTGAACTGAGATATGCCACGAGTCCTTGTCGATAAAGAAACTATGCTACTAGAACCTGGAGGGGCGCAAAACAAAAAGCGTGAGTGGGCAAAAACAAAGTTTTACAAAATCACTTCGATATAAAAGTTGTAACCCTTCTCTGTAAAACAAGTATACTTCCCAAAAAATATATATACGTACTAATACAAAAAAACCATTAATCAACCAATCTCATCAAATAAGCAATGCCATGCCCGAATGAACCATAACCAATGATCAACATATACCAAATACCATCAAATGATCAGGTGATATCTCAACTCAAATCATGCCGGCAATATATATATATATATATACATATAATAGTCGGCCGGAGTCACCTCTAGTGACCTGTACGGCTGAATCTATGGCTCCTCAATCAAATCCTCAATCCATCTCTCAATCAATCATCAATAATCAATAATCAGTAATCAGCACCCATGACGGAACCACCTAATGTGGTCTGTGCGTCAAGCTGGGTATATACGCTCTGTGCTACGATCACGTGAAGGCTAGCGACGAATCGCAAGTCACCTACGAGTCGGAACCACCTAATGTGGTCTGTACGACAAGCTGGCACCTGCCTTGGATCCAAGGTGAGCGTACGGTGCGAGAGGTGAACGGTCACGTGAAAGCTAAGCCCTACTTGGGTGGCACAACCCCGATGTGCAGGTAATGAGCTATATAACAATCTCATCGATATCACCTTAATCATCACATCACAAACACATACTTACCTGACTTACCTGGCGCCCGCGGTCCATCAATATATATTCACACAAATATATATAAAAATATAACTATGGCATTCGACATGGCATTCATTTCATAAAAACATTTTAAAACGCATTTCTGGGAAATCAATCAATTTTATATATATATATACATATACATATATATATATATACTGAAAACCAAAAGCCCAGTCACCTGGAGTTCACCCTACAACTCCCTAGCACAACCCATCAAGGCGTCATGACGATCGGCGCCTATAACAATCATCAAATCATGCCTCAGAAATCATATCGATAGAATATATAACTTATATAAAACACGTAACTATGCAGTTCGATTCGGAAGATCTGTAACTCAGATTTCCAATCTGTAACTTCTCATGATTCACATTATGCTTATAGAACAACATACTAAAGTTTCGTTATGATCCAACGGTTGGATCTCCGCCAATTTCCAAAACCGAGTGGCGATTAACCATTTATTTTATAACTTACAAATCCAATTCGGGAAGATCCACATGTCAGATTCCCAATCCGTAAGCTTCTACATTCTTCAAATATTAAGTACTACCATGTATCAAAGTTTGGTGACGATCCAACGGTCGGATCGTCGATTCATATTTTTACGTAACCCCGAATCGTAATGAAATTAGGTTAGAATGATCATCAAACGTCATTCATTCACCAAAACTGAATTCAGAACATGAATTATGGCCTGAAAATAGCATTAGTGGCTCGCTGGCCACGCGTCGCCGCACGCGCCGCCCTGGGTGGCGGTCGGCCGCCCCGGCTCGCCAGAAAATCCAACTTTCTCTAAAAATTCTCAAAATTTGCAGAATTGAAGATCTAAAAGAGTAGAACAACTTTCATACCTGTGACCAAGGCCAATTCGGTCAAGAGAGGCTCCAATTTCACCAAAACTGTACGAAACCCTTGAATTTGGTGTGATTCGATTCGACCTCCAAACTTGTTTCGACGCCTCCAAACTTGTTTGGGCTTTGTTCCAGACCTCAAGAGGATGCCATGGGTGGTGGTAATTGGAAGAAATTGCTTCGGGATTGGGTGATTCGAAGCTAAAGCCGCCGGATGCCCCCGTGGGTTTGTGGCTTCGAACTGGAAAAATGGGAAATAAATTGGGAATTCTAACACTACATAGATGTAGGGCTCGTCAAGGGCTTTTCATGGACACCAAGATCACCGAAAACGGAGTTCGGACGAGGGAGATACGAGCGGGTCAAGGGGTCAGGTTCGTGGGTCAAGGAGAAGACCCGGTTCATTCCCCTCCTTCTCTCCTCCCTTCTTTCTCTCCTTTCCTCTTCCTTCTATTCGCTGGTCTCTTCTCTCTCTTCTCCTCATTCCTCCATTTATTTCCCCTTTCTCTTCTTATCTTTCCATCACAGCCATCCATTTATTTTCTTTTAATCTGGGCCACACATATGGCACCCCAGATTTCTCCAAAACAATTAAATTATCATTTTAACCCCCAACTTCAAACGTTAATAACTTCTTCTATATATCTCTAAATCACGAATCGCTTGCGCCCACGCGTCCGTAGCGACGAGTACTACGAGAATATGCCAAGAAAACAAAACTTAGGTGACACGATACTGTCATTAACCTCAGTCAACGCACGAGCCTTGAAGGGTAATTTCGTAAAATCACTTATTAAAAATTTATACAATTGTAAAATCAGGGACGGACTGTCACAATCTTCCCCCCTTAAAAAAATTTCATCCTCGAAATTTAAACAATAATTACTATCCATTAATAATCATAAAATTACCTGGGATAGATCTCCCTCCTCCGATCCTCTGTCTTCCAAGTAGCTTCTTCCGTTGAATGATTCCTCCATAAAACTTTTACCAAGCTCACAGTCTTATTTCTTAGAACTTTGTCTTTCCAATCTAAGATAGTCAATGGTTCCTTATTATCTGATAAATTTGGATTAATTTTCAAAGGCTGAACCAGAATAATATGCGACGAATCCGCTACATAGTGCCGAAGCATCAAAACATGAAACACATCATGAACTTACGACAACTCTGGAGGCAACTCAAGCCTGTAAGCAACTTCATCGACTCGCTCGGTGATCACATAAGGTCCGACGTCTCTAGAACTTAACTTACCTTTCTTCTTGAACCGAATCACACTTCTCCAAGGTAAAAATTTCGAACACACCCAATCACCTACATAATACACTCGATTAGTGGCATGTCTGCTAAGCTCTTTTGCCACTCCTGGGCTGCTTTCAGGTTAAATTTACTGAACAATCATAGGCCTAATTTACTGAACAATCATAAAGGACATGGGGTGGCCGGCGTCACATAGAGAGAAAAGAGATGTGTAATTGTGATGTGTGTGATATTCCACCCCATTGTGCCTTTATTTATAGTAGTAGGGAAGGTAAATTCCTTACCTCTATATGATTACAACTCTAATAGGATAATATATAGTCAAAGAGATATGATAGAATCTACTAAGGATATCCGAGATATGATTACTAAGGATATCCTGGATATGATAGGATTTACATAATCACATTCCTATAATAAATAGGACTGTAACACAAAGCACATTAAAAAAAAATCATAATAATTAATTTATAAGGTGAAAAAATGTGAAAAAAATATGCAAACGCTCATGGTCACATCCTCTGCGTTTTGACTGTGGGTATATTGTCATTTGGATCTTTAAAACCCTACAAACCCTCATGAATAGTGTTTTTAGGAGTTCAAAATAAAAAAATTCATAATAATTAATGTAGAAGTGTGAAAAATGTAAAAAGAATATATAAACGCTGATGATTGCACCCTCTACGCTTAGACGATAGTTACATCGTCGTTAAATTTTTAAAATCCTCCAAACCTTCATGAATGGTGTTTTTTGTTTGAGTGCAAAATTAATAATAATTAATATAGAAGTGTGTAAAAAATAATATATATATATATACACACACACACACACACATACACAATCACTCGTAATGACAAGGTTTACAACTTTGGTGAAGGGGTCAACCCCGAAATTTGACACCATAATCCATAAAACCTAGATTTATATTTAACCGTCGATTGTCGTTTACGCTCTATTCTTCTCACTGAGATTTGTTTTTTAGAATTTCTTGTTTGAAAAACATGATCTTTTAGCAGATGTAGAAAAATGAACATACCAAATCACGTTCCGAAGTTTATGGTTACCTGAAATATGAGTTGATGTTCTATAATTTCTAGAGACTTTATAAACTCCGAGCAATATTTTCACTAATCGTAAAAATCTGAATGTGATATCAATGATTCGAAATGGTCATCTTTCTGCATCCGCCAAAAGATCATGTTTTCAAAAAAGAAAATTTAAAAAAAATGAAATTCGGTGAGAAGATTGTAGCTTATTGATTTAAATATATTTTTTTAGCAGGTAACGAGTCGAGTCATATTAGCCTTTAATATTAACGGTCGAGTTCAGGTCAGGCCATATTAATTCTTCATTTTAACAGGTGTTATAGGACACGACCTGTTAAGATATTGGGTATGTCACAAAAACGGCACGAATATGAAAAACACGGCACGAATTCCAGATCTATTGCAAATAATCAGCAAAACTGAATTTTGTTTTGAATCATGAGCACTTAATTTGTTGTTTATCCCCACAGAGTTAATTTCTTATAATTAGATGACTAAATGATTTCCGATTTTGATAATGTTTTTATGTGGAACTTGATCAAGTGCTTGAATTTAAACTCTCTTCTTTTTCCCCTTACCAAGCATAGAAGTGATTGCGAAGTAGAATTGTGAGCCAGAACAACACATAGATTAAGCAGATAGGATTTGAACCATGCATGAAAGGGTATTGCAACAGATATCAAGAAAGCAGTAACAGATGAATAGAACATGGCAAATACCAAAAATATAAACTAATATTTGAAGAATTTCATGTATATTTATAAATTTCTAAAGTACAGTATATGTAGGAGTTACAATTGGTATTATACATGCACTTTGTTGATGTGGGACAAGACTACTATTTACCTTTAACTAATATGTATGTATATGTGTGTGTGTGTGTGTGTGTGTGTGTGTGTGTAACTCGCAACACTCCCTATCAAGTTGGAGCCAAGATGTCAAGCACGGCCAACTTGTTAAACGAGTTGGAAACACAATACTAGACATAACCTTAGTGAGCACATCATCGAGTTGATCTTCAAATCCCACAAACGGAAAAGCAATAGCTCTAACATCCAATTTTTCCTTGGTGAAATGCCGATCCATCTACGATTTTTTGTAAGATCATGTTGTACTAGATTATGAGCAATCTTAATAGCAGTCTTATTATCACAATGGAGTTTCATAGCACCCTTGGTTTCAAACCCAAGATCCCTCAGCAATTTCTTCAACCACAATAACTCACATACACCATGAGACATACCACAAAACTCAGCTTCTCTACTTGACCTAGTAACAACTTTTTGTTTCTAGCTTCTCCAAGTAACCAGATTACCACCCACAAAAGTAAAGTATCCAAATGTAGATCGCCGATCGAAGATAGAACCTGCCCAATTTGCATCTGCATACCCTCTGTGGATACAAAAAGAATCCAAAAAATTATGGAGCTGACACATGAACTTTTATCGGCAATTGACGAGAATGCCCTTATTGAACTGGCGAGGCCCACATTTATTACACGATCAATTCAACCCTCTTGAAGACCTAAGTGCTCCGCTGGCCAATGGCAAGGAGATAAGGCAAGAGAATTAAAGAGAGGATTAATAACTAATCCTTATCTTTAAGCTCTTCTTATTGAAGATCAACACAATCAAGTAAGAAATCACAACCATATCCAATCAAAGATACTGCATGACAATCCCCAAGATACTATTTAATTAATAATATCTTATTTCCTCCATCCAATAGATGACACAACTTGACTAACTGAATAACGACACATGGCATGAAAAACCTATACATGTGGCATGCCTTAACTCAAGAAAATAGTATTTAGAGAAAATAAAGGAAAACTTAAGGATAAAATTAGGCAAGGACGGATCCACATAGGGACCTGGGAGGTCTTAGGACTCGTTTGCGATCCTAAATCGCTGCTAGAAATTTTTCGGGGACCCCTCGTACTCGAGCATGAGGTTTGTGCAGGTTGTAGGTTGCAGTGGATATCTTCTTCTCAGAGAAGACGACCGCGCACGGAGAAGAAAGAAAATAGGGACACTTTGAGCCTCTCTCCTCCTTGCTTCTGCCATGGTCTCATCCATCGGTGCCACCCACTTCTCCTCCAACCTTTCTCTGTCGTATGGCGGGGCAGTACATAAGCCCAAATTTCCCCAAATTATTTCAACCACCTTAGTAATTTTTCTTATGGGTGAAATTTCCTACATAAGGTTAGTAAGATGGATATGATTTGTCATGGGTTGGTGAAATTTGGGGGTGGAGCTGCCATGGCTTCGGAAGAATGGGGAGGGAGACGGTTGGTGTAGGTATGGCAGCTGTGTTCTTAGTGAGAGAGAAGGTGGATGTTTGGAAACTAGTAAAAGAGAAAAATGGTGTGTTTGGTTAGAAAGATAGTGGGAGTTTGGGAGGAGTTTTATTTGACCGGTGTTTTAAATTTAGTGGTCCATATTAGATAATTAATAACTTAGGTACTCCCTAGTAACTTATGAAACCTCGTAATGGACGCTTGAATTATGATTTTATAATTTGTAATATTGTTTTGCATATGATTTTGAATGAAATGTATTATATTCAAAATTTTCAATGTTATTTTTGTCTATTAATTTTTTGACCTTTATTATTAGGACCCCCGAGTTTAAAATTCTGGATCTGCCACTGGAATTAGGCATGAAAAACAAACGAGGAAATTATGTGACTCACTGCTATGGAAGAGTAGACTGACTTTTAACATATTGTTGACCCTAAAAACTACCAAGCCTACGTGGCGCGCAGGCCGAGTAAATAATAAGCTAACTACGTCATTCGGTTGTGTGCGGGGCGTGCCAACTCGTCGGTCAAGCTTGGCTGGCTCGGCCTTCGGGTTATAGAGCCTGAAGACAAGGCTGCTAGTTCTGCGAAGTTCAATATCAAATTCGACTATCAATATGCCGAATGTAGTAACCTGGTAACACCTTACTTCGCCGAGAAGGCTGATGAGATGACCTCTGCCAATAAGGATTCGAAAATCCTTCTCGACCGAGACTTGGATAGATAACCAGTTGGCCCCTTCGCAGTGCTGTTTATCCAAACTGAAGGTGCTCCGCGGTCAGCTGATTCTACGGCGATAGTGTTGTTTATCCAAACTGAAGATTCCACCGGTTGCCTTCACAGTGCTGTTTATCCAAACTGAAGATGTGTTGGCGAAAAGGAAAATAAAAATCTCAAGGTTGTTGAGAGGTTTTGCGTAGAGCGAGGGTTTGCGCAGGGCAGATTTGTGTGGTGAGTTGGAGAGAGGTTGAATGGTGCCACTGCCTCTGTATTTATAGGAGCGTCTCTGCAATCAAGTCATACTTGGATTAGGACTCCGTATTCTGATCCAAAACTATCTCGTCTGTATTTTGATCCAAAACTATATCGATTAATCATTCTTCAATCAGGATTCCTGTTATCATGCCGCACACATCTCTATATCTCGTCAACCTCATCCTTGTCGAGACCCCTTAATGAATCAGGATTCCTGTTATCCGTAGGACTCTGCCTGCTTCACCTTTATCCAAACAGCACTTTTCCTAATAGAACCTGGCCGATCTCGGCCCATGGGCTAAATAAACCCCAAGCCTCCAAATAAAACCTTCTGGGCCGAGAACAATTCCAATTCGGCCCAACCTAATATTTTGGGCCTAAACATTGCCCCCTCGCTTCTGAGGTCTTCGGCCTGGAGATCTACCGGCCGAGCCCTGACCTTGAAGAAGCGAATCTCTTCATCACCCTAATCCTCGATTTCCAAGGAGCATTTATGAAGCACGATTTCACGATCTTCTTTCTGCCAACCGTCTTACTACATGGCGTCTTCTGCCATAATTGCCCCTAGTAATGACGCCTAAAGCGTGCGGTTCACTAAACCGTTGAATCTCTCACTAAGCCTAATCATTACACCTCGATCCGCTGATTTTTGAATAACCTGGCGATCGTGCAAGCACCAAAATGTCCTCTCCCATAAAACTCGCCGCCATACGTAAACGTGCATCCTCAAAATACGAAAAACTCGGTCTCTTCACCTGGATTCTCCGGATATTCATAATGATTAGAGTCTTTTCGACTAATTTCCCTTTTATTTCGAATTCTGAAACGATTGATCTTCCTTCAAGGACCCTATAAATACCAGAACTCTTTCATTTGTACCTTTATGCTTTCCAATTTTCTGAAATCTCTTGCTCTCACTCCCGAAACACCCAAGGAAAACCCCTTTTCTCCAAGATCCTTGCACTCAGACTCCAAACCAGAAACCCCTTTTTCTAGAAACCTCCCAACTATTAGCAATGGCTTCCTTTACCTCCCAGCTCTCCAAAGAATGCAAGAAATGCGAGAAGATCATCGATCCCTGTGCCATTAAAACCATTCACTTTGAATGCGACATGAACACCCCCCATCAGATCCTTGGTCCTCTTTTCAAAGCGGCCGTGCCATCCCCTATTACTGAAATTTTCAAAGCCGAGAGCCTGAAATTCCTGCTGCAAGGCTTCGAGTGGTCAAAGTGGAGTTCGGCAAAACCTCAAAGCTTCTGGCCCTCGACCACTGCAACCTGGGCGGCCTGGGTCGAGCGAATGGAGAAGGTTTTCGATGAGCAGTGGTGCTCGGCTACCAACACCATGGTCCTCCCTCTCAGCCCCGTCAGTCTCACCATCCTCGACGTCATGGCTCTTCTGGCGAGCTCCCCCTCTGGCATTCCAATCGATGCAGCCCTCTCTGGGTACCCGTCGAATCTGGACCTGAAAGCCCTTTTCGACAAGCGGGCCCTCGAGATACTGAGCGACGAAGGTCAAACACCCTCGAAGGAAGAGGTTCAAAAACTTCACAAGAACTTCTTCAACTACAACACCCTCTACCTCCATTTCGCCGGCCGAGGGGACGATGATCTGCGAGAAGGAGAGCACGAGGCATTTATCTTCTATTGGTACAATAAATACATCTGTTGTACCAAGTCGAACAAATGTCTGGTCGAGAACATGCCAGTGGCCGAAGCTCTGGCTAGCGGCCATACTTTGGCTCTTAGCCCGACGATCCTTGCTCACCTCCTCTGTTGTCTGGCCGAGATGACCCTTCACAAGGTCGACCTGCACCAGAGCGGCCCTCTCTGGGTCTTTCAACTCTGCTTGGTCCCCATTCGGCCAGAAATCGCCAACTTCTTGCCCACCGAGGTGCTTGGTGCTCAGTTGGCTTCCCGAACAACGCCCCTGCACAAGGCCGATGAAGTATTCAAATACTTATTCACCCTCGATGCTTTCTCCAACGATGAATTTTTGATCTATCGTCGTCGGGAATACCCTTCGTCGGTCACGCTCCCTTTGTCAGCATGGAGCACGGAGGAAGACGCCGATCTTCGTCAATCATGGGGGTCGTTCGTGCTTGCTCGTGACCTTCCTCTTGGCTGTGATGCCCACCGAGCGAGCTGGGAGGTCTACCATCCAAACTTCACCGCCTGGCAAATCGGCTACCTCCAAGGCTGCCCGGTCCCCCTTCTCACTTATCGCACTCTTTTGAGCCGAGGGCGCCTTTCTGGTTCTTCAGAAAAGGAATGCAAAGATGCGAAGAGGGAGTTTCAAGAGCGGTGCCAGAAGCTTCGCCTTCAACCGGTCGTCCCTGAATCCCTCAGCACCGATACCTTTGGTGACTGGTGGGAAGAGTGCACCCAACAATTCTTTGGCGCACTGGTTGAAGATCTCACAAGCAGACTCTTTGGTGACCGTTCGAATAAGACCCCAGCTCTCCCGCCTAAAGAAGCGGCCCAAGGTATACAGCTATTTTTACTTTGCTTCTGAAAAAACTGTCATAATTTTACTAACTTGATCTCATCTTCTCCCAGGCAGCCGAGCGCCAAAGAGGATAGAGGTGGTGGCCGCCGTTGCGGCCAAGAAGAAATTGATTCCCTCATCCAGGCCAAGCAAATGACCCCGACAGGAGACCGAGACAGCACCTGTGGTCCCTCAACCTTCCAAGTGTGTCAAGAAATTGGCAAAGAAAGGGGAACGGGAGATCCATGTCGTCGATAGCCAAACAACAGGATCGGCCGCAGCTGACGTCTCTCCCTCCATTGGCACCGAGGCGGTCGTGCGGCAAGCCCAAACTGGCCAAGCATCCGAGGCTCGATCTGAGCCACAAGTTACGGCTGAGCTGGCAACTGCCCAGCTAACCGAGGACACGGTACCTCCGGCCCCAGCCGAACCGGCTGCTTCTCCGCCGGTTGAGAGGACGGCCACTTCTGAACCGGTCGTGGCCCCTGTTTTGGAAGAGGTAACCGCAGTGACGAGAAGAACTCCTTCCAAGACTCCAAGACAGTCGGCAATCATCATGGAGGTATAATGATGTGGTTGTTAATTCCTTCTCTCTTGAACAACTTCGAACAACTTTAACAACCTCTTATTTCAGGATGATGAGAGCGACAACAACCCCAGCAGTCCTCTTTCGACGGTTAAAGCAGCCGGCCGGGTCAAGACACTTGCAATCGTTGAAGCGGTCGGTCAGGTCGATCCTCCCGCAGTTGATCATGGTAAAGGCTTTGCCGCCGAGCCTGAAGCAACGGCGGAAATGCCTATCCACCCGCAGGATCAAGACCTCGGCATCCCTCATTAGGAAGCCACCTCCGCCTATGTAAGCACCCAGTTCACTGTTCTGTTTTATCAACTTTCTGCCTTAGAATGCTAAACCAGAAAAATACTAAATGTCAGGTGCCCGCGTTCTCTTTTCACCAAAATTTTTATGCGCCGAAGGGCGTTATCTATATCTCTTGGCCACCTCAGTGGCCATCAAATGTAGATAACCTTCATCGGCCGCGTGAATTGAGAAGTAGTCTAAAACACTGGGCTCGGCCATTGAGCTCTCTGGGTTCGAGCAACGATCCAGCAGACGTGGCCGAAGTCTCTTCTCAGCAGGTCTAGAATTTCCCTCTTGCTTGCTTGTCTGATGATTCAACATATTCTGATCTTTCTTTTTTATGCAGCCTTCGTGGGAAGTCGAATTCGACGCCCTCCTTTTAGTTGTGTCGGGAACTGCTGGTCCTTCGCTTTTGGGGCTGACTTCTCTACTCTTGTCAAGCTGCAAGAACTCCTGTCGCTTTTGGCCCCCCAAATTCTGGAACGCAAGGGCCTCGACTCCGTCGGCGAATGTCTCAATGACCTCGCGGTTAATGGTCAGTTGAGCCCTGAAGCTATTACCTGGGCATCTTCGGCCTTGGAGCGGACTCGAGAATTCTATGGCATTTTCGAGAAAGCTCTTCGGGCTGAAGATGACTTGAAGGCTGCGTCGGGTGTCTTTGAAGCTCTTCGCCCAAAAGTTGAAGCCATGAAAGCGAAGAAAGACGCTCTAGCCGACCTGGACCGTCAGATCGTCGAACTTCAAAATCGGAGATCGACAGTGGCTTCTGAACTTGCGAAGGATTTCGAGTTAGGTGGCAAAAACTGCCTAACCGATTATGCGGCTACCGTGAAGCGGGTCGAGCAGCACAAAATGGATAAGAGGATTCGTTAAGCCGAGGTCACAATGGGCGAAGTGAGGTGGCTGGAGCTGAAGGCCGTGCTTGAAACCCTTCTTCCTTCGTCACCCTAGATTTACTTATGTGCTGACTGACTGGCTCAAGCTGTACTTTTTGACAATCTTAAATAAGATGAAACTCTCATTCTCACATTTCCCAAGTTGTCGGATAGTATTTCTTTAAAAATTTCCCATTGATTGGTAACTTGTGAACAACGCCGGTTCGATCTTTAAGGTGATATGCCCCCTTGCTGAGGACTTTATGAACGATGAACGGTCCTTCCCAATTCGGCGACCATTTGCCGAACCTAGGATGTTTAATTCCTATAGGCAACACAGTTTGCCAAACTAAATCTCCTTCACCGAATGTTTTCTGTTTAACTCGTTGGTTATAGGCTTGTTCGTCAATCTTTTTCTGTGCTACCAGTAAATTATATGCATCAAGTCGCGCTTCTTCTAGATCTTCTAACTCTTGCCTCATAGACTGACTATATTCGGCACTGAACAAACTACTTTGCTTGATTATTCGCAATGAATTTATGTTCAATTCGACTGGTAGTATTGCGTCATGCCCGTAGGTTAGAGCGTACGGGGTTGTCCCAGTCGCTGTTCGGAGCGATGTCCAATATGCCCATAAAGCCTCATTCAACTTCAAATGCCACATGCCAGGCCTTTCCCCTATTATTTTCTCAAGAATACCGATCATCACCTTATTACTTGCTTCAGCTTGTCCGTTTGCCTGTGGATAGTATGGCGAAGCCGAATTTTTAGATTCGCCGCATACTCTTTAAACCTCTCGGCTGTAAAGATCGTGCCATTGTCAGTTATGATCGTTTCTGGTACCCTGAATCTGGTCACGATGTATTCCTCCACAAAGTCGCAAACCTCTTTAGACGTTAATTTGGCATACGATTTTGCTTCGACCCACTTGGTAAAGTAATCGGTCACCACAAGTATCCATGCATGCTTGGCAGCCCCGGAGGACGGCGTGATTTTGCCAATTACGTCCATAGCCCATCCTTTAAATGGCCATGCTTTGGTGACCGAGTGCAGTGATTCGGCCGGGACTCTTTGTATAGGATCATGAATTTGGCATTGCACACATCCTCGAGTGAACTCAATGCAATCTTTTAATATACTTGGCCAAAAATAGCCATGCCGTCGAAGTAACCAACGCATTTTCTGGCCCGACTGATAAGATCCACAAATCCCTTCATGAACTTCTGTGATTGCTCGAGCAGCCTCTTGGGGGCCGAGACATAACAATAGTAGTTCATCTCCGCCTTTTTGATATAATTCATTTTGGTACATGACATAATTCGTTGCGTGAACCCTTATTTTGCGGTCGTGTTTGCTATTAGGATTATCAAGATACCGCATAATGGGCTTCCTCCAATCATCTGGCATTGCCTCAATTGCGCAAACATCTATAGGGTCTTATCGGTCCAACAACGAAGGTAATGACATGACTCTTGTGCGTATCACGTTATCGCGTCGGAGGACTTGCTGATTAATCAAGGCCGGGTATGGTCGTTGTAACACAGGTATTTCCCGGCCTAGCTTGCCCCCCAAGAGTTGTGCTCCGGAAGCGATTTGAGCCAGTTCATCGGCGTCGGTATTATGAACTCGGGAAATGTGCTCAAAAGTTATGCCATCGAAGGACTCAGCCAAATAGCTGGCAATCATGTGGTAGGGTGCCAGAGTACAACTCATGCATCGAAAAGAACCATTGAGTTGGTTAATCACAAGTTTTGAATCACCGAAGACGAGGACACGGGTCGCTCATAAGTCATGGAGGACATGGAGGCCGATGATAAGAGCTTCGTATTCAGCCTGATTATTCGTACAATCGAAATCGAGCCGGAGAGAAAAATACCATCGGCTGTGGCTAGGCGATTGAATGACGATGCCAACACCAGCCGAGGCTGAGGTACTAGAGCCATCAAAGTACATCATCCAGTGGTTATTGCGTGCTTGGACCATGCCGATTTCGACGTCATTGCCCCCGACATCATATGGGGAGGGATGTTGGGCCAGAAAATCGGCTAAAGCTTGGCCTTTAACGGCTTTCTGAGGCACGTACTGCAAACTGAACTCTGATAATGCCATTGTCCATTTCCCGATTCGGCCTTTTACTATAGGTCGCGTTAGCATGTAACGGATGACATCGGTTTGGGTGATGACTTGCGTGAGTGATGGAAGCATGTAATGGTGGAGTTTTGTGGTGGCGAAAAACAAAGCCAAGCACAGTTTCTCGACAGGTGAATAATTGATCTCAGGTGCATTCAGACCCCGACTGAGATAAAAGATAGCCTGTTCGCGGCCAACATCGTTGTCTTGCGCGAGGAGGCAGCCAATAGACTCTTCGGCCGCTGAAATATACAACTTTAGAGGTTTACCGCGCCGAGGTGGCATGAGAACCGACGGTGTGGTAAGGGAAACCTTGATCTGTGTAAAAGCCGCTTGATGCTCTTCGCCCTACTCAAACCTATCCGAGTCCTTCAATTTCAAAAGCGTAGAGAACGTTGTCATTTTCCCCGCCGAATTAGATATAAAACGGTGGAGAAAATTTATCTTACCGAGTAAGGACTGTAATTGTTTCTTTGTCGTTGGGGGTGGGGCAGCGATAATTGCGCGTGCCTTATTTTCGTCCACCTCAATTCCTCGATGATGCACAAGGAATCCTAAGAAGTTACCGGCCGATACGCCGACGCACTTAGCCGGATTCATCTTGAGGTTATGTCGCCGCATGATAAGGAAAGCTTGCCGAAGATCATCTAGATGTGTTTGGCGACTTTTTGATTTAACCACCACGTCATTAATGTACACCTCAACTATGGTACCAATCAGATCATGAAAAATGGCATTCATGGCGCGTTGGTACGTGGCACCAGCGTTTTTGAGGCCGAATGGCATTACTACCCACTCGAATGTTCCGAGTGCCCTCGGGCACCGGAAGGTAGTTTTATGAACATCAGCCTCGGCGATAAAGATCTGGTTATAACCGGCATGGCCATCCATGAAAGACATCATGTCATGAGTAGCTGCGGCGTCAATCAACAAATCTGAGATCGGCATGGGATATTCATCATTGGGAGTTGCCAGATTCAAATTGCGGAAATCAATACAAATGCGTAAGGCACCGCTTTTTTTCAGTACCGGCACGATATTTGCCAACCATTCGACATATCGGGCAGTTCGAATAAACCCGGCGTTTAAAAGTCGAACCAGTTCTTCTTTTATGCCGAGTTGAACTTCGGTTGAGAACCTTCGAGGAGGTTGGCGAAAAGGCTTGCAACCAGGTTTGATGCGTAATTCATGCTCAACGAGGGTTCGGTCAAGGCCAGGCATCTCGTGATAACTCCAAGCGAAACAATCCTTAAATTCGCCAAGCAACTTGCAGAGTTTAGTCTTAGTATGCTGGGGTAACAGAGCACTAATGAACAATGGCCGAGCGTTGTCCGTCGTTCCCACATTTATTTCATCTAATGGGTCTTTGACTTGGGGCCGACTGTCCTTGAGTTCGGCCGGGCAGCCTGGATTTTGTCTAGAGAGAGGACAGGGCCATTGTCGCCTTCGGCGAGAAACTCCACGAGGTTGACGCCCGAATCCAGCTGTTGGGAGATAGCGTACCAATGAGCCAGCAACCGTTCCATGGTCGATGAAACTGCGGCTTGGCGTTTGGTCTGACTGGCGTCAGACATCAGGGTCGGTGACGAAGTTGGCCAACCTGAGCCTCGCCGAATCCTGGTGAACAGTTTCGGTGCCAACCTCGATGGCCTTCTGAACAGAAATCTACGTTGGCCGACCTTCTGCGTTAAGGCCGTGTAAAGTGATGTACCCGACATGATCGTCGTAGTATCGTGCCTGGATCATGTTAGCTTCGAATGGCTGAGAATCGGCTGGGTGAACCATGACTGTCTTCCCATCCCAAAAGACGAGAACTTGATATAGCGATGAAGGGATACAACTGGTTTGATGAATCCAATCCCGTCCGAGCAACGCATTGTACTCGGGTTTGGAGTCAACTATAAAGAAAGCGGTCATGTGGTTGCGACCTGCGACGGTCACCTCCAACGGGATGACTCCCTTGGTTTGGGATTTGTCACCAACGAAACTGCTCATGGTGATCCCTGATGGAATAAGCTCGTCGTTAGAACGACGTAACGCCCTCATGATTGTCACAGGCATGATATTGACCGTCGCTACACAGTCAACGAAAATTTTGGGCACTGGGTATCCCTCGATATGAGTCGTAACATACAATGGCTTTAGGTGATGGAGATTAGCCGATGACGAATGAGGAAATAATTCGACGAGAGCTGCCTTGAGGTTATCTTCTTTTGTCGCTAACTCGACTTCGGCAGGGAGCACGAAGTCGGCCTGGGTAGCCTCCTCGGCCACTACGTCACCGTCTAGGAAGTTAGGTTTGGACGTGCGTGGTTGAAAATCTGCAGGCAGAACATGGACCATACTGATTTCCATGTTGTCGAGAACCGAATGACCCATCGGCCTGGTATCTTCCATCTCTGATGGTCCTTCGTTTGTCGGGCTTTTCTCCTTCGGACTCCTGTCATGGACAGTTTTTGGGTTGACCTTATCGACCGTTGCCGAGGTATGTTCTTGCAAGGCGTCTTGGAGGGCTTCCTTCTGTTGGTCGAGGGGCACAGGCTTATTGGGAACCATAACAGGGTCTAGGACTTGCGTTGTGCCGCGAGCCTGCTCTTGATACATAATGCGGGCGTCCCTGATGTCTAGGTAGGCATCTAAGTGTTCCACGCGCTTCGTCTCATCGGCCGTAAGGCCGAAAAGAGAAACGGCCGAAAAAACTTCGAAATGGTATCGCAAGTGCTGGAGATCTTCCAGAGAAAATGGGAGCTCGCTTGTCTCGATATTGGTATATGGGTCGACGCCAAAGCCGAGGACTCGAGCCTCTCGTATGTGCTGGAACCTAGTTTTCAGCCCTAGGTCCGAATTCTTTTGAATAATTCGCTCGGCATCAGGACAGGCCAGAACGAGATCAATCGTATCTTGAAATGCTTTCGGCAAACCGTATAGATCGTTGGCCGAATGCTTTTTGTGAAACTCTCGCATATACTCCAATGCCTCTCCAAGGAATGGTGGATGCAGGTTCCGTCTAACCCTGATCAAAGGCTCCTGTATAGGTAGCGGGGGGAGTTTGCTCTCGGCTTCCGGCTTCAACTGTTCAAGGCACGCCTTCATTTCCCCGAGTCGAATGAGAAGTTTGATTCACTTATCAGCCTCCTCAAATATGGTTTCCACGTCAGGATTGATCACTTGTCTTTCTTGGTGCAACTCTGTCATGATGGTCGGGGGTTGTCACTCGTCATCACTGCTAGTTTTGTTCTTCGGCTGCCACTTAGGGGCCGAAGTTTCCTGAGTTGCTTGTCGGCGAGCCATGCAGTCCATTCTTTGGCGCCGACGCTTCTGTGATTTGGATAGTGCAGTGTACACACCTTTAGGGGAATGATAGGTGTACCAACGTTGATCACGCGGTTCTGGAGGTTTGAAGGTTTTCCGCTTTGCCGATGAGTTCGAGCTGCTAGAACTTCGTGCGTAATAATCCTCGTTATAGAATGGCGCATCGAAGTCGAGGCGCCGTCTAACTGGGGGTAGTTCGGTCGGCTGCGTTTTGGGGCCGAGTCTGTCGAAAACTCCCTGGCGCTGGCTCGTACTAAGTGTCTTCTGAGGTGTTGCAGCCGAGTCTGTCTTAACTTGAAACAGCCTTCTGTTTGGTGCTGCGTCGACGTTTGTCTTACACCGACTGCAAAGAATCACTGATTTATCTTCTTCCTCGGCGCTGGAGTTTGTCATAGGTTGGATGATGGCCGGTCCTGAAAGAACCTCAGGTGGCTCGTTCGAAAATAAATCTATCTTGAGCCGTGGCTGAGAACTTTTCATTCGAAAGTGTTGCACTGAGACGGGCTCAACCTTCTCTTTCCCTTTGTCTCTAGGTAGACGGGCATCTACCATATTAACCGTCGCCGTAGGAAACGGGTCGGTATCAATGCTCATTTTCTTGTCTGGAAACTTGAGTTTGCCGTTGTCGATCCAGCTTTGGACGGTATCTCGAAATATGACACAGTTATTTGTCGTATGTTTATTCGAGTTATGGTACTTGCAATATGTTCTTCCCTTCAATTCTTCGGCCTTAGGAATATTATGCCCAGGCCGAAGCTTGATGATCTTGGCTAGCAGCAGTTGGTCGAAGATGGCGTCGGCCTTAGTGATGTCGAAAGTATAAACCTTTGATGTGATTCTTCGGTGGCCGAGCGAGTTTTTACATCCTTGGGATTGGCGTACGTCAATGCTTTGCAAACATATGGTTTATCGATGAATATCTCGGTTGCATCAATATTAGCATACTCTTCAGGTTCAGTCGAGGCATAGCTAACCGTGGGGTTTTTATAGATGGTTCCTCGAGATGGAGACTTTGAGACTTTTTCTTCTCGGAATAGGTAGTCATATTGCTCCACGTGTTGAGCTAATTCATACATGTCTCGAAAGTTTGCCCCCAGGAATTTCTTCTTGTACTCTATGTCCACCCCATTCAAAGCTAGTTTAACAAATTCGACTTCAGGAAGGGGTACTCGGCACCAATTTCTTGCTGACTTAAACCTGGTCAGATAATCCATTGGCGACTCATTTGATGCTTGAGCCATCCTAGCTAATGATGAAACCGACATTTCCATCCCCGGTCGATAGAATTGTTCATGAAATTTTTCGGCCAACTCCTCTTAGCTCTGGATGGAGTTTGGTGGGAGATTAATGTACCACGCAAAGGCCGAGCCTGTCAATGAGAAGTTGAATAGCTGCAGTTTATGGAAATCGCTATTAACGTCGCCACATTGAGCGGTGAACAGGGCCACATGTTCTAACGAGGACAAAGACGACTCTCCGGCAAACAGACTGAAATCTGGGATTTTAAAACCTTTGGGATATTCAAATTTTTCGACGTAAGCATGGTACGGGTGGATGAATTTTGGGGATTTCGACCCCTTTTTCAAGGTCGAATCGATCATCCTCTGGATCTCGGTCGCATCGATGGATGTCGCTTCTACTTTCTGGTCAGATCCATCTGCTCTACTGTTCGATCCTCCTTTCTTTTCCAGGTCAATTGACTTGAGCCGAGCAGGCACTGGCTCGGCCCGTACTACTGGTAAAGGATCATTCCTTGGTGGCAATTGCCAAAAATGATTAGAGGGTTTTTCTTCACAGATCTTATGTACCAGCATTTCAAGCAATCTGGTGTGTGTTTCACTAGTACTGCTTATTACGTCGCATAGACTGTCTATTCCTCAGCTGAATACCTATTCAAATTGCCGAGATTGTTCATCTAGCCGTCTTCGGAGAAACGACCTTGTTGGTGGATCAGCGCTTTCACCACCATCTTCATCGCAGTCATCTACTACCACCTCATTGAAAATGCATGCGGTTTTGCTAGGAGCCTCTGCATTGCGAGGCTGACCGCCGAGACCAGCTTCCTTTTCTTGGCGTGTCATGCTTGCCGACTCTGGTGTTGCCGTAACAATGGGGTTTTGTGTCTGCGGTACTGACAAATCAGTCATTGATTTTCCCATAACTGCTTTTTTCTTGACTGATCGTGTCTCAATTGGCATGAACTTCATAGTTTTAGCACTGGGTCCCACTGGGCGTGCCAAAATGTTGACCCTAAAAACTACCAAGCCTACGTGGCGCGCAGGCCGAGTAACTAATAAGCTAACTACGTCCTTCGGTTGTGTGCGGGGCGTGCTAACTCGTCGGTCGAGCTCAGTCGATGAGTAAAATTTGTTGATGTTGCGTTAAGCGCGCGGTTGACTTCTTGATCTTGCGACTGCGGCCGAGGAAGGAACACGCCTCGGCCTTCGGGTTCTAGAGCCTGAAGACAAGGTTGCTAGTTCTGCGAAGTTCAATATCAAATTCGGCTATCAATGTGCCGAATGTAGTAACCTGGTAACACCTCACTTCGCCGAGAAGGCTGATCAGATGACCTCTGCTAATAAGGATTCGAAAATCCTTCTCGACCGAGACTTGGATAGATAACCAGTCGGCCCCTTCGCAGTGCTGTTTATCCAAACTGAAGGTGCTCCGCGGTCGGCTGATTCTACGGCGATAGTGCTGTTTATCCAAACTGAAGATACCACCGGTTGTCTTCACAGTGCTATTTATCCAAACTGAAGATGTGTTGGCGAAAAGGAAAATAAAAATCTCAAGGTTGTTGAGAGGTTTCGCGTAGAGCGAGGGTTTGCGCAGGGCAGATTTGTGTGTTGAGTTGGAGAGAGGTTGAATGGTGCCACTGCCTCTATATTTATAGGAGCGTCTCTGCAATCAAGTCATACTTGGATTAGGACTCCATATTCTGATCCAAAACTATCTCGTTCGTATTCTGATCCAAAACTATCTCGATTAATCCTTCTTCAATCAGGATTCCTGTTATTATGCCGCACACATCTCTATATCTCGTCAACCTCATCCTTGCCGAGACCCCTTAATGAATCAGGATTCCTGTTATCCGTAGGACTCTGCCTGCTTCACCTTTATCCAAACAGCACTTTTCCTAACAGAACCTAGCCGATCTTGGCCCATAGGCTAAATAAACCACAAGCCTCCAAATAAAACCTTCTGGGTCGAGAACAATTCCAATTCGGCCCAACCTAATATTTTGGGCCTAAACACATATGCACCTTTGTATGTAGACTGTAGCTAAATACAGAAGGGAAAACACGTACGGTATAATGATGGCAGATAAACTCGCTAGAAACGTGGACACGACCAAAGCATAAAAAATCGACGTCGGCACCGAATCATGGATTTCAGAATTGATGATCTGCCGCCGTATGTTCCAAAAGTAACATGTCAGGCGAAAGTGACGTGTCAACTTTGCGCACTGTTTAGCTATATTTAGGTGGATACGGCAGCATCATTCTGGATAACCGGGAGAAATTTGAATAGGTTTTGCACTTGTTTTGTGGGATGATTCCAAAACATCTTGCGAGTTGGGGAATTTGATTTCCTTTCTCAGAATCTCTTCAAAATCTGCCACGCTCTTTCAACCATTACTTTGACGCTCCAAAGTGGTTCTGTGAATGCCAAATCATGCATGCATGGAAGACCGATTTAAAGATAAAAGAGAAAAGAAGAAAAGATAAGTGAATCCGCTGCCTGAATATTGATTCCATGCCAGTGCCGTCTTATCATCTTTCGGCTTTCAATGGGATATTTGACTACAAGACATGAGATTAGACGCCAGTATTGTGACACGCGTATTTTCGGCACATTTTAGTTAGCCAAGTGATTTATCACTAACTTATGCACTACTTCCTTGCTTCATTTTGTTCATTTTCAATTCTTTCTAACTAAAATAAATTGAAAAAAGAGTAAGAGATCTTAGATTCGAATTTTGTAGATGACGAATTTGATACCAAATTAAACTATTTATTGTGTGACTTAGCCGAACTCTTCATTCCTTTAATATAAAAATATCGATGTACTAAAAAAAATTGAAAAATGTGAAAAGCGGATTGCACAAATCACTTTCTTCATACACACACATATATATATATATATATATGATTAAATAATTAAAATATTATTCTAGTGGTTAGGCAAATATTATCCTCAGTCATGACTCATGACTAAAGAGTTCACAATAAAAAGAAACAACAAAAGGGAGAAAAAAGAAGGTGCGAAGTTTGGGTCTCGGTAAAAAAACAAAAAACCCTTCGACCTGCAAAACCAAAGAAAAAGAGCTATTCCACTTGCGCATATACAAAGATTGCTCAAATTCACCAATCGGCCTTGATATTTTGGGCTAAAAGAGCGAAAAAAAATAGGCTAACCGCATTGTCTTAAATATGTGAAGCAGTAGCCCCGTCGGTCTCAATCCGGGGGCACTTTGATTTTTTTTGTTGATTACTGCAGATTACATTCTTTTAGGGAAAGATAAGGATATTAACACTAAAAATGTACCCACTTGTCCCCTTTTTATTGTGAGGGAAACAAAATCTTTGCGTGGATAAATAGATCAGTGGCTGCCTTGTAATGCTGTGAAAGTGACTAGTATTGCGACTGTGGAGACTCTGTGAAATATCCATGTGTTATATTCTTCATTGCTCAATCATGATCCGCACAAGGATTAGATTAAGATATTCTTTATAGTTTATCCACATAATATACTGTTGACCATTTGCCGCCTAGCTATACATGTTTAGTCAAATATAAAGAAAGTAGATGCATTTGGGGTTAGTCGATACTGAAATTAGTATCACATACAATGTGGACTACTCATAGATAGCGTTGATAACGTGTGGTCGTTGAAAAATATGTGCATTTTGTGCTATAATACTATAAAGAGCTAATAAGAACATTCAACTCAAAGTCAATTTATGGTAGTTTGTAATTTTAATAATGTATTTGTATTTAAAAATGTTATTTTATTTACGGTCTAGTATTGATCAACTTGTTCAAATAAAAGTTTAACACTAAAACAATGATAATTTTGAACTTCACACAATAACAACACATGATTAAAAATCAAAAGGACCGATAGATTCGGAATCTAACAATGGATGGGAATTTGGTAAATTACTTGTTGGAAGTGAAGAGTGTAATTAGTGGGAGGTCGGAGTCATCTGTGGAAAGTGGATCCTGAAGAATCATAGGAAAATCCAAGGGAGAGGGATGAATCAAAGCGGTACCGCAGTGGCCTTTTTCTTTGCCGAATCTAACGAAAGATTATTATGGGAACGTGATATCCACATATCTCTTTTTACTTTTCATACTTCTTGTTAATTTTTTTTCGTTGATTTTCTTCAATTCATCTAATCCGACGATAAAAAATTAGAAAGATGTGTGGATATCACACCCCTTATTATATTATATCTGCAAGTGTGCTTGTTATATGTAGATATTGCCATGATTGCTGTTGGATGCTGGCATGGAGCAAAAGCAGAGGGAGGCATGTCATTCTTCAGATCACTGCTCACTAGCTACTGTACGGTCAACTTATTCGGATTCCACATATCTTGATGAACAGGCTAAAAGCTACATTTTCCGTTTCTTGGTTTAAATAATTAGGTCATTTTCATAACTACCTTTAAGGGAAATATTAAGCATGAATGTAATTCGTACGCCTTGCTTTTAATGGAAAATCATGTCCGTCTCATGTTAGCAAAGCTACGGGTGTAAAATCCGCCTCCTATGAGATATTAATCATATTTTTCATTGAATCTCAGTCAACCATAAATATGGATCAGATTTGTTAGCTGATGATAATTAATAGAAGACACCATTGCTAAGAATGATAATGAATACGAGGAAAAAAAATCAAAGTTGGCGCTGGTGATGGATTAAAGATTAGGCGAGTCAAGATCAGGGCCATTAATTCCTAAACGTACACTGCATTGTTCGAACAGCCCATGCCATTTGGTAAACATAATTGTAATGGTAATGATATTACTAACATGATTAAAAGTACATAGAATGTTAGGGAGATCACGTTATGACCACTTTTCGAATAAAAGAGGAACTACGTGTATTAGATCCTACTTTTAATTGAGAGAGGTGAAACAATGTGTACTCATAAACAGTGGTGGATCCAGGATTTTAAACTCGGGGGTCGTAATAATAAAGGTCAAAAAATTTGTAGACAAAAATAACATTGAAAAGTTAAATATAATACATTTCATTCAAAAATCATGTGCAAAACAACATTACAAGCTATAAAATCCTAATTCAAGCATCCACAACAAAGTTTCATAGTCTGAAAATGTTCCATGATAGCTTCATTACCAATACATGAAAAAACATCTTTCTCAATGTAAACAACTAAACTGTTACTCAACCATTGATCTCTCATTTTGTTGCGAAGTGGACCCTTAATGATATTCATAGCGGAAAATGCCCTCTCAACTGAAGCGGTTGCAACCGGTAAAACCAAAGCCAATTGAACAAGCAAATATACATATGCAAATGTTCAATCCAACCCTTTCTCCACCATTTTCTTAGCAAGCTCATTAATCCCCCGCAATTGAGAAAAATCATTATCAGAACGCACAAAATGAATGTAAATATCAAGTTGATCTTGAAGTGCTGATCTATCTCGATCTGGGAAATCTTTAGGATACATCTGAGCAAGGCGAACAAGCTTCTCTTTATCAAAAGCTACAAATGAATCATTCGGACTCAAACATGCCAAGCAAATAAGCAATTCGGTATTACCTTCAGTGAAGCAATCATCAAATTCTGTAAGTTGGAAATCAATGACCTCCAAAAAGAGCTCCACTTTGTAATGATGACGATTGGTCTTTCTTGGAGCCTTACGCAATGACTTCCCTAGAATGACATATAAATCATCCATATTAGGCACCTCAATTTCATGTTCAACACAAAAAGATGATACTTTATCAACCAAAAGATCAAATTTTTCATCATTCCTCATGCAACGTAGTTGTTCTTTACATGTCTTGACTAAAGCCGTTGCATTCATAATCTCTTGATCTTTTTTTTGCAATGCTTGTGACAAATCGTTTGTAACTCCTAATATGGATTTCATCAAAAAGAGGAGGAACACAAACTCAAAAGATTGTAAATCTTTTAATAACCTTTTTGCTTCACCAGCACTATCATTGTAGCAATCTTCAACAACCATGTCAAGCACATCCACCACAGATGAGAACATTGTAATCAAACTAATCAAAGCACCCTAATGTGAATTCCATCGTGTATCCCCAGCACGTTTGAGACTAGTTTCTTGATTTAACCCTTGCCCCGTTTCAAGACAATCATTTTCAATAGCTTTCATGAGATTTTCTTGTTGTTTCTCTCTAAGTGCATCACGACGCTTACATGAGCATCCAACAACATTCACCAAACTATTAGTCAATGTGAAAAAAGCGCCAACATCGAAGTTTTTCTTTGCTACGACAACAAGAGCTAATTGTAGTTGATGAGCAAAACAATGAACATAGAATGCACAACTTTCTTCATCCAATTTTTTTTTTGAAGGCCATTGAACTCATCTCTCATATTACTCGCGCCATCATAACCTTGACCTCATAGGTTGGAGTAGCTCAAATCATGTAGTTTGAAGAACCCATCAATAGACTCCTTTAGTTTACTTGAAATTGTTTCGGTAACGTGTTGGACTCCCACGAACCTTTCAATTACTTGACCTTTGTTGTCCACATAACGCAAAATCACCACCATTTGCTCCTTTGTTGAAATATCACGTGATTCATCTACCATTATAGAAAAGAATTTACTCTCTTTCACTTCTTTCATAATAGCCTTAATAGTTTCGAAGGCACAGGAATTGACAATATCTTTTTGAATTGAAGGAGTTATTAGCTTGAGATTTCCCGGAGCATTTTCTAACACAACTTCCTTTATTTTCTCATCATGATCCGCAAGGAATTGCAAGAGCTCTAAATAATTCCCCCTATTATTCGAAGTGTCACCTTCATCTTGGTGCAATCTATTGATGCATTCAAGCAAAGACGATATTTCATACACTCTTCTTCTGACTGTTTGATCACAACTGCTTCAATATGTGTCTTTTGGTTCATTAGATGACTAGCCACTTCCCTAGCTTTATTGTGGAAACTACCAATAGGACCAACATGTTTGTCAAAACATTCTCTTGCATTCTTCCGTTTCTTAAAGCCTACCCCAGTGAAGGCATCGCTTCCTAATTTTGAAAAGTTGATTTTAAAGAGATAGCAATGAAGACAAAATGCCGCATCTTTAGATATACTATACTCCAACCAATCATATTCTTCAAACCACGAAACAAAAAATCGTCGCTTTTTCTTTGCATGCAAAGTGTATGGGAACTCATACTTTGTAGGCCTACAAGGTCCCATTTGCAAATATGCTCTTCGGACCTCATCTTGAATATTGGAAGGATAGTCCTTCATTCGAATTCTTTTTCCCGGGTCTCTCTCAAGATTATTAAAATCAATGTCACACTCATTTTGTCTTGAACTCGAACTACCCGAACAAGTAGATGGTGCTATTGGCTTTGGCTTGAAAAATCTTTCCATATTTCTTATTTCTAAACTACACATTTAACCAAAAACACAAAACATATACCAATCAAGGAGCATATTTATGCTACTTAGATAGAGTGTTTTCTTGCATTTTCGTATTTAGTTACTACTTATTATAGTGTTTAAAGTCATTTTCGTGCAATTTCAGGTTATTATGGAGAAGTATGCAAAAAAGGCAATTTGGAGCATTTTAGAGCAGTTTTGGGCTAAGAATGGATGTCACATGCATGGAGCACAAGGAATGGACGAATTTGAAGGTTCAAGGAGGCTAGGAATGTGCAAAAGAGTTGGAGAAATAAATTCAAGTCAAAGAAGATAAGGAATCAGCTACAAAGAAGGATAATTATCCAAAACATTATCCAAACTACCTTATCTTATCTTTATCTTATCCAAACCTTATCCTATCCTATCCTATCCTAATCCTTTCCTAACTTAATTCCTGCTGCAAAAGGGATTTATTTTTAGTTTAGGAGACACAAAAACATGTTTTAGAAGAAACTTTATCCTCTCCTACATTGGTGCCGCACCTATCCCTTCTAGAAGTGCCAAATTCAGCCAAATAACAACCTTTCTAGAAATCCCTAAAAAAGTGGCACCCCAAACCTTCTAGATTCCTAATTCTAGCCGCACCTTTTGTCCTAGATCCCTTTGGTTTTTGACCTTCTAGATGTCCTATTTCCTGCTGGGATTACATAACCTTTTCCCCTTAAGATTCTGTTATTATTTTCCTACACAAATTATATTTTGCAATCATTTTCCTACACCAAGTGTTGTGCCACAGCTTCCCCTATAAATACACTCTTTTGCTGCACCATTCAACACACCACCCTCTACCATAACTCACCTACATCCATCCACCACCATTCACCACACATACCTCATTGTGCCGCAGCTTTGCAAAGGAAGGAAGGAAGAAATCTGGAGTGTTTCTAGGCGTATTCTATCCTTTGTTTTCAATGTTTAAATTAAGTTTTCTTTGTTTGATTGCGAACATGAGGAACTAATTTTTTTATAGTTAGAGGTGAATTTGAAGCCATGGACTTATGTTATATATGAATTGATTTCCTCCAGTTATGATTTCATGAATCGTGAATGTGGTTTACCTATCTGTTTTATTGAGAACTTGTTCTTGTGTGTTGATTAAGGATGCATACTTAGTTTACATGCATGAATTTGATGCTAGAGTATAAGGGAATTTCACTTAATCGTTATGAACTTGTATTCATGAGTAGTAAAAGTCGCTAGTCACGATTGTGTTAAGTAAATCCTAGGCAAGAGTAACATGCTTTTCATAGTTATGAATGCCTTGTCAATGCTTATGGTTTTCACAAAGCTTAATGATCTTTGTTTCGTGTCTCTATCATGCTTTTCATAGTTAGGGAGCTTAATAAAGAATAATTTGGTTGTAATGCGTCATCCATTCAATTCAATGAATCTAGGGAAATATGAGAATAAATTAGTTCAATACAATTAATTTGGGGCATTGTCATTCATGGTTTGTCGAAAGAATAACTAGAAATTGATTCATATGCATATGTTTCATGTGTGGAGAAGGAACCCTCTAACTAGCCTTTCACCCTTTTCAATTCACCAAATTCGTTTTTATAAAGTGTTTTATGCAAAGTTTCTGTGTCAAGTTTCAAATTCGTCAAAACAATCCCCCTTTCATTAACTCTTGTTAGTTGAGTCAAAATCTGTTTTCTTTTAGTCTTTTGAGTCTTTTAAGTTCTATTTTCGTCAAAATCACTTGTTAGGTCTAGAATTGAGTCTTTTTGATTGTTTGTTGCTGTTTTTAGTGTTTTAAGTTAGTTTTGAATCATTAGAGTCTAGTTTAGTGTTTTTGAGTCTTATTTGTGTTGATTAGCATCCCTAGTTAATCCCCGGTTTAGAACGATCCCTACTTGCATCTCTACTACAATTGTCATCAATAGGTTTTAATTTGTGTGTCAAGTTAATTTTCACACCAATAAACAAAAATTCCATCTAAATTTCAATGATAAAATGAGTATACAAACATAAAACATATCAATAATAGACTAAAAATCTCCACCACTATCTAATATAATTTAATTAAGATTATATTAGAATACCAAAAATCTTACTTGAATTTTGAACCAAATAGTGGTGGCTTGGAGAATTGAAACTAGTGGAGGTATGATATTGGAGTAATGTAATTATAATATGGGATTGGGTGGGATTAGAAATTTAGGGTTTTGGGCGAATATAAGAAACATGGGGATTAGGGTGAAAAACAGAGGATTGGGGAAAGGAAAAGGTACTCTCGGCGGGGAAAGATGGCCCAATGGGGTTAGCCTGTTAGGCTTTAAAAGAATATGGGATGGACAAACGGCACCGTTTCTCATTGGCCTTTAAAAAAAATAAATAAATAAACAAATTGGCCAAAACACTGCGTTTTGGACCAATTTTTAAAAAGTTCATGTTTTCTTTCTTCTCCAGTTCTCCCATGCTGTCTTCTTCTTCATTACAAGCTGCAAGCTGCAAGCTGCAGCACATACCTCATGTTCGAGTACGAGGGGTTATCCGGGAAATTTCTAGTAGCATTTTAGGATCGCCGAGGGGTCCTGGGACCTCCTAGGTCCCTCTGTAGATCCGCCTCTGCTCATAAATGTAAATGTAGTATTCCTAACATTACTTTATAAATAAAGTTATCATATGTGGTAGCAATAATCCGCAATCTTTAGTCTTGATAAATTTGCACCTACAAAACAATTAAACACATTTGATCAAAAGACCAAAGCAACGTGCCCGTGGAGTTTTGGGGAGGGGGGGTTGTTTGGCCAATGGAACTCAAATGCCTTTCTTTGAAAAAAAAAGTGAGAGTTTATGACTTAATTGCATAGCAAAAGCTTACCAGAATTTGTTAGAGAACATGGTATTTATAGCGAGATAGCCGGTCACATGTGTAGGGATTTCCATGTTATGTGTGGACGTCCAGTTGGCCAATGTGTGTTATCTGTTGGATGTTGTAGGAAAGTACCTTTAGATGCTGGAATATCTTAAAGATGCTTGAGAAATCATCCCAAAGATATTATTTAATTAATAATATCTTGGAATATCTTATGGATTGATTGATTGAATTTTATGGTGATTGCTTACCTTAATTAAGTTGGTCTTCAATAAGGAAAGCTTCAAAGATAGGATGTGGTTATTAATCTCATCTTTAATATATTTGACTTTTCTCGTTGCTATGGGCAGGAGAGCTTGGAGAAGTCGTAGTCAGCAGCCCAGGTCTTCTTGGGGGTTGAACAGCGCATGGAATGAATGTGGGCCAGCCTAATTTATTGAGAGCATCTCGTCACTTGTGGGTAAAAGTCCACATGACAACTCAAGAATTTTCTTTTTTATTTTTTGCTCCACATCATCTATTCTAATAACTTATAAATAATTTGGAGGTTTTTTTTTTTTTAATATCGCAATTGATCCCTAAATTGATCATCTCTGCTCACTTTGGTTTCTTAATTCTAAAACCGATTAATGTTGTTCCTGAATATTATTACCACACATCATTGTCGTTATTTTATTAGAGTTCTATATAAAAATTATGTTAGTGTGCTTATATGACACACGAGCAAGACCAACTACTTAATTCTGGGATTACTTAATACCACAATATTGGTCACTGTGTATTATGAAGAAGACTATTTTAAGTCTGGTGGGAACCTGACCGTAATGTTTATGTCAATCTTCCTGTGTCGTTTGATTCCCAACGTCCCTGCACCAAAATTCATCCATGGTTCTTAGACCTAGGTCTAAGATTTCCTTTGCTCGACCTCCAGAAGGGCATATTGGTCAGCTACGACATGGCTATTTATGACCTAGCCCCAACCACCTTCAGACTCATCACGTGTTTCGAGCTTCTCAATCAATGGTATGGGACTAATCTCGACCTTCAAGAGTTTAAAGTGTTATACAAGGCACGGAAAAATTATGATGGCTACTATTACTTCACGCCAAGACCTAGCCTTATTTGGGAACCATACATCCTGCATGTCCCTTGGTAAGATAAGGATTGGTTCAAAGATATTCTGGTTGTTGATAGGGATTGAGAATAAGATATACCAGGAGTTAGAGTTAGGGCTACTCCTTCTCCTAAACTACAGTTCAACAATGAATTGGCAGACATAGGGGTGTGTCGGCCGGAACTGATCAACCGAGCAATGTAGATTCCTACCAAGCACTGCAACTGGAAGTGGTTATCTTCCCCAGTCTGATTTTCTAAGCATGGGAAAAGTCTTGCCATCAATCATTGCTCAAAGTTCTCTATTATGGATCTAGAATGGATTGAGGCAAAGAATATCCATGAACGGATCCATTTCTTTAAGTCCAAAAATTTTCCCAATATAGCTAGTTTCTCCTTACCAAGCATGTACGCCGATAACAGATACGACATCTTAGAATCAAGAAACGGAGGAAGAAACTCTGATGTTGAGGAAAAAGAGGCGCGATACCACATCTACAACTACAATATTAGAGCAACTTGCTCCTCAACTTCTCATTGAATGACCTCAATTGCATCCGTCTTCTTCTAAAAGACCACTGCAGCAGTAACCAGCTGACTCCAAAACTGATGCCTCATAGTCACAGTAACAAAAAGCTTCGTCACCTCATCCCAATGAAGTCTACTCCCAAAAACTTCCTTCTATTCCAACTTACACTCCTTTGGTGGCAAGGGATTTACCCAAATTCGTGGAGGCGTTGTCCAAGACTGATACTTCTTCGCCAATTACTCCATCTAGACCTGAGATAAGGATGTAGCTTCTGTTCATGCTTAGACCTACGATAAACCACATCGCTCTTTTGGTGGATTCCAGTGGTTTTCAAAACGCGGATTATGCTTGGGCACTTCTTGGCGCCGCGATTTCTCCTGCAAATTACAAGAAGTTTCACATGACCTTCAAAGACTTTATGATGTGGTGTTACGGCAACCGTTATAAAGTAACTCTTTATTCCCTTATCGTAAAATGATTTCATTAATTTGGTCTTTTCTTTCTCACTCATGTTGGTCAGGCTTACTACGGAAAAAAGTGGCCCTCTTTCAACAAGCAAAGCTTATTCATCATCTCGAGCGGTCTTACAGGAATCAGATGCTAAATTGAAGCTTAAGCAATAAGTACAAGCTCAGTCAGTGGAACTTAGAAAAATGCAGGCAGAACCAAAAGCCATGAAAAGAATCCCATAAGAAGGACGTAGAGAAGTACATAGATGAGGCTATTCTTGATGAAAATAAAGTGAATGACTATAAGGTGGATCTCACTAAGGCGCGAGAAGAGCTGGAGCAAGAACGTAAGGTTAAAGCCGAAACGAAGCAAGCTTTAACACATCTTAAAGTTGGATTGGAACATGTATTATCTTTAGAGAGAAGTGCTTGGTAAAACGTACGGGTTGGCCTGCAGTCAGAAGTGGAGAAACTTCGCCACACGATAGAGCAAAATGACAACGTTCGATGTGTCGATCTCCAACATCTTAAGGACGTGCATGAGTCGGAACGAGCAGTCATTCGTGTTGTTCATAAGAAGATAACTAAAGCGGAATATACCGAAGGGTACAACTTCGGGTATATCTCAAGCTGCACGTGACGAGACCATTTGGGTGGCTAAGATGTCTACATGATATATGAAGAAATTTAGACCTTTTCTGAATATATCATTCCTTTTACGGTTGATCTGTGTTATCTCGAGAGTTATGGCTAAATCTTGAACAACGTTTTAGAGGTCTCTCTGCTGCACGCATTCACCAGCTTCGTACTCATCTTCATTCATTTCAGAAGGCGATCTTGCTATCTCTGATTATATTCAACGAGTTAAGAGCATTTCAGATGCGTTAATGGCTGCTGATGTACCAGTCAGATCGTGACCTAATTGGTGCACCGGTCTCAGTTTTATTCTTGGTTAAACTTTGTTGTGAGTGCTTCCATGTGTTCGTGCACCAACATGCCATGAACCTGATGGTGAAAATATCTACAATCTTTTGAAGAAGAAGAATTGTTTCTGTTGCTGTGAAAGAAGATTAAGAAAAAATTTGAAAAAAAAAAATGATGGAGAAAAGAGATGAAGAAGTGGCATTTTTGTTCGTGGTAGGATGAGAAAAAGACAAAAAAAAAAAAAAAAGGATGAGAAAGAGAGATAAGAAAAGATAAAAAGAAAAGAGATATGGTTGTTTTGCTTTCAAAACGGTTCGCGTTTGTTCCAACAACTAAGAGATTTACTAGAGCTTTCAAAAAGGTTCGCGTTAGTTCCACCATATCAAGATTTATTTGATAAGGTTAATTCCCATTATGTAATCATTATCAAACTTATCCTTATCATTGAGATGCTTTAGCATTCATATCAGAATAGATAACCTTTTTACATAAGGACTTCTTTATCTATGAAATCTGTCTAAATACATATGGGACCATGTTTTTCAGAGACGGGGTAAGACGGATCAGAATACGAATACCTTGGAAGTTCGGTCATGGACTCAACAACTCTAGGCTTATCCAGCAGAGACGGTTCATCGATGCCACCGTCATCCTGTTTCGGATAAGTGGGTGAAGTCTGTTGGCTTCGTTGAAATTGACCATTCATGTCCCGTAAGATACGAAAACCTTATCCGATACGGAATCAGCCAGGTTTTCTATATTCTTAGAGATTCCTACAATCTACAAATTTGGTGTGCGCAGCAAGTAATCACACTTCTAAGAGATGTGATATCTACTCCTAGATGTCCTATGAGGTTCTCCCGGTTTAATACGGATTCTATATCCTAAAAGGTCTATCTCTCAACTATAACAATACATCTTTTTGGTTCATATCTGGTAACGCAATTATTGCATACTTTATTCTCTTGCCCACTCCTCAAGTCTTAAACTACTTACTAACTTGATCGTCAGAGAGCCTTTGGTCGGCACTGCACAGGTCCTAAAGTAGGCTTATAGTTGTTTTTTGTTTTATTAGTTGTCAAGTTTGTGCATCTCCTCCATACACGGTGTGCACGAATTTAATTCCAGCAATACACTCCTTAATTAATTTATAGGTATAGTTAACCCTAATCTCTCGTAGTTCCAAACCTTAAGCACGTGGGATTAATGTGTAGCTCTATTAAGACTTATATTGGATTGACATCGGCATTGACATTATCATTGAGACTAAAACTTTGGGTTAACATTAGTACTGAAATTGGAATTTGGCATGGGCATGCATCAACAATAACGTATTGGTCAATTTTGTTTTTGACAAACTCATGATGTAGTATACCACCATGAGTTGGACAAAAAGTGTTTGAAGAGTTAGCAATATTTTGTGTCAATGGAACAAAAACCAGAATCCGCAATAAGTTTCTTCTTCTATGGTCCTTTCATTTGTTACGACATATACAGTATACATATACGCAAGTATAATAGAACGTGTATTCAGCTCCTATGAGGAGTACGGACTGTCTCATGCCTTAACTGTTTGTTGCCTATGTTGTAGGTTTCCAGTGTCCCACATCCACATGGAATCAGTTATTTCTCATCTAGTCCCGAACACTCTCGATCTTAACCATCCAGATTCGCCCACGTGTCGTGTCTGTCTAAGCTTCGATGCTGATTGGCTGCAACTTGCAGTTGATCAGCCTTTCGATATGGGTATTCACGTTGTCACGCGTATGGACCCTCCTGCCGTCGGAAAGCTTCCACGTCGGCAATCTGTGTTGGACGTACACGTCACCGCCGAACGGGGTCCACTGACAGGCTAGCCTTCTGAGGGAGATCCTAACAGCTCGACATATGAGTTGCAATGCATCGTCGTACTGCTGGGTCCCAACCCAATGTGGAACCCAATCCTACCGCCGTCAAAAGCTATTCGCTTTGGAGGTTTTCCATTATTTTTACTTAGAGTAAATGGTAGCTATATTCCTTCAATTTTATTTTAATTGAAGCAATGATTTATAAACTAAAAATTAATTACCAATGGTCCCTTAACTCATCAAAACGTGTAGCTATGATCATTTTTGTCAACTCCGTTAGAACTTCCTGTTAAGGAAAATATCTCTATTACTTAGTCAACATTGTAAATTGATATTGTAGTTATTTCCTTTCCTATTTAGTTTCTAATCAAGCCTTACTTGTAGGCAATAGTTTAGGATCTCATTGACTGAATCATTATATAAAGCTGTAAACCTAGTTGTTGAATATATATCGAATATTACAATCCCATTATGTGATTCTTATGATGGTACCAGAGTGATTGATATCTGGGAAAATAAAAAGTAAACACACAAACACCAAAACAACCCTAGCAAAACATAGCCATGGGTGATAACACAGACACGAAGTCAACTCCCTCGAGCATGACTTCATATCTAAAGTGGGAGAGTCCTAATCATCCACTTTATCTCCATCATTCAGATCAACCTGGTGCAGTACTTGTGCCGCAGCCTTTGGTGGAAGATAATTACAGTACATGGATTCAATCCATGACCATGGCCTTAACGGTCAAGAACAAATTAGGGCTTGTTGATGGGACTGTCAAGAAGCCAAGTGAAGATAAACATGAAGAATTGCAGCAATGGAATCGTTGCAATAATCTGGTTAAAACATGGCTCTTAGGATCCATGTCAAAGGAAATCTCCAGTAGCGTCATCAACTGCAAGGATGCAAGGCAGATGTGGCTTGTTTTCTCATGCAAATATCGTTCAATTGTTTCATGTAGAAAACAAGATCCATGATTGTGTGCAAGGTAACATGACGGTGAGTTCATATTTTACCAAACTAAAAAGCTTGTGGGACGAGCGTGACGTGCTGTGTTTTATTCCTGCATGTAGCTGCGATACGAAGAAGGAAGTCATCTTTTATGTTAAGACCCAGAAAACAATGAAATTTCTCATGGGTTTAAGTGATCCCTTTTTCATTGTCCGTAGTAATACCCTTCTTCTTGAGCCTTTACCCACAGTGAACAAAGCTTACTCTCTTGTTCTTCGCCATGAGAAGCAGGTAGAAGTCTCAAATGGAAAGAATACTTCTCAACCTGAAGCGGCAGCTTTTGCAATGAAGAATGGTGGCCGCGAACTTGAACTCGAGGATGGTGGTCTTCGCTGTGGCAAATGTAACAAGACAAACCACAGCACCAAAAATTCCCGTGCCCATCTCAAATGCACTTTCTGTGGGCGGAAGGGTCATACCTTCGAATATTGCCGTAAACGCAAAGCGGCCGCTGAAACTGACCAAAGCCTCTCATCCACTTCCAAGGGCAATCAAGTTGCCGTGCATGACAAGAGAGACGGGATGCCAAATTTTCCTTTTTCCCAGGAAGATTGTAAGCAGATCTTTGCCATGTTAAACAAAAACCGTTCCACATTTGCAAATCAAGTGAGTACCTCTTCGACTAATGAAGAACTTTCAGGTAAAGCACTTTCCTTTATGCATAATGGCATTAAAAATGTTTGGATATTAGATAGTGGTGCAACGGACCACGTTGTTTGCAGTTCTCATTATCTCACATCGTCGAGGCCAGTTACAAATCACATTGTTGAACTACCCAATGGTTCTCTTGCCACGGTCACTCACATTGGACAAGTGGTCTTCTCTCCCACACTTGTGCTTGATCATGTTTTGTGTGTCCCATTCTTTACCTTAAATCTGATATCCATTAGCAAACTTGCATATGATTCCCTTTATATTACCATCTTCCTAAAACAGTTTTGTGTCATACAGGACCTACGCTTGGGGAAGATGATTGGGACAGGAATTGAACGGGGGGGGCCTATACTATCTCGATCCATCAAAGAAAGGAACATGCCACACCATTAGCACAACCAACCATCATCTTTGGCACCAACGGCTCGGCCATCCATCCAAAATTGTTTCCATGTCATTTCCTTTCTTCAAGCAAAACTTTTGTGATTCAAATAAGTGTGTCATTTGCCCTTTAGCCAAGCAAACAAGAGCACCATTTTCCCTGAGTTCCATATCCACTAAATCCTCTTTTGAATTGATACATGTTGATATCTGGGGGGGGATATCACGTTCTTTCCATTTCTGGTGCAAAATATTTTCTCACTATCGTTGATGATTACACAAGGAGCACTTGGATTTACTTAATGAAATATAAATCTGACACACAGCAGCTCCTTATGCAATTTGTTCATTTGGTCGAAACCCAATTTAATACTAAAGTCAAAATCATTCGCAGTGATAATGGTCCCGAGTTTAAGCTTGATAGTTTTTATGCCATGAAAGGTATTGTCCATCAAACCAGCTGTGTTCACACACCACAGCAAAATGGTGTTGCTGAACGTAAGCATCGCCATTTATTAAATGTTGCCCGAGCTTTACTCTTTCAAGCTAACATGCCAAAATGGTTTTGGGGGGACGCCATACTCATTTCAGCCTATCTCATCAACTGCACACCCACACATCTTCTCCAAGGGAAGACACCTTATGAAATGTTGTTTCAAAAAGCACCCAGTTACTCACACTTACGAGTTTTTGGATGTTTGTGTTTTGCTTCCACGCACGCATATAAACCTTCCAAATTTGATCCTCGTTCCCGTCGTCGTGTTTTTCTTGGGTATCCATATGGCCAAAAGGGTTATCGACTTTTCGACCTACACCTTAACAAAGTTTTTGTCTCACGTGACGTGCTCTTTTTCGAAGACCACTTTCCTTATCATTCTGCCACTTCCGCTGCTCCCCAACAGTCCACCACCCCAACCCACTCCCTATCCCAACTTGATGTGGATCCCTCTTCTGTCCCACGACCACTACTACCTTCCATCTCCACTACCCTCCCCACCTCCGTGTCTACTTCCCCACCATCCGAGCCTTCACCCTCCAATACACCACATTCTTCTTCTCCACCTTCCACACCATCACCTACACCATCTCCAAACACCGTAACCTTAACCCTACCCGCTCCCTCCTCACCCCAAACTGTCCCACCAACTCTACCCCAACGTAGCACCCGCCCCACAA
Organism: Heteromeles arbutifolia; assembly: GCA_024362995.1. Taxonomy (NCBI): domain Eukaryota; kingdom Viridiplantae; phylum Streptophyta; class Magnoliopsida; order Rosales; family Rosaceae; genus Heteromeles; species Heteromeles arbutifolia. The sequence goes on from JANCRC010000002.1 coordinate 26,177,499, forward strand.
AAACCTCTACCTTCTTGCAGGACTTTCATGTCGAGGTTGCTCTCCCGTACAGGGCTGCTCCCACATCTTCTACGAACGTGGCCCTCTCCTTGTTAGGTACTTCTCATCCTCTCTCCACTTATTTGTCCTACGATCGACTCTCTTCTCACCATAAAACCTATACCACTAATCTTTCCATCCTCCGAGAACCTACCAGTTTTTCACAGGCTATACGTGAACCACACTGGCGTGATGCCATGCAACATAAACTTGCTGCTCTTCAAGCCAATCATACCTGGACACTCGTGACTTTGCCGCTGCACAAACGTCCCATTGGTTATAAATGGGTTTACAAGATCAAACTCAAACCTGATGGCACCATTGACCGGTACAAAGCCCATCTCGTTGCCAAAGGTTACAGTCAAATTGAAGGTGTTGATTATCGCAAAACCTTTGCACCTGTCGCCAAGTTAACCACAGTTCGCGTGCTCCTCAGTGTCGCCGCTGTGCAAGGTTGGCATCTTCATCAGCTGGATATGAACAATGCTTTCTTAAATGGTGATCTCGACGAGGATGTCTACATGACCTTGCCTCCTGGTTGCAGACGAAAGGGGGAGACTCGAGTTTGCAAGTTGAATAAATCCCTCTATGGTTTAAAGCAAGCTTCAAGGCAATGGTTCATTAAGTTGTCCAATGCTCTAAAGGCTGCTGGATTTCATCAATCACGGTCCGACTATTCACTATTCGTCCGAAGTCGTCATGGTAACTTTATTGCTTTACTAGTATATGTGGATGATGTGATATTAGCAGGGAATAATCTGCATGAAATTGAAGAAACCAAGCAGTTCCTCTCTCAGCGTTTCAAACTGAAAGACTTGGGGCAACTCAAATATTTCTTGGGAATAGAAGTTGCACGATCAAAGCATGGAATTACTCTATGTCAACGAAAATATGCTCTAGAAATATTGGAAGATGCCGGGTTTCTAGGCGTTAAGCCTTCTCGGTTCCCTGTGGATCAAAATTTGTCACTCACACAAATGGAAGGAGAGGAGCTGAATGATCCTTCATCGTATAGACGACTTGTGGGCAGGTTAATATACTTGACCATAACAAGGCCTGACTTGGCTTATGTTGTTCACATGCTAAGTCAGTTCATGGAGAAACCTCGGCAACCACATCTTGATGTTGCACACAAGGTCCTCAAGTACATTAAACAAGCACCTGGACAAGGAATTTTTCTTCCTTCCACATGCTCATTGCAATTACAAGCATTTTGTGATGCTGATTGGGCTAGATGTCGAGATACCAGAAGGTCGATAACGGGGTACTGCGTTTTGCTCGGTCATGCACCTATTTCTTGGAAAACTAAGAAACAAACAACAATATCTCGTTCAAGTGCAGAGGCTGAATACCGTTCCATGGCCACCACCTGTTGTGAAATCATCTGGCTAAAGAATATTTTGAAGGACCTAAGAGTGAATCATCCTCAGCCAGTCAAGTTATTTTGTGACAATCAAGCAGCATTACACATCACTTCAAATCCTGTTTTCCATGAACGAACGAAGCACATAGAAATCGATTGTCATCTAGTACGAGAGAAGATTCAAGAAGGAATGATACGCACGGCTTACATACGGACAAATGATCAACCAGCTGATATATTCACTAAGCCGTTGAGTTCAACACAGTTCGAAGTTTTACTTAGCAAGTTGGGTGTCATTAACATACACTCCAACTTGAGGGGGAGTGTTAAGGAAAATATCTTTATTACTTAGTCAACATTGTAAATTGATATTGTAGTTATTTCCTTTCCTATTTAGTTTCTGATCAAGCCTTACTTGTAGGCAATAGTTTAGGATCTCATTGACTGAGTCATTGTATAAAGCTGTAAACCTAGTTGTTGAATATATATCGAATATTACAATCCCATTCTGTGATTCTTATGACTTCCGTCAAATGAATCACGTGTCATGCACGTGAAGCTAAATCAAGAGGCAAATATGGAAAATCAAATAAGAAAAATTGTATAATTGGTCCTCAACTTTAATCCAACTGGAGAAATGGTCATCAACTTTAACTCAATTGGAGCAATGGTCTTTCAACTTTAACCTAATTGTAGCAATGGTCCTTATAACATAACTCATTTTGACAGAAATATGATGGAGTTGACGAAACTAACCATACTAAACATTTTGATGAGTTGAGGGACCAATGGTAATGGATTTTTAGTTGAGGGACCATTGCTCCAATTTGATTAAAGTTGAGAGACCATTGCTCCAATTTGATTAAAGTTGAAGGACCATTGCTACAATTTACTCATTTACTTGTATTCTTTTCCATACCATGAGTCACCCTCCGAGCGCATCTCATTTTTCACCTAGCTGTCATTAACATATTTTTGCTATATAGATGGTAAGTTTACTTATTACAAAAGGATAATGTTAGGGAGGCAAAATGTGTAGACTAAATATTGTAAACTAAATGACATGAAAATTGATTATTGGTTTACTTAAGTGTTTATCGACGTGCTTATTTCTTATTGGTGACACATCATTTAGTATGCAAATTTAGTCTACCTAGCATTACTTTTGTAATAATCAGTCAAATACAATCTCTGTGAAAAAAAAATTAAAGTGTAGATCGTTAAGTTATTTTGATGTGTCAAATAATGAACGGTTCAACATCCATATGTTTCCAAATTAATTGAACTTTTTGCAAAACTGATATGATTAAGAAAATAAAAAAATTATGATCAATGGAATACATTCATCACAATTGGGAGGAAAGAGGAGCACGAATACAAGGGATGGGCATTGGGTGGGTTGGTCGGGTTGGACTTCAACCCGTTGGCCAACCCAATTGACTCAGGTTAATATTTTTGAAATACATCTTCACCCAAGAAAATGGATAAACCAACCCACGTAAACCATTCTAAGGTGGGTTGAGTTGGGTGGATTCAACGGGTTGGATTTTTACTTTCGTTCTTATTAGTAAAGTGAGTACGACTTACAAATAATGTAAAATGCATGTAATATTAAACTTAAATCTTGTGAATTTGGTGTTGTAGAATAACAATTTGCTACTTAATATTTAAATTTCATCATTTAACTAAAGTATAAATAAACAAGCGTGCTTAGTAACTATTAAGTTATATATATATATATATATATATATATATATATGTGTGTGTGTGTGTGTGTGAATGTAATATACATGTGCGTTTAAGAATTCTTGGTATTCCGGTGGGTGGGTTTCAATGTGGTTAATAATACTTCAACTTATTCCAACCCACCTATTGAGCGAGTGGTCAGGTTTCTACCAGGAAATAATATTTTGAAGTTTACAACCTTACCCAACCTGACGAATTTTGGTTGGGTTGGTCTATAGACCCACTATGAATATGGTGATCTAATAATTATTATCCCTAAAAGGCTAAAAACACACATGTATGTATTTTTCACATCACGTGACGATAGTACACATCATTAAAAAAATTATATTTTACCTCCTCAAAATAGATCAAATGGCAAAGTGGGTCAAAAATTAAGTTGAGGCGCAAATACCTAACAAGAATAAAGTTTTGCATATAGACTCTGGTGTCCAATTTGGGCCAAGGACGCACAATTTCAAAGAGAATGGTGTCATGGATCAAAAATAATGTTTTATTGTGATATATGAGTTTTTATTTTTTATTTTTTTTTGGCCTAATATATAGTTTACAGTGGTTTATATATTAAGGTTTTAAGTTTTAGGAACGTTTTTGGTATATTATTTTTAGTTGAATTCTTTTCTAATTTGACTCCTGAAGTTTCTAGGGCTAACATGAATTAGGAATAGGATTATATCATTAGAAAAATCTTCACCATACAAGACATCGAAAGGCATCAAAGACACTAAGAAATAAATCCAACATAGAAAACTACCCATATTATAATATTTAAACAAGATCGAAAATCAAACTCATACAGCCCACAATATCCAAAACCCTAATTTAACCCATACCCTAAACTTTGACTGTCATCACAAATTGAATCTCTGCCACTATAGAATTCCTTGCATCTCACCATAAAGAACTTGTAGAACAATTGAGGTATTTGTGAACCCGAACTATGTCTCAAACTACATAATTGCGCATAAGTGCAAAGAATATTCTTGATTTGACTTAGTCAAGGTTCTAAAAGACGCTAGGCGCTAGTGGGGCGGCGGGTTAGGGCCTAGCGCCTAGGCAGCGCTTCGGCAGGGGCCTAGGCGAATTTAAGTAAATTTAATATCAATTGTATAAATGAATGCTTATTCATACTTAAAAATACACATAATCATATTGGGATGCATAAATTGCAAAATAAAATGACATATAAATTATTAAGTATTAGAACATATTGAAAACATGGGGAGTAATCATATAATGAGTGTTCATCAAAGTATTCAACAAGTCTCTTATATTTTATTGAAAAATTAAAATGCAAAATGAAAGTTATCGATTTTCCGTCTAAGTTAAAGTTGCAACCTAGGCGGGTACCTAGACAGGTTTAGGCAGGTTAGGTGGGCGCCTAGACGGGCTAGGCGGACGCCTAAGCGGGTCTAAGCCCACTTTCTTAATTTTCAAACATCTAGGGACAAATTGGGGTGGTGGCCAGCCGCCTAGCACCTAGGTGGGGCTTAGGCAGGGCTAGGTAGGGATTTTTAGAATAGTGGACTTAGTAGGCAATAAGCACATGAGCATATTGTAATAAAGTCCTTCAAATATGTTATGCATCAAAAGTATAGCAAAGATAAGAGATTATAGAGAGGATAGTATTTGATACTCCCTAACCCAGAATGTCCACATGTACACCCCGATCGAAATGTGATGGCTGACGGTGGAGGGGTGACAAAGCCTTAAAGTGTAGTTGATGTGGAAAATGTGAATAAATTAACTTAAATTAAATAAAAAAAAGAGTGTGTAAGTGAGCGGGTTGGAACTCTTATTACAGAATAACAGGGTCAAAGCATAGTGCAGTAAAAATAGAAAGCATTCACATCCTCGAAGGGACGAATATTGTTACAGAAAGTAAAGACTGCCTACTTTGACCAAAGTACAAGTTAGCTAAAGCCAAGATTCCGCATCATCAAATGCCAAGCCTCTAGGTCTAGGAGGGGCGAAAAACAAAGGTCAGCGGGCCTAAAAAGTAAAGTTTTGTAAAACAGTCGTTTTGTGAAAGTTACAACCCCTTGTTGTGAATCAAGTATAGTTTCCAACATAAAGTACTACTAAATTATATTGTATAATACCAGACATAATAGCAGTTCAAAGAATACGGGGTACATGTACAACAGTTATAATAAAGTATAAGCAATGCTCATTAAACTATGTAAGTGTAGACATTGAAATTTCGATGAAATAAATGTTGACCATTGCATTAAAATTACAACTGTAGACATTGAAATTTTGGTGAAATAAATGTTGACCATTGCATTAAAACTACAATCCACCCAAATTCACCTACAACAATCCACCCAATTCACCTACAACATCCACCAAAATAAATGGATGGTGGTGATTCATTCTCAAAGCCTATAAATAGGCTTCTCCATCAAAGGATCAAGGAGGATTTCGGACAATACATTCTCTACTCCCAAATTGGAAGAGAATTCACATCACACCAAAAACCTTGAAGCTTTGAAACTCTAAAAACTCTCAAACAAATCCCGAAAGATCAAGAAAATTCTCTTCGTTCTTCATTCATCGTTCTTCCAAGATCAAGCCCCGACGGCCCCTAGATCAACAATCATCCACCTTCGAGATCAAGCCCCGACGACCCTTGAAGAAACTTCGTTCATCCAAGATCAAGCCCTAACGGCCCCTTGGATCAACAACATCCGTTCTTCAAGAATCAAGCCCAAAAGCCCCTTGAAGTTCGTTCATCGTTCGTCGTTCATCCGTTCTTCAAGAATAAGCCCCAAAAGCCCTTGAAGATCATTCATCATTCGTCGTTCATCCAACCTTCAAGATCAAGCCCAAACGGCCCTTGAAGAAACGTTTATCTACCTTCAAGATCAAGCCACCAACGGCCCTTAAAGAAACTTCCCGTTCATCCAGGATCAAGCCTTGACGGCCCTTGGATCAACAACATCCACAAACCAACATCTTACAGAGATTGAATCAGAGGAACAAATTGTAAAAGAGATTGTAACCCCAAAAAATCAATACAAAATATTATTTTGTACACGTGTTCTTGTCTCTTCCATCGCAGGAATTTCCGTGTTTACAAATTTGGCATGCTCGATGCGACCATCTCTACCTCTCATCTCTTTCTTCGTTCAAAAAACCTAAACACATCTCAAAATCAATGGCATCAAAGAAGGCTCAAGTTGTTCTCGCAACCAATGCAAAGAACAAGAGCGTCATCACCGCAGGTGGTGTCACTTTAGGCATCATAACTCGAAGCAAAGCAAGAGCTCTTTCTGCCACCTCTTCCACCCCTGCATCAACTCTGCTGAAGGCACAAGAGCACCCGAGGCATGAACCGGTGATCACCCTGGCCTCGCTAAGGGTGTCAATGGATTAAAGCCAGAGGAAATACTCCGAGTCCTTGCTTTCCGATGCCGACTCGAGCGACTACACAGCCATACAAGTCATGACTACCAGAGCAACTTCAATTGAGGAGCAGCTAGCTCAAATGAACGAAGCGATCGCAAAACTCACACAAACTATAGAGGAAAAAGACTTGCAAATCGCCACACTTGTCAACCAACTAGATGTAAAACCCGACGTGAATGTTGACCCAATGGTTAATCCATTAAGGAAAGAAGCCGCTGAAGAAGAAGAGCCTCCGGTGGAGAAAGTCGAAGAGAAGCGGGAGCCAGACCAAGCAGCGGCACTCATGGGATCTCTCTCTATCCAGCAGCTGCATGAGATGATCGACAGCACCATCAAGGCGCAGTACGAAGGAAGCTCGCATGATTCCGTACTATATGCAAAGCCTTACTCCAAGAAGATTTACGCTTTGAAGATACCGAGGGGTTATCAGCCGCCAAAGTTCATGCAGTTCGATGGAAAGGGAAACCGGAAGCAACATGTAGCCCATTTCATTGAAACCTGCAACAATGCTGGAATAGATGGAGACTACCTCATCAAGCAGTTCGTGTGCTCGCTGCAACGCCTTTGACTGGTACACCGACCTCGAGCCGGAGTCTATCAACAGTTGGGATCAACTAGAAAAGGAATTCCTCAACCGCTTCTACAGTACCCGCCGCACCGTAAGCGTGCTGGAGCTGACTAGTACGAAATAGTGGAAGGATGAACCTGTTGTCAACTACATCAATAGATGGTGTTCATTAAGTCTGGATTGCAAAGATCGACTTTCTGAAACCTCCGCCATTGAGATGTGCGTTCAAGGCATGCATTGGGGGTTACATTACATCCTCCAAGGCATAAAACCAAGAACATTTGAGGAGCTGGCAACTCGTTCCCACGACATGGAGCTAAGTATCGCCAATCACGGGAAAAAGGAGCTGATCGCTGACTTCAAGAAGGATAAGGTGTTATCCCCAAATGTAGACAAGACTGGGAAAAAGCTCGCTAAGGAAGCTTTTACCGTCAACACTACCCCCATCAAAACTTCCTCCACACTTATCAAGATCTCCTCCAAAAACAAAGCAAATGAGATAAAGAAAGGTGAGCCTTCTCACACCCAAGACAGGTATAAAAACACCTTGAGGGAACTAGAGCAGAAGACGTACCCTTTTCCTGACTCTGACATGGCTGGAATGTTAGATGACTTACTAGAAAAGAAGGTCATTGAGCTACCCGAATGCAAGCGTCCTGAAGAGATGAATCGCATAAACGATCCTAGGTACTGCAAGTACCATCGTATCGTGAATTATCCTGTTGGCAAGTGCTTCGTCCTTAAAGAGCTTATCATGAAGCTAGCTCAACAAGGGAAAATCGAGCTCGACCTTGAAGACATAGCCGCAACACATACTACCACGATTGCGTCTGGATCATTCGATCCCGTGCTTCTCCAAGTGACACTTAACCTTTCCCACCAATGTTCAAGCCACACGGTACCTTCTGCATCACCATCACTGGGGCCAAGCAACCAAGACGCACCTACCTACGATGAAGAAGGGTGGACATTGATGACCTATAAAAAGATGAAGAAGCCAAGACCGTAAGCCACAAGGCTAAGGGGGGAGCAAGGGAGAAAGCACCGCCGCCACAACAATAGGAAGCCTAAAAGAAATATAAGAGCTACTAAGCCAACATATGTTGAGGAACCTATGGAGCAAGAGCCACGTATTCTCGTCTCCTTGCACGAGTACTTCCCGGAGGACTTCTTCCAACAGTGCACTACCGCAGCATGTCACATGGTTGAGGTGGAAATGGAAGAACCTTCAAAAGGCAAAGCCACCGCTATTGAGGAAGAAAATACCCTCATGCCCAAAGAAAGTCTGCCAACGCACTTTAGCATCGAGGAAGCGCTACGATTGCCAAAGAAGATGCGAAGAGCACTAGCAGCGACCTTAGCAAGTCCTGACGACCATGAGGTATATGAAAGCAAGAACAAAGACTTGAAGCTTCGGCCACACGAATGTGCCACATGATGTGCCGCCCAGGACGCGATCAACTTCACGGATGAAGACTTACTGCTGGGGTCAAAGCCTCATAATCGTCCTTTCTTCATCTCGGGATACGTAAGGGAGCACAAAGTCAACCGTATGTTTGTGGATGGTGGATCAGCCATAAACATCATGCCAAAGTCAACAATAACCACAATCGGCATTAAGGTGGATGAACTGTCCCTAAGCCGTTTACTAATCCAAGGTTTTAACCAAGGAGAACAAAGAGCGATGGGCATGATTCGAGTTGAGATGACCATTGGCGAACTCAAATCAAGCACGATATTCCATGTGATTGATGCAAGAACTTCCTACAGCTTGCTCTTAGGAAGGCCTTGGATCCACACGAATGGAGTAGTACCGTCCACCATTTACCAATGCTTAAAGTTTTACAGAGAATGAGTGAAGGTGATCTATGGTGACACCAAGCCATTCACCAAAGCCGAATCACATTTCGCAGACGCCAAGTTCTACCTGGATGAAGACATGGTACTTGAAGCTCTTCCAAAAGAGATCAAATCCACGGGCAAAGCAACACCTAAAAAGCAGGAGTGGCAAGCCACGCCCAAGAAGCAAGAAGGAGAAGCTATGCCGTCTTCAAGCAAAAATGATGACGAGCTTGCTAAACCTGCAACAACCAAAGAGAGTAGGACGCCCTCAAATGGACCAAACACACCCGTCTTCCGATACATCCCGATGTCGAGAAGAAATGATGGTCAATCCCCATTTGAAGCCAAAGCAAGCAAAGCTGATGCACAGCAGCACAAGGATAATGTAAAGTTGCTCAAGACAAATGCAGTTTTGCCTCTGACACAACTAGGCAACGCTAAGGTTGCAAGACTACCACAAGGCTTCATAAAAGCCCTGCCGAAGGGGGTAGAACCCAGCTTTCTTCCAACCAAAATGACCGAAGAAGGTTTTGATCCAAATGCCTACAAACTCATGTCGACGGCTGGGTACGACTTTGCTTCTTCTTCGAATCTTGGAAAGAAGGCTTCAAACACAATCAACGACAAAGAACGTGACCTCACCGAGACTTAAAAGAAGTTGAAGAAGCATGGTTACGGAGTGGACAACAACAAAGCTGGACTTGGCTTCACACCTAATGCACCCGTGAAGATTTCAAGCAAAGTGAAAAATGCTAGCACTCAACACATCAGTGTGAGCATTGAGCAAGATCAAGAGGAGCTTAAACCCCCCCCCGACCATCAGTATTCGATAGGATGAATCGTTCAAGACCCAGAATGTCAGCATTTAATCGCATTAGTGGTCAAAACTGAACCTCCGTCTTCAAGAGGCTTACCATGCCAACATCCCAAAGCTCCGTCTTGGAGGTTGACACAAATGGACTGCTGAAAGTAAGAAGGCGCACCATCATCCATACTGGACAATCTTCATGCCAACAAGCCCAAGAGGACGGCACTGAAGGGTAGGTCCAAGACATCTTCCCCGTCACGATCCAAGAAGATAAAGAAAATGAAATCCCTAGGGAAGACGTCACTTTTGGCCCTTTCGACTCAAAATCTTCACCTCGATCGTTAGGGGCATGTTCCAAGTCAAGCGAAGATGAAAGATGGACTCATGTCGCTCCAAAGAAATTACACATGAAGCCTACATTGCATCCACAAATTCACCAGTCGAAAAGGGGGCAAGAAACCATTGTTAATACATTTTTAAGCCTAGATGAAGCTGAGATTGTCAACATGATCAAAGCTGATTTAATTCAAGAGGTCATGGACTCGGGACGAAACTTAAATGTTGCCCTAAAAAAATCAAGGCAACTCCGTGCTTGCATAGAGTTTCGTGACTCAAAACAATACAAAGCTCGAGAGAACAGCGCTGAAAAAGAGGTCCAAGATGTCTTCCACATCACGATCCATGAAGGCAAAGAAGACAAAATCCTCGAGGAAGATGTCACTGCTGCGCTACCACAGCTTGAAGATGGGGGGCAAGCCACGGTTGATGATCTCAAGGAACTCAACTTAAGCACAAGCGAAGAACCAAAGCCTATCTTTGGAAGTGCACTACTAAGTGCGGACGAGATAGCTGTTATTAGAGTACAAAGACGTATTCGCTTGGACCTACAAAGAAATGCCCGGCCTTGACCCTATCATCGCTGTGCATCATCTTGCAGTCAAGCCTGGAACACGATCGATAAAGCAAACTCAAAGACGCTATCGATCCGAGCTCATCCCACAAATTGAGACTGAGATTGACAAGCTAATCGAGGCAGGCTTTATTCGAGTGGTACAATACCCCAAGTGGATCTCCAACATCGTCATTGTCTTTAAGAAATCCGGACAAATACGTGTTTGCGTAGACTTCCGAGACCTCAACGATGCTTGTCCGAATGACGACTTCCCCTTGCCAATCATTGAAATCATGGTGGATGCAACCACTGGCCACAAAGCACTGTCATTCATGGACGGCTCTTCTGGGTTGATGCGATGTAAAACAGCACACAAATTAAACCCTGTTTTGACAATTGTAGTATATGTATAAGTAGGGATCGTTCTGGACCGGGGATTAGGAGGGATTGCTAACCTAAACTAAACTGACTTAAAAACACAAAAACAAACATAAAAACACTTAACAAGACTCACAAGACTCAAAACAAACTTAAAAGACTCAAAACAGCTTAAAACAATCAAAAAGACTCAAAACAGACACTAGGGGCTGATTTGGACGAAAATAAACTCAAAAGACTAACTAGACACAAATCTAAACAGATTCTACGTAAACTTACACAACAAAGTAAAGGGGGATTGTGTTTTGGACGAAAATAAAGTAAAACAAAACAGAAACTAGAACTAGACAGATTTGGACAAATTTGGTGAATTGGATGGATGATGGGCCAGCTAGAGGTTTTTCTCCACACATGACACACTTGCATACAAATCAATTTTCAGTTGTTCATTCGATAAACCATGAAACTCAACAACCCAGATTAATTAGGTACGCTTAAATTAACCCTCAGATTTTCCTTATGTCATTGAATTGGACGGAAATAGCGCATCGCAATCAAATTATTCTTCAAAAGTTCCCTACATGAAAGTGCATAATAGAGATACAATCAAAGATCATTAAGCTCTATGAAAATCATAAGCATTGACAAGGCATTCGTAACTATGAAAGCGCATGATACTCCTGCCAGGAATTTACTTAACATGATCGTGACCAGCGACCTTCACTACTTGTGAATATAAGTTCATAACGATTAGGTGAAACTCCCTTATATTCTAGCATCAAATTCATGCATGCAAACTAAGTATGCATCCTTAATCAACATACAAGAATAAGTTATGAATCAAACAGTTAAGCAAATTGCATTCACAATTTATAAAATCACAACTGAAGGTAATCAATTCATATTGCAAGTATGTTCATGGCTTTGAAATTCCCTTTAGCCAAAAAGGGTTTAGCTCCTCATGTTCACAGCAAAACAAAGAGAAATTAAATTAAACATTGAAAACAAATATAGATTACACCTAGAAACGTTCCAGCAATCCAACGTCTTGAATGGCTAGGCACCACTTCAAGTTAATCCTCTCCTTCTTCCTTTGTAGAGCTGCGGCACAAGGGGTTAAGGTGTGTAGAATGGGTGTTGATGGGTGGTAGAGGATGGATAGGTAGATAGGTGGATGGAATGGATGCAGAGAATCTGTTCAGAGAGAGAGACTAAATGGTGCGGATGGCTTTATTTATAGGGCTAGGGTTGAAAGGCAATCAGAAAATAATTGGAAAGGTTCATAACTTTGCTAATTTGTCTCACAATTTAATAGGTAAGAAAGAATCAGAAAATCAAAGAGAATAAGAAAGTGAAATTCGGCAGAATATGTAGGACAGATTTATGAATGTGTTTTGAGGCACAAAATAAGTAAGAAAAGCTCCTCCTTGTGCGGCAAGGCATAGAACACAAAGGGAATGTGATTTTGGGTCAGAAAATAGGTAAGAAGAGGATCCCTTGTGCGGCAAGGTTGTGGAGAGAAAGGGAAAGGCACTTATGTGGCAGATTTTGGAAGAAAGGGAAATGAGATATGCTGCAAGGTTAGGGAAAGGTTCTAGGACTTCTAGAAACATGTAATGAGGCAACCTAACATGTTTTGGAACCCTTTTATGGCTGGAACATAGTTGAGGAAGGATTAGGAAACTTTTAAGCCAAGAATAGAAACTTTCAAGAATGGAAACCTCCAAGAATAGAAACTTCCAACTTTAGAAACTTTGGCTTCCAATTTTAAACTCTTCATTCTTCATTCAATCCTAAGCTCAATTGATCTTCAATTTCGTCCATCCACTTAGCTCCAAGCATGTGCAATCCATTCCAAGCCCAAAACTGCTCCAAAAGGCACCAAAATGCACTTTCTTGCTTACTTTGCACTTTAGACCTACAAACACACGAAAATAGCTTAAAATACATAAATAACTAAGAACTAACAACCTAAATGCAAGGAAACAAGCTAACTAAGTTGCATAAATATGCTCCTATCATGGGTACAATCAAATTCACATGGCTCTTGAAGACGAGGAACTAACAGCCTTTCGCACTCCAAAAGGTATCTACTGCTACAAGGTGATGCCCTTTGGTCTAAAGAACGCTGGAGCTACATATCAACGTGCAATGCAGAAAATCTTCAATGACATACTACACAAAAACGTAGAATGTTATGTAGACGATGTGGTGGTCAAGATAAAGAAAAGATCTGATCACTTAAAAGATTTACGAATAGTGTTCGAAAGGTTACGAAAATACAACCTCAAGATGAACCCGTTGAAATGTGCATTTGGCGTCACCTCTGGAAAGTTCCTCGGCTTCATTGTCAAGCACCGCGGCATTGAAGTGGACCAATCAAAGATCAAGGCCATTCAAAGCATGCCTGAGCCAAGAAACCTGTACGAGCTGAAAAGTCTACAAGGAAGACTAGCCTTCATCAGACGCTTCATCTCCAACCTTGCAAGGCATTGTCAACCGTTTAGCAGACTCATGAAGAAGGATGTTCCGTTCTTATGGGATGAAGCATGCCACAATGCTTTTGAAAGCGTAAAAAAGTATTTATTAAGTCCACCTGTCCTAGGGGCACCTGTGCCCGGGAAGCCGCTCATATCGTACATCGCTGCTCAGGAAAGTTCAGTTGGAGCACTCTTGGCATAAGAAAATGAATCCCAGAAAGAATGAGCGCTCTACTACCTTAGTCGAACTCTCACCGACGCTGAGATGAACTACTCCCCGATAGAAAAGATATGCCTCGCCTTGGTATTCGCCATCCAGAAGTTCAAGCAGTACATGCAAGTTTACACTATCCATCTGGTTGCTAAGGCTGACCCGGTCAGATACGTCATGTCTAAACCAATCTTGACAAGACGACTAGCTAAATGGGCGTTGCTTCTCAATCAATACGAGATCGTCTATATCCCAGCTAAAGCCATCAAGGGACAAGCGCTAGCAGATTTCCTTGCCGATCATCCAATCCCAGCCGATTGGAAAATCTCAAACGACTTGCCTGACGAGGAGGTGTTTTACACCGATATCTTCCCAATATGGACGATGTTTTTCGACGGATCCGCACGAGCAGACGTAGCGGGGGCAGGAGTAGTATTCATGTCCCCATAAAGGCAAATACTACCTTACTCCTTCCAACTAAGCGAACTATGCTCCAACAACGTCGCTGAGTACCAAGCACTGATCATTGGGCTTCAAATGGCGATTAACATGGAAATCATAGCCCTTGAGGTATATGGCGACTCCAAGCTCATAATCAATCAACTCTTAACTGAATATGAGGTGAGGAAAGATGATCTCGTCCCATACTTCCGGCGGGCAACTCAACTGCTACAAAAGTTTGAGGCCGTGACACTAGAACATGTGCCAAGAAAAGAAAATCAAATGGCAGACGCTCTCGCCAACCTAGCTTCAAGCATGACACTAAGAGAAGACAAAGCTGCAGACGTGCCAGTTTGCCAAAGATGGGTGATCCGGCTCATCACTGAAATGCCACTGGATGATACAAACGTCATCTCAGTACTTCCAGTCGACACGGAAGAGTGGAGACAGCCACTAATCGACTACTTGGATCATGGAAAGGTTCCGGATGATCCTAGACACCACTCTGAAATACGTCGACGAGCACCTAACTTTCTCTACTACAAAGAAACACTCTACCGACGCTCGCATCAGTCTAGACCAAAGCTACATTTCCAGCTCAAAAGGATGGGTTACTACTGGCCAAGCATGGTGAAAGAGTGCCTGAAACATGCCAAAAGGTGCCAAGCCTGCCAATTCCACGCCAACTTCATACATCAACCGCCTGAACCATTACACCCTACAACTGCTTCATAGTCATTCGATGCATGGGGATTGGATGTTGTAGGACCAATCGCACCAAAGTCATCTGCAGGAGAAGCTTACATCCTAGCTGCAACAGATTACTTCTCCAAGTAGGCTGAAGCCGTACCCCTAAGGGAAGTCAAGAAGGAAACTGTTGTCCGTTTCATCAAGGAGCATATCATCCACCGATATGGTGTGCCTCGCTACATTATCACTGACAATGGAAAACAGTTCTCCAACCGACTCGTGGATGAGCTATGTGAGAAATACAAGTTCAAGCAACACAAGTCTTCCATGTATCATGCTCCGGCCAACGGTCTTGCAGAAGCATTCAACAAAACATTGTGCAACCTCCTGAAGAAGGTGATAGGCCGAACAAAGAGAGACTGGCACGAAAGAATAAGCGAAGGACTTTGGGCATATAGGACGACACATAGAACTCCTACCCAAGCTACTCCCTATTATCTTGTATATGGTGTAGAAGCTGTTCTACCACTCGAAAGTCAAATCCCCTCACTAAGAATGGCTATACAAGAAGGCTTGACTGATGAAGAGAATGCAAAGTTACGCCTTCAAGAGTTAGAAGCACTCGACGAAAGAAGGCTCGAAGCTCAACAACACTTGGAATGCTACCAAGCACGGCTATCCAAGGCATTCAACAAGAAGGTCTGCCTAAGGTCTTTCCAAACTGAAGATCTCGTCCTCGCATTGCGTAGGCCTATCATCACAACTCACAAGACAAAAAGCAAGTTCACATCAAAGTGGGATGGACCATACGTAATACAAGAGGTCTACACCAACGGCGTCCACTTAATCATGGCAGAAGACAACTTGAAGATCAGCCCCATCAATGGCAGATTCCTGAAGCGCTACTACCCCTAAAAAAAATGCTCCACGCTCCTGGCCCGCAAGAGCATAAACTGTGTATGGCAAAACAAAACAAAAAAAAAAAAAAAAAAAAAAAAAAAAAAACCAATCACCCATTTTGAACTACATCATGACTTGATCCCTCCTCAACCGAGGGTACGTAGGCAACTTGAAACTTCAAAACTTCAAGTACAGTCACATCATCAACAAAAACACAAACACTTTGAAGAATAAAGAGCAAATTCAAAATATGGATACTTTATTTCTTTAAAGGAAGTATTTGGTCACAAAGCATTATTAAAAAAAAAAAATGAGCAACAAGGACAGCGGACAGTGCAGTGATGGCGGTGTAGCAGGCACGACAAATAGGGCAGCTACAAGACATTCCTTCAAAGCACGCTACAGTGGCAAAGAAACCAAAATGCCACATAATCGTATTACGTAACCCCGCAGCGATTACGCAAGCAGTTTCTTGCACCGCACGGCGATGTCACCACCAAGGGAAAATTATGACCAAAAGGCATTACACAGCGAAGCCCCGCTGTAGTCTCTTGCATAGCTCCACACGGTAGCGTACCACCGAGGGAAAATTGTGACCAAAAGGCACTACACAGCATAAACTTGCTGCAGTCTTTTGCACAACCCCACACGGTAAAAGTGACACACTGCAACAAGCTCCAAGCAGCAGCAAGAAGCACGACGACGTCACCACCAAGGGAAAATTGTCACCAAAAGGCATTACACAGCAAAGCCCCGCTGCAGTCTCTTGCACAGCTCCACACGGCAGCGCACCACCGAGGGAAAACTGTGATCAAAAGGCACTACACAGCGAAACCTCGTTGCAGTCTCTGGCACAAGTACACCCACGTCCTGCTACCAAGTCTCTAAAAACTTCGTGAGGATCCCGGCATCATGGTCTGCCTTCTTAAAATCAAGGATTCCTGGCATCACAACAAAGAAATCCATCAATGGGTTACGCACATCACATATTTTATATACACAATGATGAGACAATCAACATATGTATACATATATATGTATGCACGTACATGGAGTGACGGGACAACCACCTGCTACAATAAAAAAAAAAATATATATATATATATATATATATGCAAACGATCTGCCACAATCAAAAAATATATATATATATATGCAAGCGGTGATGGGACAACCACCTGCCACATATATATATATATATATATATATGAATGCATGCAATCCCAGAAATCAAAGTCATCATCAGCTTAAAGCCTTACCAGACCGTCGTGAAAGAAGCCTATTATCTCTAGGAGTGATGAGGTTCCTAGCTACTATTGTAACTGTTATTTCATCCCCCATCACAGAGTCTTCAACCGTAAGAGGGCCATTAGAAGATAAGAAGGACGGGCACCATATATCACCCCGACGTGGCGCACCTATATCATTCCCAAGACTCAAATCTAAGCCAATGTTAGACGGATAAGCCGTTTTCAGAAATGATAAAAGAGAAGGGTTGGATAGAGTAAAATCTCAAAAATACAGCAGAGATAATTTTCACAGGCGGGAAATCTTCAAAGTGTGCATCTTGAATACAATCAATACCTCTATAAAAGGAGAAGCAACATAGCCACCTGTTCAAAAGTCAAAGAGACACCACTCTCTGAATTTCAAAACCCGGATTTTCCTGCATAAAGTCCGTCAACACTTTTCAGACGCAATCTCAGCTTTTCGGATAGCACGTGCAACTTTATCAAAGATCTCTGACAAAGTTGAAAACACGTGAAGTCCATTATTCCAACTAACACACTTTGCCAACAAGCGTGGAAGACAAGGCCTCATCCGCACCACTACCTGCCATTGCGCCTTTCCCTATATAGGTCGACCTTCATCCTCTATGGCAAGGCACACATCCAAGATGCCTAACTCTTCTTCCTCGTCAAGAAGGTATCTGCAACCAAGCCTCTCAGCATACTCAGTTATCTTCCTCTTTGAGAACACCTCTTCGATCAAGTCACTCAAAATGATCAGCTCATTTCCTCAACCAGAAACCCCTCTCGATCGAAAAGTTTACACCCGCATCAAAATCTTATACTCTTTCCTCCAAGAGCAAAAGTACCTCATATCATCAGGTTTGAGAGCAAGAGTATCTCATAGCATGCTTTCTCCCTATCTTTTTCTTTGTCCTCCCTATTTACTGCTTGACAAGGAGAAAGAGAGCAATCAGCCGGCGCTTGGAATCAACCTTCCGAGTTGGAACCAATTGCTTAGAACCCCTTCCCTAATTGCTTACCTAGCCGTGCTCTCGAGTACTCATCTTCAACATCTTGTGCTTCCAGAGAAGATACCACACCCGCCTGGAGAACGGATAAGGGAAATTGATACATCGAAGCATGTGGAGACAAGCGCAACCAATACATGCACTGATCCATCCGCTGCTTCTTCAAAAGTAAACGTATCTCATATCATCAGGGTCGAAAGCAAAGGTATCTCATATCATGCTTTTTCCTTGTCTTTTCCTTTGCCATTGCTCTTGATTCCAGGATGAGGACAAAGAAAGCAATCAGTCGGAACCTGCAATCAAACTTCCGATCTGGAACTGACTGCCTGGAAACTTTGCCTGATTGCTTACCTAGCATTGCTCTCGAGCAGTTATCCTCAACTGTTGTCAAGGTCACGAATTCCTCCGGCAAATACCTCATGACAGTTGATCAGATATTGGCTCTTTGCACTGAAGCTGCCAAGCATGGATGAGTCGCTAAGAAGTGATGCTCTAAAGCACCATTCAAACGCAAAAGGTTACGCACTACTTCTGCTACGCAAAAGAAACAAGCAGAGAAGAATGTAACGTGATGAGTTGTAACAAATCACTGTAGCACGACACCCTTCCCTGCAGAACTGCATAATCCAGACGAAGGAGTCTAAGTCAAATCTAAGTCCGGCGTCGTTACTCTAATGGAAAAGTTTGAGAAGCTTCAATGACCTTTCGCTGGTACCATCACCAAAGAGCAAAGCCTCGCCGTGCAACGCCATCAAATCACCACTGCTTCTTCAAAAGCGAAAGTATCTCATATCATGCTATCTCCCTATCCTTTTCTTTGTCATCGTTCTTACCTGCAGGACAATAAGAAGAAGAACAATCGGGCGACACTTGGGATCAAGCTTCTGGTCAGAAATCGACTGCCTGGAACCCCTTCCCTGATTGCTTACCTAGCATTACTCTTGAGTACTCATCCGCATTTGCCTAGAAAACAGACAAGACGAGTGACAATGAAACATCAACCTTGTGGATCATCAGTAAACACAACAAATGTACGTGTTGATTCATCCCCTAACCCTCTTCAATATGAATTGGAAAGAATAAACAAAGAAACAGGCCGTCACCTCCACCTCGTGCCTGCCTGCCAGGTGTTCAAACCCTGAAACTGCTCGTGGTCCTATCTAACCTTCAAGATCAAGCCCCAACGGCCTTTGAAGAAATCACAAGTCTGGTTCAAAATCAAGTGTCCACCACCCTTGAATCAAATTCAGCTCCAGATGAAATAAGTAAGTTCAGACCTTTGGAAGAAACCAGAAAAAACCTCCACCCCAGTTCAAGATTAAGCCTGTGGAAAATTAACCTTTGGAAGAAACCAGAAAACCCTCCAGCACAGTTCAAGATTAAGCCTGTGGAAAATCAACAATCAGAGGAAACCAGAAAATCTTCCTGCCAAATTCAAGACCAAGCCCCGACGACCCTTGAAAAAATTTCCAGCCTAATTCAGGATCAAGGCTCGACGGCCCTTGGATCGACATCTACATTAAGGAACTTCAAAACGCATCTTCTACACGTGACAAGCACATGTATACGACGCACCTTGAAGTGGGGGCATTTGTAGACATTGAAATTTCGGTGAAATAAATGTTGACCATTGCATTAAAATTACAACTGTAGACATTGAAATTTCGGTCAAATAAATGTTGACCATTGCATTAAAACTACAATCCACCCAAATTCACCTACAACAATCCACCCAATTCACCTACAACATCCACCAAAATAAATGGATGGTGGTGATTCATTCTCAAAGCCTATAAATAGGCTTCTCCATCAAAGGATCAAGGAGGATTTCGGACAATACATTCTCTACTCCCAAATTGGAAGAGAATTCACATCATACCAAAAACCTTGAAGCTTTGAAACTCTAAAAGCTCTCAAGCAAATCCCGAAGGATCAAGAAAATTCTCTTCGTTCTTCGTTCATCGTTCTTCCAAGATCAAGCCCCGACGGCCCCTGGATCAACAATCATCCACCTTCGAGATCAAGACCCGACGACCCTTGAAGAAACTTCGTTCATCCAAGATCAAGCCCCAACGGCCCCTTGGATCAACAACATCCGTTCTTCAAGAATCAAGCCCGAAAGCCCTTTGAAGTTCGTTCATCGTTCGTCGTTCATCCATTCTTCAAGAACAAGCCCCAAAAGCCCTTGAAGATCATTCATCGTTCGTCGTCCATCCAACCTTCAAGATCAAGGCCAAACGGCCTTTGAAGAAGCGTTCATTTACCTTCAAGATCAAGCCACCAACGGCCCTTGAAGAAACTTCCCGTTCATCCAAGATCAAGCCTTGATGGCCCTTGGATCAACAACATCCACAAACCAACATCTTGCGGAGATCAAATCAGAGGAACAAATTGTAAAAGAGATTGTAACCCCAAAAAATCAATACAAAATATTATTTTGTACACGTATTCTTGTCTCTTCCATCGCAGGAATTTCCGTGTTTACAGTAAGCACACAAGTCATGCAAAAAGTAGCTACATGAATAGGCAGAGTATAAATTTAAATTTTAGTACTACAATCACGTGAAGCTGGTGCTAAGTACTCACATAGGAGTTCTAGTTGTCTAATTAAACAGGACAGGCTGGCACCTACATGGGATCCAAAGTAAATGTATACAGTGCATGTGAACATACACATGAAGCTGGTTCTTGGCTCAGACAATGCAACTAAAGGTGACACCAAGCATACATTTGATAATGAGTAGATAAAGCACAAGTATGTACATGCCACAACTTATACTCGCAAAATAATAATATAATAATAAAGTGAAGACAATTATTATTTTCTAAGTGAACAATAACATATCACACTAATAGGCACAAGCATAAGCATGGAAACTATATAATATAACACTTGAAAGAAAATACCCACTCATTGGTAAGTAGTAGGGTCGTAGCCGCCTTGCCTAGCTTGCCTACAAAATGGCTCCGGATAGTTTTCTCCTATATGGGAAATAACTACACTAATCATTATACATTACTGTAAAAATTTAAAAAAAAAAAACTTATTTCCTCTCGTTTGCTAAAAAATGATTGAAATTGCTCGAAAAGTGATTCATATGCCACCATGCACTGCCCGGAGCCGTTATGCACTGCCATGCGCCAGCAAGAGCTGATGCTGACTAGAGCCATTACATGCCAGCTTGGAGCCAACAAGAGTTGTCATGCGTCGTTCTGTTAAATTTAACTGAAGGGTTAGCGACGTTAGAGTCGAGGCATATTCGAGCATGCAAGCTCGAATCTAATTCATGGGTGTTGTGGGGATTCGAAAGATCGTCTGAAAACTACAAAGTCGATGAGATTTGGCTGATTTATTGGTTGAGAAAGTTTGCAACTTGTTAAAAAAAGAAACGGTTAGTGGTCGTACGAGCTTCGCTAAGTGATGACCAAAACTCAAATGCAGAGCTAGAATCAAACTTAGAACTGTTGGAAGTATGCCCACAAAGCCACTCATTTGATGTAATAGCTTTTGGAATACTTATTGTGTTAAACTATTATATGTTTGATGAAGGGCAAAGCTTATTGTTAATCACTATTTATTGTATTATGTGTTTAAGCAATAAGGGAATCCAATGAATGTATTTAACCTAAAAGAGAAGTGATCTAAGTAAGTTAGATTAATGAGACTTTTCTCTTATGTTCATTCCTAAAACGTTCCTAGCCATAGAATTGCTAATTGGTCATTGACAATCCGCTCAGGTTAGTATGTGTTATGTTAACTCAAGCGTGAGTATGACTAGTCTCAAGTCATTTAGTGTTGGACACTAAGACAAACGCATAGGTGCTCAAAATGTAATCCAGTACATTGAACAACGATCAAAAGAGAGTTCGAACATACGTGTCATGTAAAAACTCGTAAGTTGCAATATGCAAAGTAGTCATTTGACCTGAGGCATCATAGATGTTTAATGGTTAGGTCCTTGATCTTTGATCATGTCAAAGGCATTCCATCGAGAGTGTCCACGACAATGTAGGGGTCAAGCTATCTAGTCATGTAGGCATATCAATGCACAACAATGGATCTCTAACCTTCCATGGTGGAGGGAGAATACTCTGAGATATAATTCGGGAGTCTTTGGCCAAAGCATACGAATATGACTTAGGAAGTTTGTTCCAAATCATATTCAATTGAATCATACAGAAAAGTATCACATTCGATAGTAGACATGAAACAAACTATCACTCAAACAATGTGATTAAGAGTATTGTATTAGAGAATGTCCGTATTGCATTGTTATTGTTACTGGATTGGTTCTCCAACCACTTCTACTTAGCTTTGGTAGCCATGACATACTGCTAGGTGTCACTAATGGTTTGTGGAAGCCCTGAAGATTAGCAAACACTAATCTACATCAAAGAGAGAATTGAAATGTAGTTTCAAGTGTTCGTATTGGGCTTTTAAGTTAGTTTCGGGTCTCAGGGCCCAAAAGGGTTTTTGCTCCACAAGGCCCATTATGTTTAAGTTGTATGAAAACTAAAACAAAATGGGCAATTAGCCCAATAAACAAAGTCAAAACCGGCCAAGGGTGAGTGGTAGCAAACTTGGGTTAATTGCAAGTTTGCAACTCACATGTGAGGTGGTATAAAGGCAACTTTATATCCATTCTCTCACTAGGGTTTTCTTGAGGCAAAGAAGAGAAACATTTTCTCTCTATTTCTCTAAAGAGGCCGGCCACTTAGGGGAAAAATAGCTAGCAATATTTTCTTCCTCTAAGTCATCCATTTCATCTTCACACCTCATCCTTGGTGTGGAGACTTAGAGACACTAAACCTTTGGTGTTCTTGGAGATCATTTCCTCACATTCTAAGAAGCAAAGGAGTATCAAAAGGAAGAAAATCACAAAGAAGATCTAAAGAGCTAGGAGGTAACTTGAAGGCCCTCCACTTGGGTGAATCCCTTGTGTAAACAAGGATGAGCTTCAAGGGTAATGAATCTCAAAATCCTTTATTCTCCTTAATGTTGTTAAAGAGTCTTGTGGTTCCCCATTCACTAGGCTTTGAAAGTCATGGGTTTTAGAATTGTTTTTAATGCATGCCGACTTTAAAGTGTTATTAGTTTGCTTATGCATTCAAATGTTCTCACATGTTCTTAGCTAGGACAAAATTTATCTTTCAAGTGGTATGAGAATCTAGGTCTAGTGTATGGTGAATCCTTTTGGGTTTTGTGTTTTTTCATGGTTTGTGATTTAAGTGTTGTAAATGTTACAAGCTTTGTTCGTGCTTTTTGAATATAAATTTTGCTTGAAAATTTAGCATCTCAAATGTTGTAGATGTAGTTCATTTAAGCATGAATATTGGAACTAAAATTTGGTGCCATGTATGTGGGGAAATTCGGCCAAATCCAAAGGGTGGATTTTTGGGTTCATGTTTGTCTTGTTAAAAGTGTTTTAAAGTGACATTAGGAACCCCTAAGTACCCTAGGATGTTAACCCTCTTTTGTGTAGTGAAAATTTGAGTTTTATTGAGTGAAAACATTCATGGAGCTCTTATGAGTTTTCATGTGTGTTCTTCAATGTTCTTGATGTTTTTACCAAGAACAAAAATGTTTGGTGTTTTGATTCAATGTGTTTGTTGTTTTTCATAAAGTTTTGGTTTGTTATTGATTGGTGATGGATGGTTTGTGTTATTATTGTTTGATAAATGCTACACCTTACCTATATCTTACAACCCATACCAATCAAACTTTTCAACCATGCCAATCAACTATTCAACCCATACCTTTCACTTTTTCAACACACTTTATAAATTTTTGAATTTTCACCAAAACCAACCCTCCACTCACACTACCAAAACTGGCTTCCCTATAATGGGGGTACTTTTGGAGCTTTTATGCAATTACATAAAGTTTTGATACTTTTGTGTATTTGCACTTTGACCCAAAAGTTTATGTTTTTACGTAAAGGCCCAAAATCACTAAAGGACAAATTGTTTTGCTCCTTTATTGAAGTTTTTTTTATAATTGTTGAAAATTTTGGGTTCTAGTTGTAATTACATGAAGTTGTGGACTTTTGTGTTTTTACAAAGTGACCCAAAAGTTTTTTGTTTTGCTTAGTGGCCCAATAGTTGAGGTCATTGTTTTTTCGGCCCAAAATATGATGAGAACAAATTCTATGAATCCGAAAACCAATTGTGTAATGAGAATTTGATTTTCATTTGATTTAGTTCCATTTGAATCAATTCTATGAATCCGAAAACCAATTGTTTAAGTTGCTTTCTTAGTTAATGTGATTGATTAAGAAAAGGGTGATTATGAACCAAAGACCTCGATAATTGAGCTATGTGATTGGCCGCTTTACATTGTTAATGTTTGGGTTAAGTGGTTTAGATTTGAATGTAATTTGATTAGTTCAAATGTGTTGTAAAGGGGCATAAGTCCTTCAAATGTGTTGTTAAAAGGCATGAGCCCTTCTCTTTATTTCAAGTATTCCTTTTTGTTTATTTGCTTGCAAATTGGAATAGTTGGGTCCAACACCCAATAGGAAATAAAGGTTTAGTTATATTAAACTCGTAACTAAAATCAACAACTACCTACCTTAGACCCAAAGTCCAACACAAGGCTCGTGTTGATCAAATCAAATGGTTCATAATCATCCTAAGACCTAAGATGACTATATAGTCCGTATAAGGATGCTATGCATTCGTTAGTAGTTCCATATAGTCTCGCTTGTTTCATCGAAACAGTGGGAGTATTATATACTACTAATTCGTATAAACTTAGACCAATGGTTGTGATAGGCCCAAGTTCTTTTAATAAGACTAAAATGAAATTGATGTAGCCCAACACTACTCCCTCAAAACGAATATTAAGTTGATAAGCGAGAGATGCTTTGAACATCTCTTTGTGGGCCTTCCACAGTGGTAGGCTCCAATCCTTTGTGACTCATACACCGGTTTCACCCTATAATGGGGAAGTTCAAAGTATGTGCTTACACCCAGGAGGAGTCTATAAACACATATGATGAAGTGAGTGTAAACAACGAGTGTGACCAACATGATATAATTCTGAGGTTGTGCTTGAACCCCTACATATACTAGCATGGTGGGAATGACTTCACTAAGTGCAATGACGCCAACATGATATAATTATGAGGCAATCATTCTCTAAAGGCCAAAACAGATGAGTAATTACAAAAGTTGTAAATGGCTAAGAGTTATCCTCTCATCATTATTGTTGCTAGCCAAAATGATATAATTTTGAGGTGGGCTTCGTAATGGTGAGTCTCCCATAACCCACTAAGAGTTCAATATAACTCTCAGATTCCATTTAGAGGGATGTGGAATTTGCCAAAAATAGTGGGTGGTACTATTTGATTTAAGACCCAATCAAGTAGTTTTAAAATCAACAATCTAATACGATTTCTGTTATGTTATGTAGTTAACGACATGCCTAAAATTACACCTACCATTGTACTTGACAAAAAGGGCCTTAGGGGCCAACGTTTCCTTGCTTGGTATCATCACATTGAGAATGTCTCAAAGATGAATGACATATTGTATGTGCTCAAGCAATCCCCTCTTCAAGTACCTCCTACAAAACTAGCTTCAAATGAGGAGTGTCAAAATTATGCAAGACACTATGAAGATGACTTACAAGCCAAATGCTTAATCCTCACTTCACTTAGTAAGGAGTTTAAAAAGCTACATAAGCATATGGACACTTCTTGTGCCATGGTTGATAGTTTGCATAAGATGCATGACATTGAGACTAGTAATGTACGATTCTCAAATGTTTGTAGTCTATTGAATGCCAAAATGGAAAATGGGACATCAGTCCGGAAACATAGACAAAAGATGGAAAAGATCTTTCACGATCTTGAGAGTTTAAGAACTTCCATCAATGGGAAAATGGCCCAAGACTTTTTCCTTACATCTCTCTCGGATGATTTCACTAAGTTTATAGTAAACTATACAGTGAATAGATTCGATCATACTCTTACTGAGATGATTGAACAAAGTTTCAAAATGGACAGTGGGATTGAGAATGCAATCATAAGGAAAAGGTTGCATAAGAAGAAGGCAAGAAAATCCAAAGGAACATGCTTTCATTGTGGAAATGATGAACGTTGGAAGAAGAAAGACAGGGTGCGCATTGCGAGGCTTATGACACGAACTTTTGAAGGGATTATTTCTGTCATAGAGAGTGCTTTTATAGTGAGCTCCAATTCCTGGATATTTGATTCAGGCGCTAGTCAACATATCTATAATTCAATGCAGGGACTAACAGGGAGCAGAACACTGTGCAATGGGGAGATGATTGTGCGAGTTGGGAAATGACCACATGGGCACTAGTGAACCTTGTCTACTAAGGAAGATGTCTAAATCTCCATTCACTGGGAAATGAGAGCAGACCAAAGATATACTAGCGTTAATCCACACAGATGTATGTGGACCTATGTCCACCATATCAAGGGGAGGTTTCTCTTACTATATCACATTCACCGACAATTACTCTTAGTTTGGCTATGTGTATCTTATGAAGTAAAAGTCAGAATCCTTTGAAAAGTTCAAAGAATTCAAGAATGAAGTAGAGAAGCAAACTGGGAAATAGATAAAGACCCTAAGATCAGATCGAGGGGGTGAGTATCTGAGTATCGAATTCCTAGATTATCTCAAAGAGTGTGGAATAGTATCATAGTGGACTCCACCAGGAACTCCTCAACATAACGGAGTTTCTGAGAGAAGAAACCGAACCTTGATGAACATAGTTCGTTCTATGATGAGTTTCGTTGATCTACCAATATCATTCTGGGGATATGCACTACACACACCAGCTTATTTGCTAAATGCAGTGCCTTCTAAATCTGTTCCACAAACACCATATGAGATAGGGTATGGGAAGAAGCCAAGTCTTAAACATCTTAAGATTTGGGGTTGTCCTGCATACGTTAAGAAACAAGATGTAAAAAAGCTTAAAGCAAGATCTGTTAAATGTTATTTTGTGGGGTATCCTAAACAAACCTATGGATACGAATCCTATCACCCTGATGACCAGAAAGTCTTTGTCACCAGAACTGCTATATTCCTTGAGGATGAATTCATTCTCAATGGAATTGGCAAAAGAACGATAAAATTGAAGGAAATTCTTGATGAGCCACAAACAAGCAATCAACAGATGGACAACCATGTTCCTTAACACCTAGCTCCACTTAGATCTGAACGGGTCAGCAAACCACCTAAGAGGTATGGCTTGGATAATGACTTTGGGGAATTGCACCTTCTAGGTGACAATGACACAAATGAGGACCCTAGAGACTACACTGAAGCAATGTCCAACATTGATTCAAAGAGATGGCAAGATGCCATGAAATCCGAGATGGATTTCATGTATCAAAATCAAGTCTGGACTCTTGTAGACCCTCTAGAAGGTATAGTACCTGTTGGAAACAAATGGGTCTTTAAGAGGAATATAGGCGTTGATAGGAACATGGAGACTTATAACGCTAGACTAGTAGCCAAGGGTTACAGGCAACGAGAAAGGATTAACTATGAAGAAACCTTCTCTCATGTAGCCATGATTAAGTCCATTCGGATTTTGCTTGCTATAGATGCGTACCATGATTATGAGATATGGCAAATTGACGTGAAGATGGCCTTTCTGAACGGCTACCTAGAGGAAGAGCTCTATATAACTCAACCCGAAGGTTTCGTGTCCAAGTGTGCAAGTTTCAGAGGTCCATTTATGGACTTAAGCAAGCCTTCAGGAGCTAGAACATTCGTTTTGACACTGAAATCAAATCGTTTGGTTTTACTCAAAACGAAGAAGACAATTGCGTTTATCAAAAAGTCATTGGGGTTGCAGTTGTATTCCTAGTGTTATATGTAGATGACATATTACTATTCGGGAATGACACTGCAGTATTTTCTTCTGTAAAAGTGTGGTTGTCTAAAACCTTCCACATGAAAGATTTGGGAGATGCATCTTATGTGCTTGGGATAAAGCTCAATCGTGATAGATCTAGAAAATTAATTGGATTATCCCAATCTATGTACATAAATAAGGTGCTAAGTAGGTTCTAGATATAACAGTCTAAGAAAGGTTTTCTTCATGTGAGACATGAAATTCACCTTTCTAAATCCATGGGACCTAAGACTCCTAAAGAAATACGGCAGATAAGTGTTATTCCTTATGCTTCCTCCATAAGAAGTCTCATGTATGCCATGATATGCACAAGGCCTAATATCGCATATGTTGTGAGCATTACTAGTCGATATCAATCTAACCCAGGATCAGAACACTAGGCAGCTGTCAAGATGGTCCTTAAGTACTTAAGAAGAACTAAGGACATGTTCCTCGTTTATGGAGGAGCGACAGAGTTGCGAATGCAAGCCTATATAGACGTAGATTTCCAATCTGACGTCGATGATAGAAGTTCCAACTCCGGATATGTGTTCACTCTGAATGGTGGAGCTGTCAACTGGAAAAGCAAGAAATAAGATGTAATTGCTGATTCCACGACGGAGGCTGAATATGTCGCTGCAGCTGAAGCCGGCAAAAAAGCGTTCTGGATGAAGAAGTTCATTACTGAACTTGGAGTGGTTCCAACCATTACATCAGTAGTAACTTTGTACTATGATAATAGTGGGGCAATAGCTCAAGCCAAAGAACCCAGGGCTTATCAAAAGAACAAGCATTTTGACAGACACTTTAATATCATTAGAAGATATGCTGCCGAGGGGAAAGTCAACATCCTCAAGGTTGCCTCAGCCGATAACGTAGCAGATCCACTGACAAAGCCAATGTCTCAAATCCAACTTGACCGCCATATGGAAAAAATGGGTATTAGATACATGGGAATGTGGCTTTGAGTGCAAGTTGGAGATTGTTGAAAGTATGCCCACTAAGCCACTCATTTGATGTAATAGCTTTTGGAATACTTATTGTGTTAAACTATTGTATGTTTAATGAAGGGCAAAGCATATTGTTAGTCACTATTTATTGTATTATGTGTTTAAGCAATAAGGGAATCTAAGAAATGTATTTAATCTAAGAGAGAAGTGATCTAAGTAAGTTAGATTAACGAGACATTTCTCTTATGTTCATTCCTAAAACGTTCCTAGCCATAGAATTGCCAATTGGGCATTGACAATCTGCTAAGGTTAGTATGTGTTATGTTAACTTAAGCGTGAGTATGACTAGTCTCAAGTCATTTAGTGTTGGACACTAAGACAAACACATAGGTGCTTAAAATGTAATCGAGTACACAGAACAACAATCAAAAGAGAGTTCGAACATAGATGTCATGTAAGAACTCGTAAGTTGCAATATGCAAAGTAGCCATTCGACCTGAGGCATCATAAATGTTTAATGGTTAGGTCCTTGATTTTTTATCATGTCAAAGGCATTTTATCGAGAGTGTCCATGACATTGTTGGGGTCAAGCTATCTAGTCATGTAGGCATATGAATGCACAACAAGGGATCTCTAACCTTCCATGGTGGAGGGAGAATACTCTGAGATATGATTCGGGAGTGTTTGGCCAAAGCATACAAATATGACTTAGGAAGTTTGTTCCAAATCATATTCAATTGAATCATATAAAGAAGTATCGCATTGGATAGTAGACATGAAACAAACTATCACTCAAACAATGTGATTAAGAGTATTATATTAGAGAATGACCGTATTGCATTGTAATTGTAACTGGATAGGTTCTCCAACCACTTCTACTTAGCTTGGGTAGCCATGACATACTGCTAAGTGTCACTCATGGTTTATGGAAGCCCTAAAGATTAGCAAACACTAATGTACATCAAAGGAAGAATTGAAATGTAGTTTCAATTCACAATCGATCGTTAAGAGTAACAATCGCCCACTGCCTCGTTAATTGGAACATGATGGATCGTACACCGAGTAAGGATGAAAGTGAAGAAATATAAATGAGAAATATAAGCAATTAAATGGTTTAATTGAGAATGGTCAAGATTAATTAATTAGTTAATTAATTATACGAAAGGTTCGTATTGGGCTTTTAAGTTAGTTTCGGGTCTCGGGGCCCAAAAGGGTTTTTGGTCCACAAGGCCCATTATGTTTACGTTGTATGACAACTAAAACAAAATGGGCAATTAGCCCAATAAACAAAGTCAAAACTGGCCAAGGGTGAGTGGTAGCAAACTTGGGTTAATTGCAAGTTTGCCACTCACATATGAGGTGGTATAAAGGCAACTTTATAGCCATTCTCTCACTAGGGTTTTCTTGAGGCAAAGAAGAGAAACCTTTTCTCTCTTTTTCTCTAAAGAGGCCGGCCACTTAGGGGGAAAATAGCTAGTAATCTTTTCTTCCTTTAAGTTATCCATTTCATCTTCCCACCTCATCCTTGGTGTGGAGACTTAGAGACACTAAACCTTTGGTGTTCTTAGAGATCCTTTCCTGACATCCTCAAGGAGCAAAGGAGTATCAAAAGGAAGAAAATCACAAGGAAGATCTAAGGAGCTAGGAGCTGACTTGAAGGCCCCCCACTTGAGTGAATCCCTTGTGTAAACAAAGATGAGCTTCAAGGGTAATGAATCTCAAAATCCTTTCTTCTCTTTAATTTTGTTAAAGAGTCTTGTGGTTCACCATTCACCAGGCTTTGAAATTCATGGGTTTTAGAATTGTTTTTGAATGCATGCCTACTTTAAAGTGTTATTAGTTTGCTTATGTGTTCAAATCTTCTCACATGTTCTTAGCTAGGACAAAATTTATCCTTCAAGAACAACATCCCACAAATGTTGAGGGTGAAGTCGAAACACCAATTTATAGGTCAACACTGCATTTGAAATATTGATAAACAAATGGGCCACTTGCTCAAGTTGCACTTGCAACTAGACCAAAGCAGTGATGCTCTCTAAAATCTGAACCAAAGTTGATAGCCTTGCAACAGTCCTAAACGGTTGCCAATTTTCGAGGCACAAATTACAATTTTTCCTTCCAACCAACACAATTGTGTTCGGCAAGGTTTACCATACAACGCCTCGAATGGTGCCATGCCAATACTCGATAAAAGTTGTTAATGTATGCAAACTCCATCAAAGGTAGGTGTTTGTGCCATTCATCACCAATTTGGAAAACTGAGGACTTAAGCATGTCCTTAAGCTTCTGGATGTCTCTCAGACTATTCGGGGTCTGAGGATGGTAAACAATACTATAAAGTAGATGCGAACCCATAGCTCTATGTAAAGCTTTCAAGAATTGAAGAGTTGAACCTGGGGTCCATATCAGAGCTGATGCTGACCAAAACACCAAGAGTTCATATCCATATCTACTTAAGGGTTTTGTGGTTAAATGAAATTAATAACATAATTAATACATGTATTTATTATATGTTTTTATTTTTTATATTTTTTTTTCTCCAACAACTTTATCAATTAAGAGATTCTAGGAAACTTCAAAGGTATTGAGTGTGCAAACTTCAAAGGTCTCCAACAACTTTATTCCAAAAATTTCAATGCTTTCAATCAATGATGAAATCTGGGAGAGCTCAAAAGCCAGGACAGATGGTTGACTATATTGCTGGATTGGAGAATTTAGTTTTTAACAATCTGCTTCAATTGATTCTAATCAAGAATATAATCTGAACCCAAGAGTTCAGATCCAAGAAATACCAAATCATACTGCTCAGCCCCAAAATATGCCAACTCTAGATGTGGTCAATACTCAAGATTTAGAAGGTGAGGGTGAGGAAGATGGTGAGGAAATGGTTGAGGAACTTGGAGGCGATGGATGTAATACAAGGAACATTTGCTTAATATTTCATTAGAAAGATATATCATAATGCGGAAAACCGTTACCCAATGGGGAATCCGTTACCCGACAAGTTCGATTACAGGGAATCCTCGTTCGAAGATTCTATAGTTTCGGGTTCGGAGAAACTAAACGAGCTGGGTTATGGAAATTGCACATCATAACCCAATTTGTCCCTTGCCATCTCTACATGTGTGAAACAGCCACCCAATTTGTGTTGTCCATGTGTTAGGCTTGAAAATTCGCCGCACGTAAGGGTGCGTGAGTATGAATCTCACATGGGATAAAGGAGGGAACTTGCATGTACTTATAAGTAATTGTGTTACTCCCCGTATTGCCAATTGGTTTTAGGTGAAACCTCAACTTTCTTCATGGTATCAGAGCAGGTTGGCCCACGTGTGAAGTCCAACGGCCACACATGCTTCACGTCACCCTATTCGTGTTGTCCACGTGTTTAGCTTGACAATTCACCACATGTGAGGGGGCATGTGAGGATGTGAATATAAATGAGTCCTACATTGGTGAAAAGAAAACTTTTGCAAGGACTTATAAGAGATTTGACTATTCCCCATATAGTCAATTGGTTTTATCGTGAAACCTCCTTTCTTGACCAAGACAACCCTGGTTAGCCGCCATGCATAATAAAAGGAAGGAGTCATAGCTCACTCATATAAAAATTTCATCTTAAACCTCTCAGAAGGTTACATTTCTTAGCATGCTAATACATAAAATCATTTGAAGTAACATCCATGGATTATTATATAAATCAATCCATGGATTATTATATAAATCACCTAACAGCAAGGACTATTAGATCTTTAGCATACAACTTATATCCTCAACCAAAAATTAGTGACAAACCTATAACTGTCCAATTTAAACACCATTTCTTTCACTGAAACCAAAAAAGGAAAGGAAACATTTTCTAGCTCTCAGAAGTTTACATTACATGACTATGGCAATCCAATTTGAAAGCTACCTCGTATAAAAATAAAAATAAATCCTATTTCATTGAAAAAATTATAAAATTTATAAGGTGCTGCATTAATCCCTATATATTCTGAGGGCTGACATGTTCTTATCCTAAAGCAACATAGTATAGGAGCAGCTGTTATTCACAAGTCAGACCATTGAATCTCATGGCAAGAGTAATTTCTAGTACTCACCATTAATTTCACTCTTAATTTTTAAACCCAAATCAGATTTTGTCTCCTGCAGGGTCAGGCCACCTCTC
The DNA here is from genome assembly GCA_024362995.1 of Heteromeles arbutifolia. NCBI lineage: Eukaryota > Viridiplantae > Streptophyta > Magnoliopsida > Rosales > Rosaceae > Heteromeles > Heteromeles arbutifolia. The sequence continues at coordinate 26,210,520 of JANCRC010000002.1, forward strand.
TATATATACCCCAACCCACCGCATCTCTTCTCATTGACTTCATACTTGATCTCCTCAGCCATCATTCATCTTTTTCTTCATATACACACTCATCTAATTATTCATCAGAAACCCTACTAGTATTCACAGAGAGAGAGAGAGAGAGAGAGAGAGAGAGAGAGAGGTGCTACATTTGTATGGAGATTGCTTCTATTTTAATATGCATATTCCTCTTCCTCTCAACTCTTTTCTCATACCACTTGATAAAGAAACAAAAGAGAAATTCTATGCACAAAGCTAAACTCCCCCCAGGCTCAATGGGGTGGCCTTACATAGGAGAGACTCTCCAAATGTACTCTATGGACCCAAACATATTCTTTGCTACAAAGCAGAAAAGGTTCTAATCTAATCCAATCAATATTACCAAACCCTAATTGCTATATATTTTATATATATATATATATATATATATGTTAATGTTTCTTCTCCATGAATTTGATCTTAATTTGGTGTATTTTTCCCTTCTGTCTTGTGTTCATCAGGTATGGAGATGTATTCAAAACCCACATACTTGGATGCCCTTGTGTCATGCTGGCAAGCCCTGAGGCCACAAAGTTTGTGCTGGTGACTCATGCCCACTTGTTCAAACCCAGATACCCAAAGAGCAAGGAGAAGTTGATTGGTCCTTCTGCTCTCTTCTTTCACCAAGGAGATTACCATAGTAGCCTTAGGAAGCTCATTCAGAACTCTCTGTCCCCCAATCCCAACACTATTCAGAAACTAGTTCCTGACATTGAAGCATTGGTCATTTCTGCCTTGGACTCATGGGCTGAAGGACGCAAAGTCATCAACACGTATCATGAGATGAAAAAGGTTAGTAGTATATATTTAATTTGACTCCAAAAACATTCCTCTTTTCTCTTTTACTTCCTTTTTTTTTTCCAAAGTCTTTGGAATAAATAAATCAAAGAAGAATTAAAGAAAATGAGTGCAGAAGGAAAAAGCGGAAATGTGATAATCACAATCCAAAATTTTTTTTACCAACATGTTGAGTAATTACTTAGAGGCTAACTACTTTTTAAACTAGTCTTTCGCTCTAATTAACCCCATGTTGCTTACGTCTTTTTGGTTGGTAGGTTTGTTCTAATATGCTTCTTATGTGTTTGTCTTATATAGTTTACACACATAAGCACGTCATTGATGTGTTTTTTAGTTTTTTATTGTTTATTTATTTATTTATTTTATGAGTTACTTCCTTCAGTTTTGTTTGGATCAAGTAAATATTATTCTAATTATATGGATTTCATTTTGTCCCTTTACAGTTCTCCTTTGATGTTGGCTTTCTGGCTATCTTTGGTCAGTTGGATGAGACTTACAGAGATACGCTCAAGGAGAATTACTGCATAGTTGATAAGGGTTACAATTCCTTCCCAACAAAAATACCTGGAACTGCATATCACAAAGCTCTCTTGGTAAGCAACACTAGTCTAATTCTATATTTAAATTTAACATATTATGTATGACTTTTTAAACTGACAGAACCCTTTTTATTTCGAAAGGCAAGGAAAAGGCTTGGTGAGATTTTGAGTCAGATAATTTGTGAGAGGAATGAAAAGAAAACCATGCAGAATGATTTATTGGGTCATCTGCTGAATTTCCAAGATGAAAATGGGCAAACTTTAACTGAGGATCAGATTTCTGATAATATCATTGGAGTTCTGTTTGCGGCCCAAGACACTACAGCTAGTGCTCTAACATGGGTTCTCAAGTACCTCCACGATAACCCGAAAATTCTTGAAGCTGTGGAGGTAAAACTTTCGTGCTATAAAGTTTGCAAATTTTACACAAATTGTACAAGTGAAAGATTGGTTTATGTTGAGCTGTGATATATTATTGCAGGCTGAGCAGAAGGCCATATATGAAGCAAATGATGTATGTAAGAAGACCTTGAGTTGGGCACTGATTAAGAACATGCCACTCACATATAGGGTAAGCCAACTCACACTAGCCATCCAAATATTCAAAAGCGAAGTGATTTTTGTACTCATTTTCTCCTCTGCCCTCTCCGGCCGTTGAATAAATCAAAGGAGTACAGAATTAATAGGAGAGTGCAGAGTAAGAAAATGAGCCTGAAAATCACTATATATTTTTTTTAAATGGGAAAAATGTTACTGAGCTGGATATGTATCAAATTTCAGGTTATATTGGAGAGCTTGAGGATGGCAAGTATAATATCTTTCACATTTAGGGAAGCTGTGGTTGATGTAGAATACAAAGGTGAGGAATTTAAGTTCATTTTTATGCCATTTAAGTTGAAAAATACAAGTAATTAAAGAGGTTTTATTTCCATAAATTTCGTTTCAAAGTTGATCAAAATAATATTCCAGGATATCTTATACCAAAGGGTTGGAAGGTGATGCCACTGTTTAGGAACATACATCATAGTCCAGAATTCTTCTCATATCCTCAAAATTTTGATCCATCTAGGTTTGAGGTATGTAGAGACACTGATATCAGCTGGATTTTTTCATTTTTTTTGCTTTTTTTTTCCTTCTCTCTTTCCTCAAACAAAAAAAAAATTCTATGGAAAAGATCAAACTTGATTTTTTTTTCCTTATATTTTATTTTTGTGGTTGTGGGCACAATAGGTTGGTCCAAGGCCTAACACTTTCATGCCATTTGGGAAAGGAGTGCATGCTTGTCCAGGAAATGAGCTTGCCAAGTTGGAGATGCTCAGTTTGGTCCACCACCTTGTGACCAAATTCAGGTACACAATGCGAATATGCAAATATCAGTTTTTTTTCATTAGAATTGTCTACGTTATATCCTTAGGTTCTTAAAAAGAATAATGCGTATAAAATTTGATGCAACTTACTATTGTTTCTGCATCTAAATTTTTTTTTTCTCGAACAAACTTTCATTAGAGTGATGATCCTCTAGGGATCTTAACAGAAATACAATCATAATACATGTAACATGTAACAAAACGAGAAGAATGTGAAAACCAAACTAAATTATTATGATATTAATATTCAAAGTTCAGCTATTGCATTGCATCCGCTGTATCTAAAACCGTGTTGGCAAAACAATCATGTTAAAACATTATCACTGAAATGTGTAAAGATTGTGTGTTGATCCCAAATTAGAAAGCTCTTGTTGTTGATATTTTTATGATTTGTGATTGCAGGTGGGAAGTGGTGGGATCACAAAGTGGGATTCAGTATGGTCCATTTCCAATTCCTCAGCATGGACTACCAGCCAGATTTTGGAAAGAATCCAACCAATCTCAAACAAAACTTGGGGGCCACTAATTGATCGCCTTCCCCAACCAACTTAATTACTCATGTTAATAACCTCCCTAAAACCCAATTAATTTACACTAGTCCTGTTGTTTTTCAGATGGGGTCTCTGTCTCTCTATGTCTTTAGAAGTAGAGTCTTTCATTTATCTGCTCCATGTAATTTTTAAGAGTGATTTTGATTATCTCTAAGAAACTTCAATGATTAAGGGGTAAGCCTTTTATATCACCCTATGAGCGGATTTGTTATTGCCTATTATTGTAACTTTGTTCTAAGCTAATCAAATGTAGGTAGTGATAACAAAACATGTTCAAGCTATAGTTTATAAAAAAACTATTACTTCATTCACTAGTTGTCGTTGACAACGAAATTTAAATTCAAAACATCCAACAAATAGATATTGAATATCATTAAACCAAATAGTCATTGGCACTATTATATAAAGAAGGAAAGGCTTCAAGCTAGATGTGCCTTCTCAGTACAAATATACAACATTACAACTGCAAGAAAGAACATATTTTTCTAGATTATAGTTTGGAACTGTTTTTAAAATGACTGAAAGCGCTTTTAAAGAAACTGTTTTTGGATTCCAAAAGCTGTTCAAGCTGGTACTTCTAACAGAATGAACACTGATTAAATTACTACACACTTGGCCTCTTCGATCAATAAGTTCGAGATCAATAGCTAAGGTTTGTTTATGACAGATTGAGAATCAGATTCCAACATGATGGAAGAGAAGCCAACCTTTTATTGTCATTTGCAACATGAAGGTGACTTCCATTCAACATGACAAGACAACAAAAACGAAGGGACCATAATATAACTCAAAACGCCTAAACCAAGCAAATGAATGGTCATGCTTCATGTTAATAGATAAAATTTCCACAATACAATAAAAGACGTATATAAGATAGAAAAAATATTAGGCCAAATAATACAACAAAGGCAACGAACAAAACAAATGCCGCACAAACAACTATGAAGTCCACATCTCTCTGGTCAAATCCACAAAGCTTTAGACAACCCATGAGCCTAAATGTGTCACCACGTAGAGCAATATTTGCCATCAAACGCCGCATCTAGCCAAGAAGAGATTGGATAACGTCTAGTCTATTCTAGGAGCATCTCCAAATTGGTTATACCGAAAATGCTCATAACTACCCTATTATGAACAACTTTAAAACATAAATTGCTTTTTCAAATGTGTTTTCGTTTTACTTTAATCATTTCTTCTAACTTTGCAATTTATTACTTTAATTTCTAATTAAGGGCATGTTCACTTAGCAGAAATGAAAAATTGAAAGAATCAGGAGTTTAAAAGTAGGAGAAGTAACGAAAGGGAATCAAATCAATTAGCGCCCCCTAGTTGATCTAATTTTTTTATTTTTACGTATTTGATTACAAACAGCTAATTTCCTTACGTGGCATGAAAGTAAACGTAAAGGAAAGTTAAAGAGTGAAAAGATTCACTTACCCATTACTTTAGTAAACGCATGAAACTCAAGAATCAAAACTATCAATTTACATTTCTTGTAATTAAACATGGCTGTATGGAAAATATTTGGGTAAATTACATTTTACCCCCTCAAGTTTGGGGTCGATTTCAATTCCTTATAACATCTTTAAAACATTTCAATTTCATACGTTTACTTATCATTTTATTTCAATTTCATACATCCGTTAGAAAATCTATTAAGTAAACCATTAAGTGATGACGTGGCAAATATAGGATCCACATTTATGTTAATGTGGTTGCCAACTTTATGCCACGTGGAAGAGAGGGAATGGATCGGGGGTGGGGAGATGGGTTTCTGGGTTTCAATTTATTTTTTTTTAATTTTATTTTAATAGGGTCAATATTATAATATTTTTAATGCATAAATTTTTTTTTTTTACCACGTGGCACAAATGTGGCAATCACGTCAGCTCTTAACGGACCAATAGATGGAAAATGTAACGGATGTATTATATTGAAATAAAATAGTACGTGAGGTATGAAAGTGAAATTTTTTTAAGATATTGTATGAGATTATAATAGACCTCAAATCTAAAGTAGTAGAATATAATTTACCCAAAATATTTCCAAAGACGTCAATTTGCTATATTCGTTCTTCCACAATAAATTTGCTTTATCCAAATGAGTTTACAAAAGTTTGCTGCCTCATTTTATGTTTGGACTGGAGGCCCATCGAATATAAGCACTAGTACAAAAATTAAACCTCACATTTTATACCATTTATTTTCTCTCCCATACTCTACTTTCTTTCTCTCTTCTCATTTCAACTTCCATCGTGCTGCAATAACATTTGTTGCACATTCAATTCTAATGTATACTATACGGAAATACACATGCAATACATTTTTTTTAGTACAACGATATATTTTACACTAAGGAGAGGGGAAGTTTGGTTAAACCACATAATGAGCAACCTAATTTGGTATCGAATTTGCCATCCACGAGATTCGAACCTAAGACCTCTCACTCACAAATGAAGAAGAAAACTTCCGTGTGACGGGTACTATATTCTAGTGATAGGCAAGGTTTTTTATTTCTCCGGAAAAATTGCTCCAACTATCTCATGAGATTAGCATTGTTCGCCTGATGGGAACTTGCATACTGCTTCACGTGAGGGGTCATTAGCAGTGGCCACGAAAGAGCCAATTGTCATGAATTCGGTTGGCCGAGAAATAGCAAAGGTGCCGTTGATTGGACGAAAAAAAGAAGGGTAGGTGCCCACCAGAAGGGCCAAAAGAGGTTGAATGATTTGTGAGGGTGAGAGCTTGTGAGGGTGAGAGCTTGGGAGGCCTAGCGAAGTACACATTGATTTCCCTATCTTGCACGGGTGGCATTAGACCGACCAAACCGACTGATCCGAATCATATTAGTTGGTTTGATTTTTTTACCAAGAAAAAGTTCAAATAATTTCATAATCAAACCGAACTGATTCACATTTTGATTTGGTTCGATTTTGATACTTTTGAAACTGATCAAAATCAAACCAAAGCGACTATGTGTTTTTTAGCTATTAACTTATTTATTTTACATGTGTCAACTTATTATAGCTTATTTGGAGGTCTTACCGTACGCATATTATAATGTCAATATATTATAAGTTATAGTGACTATTAACAATTAGGAGATTTAAATGTATCTTATACTTATGTGAGGTTATAATTAATAAATCGTTTGCTAATAGAAGAATTTATTTAATTGAAAATTAATTCTATTTGACTTGATGAATAGAAGAATTTATTTAATTGAAACTTAATTCTATTTGACTTGATGAACTTTTTATGTTCGGAAAAAACTTAATCTTTCAATCGAATTGGAATGCATGAGATGTGCGGATGTTTAGAAGATTAAAACTCTTGAAATATTGAACTTTTTTATTTATTTATATGTTGAACAAGCTCAAACCTACCGAATCAAACCCATTAACATTGGTTTCATTTGGTTCAGTTTCAATGGTGGTATGAGTCAAAACTAAACCAAAACAAACCGTTAAATATTAGTTAGTTCAGTTACATTATTAGTGTCAACCCGATCCGCACCCACCCCTACAATTTTGCTTACAAATTGTGAAGCAAATGTGCTTTTGCCGGTGGTCCCTTTTGGCCCCAAATTTGATATTTCAGTTAAAGGACAAACAAAATTGTCCTACAATGGGGCACCCCCACCCTAGTTTGAAATTGGAATTACCCTAAATAATTATTGTCTGAAAGATTCCTACCAATATGCCCTCCACCTTCACTGCCCCCCACTTCAACATGCTTCCAATATCTCAATTAGCTCTAATATCTTTTTATTTTTGGGTCAGACCAGCTCTAAATATGCGGAAATTCTTGGGCACAGACAACCTGACCATGTGGCCATCCGACTGCACACACACAAAACACCCCACCCCTAGTATTGGACCCCGACAACCTACCACGTGGCCATTTGACCGCACACCCGTAATGTGTAAGTCAAAAATAGCACTAACTAGAGACCAAAGGCACAGTAAGCATAAGTTTTCAGAGTACATTCAACGAATACCATCAACTGGGCAGTACAATTGTTGATTTAAGCCACAAGGACAACTGACAGACCTAAAAGATGTGTGTTGGCTCTGGAAATAAAGATGTCCACCACCGGATATTTTGTGAGTAAACTATACCGGAATCACTGAACAACCCGAGCAGGCAAGGCGCAAGGCTTCCTTGAGTTAAATTCAAAATGCAGCATGTCAGTCAAGAAATTAATAATTTTCCATAAAAGAAAAGAATCATGTATAATGTAGGCAGCTGGTACTGGATTGTGCAGCATAATCTAGTTATTACTGCAGCACTAGTTAGTATTAAGCAGATATGTCTACACTCCATTGTCCAAGTAAATGAAAAAGATAAAGATAAAACATATCGTTTTTTTTATCAGAATCAACCCTAAGGTACTACATTTTGTAGCTCTTTGCAGGGTTGACACGATTTCAAGCCGATCGGGACGTGCTTGCCTACCACCAGCTTAGAGTACCATTTCCAGATCAGAGAAAATGACTCAACATTATCACATCATTTTCCCATGTCGTGGACACCAGAATCGTCTCATCATCACTACAAAATAATGTCACAAATAACACCAGAATTGTACTGGATGTTCACATGGAACCAGAATTGTACACGATTGTAACACTCGCCAGGTAAATATAGCTGCTGTAGCATCATCAACTGTAGTTTCTACAACATTTTCATCCGGAACCATCTCCTTGCCATCATGATTTTCATCCAAGGAAATTGGAAAGGATATAACTTTAGCAATGCAATGACAGAAATTGTCAAACTGCCCTAACCAATGCACTACAAGCTCCTTCTTTGCAAAACCTAGCAGACACTAAATAATATTCATATTATTTCAGGATAAGATTGGGTCTAACTTGACCTTCATGTGGCTCCGTCCCTGCACTTGTACAAGATGCTTCCATGTCAGCAATATGCACATAATGCATTTCAGTAATGATGTCTTAATTAGTCAATACAAAATCATGAGGACTATCTAGACACGCCTAATTCACCATCGTCATTATAATGATGACGATTTTTCCATACGTAATCATATGATGCAGACAATTCAAGCAATTTCCTGTTAATCAAACACCTAATGAAAGGCAAATTCATGCCACACATTTTAGTTACGTGATCTTATTTAAAGTGTCACTAGCAATCTCGATTTAGATAATTTAAAAAAAGAAAGTCATCGTTAGAAGTTGTTATATGAAATACCAACTTTCTCAAAATAGTTGACTCAATTTTTGGACAAATGAAGAATATGGATCACCGAGACATAAACAAGTTGAAAGCAAGTCTTTTGTTTGTACCAGAATTCACCAACCCCTAAACTACCGAGCACCCAGTGGCGGATCTACATAGGGACCTGGGAGGTCTCAGGACTCGTCGGCGATCCTAAACCGTTGCTAGAAATTTTCCAGGGACCCCTCGTACATGAGGTCTGTGCAAGTTGTAGGTTGCAGGATGCAGGTCGCAGTGACTGTCTTCTTCTCGGAGAATATGACTGCGCACAGAGAAGAAAGAAAATAGGGACCCTTCTTGCCTCTCTCCTCCTTGATTCTGCCATGGTCTCATCTGTCGGTGCCATCCACTTCTCCTTCAACCTTTCTTTGTCGTCTGTCGAACTCGCCCCAAAATCCTCCTATCTTTATCGTGGAAGCCATTGCAGCACTCCGTCGTCATTGTCAGATTTCTCCGTCATGGAATTCATGGCAGTACATAAGCCCAAATTTACCCAAATTATTTCAACCACCTTAGTAATTTTTCTTATGGGTGAAATTTCCTTCATAAGGTTAGTAAGATGGATACGATCTGTCATGGGTTGGTGAAATTTGGGGTAGAGTTGCCATGGTTTCGAGAGAAAGGAGAGGGAGGCAGTTGGTAAAAGTATGGCAGCTGTATTCTTAGTGAGAGAGAAGGTGGATGTTTGGAACTAGTAAAAGAGAAAAATGGTGTGTTTGGTTAGAAAGATAGTGGGAGTTTGGGGAGAGTTTTATTTGACCGGTGTTTTAAATTTAGTGGTCCATATTAGATGATCAATAACTTAGGTACTCCCTAGTAACTTAAGAAATCTGGTAATGGACGTTTGAGTTAAGATTTTATAATTTGTAATATTGTTTTGCATATGATTTTTGAATGAATGTATTATATTTAAATTTTCAATGTTATTTTTTTCTATAAATTTTTTGACCTTTATTATTAGGACCCCCCGAGTTTAAAATCTTGGATCCGCCACTGCGAGCACCTGTCAATTTTATATCTTCAAAGACCTACTCAAAGGTCATGCTTAGACATGTCAACATCAGAATAAAGCTCCTAGAGTCCCACATCGACCGCAGACGAAAGCATGGGACTCTCCTCAAGTACAAAAGCAGATCATTCTCCCAAAATTAATCCCTAATGCTTTTATAATACTGAATCTATTATTAAAAATTCACTAATGATGATTATGCTTACACCTTTGTATCATGTAAACTCACCTTTGTATCATGTAAACTCTACATTATTAATGAGAACTCCTCTACCCTCGTGGACATAACCCACTTAGGGTGAACTGCATACATCTCGTGTTTGCTTCCCTATCATTATCTTTTTACATATTACCAAACTTGGTGACTGAAGCAATCTCACGAAGATCACACCTTGACACTTTATGTTGTTCCAAAGTCAACCTAGTTATGTGCATCAACATTTAGGGTCGTTTGTGGGAACAACATTGATTCCTACCCTCACTAGCTTCGTCAAGCTGATTTCCATCTTTCAAACACTTTGCTTCGATCACGCATCCACCTCCAACATGGGAAGCGAAGGAAGCCACAACAAGCAAAACGACACCCCTTTCATGTCTAGCATGAAGCAATAAATGAGGGAAAGAAAGAAAGTTGATGTTGAAGCTAAGGTCGAAGACCTGGAAGTTCAGAACAACAAAATAACGATAAGGAATGAGATCCTCCAAAACAATATGAAAAACTCTTCAAGATGCTTCATGAGGCTAGACATACTCAGCTTAACGAGCCATTGCCCTGTGACAGTTGATCATCACATGGGTTAAAGCAACTCGCCACTCTTCCCACCACCAGGCGATGAAGGAACTCACCTTCATCTCACCAACTAGGTGTTAAAGAGTACAACCAGTACTATATTAAAAAAATTTGTCCTTCGATAACTTGCCACTCTTCCACCAACCAGGTGAGGAAGGAACTCACGTTCGTAATACCAACCATATTATGAACTTACTTCTTCCTACCAACTAGGTGAGGAATGATACAACTCGTATATGTGAACTCTTAGCATTCATAAACAATCAAAAATCCTTAAGCCTTACAACTCAAAAAAGGCATAAACAAGCTCAACTCAACCCAACTAAGGGAGCACTTAACCTAACAAGGGTTATAGTCAACAACAAAGTCTTATTACAAGTCAACGAGGGCTTCAGTGCATGTGTAATGCTTCAAACTCATATTGTCTACAAGTCTCTTCGACAAGTCTGAAGATTTACTAGCATAGAAAGCTACACATGGTAACAAGGGCCGAATTTTTACAAGATTATTACCATCAACATGTGAATCACAGTATCATAGCAGTCGCTTGCCAAAGCTCTTCAATTATCTTGCATTTGCCTTGTACATTTCCCTCTTCAACATTGTAAACACTACAACCCCAATGTAGGTTCCCAAGGGCACTGTTGGAAGGTCAATCAATTTATATAGTTTCTTGAGAGCTTCAAGCAATGCATGAGCTTCAAATCTTCAGTGACTTAGTTTGCAACCTATAATATAGCTAGTATTATTAGATATATCCTTCAACTATACCCGAAAGTCAAACGTCATGGGTTTGAAAAATTATTAGGGTTCCCAATGGTATGGTTTGAATGAATCTAATTTTAGGTTATTGAAAAACATCAGACGTCTCTACCGAGATCTAGTTGGGTTCCCATGGATATGGTTTGAAGGAAACTCATTTATATTTTCTTTAAAAGCCTCAGGCATTTTTTACTCCAACGTTTCAAAAACACCGAAGTCACAAGCTTCGATAACATATAAGGCCACACTTGACAACATGCAATTTTTACATCTTAGCTTCACTTACTAACGATAATAAATGGGAAGCTTCGGTGGGCGATGCACACTAGTGTCCGAAGGAAAATCATATTGTGTTGATTCTCCAAATCTTCAACAACCCGAGAATAACCTAACAAAGAATAACCTTGCACACTGATGCTCACAAGTTTGTGAAGCAAAATCATATTATGTGGTTTCTCCGAATCTTGAACAACTATAACAAGTGTTGGCCTCGCACACTGATGCTTACAAGTGTGCAAAGTTGTTTGGACCCAATTTTACATTATCGGCCCGAGCAATCGAGACAGTTGAATGAGCAAAATCTTGGACCGTTGAATGACAAAGTGGTTGAAATGATTTTTAGTTATTGTTGAGAAATAATATTGTGATTTTAATCATGATATTATCTCTTAGTAATATATTAAATTATTTGAACCTAATATTTGTCTAAATCCCAATTGATTTGAATAATAATGGAGTATGGGGATATGCACGGTAGAAAGATTAATGCATGCATGAAGGAAGAGTTGAAATGAAGGAGGACTTCTCTTGTTAATCTCTTTATGTGGGTCTGCAAGGGATATACCACATCAGAAGAAGTCGCAGGTGAAGAATCGTGCATGGTAATAACTGCCATCAGGATAGCATCAAGTCTGTTTGGATTAGGTCACGATATGATAATTCACTATTATTATGCATGACACTTGGATTGGGTCATCAGTTTGGATTGCCACCAAATAATGGTAGGCATTGATTGGTTTAATGCAATTACATGCTTTATATCCACTGGAGCTGCATTATCACATCCCAAGAAATCGACGGGTAAGTCCTCCAATAAAGCATGTGGCATTAAGGGAAAGATATGCATGGTACAATACCATCAACTATCAGAATTGTTTCCTGGGGCAATTATCACAAATGCACGTGGTCTACATCTGGGATTTGGGATCTTGATGTCGCATATTATGTGGAGGACGTGGTAGAATCCCGATTGAACTCTACAAAGTTACCAGGCCGTGCCAAACAAGAACTGAAAGCTATAAGTACAAGTCACTTTGTAACAGAAAAGGCCCATCCATTTCAACATATAAACTGCCTTGCGCAAACTCTCGCTCTACGCGAAACCTCTCAACAACCTTGAGATTTGTATTTTTTTTTTTCCCGCCAACACATCTTCAGTTTGGATAAACAGCACTATGAAGGCAACCAGCGACATCTTCAGTTTGGATAAACAGCACTGGAGCCGTAAAATCAGCCAATCAAGGAGCACATTCAATTTGGATAAACATCACTGCTTCAAGACTGACTGGTTATTTATCCAAGTCTCAATCGACAAGGATTTTCAAGTCCTTGTTGGTAGAGGTCATCTCATCAGCCTTCTCGGCGAAGTGAGGTGTTACTAGGTTACTACGTTCGGCACATTGAAAGCCGGATTTGATATTGAACTTCGCAGAACTAGCAGCCTTGTCTTCAGGCTCTAGAATCCAAAGGCCAAGACATGTTTCTTCCTCGGCTGCAATCGCGAGATCAAGAAGTCAACAACGCGCCTAACGCCACATCAACATATTTTACTCCCCAGCCGAGCTCAGCCGACGAGTTGGCACACCCCGCACACAACCAAATGACGTAGTTAGCTTATTAATTACTCAGCATGCGCGCCACGTAGGCTTAGTAGTTTTTAGGGTTAACAGAAGTAAATTTATATTATGTGGTTTATCCAAACCTTCAACAACTACAACAAGTGATTTATCTCGCACACAAATACTCGCAAGTATGCAAAGAAAAATTGATTTATGAAGTCCTAAACTAGCTTTCATCACCTTGGTACAAAATTAACCTATGAAATTATGAAACTTCACATACCTATGAAGGATGGAAGCTTCACCCACTTATGAAGGATGGAAGCTTCGCAAACCTATGCAAACATGAAGCTTCAGAGACTTAGCAAGATTGGAAGTTTCAAAGACTACGAATGTCTCAAAGCTTCAACAAATTACCAAACTCACAAATGCCTGAACCACTGATGCTCAAGACTCTGCGAGAAAAAATCTATGTGTGTGGTTTCTCCCACATTTTTTAGTCACTCAAGTTATATATGTAAAGAAAAAAAACCTCAATCAAAATATAGTGCACTTCAGTGAAGGTTAAATCCTCGATCGCCCAAGCGTCTGGTGCCCCTTCTTGCATTCAAATATCAAAGACAAATATGCCTAAAACTCATAAGGAACTGAAATTCACTTTAACCTCTCTCACGTTCATCTTCTTCGCACAACCCAGTGAGAAATCCACTTTCTAATTGTTACAGACATGGGTAGCAAATTCAACAAAATTTGAGGCCACAAGCTTCAACCTTGAAATAACGAAAAATCCGGGCTTTTATTTTCTCTCGTTGCTTTCCCTCATCAACTTCTCATCCCTCATTCGATCACTTCCTTCTCCTTCGTGCTTCAAACAACTTCAGACCTTCAATAGGAAGCCTAAAATTTTCAATTTATAAACCTGAAAGCTTCAAGCCCACAACTTTGATGTCCATTATTGAAGCTTCAGTATGCAACTCGTATCCTTAATCTTCAATCTACGACAGGTAGTTACAATTCGCAAACCCACTTGTCAGAATCAGCCCTGAAGACCGTGAATTTCATTCTTCCCTTGTCAAAATCAGAAATTTCAAACAACAACCCCTTGTTCAAGCCTCCAACATCCGTGGGTCTCCAATTGCAGAATGATAAAGTCGCAAGCTTCAGGCCGCACACGACTGTGAAGGTTTTCGTGTCATGTGCCATTCCATCCTTTAGGGTAAGGGAAGCTAATAAACAAAACAAGGAAAATGTGTTGGGCTAATTAAAAACAAGCGATGGGCCTTAGTTTTGGGCTTCGTGGACTTTATAATAAAATGCGTTTTTTAAGGTGAGAACCGCACTTTGTGAACCTTGCGTGAGAACCGAATGTGGACCGTTGGATGAATATGAATAGTTTAAAACCAATCCATCAAAATAAGCTTGGGGTGAAACCTGGTCATTTATTAATTGGAAATGGTACCCGTCACCAACTCAAAATTTTTTGGATTCAAACTCTTCCCCCCCTGCCCCCATTTCCCCAACATCAACATTTGCCATCTTAAATTTGTCTTCTCCTCCCTAAACTCTCCATCTCCCGTCAGCCCTCAAACATCCTTCTCGTCAAAAAATTTCTTGTCCTTCGAAACCCAATCATAGTTATGTTGTGCTTGTCGTCTCCGGGCTCACTGCACTTCCACATAAAAGTTTAGAAATTCAGTCGAGCTTGGTTTGAGGGTGTGCAGTCGGTTCTATAGAAAGGACGTGGTGTTTGCTTGATTCAAGTTGGGTTCAAAGTCCTTACTTCTCCAATAGTTGACATCATACTTCATTCCCCAAAGTAAATTTGAAATTTGGTGAGTTTGGAAATTTGGGACCCTAGAAATAAATTTTGCTATTTATGTAGATTTGATTAATTTATTTAGTGTTTAAGGTTAATTATGCATGTTGGTTGATAAAATTAGTTGAAATTGGTGGATATTTGTGGAGCTTTTGAAAAATTTGGGTAGGATGTTGGTTCGAGTCTCACTACCAACAGCCCTTGTTGGTGAGTGATCTATAAATTCCTATATAAATCTATACCAATGGCAGCTGGCAATTAGGTACTACGCATAAGTCCTTCCGCTTCGAGGTTGTGGGTATGTCCTAACGTTGGTGGTGAAAGTAACCAATCTCCCTCTAAACTTTTAGCAAACAAACAAAATGGGCATGAATATGTACCCCGCTATGAATTTTCCTCGAGAGACGAATGATATACAGACTTTGTTATTGGGCATAAAATATGTGCAAACTAATAAATTTTGTGGAGTGACAAATGATATTCAAACTTCCATCTGAAAATGGGCACGAATTTTGTGTAGAGAAATATGATATTTCATTATAAACTTGGATAATTGAAAATCTATAACCATCAGATGAAGGTTTAGAACCAATCTTACATTTTCTGGTATAAACGTAAGCTTCAAGATAGTATACATGGAACAGTAAATTTGAGATAATTTCATATGTAGCAGACCAAACTAGCCTTCTGACCCCCAAAAAATAACAATTGCAAAATTTCTTATTGCCACGTCAGAGACATCTTTATCTGAGGATGAGGCTTCGTGGTCCGGCTCCTCATAAATGATGTTAGGATTGGCCGGCTAATCCTCATAATCGAAAATACAACAGGGACAAAGTAGATTGTTTCAATGACATATCTAATCAGACTGAATAGGATTTGAAGAGCTGCCACGATTATTCACATCAATTTCAGCAGACAAAAGGGCGCGGAAGCTAACGTTTCTAGAATGCAAGACAAGTAGCTTGCGTACTCTCATAGTAGCGTACGTTGGAAGACAGTATACATTGCTTACTCTCTAGTGGCAGAGCTAGCATGGGTCATTGGTTGCTCTTGATCCCAACGACTTCAAAATGCCCATGTATATTTGTTTGTGTATTGTATTTGACCCCTATAAACATTTAAGGCAAACTAAATTACAACCTCCTCTTACTTCTATTTTCTTCTATCATATTTGTCTTTCTTTTCACTCTTCTTGTGTGTGACTCTATTGTGTGCACCATATGCTCAATGAAATACTTTAGTTGCAAAGTCTTGGCAATCCTCAACATTACTCGACAACGAAAGAGTTAGTTGAAAGCTTTTTTGGTTTATATTATGACCCTATTATTTAAAATTCTTGGCTCCACCACTACTCATATCCATAAATCTCTTACAGTCTCCTTGGAAGATAAGTTTAATCAACTAAAAAGTTTTAACAAAAGTAAAAAATATATCAATGGACAAATACTTTCACAGCTAAATTTTTTTTTTTTTTTTTTTTTGGTTAAAGGGAAACTTCATAGAAAAGAAAGGCACAAGGCCAAACAACAAGCAGAGAACCAACTCCGCAACCCCAGTGAAACAAAGACAAAGACAAATAGGATCGAGAAAGACGCCACCACCTATCTATCAATGCAAACCAACCCCTACTTACATAGGAGGACAAGGAAGATCGTCTTTGTTCAAAATGCCCACTAACGAAGATGGAGGTTGTACAACCCAGCCGAAGCCGCACATCTCCGGTGAAAAATTCCTCCCGACAAAATCCGCCGCCATATTTGCTGATCGTGGAGTCCACGACCAAGAGCATGATTGAAAACTCCTCCCAACCTCCAAAATACGGCTAAGAATTGGGAGTAGGTCCCAATCACAACTCAAGGAAGGAGAATTAAGGGACCGAACAACCCCTTGTGCATCCGACTCAATTACCACCTTCTGCTCTTGCAAACTTTTAGCCAATAAGCATCCTTCCAAAACAGCTAGAGCTTCTGACATCCCAACCGAGAACGCATGCACCCAGACACTTTTCACCGCCTTACAACCCGAGAAATAGTCTCGAACCACAATCCTAATCTTCCTGCATAGGGTGTCTCTTTTCCAACAAGCATCAACATTCACCTTAATCCTGTTAACTGAGGGAGGAGACCAAAGAGTGAGATGGTGCATACCTCTAGGAAGGCTGTTTCGGACAGTGGACGACAAAAGCAGGAAAGATGAGGCATGCTTAAAAGACTCCAAGGCAGTGATGATAGCCCGATTAGATCTGAAAGGAGAAGGTTTTACGCCGTTGAAAACAGCATCACAACGGGCTCTCCAAATAAACCAACATGTAAAAACCAAGTACGCCATAGACCGATCAAGATCCTTCTTACAACCCAATTTTTTATTTATCACCACATACAACCACTCAGCCAAAGTAGTGATTGAGCTTCGATTAATCTAAAAACTCAGTGGACCCCCAATCCAAACTCTGGAAACCCATGGACACAGAAGGAGAATATGCTCAATGGTCTCCTCATTTTCATTACAAACTGGGCAAAATGGGGATGTGGCACACCTATGCCGAAACAAATTGGATTTAGTAGCACAAGCATCCCGAAGAGTCTTCCAGAGGAAGTTTTTCATCTTTGGGGGAGCCTTACAACTCCAAATGCAAGCCCAAACCCGAGGATCAACACTTCGAGAAGAGGAAGGGCGATCAAGGTTTATACTAAGGTGCCGACTGATTTCTCCAATATCCGGACTTAACTGAAAAAGAGCCATTTCGCTCATATGAAAGTAAGTGCATGGATAAGGATGCAGGTAAAATCCTTGGTAAACAATGGAAGGTAGTTTAAAATGATCTTAGGATCTTAGATAGCCAAGATGGATTTCAGAAACCAGGCCGAGCATCCGCAATTGACAGAAGAGCACTGCCTGCACTGGTCACACACATGTTGAAAATGGAGAAAGGAAACTCAAGAAAATTATAAAATCCATCGTTAATAAAATGATTATTAGAACTAATCTGATACCGTATATCTTAAAATCTAGAAGTGATCCTATTAAAAGAGATGAATAAATACATTATTTTGGTGATTCCCCCTCAAACACTTTAATGGGATTTGGCGATTCAATGTCGACGTCCCTAGCAGACTCTTTGTGCTATCTCACTACACACAGTACATTGTTTCTGCTGTCAAGACTCCAAATTCACTCTTAATTCATAGAATTTGCATTTCATCTTCCTTTTCCTTTCAATGATGTCGATTTGTATCTCGTCTTCAAGCTGGACAAACATCATCTCTATCAAGTTTGTAAACAGATGTGTATTCAAATTTTGTAAGTTAAAAAACAAAAGGACAGAGTAGCCGCACAGTAATTTAGAACAAGGTTGGAAGGGTGTACTTGGCGTGTGCGTGCAACGCTTATTTTTCCTTGGGCTGGGGATAAGAAGATAGTAAGCAGAACAAATTCTAATAAAATGGCGATGATTGGACTATCACCATTCCAACAATGGAAAAGATACATATCTGAAACACCAAGAATGAGTCAAGTTGCTAAAATTGTTTACAGCCTCAGAAGAAGTAATCAATTTCAAAGACAGACGTACCAAGTAATCAAAATCCCTCAACAGTATTGCTGCAAGCTGTGGCCAAACAATTTCTCTGTCAGACCATTACTAATTCAGAAGGGATATTCCATGGTGTTTTTATTCAATGTTTGAGTAGTATGAGGGATCGAGCATTAATAACTATCATGGTGGTAATTCTGAACAAAAAGCATGGACCAATGGAAGATAATCAAAACATGTGTTCGTGTTTGAACATGATGTGGAAATCTACAAAAGAAAGCACTTATAGGTGAATCACCACCTGTAAGTGTATTTATTTCGAAATTTAAAATACTTCATGTGTATTTGTTTGGGCCCAAAATATCAGGTTGGGCCGAATTAGAATTGTTCTCGGCCCAGAAGGTTCTATTTGGAGGCTTGTGGTTTATTTAGCCCATGGGCTGAGATCGGCCAGGTCCTATCAGGAAGAGTGTAGTTTGGATAAAGGTGACGCAGGCAGAGTCTTACGGATAACATGAATCCTGATTCAGTAAGGGGTCTCGGCAAGGATGAGGTTGCCGAGATATGGAGATGTGTGCGGCATGATAAAGGCTAGGTTCAAAGTCCTGATTGAAGAATGATTAATCGAGATAGTTTTGGATCAGAATACAGAGTCCTAATCCAAGTATGACTTGATTGCAGAGACCCTCCTATAAATACAGAGGCAGTGGCACCATTCAAAGCCCCTCTAACTCAACACACAAATCTGCCCTACGCAAACCCTCGCTCTACGCGAAACCTCTCAACAACCTTGAGATTTTTATTTTCCTTTTCGCCAACACATCTTCAGTTTGGATAAACAGCACTGTGAAGGCAACCGGTGATACCTTCAATTTGGATAAACAGTACTATCACCGTAGAATTAGCCGACCGCGGAGCACCTTCAGTTTGGATAAACAGCACTGCAAAGAGGCTGACTGGTTACCTATCCAAGTCTCGGTCAAGAAGGGTTTTCGAATCCTTATTAATAGAGGTCAGCTCATTAGCCTTCTCGGCGAAGTGAGGTGTTACCAGGTTACTACATTCGGCATATTGACAGTTGAATTTGATATTGAACTTCGCAAATTAGCAGCCTTGTCTTCAGGCTCTAGAACCCGAAGGCCGAGAATTGTTCCTTCCTCGGCCGCAGTCGCAAGATCAAGAAGTCAGCAGCGCGACCAACGCAACATCAACAAATTTTACTCTTCGGCCGAGCTCGGCCGATGAGTTGGCACGCCCCGCACACAACCGAATGACGTAGTTAGCTCATAGATTACTCGGCCTGCGCGCCACATAGGCTTGGTAGTTTTTAGGGTCAACAGTATTCAATTAGGATCAAAGTATTTTGAAAGATGACAGATTTTAATGGATATGGAAAGAGTGTCTTTTAGGCTTTAAGAAATCAGGCCTATCCCTCTAAGATTTCTAAAGATTTCACCAAAAAATTCACATGGGGTTAACTCAATTGAATACAATTTTTCCATTTTACACCATAAAATATTGATATTGTATCAATGTGTATCTTGGACCGGATTAGTTTTTATCTTCATTAAATTGACAACATGGTGAGCGTGAGATTTTTATATAGGCTAACCTGTAAGCCACATTTGCATAATGTTGACAAAAAAAAACCCATCAATTTAATATATGATTAGATGTTCAAAGAGATAAATTGATTCAATCTCAAAACTTCATGGTGCAATGTGAGAAAATTAGAACTTCATGACTCATTTTTAAACTCACCGCAAACAAAGATTAAGCATGTAAAATACAATTAGTCTATATTTTAATTAATACTATTTAAATTTAATACAAATAAAAGCTCAGAGCTGATTGCACATTATTGTAATTAACTTAATTGCGATGTACTGTACATCAATATCACTTGCATTATATTCCTTGCTGAAAATGAGATCAAGTATTATTGCCACCTTCTTTGACCGTTCAAGCAAAGTGTGTAAGAATATATTTTTGAATAATGTGGGACTGCAAGTGACTCATTACACTTCAATAATTTGATTCATAATGTTTAAATAATCAAAATTCAAGTGTTTTTGTAATTTTCCCACACGTAGTTGTCGAATGCAGTCTTACAAGAACGTTCTGCGGAAGTGGAAGACAACCACCGGGCCACCACTACCGACGTGTGTGTGTGAAGAAAAATCAATATGTGCATCCTTGTTTTCCATCGACTTGTCAAAAGGTTGCGTGTTCTTCGTGTATTTGATAATATGTGGAAAATTCTGTTGTTATTGTGCGGTAGAGGACCATGGGAATGCAGATTTTTTTTCTTGCTTTTCTTCGGCAGCCGGCAGCCTTGCCTTATTAAACAAGTTACAACATCAACATTTTCAAACATAAGAAATAAGGCACAACGTTGCCTTCACGACCTCTTATCCTACCCATTGGTTTCAAAGGATGACTTTATCCTAGCTATTGGTTCCAAAGGATGACTTTAACCTCTTCACCTGAGAGTCACGAGTCACGTGTGTTTATTTACTAGAGCTTACAACATGATTTAATTGATAACTTTTCACCATAGAGATTATGTTAAAAGTGCAATATCACCTCACATATCCTTAATTTGTAAGCTTGATTGGGCGAATACGATAATAGGGAAAAGGATCCTCGCCAGATCCTTTTCCTGGGGATCATAAGGATCTCGTGATCGGGACTATCCATCGTACATCATGCGGTCAGAAATTATTTTAAAATTTAAAATTTAAAATTAAATATAAATAGTACCTAACGAAAACTGACCGCACGATGTACGATGAACGATCATGATCACGGAATCCCTAGGATCCCCAAGAAAAGGGTCCGTCAAGGATCATTTTCCCGATAATAGCACTCATGCACCTCGAAATTGTCCCATATACCTGTTTAGGATCTTAATTCAATAGAGTAGTTTTCACTTTTTTGTTTTCAAATTTTAGTTTGAAGATTTTATTTAAAAACTAAAAACTAAAAACTAAAACTAGTTATCTAGTGTGTTAAAAAAACAAAAACAAAAAAAAACAAAAAAAAAAAAAAAAAAAAAACTAGAACAAAAAGGTTAAAAACGAAATAGTTATTAAGCGGTTTTGTGAAAAAGTATAACATATATAGTTCTCTCTAAAAAACTGTGACCCCTAAAATCATAACTTTCCTGCGACCACTTAAACTTATAGGACCTGATTGCCATCATAAACAAAACAACAAGACAAATGTTGAGAAAACTAAAATGACAGTACCAAATAGCAATATCATCACTTTCAATGGTATTTTTAATATTTAATTTTGTTTTCAATAAATTGACTCCTGTTTAATGGTATTAGATGAAGATTACTACTAAAAATGGAATTCCTGAAATCCTGCAAATAGCAATATCTCTCTCTCTCTCTCTCTCTCTCTCTCTCTCTCTCTTACCGTCTTACATGCTCACACACTCCCCTCCCTAACCAGCAAAATCCAGACTTCTCTTCCCGCGCTGAAAGATAATTAGGGCAAATACAGATCCCCAAGATTGGGAAATGGAAGAATATCGCCTGCAATTGTTGCTCATTGATCCATTCCATTGAGGTCGGAAGCTGTACTGGAATTTGATCCGCTGATTGATGCTCTTCCCCCGAGCTGTGGTTCCAAGACACCGCCCATGGATTCGTTCTGGAGCCACAATGCCGCCCCGGGCTCATGGGATTTCCTCGTCGCTGTCTACTTCGCTTTCGGCTTTTTTGTTGCTCGCCTCATCTTCGATAGATTCATCTTTCGCGTAAGGTTTCGAGCTCTTTGTTGCCATTTCAAGTAGCTTGAACGTTAGGTTTCTGTTCAATTTTGTATGAAAGTGTGGTGGGTTCTGTTTGGCTTCTGAGAAAATTGTGGGAAAGAGAGAGAGAGAGAGAAAAGGAAATCTTGAATTGTATTATCACATAGCTTGTCCTGCTTTACTTTATTGACTTTTAGCAGTATTTTCTTTTTCTCTTTGTAGAAAAAATCTTTCCTTTTTCATGTTTTAACTGCGTTGCTTACTTAAGAGTGGCGCTTTTGTTTATTGGACTCCATTGATGACGCGTTTAAGTAGAGGCATTTAGCAGGACTTTTAAGTTTCTAACTAAGCTATGTGTTCGAATAATTGAATTCGGTCTTTTAATGGTTGAGAAAGAATCTTAACATAATTGGTCCTTTAATGCGTGAGCGGGTATGTTTTTTATTATGGTGATCTGCTTGAGTTTTATTATGGTGATCTGCTTGAGTTGAGTTAGTCCAGTAATTTCGGTGATTTGGAGCACAAAAAAAGAAAAAAAAAAAAAAAAAAAAACTGCCCTGTTTGAGGATTATATGGTTTGTGGCGGAAATCATCCGGAGACTTTGAGATTTCGATGATTTATCAGATCCGTGATAATGGTTGTGAGGTTTTATTATGAACTTGGTTTGATGATGGGATGTTTAAGGTTCTGTTAGTGCTAGTTTCTGGTCTAGCATCTGGATACGGTGATTTTCATAGGCCTTAAACTTGATAGTTGCTTAACTTTTTCTGATTCTGGGAAAAGTTGAGATTTCTTTGTGCTGAGTTGTTAGATTTGATCCTTTGGAGTATAGGTTGACTAGTTAGTAATTAAATATTAACTTGCTGATGTCGGGCTGTTCAAGGTTTTGGTACAGTAAGTTTTGGTGTAGCATCTGAAGGGGGTGCTCGTTATGGACCCTTAACCTGTAGATTTTAAGGTGATATAGATGATACCCTGGGAATTGTAATTTGGTTTTCCAAGTGTTGGTAATATAGGCTGTTTACAGACTGTTAGATTGGCTTCATCCCAGTGTTTGGTTTGCTTATTTTAATTCTATATCCTAGGAGAACTCATATTTTTGTGTTCTTTATTGTATGTACAACGATGTACTCTATTCTTGATCTATAAAAATGATCTTCCTTTAATTCTATGACATTTATTTCACCATGGTAACAGAGGAATATGGTCGTTGTAACTTCACATCTGCCTCTCTAAACCTTATCTTACCTTGAAGGCTTAAACTTGCCCCCAGCCCCGCTTAAACTTAGACACCCCGCCCCCGCTCACCCCCCCCCCCAAAAAAAAAAAAAACCCACCACACCATCTGTATATGTTTTTCACAAGATTCATAAATGAAATGCAAAAGAAGTGAGATTCAAATTTAAAAAGTTTCATATCATAATCATCCTAAGTCTGACAAGTAGCATGTCTTTGGCAAACAGAGTGATCAGATCTTAGGTTAAACTATAACCTTATCTTACCTTAAAACTATATCCCTCGTACCACAATATTTTATGTTTTCTTTTCTGCTTTTCAGAAAATTTCCGTCTGGTTGTTGAGGAAGGGATCTGCTCCATTGAAGCTTGATATGGCCACACGGGCAAAGATTGTAAAATGTTCGGAGTCAATGTGGAAGCTAACATACTATGCCACTGTTGAAGCATGCATTCTCAGCATAACCTACCATGAGCCATGGTTCAGAGATACAAAAGAGTACTTTAAAGGCTGGCCAAACCAAGAGCTGCGGTTAGTGATTCATACGGTTGGGCTTAATAGTCCTAAACTCTCACTACTGGTTAGATAAACCATTTTTAATTGCTGAAAATGGCTCTGTCATGTCTTTAATTTTGCATATTGTTTGGAATGACTGAATATGTAAAACTCGAGATTTATGATGAGTTGAGTTTGACAGATATAGCAGGGAAAAATTGTCTATTCTGACCCTATCCTTTCTCATTTCAGGCTTCCCATAAAGCTTTTCTATATGTGTCAGTGTGGATTCTACAGCTACAGCATTGCTGCCCTCCTTACATGGGAGACTCGAAGGAAGGATTTCTCAGTGATGATGTCTCACCATGTAATTACTGTTCTCCTGATTGGGTTCTCATACATAACAAGGTATATTTCAGGTTTTCTGCAAGTACTTATGTGAGTACTGCAAAAAACAACTTTTTAGCTGTGTTTATTTGTGTGATGTGAAGGATCTCATGCAATTACTTTCATGTTATTGTCCACTTTCAGCTTTTTTCGGATTGGCTCAATCATTCTTGCCCTGCACGACGGAAGTGATGTATTTATGGAAACTGCCAAGGTTTTCAAGTATTCTGAGAAGGAGCTTGCGGCAAGTGTGTTCTTTGGATTTTTTGCTGTTTCGTGGGCCATACTGCGGTTAATATTCTTCCCTTTCTGGGTCATAAGCGCATCAAGGTCTGCTCTCATGGTAAATCATTTTATTAAACCGCGTTTACATGTACGGTGGCTCCTCCAACTTATCTATTCTTATGGTTGATATTTTCCAGCTATGATCTTTGTGACTGCTTGGATCTATCGAAGCCCTCTCCCACAGCTCTGTATTATGCATTCAATACAATGTTACTGATGCTTTTTGTGTTCCACATATACTGGTGGGTTATGATTTGTTCAATGATAAGGAGACAGGTGAACAATAGAGGACAAGTTGGAGAAGATATTAGATCTGGTAAACCATATATTTTGCTTGAGAGTTTTAAATATTACAATTCCTAATAGTGCTTATGAAATTTACTTTGTGAAGCACGTTATTATATTTTGGAAAGTATACTCTGTCTCTTGATCTCATTAATTTAGTAATGGCTGGAAGCATTTAGTCGGAGTTTCTTCCGTAAAAGACACTTGTTTAGTAAGTGTGTGCCTTGATATTTATTAAGACCGCATGCAATAAAAAATCCTCATGTTACTAATCTTATTCAAATGGTAAATTTGGGACGTACGTGACCTATACTATATTTCAATGGCTACTTAGAGTTTGTTTTGGTTGTAAATACATGGATAGTTTAAGGAAATTTGATCAGGTTCCAGGCAACTGATCAAGAAAGTAGCACGTAGTTCTGCTGCAATGTAAGTACTACTTAGATTGTATATATTTATACGAATGGGTTGGTGGATAGGATACATCATATTGAATTAAAATTTTCATGATTGCGACTAGTCCTAGTAATTTAATTTTTAATGCACCTATAGTAGTTGGTATGGCTTGTCCCAAGCGGCCTGATGGTTGTCGGCTCATGCTGCAAATAGCTTGTCAGAAAATGGGGATATGGCTAAGGACAATGCTACTTTTGCCAACTTTTATTTCCTGACCTAATGTCAAACAATATAGTGATAGCATTAGAAAAGGAACACGATGTTACAGAACCCAATGTGAGCATGCATGTAAGTTGGGAAAGAAAAACTGGGAAGTAAATTTGGGTTCTCTGGCATTGTCCTATGGCTGATACGTTTTGCTGTCCCCCGAGTCCTAGACCAAGTATTGATGAAAGCTCTGCCCATATCTAAGCTAAGGATTTTGGTTTGATGGCCACCTTTCAAATTCTGTCACTTTATTGTTGTACTTGGACTAAGCATCTTGTGTTCTCTCAACCCACCGTATATAACATCTACATTAACACACAATGGAACACATTTTAGAAATGAAGAGTGAAGTCTCTCGTGTTTTTTAGATGGGATTTTTTTCTCCCTTTTTCTAAAGATTTTGTTTTTTTTTTTTTTTTTGCATGTTTACAGATTCAGAGGACGATGATTAGGCGGAAGATTTTCCCAAGTTCTTTTTGTGTGGCTGTTCTAGTATGATGGGGAGACTACTTTTGACTACTCGGTTTATCGCTGCACTCTAAAATGATCATTATCTGTAGGAAGGGCTTTGATAATTTCTTCCATTTACAAATTTTCTATGGTCAGTGCGGATAACCGTGGAGAGGTGGGAACGTGGAGGTAGGGACATGGAGCACATCTCATGATGTATTTGTTTTCCTTATACAGTGGAGTCTCTGTTAAGCTTTCGGGTGTATAAATAGAAGGCAGTTCCTGTATAATTCTTCTCTGGATTATCACTTGTTTCGATTTGGCCTTTGTATGGGGAAATGAAAGGTATTCACAACATAGAAAAGAGATTTTCTATGGCATGCCATGTGATTTTATTCAAGACCTCCTGTGTACTAGGACATCCAACTCTATATTCTCGCTCTCTCTCTCTCTCTCTCTCTCTCTCTCTCTCTTCTTTTTTTCTCTATCCTTAACGGAAAACAAAAATAGAAACTTCTTTTTTTCTCTATCTTTAACGGAAAACAAAAATAGAAACATTTGGAAACGGACCCCTTGTTTTTCCATCCTTAGTTTATGTGTACAAGTGCTTTTCTTTTTCGTGAAATACAAAGCGTTAGTGAGCATAAGTGTCTTCTAGAGATTCTCTCTCAACCAGGCTCTTATTAGATTTAGAGAGAGAGAGAGAGAGAGAGAGTTGTCATACTATTAAACTCTCTCTCTCTCTATCGACTTAACTGCAAAAGCACTCCATTTGGATGCGTGACATTGGTGTTGTGGGGAGGAAGTGTTAACAAACCACAAACAAAACTGTAGCCAATTCAATATAATGCTTGAGCTTGACTTGTAAGGAATTCCAATGTATTGACTCTTGACGCGAAGACTTGAAGTGGAATATGAGTAACTTTTTCACACCTCCAATCCAAATTATCCAATCCATCTGAATTGTTAAGAGTCAGAGTTAGATCGATCGATAATCTTAACAATTTAACCTCAAACAAACATTCTGGTAATAAATTCTGCAAGGAAAGAGACATGAAAGCTCTAACCACTTCCCTCTTCTTTCTACTTTTCTGTATACCTCTACTCCCCAACTTCACTGCTCCCCAGATCCTATTTCAGGTAATCTCTCTCTCTCTCTCTCTCTCTCTCTCTCTATATATATATATATATATATGTGTGTGTGTGTGTGTGTGTGTGTGTGTTTGAATGACTAACCGGTTTTTCTGGGGCTGGCCGGTGCGCGATGATCAGGGCTTCAATTGGGAATCATGGAAGGAGGAAGGAGGATGGTACAAATCTTTAAGCAAGTCCATACCTCAACAACTAGCTTCTTCTGGGATTACGCATGTTTGGCTTCCTCCACCTTCTCATTCTGTTTCACCTCAAGGTATCTGCTTTTCTTTCACCTCCCCCATTTAGCACTTTTCAATTCAGTTACTACTCAAAACCAGATTACAATTTGATAACGCAGCCGAATTAGTTTAACAAATCTGTTAAACATCCGATAGGATGCATTTAATTCGATACAATATATTTGAAATGAACTTTGATTTATACGGAATCGTTTTAAATCCATCCGTTTTCATCTTTTGGTCTAATTCAATTTTCCATCTATAGGGCTAGTTTGGTACCTAGAATTCGTCGAATAGCTCATATAATTCAATGTGTGTAGGTAGAGGTGAATGATTTTTTATTTTGAGGGGATTAAAAGGGATAAATTTTCTTCGTGAGTAATCTATCTTCTACCTTCGAGTTGGACACAAGTACTTCCTTTATTCCGCCGACATATATACCTTGAGTACAACAAAGTATTAAATTATATTCCAATCCTAGGCATCAAACGAGCCCTATATCCTATAGCCCAAACGGCACTGAACTTTAGTTTTATAACATTCTTCCTATTTAGTCATTAGCTACTTGGAGCAGCTGATGACTGTCATTTGACTCTTCACTTTTCCAAGGATACATGCCTGGAAGGCTCTATGATCTGAATGCATCAAGATACGGAAACCAAGATGAACTCAAGGCGCTGATAAACACCTTCCATGACAACGGGATACAAAGCATTGCAGATATAGTCATAAACCACAGATGTGCAGAGAAGAAAGATGAAAGAGGAATATGGTGCATCTTCGAAGGAGGAACTCCAGATGATCGCCTTGATTGGGGGCCGTCTCTTATTTGCAGCGATGACACAGCTTATTCCAATGGCAAGGGCAACCCTGACACTGGAGCTGACTTCAGCGCTGCTCCTGACATTGATCACATTAACACAAGAGTCCAGAGAGAGCTCTCAGATTGGATGAATTGGCTAAAGACTGAAATTGGGTTCAATGGATGGCGATTTGATTTTGTCAAGGGATACGCTCCGGAATTCACCAAGTTGTTTGTGACAAACACAAGGCCTAGTTTCTCAGTAGGGGAACTTTGGAACTCCCTTGCTTATGGAAGTGATGGAAAACTCGAGTACAATCAGGATGCTCACCGTCGAGCACTTGTGGGATGGGTAGAGGGTGCTGGTGGGGATGTTACAGCATTCGATTTTACTACGAAAGGGATACTTCAAGCCGCGGTCCAAGGGGAACTATGGCGGATGAAAGATTCGAATGGAGGGGCACCGGGAATGATTGGCTTGTCGCCAGGAAAGAGTGTAACTTTCGTCGATAATCATGATACAGGTTCTACACAGAACATGTGGCCATTTCCATCAGATAAAGTCATGCAGGGATATGCATACATTCTTACTCATCCGGGAATCCCCTCAATCGTAAGATTCTGAATTTGATTTACTTTCTTCCAAGCTGGAAAGCTGGCATCTTCATAACCGCTAAAATTCGTCTAGCTGAGTACAATATGAGATTTATAGTTATTGGAACAGAAATCTCTTTGGACAGAAAAGTTAACTTTGTTAGGATTTAGTCAACAACTATGTTGATCTAGTGAACTTATGTTTTTTTTACTTATACATTCTTAAATTTTCCTTATCTGAACATATTTGTAACAGTTTTATGACCACTTCTTTGACTGGGGCTTGAAAGAGGAGATCACTAAACTTGTTGCAATCAGATTAAGGAACGGGATTGGACCTGACAGTGCTTTGCGTATTCTAGCATCTGATGCAGATCTCTATGTAGCTGCCATAGATGAGAAAATCATAGCAAAGATTGGTCCAAGGTATGACGTTGAGAACCTTGTACCTCCAACCTACCAAATTGCAACTTCTGGAAATGATTACTGTGTGTGGGAGAAAAAAGCAGGAGCCTTGTTGGAATGAACTAATTAATTACAAATTTCTGTATTACAACTGTATTATATGCTTAATTATTGAGGATAAAGCAAATACTAGTCCTTGATGCAATGTAAAACAGCACACAAATTAAACCCTCTTGTTGACAATTGTAGTATATATGTAAGTAGGGATCGTTCTAGACCGGGGATTAGGAGGGATCGCTAAACACTTGAAACTGACTTTAAAACGTAAAAACCAAATTTAAAACACTAAACTAGACTCAAAGAATGCAAAACTAGACTCTAATGACTCAAAACAACTAAATTGACTCAAAACAGCTTAAAACAAGCTAAAAGACTCAAAACAGACTCTAGGGATGAATTTGGACGAATTTAGAACTATGAAGACTCAAAACACTTAAAAACACAAAGTTGGACAGATTCTAATTAATTTGACACACAAAAGTAAAGGGGATTGGGTTTTGGACGAATTCAAAGTAAAACAAGTAAATTAAAGATTAAGACAGATTTTGGCACGAGATTGGTGTTTTGAATGGATGATGGGCTAGCTAGAGGGTCCTTCTCCACACATGACACACTTGCATACAAATTGATATCCAGTTGCTTTTTCAATAAACCATAAACGACAACGCCCCAAGTTAACTATGAACGCACAATTTAACCATCAGATTTTCCTACATTCATTGAATTGGATGAACGCATCGTCAATCCAAATTATTCTTCAATAGTTCCCTACATGAACGCATAATAGAGATACGTATCAAAGATCATTAAGTTCTATGAAAATCATAAGCATTGACATGACATTCGCAACTATGAACGCATGATGCTTCTGCCTAGAATTCACTTAACGCGATTGTGATAAGCAACCTTCACTACTTATGAATATAAGTTTGTAACTATTAGGTGAAACTCCCTTATATTCTAGCTTCACATCCCTGCATGCAAACTAAGTTGGCCACCTTAATCAACAAACAAGAATAAGTTATCAATCAAACAGTTAAGTAAATTGCATTCACAACTTATGAAATCACAACTGGAATTAATCAACTCATACTGCAAATATTATCATGGTTTCGAAATTCCCCCTAGCTAAGAGGGGTTTAGTTCCTCATGTTCACAAAACAAAGATAATTGAATTTAAACATTGAAAACAAAAGATTGAAAACACCTAAGAATGATCCAGCAATCCAAACGTGAATAGCAAGCATTCCAAGAGTCCTCCTTCTTCTCTTTGCTGCGGCACAAGGATTGGGGTAAGGTTTGAAGGGTGATTTCTATGGAAAATTGGCTGAGAAGATGAATGGATGTGAAGGGTTGAGTGGAAAGCTACGGCAAAAGTGTTTGGGAAAGTATGATTAGTGTAAGGTTGTGTGAATTGGGGAATGGTCCCCAAAGCTGCGGCAAGACTTGGTATTTATAGAACAAGGCTCCAAATTAAATTAGGTAATCAGGAATTATTCTAAAACTTAAAGGAAATAGGAAATTAGAACCAAAATCCCAAAGGAAATAGGTAACAAGGTGCGGCTGAGAGGGAAATGGCAAGGGAATGCCTTGCAAGGCAAGGAAAAAGGGTTTCCTTCCTGATTTAGGTGCAGCAAAGGTCCTAATTCTAAAGGGAATGGGTTATCTTGTGCGGCAAGGTCAAGCATGTGAAGGGAAAGGTGCAGCTGGATCCTAGGGGATAAGGGAACATGTTTTGCAACGTCCTAAGGGGAAAAGGAAAGGTTTTTACATGTTTTAGGGATAAGGAAACATGGCAAGGGGAAATGTTGTACAAGAGGAGACAAGGAGGGAACACAAAGGGGACAAGGCGCCACCTTTGTAGGAGTGGGTCAATTTGTGTTTTTCTTTGTCTTCCAAGCTTCCAAACTGATTTCTCTTGACTTCTAGCACCTTTCTAGCCTCTTTTGGTCTTCAATTTCGTCCATCCACCTTGCTCCAAGCATGTAATAACCATTCTAAGCCCAATTTTGCTCCAAAAGGCTCCAAAATGCACCTTTTTGCATACTTTGTCCTTCAAACCTGAAATTGCACGAAAATGACTTTAAACACTAAAATAACTAAGGAATAACAACATAAATGCATGAAAACAAGCTAGCTAAGTCGCATAAATATGCTCCTATCAGTCCTCAACCAAAATAGAAATCGGGGTCTTTTAAGCCCCGATTTGAGACTATAACATGTGTAGATTCTCTGGAAGCATCGATTTGGCCGAAGTCAGGACAGTGTTAATGTTGCCTGATTTGATTCAAGACCTCCTGCAAAGATTCTTATCGATGGAGAATCCAGTTAAACCGTCATTGCTAGCAATCTCAAATAATATTAGAGACACCTAACTTTTGTACTAAATTTGTACACCAAATGGTGTGTGAGTATTCATGTCCCTATCTTAGTTGTTAAAAGCAAAATGGGGTTACTAGTAGACCCGAATCTGAATCAATGAACACACTACCACTTTACTTGACAAACAAACTTTAGTAACGCTAGCGGCATTGCTAAAGCTTTCACACAAGGAAGCTTGTATCTCTGAAAATACCATTCAACTTTCTCTATTCAATTGAACTTATGATGCATTCTTGCTTGAAATTTGATGCGTGAAAGTAGCAGATGCAGCAGACTGCACTTTAACTTGGCAAACTAGCACACAGAAAGCTTAACTAATGGTCTATGATCAGCGTTGAAGTAGGAACGGAACCTTAATCATTGTTTTTTAAAAAAAATAACTGTCAGGGTTACAGTTAAACAAAACAGTCGGGATTTCACTTACAAAACAGTCCAAGTTTTTTTCACATCTTTTGGCAAAGTAACAGTCAGCTTTCCACTTACCAAAATAGTCAAGATTTTGGAACCAAGTCAAGTCTCATCCCAAGAATTTTCTACCATGATGGATCGTCATTCTTGGTCTGACTATTCTCATTAATCTCGTACCTTAGTTTCTTTCCATACAAATCAAATCACTTGCCAAAAAAGTCAAATTTGCACCTTATATAACATTGCAAAACAGTATTTGAACCATAACGTTCACAAAGCAATTCAAGCTCAAAGGAGACATGAACGCTCGAATCGTTTCCCTCATCTGTTTCCTACTCCCTATCCTTCTCACACCCAACTTCGCTGCTTCCCAGATCCTATTTCAGGTATAAGAATACTTAACCCCTCTTTCTTTCTCTCTCTCTCTCTCTCTCTCTCGCAATAGGACTAACGAGTTTTCGTGTGTATGATGGTCAGGGGTTCAACTGGGAATCAAGCAGGAAAGGAGGATGGTACAACATTTTAAAGCAGTCTGTACAAGACCTAGCTAGTTCCGGAATCACACATGTTTGGCTTCCTCCATCTTCTCATGCTATTTCAGATGAAGGTATTTCTCTGTCCTAAACTGTAAACTCTCTTTTGAACTTTGTCATTAGTCCAAACCAGATTTTGTTTAAAGTTTTTGAGCTAGAATATGATCTCCGAACTAGAGCGCAAAGTCCGGTTTTAAGTGTTTACTTTCAAAAGTATAGTCTTGTATGACTCTTATATGACAATTCTTGTCCTGAAGTTTCATCTCATATATTTCCTAAGGATACATGCCGGGAAGGCTTTATGATCTCAATACAAAATTTGGAAACAAAGATGAATTGAAGTCACTGGTAAGCGCGTACCGTGACATTGGGATACAGTCTGTGGCAGATATAGTTATAAACCACAGAACTGCAGAGAAGCAAGACGAGAGAGGAATATGGTGCATCTTTGAAGGAGGAACTGATGATGACCGCCTTGATTGGGGGCCGTCTCTTATTTGCAGCGATGATACAAAATATTCTGATGGCAAGGGAAACCCTGACACTGGAGAGGACTTCGGTGGTGCTCCTGACATTGACCACAAAAACACAAGGGTTCAGAAAGAGCTCTCGGATTGGATGAATTGGTTAAAGACTGAAATCGGGTTCACTGGTTGGAGATTTGATTTTGTTAAGGGATATGCTCCTGAATATACCAAGCTGTATATGACAAACACAAGTCCAAATTTCGCAGTAGGGGAACTTTGGAATTCCCTTTCTTATGGAAGTGATGGAAAACCGAACCCAGATCAAGATGCACATCGACAAGCGCTAGTCAGATGGGTGGAGAGCGCTGGAGGAGGTGTTACAGCATTTGATTTTACAACTAAAGGGATACTTCAAGCTGCAGTCCAAGGGGAGCTTTGGAGGCTGGAGGACTCGAATGGTGGCGCTCCGGGGATGATCGGAGTGAAGCCAGGAAATAGTGTAACTTTCATTGACAATCATGACACAGGTTCCACACAACAATTGTGGCCATTTCCATCTGATAAGGTCATGCAGGGATATGCTTACATTCTCACTCATCCAGGGATCCCATCAATCGTAAGCTCGTACACTTTCATTTAACTTTGAGTAAT
Source organism: Heteromeles arbutifolia (assembly GCA_024362995.1). Taxonomy (NCBI): domain Eukaryota; kingdom Viridiplantae; phylum Streptophyta; class Magnoliopsida; order Rosales; family Rosaceae; genus Heteromeles; species Heteromeles arbutifolia. The sequence goes on from JANCRC010000002.1 coordinate 26,244,071, forward strand.
GCTATAGGCACGCAAACCCGACATCTTTGTTGACATATTCTTTTATACAGGCTGGCCCCATATACAAATGATGTAGGGCCCACCTGTACTAGAGAATGTCAACAATTGCGTCAGTTTTGGGCATGGTATTATTTACGTTTTTCTCAAGCTATAACATTGCCATCCTTCTTTATAATGAATTTGTTTCCCAATCTATATAAATATGAAGGAATGTGAGAATTGAGGCAGAGTCAAGCACTCACTGTTTAGCATTTGAGTTCTTGCTATTGCTCTGGTGAACTTATTTATAACTGATACCTATGGTCCATGCTTAAAATTTGTTTATCTTATTATATTTTGTGACAGTTTTATGATCACTTCTTTGACTGGGGCTTGAAAGAGGAGATCTCTAAACTCACTGCAATCAGATCGAGAAATGGGATCAAACCCGACAGTGCCTTGCGCATTCTAGCAGCCGATGCAGATGTCTATGTAGCTTCCATAGATGAGAAAATCATAGTCAAGATTGGTCCGAAGATGGATTTAGGCCAACTTATACCTCCAAACTTCCAAGTTTCGACTTCCGGAAATGATTATGCCGTGTGGGAGAGAAAGGCATGAGGGTCTGTATCATCTGGAATAAGACTACTTTTGAATTAAATAAACTCTGTTATAGTAATGCAAAAGTTGATCATATATTTTATTTCCTAACGTCTTGTTTGTCTATATTCCTCCAAGATGGAGAATAATAACCAAGAAAGTGGAGTTTTCTCCTATATATGTTTGCAGTCCATCAAAATTACAAGACCCTTCACGTGAAAAACATGACAATTAGAGTCACATTTCAAAGACTTCTCAGGAATGCGGAATGTGTAACTTAGATGCTAGGGTTCTTCGGAGACATCGAATTATCTTGAATACGATCCGGTTTACAACAACAAGGACACCTGCTGATTTATTCAGCGCTAATTCTCAAGTATTTCTGTGCACTGCAGAGGGTGAATGTTCTTCGAAAATGTGTTTAGTGCTGTGACATCGATGTCGAAATTGATGTGAACCGAATAAAAAACATCAAACATGTTCTGAGTGCGCTTTCAATTGTAGCATATTTTAACTTGTCACAAGCATGGGTTTACACCCATGCGTCCCGAGTTCAAAATTTCTCTGTTCTTTTTTTTTGAGATGAAGTACGATATTCATTTAATAGTGAAGTACGTACAAAATTTAGGATAGGGTGCAAACAGTAGGCCTCAATAAAAATCTTGCCGAAACCTTCAACCTGATCAAAAGGAAAAAAAATGTATCACACCAAAATTAACTACTAATACTATCCTTCAATAATAAATCAGAAATTACATCTGGAGGTTCCTCGAACTAAGAAACTGGGTGATTGAGAGTTAAACTAAATCTTGCTAGGTGGTGAGTCACTTTATTTGTATCTCTTCGACCAAACGAAAACTACTCTATTCTTTAAATTATTATATTAGTTTTGAAATCTTTCATTCTCTTTAATAATAATAAAATTTATAATATATATATATATATATATATATATATATATATATATATCTTTGTGTGTGTGTGTAAAACAAAACTTGTCAGAAAAGTTTTTCAATTTTCCTGTTTCAACAAGTGCATACATTACATGGAAAATATATGGGTAAATTACATAGAATTCCTTCAAGTTTGAGATCTATTACAACCTCATACAACATCTTTATGACACGTTTACGTAAGGGTAATCGGAATAAAGAAATGGAATTGAATTCTAATTACGGAGTATTCCAGTGTTTACTAAATATTAAGGAATCAAAAAAGTGGTGGAGTCCACACGAAACAAGGAATCCAATTCTTGAAATTGGAGGAACGGGATTCCCTAGTTTTGTGAGGTATTTGAATTTCCTGACGGTAAGGGAATCATGAATGCATCTTTTATTCCTATTATGCACTCATTTGTTTTTTATTATCACAACATTACCCTTTATTTGACACTCATTATGCCATCTTTTAATAAATAAATAAAACCTATTTATATATTTTTATATAGATAATTTAATTATATAAATTTAATTTAATATTTAATTTAATTAATTAGTATGAAAATAATTTATTTATGTAACGGCAATTTAGTAATCAATCTAATTTTCATTTCGATTGAAGTGAATTAGTAAACAACTTATATGGACTCAACATCATTCCTACTATCTTTTAATAAATAAATAAAACATATTATATATGTTTATATAGATAAATTTAATTATATAAATTTAATTAAGAATTTAATTTAATTAATTAGTATGAAAATAATTTATTTATGTAAGGGCAATATAGTAATCAAACTAGTTTTCATTCCGATTGAAGTGAATTAGTAAACAAACTTAACATCATTCCTACTCCGATTCCAGACAGTTTTAGTAAACAATTTCAACAGGAATCTGATTCTGATTCCACCTTATTTCAATTCCTCCTCAATCCAATTCCTCTCAATTTGATTACGAATTAATAAACGTGCCCTTAAAACATTTCATTTTCATACCTCACGTACTATTTTATTTCAAAATAATACATCCGTTACATTTTTCATCCATTGATCCGTTACGGGGTGACGTAGCTACCACATAACCCAGTTCGTCCCCCCGCAACCTAGAAGAAGAGGAGGAGGAGGGGGGACGGGATCCTGGCCCAGAGGGTCGCGGGGGTGGATGGGAGGTGGGTCGCCGGGCTAGAAGAAGAAGAAGAGGAGGGACGGGATCCTGGCCCAGAGGGTCGCGGGGTGGACGGGAGGTGGGTCCCCGGGGGGGTGGGGGGGAGGGGGGAGGGGGGTGTGCGGGCGACGGATGGTGGCTCCGACAGGGGGTGGCAGGATCTCGGCTTCGGCGGGGGTACTTGGGACCTGGGCTTCTTCGCGGGGGAGACATGCGATTTGTGCTTCGCGGCGCCGGGGGATATGCGGTATGGGGAAGGTTGAGGAATTCGGCGGGGGGACATGGGATTGAAGTGTCTAACCAATTTTTCTTTTTTTTCTTTTTTTTTTGGTTAAAGATTCAGGTTTTTAAAAAAAAAATTAAAAAACATTTGGCAGCCACGTCAGCACTTAACGGATCAATGGATGGAAAATGTAACGGATGTATTATTTTGAAATAAAATAGTACGTAGGGTATGAAAATGAAATGTTTTAAAGATATTGTATAGAATTGTAATAGATCTCAAACCTTAGAAGTTTCTATGTGATTTACCCAAAATAAATTTTCTAGATGGCAATTGGCAACACAATTACAAGTTGGGATTAGCTGATACTAGACCGTAGACTAATTTGTTTTTCATTAATTAGCCGTGGAAGTCTTGGCACACCAATTAGTCTTTGGTGGAAAATTCATAGGCAGCGGAGACTTTGAATAGTGAGTCACCAACGTTTGTTAGGCAAAACTAGAAAATGTGTCCGCACTTTGCTGTTGGCGTTGAATGTATTAGTCGCAACGGACATGAATAGTTTCCACACAAAGCAACTAAAAAGACATAGTACCAAAGAATCAATGAAGTCAAACTTTGCTTACTATATATGGATAGCTATAAGAAACATTCATTTGTAGATCGTATTGTGTCATTAATATTATAGTTTCAAGTTATCAACCTACTACACGGAGGAAAAACACAGAAAAGGGAAAGTAGAAAAGTAGAAGACATAATACTTGAGCATCTGGTAGGAATAGTAAGTCTCTAAAAAAATTGCTAAACTGTCTTACAAATTCAATTGTTAAATGTTATACTGTAACCCAAGACAAAGATAAAGTATATAGTTTGTTTACAAATCAAAACGAAGTGCTGCTATAATATATCCACAACAGCTATGAATCATACAAAAGCACTGCAAATCCACCATCACACATTAGTCAAGAACTAAGGTTAAATCTAGTGCAACAACAAAGAAATACAGTATAGGATAATACAAAAGAAAGTTGTATAGTTAGATACTACATAGATACATAGGGAACCAATTAGAATGCTCTTGAAGGCGTTCATTAATTGTCTACCCAATATATATTACAGTCACTTACGTCATAAACACTTTAAACTATCTATGAGTTGAAACAGCCAATACAACTTTTCAATTGTGAGTTGAAATTATTACGAATTCTATGAGATATCAAGATACCTTTATAAAGTAATCTCTGGTCCTTTGAAAAAATTGGTTGTACATAGGTTTTTCTCTCATGTTGTACTGCATGAAGTCCGCTCTTCTAGCTTGAAAAAAGATGCAGATAGAACTGATAAAAAGCGGGAAATGAAACCTCATGGCTATTCATTAATGGCTGTCAAAATGGGAGAGTATAGAGAAAGTCTTGGTCAAAATGGTACAGTGCTTGCAAGGGATAAAAGACAAAAAATTGTAATATCTCTACACGCAATCGTAAAAGAGAAATTTAAGAAGAAGAACAACAACAATAAAGCCTTATCCCACCAAGTAGGAAAAAGAGAAATTTAAGAACAAACCATAAAAATAGTGATCGCAGACTTCCCGGAGAATTCAGAGGACCAATTATCCTAACAGACAACGCCTTTTGGTCCTCCGCCTTCACCATTTCTTCCTTGTTGCCTAATTCCTCATCATGTACACGCCAACACTGCCTCTAGAAGAGCCTTACCAATAACCAAGTTAATAAGCATAAGTTGAAATATTAAACGAATATAAAATTATATATGTACAAAATAATGTTCCATTTTTACATGAACAACTAAGCAAAAGCATTATTACAACTAAGCATAAATTTTGAGGACAAACTTAAACCAGATTCTTTTATCGTTAACACGAATAACCATCTATATGAATACTAATTGCATACTCCCTAATGTATTATAAGCATGGTGTGTACAGGGTATTTATATAAAAGTATTTACATAATGTTGTACCAAACGACAGTTTGACAGAATAACATGAAAAACTTTATTTTGATCTGGAACGTGGAAAACTATCTAGCAACCCAAATCTGCCAAGAGATGTCAATTCTCTATATGTATATGAACTTGCCATAAAACTAAAAGTATGGACAATTCAGTGTACCTTGGTTGCACATCTGTCATATCTAGCAGCTCACAGCGATCACCCCCCACTGGAATACAAGGCTGAGAGAAGCCTTTTGCGGGAGTTGTCAACTGAAGCACTACTCTTATCTTTGCTTTTGTCTGATCTGACATCTTGCTTATTATTGCAAGGATACCAAGTTGCTCCAACAGCCTTCGATGTACATATATCTAAAATGCGGTCTTGTCCTACTGGCCCTAATAGCATAAGCTCCGCTTTGATATTCTCAAGAGCTTCATAGAGAGCTCTTATGTTTCTCTTTGTCAACTACTGGAAGGAGTGCAATTAAAATTTAATCAAAATACCTCATTTCGCATTCATAATAAACCCGAAAATGACTTCATAAGATGAAATCAACCTAATTACATGTGAAAGGAAACCTTTCCAATTAAATGAATGAAATATTCGATTTGGATTGAAACCAAAACAAAACAAACATCGACAATTGCCCAAGTTGGTGTTTGCTCCAAAGGTCTTCCTCCTCCTCCTGCCATCCTTTAATTAAAACCAAATTTTCCTTACTACCAAATAATGCTATTTTCGATCTATTTCTTTCGGTGTGTAAACTTAATACTAATTCTAAATAATTTTCAATCACTTCCATTGTAATTAAAATAAGTACTGAGTATACACACTCATACAACAACAACAACAACAAAGTCTTTTCCCACTAAGTGGGGGAGTATACACTCATAAACACACAAAATTCAGTTTTCCATTCTAAAAAAATGAAACGAAAGCACATACGTCAAGTCAATGTTCCTACTGTATTCATTAATTCATATGCAGCTAAACCAAAATTGAGACAGTCCCCAATATAGCAACACCATGTAAAATTCATATTGGGTGTCTGCACCCACACTTAACAGTTTACACATAAATTTGAAATTTGAATCACTTGGGCTTCAAAAATATTTGCACAGAAATTCGAAAGAAGATGAACAAACTAAAGCAAAATTATATGTACTGGGCAATTGAGAGTCACCCAAAACTGTTATCGAGCTATGCTACACGGAATAGTGGTGCGCCGTGAAGAGAACTCTGCGCTGTTGACAAAGTCCCAGAATAACTTGGAAATTTACAAAGGTCAAATTTACAGCCGAATGAGCAATCATTTACTGAATTATAAAGAAAAATCTTCACAAAAAAGTGTCTAGTTTCACAAATAAATGAAACCCAAATTAAATTTCTAGATAAAACTAAGAACTTGGAAGCTTAAGAAAAACCCATGAATCCAACCATAAAAAAGACACAAACTTTCGCATTGGCAAACCATTCACAACTCCAAAATGTATTAACACTCATCTAAAAACTCAGAAGAAGAAGAAGAAATGATAGACCTTGCAGAGAAATATTAAGAGAGAGAGAGAGAGAAGAAAGAGAATGAATATTCTTTTACTATTGCAGAATGTCATCTTACAAGATACAGAGGGATATCCTCTATTTATACATGCATTTCCTTCAATCGCAAGTATTCTAACAAACTAACTGTCACCCTTATCTTTCTACAATTCCAACTATCTGTTATAACAACCTTACTGATGATGTGGATCTTTGCCCTTGCTAATGTGGATCCTTTGCTGATGTGTACATATCTGTCAACATCCCCCCTCAATCTCAACTGGGTTTCCAAGCTTGAGATTGAATGAATGCTTGAGGAACGAAGGACTGTGTAAACCCTTAGTCAATATGTCTGCAGTTTGATCTTCAGTAGGTAAGTATTGGACCTGCAAATCTCCCTTTTGAACCCTCTCCCGTACGAAATGATAATCTGTATCTAAGTGCTTTATCCTCAAGTGAAAAACAGGATTAGCACTTAATGCAATTGCAGATTTGTTGTCGCAGTATATTACTGGAGGAAAGGGTAAGACAACTGCCATGTCCCGAAGAACATTTCGAATCCAGGCAACATCAGCTGCAGTGTGTGCCAATGCCTTATACTCGGCTTCTGTAGAGCTCCGTGATACAGAATCTTGCTTCTTTGATTGCCATGAAACAGGATTATTGCCAATATATACAACATAGCCTGTTACAGATCTCCTTGTATTCAAATCGACAGCCCAATCGGAATCACTAAAAGCCGTAATTCTTACTGCAGTATCTGCTGAAAATGTGAGACCAGTTTGTATGGTTCCTTTTAAGAATCTCAGTATCCGTTTTACTGCCCCAAAATGTATCTCTGTGGGAGAAGCCATGAACTGACACACAAAATTCACTGCATACACAATATCTGGCCTTGTAAAGGTCAGGTATTGCAGAGAGCCAACAATACTGCGATATAAACTTGGATCAGGCAATATGGTACCCTCAGTGACAAGCAATGGATCATGGGGCTTGCAAGGTGTAGTTCCTGGCTTGCAAGACTCCATACCAGCTTTATGCAATAAGTTTTTGACATACTTAGACTGATTGACACAAATATCACCATTCTTCTTGTAGTTGACTTGGAGACCAAGAAAATAAGTCAACTTTCCCATATCTTTAAGCTCAAACACTTTAGACAATTCTGTGATTACAGCTTGAACCTTGCACTGACTTGATCCAGTTAGTATAATGTCATCTACATATAAGAGTAGAATGACCACATCACCATTATCATGTTTAACAAACAAACTGGAATCTGAAGCAGATGCTTTGAAACCCATGGCAGGTAAATAACTTGTGAACTTGGAGTTCCACGCCCTCGGAGCTTGCTTAAGACCATACAACGACTTTATTAACTTGCATACACAAGAAAGATTAGCCATATCAACAAACCCTTAAGGCTGTTTCATGTAAATTTCTTCTTGAAGATCACCATGCAAAAATGCATTCTTGATATCTAACTGCCTTAACTCCCACTGATTAATCGCTGCCAATGCTAACAATATTCTCATTGTGGCATGTTGAACCACAGGACTAAATGTTTCTGAATAATCAACTTCGTGTTCTTGAGAAAACCTTTGTGCTACCAATCTAGCTTTATTCCTAGAGGTTGAGCCATCAGGGTTTTTTTTTGAGTTTATAAACCCATTTACTGCCAATAATCGATCTATCAGCAGGTGGTGGAACAAGTTCCCAAGTTCCTTGAGCCCTAAGAGAATTATATTCTTCTTGCATCGTATTCTGCCATTGTGACATGGATGCAGCTTGGCGAAAGGATGTTGGTTCTGTAGCATCAACAGAACTAGCAACAAAGGAAAATCCTCCACCAAAGAACTCATCCTCAGTGAATTATAAAGATTGAAGCTCAGGTAAAGTAGCAAGATATCCCTTATAACTTCGTTGTGGTAACACACCACTCTTTGATCTAGTGACCATTGGATGCAGTGAATCAGATTGCAAGACATCAATATCGGATGAAATGGTATTGGAGATACAAAGGATTACCTCAAGCTGTGTGTCATGATGGACAGGCAACATGTGTGACATACCAGAAGGAGTGAGAGTGAGGGGAGAAAGTTCCAATTGTGAAAAAGTACCCTGTGACAGTGAACTAGACCTGATATTTGTCTTTGGAGAAGAACTTGAAATCTGTGAAATAGAGCCATGTGAAGCTGGGACCGATTGTAAGGGATTATGTTGTGCAGGAGAACTAGTTGCAGCACTACTTCCCGACATTGAAATAGATATATTATCTGGATGCCCATTATTATCTTCCCTTTCAGTTCTTTGAGGCACATTCGAAACACTAGCCATAGGCATTTGAATCACAATTGGTCTCTAAACCACAGATTGAACCTGAGAATAACTCTTTGCACTTGCAGTTGGAATGTATCTTATAGGGAAACATCAATTCATCATGTATTACATGTCTGGACACCAACAGTTTCCTAGTTGTCAAGTTGTAACAAAGTACTCCCTTATATCCCATAGCATAACCCAAGAAGAGACACTGCACTAACCTTGCTTCCAATTTATTTGATTTTTATGGCCTGAGGAATGGATAGACAGCTGTGCCAAACACCTTTAGATGTTGTATTTCTGGTATTTTACCAAATAGGACTTGGTATGGAGATTTCATCTCTAACACCCTACAAGGCATTCTATTTATAAGAAATGATGCATAAGCACATGCATGAAACCAGAAGGATGGTGGTAAATTTGCCTCAACCATTAAAGTCAATGTTGTCTCCACTAAGTGCCTATGTTTCCTCTCAGACATACCATTCTGTTGAGGAGTATAAGGATGTGAAATCATACACATTATTCCTTTGGACTCCAGATAACTAGTGAATCCTTTGCTCACATATTCTCCTCCTCCATCAGTTTGTAAGCACTTAATCTGAGTATTAAACTGATTGGATACAAAGGCATGAAATTTTACAAAAACGGACATAGCTTCAGATTTATTACTCAAAGAAAAAATCCACACAAATCTGCAATACTCATCAATAAAACTGATGTAATATCTGTATCCTTCTATTGAAATCTTTGGAGAAGGCCCCCATACATCTGAATGCACTTTTTCAAACATACAAGTAGTTCTACTTTGCCTTATGTCTACACATTTTATTTGTAATACATGAAGAACACACGGACTGAGAATTATCTGTACTAACTGATACTTGTGCAGCTCTCAACATAACCGCCAATATCTCTTCAGAAGGATGGCCTAACCTCTTATGCCATATTGGTGTTTTAACAGTCTTCCCAAGAAATCCAGCCTTCAACTCTTTGTGCAATCCATTGACTGAACTTGATCTTACAAACACTGTCACAGGTATAGTGAAGAGTTCCCCATCACTCCTTCCTTGGTATAGTATCACTTTGGTTGCTTTATCCTCTATATAAAACACAAGATCATTGCATATAAACCAGCAACCATTATCATGACATATTTTCTTTACTGATAATAGATTTACAGTAATATTAGGGACATGTAAAATATTTTTCAAATGTAGAAAATGATCTGGAGTGATTAGAGTTGTTGAACCAATATGCTTCACATCCAAACCTTGACCATTGCCAATGATTATTTTCTCATCTCCATTGTAAGCCGTGACCTGATTCAGATTATTAATATTGGCAGTCATATGATGTGTAGCTCCAGTGTCTAACACCCATGTATCTGCAGCAGAAAAGCCTTGTGGAAGATGATCATCCCTTGCTGGAGTAAAACCTTGAGTTCCTTGAGCAGTCATGGCAGTACTTGTTGATGGTGGAGGTGGTCTTCCTTGATAGGCAAAATTTTTCCTATGAAAACAGTCCAATGCATTGTGTCCCTTCTTTCCATAGACCTAGCACACCAATATTGGATATTGACTAGCAGCATTAGTACTCCTGAAATGACAATTAGGTGCAATGTGGCCTCTCCTTGAACATATTTGACATTCAAGTGTAATTGATGATCGGAAATTGGTATTCCCATTCCAACTCTGCCAACTTGAACCATTCTTTGAGCCACCATGAGATGACTGTCCATTGAAACTGGATTGTGAACCACTATTTGATCCCTTATTCTTGTTGCCAAAGTAAGGTTTTGATCCCCTATGAGAATTGAATGACCCTCTATTCTGATAATGAAATGGCCTTTTATTATTGCCAGTAACCCCATATCCTCCTTGAAAGCCATTAGATCCCATATTGGAACTTTTACCTCCCTGATAACGAGTAGCCCCCATGGTAGAGCTTTCACCATGATACCTACCATTTTCTTGATAGAACCCTGTATGTCCATTGCCTTGATCACCATTCATATACATCGCAGACATTGAACCTGTAAGGGACGAGACTCTGGATTCAATGGTTAGTTCAGCACTCAGAAGTTGTGCACGAAAATCTTTTAAAGAAATTGGTGTCTCTCTTGCCAATATCATCGTTCGAATCATATCAAACTCATGTGGTAATCCATTTAAAGCAGCAATAACTAGATCATTTTCTGAAACTCGTTCTCCAGCAGAGATCAATTGATCTCTTATAGCCTTTAATTTCAACAGAAGCTTATCAATCGAATCCCCTCCTTTCTGTGCAGTATGAAACTCAGTCTTTAACTGATTAATTCTTGACACGGAAACAGATGCATATCGATCTTGTAAAGCACTCCAAGCTTTCTGCGACGTTTTACAGCCAATAACATGCTCCATTGCATCATCAGATAGTGTAGCAATAAGCAAGCTGAGCAAAGCCATATCCTTTTTCACCCAATTCTTATAAGCAGTAGTTATCTCTTTTGTGACACCAGATTCAGTATGTATGACATATTTGGGTGGACATGGATTATCACCCAAAAAGAAATCCAGCAAATCATAACCACGCAATACCGATTGAAACTGAAAATTCCATTTAACAAAATTATCATCCTGTAACTTCACAGTGAGCATTCCCAACAAGCTTTCGATCTTCACAGATTCTATAGTATTCACAGACATATTGACAACTTTCACAAGAATTCTTCTTTATCACAACAAGTTTTCAAGAAACTAGCATGTAAGAACAATATTCAGATACACCCAAGAAAACCCTCTTCGGCAATTGACCTTAAAAGAAGAGATATAACATAAAACCTCAAGATTCAATACTCTGGCAATTAGCCTTTAAGGAGTAGAAAGATCATACAATGCAAGAAGGAAATGGCAATCGGCCTTTGTAAACCTTCACAATTTCAAGAAACTTCAACTGGCTATCGGCCTTGTAAAACAGAGAAAATAGTAGAAAGAAACTCACTGCGACAAAACATCAAACACCTGGAGTGCACAAATTTGTTTTCCAAAGAAACTCCATAAACGAACACCAAATCTTCATCTAAATCTCGCCAACAGCAATTTGCTTTCATAAACAGTGCAGCGGAAAACAAACGATCACCATCAAACGACCACCGGCGATGATACCATATTAACACTCATCTGAAAACTCAGAAGAAGAAGAAGAAATGATAGACCTTGCAGAGAAATATTAAGAGAGAGAGAGAGAGAGAAGAAAGAGAATGAATATTCTTTTAGTATTGCAGAATGTCATCTTACAAGATACAGAGGGATATCCTCTATTTATACATGCATTTCCTTCAATCGCAAGTAGTCTAACAAACTAACTGTCACCCTTATCTTTCTACAATTCCAACTATCTGTTATAACAACCTTACTAATGATGTGGATCCTTGCCCTTGCTGATGTGGATCCTTTGCTGATGTGTACATATCTGTCAACAAAATGAAATCTTAAACAAAACTCACAAATCCAACTCAAAAAAGCTCAAATTCAAATCAACCAAGACAAACAAAATATCAAACACGGTTAAGTGTCTCTCTTAGCATTTTAAATCACGTGGTGTTGCCCAGTATATTATTGTCTTAACATTTCATGTACTCATGCATTCGATAAAAAATGATATCCATGTCAAAACTACTTGGACTGCTTTATCATGGTTTAAGACAGCAACCCCAAATCATAGTATCAATGATTACCTAAAACACTAAAACAAAACCCTCACTTCTCACTACATGTATAAGATACATGAACCCATACAAACCGCTTCACCGTTCACCTATACGCTTGGTGCTATAAATCCAAATACAAAACCAATAAATAAAACTGGCTACTAACCAAAGCATCCTTTGAACAAATAAAAAAAATTCAAATAAAATTAAACACCAAGGAAACAATAAACCCAGAAAAGATATGCTTGAACTGTTAAGCAAATCAAGATACTAATAGAAATAAAGATATGCTTGTACCGTTAATCAAATCAACAAAAATAAAAAACAATTAACAGTGTGAGAAACGACAGCAAGCAGACCAGCAGCAGGCACAGGCTTCTCCAATGAAGCCATGGGAGCACCTGAATCGGCAACGAAGAAACAGAGAAATCAATCTCCAATCACCAAACAAAGATTCAAACCCAAAACTGCATAATTTATCATAAAATTCACACAATCGATTCGAGTGCTTCCATTGAACTCTAAGAGATCACAACATCTTTTCAATAATCGGGATAAAATAAATTCAAAATACAAACACATTTGCAATGAATGAAGATGAAACAACTATAAGATCGAAAGCAAAAATGAAACAGACCAGTTCTTTTTTCCTCTCCGCTAATTTTTCGAGTATAGCCTTCTTTAAAGCTTCTACGTCATTTTCGGTTTCAACTGTCGTCTTTGGGTCACTAATGGATTTCATCAGATTGACCAGATCGACTGGCATACAATGCGGTTTGTGCATTTTCGAGTTCATATCTCAAATTCCTTTCATTCTCTTCCATCTCCTGATAACAAAAATCATAGATTTTCAGAAAGAGTGTTGGTCTCCAATCCATTAACAAATATACGACATACTCAAGTCTCATCATTAGCTTCCTCTTCAGCAAATCTGCTTCTTGAATTTTCTACTGTATTTTATTTTCACACGATATTGCCCTTTCATATACAACATTCTCTTCCTGCAATGTCACCTCCCTCAACTGTGCTTGTCCACAAATGCAAATGGGAACTATTAAGAAAGATTAAAACATCGCCTTTTTGATACTCCAAACTTAAACTACACAACTCCATAGCCAAAAATAAACAATCACATCAAACACAGATAGCAAACAGAGAAAACGCATTAAATCAAGTACATCCTTGAATTTTTTAGCATAAAGACTTGAAATCGGGCTCAAAAACTGGAAATTTCACTTCAATTAAGCAGCTTTTCAGATGTTTACAGCTTAAATATGCATGATAACAAAAAGAATCATCCTTTCTTCACTAATTGGACACTAACCGAAAAACCCTAATTTATATTATTCAGATTACATAACCTACAATGACAAAACCAGTTACAGAACCTACCATTAGCCGAGCTTCAAACCGATCCATGACTATCCTATATCCAACGCAAACCTGAACTGAATTATAATATACAAAAAATACAAACATCAGAAAAACCATTCCAAATCCAAATTCAAACATATGATTCCAATGACATGATGATGGACACACATACTACAATAAAACTTGCCAGAACAACCGAAAGTTTTACAAATTTGACTTTCTGGAAGCTTAGAGTCCTTCACTTTTGCTTTTTGCCATGAGTATGCAACCTTCGACCTTCAGTTGAGCTAGTGGATGCTGCTACAGGCTCGGTGCTTTCCTCACCTATAACAGAAAAATTAGGAAACTCAATTTATTATTTATATATCATCGATTATAAAATAGTAATTCATCCCTTCCTCCCTTAAGATGATCCTCAATCAAATCCAAAGTTTGAAATTTAAGAGAGAAAAAAACATCTTTTTGTCAAATTCTTCACCCAACTAATTTCAAAAGTTCAATCCGAGTCTTTTAAACAAGGCTTAAATGTTATAATGGTCCTCATGTTTTAGTCATTGAGTCAATTTAGTCCATGTGTTTTCAATTTGGCCAATTTGGTCCTTGTGTTTATCTTCGTGGGCCAATTAAGGAAATTTTCATCTAATATTTGTAAAAAAAATCATAAATTATTATAAACTTAGTTATATAATTATTTATTTGATTTAAAATATTTAATAAAATTTTAAAATAAAAGAAAAATTATTCTCCTCCCAACTCTCCGACTTCCTTCCTAACGTTATTTCCCTCTCTATTCTATGTCGTAACCTTAATAATATTTCAAATTTGAAGTTTTTTGCTCTTATATGTGTTATTTCTCATTAGTTTGCATTTTTTGTAAAGAGAAATGGTAATTATATCTCTTATTATTTTTGCTTATGAATTTTTTAACATAAATTGAATGAAATGTCCTTAATTGGCTAACAGAGACAAACACAATGACTAAATTGGCCAAATTGAAAACACATGAACGAAATTGACTCAATGACTAAAACACAAGGACCATTATAATATTTAAGCCTTGTTTAAAATACTAAATTGGTCAAATTGAAAACACGGAGACTAAATTGACCATATAGCTATAACACAAAGACCATTTTGACCTTTAAGCCTTTAAACAAAACAAAAACCCAATAGCTCAAATCTCCGAGTATCCTTCAATTCACTAAATAATGTGCAATCCAATTAATAAAATTATAATCTATTATAATTATCATGAACTAATATTAACACTGCTCATAAGAGTAGTTGGATCAAGCGTTCAGACCCAAAATAACACTGTTCATTTGACGAGAGAGAAAGAGAGAAAGAATAGGCGGTGGCAATTTTATAAATAAAGTGAAATTCTGCTCCAAACACTGTTCATTTGAACAGTGCAATTGGAATCCCTTCTTTAGACTAAAGTAATGATGCCACTTGGCATCATCATAATGTGGCAGTTTTGTAATATTGGACTCTTTAATAGTAAGTCTTGTTATCTGCTACTATAAATAGTAAGTCTTGTAAAGAACATGAGTCATTGTCAAAGAAGTGATTTGTGTAATAGAAAGTTACTTTTACTGTGCAATTGAGAAAGACGTAGAAAGGTTTTAACACTAAACCACAAAAAAAAAAGTGATGATGATAAGTAGATAAATTGTTTAAAATTAGGTTAGTTTAGATCAAGCTTTCGATTCTCTTCCAACATAATATGCAAACTTAATGTACATAATAGATAAACTAGCACAAAATAACACTTATACAAGAAAATTCAGAAGAAGTGCTGCACATATTTGATTGATCAAGTGGTACTTCTCGAAGATTTCTAATCATTTCAGAATGTGAATGTCCTGGATAATGAGTTGGATGTGACAAAGCTTATGCACCATTTGGACCTAAATGTCTACATCAACCATCCCCTTTCAGTGCGGTCCAGACCCAGTCAGTTGTTAGCCCCTCCCTTTTTCAAATGTACCCCACTGCATAAATTACCGGAACTTTAACGAAAAATTTCCGGTACTGTTCACTTTAACGAAAAATCACATTTTTACACTAAAAGGTCAATCCTGGTACTATTCACTTTACCTTTTATTTTGTCTTTGTCGTTAAAACTCAAAGTTTTCAAACCATTTTCATTAGTTTTTCTTAAATTATAAGCACATGTTTGATAAGTGGTAGGGTCAAGTAGGATTGAAAGTTATAAAAAAGAAAGGGAAAATTTGAAATAGGTCCAATTTTATAGTCCACCTTTTGAAATAGGTTCAATTTTTAATGACTTTTGATTTTTGAAATAGGTTCAATTTTTAGTGACTTTGGACCCATATCAAAAGACCCCTAAAATATCATTATTTTTCCCAAAAAAAACAAAAGAACAAAAAAAAATATCATTAAATCAATAGCTTATAAACAATCCTTTAGTGCTAAAGCTAGATGAGTCATTTGGAAAACTTCCATGCACCGAGTGTATGTAGCACTGGTATTTCTTCATACCTCTTTTAAAGTGGGGGAAGAGATGTTTCTAACCTTCTTTTGCGTCTCTATTCATAAATTTTTATGCGAGGTTGAGTTATGTGAGTGAGCTGTCGCGAAATGGATATGAGGTTGTTGGTGACATTTCAGGCCAATAGTAATACAATTTCAAATGAAGAAAAACATACACACACCATTGAGTTATTAGTCTAAAATGTCATTGTGATCATGTAACTATTCAATGGAAGTCACTCTCTCCGGTACACTCTAGTTTATTTCCTTTACATTGAAAAAAAATCAAAGATGAAATAAAAAGATAAAAACAATGTTTTTATTTATCCAAAATTATCATCACTTTGGTCCATGATATTTAAAATTGATAATAAAGGTGGTCTGCGAGATTGTCCACATAGCACCGTCAATTATTTTGATCCTTCTATGAGAATTTTTTGTTAACTTGAGGATATTTTTGTCAATCAACACCGCCACTTGAACCGATGGTGTAATCAATTTAATGAAAAAATTTCATAGAATGTTCAAAATAATTGACCATGACCAATCGCATGGACTATTTTAACTGAAAAGTTTAAAAATAAACAATAGTGTGTGCCATAAAGTTGAAAATGGTACGTGAAAATTATTTCTTAAATTAAAAATATACATTCAGCACTTAGCGTCCGTTAGATAAGGCCATCAATTGGCAAATAGATCATGATGCGAACACCAATGACATATACTGTTACTAGGGTCTACAATAAACACATATTTGTGCTTTTGTAGCACTGCATCAGCTTGCGCAATTGCCACTGTCAGTCAATTATGGTCTTTTCATTGGACTAAGATCTTTTCCGGATCAATTATATCTGGATCCGCGAGATCAACAAATTCTGGCGGTCGGTGGTAAATCATGTGGTCAGAAATCAGTTCCTCGGCAATCACCAAGAACCCTGCAGTTTTGAAGTCCTCTGCAATCCCCAATTGGTCTACCATCAAATGACCCTCTCTCTTCTCCTCTGCAAGCTGCAAATCTATTTGATGCGAATACTTCCCAAGATCAGTAGGCCACCCCGTTCTGTTGAAGATAATGTCCTTCAGGCTCAGGAACTCCGTATAATCTACCATAGGAAGATGGGCAAGTCTCAGTGAAATGGAACTCGCTACCTGATCCGAGTCGTATCAAAGCCCCAACTCCCGCGATTTCAGGCGATTCCAACCGCTCCTGCTCTGGCTTCCGCTTGCACGCGATTTCTTGCCACACGATTTATTATGGACGGCCAGGATGTTTTGATCTTGAGGATCCGGATGTAATTGATCTGGGAGGATCTTAACCCCTTTCCATTTGCTCTTTAGGCTTTTAATTTGGTTCTCAGCGGCTTAATCTTTTATGGCTTGCCAGTTTATATATATATATATATATATATATATATATATATATATATATATATATATATATTAAACTTTCTCACTTTTTGTTTTTGGTTTTCGCATTTAAATTGATAAATCAGTTTTAACCGAAAGAAAATGGTTGAGGTGATTTTAAAAAAAGTTGCTATAAAAAAAAGCTTGGAGAGTTTTTTGTGTTTGGTAAACATTCAGCTTCGGCTTTTTTTCACAGTTTTGAGTGAAAAAAAGCCAAAAACAAGAAGCTGCAAAATCCAGTTTTGAAAAACCGGTTTTTTCACACATGTTTTACATAAAAATTTACCAAACACTATAATACTGCTTTTTTTTTTTTCAAAAGCACTTTTACAAAAAAGTTTACCAAACACTCTGCTACTTTATTTCACAGCTGCTTATTCTCACAGCACAGCAGAAGAAGCTTTTTTTTCAAAGCACAGCAATACCAAACCAGCCCTAAGTGGTAATGGAAACATTTATACATGTTAAGAAGAAAAAGAAAGATTATGCAGCAGTTTAAGGGAAAAATCATATAAAGCCCTAAGTTCACGAGACATTGCTAAAATCTAGCATATAGTGTCTAGTGACATGCAAGGTTGTAAAAAACGCTAGGTGCTAGTCGGGCGGCGGGCTAGCTCCTAGCTCCTAGGCGGCTAGGCGGATTTAGGTAAATTTCTTGTATATCTTGTAAATATGCATATTAACACTTACAAAAAATTATACTTGTATATCAATGACCACAAATTTTCATCCTCTAGCCACTCCAATCTCCCAACACTCGCCCCAAACTTACTTTCCACTCCTAAAGAAAATTATAATGCAACGTAAGCAATTAGGGATAATGGAAGTAGATATTCAACCTTGAATGGAAATCATTCCAACAAAATCAGTAGTTTAGTACATACCGGGCTCTTGGCATAATGCTCTGCATATAGAATTCATGCCTGGGATACCCACATATCTCTTACTTATTAATCCTTCCTAAATGAAATTGATATTCATATTTGGCTGAAATGACATTTCTTGACTAAAAAATAGACGAGACAGATGGGACATTTGTTTAACAAAACTCAACTGAAACAACAATAAGAAATTGAAATTTTTATTATAAGACTAATGATAACAGAAAATAGCGACATAGAGGATAAAACATATCCAGAAATCCTTACGATTATAATTTGGAGCCAACTTAACACGACAATACTAGACAAACACATAAATGATGTAATCAAGATGAAGCATAGGTACTCATGAGCCAACATATTTTACAAATGACATATGTTTCCGGTCATTACAAAACACGCTTGCTGATTACAGCAGTATTTGCAAACCTGTTAGCGACCACCAACATATTCACGAGCTCTTGAGCACCACCCATCTCCACAATTTTCATTCTCTTTTCATCTGTAAATCAAGAGAAGACATAAAAATTTACAACCTGATTTCACCCAAAGTAAGAATGAATTCAAAACGAACAAGAAGGAAAAATGAATAAGAGAAACCAGCGAAGAAGCATACCTAAATAATTACTTAATTAGCACAGTCTGTAGAGATGAACGGGATGTGGATTGGAGAATTGTAGCCCTACCAGTTTAATACCCAAATTTAACCCTAAAATAAAATTGGGGAAAGATAAATTGGTATGTTAAAAACCCTTGACATCCATAGCCCAAGATCAAATACCTAACTCTAGAATTTATTTACCCATGACACTACAAGATAGGAGAAAAAGAGAAAAGGGAAGAAGATGGTAGGATTACCTGTATTCTTGCCCTAGGTGAAATTGACAAAGCTACTATGCTACTGGAACTGGAAGCACAATCGCGATTCGGTCCTGGAGGCTGGAAGCACAATCGCTCGGTGCACTGCAGTTGAATTTGAGAAATGGGTAGATACTAGAGACGGATGACGGCTAGGTTTTGTATTTGTTTGTGAAATTAGAGCTGCAGGCACGGGTTAGAAGTTAAGACTTAAAACAAATTCCACAATAACAAAAAACAAAAAAAAACCGCCCAACCGCCTAGCCCGCCTAGGCGGCCGCCTAAAGCCAACCCGATTTTTCCAACCGTTTTGCCCAAAATCGCCTCGGTCCCAAGGCGCCTAGGGCGTTTTTTAGAACATTGGTGACATGTCATGCATAATACAAAAGAGTAGAGCTATATTTACCATCTAGTTATACAATTATTTGTATCATCTCTCTAATAGAGATAGAGTTCGCCAATACATATAGATCTCATCTCTATTAAAGAGATGATATAACTAAATGGTGACAACAACATTTTTGAATAATGAAAGATGAAGCAGTGTTTTCATTCATTGCAAATTCCAAACTTATCTTTAATATATATGACTAAATAAAATACCTTTCATTTTTCCCTTTGCAATTTATGCTGCCACGACTCTATTTTTGCGACGCAGAGGAAATGAAACACCGATAAATAGTAATAACATTCTTATATCATATAAATTGCTCTCCTAAAACAATCATCTTCGCGTTTGATTTTCGTATCTTTTCAAGAAAAATATTTGACTGAATACTGTAGAACAAGTCAAGAAAGTGCTTGTGTAGTGATGATGACGTAAACACAGGCGTGACCAATGACGATGAGAGCAACTTGGTCAGACATCCTCTGTTGGTCGATAACTACAAGGAAAGTCTAGACCTTTCTTCTTGTCCCGGGTGGAAAGTCAGACACTATCGAGAGATTTTTCAATGTGATCGTCACACGAGGTGGTACACCATGTATTTCTAAATAAATGGTGGGTTATATGTGTTAAAATGTTAATAACTTAAAAATTAAAATTTTCCATCATTTGCATAAAAACACGTGATATACCATCTGTATTCCCGTCACAATTAAAAATTTTTCGACACTATCCTATTCAGAAGGCGCCACGTGTACCCGCTGTACATAGACGGACGTCACTTTGCGCAGTCAAAAAGGCGCGTGAGTCTCCTGCCCTTTCGAAACCCAAACAACAGTCCACTGCCACGCACTACAAAACCAAAAGTCCCACGTGCGCGACCAATCCGTGTCTGAACGGTGTTAGACAACTGCCGTCCATGTCATCCTCCCAGTATAAACGCACGCCACTCTATCTCCCAACTCAATTTCAAAGCTTTTCCCACTGCAACAACATTCTCGATTTTCTCTCTCTACAGTCTCTCTCTCCTAACAAAACAACATGCAATATCCCTACAAGCGACTCAAGCTCTCCGATACCCAGCCCGACGACCCGGCCACACTTCAATTTCAGTCTCCGCCGCCGCCTCACCGCCTTACCCAAGACCAAGAATACGCGGTAATGGTCTCCACGCTTCGAAACGTCGTCGCTGGAACCGCCACATCAGCCACCATGGACTCGAATTCTCTCCTCCCCTCACACGCCACTTACTCGCCCCGATATACTACTAGCACTAACTGCTACAGCAACACTCTCTTGGCGCCGTCCGATTTGGACACCTGCCACGTGTGCAAAATCAAGGGGTGTCTCGGGTGTATTTTGTTCCCGCCACCGCCAGCAGCTCACTCTCAGGAGGAAAAGGGAGGTAATTACAAAAAGGGGCCGAAGAAGAGGGTGAAGAAGAACTACAGGGGAGTGAGGCAGAGGCCTTGGGGCAAATGGGCAGCCGAGATTCGAGACCCGAGACGGGCGACTCGGGTCTGGCTCGGCACGTTCACAACCGCCGAGGACGCCGCCCGAGCCTACGACAAAGCTGCAATCGAGTTCCGTGGGCCCAGAGCAAAGCTCAATTTTCCGTTTCCGGACACAACATTGTTGGCCCAAGAAAGTAATTCAACTCAACCACAACATCAACAGCAGCAGCAAGTAGTTACCGAGCAAGGAAACAAAAATGTCGAATTTTCGAGGGAAGTCGAAACGACGGCGATTTTGAAGGAAAATGAGTTCTGGGAAAAGATTGGGGAAGAGGAATTCCAGTGGATGACGATGCTGGATTTTGCTACTGATAATTCCTCAGATTCGGGGAATGCTCATAGTATTTGAGTACAATAAAATTCATATTCTTTTGATTTTTTATTTTTTTTTATTTTTGTAAGACACAATTGTAGCTTGTATGTGACTGAAACAAGTTCATTTGTTCTTTCAATTGCCAATGATGCGATCAATTTTAATGGAAAGTCAATAAGTACAAATTAAGTGTATGTCGAGTTATGCAAGTTTCAGAATTTTTGACTGGATTCAGAATATTAAATATATTCCAATTCTAATTCAATTTTTTTTTTTGAATTTTTTCAGATTTTGAATTTAAATTGGACAGTATATTTTAAAATATATTCCAATTCGAAATCGATCAAAATCGAATATTCTTATTCAAGTTGTACCAGTACCGTTATGCTTTCGGATAGAAAAGTCTGATTTTTGTTATTAGAAATGCTAAAAGGACTCAAATTAGGAACAGGTCCTATATGGATCCTCTTTGTGAGGATCATTGGTATCAATTCATCATATCCGTTCATCAGTCATCATGCGGTCAAAATCATTTTGAAATTTTTATTTAGAATTGAACACAATCAGTTCCTAACGAAAGCTGATCTTAGGATGTACGATGCTCGACTAAGATGAATTGATCCCTCATATCCTCATAAAGATGATCCTCATCCTCAAATTGGGACTCTCCATAAACTCGATGATACCTGACAATTTAACGTTAATTCATATGCCAACATTATAAAACATTGTGCAAAAAACATGAAATGACAAAAAATCAATTAATTGAAAGAGTCTCCTTAACATTTGTCTTTTGTTACTTGGGGGACGGAAAGAGATCATCTCCGGATCTCTTCCACTAAGACCACCGGATCAAGTGATCCGGACCTTCCAAATTTCATCCAACGGTCAAAAATTATCGCAGTTTTTAAAGGGTCAAAATAAGTGAACCGTTTGATAAAATTTGAACCGTCTGAATCATTTGATCATGTGTCCTTGATGAAAGAGATCCTCTCGAGATCTCTTTCCTTGGGGACAAATGTCAGGACATTTACCAAGACATATAAGTAGTGATCCAATTGCTCGTCGTAAGTAAACGAAAGAACATAAAAGTGACGATGTAATACAACATGTGCACTTAAATATTCTGAAGGCCCCACCGCAGGCGTAAATTAAAGCGTAAAATCTGAGTCGCTTGTGAGAGTTACACGACATGTGCGCATTTATTTTCCGGAGTAAATTAATAGGGATCACGTCTTACACGTTTTAATTAGCTAATGTGAACTGCAACATCACTAAATTAATGGATTATACGTTCTCAAATAAAACAAAAATTAATGGATTATCCTCAGACAAAGAAACTAGAAAATATAGTCTTATTGGTGGGGGACGTGTGGCTAAACCGAGTAGGGTCATCTAATTTGACATTTTAAAAATATTTTTTTAATAAGGACGCATGATTAACACATGTTCTTTTTTTTCTTTTTTTCTTTTTTGTCAAACATGATTAACACCTGTTAATCTACCTTAACTTTTTCAAGGTAAAATTGGATTTCGTTCAAAACACTGTAAAGCCATTACTTATCATCTAAATAATTATCAAAGTTCTAAAAGATGTTAGGCGCTAGTCGGACGGCAGGCTGAGACCTAGCATCTAGACAAGTTAGACAGATTTGAATAAATATATTATTTATTTCATAATAAGGGATATTTCCACTTACAAAATAATAATGTGACAGCCCGTCCCGAAAAATTATGATTTTTTTATAATTTTATTACGTGGATTTTGAAAAAGCCCTTTGAAGCATATGCCTTGATTTGAAGAATGTAGAAACTTACGGATAGAGAATCCGACGTATGGATCTTCCCGAATTGGATTTGTAAGTTCATAAAATAAAAGGTTAATCGCCACTTGATTTTGAAAATTGGCGGAGATCCAACCGTTGGATCATAACGAAACTTTAGTATGTTGTTCTATAAGCATAATGTGAATCATGAGAAGTTACGGATGGGAAATCTGATATGCGGATCTTCCGGATTGAGTTATGTAGGGTTGTGGACCCTACCACCCGTCGATCTTTGATCGACGGTTGACTTATGGTCAATGAGTCTTGAATTACTCTTGAATGCCCTTGAGGATGTGTTTTATGTGAGTTATGTGTTCTATCGACAAGTATTCTGAGATGTGATTTAATAATTGTTCTAGGCGCCGATCGTTCGGGACGCCTCGGTACTTGTTCTAGGGAGTTATAGCGTGAACTCCAGGTGAGTGGGCATTTGTTTTCCGTATATCCCTATATAAATGAGTTTTTTCCCAGAAAATCAGTCTAAATGAAATGTGATATGAAATGCCATGCAAAGTATCTATTCATTTATTATGCGTTATTGATTGCTTATATTGATGTTGGTGCTGAGGACGCACATGTAAGTGGCAGGTAAATTTATTTACTAGTTGTTGAGAACGAATGATGTGATGTGATATGATTAGAGCTCATAAACCTGCACACTGATATTAGTGCTCCTGCCCAGAGAGGGGCTCAGTCTTTCACGTGATGTTCACCTCCCGCACCGTATGCTTGCCTTATCCAAGTTAGGTGCTCAGTCCTGTCGAATAGGCCACTATAGGTGGGTTCGACTCGTAGGTGACCCGCGATTTATCGCTCAGTCTTCACGTGATCATAGCACTAGAGCATATTAGTTATTTATCAGTGATGTTGTGCAGACCACTAGAGGTGGTATTGATGTGTGTGCAGGGTATATATATGATGATATGATTGAGATGAGTATGAGCTATATGATATGATGATTGTTATGAGCTATATACAGCCGAGGGCTGAGATAATATTTAGTATTCAATCACATTCACAGAGTTATGCTTTGACATTTAGTTATGATACTTTGGCATGGCATACATACTTTCATACATACATATTTTCGAGAAGGATTTTGAGAATTATATATACGAGTATATACTTTATTTCTGGGAAATTATACAGGTTTTACGGCGAGGGGTTATAACTTTTGAGAAAAGAAAGGTTTTGAAAAGATTTGTTTCTGACCCACTCAACTTTTTGTTTTGCGCCCCTCCAAGTTCTTGTAGCATAATTTCTTTATCGACAAGGACTCGTGGCATATCTCAGTTCAGATGGCTACTTCTGAGGGTATGTACTTTACTTATGCTCTGACAACGCGTGTGAAATTGGTCCATACCCACTGACAGCGCACTCTGATAGTTAGGCACCTTTAGGTTTAAATTTATTCGCATTCTTCCATATCATCACTTTTTGGCTTCGTCACCTTCCAGGTGTCGGCCAGCACAGCTCGATTCGGAGTCTTAATGGACATTCCGGGTCGGGGTGTGTCAAATAATATTAGAAATGTGAGAAAAAATAAAAAATAAAATAAAAGAATACAAGTTGGTTTGTAACAACTGCTGTTCTACCAATATGTAAGAAAGCCTATAAATTGATTAAAAAAAACCCAAAAGGTCCACAGACCTCACCGCCCAAAAAGGCCTACAAATTGTAAAAACAAGCCCTACAAATAAAAAATTGGCTGTGTACCTAATTGGATTAGCAAAAAGAGATTTTCCAGTGTGACCGGCACACGAAGTGGTATACCATGTGTCATTATACAAATTGTGGGATTTGCGTGTTAAAAAGTTAATAACTTAAAAAATAAAATTCTCCACCACTTACATAAAAACACGTAGTGTACCACCCGTGTTCCCGTCACAATGAAAAATTTCTGTAGCAAATAGACCAAATGGCTTCCTATTTAGTTATCCACGCAATTCCCGCATGAGATCCTAAGGCCATCTCCAACCGAAGGGTCCAGAGGGCCAAAGGGCCAAAAATAGTCCGAAAACCGTCTCCAACCGAGGGCTAGGCCAGAGGGCTCATGGAATCTGAGAGGGCCCCACAGAATCTAAAAGGGCTGGAGGGCTAGCTGCATGTAGCCAGCCAGCCCGGGGCTGGCCAGAAAAATCATTAATCATGTCGGTTATAACCGACAGGAATGCTTCAACTAAAATTTGAATCCAACGGCTAGCAGGTGCCAATTACCGTTGGATTCATTTTTTTTTTTTTTTTTTTTAGGTTTTTTGGGCCATATTTTTTTTTTAAATTCTTAAAAATTCTATTTTTTTTCCTATAAATACTTAAACTATTCATTCACCATTCCTTTAAATTTACTTTGTAGTTTTTAAATTTAATTCGTCGTTTTTAAATTTAAGATGTAGTTTTTAAATATAAGTTGTAGTTTTTAAATTTCAGTTGTTGTTGAATTTGAATTTAAGTTGTTGTAGTTTTTAAATTTAAATAATAAATTATGTTTGGCCCTTTGGCCTTCGGTTGGAGACAATTTTTTATGACAGGGCTAAAACGAGCCCTATGACCCTTTGGCCCTCGGTTGGAGACGGAGGCAAATATGGCCATGTACTGTTCATTAAAATATTAATATATTGGAGGGCCAGAGGGCTAAAACAAGCCATCTGGCCAGCCCTCGGTTGGAGATGGCCTAAGAGCAATGGAAAAAATATTAAAGAAATATAAAAACAAGTAAATTAGAAGATCGTGGGGGCCATCTTATAAAGAAATCGTGCAAAGGCAAATAGGTCATCTTCTTCCTCTCAACACCGACTTTGCAAAAAATATTTTCAGATTCTGGCGTTCTCCACATGCCTTCGCTAGCCACCGCCCAACCTAGCCCAGTCTCACCTAACTCTGCCTATGTGACATCCCACATCGCCCAAGGGAGTGATCCTTAAATGTATATTCTCATCTCTACCTAGCACGAGGCATTTTGGGAGCTTACTGGCTTCGGGTTCCGTAGGAACTCTGAAGTTAAGCGAGAATGGGGCCAGAGCACTCCCAGGATGGGTGATCCGCTCGGAAGTTGCTCGTGAGTTCCCAGAAACAAAACCGTGAGGGAATGGTAAGCCCAAAGCGGACAATATCGTGCTACGGTGGTGGAGCGGGCCCGGGAAGTGATCCGCACCGGGCCGGGATGTGACAAATGGTATCAGAGCCAATCTTTGGCTGGAAGTGTACCGACGAGGACGTCGGGCCCCTAAAGGGGGTGGATTGTGACATCCCACATTGTCCAGGGGAGTGATCCTTAAATGTATATTCACATCCCTACCTAGCACGAGGCCTTTTGGGAGCTCACTGGCTTTGGGTTCCATAGGAACTCCGAAGTTAAGCGAGAATGGGGCCAGAGCATTCCCAGGATGAGTGATCCACTGGGAAGTTGCTCGTGAGTTCCCAGAAACAAAACCGTGAGGGAATGGTAAGCCCAAAGCAGACAATATCGTGCTACGGTGGTGGAGCGGGCCCGGGAAGTGATCCGCCCTGGGTCGGGATATGACAAATGGTATCAGAGCCAATCCCTGGCTGGAAGTGTGCCGACGAGGACGTCGGGCCCCTAAAGGGGGTGGATGGTGACATCCCACATCGTCCAGGGGAGTGATCCTTAAATGTATATTCACATCCCTATATCCTTAAATGTATATTCACATCCCTACCTAGCACGAGGCCTTTTGGGAGCTCACTGGCTTCGGGTTCCGTAGGAACTCCGAAGTTAAGCGAAAAGGGGGCCAGAGCACTCCCAGGATGGGTGATCCACTGGGAAGTTACTCGTGAGTTCCCAAAAACAAAACCGTGAGGGAATGGTAAGCCCAAAGCGGACAATATCGTGCTACGGTGGTGGAGCGGGCCCGAGAAGTGATCCGCCCTGGGCCGGGATGTGACAGCCTAGGTATCCATTTAATATTCTTTTCGATTTTTATGAACAATTAGGAGCTAATCGCGGTGGTAGTCTACTGTTAAGCCCCAAGACGGTCGCCTAAGTCAATTTTTAGAACACTGATAGTTATGGATAATTTACTTAATAATGCTAGCGCACTTTGTTTTGTTTTTGTTTTTTTTAATAAAAGTTACTCTACGTTTTATATGAAATTTTACTAGATTTTACTCCCTTCAATTTTGGATGATTTCAAATGGTCATGAAGTTTCAATTTTCTTATTTTGCACTATTATTGCTTTTGGTTGGGTTGATTGTTTGATTACTCATTAAATTAAGGAGCATTAAGACAAGGGGTTCAAATTGAATGTTTGATTATTCATTAAATTACATTTTACCACATCAACTTTGGATCTCGTAATAAACTCATAACTCATTTTTTAAACATTGCAATAACATACATTAACTTACAAATTTACTGCAATGTCGACCTCTGTTATATTTCTATTAAATTGACAGTTAGGTAATGACATAACAAATGCGGTCCCCACATTTTTATTGATGTAGAAGACAAATTTGTGACAAGTGGATAAAAAAGAAAGGCTTTTTAGCCAAAATGCTCATTAAGATTTGCATAACTTCTCACTTTGGTCATTGAGATTTGAAATCAATAGAAGTAGTCCCTAAGTTTGTCCACCATCAATCATTTTGGTCCTTCTATGAAAAATCTCCATTAAGTAAGGCTAAAGGGACAAAAATACCTTCAATTTTTGTCAAATCATTTGCCCATTATTTATTAAATTGAGGGTATTTTTGTCCTTATTTAATATAATTTTTTATGGAATGACCAAAATGATTGATTGTGGACAAACTCAGGCACCACTTATATTGATTTCAAATCTTAATGATCAAATTGATGAGTTATGCAAATCTCAAGAATTATTTTGGCTAAAAAGCCAAATATATATATATATATATATATATAATTATTTAATAAAGTAAAAGAACCAGAAATTTAATTATTTAATTGTTGGTAGCGACCCGTGTTCCAAAGCATCTTCATTCCAATGCCCTCGGTGTGTTTTTCAATGGTTCCTAAACCACATACCCACCGCCACCGTCGCCGCCTTTTGCTCCTAGTCCTGCAATTTGACGTTCTATAGAACCTCCTCCACCCTAAGACTGACTGCCAGTCTGTTTTAGCAATTTCAGCTTTTCCCTCTCCTTGTGTCTCCTCTCCGCTCCCTCCATCTTCTTCTCAAACGCCGTCCGCAAAAACTCTGCTCCTCGTCGTCGTCGTCGTCCTCGCCCTCAACGGACCCGAATTATGATTTTCAAAACCTAAACCTAGTGGTGGCGCCGAGGCCAGGCCGCTTATCGTCGTTTTGCTGCCTTGAATTGTCGTCAACCTTCTGGTTGGGCATGATGATTTTGGTGGAGGTGAAATTGATGGGCTTGGTGAGGTCGACCTTTCGGTCTTTTCGGCTTTTTTTGGAGCTGTCGTTGTCGTCGTCGTCGTTGGTATTGGTAGTATAACTCAGTCCCTAACTCGGTTGACCCAGGTGGAAGAGCCGTCACAAATTTTGAGAAGAAATCCTCAGCGATATGAATAGGGGATAAGGATTTCGGCAACACACCGATGAGGTTGGATAGGGTTAACAATTGGAGGGATTGACGGAAGTGAGGCGACGAGATTTGGAGCGGCTGAGGGGGGATTAGGGTTCTCGACAGGGTGTTGGCGTTTGTTTTTTTTTTTGGCGGCTTCAAGGTTGGTATTTTTGTTGGGTAAATTACACTTTCATAACTCAACTTTGAGCTCTATTTCAATTCCTTACAACATCTTTAAAACATTTCACTTTCATAACTTAAAGTACTATTTTATTTCAAAATAATACTTCCGTTACATTTTCCATCCATTGATTCGTTAAATGCTGACTTGGCTGCCACATATATGCCACGTGGCTGCCAAATGTCTGCCACGTGGCAAATTTTTTTTTTGAAACCTGAATTTTTACAAAAAAAAAAAAAAAGGGTAAATTACATTTTCATACTTCAGGTTTGAGGTCTATTTCAATTCCTTACAACATCTTTAAAATATTTCACCGAACCTTGAATACTATTTTATTTCAAAATAATACCTCCGTTACATTTTTCATCCATTGATCCATTAAATGCTGACGTGGCTGCCAAATGTCTGCCACGTGGTAAATAAAATAATTTTTTAATTTTTTAAAAAACCCTGAATTTTCTCAACAAAAAAAAAAAAAAAAAAATTTGAAACCCACATCTGCAAGAGGAAGAAGAGGGAGGAAGAAAAAAAAAATTGTCCCTCCCCCCAGCGACCCACATATGCAAGAAGAAGAAGAAGAAGGAAGGAAAAAAAAATTGTCCCTCCCCCCTGCGACCCACATATGCAGGAAGAAGAAGAAAAGCCATTCCCCACCCCCTCCGCGACCCCCCTTTGAGATGATTTTTGGATTGGTTTTGTGGTAGATCCACCTAATCTCGGGTGGGATTTTTGGGGGTGGGTGATGGGGGATTTTTGGGAGGGGTGGCTCGGGTGGGATTTTGGGGTTTTTTTCCTTCTTTCTTTCTTTCTTCTTCTTCTTCCAGATGTGGGTCGTTGGGGGGGTGGGGGAGGGACAATTTTTTTTTTCTTTCTTCCTCCCTCTTCTTCTTCTTGCAGATGTGGGTTTCAAATTTTTTATTTTTTTTTATTGAGAAAATTCTGATTTTTTAAAAAAAATTAAAAAATTATTTTATTTGCCACATAGAAGACATTTGGCAGCCACGTGGCATATATGTGGTAGCCACGTCAGCATTTAACGGATCAATGGATGGAAAATGTAACGAATGTATTATTTTGAAATAAAATAATACTTAAGGTATGAAAGTGAAATATTTTAAAGATGTTGTAAGGAATTGAAATAGACCCCAAACCTGAGGTATGAAAGTGTAATTTACCCTTCTTCTTTTTTTTGTGTAAAAATTCAGGTTTTTTTAAAAAAAATTAAATTTTTTTGCCACGTGGCAGACATTTGGCAGCCACGTGGCATATACGTGGCAACCACGTTAGTATTTAACGGATCAATGGATGGAAAATGTAACCGAGGTATTATTTTGAAATAAAATAGTACTTAAGGTATGAAAGTGAAATGCTGTAAAGATGTTGTAAGGAATTGAAATATAGCCCAAACCTAAGGTATGAAAGTGTAATTTACCCTTTTTTTTTTTAAAGTGTAATTTTTTTTTTCAATTTTTAAGTATTTTTCTGGCATTTGAAGTCGGTGACAATGAGCGTTTCCATGAACTCTTTGATGCGAAAGATCCTTGCTCGTTGCTTCGGGATGCCTTCGCGCATGCCACAACACCATGCTTTGGTGCCCTCAGTGAGGCTAGGCTGACGACGGGCTCACGCCTCTAAAGCTCCCCTTACTCTTTCAGCGGCACCAACTTTGAAATGGCGTGTTGAAGCGTGGCGACCGCCTTTGCCTTGCTTCGAGTTGTAACGCCGATGGATTCTCCGCTTGCAGTAGAAGTGCTGACGCTCTTTCCCTTGGTCGCGAGAGTAGCTTGTCCCTTCTTCGAAGCCATTGATTTCTAAATGTAATTGGATTTCTTGAATGAAGAAAGAAATGAAAGGCAGAGGTAGTCCCACTAGGCGTGCCAAATTTGTAAACACGAATTTCTTGTGACAAATCAAACAAGAACACGTGTACAAAGTAAATTTGTATTAATGTAAATGTAGGGTTACAACCTCTAATACAAAGTTTCGATCTTCTTATTTGATCTTCGAGTTGCAAAGTATGTATGTGTATGGTCGTTGATCCAAGTCTTGTGATGACTTGATCTTGGATGAACGGATGCCACGAGGTTTTGGCTCTTGGCAATGGAAGAACATACACGTGTAGAGGTGCTTGGTGTTTCTTTACGAGAGTGACGAAGAACACAAAGAGCTTTTTGAGTCTTCTGAATGTTTGAGGCTTGAGAGCGTCATCATCTAGGTGTTTGGATTGATTTTTGGACCCCTTTCTTTGTCCTGGAGCCTTGTATTTATAAACTCTCCAAGCTTTGCTTACAAAGAACCAAGACTTGATTTGTGTCTTGGTTCGTGACTTGTGATGACTTGTCTGGTTTTGATGAGTCACACACTAAATATTCGTACGATTTGTGGGATACATAGTACATACCATGTAAGCTTTCGTATGTCGAAATTTAATGCTCGATGAACATTTATTTTCACCAAAATTTGCATGTCTACAGTTTTGTTCTGTTTCCAATTTAGCAAATCCATGATCTTCTAAAACTCGTAGACAAACTTGCGTACGTAAAACCTACTTGTTGACCATTTCATTTCGTCAGCGTGTCGAACTTTAATGCGCAGAGGCAAAGTGAATTGAGAAGGATGAGCAATGGTGGTGTCTTGTCCCTAAGAACAAAAGGGAACATATATAGCTCATATCAAGTAAATGAATCAATAGGTCTCTTTAACGACCAGCAAAATGGAGCTTTGAGCTGAGTTATGATAGCGAAAGGAGGTTGCAGGTTTCTTAAGGCCTGATCTTTAGGCTAATGACACTCTACGTACCGTCTTGTCATCATGTCGGAACACTCCAAAATGATCCATGAAGCTGAAAGAAATCACAGACTTTGGTTTCTTAAAAAATGCTAAGAAGAGTGAAAAGTTGGACGAACCCACACTACTGATCAGCAACAATGTATCAAATTCTCCTCACGCAGATAGTGTCCTCCTCGCCATTTCTGAAAGAAAAATATTCGCCCACGTTTTAGTTGTTTAAGAGACGTCTGTAACGCGTCCTGAGATCAAATATGACCACTAATACAAAAAAGTTAAATGCAAATGAATTCCGTATATTTTTTTTTCTTTTTGCACGCCTTATTATGGGCCTTTAAATTTAATAATTCATACAATAATTAAGGAACAAAAATAAATAGGGTGTGCAAAGGAAAAAAACCGTGTGCGAAATCACATTCCGCGAAGTTAAATCAACACTCATACACTCCCCATGAGCTCTTTACTCTTTCTAGTCCTATTCTCTTGACAGCCCTGCCCTAATACCGTTCAATCAGCCGCGACTGCAGACATACGGCCATGTGAAGGTCTTCAGGTCAGCCTCCTACTTGTCTCTCCTTTTATCTCCTCTCTCTTTATTGTTCAGTTTTTGTGTTAGCAAGCTGTTATTTGGGTTTTGGGGGTTTTGAGTTCTTCATACAATTTGCTCATTTCCATGTTTAATTGTATAATCTGTAATGAGTAAGGGGGGTATTCGATTGGGATTTTGAAGAATTTTAGAAGACGCCTAAATCCTGGAGTTTGTTAGAGTTTTAATGGACTTCTATACATGTTTACAGTGAATTTTTTTAAAATCTCACGCGGAGAGACATGATGGTGTAGTCCATTTTGATTTCGGAGGATTTTAATAGATTTTTTTTAAGTGACAAATTTCAAATAATTTTAATAGACTCTACAGTACTATATGGATTTTGGCAAATTTATATTATAGATTTGTACGGATTTGTATGGACTTCTTTCATAGATTTCTTAAGATTTTTTAGTTGACATCTACAACATCAAATGAATTTCTTTCTCAGTGCACAATTTGAAATAAAAAAACGTAAACATAAACATACATATATTGATACAAAAATACAAGCCAATCAAATACAAGGTTCTAAAAAACGTCAGGCACTAGTCGGGCGGCAGGCAGGAGCCTAGCGCCTAGGCGGCCTAAGCGGATTTATGTAAATTTATTATATATCTTGTAAATAAGTACATACTTACACCTAAAAAAAAACTATACTTGTATGGATAATAAAATAATGATAAAATACAAAAATAGATGTAGAAGAATACACAAAGTATATACATCCATAAAGTTCAATATTTAAAAAACAGTAAACATAATGAGGAGGATTCTTGGATGATAGACTAAATTCTTCTTGTTCAAGATCCTTGCATTGGATTGGACATAGACTAAATTATTTAGCCTTGTTGTATCTAGTTTATTTCTTTTCTTTATATGTATCCCCTCAAAAGTGCTCCAATTTGTTTCACTATTGGATGAACTTGACACACCCCAACCCGGAATGTCCACTAGGACTCCGAATCAAGCTATGTTAGTTGACACCTGGAAGGTGACGAAGCCATAAAGTGATGATATGGAAGAATGTGAATAAATTTAAACCTAAAGGCACCTAACTATCAGAGTGCGCTGTCAGTGGGTATGGACCCATGTCACACGCGATGTCAAAGCATAAGTAAAGCACAATAGTGTGGGTAAGGATCATACCCTCAGAAGTAGCCACCTGAGCTGAGATATGCCACGAGTCCTTGTCGATAAAGAAACTATGCTACTAGAACCTGGAGGGGCGCAAAACAAAAAGCGTGAGTGGGCAAAAATAAAGCTTTATCAAAATCATTTCGATATGAAAGTTGTAACCCCTCTCTGTAAAACAAGTATACTTCCCAGAAAATATATATATACGTACTAATACCGAAAACCATGTATCAGCCAATCTCATCAAATAAGCAATGTCATGCCCGAATGAACCATAACCAATAATCAACATATACTAAATACCATCAAATAATCAGGTGATATCTCAACTCAAATCATGCCGGCAATATATATATATATATATATATATATATATATATATATAATAGTCAGCCGGAGTCACCTCTAGTGACCTGTACGGCTGAATCTATGGCTCCTCAATCAAATCCTCAATCCATCTCTCAATCAATCATCAATAATCAATAATCAATAACCTGCACCCATGATGGAACCACCTAATGTGGTCTGTACGTCAAGCTGGGTATATACGCTCTGTGCTACGATCACGTGAAGGCTGGCGACGAGTCGCAGTCACCTACGAGTCGGAACCACCTAATGTGGTCTGTACGACAGGCTAGCACCTGCCTTGGATCCAAGGTGAGTGTACGGTGCGGGAGGTGAACGATCACGTGAAAGCTAAGCCCTACTCTGGGGGCACAACCCCGATGTGCAGGTAATGAGCCATATAACAATCTCATCGATATCACCTTAATCATCACATCACAAACACATACTTACCTGACTTACCTGGCGCCCGCGGTGCATCAATGTATATTCCCACAAATATATATAAAAATATAACTATGGCATTCGACATGGCATTCATTTCATAAAAACATTTTAAAACGCATTTCTGGGAAATCAATCAATTTTATATATATATATATATATATATATATATATATATATATATATATATATATATACTGAAAACCAAAAGCCCACTCACCTGGAGTTCGCCCTACAACTCCCTAGCACAACCCATCAAGGCGTCATGACGATCGGCGCCTAGAACAATCATCAAATCATGCCTCAGAAATCATATCGATAGAATATATAACTCATATAAAACACGTCACTATGTAGTTCGATCCGGAAGATCTGCAACTCAGATTTCCCATCCGTAACTTCTCATGATTCACATTATGCTTCTAGAACAACATACTAAAGTTTCATTATGATCCAACAGTTGGATCTCCGCCAATTTCCAAAACCGAGTGGCGATTAACCTTTTATTTTATAACTTACAAATCCAATTCAGGAAGATCCATACATCAGATTCCAGATCCGTAAGCTTCTACATTCTTCAAATATTAAGTACTACCATGTATCAAAGTTTGGTGACGATCCAACGGTCGAATCGTCGATTCATATTTTTACCTAACCCCGAATCGTAACGAATTTAGGTTCCATTGATCAATCTACGTCATTCATTCACCAAAACTGAATTCAGAACATGAATTATGGCCTAAAAATAGCATTAGTGGCTCGCTGGCCACGTGCCGCCGCGGGTGGCGGTCGGCCGCCCCGGCTCGCCGGAAAATCCAACTTTCTCCAAAAATTCTCAAAATTTGCATAATTGAAGATCTCAAAGAATAGAACAACTTTCATACCTGTGACCAAGGCCAATTCGGTCAAGAAAGACTCCAATTTCATCAAAACCGTACGAAACCCTTGAATTTGGTGTGATTCGATTCGACCTCCAAACTTGTTCCGACGCCTCCAAACTTGTTTGGGCTTTGTTCCAGACCTCAAGAGGATGCCATGGGTGGTGGTAATTGGAAGAAATTGCTTCGGGATTGGGTGATTCGAAGCTAAAGCCGCCGGATGCCCCCGTGGGTTTGTGGCTTCGAACTGGAAAAATGGGAAATAAATTGGGAATTCTAACACTACATAGATGTAGGGCTCGTCAAGGGCTTTTCATGGACACCAAGATCACCCAAAACGGAGTTCGGACGAGGGAGATACGAGCAGGTCAAGGGGTCGGGTTCGCGGGTCAAGGAGAAGACCCGGTTCATTCCCCTCATTCTCTCATCCCTTCTTTCTCTCCTTTCCTCTTCCTTCTATTGGCTGGTCTCTTCTCTCCCTTCTCCTCATTCCTCCATTTATTTCCCCTTTCTCTTCTTATCTTTCCATCACAGCCATCCATTTATTTTCTTTTAATCTGGGCCACACATGTGGCACCCCAGATTTCTCCAAAACAATTAAATTATCATTTTAACCCCCAACTTCAAAAGTTAATAACTTCTTCAATATAGCTCCAAATCACGAACCGCTTACGCCCACGGGTCCGTAGCGACAAGTACTATGAGAATGTGCCAAGAAAACAAATCTTAGATGGCACGACACAACGATTAACCTCGAACAATGCACGTGCCTCAAAGGGCATTTTAGTAAAATCACTTATTAAAAATTTATACAATTGTAAAATCAGGGACGGACTGTCACAATCTTCCCCCCTTAAAAAAATTTCGTCCCCAAAATTTAAACAATAATTACCATCCATTAATAATCATAAAATTACCTGGGATAGATCTCCCTCATCTGATCATCTGTCTTCCAAGTAGCTTCTTCCGTTGAATGATTCCTCCATAAAACTTTTACCAAGCTCACAGTCTTATTTCTTAGAACTTTGTCTTTCCAATCCAAGATAGTCAATGGTTCCTTATTATTTGATAAATCTGGATTAATTTTCAAAGGCTGAACCGGAATAATATGCGACGAATCCGCTACATAGTGCCGAAGCATCAAAACATGAAACACATCATGAACTTACGACAACTCTGGAGGCAACTCAAGCCTGTAAGCAACTTCATCGACTCGCTCGGTGATCACATAAGGTCCGATGTCTCTAGAACTTAAATTACCTTTCTTCTCGAACCGAATCACACTTTTCCAAGGTAAAAATTTCGAACACACCCAATCACCTACATAATACACTCGATTAGTGGCATGTCTGCTAAGCTCTTTTGCCACTCCTGGGCTTCTTTCAGGTTAAACTTAATCACTTAAACATTTTGAGTAGACTCATCCATAATCTCAGGGCCCGCAAAATTCTTTCGACAACTTCTGACCAACATAAAGATGTACGACAAGCTTTTCCAATATATGCCTCAAATGGCGACATACCAATACCCGAATGAAAATTGTTGTTATAGTTACATCCCATCAAATCCAACTGCTTATGCTAAGCGTCACCAAACTGCAATATTGAAGATCTTAGCATATCCTCCAACATCTGAATCGTCCTCTCAGATTGCCAATCTGTTTGAGGATGATAAACCGTACTATAAAGTAACCTTGTATCCAAAACCTCCTGAAATGCTATCCAAAACTTTTAAGTGACCAACATACCCAAAAAGTTCAACAGATCTGTAAGCCCGAATCTCTTTTCCATAAAACAAATAAATAACTGCTGCTCTTGTTTGGAAAGGTTGTTGCTCTTCACTGGAGTAAAATGCGCTGACTTAGTAAGTCGATCAACTATCACCCAGATGCCATTATAACCATTTCATGTAAAAAAAACTTGCACACATAATCCATAGTAATATTTTTCCACTTCCACTGTAGAATGGAAAATGACTGCATCAATCCAAAAGGCTTCTTTCTTTCCGCTTCAACCTGCTGACCAATGATACACATACTTACCTACTCAGCAAGTTCTCTTTTCATACCCGGCCAATTGTAAAATGGTTAAATGGTATGATACATCTTAATACTTCCAGGATGCACAGCATAAGCTGAACAGTGCGCTTCGTTCCAAAATTGTTTTCTTTAATTCCATAACATTAGGTACATACATCTTGTTCTCTTGCATAAACATGCCATCTGATTCTCTAACTCTGAGATCTTTCTTTTTCTCGATATTCTTTGCCTCAATTAATTCCTGGTTTCTTCATTAATCCTCTGGGCATCGAGTATACGATTAATTAAAATAAGCCTAACTTGGATACTAGCAAGCAATGCCTCTTCTCGTTCTTCTATTTCCAACCTTACTCCAGTAGATCTCAAATCCGCAAGAAGAGAAACATAACAAGCATACAAAGCATTTATTCTCACGAGAGTCTTCATATTAAGTACATCAGCCCAAACATTTGCACGATCACCCTGGTCGTGCAATCATAATCACTAAGCAATTCAATCCACTTTCGTTACCTAAAATCAAGATCCCTCTGAGTAGACAGATATTGGAGACTCTTATGATCCGTAAAAATCTTGCACTTCTCACCAATAATATAATGTCTCCATAACTTCAAAGCAAGGATGATAGTCGCAAATTCCAGATCACAAGTAGGGCAATTCATCTCATGAGGTTCCAATTGCCGTGAAACATAGGCAATCACCCTACCATTTGCATCAATACACATCCCAAACCATTCAAGGAAGCATCCTTATAGACCTCATAATCCCCGTTATCATCTGAGAGTGCTAACACAAGTGCATGAGTAAGGAAATACTTCAACTGTTAAAAACTTTGCTCACCATTTTCATCCCACTCAAACTTAACCTCTTTTCTCGTCTATCTCGTCAATGGCAAGGCAATGACTGAAAAATCTTTCACAAACCGTCCATATAGCCTGCTAAGCTAAGAAAACTCCGAATCTTAGTCACGGTTCGCGACTGTTCCAAATTCTCAACTTTTGCTACCTTTTAAGAATCCACTTGAATACTTTAAGTAGATATAACATGTCCCAGAAATGCCACTTGATTCATCCAAAATTGGCATTCGCTAAACTTAGAATACATCGACAATCCCTCAATCTTTGTAATACCAATTTAAGATGTCTAGCATGCTCTACTCTAGTCTTAAGTATACCAGAATATCGTCAATGAAAACGATAACAAACCTGTCGAGATATTCCTGGAATACTTCGTTCGTCAAACTCATAAAATTTGTCAATCCGAATGGCATCACCAAAAACTCATAAAGACCATAACGAGTTCTGAAAACCGTCTTAGGGACATCATCACTCTTAATCTTCAATTGGTAATAACCAGACTTCAAATCAATCTTTGAAAATACACAGGCACCCCTAAACTGATCAAACAATCATTAATACGCGGTAATGGATAACGATTCTTAACCGTTACCCGATTCAATTGTCCATAGTCAATGTATAGCCTTAATGTCCACATTCCTCCTAAAAAATAAACTGGGCTCTCTACGACGACATACTAAGTTGAATGGAACCTTTATCAACCAATTCTTGCAACTGACTTTTCAATTCCCTTAACTCATCATGAACCAATCTCTAATATAAGGTCCGTACCTGGAAACAAATCAATAGAGAACTCCACATCTTTGCCTGGCGGCAATCCAGATAAATTCTCAGGGAAAACGTCAGGAAAATGTCTAACCACCTTGACCTCTTCCACACTACTCAGAGTAATATCCCTTAGTACCGCATGAACTAAATATCATTGGCAGCCTTTTGATAACGATCTCTTTTCTCTCACAGCAGAAATAACGGCATACCTCACTCCACTTTGCATACCCCCAAAAGTAACCTTTGGTCATCCAGGTACCTGATTACAATGCCCTTCTGTAAATCACATACTATCTAGCATTCATAATCTTTTAGAGAGACTTCCCAAAGCTTAGAAATGAAACGTGTAACACAGTGAAATATAATTATATCCAGCTAGTAATCTGTTCTAATTTCTGCTTGCTTAAACTAGTATAAGAGTCCAAAAATAGCCTCCTCATAATGCCATCATCCTCTGGAACAACCAATAAGAAACTGTGGTTGCCCAAGAAGTTAAACTGTATATCCTCAAACATTCTTCTGCTCTAACCAAAGGCAGACTCGCCTAAACTGAGAATTTCCTTCAATCATATCAAGTGGAGCCTCGACTTTAATTCCTTTTATATCTCCACCCTTGATTAGATAATGAATACAAACTTTTATATCACAAGGTGAGAGAAATTAATAACAACTCACCTTTCTATCTTAGCTAATCCACCAATGCTTTGTCGTCAAAATTTTAAGCGCCCACTTAAGGAAAGAAAAATATCGCCAATACTTTAAGCTTTAGGGCTGGAAGAATACAACTTCCCACTTAAGCAAAGTTACCACCAATTGAAATACCACATGAGCATAGCATAGGTTCAGCACCATAATTACTGATTCTCCCATTCTCAACATATACAAAATATTTCGCACTAAGAGTGTACAATATTACTTCCCAAAATGCAATCGTACACCGAAAGTGATCTTCCCAAAGTGCTTTTCCGTTAAATACTACCACTTTAGCACCATCGTCCCACGAGACTATCCTAGAGTCTTAACAAGGTAGACTTCTCAAGAATTCCAATAGATGATATCCGAACCAATACTGACAAGGAATCAAACCACTCTGAGATTCCAATCTCAACATTTAATACTAATGGCTAGAGGATAAGTATCGAATCGATTAGTAAAGCATCTGATAACATCCAAAATATGTTAACCCAAATTTATGCCATCCAATTGCCTCTGCATCAATCCTTAAAAAAAAATTCTTCATTTTAATTCTAAGGACGTTCGCCAAATGCTTTTCTAAAACATCAACAAGTCGACCAAATTACCACCACTTAGAGAGGCTAACATATTTTCTCGTAATCGACAAGGTGGCAAAATCCAAATATTAGACACGAAAACCAAGAATGCTCACATCACGCGTGTGATGAATGCAATACTGCCCAACTTATGCTCTGATACCAAACTGACACACCCCGACCCGGAATGTCCACTAGGACTCCGAATCAAGCTGTGCTGGCCGACACCTGGAAGGTGACGAAGCCATAAACTGATGATATGGAAGAATGTGAATAAATTTAAACCTAAAGGTACCTAACTATCAGAGTGCGCTGTCAGTGGGTATGGACCCATGTCACACGCGTTGTCAGAGCATACGTAAAGCACAGTAGTGTGGGTAAGGATCATACCCTCAGAAGTAGCCACCTGAACTGAGATATGCCACGAGTCCTTGTCGATAAAGAAACTATGCTACTAGAACCTGGAGGGGCGCAAAACAAAAAGCGTGAGTGGGCAAAAACAAAGCTTTATCAAAATCATTTCGATATGAAAGTTGTAACCCCTCTCTGTAAAACAAGTATACTTCCCAGAAAATATATATATACGTACTAATACCGAAAACCATGTATCAGCCAATCTCATCAAATAAGCAATGCCATGCACGAATGAACCATAACCAATAATCAACATATACCAAATACCATCAAATAATCAGGTGATATCTCAACTCAAATCATGCCGGCAATATATATATATATATATATATATATATATATATATATATATATATTAGTCAGCCGGAGTCACCTCTAGTGACCTGTACGGCTGAATCTATGGCTCCTCAATCAAATCCTCAATCCATCTCTCAATCAATCATCAATAATCAATAATCAGTAACCTGCACCCATGACGAAACCACCTAATGTGGTCTGTACGTCAAGCTGGGTATATACGCTGTGTGCTACGATCACGTGAAGGCTGGCGACGAATCGCAAGTCACCTATGAGTCGGAACCACCTAATGTGGTATGTACGATAGGCTGGCACCTGCCTTGGATCCAAGGTGAGCGTACGGTGCGGGAGGTGAACGATCACGTGAAAGCTAAGCCCTACTCTGGCGGCACAACCCCGATGTGCAGGTAATGAGCCATATAACAATCTCATCGATATCACCTTAATCATCACATCACAAACACATACTTACCTGACTTACCTGGCGCCCGCGGTGCATCAATGTATATTCACACAAATATATATAAAAATATAACTATGGCATTCGACATGGCATTCATTTCATAAAAATATAACTGTTCTGTATTTCAAGTTGTGCTTTGTTGACTCAATGACTGGTGTGCAGGCTCTCATTTTTCCGAAAGATTTCAGAAAGACGCGCTCTTCACCGTTGCATGACGTCAAGGAACTTGAGGTAAGGATTCTTTCTCCGTCGGGTGCTAGAGACTCCGACTTAAAGAGACTGCTTGGTTTGGATGGCACCTTCTACGAGCATTCCACCAGTGAGTACTCTTGAGATATCTCGCCAACGTAAAACAATGCTTTCGGGGTTAAAAAGACAGCCAGAACTGTTTTCCCTTGGTAATGGATTCGTGAAAAGCTCATTGGAGAAGCTTCGTCAACTAGAAGAAGCTGAAAATAGTTCTATCGATTTGCATATTTGCGTATATTTTCTCTGTTGATGGCTGTGATTCTGCGACGTGTATTGAAGGGAAATTTGTTAATTAATTGGATCCTGGAATTTCCATGTTTCTCTGTAATGCTAGAGAGACTAAATTTAGAAATAAAGTTTTGAAATCTAAAGATCATGGAAATTGATGATTGGTTGATTACTGAAACGTTGATAAACGTGTTTATTCATATTAGTGACACATCATTTAGTTTACAAATTTAGTCTCTTTAGCATTACTCTTTTCGAAATATGAGTGTGTGACTTGGTAAGTTTCATTCTGTTTTTAATTTCTCAATTGCAAATCATTCAAACATGTAGATAAATTTTGAGAAAATTGTAGCAATGGTCCCTCAACTTTAACACAATTGAAGTAATGGTCTCTCAACTAAAAATCCATGAACATTAGTCCCTTAACTCATCAAAACGTGCAACTATGGTCCTTTTCGTCAACTTCATTAGAACTTCCATCGAAATGAGTCATTTTGGAAGGACCATTGCTATAATTGGATTACAATTGATGGACAATTACTCCAATTTGGTTAAAGTTAAGAGACTATTTCTCCAATTAAGTTAAAACTGAGGGACTATTCCTACAATCTTTTTAAGCTTTCACGATTATAGCTAGGATTTATCCCTTTTTAATTTAGTTTTCATTTTCTTCCAGATTTTATGTTAATTTTATAACAATCAGGGCCTTTGAATGTTATATAATCTAATGGCTCAAAAAGAGTGTAAAAATATTTGTCCCGTGATCCTAATTCATTAAATGAATTAATGGTACTAAATGAAGAACACTAAGTGTATCGGAATACAATTGTATCTATAAAAATGAGTTACCTATTGCCTTTATTTATTTATTAGTTGAAAAATGATACATACAATCTTTTTAGTCTTTCACACAGCCATGTTTATTGTTTTATTTTAATTTATTCAATCTAATTATTAAAATAAAGAAACGTTTATGACAAGTCGAATGGGTGAGAAAAGATCATCTCTACCAGTTTTAGGTCAACAAGGCAAACCCATGATTTTCAAGTCCCTAGGCCTTCATCGGTGGCCCAGAAAATTTGGATTGTACAAGGGTGATTTTAACTCTTTTAAGTTCAAAATATTAAGCAGAAATACATACTGAAAGTCCCATGGGAAAAGTGATAACATTTGCAATAAATTAGAACAAAGCAGTCACAAATCTAGAAAAGCAAGCATCCAACTTATGAACAAATCAGTTGCAACCAAATTTTGGAACTTTTGTACGCAAACACCAGTTAGAACAACTAACATGTACATGGACACAAACACAAGCCAAGTACAAGACAGGAAAAAAATAAAAACACGCAAAGAACAAATCCCAGATGCACCAGATTCAAGACGAAGTTAACTCTCATATACAAAGGTAGGGGGTGGCGAAGATCATCGTTTGCCGGAGAGACTGATTGAGCTCACTTTCATCGGGGTTGCCACCACCAGTGGAGCTTCGGGGGAGTTGGTACCATAATTGTCGTGCATAAAGCGACTCTCAACAATGGATTCATCCTTCAACAGAATCTTGTAACAGTAACAACTCTTGAGGCCTTGCTGATTCCTGTAACAATCATGAGCACTGTTCTTCACCTGCTGGAAATCCCATACCACACTGAATTTTCCAACTGTTGCGACTAGGTGGCGCTCTTGTTTACCGTTCTCAGTGACCTGTAAACAGAAATTAGGTGTTTTCAACGAAAGGAATTTCTCAATAAAGACGGTTTTCATCAAGAATCCAATTTACGTTTTCTACTTCCCAAATCAGTGCATTACTGTCTGGCACTTATTCAGATAAGTGAGATTTTTCTGCTCATATTCCTATCAATTTCAAGGAGCTACTTAACTGAACATTGTATGCAAACACTTTCAGAACAACAATGGATGAGTTATCTACTGTGTTTGCCACAGGTCTACTTCTAGGAGAACAAAACAGGACAATGCA
Source organism: Heteromeles arbutifolia (assembly GCA_024362995.1). Classification (NCBI taxonomy): domain Eukaryota; kingdom Viridiplantae; phylum Streptophyta; class Magnoliopsida; order Rosales; family Rosaceae; genus Heteromeles; species Heteromeles arbutifolia. Next base: position 26,287,956 of record JANCRC010000002.1, read on the forward strand.
AGAAGAAACACAAAATCCAGCGTAAATCTATGCAAACGCAGAACTTAGACCTAGTTCTGCACTTCTAAAGCCAATAACATTTACTTGTAAGTAGTAGCATACCTCAAAACTTCCCATTTAATGCACAATTGTAAGCTAATAGAAGCATATTAAAACCAGTTCAATCAATGCTTGAGGTCATCTTCTCAAGAATCAGAACCAGAACCATTAAAATTCATTTGAACCACAGCAAGCTCAGTGTAAGATCGTATCGATGTTCACCAAAGCAATTCATGGGCGTGAATCAGTTACACAAACTAAATTGAATGATTTACATATCACATCTATATCTACTGAAACAAGTCTACCATTGAGAAACGAGATAATGCAGGGCAACTCTATGCTAGTGCAGAACCTATAGTTATAAAGCCAATATGATTTTTCTTACAGTATGATGCACTGTAAAACAAGCCATCGGCCCTACTTAAAGAGTGAATATCATAAGAAATGAGAAGTAGTTAGAGCTGGCTTCTGTTTGTTCCTCTGTTTTCTGTTTAGTTACCTATGTGCCAAGTTAGTTGCTTTTGTGTTGTGGGTGCTCACTTCATGATCTAATTTGCATCTTAAGATTCTTAACACTTTGAAATAAAACCCACAACATATTAACAGAGAAAAATCCAAGCCTTGTTTAAAGAAGACATGAAAGTTTAAGCATCACAGACAAATTTAGAGAGGAAAGGAAATGCACTCTCTGGCTACACACATTTATGACATTGTGCTACGTGTACAAAATCTTTTCCAGCAATATGAATCTAAATCCCTCCGGCATAAACGAGTCAAAATCTTTTTCCATAAAAATATATTCAAAAGCATCAAAGTTTCACCAATGTGTACTTTTTTTATGTTGCCTAATTGGCATTGAATGATCACACATTGGTGTTCTTGAGATTTTATTCTCTCATTTTAGTGTATACACTAGTTAGACATGGTTTAGTTATAGCATACATATACATGGTTAAATGATAGTACGAAAAAAAGGTACAGCTATTACCAAAATCAAAACAATAAAGCACTTATTGATGGATATATCGTGAATGTAAATAAATTATCCAGGCAATACAAGATCTATAAAAACTATAGGTAGAACACAAAGCTGAATGATAAATATGGAAAGCATGAACACCCAAAAAAATCTCATTCAAGACTCGTTAACATAGATGGACATTTAATTTAACAAACACGTATGAAACTGAACTGAATAACAACTGATTAACACCCGAGAGAATCATTCAACAGTCATTTTACACCATTTAGTCAAACCTAAATACATGTCACTGAACAAAATTTCCAATTACAGAAAAACGATGTATTGTACCTTCCAAGGTTTTATTCTAGATGAATATACTTTTAAACAATCTAATTATTGCAGCATTTAAAAGGAGAATAAGTATGCTTACCCATGAGAAATGGCCCCGTTGAAATTTATTGTCTGTGCCAGCCAAATGTGAGTCCAAAGGGGTGAGCTTCAACAGCCTGGGGGCCGGTATCTTGTTTCCAGCTCTACCACTAAATCCAGTCTTGGTCTTTCCATCTTTGTCAGTGAACAGAGTGCAAATAAGTACCAAATAAGTATCAGTGGTACCTAACACCCACTTCCCATCATAAGTTACATCAATATGCGTAATGGGAGAACCGAGCCCCGGAAAAGCAGTCTTTGCCTGCCTCATGGAGGTCTTGGAATACAACCTTATCTTCCCTTCCAGACCCCCAACAACAATAGACCCATCTCCAGTAGTAGCAAAGCACTGAAAATTGGTCCCTCGAGAAAACTGATGCCCCTGAGTCCAATGCAGGACCGGGGAGTTCGCATTAGCAATGTTCTGAACCATTCCAGCACGGTCACGCATATCCCACTGACAAAGCCTGTTATCATCCAAACCCAAAAAGGTTGATTCAGAAGGATCCAATTGCGACCCTTTAGTGTCATTAGTGATATCCCTCATTGTAATATCTGTTCCATCCTTTTGAAACTTCCATTCAGTGACAATCTTGCCTGTCTCAATATCGAGCTGCTGAAGCCCATTAGCTTGAGGCTTCCCTTCCTTAAATGGACTCATAAGTAGCATATTAGTCTCAGCCCTCATTAACAAAGCCTTCTTGGGTGTCGATTTCCCCAAACTCGAACCTCCGGTATCGAATTTTGCACACACTCCCTTCCCATGAATCCCATGGTTGAAATTCCGGTAAAACTGAACACCATTCTCGTTCACCAAGTAGCTATTGTCCAATGCACCGAGAGTTAAGCTCTGTACCCCTCCATTGGCGGCCTCCTCGAACTCCTCCATCAAGTCGCGGCTGGGCCGCACCGGCGTGGCCGACTTTGGGCTTTTCTCGGAATCCTCATAGTCCCACGCCGAATCATCCGCCACCTCCGGCTTAACCCACCCGAGAAACTCCTTGCCGTAGACCTTGACCTTGTTCTCCTCCGTGGCCTTGACTCCGTACACGTTCTCGAACAAGTAGTCCTGAAACTCCGTCACGAACCTCCGGTACTGCTCGTCGGTGTAAAATTTCAGAGCCCAGACGCCTTTGGACACGAAATCGACACGGCGCTGATCGCCGAACATCTTCAATTGCAGGTCGGTGGAAACCCTAGCTCGGACTTTCGACCCGACTTTCAGAACCCACTCCCCCTCGCGGTCCATCCTTCCGTCGTCGTCGTAATCACCGTCGCCGTCGCCGTCGACATTAGAGGTCTTGACGAAGGAGTAGGCCGTCTTCTCGGAGACGATCCACTTGGCCTTGGGAGTGTTGCCACCGACATGGAGGTAGAGCTTGACGGCGTTCTGGCCTTGAGCGGCGGAGGCGGAGGAAGAGGAGGAAGAAGAGCCGTACTTGAGCTTGAGGGCCTTGAGCCTGGCATCGACGTCGGCGACGGAGGACTCTAGGGTTTTGGACTTGAGGTTCGAAGAAGCGGTTTGCGGTGGCTTGTAGTTGTCCTCTGCGTCGTCGTATTGGTCTTCGTCCTCCGATTTCTGTTCCTCCTCCTCCTCCTCCGACTCGTAGTCGTCGGAGTCGGTGATGTGATCCTCCCGGCTCTGAGCGGTTCCCATGGTTTTTGGAAATTCGAAATCCGATTTTTGTCGGAGAGATGGAGAGATGGAGAAATGCGAAAGCTTTTAGAAGTTATGATTTTGTAGGAGTGAGTGCAGAGTTGTACGCTGACTCGGTGGAATCTGCCTTATATAAGCTTTGCTTTCCGCGTAGCGTTGATTTGACGTGGCCATTGCTTCTTGGGTAAGGAAATGATTGGCTGTGGTGTTGTCCATCTCTCGTTTCGTGAGACACATGCCACGTATATGTTCAAAGTTGCTTTCCTTTGAGTGCTGATATATACCATTCCGCCATTGTTCAAGGATCACACGTTCTTTTAATTTTCGATTGTCGAGCTAAATGAATTGAAAGAAATTAATAAGGAATGCATGAGAGAGCATTAGATTAGATAGTACACCCCTTTTATAATTATTCGCTTAAATTCTTACGATGATCCCTTTGCCCGGTTAAACAACTGGAATCGACTAAGAAATCCATGCCAGATAATCCTCCTCGTTACCATCCCCAATATCCAGGACCCCATTGTTTAATTAAAATTTTATTCATAAGTTTATCCCCTGGCACACCACATATAAGGATCTAGAAGTTATACCAGAGTGGTAATACTTTAATTTTTACTGTTTCAACAAACTACTTGCTCTCCCTCTCGCTGCTCGTTCTCTCTCTTATCCCTCACGGTATTATTTATCCTCCTTTTATATTTCCCCCAATTTGTTTTCTTTTTTATTTCTTTTTTATGCTTGTTAGTCACCCGATTTGCCATTTTTGGGATTTTAGTTATTAGGTCCTCAATTTGATTAATTTTTCAATTTAGATTTTTGTTGGTTGTGGCAACGGTAAGGATGGTGTGTACGGTGGGATTGTGCATTTGTGTGGTGATAGTGGTTATGGTAGGCTTGGTGACGTTTTTTAAGAACACTAGTGTGACCTTCTCCTCCTAACAAAAGTTGAAGCATCAAAGTCACAATTAGTCAATTAGGTAGTAAATAAATCTCATGTAAGGGTTCTAAGTAATGGATAATGGAAAGGGACACGTAATCAACATAAATCAATTTCCTACATTGAGGGTTCACTTTGGAATGTTATGTCGGCGCAATTGACGCATATATGACACCCAAACACGCACTATACGTCTGGCCTATACCCTATCACAAACTATTGCGCAGAAAAGGGTTGGGTAGTAGTGGACCTCAGTCTAACCAAATTCGCTACATGCATTATTGCATAATCCCAAGCAAAAACCAAAAGCTTGGACCTCAATTACCAAGGTTTGGCCTATCGTCTGGATATGTTTGATAAACACTTCTTCTAGGCCATTTTGGGTGTGGACATAAGCGACTACATGTTCAACTTCAATATCCAAACTCCTGCAATAATCGTCAAACGTTTTCCATGTAAACTTCGTGGCATTATCCAGTCTTATAGATTTTATCGGATAATCCAAGTCATGTGCCCTCAACTTAATGATCTGGGCAACGAATCTTGCAAATGCAGTATTCCTTATGGATAATAGGGCGATGTGTGACCATCGAGTAGATGCATCAACTAAAACCATAAAGTAGAGGAAAGGTCCACTTGGCAGTTGGATTGGTCCACAAATATCTCCTTGGATCCTTTCTAAGAAAGTGGCATGCTCTTTATAGCTATTTTTATAGGATGGCTTCAAGCTTCACATGGTGTAATAGACAGGATCACGTATTTCATCTTTACCAATGGATGATGCACGAATTATGAGACATGTCATACTCCCTTTCAGGGTGTCCAAAATGGCCATGCTAGAGTTGGAAAGTGCTCAAATCAATTGGCTTCGGGCGAATAACTAGGTTTGCCCCGATCTTTTGGATAGTTGTCCTATAGAGACCCAATGAGAGTGGTTTCAACTTCTCTAAGATTAGGTTTTGGCTACATGAAGTGAAAGTGAGGCAAAGATAACGAACGCCATTTTCTTCCATTGTTTCACAATGAAATTTGTTCGCTAGGATGTCCTTAAAACTCAACAACGTTTGACCGCAATGGGAAAGATATAAGGCCTCATTAATGGTAAGCAAAGTACCATTGGGCAACATGAGTTGGGTGTTGCCATGCCCCTCTATTAGTTACATAGGGCCACCGATTGTTGTCACCAGGATACAGTAGGCATGAAATTAAGGAAATAAACGCGGTTACATAAAACAGTGTATGTTGTTGAACTGCCAAACAATCAACTTCGTGGGACATTCCTATGAAAATTTAAGTTAAGTCACACAACAAGTTTTCCAAGGTAAACTTTATCAGCTTAAACTATTTGAGAATAAAAATTCCAAAAGAAATAAAACAATAACCATAAAGTGAGAAACCAATAGTTTCCCAAAATGGGCCAATAATCCAAAAGCAAAATAGAGATTATCCAAAAACATTAAGGAAAACTCTAAGTTAGCGACATGCCAATCACAATTATTAGCAGTCATCTTGCTCAATGAAATCTGAAACGACTACAACTGTGTCATTTTACACAGCTTCGGCTTCCAAGTTGTCATGCTCAACAAGTTTGGGTTTTTCTGACGACAATTGTGATGGAGATCAACAACATCAACAGAGCACGACAAGTGCTAGCTAGTGATCAGTTCCACCACAGCAAAATTAAAGATTTGGCTTGTTCTTTGGTTCAACACAATTTGCCTTATCGATGAGGTTGGGATCCTTAGTTTGAACCTTGCTTGCCTTTCCCCTTGTTATTCTTCAAACCTGAAGACGATTGGCCCTTCTCATTGACTCGGTTCCTTTTCCTTCCCTTGGAAATATTCACACTGACTTCAAGCAATGGAACACCATTGGAACAAGTAGGTCGAGAGTTATAGTTTTGCATCAACAACTTGTCCTTCTCAACTAGAAGAAGAAGTGTTGTGAGGTTTGAGAACCTTTAATTGTTATGTTCTCTATACTACTGTTGTAACACAATATTCGAGGCACTAAAGATGGAATAGATCTTCTCCAGCAAGTTGAAATCAATGAATTTTTTTACCACAAAACTTCAGAATCGACTGGATTCGGCAGACTTCAGAGATATACTCGTCAACAATCTTAAAGTCATAGAAGCAGAGATTGTACGAATTGTTTCTTGATTGAGGCAATAATACAGCTTATGGTGATCAAAGCGGTCCATTAGGGCTTCCCATAAGGACTTAGGGTCCTCAACCAAAAATTTGGTTTGCAGGGCTTTTGCAATGTGCTTCCTAATGAAGATGAGTGGCCTAGCTTTCGAAGACTCATCGGCTGCATCATCTCGGATTGCTTCTGACAACTTCTTCACCTTGAAGTGCATCTTGACATCTTGGGCCTACTTGAGGTAATTGGTGCCAGAGATATCAAAAGTAGTAAAGTCTAACTAGTTCAATTTTGACATCTTTTTTGCCACTAAATAGGTGGATTAAAACTTTAAGTTTAATCAAAATAGATGTAAAAACCGGATTAAATGTTTGGTTTGGAAAAAAATTTCGGATTTTCATTCGGTGAATATGAGCTTAAAGGGTGTGAACTTGGATCAAAGATGTGAACTCATAGTGAGGCACATGTTAATGGGTTTAATTGGGCTCGGGTTTTGTTTCTTCTTGACTTGGAATATTTGTAAAAAGTCAAGTGAGTTTGAAACTCAAAATAAATTAACTCAATTCATCTAGCTTGAATGAAGTATTTGGGCTATTCACATATTTGACTAGAATATGGATTTAGCTTTGACTGGAAGCTAATTGGGCTTTCAACTGGAAAGTAAAAAATTGTGCGTTCAACTGGAATGCGGGTTTTATATTCGACTAAAGTATGAGTTGGGCTCTCGACAGGAAAGGCAATTTGGCATTCGACTGGAATGCATGGGGATGTACTTTTGGGCATCGGGTTGGGCTTACTTCTGGAAGCCCAATCACAACAAAGTTGCTAGCATTTTGCACACTAGAGATTGAGGCATCATTGGAGCCTCCATATGATGTAGACATGTTTGTCACCAAAAATCACAAACAACCGTTTTCGATTTAATATGCATAAGTTTAGATTTAAGGGGGTTCATGCACCATGGTGATTCTTCTTAACATGAGGGTTTCGCAAAATAGCAAAAAATTAAACGATATGATAAATATAAAAATCACATAAGCAATAAGAAAATATCATAATTTTCATGGGATGTTACACACAATTACGGGTTGGCATGAACTTGAATTTTAATCAATGACCTAACAGTTATACCAATTAGTGAACGGACATAAATGTCCTGCAACAGAATTATTATTTGTTTGCCAAAGAAGACAAGGGTACTTCTCGAAATTGTTACAGTTGTTATAAATGGTGAGAGAACGTGGAGTAATGAGTTACGATAATGATAAAGAATCATACACTTGGTAAGTGTGGATCATGATAGTTTGTCGTAGTAATGTGTTGGCCCTTGCACACAAGTTCAAGCTAGTTTTGGCACGACAATACAATTCAAATTTTAAAATATGTAAAAGATCGAATGACGAACCTCATAATCTCTCACTTTAACTTTGTGAGATATTCAGGATGGATGAAATTGAACATACGACTTTTGAGTGCTGAGGCGAATGTACTTGGTACGTATTGAATCTAGTAAGTTATCCAATCCAATTTCTTTGACAACCAACGATTGTTTTATGTTTGATTTCCACGGCTTAGCAGAAGCCAGATGAATGAGCAGAGAGCGCAGAGTATAGAATAAGACGACACCATTTCTTTCAGCGTGTTAGAGCACATGAAAAACAAGTACCCATAAGTATCATTAACAAGATAATAAAGAAGAAAGAACACAGATGGGCTAACTGCCGACATTCAGGGGGAGATTACCTTTGCATCTTATAGCAGTTAGTCGAGCTCTAATCGCCATAGGCAGAATAAAACTCGTTCTTGGACGGATTGTGGCAACTGCACAAACCTAGACCAAATCATGAGAGGCTTGCAATAACGAATCTCATTGACTCGTTTCAAGTAGAAGCGGCACAAAGGAACCATTAGTTGCAGGTTTCCATTTGATATTATCAGGCGAATTAATAGGCCACAAAACTCATAACTACATTATCACTGCAATTTAAGGTTAAATTATTCATAGATTACATTACCGGATGAAGGCTATAGCATAATCACGTCTTCCAAATTTTGGCTTTGCCTAAAAGTATTCTACATATTACAGCAGACAGTTGAATTTGCCCAAACAGAAATAATAAGCCACAGCTTTTCTGTTTCCTTTGCCACCTTACAAACATAGCTCTGCGATTCTGCCCTCGATTCCCTGAACATCAACCTCATTCTAGTCAGAGATGTAATCTATCAAAGTAGTTGGGCACAAGAAAACTTAAGGGAAAACGGATAGAACATAAACAAGTTTCAACCTTCTTCTCACAAGGCATCGCGAGAAGCAATCCGGCATGTAATAGCATCAGCAAGTGACGATATCCCTAGCTCCACGCTTGTTATCTTATAGTGCTGAAAGAAAAAAATAGTTTCGATGATCGCTAACTAGAAACACCATCGCAAGAGAACTCATTGCCACTATAAAAAGAGACCAATATACATGTATACCTTTTGTATTTGGGCTTGATCTGCACTCGCTGCTAACTCCTCCAAGTCAATCTCTTTTCCATTGACAAGTTTCTCTACTGCCTTTTGTTCTATCTATTATAACATGAACAATATTAAAATCGGAATGGCTAACAATCTTCTGACATACTGAAGCAATGCAACGCTTGATCTACCAGGCTTTCCATGAGACAGTGATCTTACCTCCTCAGAAGAAGCATTGAAACGAGCGGCAAGCACATAAGTCGAGTTTTCAGAGATGCCACATCTTTTCAAGGACTCTGTGATCTAAGCCACGATCAAAGCTAGGGGTTACAGATTTGCAGCAATAGAAGCAATAGACCATAAAGCAAACTAGTTAACTGGTAGAGAATTACATGCTTGGATCCCGAGTAATTGTAAACAAGCTCAGAATGAAGAGTGCGCGTTGTCAGTGACTCTCGGGACTTAGATACGAGCGTCTTATGTGCAGCTGCAAGCAAAGGGAAAACATCCGGGATCTGCTTCCATTGCGGACAATGGCAAACATTAGAGAAACGCAACAACAAGCATCTCAGCAGAAAGAAGTAGAAAACATTGAAGGCAAAACAAAAGGCGGTTAAAGTACACGGAATCATACAAGTGAAGCATTCAGGAATGCAACTTCCGGGTTTAGTGTCCCTGATTGCATCAAATCAAGAAGCTCCCTGCAGGATAACGACTCTATTAGGGCCTGGCATTGCATCGATCATATCACATTCAAATTGTTTATGAAAACCGTCATCGATCCCGAAAAAGAACCAAAATTTTCCTACTGGCATTTGGTAACGAAATACCCAATTTTACTCTCAAGCTAAACAAGGTTTTGGTGGGAAAATCCGGGGGAACAAAATTGGGGTTGGAGAATTTTGCATGAGAAAGCAAAACCCAGTTAAGCCAGTTTTAAAACTTGAGAGAGAGAGAGAGAGAGAGAGAGAGAGAGAGAGAGAGAGAGAGGGGAGAGAGAGTACTTGGAGTTGGTGACTTCAGTGAAGAGAGCAAGAGAGAGGGTGTTCCCATTGACCTGAAACTCCTTCATTGTTGCGTCTTCAAGCTCCGGACTTTCTGCACTGCAAATCTGCAACAAAACAATTGAATTGAAGCTTAAATTTCTTATCTGAATTGAATACAAAAAATCAAAAAGAAAATCAGCAGATGGATTTTTACCAGCAGTTGATATATTTCCTGGCTGCTGCTCTGCCACTTCCTAGGGTTTTAGAGGCACCAGATTTCGATTGAGGACAAAAAAAAAATAACAAAACATATGAATCGCGCGCCAGGAAGGGGTCGAACCTTCGACTTTCTGCTTAGGAAACAGACGCTCTATCCACTGAGCTACAGGCACTTGCTCGGCCACTAAAACGGATTATCACGAGTTAATTAAGTATAGTACGCCCGTAATTCTTCCTCAGCCAGTCTCCCGCAGAATAACAAAGCAAGTACAAGTATTGGTAACATAGTAAAAATGTGTTCCTCGTCATCAATATGTTTGCTTGCGCTAATCGTGGCCTTTCGGGTGAATCGATGATTGTATTTTTGATGCACTTGCTAATACATTTGAGAATTCTTAATTTGATAGTTGTAAATAACCTCAGACTGTGGAACAAAAGATTATTGCAAACCTATGCCGAGGTTTCAACGATGATTCTCAAATATTGCAGAACAGAATGTGATACGATGAGATAGAATCCAATAAAAACAAAGACTCGGGTTATTTACTCTTACCGGTCAAAGAGGACCGTAAAATGAAAATTGTTGACCTGGTCAAACATTTGTGTGTCTATCTTCAAGCACAGCCGTCCACGTGGCAACCAAAACCAGGCAATCCCCAACTCCCCCATTGGCACCCATTCGTCAATTTTAGCAGGAAGAAAACTACTTGGCAAACGTTTTGCAAAATTTTGTGTCCTGTGTTATTTTCTGGGTGAAAAGTTTTGCCCGGACAACATGTCCCTCTGCCTCCTCTTCCTCCTATGGCTAGTCTCCATCCCTCTCCTCGCCCATTCTCATCCTAACCCTAGAGGTTGGTACCACACATCCTCCTTTTTTAATGAAACCCTATCTTTTCCTCATTAATTTTGGCTTTAGGGTTTTTCTTGCTTGTTCATTATTTTATCCAAAACAAAACCAACCCTACCATTTTTGTGATCTTGTTGATTGGACAGATTAGGGTTTTGCTAGGATTAATTGTCTCTATAAACAAGCATAATCCAATTTTTTGTAGGGTTGGAGTGGTTTTGAATCGCAAATGTTTTTTTATCATCTCTCTTCACTTGCGTTTTAGGGTGTAACCGAAACTCAAAATTTTCTGATGTTTTATTTCACTCCCACTTCCGGTAACACAATTTGATATGTTTTATTTATTAGTTCCTCAGTGGTATGTTGGTTTCGTGTTATTGAAAATGTGCGTGAAATAAAACCTCCGCAGATTTTAAACATGACTAACTCAACAGATTTTTGAATATGTGGAAAAAAGAGTAGTTGACACTTTTTATCCCACAAATTTTATAAAACAAGCAAACTCTTACTATACACTTGAAGGACCCAAATTATGAGCTATACATGCAAATTAATGCCTTTAAATGCAGGTTACCTCCTAAACTGTGGAGCTGGGCCGACATCTGAGAGCGTAACAGTAGGGAACCTAAAGTACACGACGGACGAGGGCTTTATATTGGTAGGAAACACCAGCACCATCAAACAGGAAGACCTTGTCCCCATACTCGCCACATTGCGCTATTTCCCCAACAAGTCCGCGCGTAAGTACTGCTACTCTATCCCTGTTATCAAAGGTGGGAAGTACCTCGTGCGCACCACGTACTATTATGGCAATTTTGATGGCGGGAAGGAGCCTCCGGTATTTGATCAGATTGTGGAGGGGACTAAATGGAGTGTGGTTAACACCACGGAGGACTATGCCAATGGGTTGAGCTCGTATTATGAAATTGTGGTGCATGCCAAGTCGAAGACATTTAGCGTGTGCCTTGCGAGGAATAACATGACAGGGTCGGATTCTAGCCCCTTTATCTCAGCTCTTGAGCTGGAGTACTTGGATGATTCAGTGTACAATACCACAGATTTTAACAAGTATGCACTTAGCACGGTGGTTAGGAGTAGCTTTGGAACGTCTGAAGGTGAAATAATTGGGTAGGAACTCAACTCCCTATTCAATTAGTACTCTCCTTGCTGCATTTTTATGATTTAAGAGTTATGCAATTCAAACTAGATCTCTTATGGAAGTGTGACTAGGTGTAGGTACGTACTAGTGAGAGTTTGGGACTCACGTTTCACCTTTAATAGAGATAATGCGGCAAAAAAAAGTTATCCGAAAATTTTTCATTGGAATTATATGGTACTTGTGATACTGCTTGTGTCACATTTGCTGATAAAATTGTCTGAAGTTCCAACATTTTCATCGATCGGCGTTGTAGATTACATGTCTAATAATTGTATATAGGCAAGTCATACCTATGTCAGTGACATAATCTACAATGTGATTCATTTATTCATAAGTGACTCAAATATCCTACTACACCAACCTAAGTTTACATGTTGGATTTTGAAATAAGTGGTAGGATATATATATATATATATATATATATATATATATATATATGAAGAACTAACCAGAAAATTATATACATGCTGAAGAATTTGAACTATCTGATGTTGAATATGTAAAATATGAACTTAGCTTTCCAGATGACAAGTTCAACCGGTTATGGCAACCACAAATGGACCAGAACCCTATTGTGAAATGCAAGGCCAATGTAACTCCCTCCGATTTCTGGAACGTCCCACCAGCAAAAGCATTCCACAATTCTATCACAACAAGCCGAGGGAAGCAATTGCATGTCAAATGGCCATCCTGGCCACTCCCCAGTGCAGCTTACTACATTGCATTATACTTCCAGGACAACCGAAACCCAAGTCCATTTAGTTGGAGAGTCTTCAATGTTTCTATCAATGGCAGGAACTTCTATTCCAATGTCAATGTTACCACCAGGGGTTTGACAGTTTACGCGCCGAAATGGCCTCTATCCGGGCAGACTGAGATTGTCATGACTCCAGGTCAGGGGGTACCTGTCGGCCCTGTCATCAGTGCTGGTGAGATCTTGCAGGTCTTGCCTCTTGGAGGAATGACTCTCCCTAGAGATGGTATCTCATTCAAGCCTAAGATTATTTTTGGGGAAGTCATTTACGCACTCCCTTTTTCACTTCTTGCACTCCTCCCTCCTTTTATAGCCTTAGGATTGAATAAATAAATAAAGAATCAAGGGCAGAGTGCAGGAGGTGAAACGGGAGTGCGAAAATCGCTAATCTATTTTTATCAAACACTCCATCTTCTCTTGTTGATTTTGACCCTTAATTTTGGTGTTCCTTAGTTATGGCAATGAATGCGTTGAGAAGAAACTTTGACAACCCACCTCCCGATTGGAGTGGCGATCCTTGTCTGCCTGAAGGGAATTCGTGGACTGGTGTTACATGTGATCGCGGGAAGTTTTTTCGAGTAATAACTTTGTGAGTTTCACAAGGATTTATGGCACGACTGAGTATAGATTATTAGACGTTTACTAGATAATGATTAATGCTAGGGGGTTTAGATTTGATTCGCAGTCGAATGTTTTCCTATTATGTGAAGGAATCTAACCGGCGCTGGAATATCCGGGTCACTGGCACCAAACATAGCAAATTTAACTGCACTCCACCATATGTAAGTAACCATGCACTTGTTAGTCGCAATACCAGTGTTCACTGGCTTGCCTTGTCGTGATCGCTTCCTAACTTGCGTGTTTGATGGAATGATTTCCTTACAGTTGGCTTGGGGGGAACAAACTTTTAGGCAACATCCCAGAAATGGGCTCATTGAAGGAGTTGCAGAGTTTGTATGTTATATTTAAAGTTCTATCTCATTCTTCATTCTTTTAGATAGCTAAACCTTTAACTCTGGTTTTTTGTTGTTATGATAAAGGCATTTGGAGAAAAACCAGCTTGAAGGATCAATTCCTGAATCATTAGGCCGACTTCCAAAACTGCGCGAGATGTGAGTATATAGTCTTCCATCATCAAATAGTTATCCAATAATAAATCATTCAATTTTCAGGACATTCTACGGCATCAACTAACTACTTTGTTGACCTGCTTTGGTTTTACAGTTTCCTTCAGGATAACAAGCTTGAGGGTGATGTCCCCGAGACGCTGCAGGATACAAAGATAAACATTCAGTAAGAAACAACAACCTTAATCTCTAGTTCTTTCCCCCAAAATGGGTCAATTTCTATGCATTCTATCATCTTCAGAACATATATTTTCTATTCTGCTAAAAGAAAAGGCTATGCTTCTTTTGCAACTTACGGTGGTTAATATTTCAGGTTGAAGAATGAGGTTGACAGTGAACCAGAATCTCCAGTTAACATGTGACTGGGAAGTTTTAGCCGCTGGAATCAGACTACAAGAGTCGAGTCGAATGACAGGAACGGGTCACCTTAACGTGGAGAGACGGCAGCCCCGCTTCAATACTAATGTGGTTGGAGGAAGGTCTTCATGTTTATATGTGCATCTAATTTCTCAAAATGTCAGACCATAATTGTAAAACAAACAAACCAAGTGCAGCATATGCGATATGAGTAACATATTCACCACTAACAAGTTGAACAGAATTTACTTAATTACTAATGAGAACGTTATGAAAGGCAAAGTGCATAACTATTGACATCCCGATAGCTAGTCTTATTTTGTTCTGTTATATTACATTGTTTACAAAAATCGGAGATATGATACTTAATTCCGAAATTTTTTGGATTGAAATTGGAAACCCCTATTTCTGATTCGATTCAGCCAAAAGTCGGGCCTAGGAGAGACAACTATGAGAATAATTATCATATGAATTGATGTTAGAGCTGCAAAGGATCTCGGGAGATTCTGCTGGAACACTAAATAAAAGACTAACACCCTCTTTCATGTGCATGAAGAGGCATATCGATGGAAATAGTAGAAGAACAACATTACTATGCATGCTAATCATGTTTGAAAATCATTGGATTCCAAAAGCTTAAGTTCATGCGTGCATCGCGTTGTTAATCATGTCAAACGTAAAGACAAAATCCTTTCACACTTCATATCGTTGATCAGGCACGATGTCATTATCTTCCGAAAATCAACTAAACAAACAAAGAACTCAAACTTAAGAAAGGTGCAATTTGACTATCATCACAGTAAAACTTGAACAAACGATGCATTAAACATGTAATCTAATAACTCGTTAAGTGATTGGATTAGCATATATAAAGTTTACAAATAGTTAAAATAAAGCTGTCTAAAGCAACTTACAACCAGCTTGCATATTCTACCACATTAAAATCCAGATTCCTTTTTTTTTCCCTTGTCATTTGCTATTTTGAAGTTTGAACACAAGTGTTACTATTCTAACCTGCATAATATGAACGCGGAGGCATAGCCAGTCACTTCATCCTTAATATATCTCTCTATTAGATTTTGTTAGGTGTAAACAGAATGTGAAGAACTAGAGAGAGAATATATATAATGGATTATATTTATCTTCTTTTACTATTGAAGAACATATTTCTATAGTTACTATTTCCATGTGGTAGGTCTAAAGAGTAAGCATATTCTCATATCCTTTATTATGTACAATTTATTGTTCTTTATTAATATTTGTACTAGTACTATATATCTAGTCTAACAATATTTTTTTCACTTGTGAGTGAGGTTTCAGGTTCGACTTATATAAATGGTAATGACGTATTATTATATAATTGTGTTGAGTTCGATACATATTTAGTGGCTAGGCCATTATGCGGCTTAACTCAATCCCCTCCTCTCATCCTCTTAATTTATTTAAGTGTATAAACACAATGAATTAAATGTAATTAAAACTAACAATGAACATGATAAAATACAAAGTTAATTAGAAATTACATAATTTAGTAAATAGCAATTAGAAAAATATAATATTCAATCGAAATAAGTTTGAAATATTTCGAAAAATTTAGTTGGAATATTAGTAATTTTTCTTAATCTCTATATGCATTCAAATTTCTATTTAATCTTTTAAAAAAAAAATTCAATTTCAGATCGAAAATTTTAATGGCAAATATGGATCTTCCAATCCAACGAGCTCTCATTTTTTTTCCTTTTCTTGGGCTATATCGTTTAGGTTAACCACATTTTGCACTCTCCATGTTTGTTGTGATTTTTAAAATAGGCCATGAAGTTTCAATTTTCTTACATTGGCCCCTTAGATTTTGGGCAAGTCTTCCTGCATCCCTTGTTTTTGTGATCTTTTCATCATTCATATGAATTGAGAGTTCATCACTTGTAACCATAATTGTCGAGTTTTTTGATACATATGGATGAAAAAATGGTCTCCAAAGAGAATGAAATGTTCTAATTATCCTTATGTATGATGAAATATGATAGATTCATTGCTCTACGTCTTTGTAATTGCATAGAGAATGGTTTAACATAATACAAACAACATTTTCGTTAACTGTTCAACTTCTATTACAATGCACTACTTGTAGTAACTACCAAATAACTACCTCTAACAACCTCTGACCAACTCATATCCATTGTACACTTGTCACAAACAGATGATGTCAACTGGCGTCCTAACAATACCCCCTTCAAACACAAGTTGTACCCTCTCAGCAAAACAAACAACAGTAAACAACAATAGAAATTGCAGTGCATAACTATTGACAAGTAATACAACTAAGAGAAAATTTATGCAACACAGAACAACATTACAATTACAAATGCACCATTTCTGGAAACTTGAGCCTTAGATCCTAGTACAATTTCCAAGTGGCATCCTCCTTCGAATGATTATGCCATTGGACTAGCACCTCAGTAACTGCAGTATTGTTCTTCTTAATCATTCTACGATCTAAAATTGCCATTGGGACATCCTGCAGAATTCCAAAATATGTGACAATTGGTAATGGCACAATAGCTTGGATAGTAGCTCCCAAATGTTTCTTGAGGCAAGATATATGAAAGATAGGATGCAATTTAAAATGCTTAGGCAGCTGTAATTTGTAAGCTACAGATCCTACCTTAGACCGAATTTGGAATGGGCCATAAAATCTTGGTTGAAGTTTGTGGAATGGATGTGAAGCTAATGACATGTGTTGGTATAGAACTAATCTCAAGTAAACCCAGTCACCAACATTCAATTCTCTTTCAGACATGTGCTTACAGATCGTATCTTCATCCTGCACTGAGCATTTTCTAAATTGCTCTTAAGTATTGCCATAACTTTATCTTTGTCTTTTAAAGATTGATCCACTGAATCTACTTTAGTAGTGCCATTTTCATATGCATGAACTGTTGGTGGATCTTGACCATACACAATCTCAAAGGATGTCATCTTTGTTGCCGAATGAAAATTGGTATTATAAGACCATTCAGCCCATGGAAGTCAACGAGCCAATTTCTTGAGTTGCAAGTTACAGAAATATCTCAATTATGTCTCAAGAAATCTGTTTAATACCTCTACTTGATCATCTGATTGTGGGTGATAACCAAAACTATAACAAAGAGGAGCCCTGCAAGTGAAAGAATTCCTTCCAAAATTTGCTTAAGAAAACTAGATTCCTATCACTCATTATTGACTTAGGCATTCCATGTAATTTGAAGATGTTGTCAACAAAAAGTTGAGCAACCATAGATTCATAATAGGGATGACTCAAAGCAGTGAAGTAGGCATATTTAGATTGTCTATCAACAACCACCCAAATCATAGTCTTACCCTTGCAAGGAGAAAGACTTACAATGAAATCCATGGATATATCAGTCCAAATTTGTTGGTATAGGAAGAGGCTGCATCAATCTTGGAGGAGCTAGTGTCTCATACTTGTTTTGTTGGCAAGTAAGACAACAAGCAACCAAATTTTTAACAAATTTCTTCATCCCTTCCCAATAGAAGCACCTAGAATATCTTTTATATATCTTTAAGAAACCTTCATGGCCTGTTGTAGGAGTAGCATGATGTTATGTGAAGATTTTCTCTCTCCAAGTAATAGCAAGACTTAGTACAATTCTATTTTTATACCTAAGAAATCCATTATCAACTTGGAACTTCAAATTGGAAATAGTGAGATTATTGTCATCAACAGCTAAAATTTTCTGGATTTTTGAAATTACCCAAGGATCATTCCCCAATCCCTTATGAGGTCATCCATCCACTGTGAGTAAAGATATGAAATAGCCTAAATTTCCAACTCCTGTAAAGATTGTAGAGAAGAGTTATAGTAGTCAATGGAGACCTAGATGAAGCATCAATTGCTTAATTATTACACACTTGCTTGAACTAGATCTCATAGTCAAATCCTAAAAGTTTAGTCACCCATTTCTGTTGAAAGGGAGTGTGTGCTCTTCCTTGAAGAAAATACTTCAAATTGTGATGATCAATTTGAATAATGAAGTGGTTTCCAACTAAGTATGATTGCCACCAAGGAATTAAATATCGGTAATATTGGTAGTCCAGAAACACGGAAATATCGATGGAAATATCGGGATATTATCGATATCGATAAAAATAATATGGAAACCACGGAAATTGAAAGAAAAACTTGGAAATTTTTATTGAAACTTTGCAGGATGTTTATTTAGTCAATTATCTATTAGTTTATCACAAAAAATTGGAAGGAAATGCATTGCATGATGGATTTAACTGATTTAAGTTGATTATATAGCGAGCTGGCAAACATTGTGAGTGTAGAAAATATGTAGTAATTAATGAAAGAAGTTTAAACACACCATAATCATTTATATATAATGAATTAGTACAATATTTTACACTTTATACATTGTATGGTAAGATACATGAGTGACTTAGTATCACATAGAGTGACCGTGAGTAGTTCAAAAGTAGATACTTGAAAAGAAATTAATCAAATTTTAATATGATGTAATTATTTGGACTTGATTTAAAATAGAAATTTATCATATATAATATATGTAACTGAAAAAAAAATTAATCAAATTTTAATATGATGTAATTATTTGGACTTGATTTCTCTTTATACATATATTCTTCTTCCAAATTAATCAAATTTTAATATGATGTAATTATTTGGACTTGATTTAAAATAGAAATTTATCATATATAATATATGTAACTGAAAAAAAAATAATCAAATTTTAATATGATGTAATTATTTGGACTTGATTTAAAATAGAAATTTATCATATATAATATATGTAACTGAAAAAAAATTAATCAAATTTTAATATGATGTAATTATTTGGACTTGATTTCTCTTTATACATATATTCTTTTTCCTATTTTCGAGTATTTCAGTTTAGTAAGTGATTTTAAATTTCGGAGACGAAATTCTTTTAAGAGGGGTAGATTGTTACACCCACCCCCAATTTAAATTGTATTTTCACTAAGTTTTAGTTTATCTTGCTTTTAAAATTATTTTTGGATCTTAATAGGTGTGCCCAGGGGGCCCACCTTGCTTTTGTGTCCCCGTCTCTCTTTTCTCTCAGTTCTCTCTTTTCCCTCACTCTCTCATCTCTACCGTGCTCTCTCTTTGCACTCTCTGCACTCTCTCATTCTCCCCGTGAACCAACCCACACCCTCACTTCCACACCACATCAACGAAGACGGTCTCTCTTTTCTCTCAATTCTCTCTTTTCCCTTACTCTCTCATCTCTACCTGTGCTCTCTCTCTGCACTCTCTCCTTCTCCCCGTGAACCAACCTACACCCTCACTTCCACACCACATCAACGGCGACACCACCTCATCGCTCTCCTCACCTTCTCCCTCTTCGCCATCTCCGCCACCGCATCAAGGCCCTGCAAAACCCTCTTCTTTACCTCCTACTCCTTCTCCCTCCGCCATCTCCCCTCTTCCTCGTCCCCCCTCCGGCTTTGTCACCGTCGTCACCGAAATCAGTCGGCTCCGCCCCGTCCACATCCACCCTGCCCGCTCAGAAGCCTGCGCGATCGCACCAAGGACATCCTGAGCGTCGTCGTTTCGCTGCTTTTCGGCGTTAGCTACGGCGCGCTCACCGTCGACTTCTAAGATAATATCGATATTTTATATAATATCGCGATAATTTCTGAAATATCGCGATATTATCGATAATATCATGATATTTTGACGAAAACCCTTTGGATACCGATTAAAATATCGATCCGGTAAAAAACCGATAATATCGGCGATATATCGCCGATATTATCGGCATTTTGTTCCTTGATTGCCACTTATGAATGGCATGAAGAATTGCCAACATTTCCCTTTCATAGGCTAACAACACCTGATTTCTTAGACAAAGGGTTTTGCTAGTGAAAGCAATTGGTCCACCCTCTTGCTGAAGTACTGCACCGATACCATGACCAGATGCATCAATCTCAATTATAAATGGTTTGCTAAAATCTGGTAATGCAAGCACTTGTGGAGATAATATTGATTCTTTCAAAGTGAGAAAAGCTTCAGTAGCTGCTGAAGACCACTTAAACCATCTTTTTTAGTCAAAGCAGTCAATAGACTAATTATCTTACCTTAATACTTTCATAAAATTTGGTACAAGCCATTTTGCAATTGATTCCAACTTGGTAGGATTTGCAGAAACTCCCTATTTAGATACAATGTGACCTAAATATTCCATTTTAGATTTGCCAAATGCACACATAGATTGCTTGACACACAAACTATGCTTATTTAATGTATCAAATACCACTCTGAGATGATCTAAATGCAACTACCATGTAGAGCTATAGACCAAGATGTCATCAAAGAAAACTAAAATAAATTTTCTTAAATGTGGTCTAAAAGTCTCATTCATAAGGCATTGAAAGGTTGCTTGAGCATTTGTTAAACAAAATGGCATCACCATGAATTCATAGTGTCCATCATGTGTTCTAAATACAGCTTTCTCAACATCATCTGGATGCATTCAAATTTGATTGTATCTTGCCCTTGAAGTCTAATTTTTAGAAGTATTGTGCACCATAAAGCTCATCCAATAACTCATCAATTAAAGGTATATGAAACTTATCTTTAATTGAGATGCAATTTAGGCCTCTGTAGTCCATGTATGTGCGCTAAGTACCTTCCTTTTTCCTCACAAGTATCACTAGAGATGAGTAAGGATTGTTGCTAACTCTGATGAATCCAGCCTTTAACAATTCTGCAACACACTTTTCTATTTCAACCTTCTATATTGGACTATATTTGTAAGGTCTGTTATTAGGTGGCTTGCTACCATGCATCAATGGAATTTTATGATTATGGCTCATGTGAAAAGGTAAGGATGTAGGAGTGAGAAATACTGCTTCACAATCTTTCAAAAAGGAATGTAACTATTGCAGTTGAAATTTAGTGAGATCTTGAGAATTTTAATCTAGTAACTCCACATCTAACTGCAGCAAACTGGCTTCTTCAAGTTCCATTTGATACAAAATTGCCACAATTGTTGCCTTGTTCTAACAATTTTTGCATTTGTAATGCAAAAATATCTTGAATCCGTTCTTCACTAGAATTAGGATTGGTGATACAAAAGGTTTGAGACCCTTTTGTGAATTGCATATAAATCTTATCAAAATCCCAAAGTATAGGCCCCAAGGTTCTAAGTCATTGCACTCCCAATACAACATCACACCCTCCAAAAAAAATGACATATAAATCTAAGATACGAGTGAATTTCTATATGGTAATAGGGGCCTGAGTTAATGTACCTTGAGTAGCTACTTTCTCACCATCAGCTATCTTGACATTAAAAACATGACCTTTATCTGAAAAACCTTTCAACCTCTTGACTAATCCCACATCTATGAAATTGTGAGAGCTTCCTGAATCAATCAAAATAGTCACAAGACAGTTCTTAATGTAACCAAAAACCTTCATTGTTTGAATTGTTGGAGGTGCAGAGGTACCAAACAATGCACAAGCAGTAATCTCTGGTTCTTCATTTTCCAAGTCTTCAGTAATCGATCACATAATCCTTGAGAGTTCCTAACTGCTTCAACTTTACCAGATTCTCAGCTGAATCTTCGAGTTCAGAAGGACTAAATTCTTAATATAGAACTGTCATAAAATCTTCCAAATTCGTGTAATTACTCAAGCAAATGGCCCATTGAAACCATTGTATTCTTGGAAATGAAGCTATTTTCACTTTCTTGGATTCTTCAATGTTGAAGAAATCAAAATAATGTTCTGCTTTGTATATCCACCCCAAAGGATCATCTCCTTCACTGAATCTAGGAAAATCCAATTTCAAGAACAAAGACCGAATCTGCTGATTGCCATTGTTCCCAAATTCTTGGCGATTAAAATTCAGGTACATGCAATCCTGACCTTGGTTCTCACCAAAGGTAGCTTCAGAAGATTCACACAAAGGACCGCCATTACAGCGTGCCATGAGTGATTGTAATTGCACTAAGATCAATTATTGAGTCGCTTTAACTTCATCTTGCGAGTTCTTGAATTCGTCGGTCGTAGTCTCCAAATTGGAAATCCTAGATTCCATACCTTTTTTGCAAAGCTTGTCGTCATACAACGTTGAAGGATCAAGAGGAACGAACTAGCTTGATACCAATGATAGATTCCTTCCTCTACATCTTTGTAATTGCATAGAGAATGGTTTAACATAATACTTGTCACAAACAGATGCAATGCACTATTTGTAGTAACTACCAACTAATTACCTCTAACCAACTTATATCCATTGTACGCTTGTCACAAACAGATGATACCAGATGGCATCCTAACAAAATAATGTTATGGAGAAGCAAGAAAGTCCTCATTCTTGAGTAAGAGGGCAATATTGTCCTTTCATAAATCACATTTGCAACGGTAGGTGGATTTCGCACAACTTTCTATTCTATTAGTTTTGATAAACAAAGAAGTATTGCAGAATAAGAATGACTCATTCTTTTCAGGATAATACTTGACTCCTTGCAAACGTCATAATATGAATTATTCATTCCATTTATCATTATCTAAAGATCATCTTTAGACAATTTCTTTTGATTTGAAAATTGTTTAGTTATCTATGTGAATCAAACAAGTTGACAATTAATCATGAGGATATTAGATGATCTTTAGATGAAGTGATGCATATGCATTCTTTACTCGTACTATATTACAGGATGTGGCTACAATGCGCCCTAATATTGAATGCTCCAAATTACAATAAACGACAATTTATTTGACATACATTGATGACTAAAAGTTATATAAATTAGATGAATTTTTATAGAGATGTTTAAATGAAATGATGCACATGCATTCTTTAGCCGTACTGCATCATAGGATGTGACATACTGAATGCCCCAAATTCATAGCCGTATAATCTGTTGTAAAAGCTATATGGTGTATGCCCACATCCTACATGCATTAGGAAAAAGGTGAAAAGGATAGTGATATATTTGTTGTTATGTAATATTGTCAAAAGTAGCCATCATATCATCTTTGGATGTTCTCATGGGAGTAGCTCTACAAATAGAGTGATCTGTGTGTTATCAAAAGATACACTGCGAAAAGAAAGAATCAAAGAAATAATATCAGTATATCTCCCTCCCTCTCTTTATCTGCCATCCTTTGTGTTATAGCTACTAAAGTTATAGTGTGATATTTTGCACCCGCTTCGCTCATGTCTTTAGCAAAGGTTATTTCTCTAACTTTTGCCTATTTATAACACGTTATCAACACGGCTCTTTAATCATTTCTCATTTCCCTACGCTGAAAGAAAAAAAAAAAAAGTTTCCTCCTAGGATTTTACTGTTCTTCTTCTTCCTTTGACTCACCTGCTAGATATACCCTTATGAAGAACTGTTTGCACCATGCTTGCTTCTCATTCTCAATTTAACAATTACTTATATATTTGATTTCTTGTTTGGTGTAGTTCCTGATTACTAACCCAATATTTATTTACGTTAATTTTACTGCGAGCAAAGATGGTGTGGTATCATCGCCCATCTTGGATTGCTATTTAATTTTACTGCAATTTTAGGTGGTGCGGTATAATCGTCCACCCTGCATATTTAAATTTGCCTGCTATTTAATTTTACTAAAAATTTTAGGTGGTGTGGTAAAATTGCCCACCCTGCTCTACATATTTAAACTTTCCTGCAGTTTGAGTGGTGCGAAATAATCGCCCATACTATACTTACTTCAATGAGAATGGTGCGGTACAATCGCCTTTCTCATTAATCATGTAAATCTCGAGCCTGAATTTTCGAGTGCTTATCATTTTGGCCTGAAGATCAAAAATGAAAAATTTGTAAGAACCAGAAGTTCTAACACTATATTCCTCCAGGAATACATATTATTGCAAGTTCTTACAAATCTCATCTTTCTTTCAGAAAAGAAAATGGTGAACTTGGCAAAGCTTGATTTTGTTGCCCTGGACATTACTAGGAAGAACTACCTTACCTGGGTAGTAGATACCAAGATCCAATTGGAGGCAGGGAATCTTGGAGAAACCATTAGGAAGGAAAACAGTACATCCTCTCAAGATCGGGTGAAGGCCATGATTTTTATCCGTAGCCACCTTGATGAAGGGCTAAAGAGCGAGTACCTAACGGTTGAAGATCCATTAGCTCTCTGGAAGGCATTGAGAAACAGATACAATCACCAGAAAACGGTGATTCTTCCAAGAACTCGTTATGAATGGACTCACCTAAGGATCCAAGATTTCAAGTCAATGGCTGAGTACAATTCTGCGATGTTCACAATTACTCCCAGATGAAGCTCTGTGGGGAAACAATCACTGAGGAAGATATGCTGGAAAAGACTTTCAACACCTTTCATACCTCCAACGTGCTCCTGTAGCAGCAGTATAAAGAGCGAGGTTTCACTGAATACAACCAGCTGATATCTGTGCTCCTAGTAGCTGAACAAAACAATGAGCTCTTGATGAAGAATCATCAGTCCCGACCTACTGGATCGGCACCATTCCCAGAAGTGAATGCTGCTTCCCTTGAAGGGAATACCACATCCTCTCGTGGCAATCATTACAAACGAGGATGTGGCCACAAGCGAGGCCGGTGGAAAGGCAAGAACCATGGTGTCCAGTTTCACAACTAGGTTCTAAGGCATAATTCAGGCCCGAGCTTCAAGATTGCAAATCTCCACAAAGGCAAAGCTCATATGAAGAACGCTCCTAGAAATTCTGAATGACCCTGCCATAAGTATGGTGGCAATGGGCACTGGACGCGTACCTATCGTACCCCAAAACATCTGGTGGATCTATATCAAGCCTCCCTCAAGGAGAAGGGTGTCGAGATCAATTTCCTCGACTAGGCTAGACCAATGGATATACCTAATCCAGTGCTCAACTTATCAGGGCAGTTAAACACAACCTACCTAGATGCTTCAGACTTCATTATGGAAAGAGGGAATGAAGTGTACCGGTCCGATTGAATCATTTATGTTTGATGTATTTTTATTCTGAACTTGTAGTTTAAAAACTCGCATTTCAATTCAATAAAAGTGGCATTTCAATTTTCTTTTATTATGAATAAGTTGTTTTTAACTGTGATCCCCTTTACTCAGAAAGCATGGATAAAAGCTGTGGTTATTCTCAAAACATGAGAAATGGTGGAGATATTTGTCTTGCAGACAGCACAACCACGCATACAATACTTTGTGATCGAAAGTATTTCTCAAGCTTAATGCTTACAAAAGTAAGGGTAACAACAATATTAGGCTAATCAGATGTAATTGAAGGCTCAGGGAAAGCCCAGATTATGTTACCAAATGGAACAATATTGTCCATACAAAATGCATTTTATACTACTCGATCTACTCGAAATTTGTTGAGTTTCAAAGACATACGTTTAAATGGATACCACATTGAAACAAAAAGTGCAGAAAATGTGGAGTATCTATGCATTGCCTCCAATGATACCCAGAAGCATATATTGGAAGAGTTGTGTGGTTTGTCGAGTGGATTATATTATACATACATAAAAACAGTTGAATCACATACTGTCATGAACCAGAAGTTCATTGATTCAAAAGTTTACATGCTTTAGCATAACCATCTGGGCCATCCAGGATCCACCATGATGCGTAAGATCATTACCAACTCTAATAGACATCCATTATTAAGCAGAAACATTGCTATCTCAAATGATAACCCTTTCAAAGCTTGTTCTCAATGGAAGTTGGTAATTAGACCATCACAATTAAAGGTTGATGCTGAATCCCCATCATTTTTGCAAAGAATTCAAGGGGATATTTGTGGTCCTATTCAACCATCTTGTGGACCATTTCGATACTTTATGGTTTTGGTTGATGCATCTACCCGATGGTCACATGTTTGTCTCTTATCTACTCGAAATGTAGCTTTTGCGAGACTTCTTGCTCAGATAATTAAGTTGCGAGCATAGTTCCCAGATTACCCCATTAAGTCAATCCAACTTGATAACGCTAGTGAATTTACTTCTCAAACCTTTGATGATTACTGCATGACATTGGGCATTAATGTTGAACACCCTGTTCCTCATGTCCATACTCAAAATGGTTTAGCAGAAACATTGATCAAGCGGCTTTAGTTAATAACTCGCACTCTGCTCATAAAAACAAAATTGTCAGTTTCTACATGGGGACATGCCATCTTACATGATGCATCATTGGTTCGATTGAGACCTATAGCCAACCACCAATACTCATCAGTATAACTCGTGTTTGGGCATCAGCCAAACATTTCACATTTAGGAGTTTTTGGTTGTGCTGTTTATATGCCTATTGCATCGCCACAACGCACTAAAATAGGACCTCAACAGAAACTGGGAATTTATGTGGGTTTTGATTCATCATCTATCATTAGATATTTGGAACCCTTGACATGTGATATATTTACAGCTCGTTTTGCGGATTGTCATTTTGATGAGATAGACTTCCCGTCATTAGGGGGAGAAAAGACCGTTCGAGAAAAACGGTAAGTGCTGACATGGGTTGTTCCCACCTTATCTCATTTTGATCCATGAAGCACTCAATGTGAAAATGAAGCGAAAATGATCGTTCACCTTCAAAGTATTGCTAATCAAATGCCAGATGCATTTAATGATGCTTCAAAAGTGACAAAGTCACATATACCAGCTGCAAATGCACCTATTAGACAAAATAAAGTGGCAGTGAATGAATCATCTGGTGCACGCCTAAAGCATAGTAGACCCCCAGGTTTAAGAGATTCAGCCCATCGAAAGAGAAAGATGAGGGCATAGCTGAATCCAAATGAAATCATTCAAGAAAAAAAAAAGAATGATAAATCCCCAATTCATGATTCTGAAAAAGAAAATGTCCTTGATGAGACACATGTCCCTGAAGAGACAGAAGTGCATGAAAGCAAAGAAATCTCTATAAATTATGCATGTACTAATGAATTGTGGGATCGAAATGAGATAATCATCGACGACATGTTCCCATTCTCAGTAGCCAGTGAAATCATATTAAGCGATGATATTGAGCCCCGCTCTGTTGATGAATGCAAACAAAGATAAGATTGGCCTAAATGGAAAGATGCAATCCAGGCAGAATTAAATTCCTTGGAAATGCGAAGTGTTTTTGGACCGATAGTCCAAACCCCGCCTGATGTAAATCCCGTGGGTTACAAATGGGTATTCACAAGAAAGCGCAATGAGAAAAACGAGATTGCAAGATATAAAGCACGACTTGTTGCACAAGGTTTTTCACAAAGACCTGGAATTGATTATGAAGAGACATTATCTCCTGTAATGGAAGCAATTACGTTCCGTTACTTAATAAGTTTAGTGGTTTCAGAAAAACTTGACATGCGATTTATGGATGTCATCACTGCGTATCTATATGGAGAATTAGATACTGACATATATATGAAAGTCCCAGAAGCACTTAAGTTGCCTGAAATGACTAACAAACCACAAGGTATGCTCTTAATCAAATTAAGGCGATCATTGTATGGGCTGAAACAATCTGGATGAATGTGGTATAATCGTCTCAGTGAGTATTTGATCAAAGAATGATATTTCAACAATGTCATTTGCCCTTGTGTGTTCATTAAGAAATCCAATTTTGGATTTGCTATAGTGGCAGTATATGTCGATGATATGAACCTAGTTGGAACTCCTGAAGAGCTCAATAAAACTGCTGAATATCTTAAAAGTGAATTTGAAATGAAAGACCTTGGGAAAACAAAATATTGTCTCGGTCTGCAGATCGAGCATTGTGCTAGTGGAATTTTGGTCCACCAATCAGCTTATATTGAAAAAATTCTGAAGTGATTTGGCATGGACAAGGCTTATCCACTTAGCACGTCAATCGTCGTTCATTCTTTGGACATTAAGAAAGATCCATTCCGTCCAAAAGAAGATGATGAAACTTGGTCCAGAAGTACCATATCTGAGTGCAATAGGTGCTTTATTGTTTTTGGCACAATGTACTATACCAAATATAGATTTTTCAGTTAACTTGTTAGCAAGGTATAGCTCTGCTCCAACAATTCGTCATTGGAAATGAATCAAAGATGTTTTGCGATACCTTCGTGGGACAACAGACATGGGTCTCTTTAACTAAGAGAAATCCACAAATGACCAGATCCTTGTTGGATATGCAGATGCTAGTTTCCTCTCTGATCCGCATAAAGCCCGCTCACAAACTGGATATGTGTTCATTAATGGAGATACATCAATCTTATGGCGCTCAACAAAGCAAACACTAGTTGCTACATCTTACAATCACTCAGAAATACTTACTTTACATGAAGCAAGTCGTGAATGTTTTTGGTTAAGATCAATTATCCATCATATCCGGAATTCACGTGGTCTAACTTCAAAGACAAACACTCCAACTGTCATCCATGAAGATAATGCAACATGTGTTGCCCAAATGAAGGAAGGATTCATCAAGGGCGATAAGACTAAACACATATCTCCAAAGTTTTTCAGTGCACATGAGCTTCAGAAGGCTAAAGTTATTGAAGTCAGACAAATCTGTTCCAATGAAAATCTGGCAGACTTGTTCACCAAATCTTTACCAAAGTGCACATTTCAGAAGTTAGTGCAGGGAATTGGATTACGTCGGCTTACCAATCAACTAAATTTGAAGAATGCAGAATCAGGGGGAGATACAATTCAGGGGGAGCATCCATGATACATGCATGTTGTACTTTTTTTCCTTCGATTAGGATTTTTGCCACTGGGTTTTTCCTATCAAGGTTTTAATGAGACAACATAAGCTTTCATAACACTATATTAACAATCCAAGTAAAGTTGTACTCTTTTTCCTTTGCTATGGTTTTTTCCCACTTGGTTTTTCCAAGCAAGGTTTTAACAAGGCAATTGATGTTGATATATGGACATCCAAGGGGAAGTGTTGTAAAAGCTATATGGTGTATGCCCACATCCCACATGCATTAGGAAAAAGGTGAAAAAGATAGTGATATATTTGTTGTTATGTAATATTGTCAAAAGTAGCCATCATATCATCTTTGGATGTTCTCATGGGAGTAGCTCTATAAATAGAGTGATTTGTGTGTTATCAAAAGATACACTGCGAAAAGAAAGAATCAAAGAAATAATATCAGTATATCTTTCTCTCTCTCTTTATCTGCCGTCCTTTGTGTTATAGCTACTAAAGTTATAGTGTGATATTTTGCACCTGCTTCGCTCTTGTCTTTAGCAAATGTTATTTCTCTAACTTTTGCCTATTTATAACATAATCTAAATTTTAAAGTTTTCGTAACAGGAAGATTTAAATATTCAAATATGACGGTTGATTTTCTAAATATTCAATGCTCTATTGCATTGTGATAAACGTTCACATTTCTTTGACGCAGAAATGGCACTGGCTATACAAACCAACAGACACCGCAACTTAATGTGCCTTCTTGTTACTGCGCGCCCGTCACCCGTAACCTCCCTTCACTTCTCTCCCTCTCTCTCTCTCTCTCTCTCTCTCTCTCTCTCTCTCTCTCTCTCGAGCTCCTCAGCATTTCTTGGAATGTTGGCTACTAACCCTCGCCTCTTCTTCCCCACCAGACCCTCACCCCTCCGCTGCGGCTTCAGCACCGGCAACCTCCCCCGGGGCCCCACATTCCCCCGCCTAATCCAATTTCCCTCTGCCACCGCTGACGGGGCTTCCATCCCAATATGTCTCCGGTCTCGGCGGAGGAGATTGACCGGAGGCTCCGATGCGATCCGGTACTTGAGGTCAGAATCTAACTTCTTGTAATCTGCAAAGTTGCTTGTGGATAATTCAATCAAAATATTTATTAAAAAGATAAGGAAATTGTTGTAGGATTGCAAGGAAGTTGTGTACGAATGGACAGGAAAGTGCAATAGTTGTCAAGGCTCGGGATTTGTAAGTTATTACAACAAAAGAGGAAAAGAGACGGTCTGCAAATGCGTACCCTGCCAAGGAATTGGTATGTATGATTCTACATTTTCTTCTCTTATGGGGGCTTACTGACTTGTTCATTACATATGTGTGTGTGTGTGTGTGTGTGTGTGTGTTTACTGCTTTAAACACTCACACGAAGCGTAAGTAAACGCTTAGAAGCGTATTTTGATTTTTAACATAGACTGGTACAACTACCCGTAGGCTTGTCGGAATATGTCAACGTTATCCCTTCTAAACAATACAAGGCTAACTTATATACTTCGACTGGTTGGCTTGACAGCCAAACTGAACACGCTTAGTGCAAATCTTGGGAATAGAGCATCATCAAAGTCATTGTTCGAATTCTCTAACGTAGACAAGTGGGAACAATCATTTGATATGTTTTATTTGGGTATCTGGAAGTTTTCCTTGGTTTCTTTACATGCCTCTGGGAAATTTTTATGTTGTATGTTTTGCCATTTGGCTTTGATGAGTCGATATTATACTATATATTTAGTTGAATTTTACGGCTTAATCTCGTATATTCCATAATTCTGAATAAATAAGTACATACAATTCTTGTTACAAAATGAAACAAATAAAGGACATATTATCCTTCCTAAACAAGACTAATAATTACAGAATATTTACATTTCTTTTCTCCTAAACATTGACTTATTCCAATACTCCCCCTCAAGTTAGAGCATAGATATTACTCATGCCCAACTTAACTAGTGAATCATCAAAACGCCTACTACACACAGCATGGGTAAGAATGTCTGCAAGTTGTTCTTCTGAGTTCACAAATGGTATTGACACAATCTTCTTCTCCAACTTTTCTTTAATAAAATGTCTGTCAACCTCCACATGTTTAGTCCTGTCATTTTGTACCAGATTCTCAGCTATTTCTTTAGCTGACTTATTATCACAATACAACTTCACTGCTTTTGTTTGTTTAAAATCGAGACTCCAAAGTAACTTCCGTAGCCAAAGAATCTCACACACACCTTGTACCATTCCCCTATACTCGGCTTCAGCAGAGGATCGTGATATTACATTCTGTTTCTTGCTTCGCCAAGTTACCAAATTACCTCCGACAAATGTAAAATACCCAGATGTAGACCTTCTATCAGTCACATCACCTGCCCAATCAGCATCAGTAAAACCCTCAATCCTCATAGGTCCATGACATGCATACATGATCCCTTTACTAGGTGCAGACTTCAAATAAGCCAAGATTCTCATTACTGCCGCCATATGATCCACACTTGGTGAGTGGATGAATTGACTCACCACACTTACAGCATAGGCAATATCTGGACGAGTGTGAGACAAATAAATAAGCCTCCCCACCAGCCTTTGATACCTACCTTTGTCAACCGGTTCTTGATCTGGATAAATCCCCAAATAATGTTTTTCCACGATAGGAGTGTCCACAGGTTTACATCCCAGCAGCCCTGTTTCTTTTAATAAATCCAGAACATATTTACGTTGAGACAAGAAAATACCTCTAGATGATCGAGCAACCTCCACACCAAGAAAATATTTCAAATCTCCCAAATTCTTCATCTCGAATTCAGCAGCCAGGTTTCGCTCCAGCCTCATCATCTCTTCTGTATCATCACCCGTTATTATCATGTCATCCACATAAATAATTAAGGCCATCACTTTTCCACTTCTCCGTCTCATAAATAGTGTATGATCAGAGTGACTCTGAAAATACCCAATTCTTTTCATCACTTGAGTAAATTTTCCAAACCACGCACGAGGTGACTACTTAAGTCCGTAAAATGACTTCAACAATCTACATACTCTGGCTTTCCCTCTGGTATTGAACCCTGGAGGAAAATCCATATATACCTCTTCTTCCAAATGTCCATGAACAAAAACATTTTTAACATCAAATTGTTTTAGTGGCCAATTCAGATTTGCAGTTAAAGAGATTAGAACCCGTATTGTATTCATTTTCGCCACTCGAGAAAAAGTCTCCTGATAATCAACACCATAAGTCTGAGTATAACCCTTTGCCACTAACCTTGCTTTATACCTGTCAACTGATATGTCTACCTTGTATTTGATTGTAAAGACTCATCTACACCCAACCGGTTTCTTTCCTTTAGGTAGCTCTGTTACCTCCCATGTATCATTCTTATGTAAGGCCATCATTTCTTCATCCATTGCAGCAGCCCATTTAGGATCCTTCAAGGCTTCCTCAACTCTGGTTGGTGCCTAGATTGCTTCAATATTATTTACCCAGGCTTGGCGTTCCGGGGCAAGGTTCGAGCACGACACATAATTAGCTATTGGATACTTCACTTTTCCTTTAGGAGAAAACCTGTCAGGAGGAACACCACGATTTTGCCTAGGTGGCAACTTATATGTACTCACAATGTTATCTAGAATAGTTACATGAGTATCAGTAGTACTTACCTCAGGAATATTCAGATGAGACACATTGGGTGGCACTATCGAAGTTGAGAGATAGGGGGTTGCAAATTCAGTAGGCACGGGTGTGACTAGCTCGGCAGCTTCATGCTGACTTTCTTCATCACACTCGGCAAGCTGTTGCCGAGAGAGCTCAGGTGGCTGAATAAAACTCCAGTGCTCGGCAGGCTCTTGCCAAGAGCTATCAAGGCTCATTTATGTAGTATGTTGAGAGCTTTCACAGCTCTTTTCTTCAGTACACTATTTCCCTAAGTTGCATATTTCCAACCACCCAAGATCACCGATAATATTATCCCGATCAGAAGGTGATGGAACCGAACCATAGAAATACTCGGACTCCGAAAAAGTAACATCCATGGTCACGTACATATGGCGAGTTTCAGGATGATAGCACTTATACCCTTTCTGTTGAGGAGCAAAACCAAAGAAAACACACCGGTGGGCACATGGATCCAACTTACTACGATGAATCTTATGAATATGAACATAAGCTACACACCCAAAGACACGGGGAGGAAGGGTATGGGTGGAAACGATTGGAACGAACTCTGTTAACACTTGGAGAGGTGTACGAAAGTCCAACACCCGGGATGGCATACGGTTAATGACATACACGGCATAAGTGACCGCATCATGCCAAAAACGGTTAAGTACGGATCCACCAAGAAGCAAGGCATGGGCAGTCTCCAAGATATGACGGTTTTTTCTCTCTACAACTCCATTTTGTTGTGGGTTATGAGGATAAGTAGTTTCATGCAAGATTCCTTGATCCCGGAAGAAGTTAGACAACTTGGAACCAATATATTCACCTCTATTATCAGAGCAGAGAACTTTAATAACAGAAGAATATTGTGTTGCAACCATTTTTTAGAAGGACCGAAACACCATACTCACATCACTTTTATTTTTCATCACATAAATCCACGTCATACGTATGCAATCATCCACGAAGGTAACAAACCATTTAATGCTAGACAAAGTACTAACAGGGGATGGACCCCAAACATCAGAGTGCACAAGATCAAAGCATAATAATCTCTTATTCATACTAGAAGGAAACGAAGCACGATGACTCTTCGCGAGAATACATACTTCACCATGTAAGTCTGATTCTTTTATTGCATGAAATAAACTAGGCAACATACGCCGTAAATAACCAAACGAAGTATGTCCTAACTGACGATGCAATAACCAAATGTCTTGTAAATTATTGGTACGGGATGCTCGAACTGCATTAGCTTTACCAGGAACGACGTCATCCACATAGTATAACCCCTCTCTCTTAGTGCCATGCCCAATTATCTCCTTGGTCTGAATATCCTGAAGTAAACAAAGAAGGGGATACATAAGTACTACATAATCTAATTGCTCAGTAACTTGAGGAATAGATAACAAATTAAGAGACAATGAGGGAACAAGCAGGCAATGATGAAGAGGAAGGGCCGGCGTGAGATGCACAGTGCCGGCCCCCAAAACCGGTGCTGTTTGTCCATTGGCAGTTGCAATACATTTTCGTGAACTCGTTGTCATACTAGTAAATAAATTTTTATCAAAAGTCATATGATCGGTTGCACCCGAGTTTAGAATCCAACATGTATGATGTTCCATATCAGAGGCTAAAAATGCATACCCCATACTACCTGGAATGGCTGAGGTTTCACTATGAGTGGTCCTAGTCAGCAAACTTTGACTCGGATCACCATAGGAGGGTACGGCATCCTTGGGAGCAATAGTCACAGATGCACGGCCTCCACCTGCTCCACCAACAGCTCATTCCTTTTCTCGCAACTTTTTCTTCAATTCCGGAAACCATTCAGGTACTCCATGTTTCTAAAAACATGTATCTTCCGTATAACGGGTTTGCCCACAAACGGTACACTTCAAGTCATCCTTATTTTCCCGAGTGAATGGCCGAGAAGTTGTTGATGATGAAGGATTAAAGGTTCTGCTACCCGAAGGTGGCCGGGACACTATAGCCACGGGAGAGACTCCTCCCTGATTTCCAACGCCATTACTACCTATCATCGTTGCATGGCGTTGTGCTTCCCGCCTTGCAATAGAGAACACTTCCTCCACATATGGTAAAGGTTGTGATCTCAAGATATCACTACGCACCTTATCAAATAGATCATCAAACCCTACTAAGAAGGCATACACACGATCTAGTTGGATCTCCTCTCGAAATGTCTTCAAGTCACCAACACATTCCATCTTGATGGGTCTCCTCTGATCCAATTCTTGCCAAACAGCTTTGAGATCGGCATAGTATACACCGATAGGCCTCTCTTCTTGTCGAAGTTTGAATAACCTCACTTTCAACTCATAAATCTGAGAAATATCAAACCCGTTATAATACGTTCGAGCAACTTCTTCCCAAACTTCTCTAGCAGTACGGAGATGGATGAAAAAACCCATAAAGGTAGGATCCATGGAATTAATCAACCATCATTTCACAATGGCATTCCCCGTCTCCCAAGCTTCATACTTGGCACTGTCCTCATTGGGTTCTTTGATGCTTCATATCACGAACCTTTTCTTACCACGCCCAGCGATATGCATCTCCAACACCTTGGACCAAAGAGGGTAATTTGATCCATTAAGTTTTACAGTACTAGGTACCGCCGAAGCATCACTCTGGATAACAACTCGGTTTACAACTGAACCGTGGGTAGAGCCATGTGATCCACCCTCAAACTTCAGCCCCATGTCGTCTTTGTCACTCTCCATAGGTTACGACACACACAAGCACACTGCACAACACATAAGCATACTGCACAACACACAAGCACACTGCACGACAAACTGTTCTTGCTGCAGGTATGCAATGAAAAAACCAGTTTGTTTTCCTTTCTTCCCTCGTGACACACGCAGCACAGAAGCATAGTGGGATTAAGGTTACAGCTTGGCTCTGGTGCCAAATTGAATTTTACGGCTTAATATCGTATATTCTATAATTCTGAATAAATAAGTGCATACAATCCTTGTTACAAAAGGAAACAAATAAAGGACATATTATCCTTCCTAAACAAGACTCTAATAATTACAGAATATTTACATTCCTTTTCTCCTAAACATTGACTTATTCCAATATATTTTACCATAATCTTAGTTATAATTTATTAGTTATTTTGGTAGAATTTTGATACTTTGTTATATATTTTCAATGTAGGACATTCGACTTCCTCTAGAGCAAAAAGTAATCAAACGGATGAATTTTGGAGTGATTCCAATTGGAGGATGTTCGTGAGTCTTTCAAGATGATTGTATCAAAATTCCAGATTTTCTATCAAGCCGTTTGACCGTGGTGAAGAAATTAAGGTCCAGCACGCAACTTTCCCAAATTGACGTTTCTGGACATTTTGGGTATTTTGAAGGTCAAGATGGCATATTTTGAGGAAGATTCCTTCAAATGAATTGTAGGGGACGTCTTCAGCTTTAAAAGAGACCTTATGGGACCAAATCAGAGTTGATTTGGTTGGTCAAACGTGTGATTTTCTGAGAAGTTCGAATTTTAGTTCAAATAGGAAACCTTTTATTTTCTGTTTTATTATTTTATTATGTTTCCTAGTTTTATTCTAAGACGTTTTCTGATAGGAGCATATTTATGCTACTTAGTTAGTGTGTTTTCTTGCATTTGCTTAGCTATTTGTTGCTTAGTATAGTGTTTAAAGTCATTTTCGTGTGTTTTTAGGTCCAAGAAGCAAAGTTGGCAAAAAGATGCATTTTGGAGCATTTTAGAGCAAATCTGGGCTTGGAATGGATAGCACAAGCAATGGGCATGAAGATGGACGAATTTGGAGTCTAAATGGATTTAGGAATATGTTTCAAGGTTGGAGAAATAAATTCAAATCATTGAAGATAAGGAATCAGCTCAAAAGAAGGAGAATTATCCAAAACATTATCCAAACAACCTTATCTTATCTTATCTTATCCAACCCTTATCTTATCTTAACAAACCTTATCCTATCCTAATCCTTTTCTAATTCAATTCCTGGTACAATGAGGGTTTATTTTCTGATTGGGGGACATTTAAATTAAGTTTCTAGAAACCCTAAGCCTTGCCGCACCTAGCCTTCCAGAAAACCTGATTTCCTTGCCTTGCAAGGCTTTCTAGAAGCCTTATCCCTCCTTATCCAAATCTGCCGCACCTTAGGCCCTTTCCCATTGGAAATCTGATTGTTTTGAGCCTATT
This sequence comes from Heteromeles arbutifolia, assembly GCA_024362995.1. NCBI lineage: Eukaryota > Viridiplantae > Streptophyta > Magnoliopsida > Rosales > Rosaceae > Heteromeles > Heteromeles arbutifolia. Next base: position 26,324,598 of record JANCRC010000002.1, read on the forward strand.
TCTGGATGGATTTGGCTTTCTAGAAGTCCTAATCTGATTCACCTAGGGTTTTTGGTGCCTATATATATATTAATCCACCCTTTGCCGTACACACCACCCTCCATATACATCATTCACGCCAGAAATCATCCACCACTCTCTGCCGCCCCTTTCCTTCACCATTCTCCATAGTTTCTGACCTAATTCACCCTCTGCCGTGCCATATCATCCACACAAACCCAGAAAACCCCTCTTGTGCCGCAGCTATTCAAGGAAGGAAGGAGAAGGTGCAACTCTAAGTCGTGACTATTGTTGGAGCGTTCTTAGGTGTTGTCTATCTTTGTTTTCAATGTTTCAATTCAGTTTTCTTTGTTTAATTGCTATCATGAGGAACTAAACCCCTATTAGTTAGAGGGGGAGTTTGAAGCCATGAATATATGTTTCTTATGATTTGATTCACTCCAGTTACGATTTCATGAATTATGAATGTGGTTTACTTTTCTGTGCTTATTAAGAACTTGTTTATGTATGTGGGTTGGGGGTCGACACTTGATTTGCATGCATAAATTTGATGCTAGGATATAAGGGAATTGCACCTAATCGTTATGAACTTATATTCACAAGTAGTAAAGGTTGCTAGTCACAATCATGTTAAGTAAACCCTAGGTTGGATTAACATGCGTCTTCCATAGTTATGAATGCCTTGTCAATGTTCATGATTTCCATTGAACTTAATGATCTTTGTTGAATGTCTCTATCATGCGTATTCCATAGTTAGGGAGTTTGAGAAAGAATAATTTGGTTGTGATGCGTTATCCATTCAATTCAATGAATCTAGGGAAATCTGGGAATTGATTAGTTCAATACAATTAATTCGGAACATTGTCATTCATGGTTTATCGAAAGAGTAACTGGGAATCAAGTTGTATGCATGTGTTTATGTGTGGATAAGGATCCCTCTAACTAGCCATTCACCCATTTAAATCACCAATTTCGTGTCTTTTTAAGTTGTCTTTACAATTTTGTTTGTTTAAGTTTAAATTCGTTCAAAACCAATCCCCTGCTTTTAGTTTGTGTTAGTAGAATCTAAATTCGTCAAATCTTGAATCTCTTAGTCTTTTGAGTCAATTTGAGTCTTAATTTCGTTCAAATCAATTTTAGGTGTTAGTTCTGAGTCTAAAGAATCTGTTCTGTGTGTTTTAAGTCTAATTTAGCTTGTTTTGAGTGTCTAGAATCTAGAAACTGTCTAGTTTGAGTTCTATTTGCTGTTTTGAGTTAATTGAGTCTAGTTTAGTGTTTTAAAGTTTATATAGTGTAGATTAGCATCCCTTCTAATCCCCGGCCTAAAACGATCCCTACTTTCATATACTACGTCGATAGGGTTTTAATTTGAGTGTCAAGTAATTCTCACATCATTTTCTAGGATGAATTTTATTTTGTAGTATTATAAAGAAGGCTTGTTAGCCATTAGGGTTCTCTACGCAACATTGAGGAGAGAACGCACGCACTACTCTAGAGAGTTTTTGAAGTTTATTTTCTAGGTGTTTTCTACCTTTTTTATATTTTAATAAAATTCCTTTTGTTTTATGGTTGGTCGTAACTAATTTCTTGTTTGCTAGGGCGATGCCTAGAGCCTTGGCATGAATATGTAGTTTTTATTTAATTGCTTATGATATTATACATGTATATTTTGAATTATTAATCAATGTGCTTTAAACTATCTCTATATCTTAATGCTTAACTACCATTAGGATGTTTAGATAAGTAATCGGATGCAATTGGGTCGGAATACCACCGGGGAATTGAGTATTGCTTCTTGTGATTAATAGTTGTAATTTCACCTAGGATGAATACCACATCTTAGGGGTTGCATGGTTTTTCAAAGAGTTTTCACAAAGCGTAACGAGTCATGCATGTTTATATTTGATCTGAATACCACATACGGATTGCATGTTTGATGTACGTTCTAGCTTGAATACCACGAGTAGAATATGCATTAGGAAAACCTAACCTTCAAAGTTTCATGGGTAATTCATAAGTAATTGGTAAATCTACGTAGGATTGTTAACTTAAGGGGATGGTGGAACCCTAGGCTTTTACAATTTGGTTTTCAAAGCGTTTTCTTTTGTTTTCTTTACTTTGCTAAATTCTTTAATCATTTTAATTAAATTCGTTTTTATTATTTTTAAATTCAAAATCAACCTTTTCCAATCTTTTTTTTTCAAATAATTAGCTAAGAATTAGTTTAAATACATATTATTCATTCAATCCCTGCGGAAAACGACCTTACTTGAACCGTTTATACTACAACAACCTTGTTCTCTTGCAAGTATTTTGTGTGTTTTTCTCCCTACTTTTGTAGGTGGTAAAACCCCTATCAGGTTTCTCTGAATTCTTTCTCGTATACATAAATTATGTCAAGAAGAGTTCCCTGTCATACCTCTCATTTTCTCAATTACTGAGGCCAACAGGAGATAGCACAACTTAACCATTGTCGGTTGGCATAAACATTGACTCCCATCTGTGTGTGTGTGTGAAAAAGAGAGATAAATATAAAAAGTAACCTCGGAGGAGCTATGGCAGTATGTTATCATCTAATTTATTTAATTACATGTATTATGTTACTATCTAGTGAATTATAAACAATCTAAGCTTGTGACGAGCGGATAGGAGTACTCATACTCATGGACCGGAAGCTCTCACAGCGTGAAGGCAAAGAATCACTCCTATTGGAAATGAAACTGTATAAGATAGTGATTGACAGTTAAGTACAATGGACTTACTGGTTAATGTTGGACGAAGCATCCTTGTGGTTTCTGGTGTACCGTGTATGCAACTCTTTCATCTCTCATCTGTGACCATATCCAATAGGATTTATAGAGACAATTAGAAGCGAGAAACCAGGTTATTTCAATTTCTTACAATGGTTCATGTTGGCTGGTTGAGGCCTTCCTGTATCATGAGTTGTATTTGTTGATGTGTAAGTTTTTTGAGTCCAGTCCTCAGATTAGGTTCCCGTTCGAATGTTTCCTTTCAGTTTGCAACTTCGGCGAAGGAGATAATATATCATCTCAAGATTTACGGAATTAAATTAACTAAGCATGTCTCTACTGTTTTTTTCTTTCAATTCTCTCTTTTTCTCCACTAAAATCTATAGGCACTCTAATTAGGGGATGCGATTACGAGACAGACGCTTAGGGCCAAAGGGGTAGAGGAAGACCTAGGAAGACTTGGACAGAGACTCCAAGAAAAGGCTTGGACTACTTGGATCTAACGGAAGACATGGCACAAAACCGAGGGCAACGACACTCTAGGATTCATATAGCCGACCTCACTTAGCGTGATAAGGCTTTGTTGTTGTTTTCGTCGTCGTCTCTTTTTCTCCGTTATCATGAATAGCCGGCCTTTGTCTGAACTCTGAGACTGCCTAGGTCTGCCAACTTTCTTTTCTATTGGTTGGTGGTTTAGTGCTAAAACTAGAATCAAGGACAATGTTTGGCAACCAGTTGTGCACCATTCTTTGTTGCAACGTAAAAGGGAAGATATATGAGGGGATATTTGATGATGTGTAAACGTTAACTTTGATATTTACTCTATGAAGGAAGCCTTTATGGGTAGGATGCTTAAAGGGCTTGAAAGATTGTTCAAAGCTCGAAAGGAAACTTTACTGATTCCTTCGGGTCCTCACTTTTGCGTTTGATGCGTGCTTTGTAACTCTACTGATTCTTTCGGAACCCTTGTGGCTTTGAATTACAACCCTACGACTTCTTACCGAGACATTCACCATTGCAGGATATGTACAGAAGATAACAGCTCGCAAGGACATTGAAGTGATGGAGGATTTGGATAACGGAAAACCGCCATGAGCTAAACGGAGTTTTTTCTTACGAGATTGTTTGGTATACCGGGAAATATTTTACGATTAGTTTGGTATACCGGGAAAAAAAGTAAAGCCACTCTTCAAAAGGAGAGTTTTGAGGAGGAGAAAGGAGATTGTAGTTGCTTGTAGCTTTTCTAAAGAATGTATTCTTTCTTATCTATTCCTAGCTTTTTCCGTCAGTTATCACCTAAGAATCTTTTGTTCTTGAGTTACCACAACTTGGTAAAGGAATCAAATTGTTGTGTTCAGTATATAAAGATCGGAGACACCCAGTTTCTGCAATCTCGTATTGACGGCTACCTGGACCGTTGTATCGAAGTTTGATTTTCGTACTTCTTCTTGATCTGCTGAGACGGATATGGCAAATGCAAACTTCCTCGACTTCCAGTACAACCTCTCAAAGAGTAAGTTTCTGCGCAAACCATCTCAGATGTTTTCCTTTCGAGACAGGCAATACTCCGGCATAGCACCTACTTTCGAGCCAAGTCCCAATGAGATGAAGAAAGTATTTGAAAAGTTCGACTCCAACAAAGACGGGAAGATATCTCAAGCGGAGTACAAGGCGATACTGAGAGCACTAGGAAAGGGAAACATGATTGGAGAAGTGCCGAAGATTTTCAAGATTGTTGATCTGGATGGGGATGGCTTTATCAATTTCAAGGAGTTCATGGAAGTACACAAGAAGGGAGGGATTCGAACGATGGACATCCAGAATGCTTTTCGGATGTTTGATTTGAACGGCGACGGAAAGATAAGTGCAGAAGAAGTTATGGAAGTGCTGAGGGGGTTGGAGGAGAGGTGCAACCTTGAAGACTGCCGGCGGATGGTGAGAGCGGTTGACACTGATGGGGATGGTATGGTTGACCTAGATGAGTTCATGAACATGATGACTCGTTCCATGAGACAAGCATAGAGCAATAGAGACCTAATTTTCATTTGTGTTTTGTGTGTGTTTATGTAAATCCATGTGAAGCACTTTAGTGCGTAATTTGCCTTGTACGGTGAATGGTAGTAGCATAATGTGAGATTACGTTGTTTCCCAAAGACAACAAATGCTTCTCTTATTTTCTTCGAGATAACCTGCCCTGTAACCGGTGGTATAATTTGCCTTGTGTTTTTCTCGCTCCTCACATGATCAAGACACAAGGGGATATACAACTAGAGAGAGCTAAGAATCTCATCAAAATAAACTCTTATGAACATCATCTAAATTGGACACTGGTCATCTATCATGCCATAGTCCCTCTTTTCTTGTTTTATAAATGGGGACGGTAAATTCGAATTCGGGACGTCTTCTAATATTGAGCAGAAAAAGTAGCACTAGACCAAAAAAATTCATGCAATTTAACTAAATACCAAAACACCATCTGTGCACCATAAAATTAGAGAAACAACCATCCTGACATGTTTTGACAGTATGTTCTAATAGCTTCAAGACATCATCAACCAAAATACAGCTATTTCCAATAGCATCTCATAGGAAGAAAGCAATCAGAAGGCCGAAAAAGGATAAGCAAATGTGATTTGGCATTTTGACAAATAGATAATGCAATGCATATATAGCTCAGTATGTATGTCGAAACAAGCAGTGGATGGCTAATCTCCTACCAACTAGAAGCACGGGTGCTGGTCTGCAAAGGATCCCGTATATAGCTCGGCATTGTTCGAAATTTTTACACACCATACTGCAACTGGGAAGAACTCTTTAGACAGCTCTGAGGTGACATCTGCTCTTCACCAATAATCCCCGCAAGAGCATTTTCCGTCCTTGAAATGATGGAATCGTTTGTTGTCCCTGACGATCAATTCCCTTCCAACAATCTTCGACATGATCTTAATGGCATTATGGCAGTCACCGCAGACGCGCAGGTTCTTGATGATCCTAAGAGTTTGCCTTGGCGGAGTACTGATGAGACCATACGCGATTGCCAAACGCTCACTGTGATAAAGCAAGGCCTGCTCCTTAGCCTCCTGATCAATGTCATGAAGGACATATCTTGTGTCCGGCACATAACCTCCTCCTTTCATCGCAGCAAGAGCCTTTAACTTCTCATCATCCTTGTAGAGTGTCGGATTTTTAAACTCATTAATTCTGTTCTTCCCATCAAGCATGCTAATAGCAGTATGCTTTTTCGGTGGTGGAGTTGGGATCTTATTCGCAACAGCCTTTGACAGGTCAAGAGCAACCATTAACTCCTCAGCATGATCTTCAAGATCAATATCTCCATGAATCCGAGCATAACTTTTCAATGCCTCCCAAACCGGCGCTGTAGGCTCAAATGGGAGCTTCTCAATATAATCAATTGCTTCATAAAGATGACCACATTTTCCAAGCACATCTAAAACTCCCATATAATGCTCCACTCCTGGAGAAATTCCATACTCAGTTTTCATCGACTCAAAATGTATAAATGCTTCTTCCACCGCATCTGCACTAGCGCAAGCTGAGAATACTGCAAGGAAAGTTTCGGAATTGGGTTGCAACCCTTTCTCCCTCATCACCTCAAACATCTGCAATCCATCATCTCCTAACCCATTATCCGCATACCCATTAATCATTAAATGCCAAGAATCAATATTCTTCTCAAGCATATGATCGAACACTCTCCGTGCATCAGTCATGCTCGCACACTTTCCATACATTTCAATGATTTTATGGATTAACTCACGATTACCCCTGCAGGTAGACTGCAAAAAGAAATCATGAGCCTTTTTTGCGTCCTCGAGCGACTTCAATCTCCCGCACAACTCAAACAAAGAACGAAAGCAATCAGCATCAGCCTTGACCCCTTCCTTATCCATCAACTCAAGGGCTTCTTTAGCCTTTCCCTCTTGGCACAACCTCCTCAAATCATCGATCGAACGGGGCACAACTTCATTCACAGCCTGAGCAGGGTTTTGAGGTTGTGGGCTCCACCGATTAGGGTTTTGAGATTGGGAGCACCACTGGTTAGGGTTTTCAGCTGGTGAGCTCCACTGATTACGGTTTCCAGGTTGTGGGTATCCTTGATTGGGATTATTCCACTGATTTGGGCTTCTGGGTTGCTGAAAATTGGGGCTCGGAGGAGGAGGATTCACCTGGTTAGGGTTTTGATACTGAGAAGTGCCCTGCCCCTGCCCCTGAGCCGGACTCCACTGATTCGAGTTTCCGCGTTGTGGGTAGCTCTGATTCTGGTTAATCTGGTTAGGATATCCGCGATTGGGATAGTCCGAACCCTGATTAGGATATCCCCGATTGGGATAGCTCTGGTTCTGACCCTGATAATTCCACTGGTTCGGGTTGCCGTATCCCTGACCTTCTGGGCTCCACTGGCTAGGGTTCGCCTGGTCATTGAAATACCTAGGGTCGGACGGCGGGGGTTGCTGCTGAGGAGGCCTCGGGTACTCATTTGGGACGGCGGAGGTGCTTAGGGTTTTCGCTGATGTTAGGGTTGGGATGGCGGTGGTGTTGTTGCCGTGAAAGGAGGCGAAATGAGAAGGGTGAAGAGGCCGTAACTTTAAGAAAGGAGACAGCGAAGGGCTTCGTACGCGTCGAATCGCCATGAGAGACGCCATTTCTGAGGGAGATTTTAGCTTAAACCCTAATGAAATGCTCTGCTCAATCCTCGTGTGTAAAACCCGCGACTTAAGTTAAGACTGGGTTTGTACTCGACTGTACATACAAGCCTTTTTAATCTTGACAGTCCAATATCATCCTACTGTTGAGAATAAGCCACCTATTTTAACAAATGCTCTGCTCAATCTTTTTCTTCTTCTTCTTTTTTTTTCTTTTTTTTTTAAGTCATTCAGTGCTATGGTCTAATGGTATTCTTCCTCACTTGAAAGTGAGAGATCTTAGATTCAAATCTCGTGGATGACGAATTCGATACCAAACTAGGTTGCATATTGTGTGGCTTAGCCGCACTCCCCCTCCTCTATTCGATACTAAATTAGGTTGTCCATTGTGTGGCTTAGCCGAACTCCCGCTCCCTTTATGTAAAATATATCGATGTACTAAAAATATAAAAAAAAAAGAAGGTGTGAGATTAGGTTATGCTTCACAGTGGCCTAACAATAATATGATTCAAATTTTCCTTTGGCGAGAGTCGAACCTAAGACCTCTTACTTACAAATGAAGAAAAATACCACTAGATTATAATACTAAGTGACATTTTATGCTTTTGTTTTTAAAAGAAAATGATACACTAATTTTCTCCTCTACACCAGACATAATTAAGCAAGAAAGTATACAGTGAGAAAAATAGACTAGTTCTCATTTTCCATTTTGGTCGTCAGGTTGTAAAAACCGGGATTAACTACATTTTAAGCCTTAATTTTGAGGTAGTTTTTAAAATGGTCAACGAGGTTTCAATACCAATCTTATTGATTGTTAAGTTACTGTTGAGTGCATAAATCCTCCTTCGCGAATGACGAATTCAGTGTTAATTTAAGAGTGCCTCTGGGAAGCCTTGAGCAGGCCTTCAGGCTATTTTAAACGAGTTGTTGTTTTAGGGCGTGTCATTGTTGATAAGGTGTGGTACAACTGCTTTGAACCTTCATGTTGAATCCGTCTCTTTTCTTGTGGTTTGGCATAAAACACAAGGAATCCCCCCGGCGTGCCAAAATTGTATTGGATGCATAATTCCTCCTGCACCAACACGAATTCTTGTTAATTTAAGGCCTCGTTTGGCACGTCGTATAAGACCATAGGATAGTACTAATAATACGAAGCGGGTGTTTGGCAAGTCTCGTATTAAATAAGCACCGGATTACTTAATCTGGCCCCACCATTTTAATACCGCTCCTACCCGCTTAACTATCCCCTCCAAAACCTTGGTATTATTAGTCGGACTCATGCCAAAGAAAAATCACGATCGCCTTTTCTCCGACCTATCCTGCCATGGGCGTCGGCGCATTGCGACCTCCGATCAACACCAAGTAGATACGAACAGAGATCCAGAGGTAGCAGATCGATCGATCCACACCAAGCAGATACAAACAGAGAACCAGAGATAGTTGATCGAAACCAAGTGGGCATCGCGACCTCTGTTCCTGGTCATCACGACCTTCGTTCCTGGTCATGGCGACCTCCGTTCCGGGTCATCGCGACCTCTACTTTTGGGTATCGTGACCTTCGTTGACATCTATGGTGGCAGTTCAAATATCTGGGTTTGTGGCTTAATTGCTAATTGATTTTGTTGATGTGAGGGGATAAAATTCAAAATTGGGAGAAATTTAATATGGGTAATGGTGTAATGGCTACTGGGTTTTCAACGAATGTATTTCTAATGTGGATTAAGGTCTCAATGGATTAGAAACCGCAGCGGGATATGAGGAAGCCAATGGTGGCGGCCACTGTCTGGGTTGTTTTTGCTTTTGACAACTTTGTTCATCTTCAACTTGATGGCAGATGACAATTTTTTTTTTATTCTTTTTCTTTTTCATTAATCATCAATTTTTTCTCTTAAAAAAATATAGTTTCTCTTATCTGGTACAGTACAAACACTATATAAATAATACGACCATTAGTCCGGTACTGCACCAAACGTCCGATTTATTTAGTCAGTACTATCCGACGACTAATTATCTTATCCGACTAAAATAGTCTGTACAGTCTGAGCTGCCAAACGAGACCTAAGGGTGCCTCTGGGAAGTCGTGAGCAGGCATCCAGTCTATCTTAAATGAGTTGTTGTTTTCTGGCGTGCCACTATTGGCCAAGATAGCAGATTGATTGATTTTTGTTACTTAGATCGTTTGCTTACGCCACGGAACCTCTTAACAAAGGATTGTCCATAGAGGATTAAATCTATTTTTCATTTTTTTATGCCTTGGTGACAAGAACTTTATATTTTCTCTTTTTGTTAATGCCAAGAGACAACTACAAACTGATTAGAACTGGTCCAAGTCAGTTTGCAATCCTTGTTTGAAAGTAAAAACAGCAAGACAAGTTAGATGGAAAGGTAAAGAATTGAAAGTACAGGAATGTAAAGACTTGTTAAATGTTTAATCAACAGAATGATAACTTGCATACAAAGGGAAATAACTTGAAAGGAAATGAGAAACACAAGCATTCAAGCAAAGTTTGCATCTATTCGGGTAACATTGACCGCCAGTCAAGCAAGTTGTTACAAGCAAAGGAAGTGTTTTTGAAAGGAAACTTCAGTACAGGAAATCGATACCACAAGGAAAGCATTAGAACAATAAAGGTAAATGGTGTCTACATTACAAAGAGATGAATGAAAAAAGGCTTTCGAAGGTTAGAAGTATTCTTGTACGTTGAGTTGAGTGTCCTTTCTTCTTCCTTTCATTATACATGAAAGAAACCCAATCTCAATCCTTCATTACAGCCTGCTCGCCACTAAGGCCATCTCCAACCAAAGGGTCTAGAGGACCAGATGGCCAAAAATAGACCGAAAACTGTCTCCAACCGAGGGCTAGGCCAAATGGCTCGTGGGCCTCACTGGACAAAAAAAGGCCAAAGGGCCAACTAGCTGGCCCATCTCAGCCAGCCAGCCAGTCCCAAGCCGGGCCAGAATCTTCATTATTCCTGTCGGTTATAGCTGACAACATTGTACTTATTCCTGTCAGTTATATTCGACATGAATGGTAGGCCAAAATTTCAAATACAACGGCTAGCTGATGTCAGTTACTGTTGGATTCCATTTTTTTTTTTTTTGGGCCAAATTTTTTTTTTTTTTTATAAATTTAAAAAACTCCCTTTTTTCCCTATAAATACCTAAGACATTCCTACACCATTCCATACTATCTCACATCATTATATTTCAATTCTTCATATTATATTGTCTTACATGGATGATAAGAATATGAAAAGGAACACTTCGAATTACACTCCAATGAGTAAGGCCTATTTTGATAGGAAAAAAAAAAGATATTATGACCCGGCGGCAGTTGTTTACCTCTGACTATACTCCTACAATGGGGATGACGAATATGATGTTGATTATGGATATTAAATTTAAATTGCTGTAGTTTTTAAATTTAAGTTAATGTTGTTTTTAAATTTAATTTGTAGTTTTTAATTAGTTTTTAAATTTAAGTTGAAGTTTTTAAATATAAGTTGTAGTTTTTAAATTTAAGTTGTTGTTGTTTTTAAATTTAAGTTGTTGTAGTTTTTAAATTTAAATAATAAACTATGTTTGTCCCCTTGGCCCTCAGTTGGAGACGGCTTTTTGTGAGAGGGCTAAAACGAGCCCTATGGCCCTTTGGCCCTCGGTTGGAGATGGAGGCAAATATGGCCATGTACTGTTCATTAAAATATTAATATCTTTGAGGACCAGATGGCTAAAACAAGCCCTCTGGCCAGCCTTCGATTGGAGATAGCCTAAGAGGAAAGTATGTCCCACTCACTTTCCACATATCAGCATAAATAGTATAGGTCTGTAGTTGCCACTTTACCAATTTAACAACAAAACTAAATATTTTTATATGGAAGGTTTAAGTTGATGCAATTCATAGTGAAATTACTAATAATGAAATCTCATGGCTTATTTTGGAAAGATGCCGAATAAATGTAGTTGATCTTGAATATAGTTTTCTTTTATCATATGGAAATACTTAGAGGACCAGATCAAATAAAGTTAGGCGCATAGTGGTTTGTATCAACCGATTGGGTGCATATGAGTCATGCAAATGGGATTACACTCTTAATTGTTATTTGATTTTAGATAACTTTCTAGTGACATGTGTTTATTAATCTGCAATGGTAATCACAATAAGAAGGTGGATTATGGTAAGTGTGGATACAAATTACGTACACGGTTGATTTGACGAAATTTTACATACAAGAGAACAAACACTGTTAGCTTAATTGGTAAACACCCTAAAAAAGGAGAGAGGATGTCCGCCAAAAGGCCTCCAATGCCTAAGTCAAAAAAGTGGTTTGAGAGAAAAAGAGAACTTGAGAGAGTTTTGAGTAGTAAGTGGTGATTACCGTTTCCTTTGATTGACTTGGTTATTTATAGAGATTTGAACCCTAGCAGGTGGCTAGGAAGGAAGGTTGCAGACCATACTAGGCAGTCCTTGGTGGTGTAGGCCAATCTCCGTAAACTTGCCAACTAGTAGTCCTAAAGATCCTTGTTGGTAAGAGCGTTGACGCGTTAGACATCTAAGGGAAGACTCCGAAGAGTCGACTTTCTGCCACCATTAGACTGGGCATGCCTTGATGATAAGACATATCATGGGCCCAAAACACCTATGATACATTGGTAGCCCAAAGGCTTATTACTCACAAGGCGTCAAATGTCACATTCACTTGAGGTAATATGTGGTCTGCTCACGACGTCAAGGATAAAACTGTAAGAGTGAGCGTATGGTCCACGTATCATTCTCCCGTTGGATGTGGTTAAAGAAAGAGGAGATCAGCATGGAGAAATAAAGGATAAAGAGGAATAGATGAACATTGTCATGCCCCGATCCCAACGTTCAAGATCGACACGTGACACTCGACTGTAGAGGGTGCGAGGAATACAAACAAGATACACAAAGAAATACTCATCTAAATTCACAAATAAAAGTAAATTGGTGGGGTCTCTACCACAAATATACAACAAATGTACAACAAAAACTCATAACCGTCATTAGGGTAACATGCCTGTAGGCTCCAAAAAACAAAGGTCTCAACAAAATACAAGGAAAGATATAGGAAAACCTAATCACTCCTCTGTCTCTGACCTCTTACTGGTACCCCAAGAGCTCCTCGCATCAACTAACACCTGTCACCTGCACAATTACCCCTATGCCGTAGGAATGGTGCATCGAGCAAAGTAACAACCTAGATAACAATAAGAATCATTTAGTTGTAAAGGATAAAACTTAATTAGTCTGTAAGTTTGTTGTGTCCTTTCTGTTTTGCTAGTTATAATTTGTTAGAGTGTGAGTCCACACGTATGCAGAGGTCAAGGCTTTGTGAAAATCCTCTCCAAAGCCATTTCAGTGCATTTTGTATGTTCTCAAGATCAAATAGTAGACATCTGCACAAAGTCACTGCCAAAACCAAGATTTCTTCTTCTTAGACACAAACTATCACTTCGAGTTCCTCAGTTTAGCAGACATCTGCTTCTGCACAAATTAGGGGCTAATAAGAATCATTTAGTTGTAAAGGATAAAAACTGTCTGTAAGTTTGTCGAGATATTTTGTCCTTTCTGTTTTGGTAGTTATAATTTGTTAGAGTGTGGAGTCCACACATGTGCAGAGGTCAAGGCTTTGTATAAATACTCTTGTAATCTTAGCATTCAAGTTATTGAGAAATACAATTCTATTAGATAAGCTGCGAAACTTGTGTGAGTGACAATAATCCAACGTATGTGATAATCATAAAACAAGTCCATCGATCACACAATTTATAAGCAACATTTGTAAAATCATACTTTATAAAATCATAACAATACACTGTAAATTCTGGAGGAGTCACCCAAACATCCGTCGGCCTTTCAAAATCAACCACAAAGGTTTGTAAATTTCTGATTGATAAGTACATTGAAAACTAGAGGTAGAGCGACACAGTTCGGCCAAGGCATACAACTCCTAAGCTTCCCCATTCTAGACCAACTTCAAGGAACCGATCTAGTATAATAATTAATTAACACCTTAAGCAAGTGTTAATATCTTATTCTTATCATGGTTTATCATCATCCCTGAACGCCATTCAGATTTTTTTATTGAAATTTACATCAGCAACACACAGTTACACACCCCGAACAAGCATCAAAGAGTACACACATAAAAGTTCGTATCATAACCAAAATGTCCGACCACAACAGTACAATGATGTTCAGAACCTTGATACGCAAGGAATGGTTCCGTAGAATTCTCTTTTTCTTTATCTTGTCATGCCTGGCACAACAGTTGGAGCTGCAGTAACGCGGCGCCTTCGTCTGTCCATATTGGCCTCCCAACCTTCATTTCCGACAAAACAACGATCGCCCACAATTCCGTCAAACGTATAACAAGAAACAAAGTCAGTCAATGAATTATAAACTGAATGCAAGTTATGCAACTAGCCATGCAACATGTTCATATTATATGCATGGATTTTGTTTTTTAATGATGACATAGCTTGGCAGCTACAAGGGAGGTACTGAAGATGTTTAATAAGGCTCACACATTGACCAAGTCATTGTATTATTCTGCTGGAATTTGGTGTTATATGTATTTTTTATTCAAGCAATGTTCGAATTAGTCTAATCTAAACTACAGGGAGCAGGTTTTGAAACTTGGGTGCAAAGGGAGAAAGCACACTGCTGTAGCCGATTTGGTTAACCCAGGTCTGCAGCCTGAACAATCACTGATGGCCTCTGGACGCCTTCGGAATTCGGATCATGTTCCAATGGCAGAAAACTGCTAGTCGATGGTGGCACAAACTCTGTATTCACAGCCACGGATATATAGGTAGCACACCAAAACAGATATTTGATGTGAGATACTTATAAATTATCAAGTTAGCACAATAGTAAATTTACCTATTCCCATATCGAACCCGCGATTCTTGAGCTCTCTATACTCTTGACAAAGTGCACAAGTAGCACAGCAGAAGTGCACTAGGCAATCCGCACAGGGTGTTTCTTCCAAGTCATATTGAGCTCTCATCTTCGAGCGGTAGGAGCACGAGTACAAGCATGCATTTGCAGTTGTCGAAAGAAGGATACAATAGCACACTCCTCCTGAAGCACAAGCTGCAACACACACCGCCAATAAAAATCAAACAGGAGTCTTAATAAGGATCATATCCGAACTTTATGAGTAGACCTAGCTAGCAATTTTTGAGTCTTACGTGTGGAACCTTGGCTCACAATCTCAGCGATCTGACCGAACGTGATGCAAGGGCAAAAGAAAGTGATCATACCTTCAAAAATTGAATTCGAAATTACTAATCAGGAAAAAACAATAGAAGAAAATAAAACCAGATACACACACATATAGCTGTAATGTTTATATATATTTCACTAACAATTTTCAGGATCGTCACAACAGTGGCAAAGACTAGTGGACCAGTTCCCTCGTGCAGGAACTGCAGGAACAGAATTAGACTGAACAGTGTATATGTAGGGAGGAGCATATGTGGGTACTGAACCTGCAGGACTATTTAGTCCTGGGGCACTTGAGACTGGATTGGGAACATGGGCATGGTGATGGTTGTGATCGGCTGCATATTTCTCATGGTCATGAGGTTCTGTAGGAGTTGGATACATTGGTTTTTGTGGCTAGTTTTTAGATTGCACGTAGAGTAGTCCTAATATATATATATATATATATATATATATATATATATTATAGTAGGCAACCAGCTATACAAATACAACAATTGTCATCATTTGGTGGAAACTTTCATATAGTCCAAAGCCTACATATTTGGTCTGGTTTAAGAATTTAAGATATGATCAACTAATGAAGGATGTTACTGACCTTCTCATTTGAATTTTTTCATTTTGTTTTTTCGGCTTTCCTTATCATCCTACAATGTTTCACATAGATTAGAAACGTCTACTTTCTAAACCACCTTTTAAAGAATAATTTTGTAAAAAATCACCAAACCAAAAAATGGAAATGAGGGAGAAGTTTCAAATGCAAAGGTGCTCATAATCAATTGTGTATATAGATAGGGAGTATTTAATAGGAAAAATGCATAATTACCCTAAAGGCCAGGTCTCCTTTATCAGAGATATTTTTCAGTATGTTTGGAACTCAAGATGATATACCACGTGTCTTCGTATAATTAGTGAGATTCTTGTGTTAAAATATTAATAACATAAAAAATAAAAACTTTCACTACTTATATAATAACATGTAATGTACCACGTATATTACGGTCAGAAGAAAAAATTTCTCATTTATCCAAGCGTAGGAAGTTGTTTAGAATCTTCGTCGGAGACAAGTGGCTTGGAGACAGAGGACACTGGTCGACCACTTTCTTCCGTTGACTTGTTTTAGTTATGTTTATACTCCATAAATATCATTATATAAGCTAGTTTGAATTCAAAGCTGATGTTCCGATATAGGTTGATGTCCGTTATGAACAAGTATGATAAATAGCTAGTTTTGGCTTTTCTCATCTTCCTGCTTAGCTAACTTGACACGCAGTGAAAGAATGTAAAAAATTGTCTTCTATCAGAAATTTAGAAAACTTTAAATTTATACAAAGTATTAAAGTCGTCTCTCTCGTTGTCGATTGTTTTGGAATTAGAACATCAATTTTCTTCATTATATCATAAAAGATTTATTCATGTAATTAATATTCTTAGCTATATGATATTGTTAACATTTTTTTAGTAGACTAATGAAATATAGAATGGGAATCTAGTCGGAAATTGTAAAGTCGTTGTCTTCCTCTTAGGGAAGGACTTGAGCACCTTCTTATAATCCCCTCAATTAATCACTACATGATAGATTAACAATTATATAGCAAGTTGTATCTCATCATTATACAATAGATTAACAATTATTAGGTACAATTATCCTAATAATCCTTCAACGTCAAACAGTATTATATGCAAAACGTGGAGCTTATATTATGATGCACAGTTGATGATTAACTACTGATGAATTAGTTTCGAAACTAAAAAAACAAATTGTCAAATACAATGACATAGTAGCTTCCGGAAACAATGACATAGTATTTAGACAAAAAAACAAATACGACTCCACTGGGGATCGAACCCAGAATCTCTGGTTTCGTAGACCAGCGCCTTATCCATTGGGCCATGGAGTCCCTTTTGACTGCAAAGTCCTTGATTAGTTTATTATATTATTATCAAGTCCGTAGTCATCTAATAATTTTAGGGTTAAGAAATTTAAAAATTTTAAAAAATTAGAAAAAAAAAAATTTCTGGGCCGTTCACCCCCGATCCCCTTCCTCCCTTCTCCCTCCCTTATCTCCTCTGCACCCACCCTCCCCACGTCGTCATCTTCTTCTTCGCCCAGAGCCTGCAAGAATCTTCTTCGCCGCCGACAACTCAGCCACCATCTCCATCCCCGCCTTCCCCTCATCCGAACCCGACTCCTACCCACTTCCTGTCCGATTTTCGCACCACTATTCACCCTCTCCCTGTCCATCGGAGGGATCTTATGCTTCTTCCATGGATTGTTCACCATTGCATATTACGTCTCTGCCAAAGCCACATTCAAAGAAGGGAAACTCAAACCCACCACACCCAGCAACCCAGCTGGACCTCCTCCAGCTTAATCACTTAATTTTTTTTATTTATAATTCAAGCACTTTCCAAATTTGAAATTCATTAATTTTGTGTTTACTATTTGTAAAATCAAATTTAAATTATAATGAATAACAGATTGGAGTTGAAGTTTCTTATCAATCGCCAAGAACTTCTCAAATTTCCCAAAACCCCAATTCGAAATTCATGTCAATTTCGTATCTTGATTTGCAATTATTAAGTTTAAAATTCTCAAGCAGAGATCGAATATAACGAACAAGAAATTCGACCCAGAATTTCGTTTCTTTATATTCATCAAACCAAAAAGCAATCCAAAAATTGCTCAGTTTCTAACCTCTCTAAACCACACTACTTTCCATTTCTTGCATTTGTGTTATCTCTTTTTCAGAAGCTAAGCATCTTTGTGGGTTGGGCTCGGGTTCAATAGTGGCGCGAAATCGGACAGGAAGTGAGCAAATTGGGAGAGGGTGAATTGGAACTGGAAGTGGGTAGGAGTCGGGTTCGGAGGAGGGGAATGCGGGGATGGAGATGGTGGCTGAGTTGTCGGCGGCGAAGAAGATTCTTGCGGGATCTGGGCGAAGAAGAAGATGACGACGTGGGGATGGGTTGCAGACGTGGGGAGGGTGGGTGCGGATGAGTGGGTGCAGAGGAGATAAGGGAAGGAGGGGGTGAACGGCCCATAGGATTTTTTTTTTCTATTTTTTTTAATTTTTAATTTTTTAATATTCACGTGGGCCCATAATGACACGTGGTGTCCAGTCATTGTCCACTTGAACTCTACGTACGTTTGACTTAACAGCAACCTGGATGTATGAGGCTGTCCTAAAATTATGACTTTAGGTACCATTTTGGGATGAAAAAAATTTCATGTACCAAATGTTGAAAACCAAGAAAATTCAAGGTAGTAAACTGAAATTAACCCATAATTTTATTTAATTGTTAAGACAAACCTAACATCAAACTCGCCCAATAAAACTGGCCCAAGCAATGAGTTCTCGATTTTGCTGTGACGGCAAACCTTGCCCCATTTATTTGGTTCGTTTCACTTCAAAATGAAGAGATGGAAAATCTTTTGTACAACCAGGATTAATCCAACTTTAAAAAATCTAAAAAAAATTATCAAAATTTAAAAAAACTTACAATGTTCACACTTTTAAAAATCTTACAAAGTTCAACACAATTGCAAATTAAACATTTAAAAATACCCAAAAGTCTACATCGATAATGATCTGTAGGAATAAGAAGAAGAAAACATTAAAAAAAAAGTCCATAATTGTCGTTACTCTTGCCCTTCTTCCTCTAAACAGGTAGACTTTCACAAAAACAATTACTACTTAAAATGGATAGTAAAAATAAGGAGAAATTAGGTTTTCATCCTTCTTTTTGCTACTCCTTTGATTAAAACCTTATTCATTTTCATTTTTTGATCAAGGTCCTTGGTATTAATAACATAATTAATTATTTCAATAATAAAATATTTTTTATTTCTAAATATATTCATTTAATGTTAAAAAATTTACAATTAGTATATTTATATTTATGGCTAAATTTTTTATCATATATTTTTATTTTTAGTTTGTACCCATTTTTAATTTGCAACCCTTTTTTAATTTGTACCAATTTTCTTTTTAGTTTTAATTTGTACCCATATATTAATTTCTTTTTGTGCCCATAATTTATAAAGTTTTATTTGTATTTGTACCCATATTTATTTATTTATTTGTACCCATTTTTAATTTTGCTAAATGTACCCATGCTAATTATATATACCATTCATGTAATTTTTTTCAAATTTTTAATCTGAAAATGTACTCATTCTTTGTCACAGCCCGTCCCGGAATTATTTTATCGAGGACGTGAAATGACGGGATTGCCCTAAAGGTTGCTAAGGTGTGTGACATTTATATTTCGTTTTTATGTCATATTCCTAAGTTTTGGAAAATAATTGGAAATTATTGTGTTTTATTATTTTGTATGGTTAGGGTTGTAGAGGATCACACATACCTAACCTACCCTCACTCTCTCTTTCCCGTGGACACACACTCTCTCTCTCTCCCCTCTCGGTTTTTCACCTTCCCGTGCACTGTGCACGTACGGACAAAGTTGGAACTCATCCATTTCTTCACTGATCGACGTCCAAAAGGTAAGTTTCTTGATCCTTACACTCCCCTGAGTATTTTGGTACCAATTTTGGAACTTGTAACCCTCGAATTAGCCGTGAAACCCTAACCCCAAAAATGTGCAATGTTCATGCACACGTAAAAACTTGCATTTCAGGGTATTTCAAGCTCACAGTGAGCTTAAGGAGGTCCTCACGAGCCTCGGGGTACTTCGTTGGTAGAGTTTGGACGTCGGAGGACCGAGATCGAAGGTTTCTAAAGTTTGCCGAGCTATCGAGCTTTCTCAGGTAAAATCTAGTGATTTTCAAGCCTTGAAACTTGTTTAGATGTGTTCTACATGCTTAGAGCTTCATTTTGGTACCAATTTCATGAAAAATGGTTGAAAAATGAGTGAGAAACCATAGTTGGAAAAATTACCCAAAAATCGGCGAACTCACCGGCGGCTGGCGAGTCGCCGGAGAAGAAGACGGAATATTCCGTCAGTTTGGACGGAATATTCCTGATGCCGTTAGTTAAATCTAACGGATGCCGTTAGAAGTTAACAGAATATTCCTGACATCATTTGGTCTACCGTCCGTGTGCCTGGCACGTGACCGCACGTGGAGGCGCGTAGGTCCGTGCCATTCCTGGCGCGTGGGGACGCGTGACTGGTCCAAAAATTATTTTCAAAATATGGGGATGTTTATGAGGTTGTGTAGATCATGTTGGTATATTCAAACACCCCAATTGAGCATCGTATGAGAAGTTATTTCGTATTGTTGGTTATGTGCTTTAAATAACGTTATTATAGTTGTTTCGCATATAGGTGAGACCCATCCCGAGGACGAGCGCAATCAAAGGCGTCACGGGGGTTATGACCCTTTGACATACCAATGAGTGGGCAGTTGTTTTCTTTATATACCTATATACTTACTGATTTTCCCAGAAATTGAATTTAATTGAAAGTATGTTTTAAAATGCCATGCATAGAATTGATGTGAATTATATGAATTGATATATGATGCATATGTATGAAATGGTGCGGTGGACGCACAGGTAAGTATCAGGTAAGTTATATTGTGTTGATGATATGATTTGTGTTGAGAGCTCATAACCTGCACCACCGGTGTTAGTGCTTATTATGTTATTCACCTCCCGCACCGCACGCTCCCTTGGATCCAAGTAGGTGTAAGTCCTGTCGTACAGACCATTTTTGTGGTTCCGACTCGTAGGTGACCTGCGATACGTCGCACAGCTGTTTGATGAGAATTGCACTAGAGCGTATTATTACACCAAGTCCTGTCGTACAGACCACTTTTGTGGTTCCGACTCGTGTGCAGGCATAGGTATTGAGCTATATGATTAGCCGTACAGGACCACTGCAGGGTCTCCGGCTGATTTATTATTCTACCTAATATATATATTTGCATATCCTCACTATGTTTTGATGCATATGGCATGTCATACTTTCATATTATGGATTTTGAACGATGATTTGTGGAAATGTTGAGATATATATGTTATATGCTATTTTCTGGGAAAGTATATAGGTTTTACAGTGAGGGGTTATATATGTTGATAAAGGAAATGTTTTGAAAGCTTTGTTTTACTGACCCACTCATCTTTGTTTTACGCCCCTCTATGTTATAGTTAGGAGTGTTTGGTGGCTCACGAGGATTCCCACGGCTGTTCTGACAGACTTTACACATGTAGGACTCACCCTCGGGTGTTGTAATTTAGTAATTGTCCTACTTGACTGCATTTAGAATCTTATGCTCTGATTGTGTGTATTTCACACTTAAATTCTCGCTAGCATGTCATTTGGATAGCACTGCTAGTATTCGGCTTTTAGTCATTCATAATTCTCTTATCTTATCGCTTCCGCATTGCGTTATGGTTACGTCACGTTAGTGATGGGCAGCACGCCCTGATTTTCAGGTCGGGGTGTGTCATTCTTAAATATACCAATTTGTAATATGTAAAATGTACCATTTTTTTAATATAAAATCTATTCAATTTTTTTCTAATCCATTTTTAAATTTATATGGGTACTTTTTTTTTGATTTGAGAATGTATCCATGTTAAGTTTAATCAAAGAAATTTACTAATTTTATTAAGCCTAATATCTTTTTTTTTTTTTTTTTTTTTTTGTGATTTTGAAGAATGTACCCATGTTTTGATACAATAATTTTTTGGTTAATTTTGATGAATGTACCCGTGTCACACACACACAATAGTATATTTATATTTTAATATTGTTAATCCCACAAATTATGGTTTTTTATTTAAAATCTCATTAATATAAACAGCTATAAATTTCAATTTTTAATTTAAAAAAATATAGTAACGTACATAGAAATAAATTTTAGGGATTTGCATCAAAAATTGAAAACCAACAAAGTTTCAATCAAAGAATATTCATAACTAGAAACCGCATCCAAAATCTTCCTAAAAATAATTTCATTACTCTTACTCTCCATTTTTTATTGTCCTCCACCTCCACTAACAGGTGAAGATGCTCTAACGGAACTCAATTTTCAATTTTGTTTGGACAATGAGTTATAAAATCCTCCCGCTCTTTGACTACCCATTTTAGCTGCCCAAAACCTTTTACCGCCAAAACGCAACAATTCAAATAAAATCACTTTCTCTGCGTTTCCCAGAAGTCTCTCGCACACTCGGACGCTCGCACTAATGGAGGACGAAGACGAAGTTCTCTCAATCTCCGACGCCTCCGGTTCATCCGATTCCTCCTCCGAATCCAGCGAGGGGTACTCGGCTGACCAAGAAGAGCTAGACCATGAAGAAGAAGAAGAAGACCGCCAAAAAGACTTCGTGGTGGTCGAGAATAGTCGAAAACCCATAGACCCTCCTCGGCCCTCTGCCGAAGATCGGAAATTAAAGAACGTCGATGCTCTCGTCAGGTACCGCTGATTTCTATATTCAATTTTATTTTTGCTGAAGAACAAAGATTTCAAATTCCAATTTTCCACAGCTGAAGCGTCACCTAGGGTTTGTCTTTGTATGGATTTTGCGTTCCTGTTTGGTTGCTAAGAAAATAGTGGAGGATAAAAGAAAAACCAATTGTTTGAATCATTGAGTTCGGATGGGTTTGCTTTCTAAGAAATGATATTGCCTTTTTTGGGTATATAGTGGGGGATTAAAGAAATGATATCGCTTGATTAAGCTGTTTGGTGCTGTTATTCTTACTTAAGGTTCTTGGAATCCGAGCTCTCAAAACGCTCTGAGCGTTCAATTTATGAAGTTTCATTGTGCAATCATATATAGGAACTGGAAACCCTTTAGGTTGAATTGTTGGTATAAGTGTTTTCTAATCCCAAGTTTTGTATTTGAACTGCAATTTGGGGTAAAATGATTCTCTATCAGAGGTAACCTTGTCGTGAAAAGGCAGCCACTGCTTCCTCGAGTTCTCTCAGTGACGGAAGGAGCAGCAGTTTGTAGGAAACCCTTTAAACCTCCATGCTCTATTGGCTATGAGGATGGAACTGATCAGCTCGCACGTCGTCTCTGTGCACGTAGACGATTTGTTCCCTGGGGCTCATCAACTGCGGCATTCATTCCACATATTAATATGTATTTGAGTATAGAAAATGAGGCTGAGAAAGATCCAGTGGAAAAGAGTGTGACACTACCTACCGGAATTGATCCTTTGGTCTTGTGGCAATCTGAAGAATTCGAAATTGGGGCTTCTAATATGGTGCAGATAGTAGTGGACCCAGTGCTTGTTCGTTTCCTTCGACCACATCAAAGGTTTTTCTCTCGTTATTAAAACTGATTTACTTTGTTTTGGTAAATTTTTAATAGCAATGCTCACCATTTGCTATGCATCCATCGAATTTGAGAAAAGTTTCTAATATGCTTTAATGTTTTCATTGGCTGCTGTTGTGTAAAATTGATGAGATGAAGTTTTAATGCAGAGAAGGCGTTCAGTTTATGTTTGAATGCGTTTCAGGGTTAAATAGTGCATCAAATATATATGGATGCATTCTGGCAGATGATATGGGGTAATTCTCTATCTTCATCCTTCTCTCTCTCTCTCTCTCTCTCTCTCTCGCTGAATTCTATGCAATTATATCAGCAGATTTTCTTTTACATTATTATGTATAGGGGATCATGTATTCAGGTTTGTTCTTAATCTTGGTACTTTTGCAGTTTGGGAAAGACATTGCAGTCTATCACATTACTATATACTCTTCTATGTCAAGGGTTTGATGGGAAACCAATGGTTAAAAAGGCCATTATAGTCACCCCTACCAGTCTTGTGAGCAACTGGGAGGCTGAGATAAAGAAGTGGGTTGGAGAAAGAGTTAATCTTATTGCCCTTTGTGAAAGTACCAGAGATGATGTTGTTTCTGGAATTGATCGGTTCACAAGTCCTCGCGGCCGTTTACAGGTAGAATTGCATAACTGGTCTGACATTTATCTTTGAACAATGAACTTACTGTTGGTATATGGTCCAGCCCATGATGAATGTTCTAGATTATTCTAGTAAGCAAGTGAGGTGGCTGGAGCATGCTAGACAATTCTAGCATGTTATTAAGTTGATGGAAGAAGCTAGAAAGCACTAGTTTCCTTGGTTGCAAATGGAAAGATCTAGAAGCTACAATTTTGTGGCTAGTATAGAATTATCTAAGTTAGAGGTTGGTAGAATATTCTAGAAACTAGAAACTAGTTCTAGTTTGTAGAAGGAACTAGAAACTAGTAGAATGCCAAGTCCTCACCTATAAATATGGGTGTAGTGCAACCAATCAAGAAACGAAGTGAGTAGCAAAGGATCAAGTCCAAAGCTAGAGTTCCACTCCAAGAGTGAGAGTGAGAGTGTTCCACTACACATTGTGTGAGTGAAGTTTAGTGTGAGAGAAAGTGTTGTTATACTTTCTTGTATCCATCAAGCCTTGTCTTTGGCTTGGTAAGACTACTCTTGTTGTACTCATTATTTTCATATAGTGAAGATTGATCGTTGTTCCGTGGACGTAGGCATAAATTGCCGAACCACGTAAATTCTTGGTGTCTATTTTCTACTTTACTTTGTGCATTCTCTATCTTGTAGTACCGTCATTCCTAACAAGTGGTATCAGAGCCCGGTTGGCTCGTACTACCAGATGGAAGGAAGTGGCACTATGATCAAACTCACCAACTCCAATTGGGTAACATGGAAGCCAAGGATGGAGGACATTCTCTATTGCAAGGATCTGCATGAGCCAATTGAAGGAGATGCCGCTAAGCCTGAGAGCATGTCCGATGCCGAGTGGAAAAAGATGAATCGCAAGGCAATTGGCACAATTAGACAATGGGTGGACGATAGTGTTTTTCACCATGTGTCTAAGGAAATCAATGCTCGCGAGTTTTGGACAAAGCTTGAGTCCTTATTCGAGAAGAAGACCCCAACTAAGAAAGCCTTCTTGATCAAAGAGCTCATCAATGTGAAACACAAGGATGGTTTAAGTGCAACAGAACACTTGAACAATTTCCAGAATATCATCAACCAATTGGCTACTATGAACATGACGATTGAGGATGAGCTGCAAGCGCTCTTGTTACTTGGATCCTTGCCAGACAGTTGGGAGACCTTTGTGGTGAGTATAAGTAACTCTGCTTCTAATGGTGTTCTTACTCTTGATAATGTTAAAAATAGCATGCTCAATGAAGAAACGAGGAGAAAGACTTCTAGTACAGATAGCAGCCAAGTATTTGTCACAGAGAATCGCGGAAGAAGCAAGAGTAGAGGGCCTAGAGGTCATGGCAGAAGTCCTAGCCGTTCCAAGTCAAGGTTTAGGGGTGCATGCCACCATTGTGGCAAAGAAGGCCATATGAAGAAAAATTGTCGAGTTTGGAAAAGAGAGCAAAAGGAAGGAAATAATCAGAAGAAAGATGATACGGGCAATACCACCGCAGTCCTATGTGGTGATGTACCAGAAATATTGTCTGTTGGTGAATGTTTGCATATGGGTGATTCTGACAGAGACATTGAATGGATCTTTGACAATGGAGCTTCCTTCCATGCTACATCCAAACGGGAGTTCTTCAGCACATACAAAGAATGTGACTTTGGCATAGTGAAAATGGGGAATGAAAATTATTCCAAAATTATTGGAATTGGTGATATTTGCCTAAGAACTAATCTCGGCTGCCAGTTGATGTTGAAAGATGTGAGACATATTCCTGATATACGTCTCAATCTGATATCCATCGGTACCCTTGATCGACAAGGTTATTATCACCATATTGGCGAAGGAAAATTGAAGCTTACTAAAGGCCTAATGGTGGTAGCAAGAGCACGACTTTGTTGTACATTGTACCGGTCAAATGCCAAGGTTTTGAAAGGTGAGTTGAATGCTGTGGAGGACTCATCTTTAGACTTGTGGCATAAAAGGCTAGGCCACATGAGTGAGAAAGGCCTACAAGTTCTGGCAAAGAAGTCTCACATTCCATTTGCCAAAGGTACGTCGTTAAACTTTTGTGAGCACTGTTTATTCGGAAAACAAAGAAGAGTTAGTTTTTCTGTTCCATCTACAAAGAAGGGAAATCTGTTAGATCTTGTTTATTCAGATGTGTGTGGTCCCATGGAAGTTGAGTCACTTGGAAGAAATAAATATTTTGTTACTTATATTGATGATGCTTCACGAAGGGTCTGGGTGTTTTTGTTGAAATCCAAAGACCAGGTGTTTCAAACATTCCAGGAGTTCCATGCCATGGTGGAGAGGGAAACTGGAAAACCTCTCAAGTGCCTTCGTAGCGACAACGGCGGCGAGTACACATCTCACCAGTTTAGAGAGTATTGTGCGAAACATGGCATACGTCATGAGAAGACAGTTCCTGGAACTCCACAACATAACGGTGCTGCTGAAAGAATGAACCGAACCATCATGGAGAAAGTCAGGTGTATGCTGAGGATTGCAAAGTTGTCTAAGCAGTTCTGGGGTGAAGCTGTAAGGACAGCCTGCTATTTAATCAACCGATCTCCATCAGTACCATTGGGTCTTGATGTTCCAGAGAGAGTATGGACTGGTAATGATGTGTCTTACTCTCATCTGAAGGTGTTTGGTTGTAAAGCTTTTGTGCATGTACCCAAAGAGCAGAGATCGAAGTTAGACTACAAAGCTACATTGTGCATCTTTCTTGGTTATGGCGGTGAAGATTTTGGTTACAAATTATGGGACCCATACCAGAAGAAGTTTATAAGAAGCAGAGATGTGATCTTTTATGAAGATCAAACAATTGGGGATACGGATAAAGAGGCTCAGCCAGATGGCGCAGTCAGAAGAGTTGATCCATTAGCTTCAGATGAAGAAAGTCACGGTGACATCCCTGAAGCAGCTGCCAATGAAGTGCCTGCAGAACCAGATAATGCTGATCAGGGGGAGCCTGATCAAGATGAGCCAGACCATGAAATTGCTGATCAGGGGGAGCCTGAAGAGCAGATTCAAGGGGAACCCAATCAGGGGGAGCCTCCAACCCCGCAAGAGAATGAAGATCAGGTCAGAAGATCCAGCAGAAGTCGAAGACCGTCTACCAAGTATTCTTCATTAGAGTATATCATGTTGACTAATTATGGAGAGCCCAAAACTTATGAGGAGGCCAGAGCTCATAACGACAGTGACAGATGGATGAAGGCTGCTGGGATGGACTCCAGGTAACTTGGAGTCATGATCGGAATTCCTCCCTCATGGACTGGAGGGGGAGATTGTTGGTATATGGTCCAGCCCATGATGAATGTTCTAGATTATTCTAGTAAGCAAGTGAGGTGGCTGGAGCATGCTAGACAATTCTAGCATGTTATTAAGTTGATGGAAGAAGCTAGAAAACACTAGTTTCCTTGGTTGCAAATGGAAAGATCTAGAAGCTACAATTTTGTGGCTAGTCTAGAATTATCTAAGTTAGAGGTTGGTAGAATATTCTAGAAACTAGAAACTAGTTCTAGTTTGTAGAAGGAACTAGAAACTAGTAGAATGCCAAGCCCTCACCTATAAATATGGGTGTAGTGCAACCAATCAAGAAACAAAGTGAGTAGCAAAGGATCAAGTCCAAAGCTAGAGTTCCACTCCAAGAGAGAGAGTGAGAGTGTTCCACTACACATTGTGTGAGTGAAGTTTAGTGTGAGAGAAAGTGTTGTTATACTTTCTTGTATCCATCAAGCCTTGTCTTTGGCTTGGTAAGACTACTCTTGTTGTACTCATTATTTTCATATAGTGAAGATTGATCGTTGTTCTGTGGACATAGGCATAAATTGCCGAACCACGTAAATTCTTGATGTCTATTTTCTACTTTACTTTGTGCATTCTCTATCTTGTAGTACCGTCATTCCTAACACTTACAGTCACTACAAATCAGGTACTGATTGTTTCATACGAGACATTTCGGATGCATTCTGCAAAATTTAGCCAAAGCGAGTCCTGTGACCTTCTCATATGTGATGAGGCTCACCGTCTGAAGAATGATCAGACAATGACGAATCGGGTATGACGTATACAATTCTGTTTTCCATTATGATTATTATTTTTTTACCTCTATACATAACACCCCACCAACACCCCCCCTGCCCAAAACTATTCCTGAACATTCTATCAGGCTTTGGCTGCTCTTTCATGTAAGCGGCGTATTCTGTTGTCGGGAACTCCAATGCAGGTAGGGTGCAATTGTGCATGCTGTCTTACGATTCCAAACTGTTGTCTAATTTCTCTTTTCGTCTGCACCATTGCAGAATGACCTAGAAGAGTTCTTTGCCATGGTCAATTTTACTAATCCGGGAATCTTAGGTGATGCTGCATATTTTCGCCGCTACTATGAGGTGAGCTGATGGCTTTACATTTCATGTCTGACCACTGACCTTTAGAATGAATCTACATCACCAAGTTTATTGGCTGCCTTATAGTTTCTCTTTTTCCTTTTTCTTTTCTGCTTCTCCCTTTGTAAATAACTAAATATGCCAAGCTCAGAAACCATTAAGTTGGGCCTCTTTCTGGTAATATCATTTCAGTGACATAATTCTTATGAGGATCATCTCATTCTTATACTTGAAATATACCAAAATATAATATTTTATGAATTACTTTCTTCTTTTCTCGCTGTTGCCATGAATTTTATGAACTGTTACATATATGTTTTGTGAAGGCACCTATTATTTGTGGAAGAGAACCTAATGCCTCTGAAGAAGAGAGGAAGCTAAGTGTTGAGCGATCAGCTGAACTAAGTGGAAAAGTTAATCAGGTTAGATTTCCTTGTTGACACGATAGCTATAGACATAACCCTTATCCAGGCTTTGTTTTATAAGTTGTACCAACAGCTTTCACTGACCGTTGGAGTTGTGAAAGGCTAACTAATATATGAAATCAGCATTTCTCTTCTATTTTGACGTAAATAATCTTTTTTCATGATTAATGAGTAATGATTAACAAACCTTTTCAGTTTATATTGCGGAGGACTAATGCACTACTATCAAATCACCTTCCACCAAAGGTATGCCACTAATGTTAGAAGAAGTTAAATATATGTGTATACTTTCATTAAAAAGATTATATATATATATATATATATATATATATATATATATATGCATAATTAATTGTCCCTTACTTGAAGTTTCGTGTACAAACTTAACTTTCTACTCTTCATCTGAGTTTTGTAACCTATATGGTCGGGTAGGGTAGATGAATCTTCACACATTTTGGAAAGTCAATTCTAGTTGACTTATAAGCAGAATAGAAAAATCTTTTGTTAGCGTGACTTAAAGGTACTTTTGGCAGGACCGAGTATTTCTGGATTTACATTTGGATGTCTAGAAAGTTACTTAGGCTATCTATTATTACTTTCATTACATTATGGAACTTTAGAGAATTCTACTGCAGTGAATGGTTCTCTTGTTTTCAGTTGCAGCTTGCTCTAATATAGGCAGTCAAAGTTCAAATGTCTTGCCTCAGACAGGATGACATAAAAAAATGTCTATTTTTGTTACAGAAGTTGCAAAAGTAATTCTGCATTTCAATGTCTTGTTTTCCCCTTGCAGATAATTGAAGTTGTTTGTTGCAAGTTGACTCCTCTCCAAATAGACATATACAACCATTTCATACATTCCAAAAATGTGAGTTCTCATTCTTATCGAGCCATCAAGCAGTTCCTGAAAGATGCAGAACTTTTGGAGTTAGCGAAAAGACTGTCTGACAGGATATGGTTTTTACTCTGTTTTTCTCAAACACAGGTTAAACGAGCAATTTCTGAAGACAAGAAGCAATCAAAGATTTTGGCTTATATTACAGCTCTTAAGAAGCTATGCAATCATCCAAAGGTATGGCATATATGTAAACACACTTACACTGACACATATGCATGCAAACACATAATTCATCGATATGTTTTTCTGTCAATATTATGTTTGGACCTATTCTGAGGATACATGGTAACATTTTTTAAATAGCCCTTATTTTTTCTTCTAAAGAAATCTTTGCTATCTCTTATAAGAAGAAACCACATCTCCCAATAGAAAAATAAAATTCACACCCTAAGATACCAGGGAGGAGGAAGAAGGCCAAAGTTTTATGGGGATGCATAGTATTGGCCTTTTTGGGACAGTTTGGCTGCAAAGAAACAAGAGGATTTTTGAAGATGTTGCCGGTGGTGGGGCAGATATTTTATGGGAAAAACTCCATTCGAGTCTCGTCATCTTTATGGGCTTCAGTCTCTACCAAGGTATTAAATATCGGTAATATCGGAAATATCGGTAGTCTGAAAACACGGAAATATCGATGGAAATATCGGGATAATATCGATATCGATAAAAATTATATGGAAACCACGGAAATTGTAAGAAAAACTTGGAAATTTTTATTGAAACTTTGCAGGATGTTTATTTAGTCAATTATCTATTAGTTTATCACAAAAAATTGAAAGGAAATGCATTGCATGATGGATTTAACATTATCAAGTTGATTATATGGCGAGCTGACAAACATTGTGAGTGTAGAAAATATGTAGTAATTAATGAAAGAAGTTTAAACACATCATAATCATTTATATATAATGAATTAGTTGGTAAAAGTAATGTAAAGGCTGTAAAAGTAAGCATATTTTTTGGTTCTTTTCTTACAAAATTTTTGGTCTTCACGTGTTTTGGTTCCTCTCTTACAGAATATTTGGTCTTCACGTGGAGAATATTTGGTCTTCTTTAACAGAATATTTTTTTGTTTTTCTCTGACAGACATACAAAAAATCGTACACACGCAAACACACACACACAGAGAAAAAACCGTACACACACACACACACAAAACCATGTGCCAAAACCATGTGTGACCATGTGCCACAGACGCGCAGGCACGCACGCACGCAGTCTCTCAATCATTCCACTCCACACATACCCACCCGCCCGCCCGCCCTCTCCTTTCTTCTTCTCCACTCCCCATTACTGCCCAGGATCCCTTCTTCCCCCCACCTTTCTCTCCCGATTCCCAGGTTCCCATCCCCCCCCTCCCAAAACACCTCGGACGGCGTCCATTGTTGTTGCCTAGATTCTTGTTCCCCCGTCCTTGCACCCCGGCTGTTGCCCAGATTCCCCCCCAGATTCTTCTTCCCCCGCCCCCCCTCTCCAGATTCTTCCTTCCCCTCGGATTCTTCCACCCCCCCCGGCGTTCACGTCGCCCTTCCCCCCCCTTCCTTTCCCCCGCGCCGCCGCTCACGTTCCCTTCCCAAAACGCCTTCCTCTGCTCGAAGCCCCTTCTCGCCCCCCCAACACACACAGCTCCCCTGTTCTTCCCCCAACTTCTGTGTTCCCTTCTCCTTTCAAAATATCGCGATAATTTCGAAAATATCGTGATATTATCGATATTATCGATATTATCGATAATATCGCGATATTTTGACGAAAACCAGTTGGATAGTCATTAAAATATCGGTACCGTGAAAAACCGATAATATCGGCGATATTTCGCCGATATTATCGGCATTTTGTTCCTTGGTCTATTATTTGGTTGGACTGGAAAGCTGTTATAATTTTAATTGTATGGTCTGTTTATGTTGTAGTGCCTTAGAATATTATTTCTATGATTTTTATTTTTACTGTTGCCGTCCAAGTTGTGGCCATCTTGTCCACTCGTGTATTTTTATTGTTTTCTGCACTAAAATTTGTTTCTTTTTGAAAAAAAAATGCATACGCTTTACGATATCAGAATTCAGAAGACATAGGCCTTCATGGGTTTTATATTTTATGGTTTATAAATTTTCTATTACATTATCATCCTGATGCATCTTTTTTTTTACCTCGGGTACCTTCCCATGTTAGTTATTCTACTTTGAGTTGCTTTCATCCTCATGAAATTTGTTCATTGTAGCTCATCTATGATACTATAAGAAGTGGAAGTCCAGGAACTTCAGGTTTTGAGGACTGTATTCGCTTTTTCCCTCCAGATATGTTCTCTGGAAGGTATGCATTCCTGTTGTACTTTATTCTTATTTTTCATATCTAATAATATTCCAACACTCAACACTTACAGTCTAATACCATTGATTTCTTATGTTCTTAGATCTGGATCATGGACTGGCGGGGATGGGGCTTGGGTTGAACTGTCTGGAAAAATGCATGTTTTAGCTCAGTTACTGGCCCATTTACGTAAGAAGACTGATGACCGTATTGTCCTTGTCTCAAACTATACGCAGGTAAACATTGATCCTAGATTACATATGTATGTATGTGTATATATGTTACTGGATGCTTGTTCTTTCTTGTGTTAAGGCAGCACATGGTTTTCACAAATAAATCATTCTTGGCACCAGTCAGGATTCCTTTACTGTTATAAAATTACATTATAGCTAATCAGGGACAAGTTTTTATTTTTATTATTTCTTTTGTGATTTACTTCCTAATATCTTAATTTTGAATGATCTTGAAGTTGGCAGAGTTTTCATTTTATTTAGGCCATTGATTCGAGTTGATGGCTCATGTTTACCCTTTCCAAACCATATGTGCTTATTTTGGAAACTGAGTTACTTATGAGTAATTGCTTGGATTATTGACCATGGAAGAGGAAAATGCATCTGATGTTATTAAGAAAAAGAGAGGTGTAATGCTACTTTATCACTGCATTGGTGTATCATATGCAAAGACAAAGAGGCTTATAAGTATTCATAATCTCCTCCTTCATTGTCATGTTGCTTTGAGATTCTGGCATAAGGTATTTCTTGGGGCAAACTTGAATGGGTGATTTATTCTTCCAGTGCATGTTTATTTCATGAGAATGTCTGTGCGTTAAAGACATTCCATTCTTCATGTCAATTGAGGGAGATGATTCTCAAGTCACTCTTACTCCTAATTGTCATTTGTTGTTACTTGTTCGTTATATTATTAGTCAGATCCTATAGGTTATATAGTACCTTCAGTTGATTGCTTGTTCACTGCTGTCGCATTCGTCCATGGTTTGTAAAATAATATTCTTCAATTTCTCATGTAGGAAAAAGACATATCTGATTTCACTCTAGCATTAACTGCCACAATTTCCTTGTGGAAGAAACTAGGTTTCTGCAGCCTACCTTCTTGTAATTTAGTTCAATTGTTATGTACCAGACACTGGACCTTTTTGCGCAATTGTGTCGAGAAAGAAGATACCCATATTTGAGGCTTGACGGAACCACATCTATCAGTAAAAGACAGAAATTAGTAAACCATTTCAATGACCCCTCAAAGGTATATAGCTATAACATTTGTAATTATACGGGCAATATACACTCTTGTAGTTTCTTTATGCTTCTCTACGCTCTGTTTGGGCATATATATTTCGATAAACAAATAAACACTCAACTTTTTGCAGGATGAATTTGTATTTCTCTTAAGCAGCAAGGCTGGTGGTTGTGGTCTTAATTTAATAGGTGGAAATCGGCTAGTTTTGTTTGATCCTGACTGGAATCCTGCCAACGACAAACAAGTAAGTGCGTAGGTCAAGTGCTTTGTGCACAGCTGAAAAGAGATCATAAAATATGCACATTCTTCGTATAATATTCTTATCGTTTTAGCTTTTTTTTTCTTTCTTTCTTATTCCATAAATAGGCTGCTGCAAGAGTTTGGAGGGATGGGCAAAAGAAGAGAGTATACATTTACAGATTTTTGAGTACTGGAACAATTGAAGAAAAGGTTTTGATTTGGCAGAAATCGAGTTGTCATAATCACTTTTAATTGTTTCCTTCTGCATCTGTATGATTTATGCAATCAGTTCTATCAATTTCATGCTAATAAACCAAACTTGTATTCTGCAGGTGTACCAGCGCCAGATGTCAAAAGAAGGGCTTCAAAAGGTTATTCAGCACGAACAAACAGATAACCCGAAGGCACAGGTTTGAAATTGCACATCTTTCTATCTTCATGATTGGTGTTCTCCTTTAAGTGCATGCTATACAACAGTTCTTTTGTTCCAGGGAAACCTTCTTTCAACAGAAGACCTGCGTGATCTATTCACATTTCATGAGAATGTGAGGTAATGCCTATCATGTCCTTGACCGTTGTATTATCATTTGTGTATCTTCTATGTATGATTTTCATGCCCTGAGAATTCCATTTTCCTGTGGATGGGTTTTATTAATCATGTATGTAGGTCTGAAGTGCATGAGAAGATGAACTGCATCCGTTGCCAAAATACCAATGATACACCTCAGACCACAGCCGAGGGAGATGCAAACGAATCAACCAATCAAAATGGTCAGTCTGGGCAAGTAATATCTGATATAGGCGGATTTGCAGAACGTGCTGGATGCTTCCATGAATTAAAGAGCTCGGAGAAGCAGGTTGGCCACATCTATTTATGAGATGTCATAGATGCTCGTAGCCTTTAACTTATGCTTTTGTAACTCTATAGAGACATTTTCTTTTCAGGTAGGGACACCTCTAGAAGAAGATCTAAGTAATTGGGGGCACCATTTCTCCCCAACTTCAGTACCTGATTCTATTCTCCAAGCTTCAGCTGGAGATGAGGTATGAATACTTTGTTCTTCGTTAAATTGTTTTTGTTATCTTCATTTTTCGATATTTCAGAGAACAAAAACCAATTTCACACACTGCTATCCATTAGCGGAAGTAATGATACATAATTATTTTCAGGTCACATTTGTGTTTACAAACCAAGTGGATGGGAAGCTTGTACCAATTGAATCAAAAGTAAGCCCAAAGATTCAGGAACAAGAAGGAAAAGACAACCGTCCCAGATCAAAACAAAACCTGAACCACAAATCCATGCCATTGTCTTGGCAAAGAAAACCGCTCGAATCTGTTTCCAGAAACACATCTGCCCCTTTCAAGCCCTCAGAAAAGTCCACCCTGAAATCAGTAAAAACTTCTTTGAAGGGTTCAGTGCATGTTGCATCAACGCCTAAACTGTCTCTTCAAAATCGATTGCCCCAGAAAAGATCGTCTCCTGATTCTGTGGAACACGACGACCATTTTGCGTGAATTTTGTTTTTGGCTTTTATAAGGTGATTAGTGGCATTAGTGGCATTGACTTTCATTATAATACAGTATTTAATATTATAATAATTGTCAAAAATAATAATGTAGAGGTAAACATTGTTCTTTTGTAAAATATGTGAATATATACTTGCCATTTAAAAACCTCATTAAATTGGCATCGATTTCTATGCTTTGAAAGAAAAAAAATCACTTTTTTCAGAAGCATGGTCCATCATACTTCTTTTCTACTGTCATTGATGGTATTTTTTAAAAAAGAACTTTTGTTTTTCGGTTTTGCCAAACATACTTGATGTACTATATTTTTTAATAAGCTGTTTCTTTTTAAAAATGCCATAATTCCAAACAAGCCCTTAGAAGGTCAAAGGTACATTCAAAAGAAATCAAGACATTAAAGTCTGAACATGAGTATTTATGGAAAAGGATCTTGGGGATCTTGTGATTGTGATTGTTTATCGTATATTGTGCAGTCAGTTTTCGTTAAATAATATTTATATTTAATTTTAAATTTTAAATTTTGAAATGAATTTAACCGCATGATGTATTATGAACGATTACAGTCATAGAATCCTCAGGAATCCTAGAAAAGGTTCCGGCGAGGATCCTTTTCCAGTATTTATGTGTCTGTGTCTACATTTACTTGTTACAGTTTACAGGAACCCTTAATGTTCTCTAATCTAATAATTACAGAGGGAGAAAATCACAACCTACATTACCTAGAACTCCACTACTTTTCAATCATGAAACCCAAAACACACTAAACCCAAACCCAAAGACAAGGAAACCAATTTTTGAAAATGTCATCACATACTCCTGACTAATCCATTAGTTAACAGATGTAGCCCGCACAACTTCAACAAAATTACATACACGTTATCAATCAAACCCTTTCTCGATCATTTTTGTAGAAATAGTTTCAAATATATGTAGAATTAGTTTTGTATAATTTTTAGTAGTTTCAATTTGTATATTTTTTAGTATAATCAATTTGTATACTTTAACAAAATATATCTTATTAAAAAGTACAACTATATGTAGAATCTCAATCACTTTTACCATTTAAGCTAACTCAAAAACCTCCAAAATTTTCCATTTAAAATGTCACTCATTTTGTGGATGTAAATGTTCTCCAACAGTTAATTGAATGAAAACCTTACAAAACAAATAATACTGTTAAGCTAGTTGACAAACACCAGAGAAGGGGGAGGGTGTTTGCCAAAAGGTCTCCGATACCTAAGCTAGAAAAGTATTTGAGAGAAACTGAATTCAACGAGTTATGAGTAGTAAAGTGGGATTAGTGAGTTTTCTAGCTGACTAGGGTATTTACAGGAGAAGTTACCAATACGTTGTTTGCTAGCAGGGATGCACCTAGGCAGACTAATAGAGCATGCCTCTGATGGAAGACTTGTCACTTGGCTAGTGGCCTATTGCAACAAGCTCAAAATGGTATGTTGGGATGGGCAGTTTTGCTAGGCCCATCGAGGTGGAGAAGACGACCTAGTCACAACATCAAGGGTAAAACCGTTATCTTGAGCTTGTAATAGTGTCTTCACAAATTTATTTCTAACAAAAGATACTGACATGACCGGAATTTGAGAATACATGATTATTTTACTATTAAAAATCTCAATTGCACCCCCAATTTAGGGTTAGCCATTTCATTATTCCTTATCTTGAGCTTGTAATAGTGTCTTCACAAATTTATTTCTAACAAAATATACTGACATGACCGGAATTTGAGAATACATGATTATTTTACTATTAAAAATCTCAATTGCACCCCCAATTTAGGGTTAGCCATTTCATTATTCCTTGACAACTTTCGTAGTCTTGAATATATGATTTGCGATGGTTTCAAAACAAATATATATATATATATATATATATATATATATATATCAAAGCCAGAGCATACAAGTCTATGAGATTGTGATGAGCCACTTAATTTCTACCACTTCAACACAAAGCATGTTAGAAAAGTATAAACACAATTAGGGTAACGTTCAAAGCACCCAACATAATACAGCTTAAATACTAATCTGACATTGTAAAATGAGCTTTGAAGATTGGATAAATTTTAATATAAAACAGGGCGGCCCTTAAACTAGAAGGCAAAAGACAAGTTTTGCTAACAAAAAGGGGGACCAAGAGGGAGCCGGTGCCCTTTGACCAAGCTTTCTTCTTGCTATCTCTATCCCATGACCCTAATTGCAATGCCTTCACTCCAAGTACCTGCTAAACTTGTCGCAGTTGTCAATTAAAATCAGCCACTTGTCAACAACCCATTAGGACATTTCAATCTAGACATGTGCAACTCTACTGTTAAGGTCAATAGTCCTAATAACTTAGGGATGTGGGTGAGAATCTTTACTCTTTTTTATATAGTTTTAGGGTTGGAATAAAGAACCTTTATTCTTTCAGTACAGCTTTAGGGTTATCCTAGGTCCTAGATTGGAGCATGCCTGTTTCTTTTGATGGGTGATAGGAGTAGGATTTTCTCATCTTCCATTTTCATCTTCTTTATTCTTCTCTTCTCGTAGTGAAAAAAGGGGTTGGGTGAGCTAATTACGAGTGAATATTTTTATTTACCATCCTTAAGTGATAGTGATGCTTATCATTCTATTTTATTATTGTTATATGAGTTTAAATTTTGAGATCTATGTAGTGAATAGATACAAATCTCAAAATTAAAACTTATCCAACAATAATAAGTAAGGTGGTGATTAAAAATACACTCAATTAGGAGATCTTATGACACCAATTATAAGGGTGGTGAGAAAAAAAAAACTCAATTAGGAGATCTAATGACACCAATTATATGGAATAGCTTAAAATAGAGGTGAAGTAACATAGAAACAAACCACTAAAAGAATATGTCAAACCACATAGGGAATCTCAAGAAGTGGGGATGATATTCTAATTTTCACTTATTTATTTCTTCAAAAGAACTTGCAATTGGAGCACGTCTCACTTCTTCTTTTAAGAGGCATAGAAAGATGAGAATGAGAGTCAAACTGAAATTACTAAATTAGAATTGTGAGAACAAATAAACGCTCTTTACCGCTAGGGCTACAATTTAACTCAAGGAAAGAGCATTGGATAACTTGACTTCTTACAACTCAAGGGGCATTCTCATAAAACTGATATCTGATTGATGCGTAATGTAGTGTGCATATCTATCCGTTAATGACTAGGTTGAAGAAAACCATGTTGGAATAACATTTTCCCATATTTTCCATTTTCCTTTTTGTTCTACCACCAATAAAAAACCAGAGAAGGGCTGCGTTGGAAAGATCATACGAGATTTGCAATCTCACCCCATATCATGACATGTGACTGTCACACATGCTCCTTATTTGGACAGACAGAAAATTCAACTCATTTTCCATAAAAGAAAGCAAAAAATAACTTATAAAAGTGTCTGCCACATTTGACTAATGTGGAACTATGAAACCTTTTGCCATCAATTGTCATCCACTCATCCCTCTTTACAAGTGAATGAGATTGGCCATCCCAGCCCCAGGCAAAACTATATTATTATGTGTAGAATATTATTGTTTTCAAGCTTATTTCTTTGCTCTTGTAATTTGAAAGTTACTACTTAATTTTTTTTTAAATTCAAAATTTGTTTCACTTTAACTTGTGGACTCTCTTTTCTCTCTTAAACTTATAGGTTGCCTCCTGAAACATATGTGGAATCCAACACCTAATAAGACTATGTTACATGTGTAATAAATTTAATTATAAATCTTTATTATGCGTAAACATTCAATAATAAGATAATATTAAGTTTAAAATAAATTGAAGAGATGAAACAAATAAAAAGAAATTGATTAACATGATGCACCCAAATCAAACACACATAAGAAAGTAATAGATCTAAGGTAATGTAGAGTGAATTTTGATTTTTATAGAGGCGACTTTCAAGTTTCAAGGGGCAAAAGGGGATCAAACCTGTGTTCCAAGGGCAAAGTGGTGCAAACTTTGAGTTTCAAGGAGTAAAGTGACGACTTTTGAGTTACTGTGAGCAAAGTAAGATTAAATCGAGTGTCAGGGGACATAGCTAAAAATAAACCTTGTTTTTAATCTAAGGATATATTTACAGTAAGTGCTATGATATGTGAACTAGGAAATACAATGAGCTAGCTATAATAATGTAGCACGAACTCATCATTCATGGGAATAGAACTTAAAACTTTATACTTACACAAATAAAAAGAAATATTACTAAAGTGCAGTGCTAAGTGAAAGTTACGTTAAGATATTATGCTAATATGCAAAGAGAGATCAAAATGTATTTTTACTTGCATTTTTTATTAAAAGGTGACAAATCTGAGTAACATGAGATGTCTACCAGACATACGCATAAAACAAGCTCTCCCTAATATAAATGCAAACATCTCCATGTGGAATCTAACTGTATACAAGTAAATCTATCGATTTAAAAAGGGTTTATAACTAGGGCTTCCTTTCAACGTCCATTGCCAGGCTTAAACATGTTTAACAATTAGCAACAAAACCCTTGTGCATTTTTCACTCACTAGTAGTAGTATTAGTAGTAGTACTCCTACACTTCTGTCTAGTTAGCTCTAATGGATCCTAGAATCTCCTTCTCCAATGACTTTGCAGACACTCAACAAGCGAACAAGCACGAATTGAGCTACCGAGAAGCGCCCGTCTCTTCAGATTTCAAATTCTCCGTGAACAACTTTGGAATGATCTCAGCAGATGAGATCATATTCAAGGGCACATTGTTGCCCTTGAAGGATAATGGTATCAACAACCAGCAAGGGAATAAGACTACTACTTTGAGAGATGAACTACTAGCTGATGATGAAGATCATGGGGATGTGCTGCCAAGGGCAACAAAGAGTTTGAGCAGGTGGAAGGAGCGTTTGGGGCTCAAGAGGGCTCAAATTGTTGCGAAAAAAGGCGATAGAGGCCATTCGGTGTTGGAGAGGATTACAGAAGAGAGGAGGCCTGTGTTTGTTCATGAGGCTGTGCTTAATAGCAAGGAAAGCTAGGTAATAATTTTATTTATTTTTTCGTTTTGTTCCCCCCTTGGTTTTTCTAAATAACTGGAAATTAATTAAAAACCTCTAATTTAAGATTTGGGGTTTTGCAGGAATTTCCATTTGGAGGGTTCAGTTGTAGAGACGACGGAATCTGATGTGCAAAAGTTGGTATCATTATGGAAGGAAAATTGATTTCCTGCTTATTTTTAGTTACATTAATATTAGAGTGGTTTTTGTGGGGAGTTGTATGAGTTTTAGGGCTTGGCTTAGCAATTCCTAGTTCTATTTTTTCTCCATTTAATTCTAGACAGCAATTCATCCTCTCTCTCCTCCAGAGAAGTAGAAGATGATGATGAACAAGAAAGTATATTTGGCTGTTCCATTTTGTACAAATGTTTGCAGTTGATGGAGTTCTATGAGTTTTTATGTAATTAAATCTATTGTCTTGATCTATCTGATTCGGGTTTCTTTTGTTATATATATATATACATATATATATATATATATATATATATATATATATGGATTTTGATCTTCCGAATATTCATTTGACACTATAGTTTATTGAGAAATTTGCAAAACTGATTGTAATCTCTATTATTGAAATGATCATTTTTTTAATATGTTATCGATATATAAAATCTATATTTTTTTCGCAATGTTATGAATATTTATGTCACATCCCGGCCCGGGATGGATCACTTCCCGGGCCGCTCCACTACCGTAGCACGATATTATCCGCTTTGGGCCCTGACCACACCCTCATGGTTTTGTTTCTGGGAACTCACGAGCAACTTACCAGTGGGTCACCCATCATGGGAGTGCTCTAGCCCCCTTCTCGCTTAACTTCGGAGTTCCTACGGAACCCGAAGCCAGTGAGCTCCTAAAAGGCCTCGTGCTAGGTAGGGATGAGAATATACATTTAAGGATCACTCCCCCTGGGCGATGTGGGATGTTACAATCTACCCCCCTTAGGGGCCCGACGTCCTCGTCGGCACACTTCCGGCCAGGGATTGGCTTTGATACCATTGTCACATCCCGGCCCGGGACGGACCACTTCCCAGGCCCGCTCTACCACCGTAGCACGATATTGTCCGCTTTGGGCCCCGGCTATGCCCTCACGGTTTTGTTTCTGGGAAGTTGCTCGTGAGTTCCCAGAAACAAAACCGTGAGGGCGTAGGCGGGGCCCAAAGCGGACAATATCGTGCTACGGTGGTGGAGCGGGCCTGGGAAGTGGTCCGCCCCGGGCCGGGATGTGACAATTTAACTTTTGATCAGTTCACCAATTGAAGTTTGATTTGATCATTTAAACCAATTTAACATTTGGAACCTCTGATGCATAAATACATAGCTATCCCTTTCTTGTAAGCCCTCATGTCATGGGAATTGATCAAATGTGGGTGCTACTGAACTTTCCAGCCAACCAAATGGCCATTCTCTTTAAGGAAGAGTCACAAGATGATGGATCTCTTTGAGTTCTTTTGATTTGGACTTCAAAACCTCTTGTCGTTCAAGCAACAATTTAAGCAAGGACTTGACTACGCAACTTTGGCGGAATTGCACTTATCATCCCTGTGGTTTAGGGCTGTAAATCGACTCAAACGGTTTGAGTTCGGCTTCCTAATTTTGGCTTCCCTTTGGCTCGTTCAAGCTTGATTTCTAAGTCAAACGAGCTGAGGCTGAACAAAATATTAGGCTAGTTGGAAAAATGAGTCAAGCTTGAGCTTTAGTATGTTTGGCTCATAAAGCTCGTAAATAACTTGTGTCTTTATATGAGACAACTTGACTTTGGTTCAAGCTCGACTCATTCATTAAAACTTGACTCTTAAATGTTCCTATATCTTTTTTACCAATCCATTTATTGTCCTCTCAGAAAAAGAATCCAGAATAATCATATAATTTTGAAGAAGAAAAAAATAAATGTTTTGCACTATAATTTGAAGTCTCCGACAAGGTTTGGAAGTTGGGTATCATAATTATTATGTTTAACTCTTTTTTTTTCTTGGAATTGTTATTAGCATTTTGAAATTTGCATTATGTACTTCAAACTTTCTATATGTAGAAAAAAATTACACTTGTAAGAAGTGCACAATTATATTTTTGTGTTTAAGGAGGGTCGTTCTTTTGTATAAAACCATATTGGCCTTGAGTTCCTATTTAATATTTTGGCGCAAGATGTAAACATTTCTGTTCGTCTATAATAAATTATACCTTTTGGGAAACAAAATAAATAAATTCATGAAGTCGAGTAAAAACTAGGTTGAAGCTCATTTATAAATTCTACCTTTGTGTTCGTTTTCAAATGCGCTGAGCCGAGCAAGTTTGAAATGATCATTCGAGACGAGCTTGAGCATGCGTTTACAGAAATTTATAGTGCAAAACATAGAAACGAGTTTAAAATAATCATTCAAGACGAGCTTGACCACCATGATATTCGACTTGACTGGACTCATATATGCCCTACTGCAGTTATAAAAAATGACACATGTTAAGACAGAGTTAATCATACTCGCATGGTATTTTTTTAACCTGCATGTGAACCTCACACCCAAAATTTTTTAGGCAAAATTTGGACGTAAATCGCTTTTTTAACTGAGAATGATAACAAACTCAACTACACACATAGATGTTGAATGTTACATTCTGTTGTAACATGATCAAGATGTTGTGTAATTTCATGACGTCCCCTAGTATAACAATAGCGTAGACGTTGAAGCTACGTCATGGTGTAACACGATTGTCATGTTTC
The DNA here is from genome assembly GCA_024362995.1 of Heteromeles arbutifolia. Classification (NCBI taxonomy): domain Eukaryota; kingdom Viridiplantae; phylum Streptophyta; class Magnoliopsida; order Rosales; family Rosaceae; genus Heteromeles; species Heteromeles arbutifolia. Next base: position 26,366,945 of record JANCRC010000002.1, read on the forward strand.
ATGACGTTTCCTAGTAATAACCTACATCTATATTGCAATAGGACATCAATGGTAATAAAGAACATTGTAGAAGAAGTTGGACCTAGATTAATCTCCTTCACCCAAAGATGAAGGTGAAGTAATTAACAAGTAGAAGAAGCTACATCATTATAACTAGAATAAGAGAGTCCCAAATCTATCAACTTCAAGATTGCAACTAAACTTACCAGAAATAAAAGGAGATTACGATATATCTTATACATAGAAAAGGGAAGAAAACAAATTGCAGAATGGACCCATGACTACCCTTGCCACTGGCCACTGGCCACTAGACATGGAACAGATTTTGGGCCTCGAGAGTCGCTCGATCGAGAAGGAGAGAGATACGAGAGACGGGATATCGTGTGGTGGCTATAGTGAGATGACAGGGTATGATCTGGTGGCCATTGTCGAGACTCGAACAAGGTGGGCAAAGGAGATGCAGAGGCAGAGGAGAGAACAGAGAACTCGAGATATGAGCTCATTTGCTGACTAGCGTATGCTACTAGATCTCCAACTCGCCTGCCTATTTAGTCTTATTCCCATAGCTGTCACGACTCCACAAGCCTTCATGCAATCGGTTTTGATTTCATTTAAAAATAAATAGGGCAAATCCATTTCTACTATTCAAGAAAGTGATGGGGTGATGTTGGTAGCGACGACGGTGCTGTCGTTGAGGAATCAAGATGAGTGGTGCTGTCGAGGAATCGAGATGGTTGGTGCCGTCGATGATGGGGGTGATGATGATGATCGGTTAACCAGAGATCTAGATGTTGGTGATGGGATGGTGGTGATCGCTGCGGCGGTGATGGGGTGACGATGATGGATCGATGGTCTAGGTTTCGATGATTTCGTATAGTGAGATAGAGAGGATTGGGATAGATGAGTGTAGTGTGGGACTTGGGAAGGGAGGGACTAGGTCAGAGAAACAATCTCATCCAACAATTGATATTGGATAATTGTTAATCATTCAACCTTATTTATTACATTGTAAACGAGCCGGTCCGGGGCCCAGTTAGTCTAAATATTACGACCTGCCCCCCCCCCCCCCCCACCAAATGACAACGCCCCGCCTCACCACGTACCCGTCCCAAACCTTGATTATCTGCCCCAATGCACGAATCCTCTACCCGTTTGCCTACCCCTAGTTAGTTCTTTCTCTGGACAAACGTACGAATAGCTGAATAAACAAAAGAGGGACACCCTTAAAAAAAAACCAAGAAAAAGATTAGAAGGAGATGATCCACAAAGGCACAACAAATCTTCCTGACTAGCAACCAACCTTGCCCATTGAGAAACAATATTTGAATAAATATTTACAACAAACACAAAGCAACATACACTTGATGATGCCTTTTAAAAGAATTCCTAACTAAGCCAATCGGACACTATCTACAACGTCTGTTGGGGTATGCTAAGAATTATGAGCGCTATTTGGAAATTTACATTTTGTACAGAACTACCAGATGGCCTTGTTCCGATGGAAATAATCCGGTAAATAGTTCCAGTAACTGTACACCTGCAACCATTAGACTGCACGTAACTACCTTGCAAATCAAGCCACATTTATGAAAAAGAGAAATCATATAGACAACAGATTATCTGTCCAGGTTCATGCTAAGTTAAAGATATCTTGTCCATAACAACAGGTGTCTCGGCAGCTAATAGCTCCAGACTATTTCTAATATAGCAGTTTCTCTGTTTCCCGTTATCTAAGAAAGGCGATCGGAAATTATAGTTATAAAGGCTTAGTCATGAGCAACTGACATCATTACTTTTCATAATTAACACCCGATTTGAGAGACACACAAACACACAATCACACAAACGTGCTTTGCAAAAACTTTATTTAATAGGGACAGAAAGTTCAACTCACGTGATACACATGTTATAATGCAAGACTAGATGGCGCGTTACTGATCTCCTCTTCTCCAGGAATACAGGAAATTCAAGATTTCAGTCGTGAGTTTAATCACCTACAGTAATAAAAGAACAACAAACAAAAAGTAAGCTACCAATCTGGGATGTGCAATGTGATGGATATGCAATGAATATTCCGCTGAAAGATAGCAGTATTAATCAGAATTTATTCGTTCGAACCATTAGTTTTGTTCCCATGGTTGAGGGGGACCCAGATATTTCTCAATGGACTCTTTCTTACGCTCAGGATCAAGGCTGCACACACACGAGCACCACAGTAAATCTTGGTTTTAGAAATCAATGTGTCAAATATATTATGAAATATTCTTTATTGTCATAATAAACAAAACAAAATAAAAAATGCAAGACTGACCTATTTCTGAAGCCAAGAAGAGTGTAGTGCACAGCACTAGCACAAGCAGAAGCCGGAGCTATAGCAGCTGCAGGAACTGCCCGAGCAGCAGTTGCCAAAGCTGGTCCTGCACCAGCTCCACGCTGGTATTTTTTCAAAGGAGTCCGTATCAAGGCAGAAGCAGATTTCCCCAGGCCATCACTAAGGCTTTCATAAGCCTATCAAAGAAAGACAATTAACTTGTTTTCAGGATCATTTTCTTTTACCCAACAGAACAGCTCTGGGTTGAAATTTCAGATTTTGAAAGAACTAATTTTTTAGTCCCTCACAGTATTGGGAATTTAGGACAACTATTTCCAAATATTTGCAAGCAACTTCCAAAGTTGGAAATTTCACCTGATGAATTCCTTGTTGAGCATCTACAGGTTGATTAGATCGAACGTTGGTTTTCATTTTATGTGGTACAGACCATGGTGCAGAAGGAATGCCTGTAAGTAAATATTCTGCTTGGAGCAAAATATCATATGCCTCGGCGGCCAAATGTACTCCAAGTCCAACAGCTTCAAGAGAAATACTTCTAAGAAATGCAATTGTACCTGGTAGCAAGTAGCCCCATCATGGATACCAAAAATTATTTAATTATTGACAATGTACCAGTGACAAGTGACAACATGGCTTTATATACTGTTGAATAACCAGAAAGTACTCATTTATCTAAACTCAGTTAATTGACATTGAAGTTAGATATAACCTTGAGTCAACGATCAAAATTAAGAGCTAAATATTTTGTTTCTTTTATTTTTTTTGTTTTTAAATACTTCAACTAAAACACAAATGCCCAAAACTGACATGCACAGGTTACAGAAGGAAAACATTTGAAAGAACTCAACTTACCTCTTTGCATTCCCTTAAGTAGTTTTTTGTCCTTCTTGTAACTCTCAATTGGCAAAGAAACCAACTTCCTTGCACCAGCACTAACTGCTACGAACGACCGAATTGTTGGAAGACCTCTCAATATTTTATGAATCTACATTATTAAAGAAAACTTGTTACACATCCACTAGCATTTGAAGGAGGGAAGAATTCCAAAACAGTAATGGCAAAGCCACTAAAACCTGATTTTGAGAAATCTCTTCTAGCCACTCTCCTATAATTGTCTCACATACACTACCCCATCCATAGATACCAACAGCATGAACATGCTTAAGCTGTAGCTCAACGCCCTGAATTTATTAGTGAAAGTATGGCCTATAAGTTCCTCAGTAAATTTCAATTAGAGAAAATTTAAACGCATGCAATGGAAAGCACAGATCAGATAATTAGATATCAGGGTTTGGACTACCAAACTCGCTAGCACAAGTAGAATTTAGTTTCTATCACAACAAGATTTGAAGGAGAAGCATAACAAGGATGAACAATACCACCGAGTAACAAAAGAAAAATATCAATGGCTTACACATTAAATAAACATCGCACTTCTTTGAAGTTGTTAAAGTTATGTCCCACTTCGTTGAAGTTTTTAAAGTTATAAAAACATGTATCTGCCTGTGTGTGTGCATGGGGTATATGCATTTATATCGAGTGGGCTTTAATTGAAACCTTTCTGTTTACTCTATTCACTCCAGAATTTCAGACCTCCAGTATATGGTAATACATAAATTTTCCAAGCTTTTTTTATAAAAGAAAATGAAAACTAAAACTCCAACTTCTTGAACTCAAGTTAACAGATAGGACAATAAGAAGCATGAACCTAAAGACAAAAACGATAAGACTCATTAAATTTTTTGGATAAATGGCTAAACTTTGCATACTGGATAGGAAAAATGAAAAAGTTAGAAGACTAATGCCAAACAAACAGAAGCGGCAGAATCATGGAGTCATGGCTCATGGGAAGCAATACCAGGAGCAAAGCATAGTATCCTTCATGACACTATATAACAATTTTGTGTCTTTTCACAATCAGATATATGAGGACAAATAAGTATCAAGTATAGCCTTTTTATACCCTTGTACAAAACCTCATAATGTTCAATATAAGAAGCAAAGTATTTACCTTCCATGGAACAAGATTTACAAGTTCTACATACTTCCCACCTCTTAATGCTGCCAGATCAACACGGCTGGGACTGTAGTCAACCCGAACTAGAATAGGCCATATATCGAACTTCTGAAGGGGAAAAACAAAAATGTAAGCAGTTGGAAAATGTATTCTCACATTATCGTTTAGAAAAATGACAAGGCATAAATTCTAAAAATGAAATAAATTATGTAACCACACATTGAAAATTGACATAATCAGAGCAACCTATAAATGCACAGGTAGCAAAGACAACAAATTGGATGTCAGCTGCTTTGCTATGCTCATGTGTAATAAGGAACCATCAACTAATCAGTGTCAATCTACTCACAGCCTACATAGAGCTGTCTGTGAGTTGAAAAGAGAGACACAAAATAGTGCATCCCTTCACATAATTCACATACAAGAGCATAGAGATTTATGACCATCACCTCCTACCTCAACGGCAGCTCTCTCAGGATCTATCATCCCATGAGTTCATTGACTGTTTCTCTGATCCATCCAGAAAAATTTGATACCACTCTTTCGTTTGTATTTCTCTAGTTTCCCATTCCTTTTTTTTCCCCTCTTGAAGAGAGGATATAATCATTATAATGGAGATTGGCTTTGAACATGCCCTGAGGTAATACATGTTTGAGGACCTCAGCAGTCTCAAAAAAAGAAGCATGCAAATGACCCATTTTACTGGGAAAAGGCTTAATGAAGCAAGACTGATATTTCCCATGCAAACACACATAAAGTTGTAACTAGGTTGAAAGCTAAAACTCAAAGCACACCAGGGAGGACGAGGAAACAACTTGCCTGAAAATAAGGAAGAAATGCCTCCTCTTCAATGGTATGCCCTGCAAGATCATTACTTTTTACTGGCAAGACTTTTGAACCATCAGCATCTTGATGACCACCCGGAGAATGATCAGTTGAAGAGCTCTTTGCCGCAAAGAAGTTAATGAGAAAATCAAGTTGGGACTGATGAAGATGCAATAGCATGGGAAGGAGTGCAACACGTAACCTACAAGGAGATAATATAAGAACAAAGACTCGAATAATACTGTTAAATCACCATCATTGCTAAGCAGATTCGTACAACCAACTTAACCATACACTAATTATAATATAAAGCACAAGGAATACCGATACTCTTCAAGAGGAGTTAAAGGATCTGGTCTGACAGATTCTAAGTCCAGTTTGAATGCTTTCGAAGATGATTTTCGAGGTCGGTCCTTTGAATGATAATATCCGAGTACCTTCCAAACAAAAAAAATAAATAATTAATCAACTCTGTAAAGCACAAAAAGTAAACTTTTCGTGTGAAAGCATAGCAGGTTTACCAGTTTCCAAGGAGCCTCTTTGCTCCTGTCATATAGATAAAAATCTTGAACTGAAAGAGAGAGCTTAGATACACAGATTCCACCGACAGGAAAACTGTCATACTGAAACTCCATTCCGGATAGTGCAAGCTCTAAACATACGGTAGCATCCCTTCCGCTAAAATCCACTGATTGCTGACCAGTTGATCTAGAATCGTGCCCGTCTGACCCAGAAAGCATTCTCCACCTAACATCAATGTTCTTAAGAAGTACACGTCCAATGGCTTTTCCAAAATCATTGCACTTTATACCTTCAATAAAAGGAAGATTGTCTTCGGCAGATTGTTTCATACTATTTTCACATGCTTCAGGAATGTGGTTTTCTAAAATGCTAATGGAAGTACCATACCATCCATTACTTTCTCCTCCAACATCTCCATTCATGAAATTCTTGGATTTGCATTTTAGAATCTCATTCGATGATTGTCTGTTGGCAGATAATTCCGAGAGAGGCCGTAAATCAGATAAACAATACCCTTCTATTAACTCCAGAACATTACCTTCTTGTAGAAATGATGTTTGACTACTTTCCAACTCTGCTTCAGGCACTGACCCATCAGGAGTTGCAATGCTGGAATAATGAGCCTCTCCAAGGTCTTGATCAAATGAGATACCAATTTGCGACTCAGAATGGCAGGTCTGATTCTTATCCGAGAGAAATGCATCATCACATATCTCATCCATTAACCCAACCAACTGAGTTTCACTCTCTGTAACTGCACCAGAAGTGTGCAATTGAGAAGTTGCTCGTACAGGATCACTACCACAGTTCCTTGCTTCATCATGAAAACCTCTGCTCTCTTGTTCCTGCTGTACCTTATTCCATCTAGTCTGCAAGTGCACGACTGATTCCTCCACGTCAGGGGCAAATAGCTGTTGAAGTTGGGCAGCTAAACGTAACAGATTGGACATGGTGTCATGGCAAGTTTCCACATAGATGTGAGATTTTGAACATTCCACCTCCCAGAGAAGGCCACTATTACAATTAGTTCTCAAAGTTGCTTCTACCAGTGCCTCCCTGGCAACTTTAACATACCCAATCTTATGAAGATGTACTGCACTATAAATGCCACCAACATCCTCAGGCTTTGACATTAAACGGAGAAGAAGCCCAAGATCTTGCACTCTTATTCTGTAATCATTTTCTACTGAGCCTGCCCTGGTTGAGTTCGAAAGATTCAAGGAAGATGCAGCCAAAAGACAAGAAACATGTTCCCCACCCGTCTCTTCCTTGACATATGAAGAACTGGGCTCAGAATCTGAAGCTTCACTCCTGACCACCACATTCTTGAGGTAGGGCTCATAACTTAATCCAATATCAACCAAGTTAAGAACAAAGGAAGATCCGCGAGGTGCACTAAATTCATCCTTTTTGTTACACTTTTCCACTTCATTTTCACAAGGAATAATGAAAAAAGAGCATAGTGCATCTGCCCAATCCAAGCGACCACCTAATGCAACAATTGTGGCACATCTGACAGTTACAGATGTAGAACCATGAAAACTTTTGGGATCCCACAAATGTACAATATCAGAACCAGCTAGCCTGGAGGATAATGCATTAGAGCCCCCTCCATCACCACGTTTCATTGTTGTGTTGCTGCACGCAATCAGAAGAAACTCCTGATCAGGAATACCAGTTATAGAACCCCACAATTTACCTTCACCATGGGCCAGCCAGAAAAAATTGGCACCTGATATACCTCCAATATTGGAGACAGACAGCATATCTAGCTTCTGAATTTTCAGTTTCAGCTGATGCCACAACCCAGGAAGTTCACTCTGTATTGAGCTTTTGACAATCTCCTTCACATCCAGGCTAATCAAAATTTCAACAGAATCACAGCTAACAAGGATAGATGTCTGGGACGCGGAAGATGCTTCCTTAAAATTGACTGAATCACAGTCCGAGTTTAAGTCATTTAACATTTGATCTAATAGACAATATAAACCTTTATATTGAGAATAGTCCAAATTTATTGAAACAGAGGGTAGACAAACATGTAGGGAAAACGCGGAGCTCAAGATAATCTCCTGTTGAGTTTGAGAATTCAAATCTTGCAGATCTTTAACAGTCGATACTGAAGCAAATTCATGATCTTTACCGACAAATTTAGAAATGCTCCTTGATTCCTCAAAACCAGCTAAGCACTTGGCTTTCTTTGCTATCCAAGGGCCAGTCACATAACCCTCCTGCCAAAGCATACTAATAACAGATAGACGGCCCGTACTGTTGCTGGCGGACATTATTTTTTTTGCAGCAAATGTATGCCTCTGCATGTTTCCAGAGCTGATCTGAGCATTATCCTTACTTGCAGGACTGACGAGGAAAATGTCCAGATCACCAACATTCAAATGTAAAGAACGTGTGGCTGTTGAAAAATACATTTTCTCTGACCTTGCATCTAAAGTTGGGCCATGGTCTTGAACACCTTTGTTAAAATTTGATGGTGAAGAAAACTCAAGAGCAATAAACTGATCCCAGGAAGAGAAGCCTCTAACATCTTTACCACCTTTGTCATGAAAACAGAGAATTATCCTTGCATTAGGAATCAATATATCACCTCGCAGAGTTTCTGTTGAAGACAAGGTCTTAACACGACTAGAAGATCTTCTAAGATCCCCATGAGATGATCCATGCTTCTTATTAGAGGACTCAGAAGAAAACTCAGTCTGATTACCGTTCGTTTTGACAGGCTTTCCCACTTCACTAGACAGTTCTAATAGCATATTTAGCAAAGAGAAGTCCACCCAAAAAACAAAATGTGGCAGTTTCAGTGAAAATGATGTCCCGCATAAACTCCCATTTGAAGTACTAGAACTCACAGTAAACTGACAGTGAGTAACACCTGAAGTTTTAAGCAATGTAGTTCTGACTACATCCTTATACCCAAATGGAACCTCTACAACTGTATCTTCAAAAGATGAGGGAAGCAGTGGAAGAACACTTTGAACATCAGCTTGAAGATGTTGAACCGAAAGAGTATGGCTGTTAATATTGGTATTAGACCATTGAAAGCCAAACTCAGAGGTATCTTCTTTGTAACTTGAGTAATTAGCAACCTCAAAATACTCCATTGTTCCTTTGAACCTTATCTCTTGAGGGCATACCTGCGGACCTTATCCGATGTTTCAAGTTAGTGTTGCTGACAATCACGTAGAACCAAATAACAGGTATAAATCATAGACATCAAACTCAAAATTTAAAATGTACCCCAAGCACAGGTATTACCTGCGTAACAAGAAGGATGTCTCGGCATTCTGCACCTAGGTACAGAACATCTGAATCAACCCCCTTATTATCACAAAAATGCGTCTGCTTTTCATCTTGAAATGAAAAGACAACAGAAATCCCAGCTAAAGCTGCTTTAAGATTTGTTTCAACATGCTGCTGCTCTGTAGACAGATTAAAATAAAAAATTCCAGTGACAAATGTCTAGAAGGAAATAAAGATACACAGTATGAAATCTTTACTAGCATATCAGAGACCGTAACATCTAAAGACTCTACAAATCAAAAGCTTGTATATCTCCAGAAGATAAACAATATTTCTCGTATTTTTTAACTTTCTTTCATGCTCATCCTGAATGGAAATGTAAGATATCCTATATCTAAAAGCAATTAAGACATAGAGTCTATTTTAGGTAAAGTTTCAAACTGAGTTCAACAACCTGGGTACAACAACTTGACACCACAAATATTCCTGACATTTCAATGATTATTGATTCAGTTTTTTATATAATAATTTACCCAAATTTTTTTAAAATAGATATGCTATGAAGTAATTTACTTTAAAACTTCTAGGTTGATAGGGTTCATATTGCACTCACCAGGTGGAACATGCAAAGATCCGGAAGCAAGGCTCGATGCAGCTGTGATAGCAGTGAAAACAGAACACGTCCAGTTCCACATCCCACTGTTACCTAATGCTGATTGGGAACTTCTCATTCCATCAAAACATTCAAAAAACTGATCCACACTGCAAAAAGACCCAAAAGTGACTATGAGAATACGAGATGCCGACAAATAAGATGTATAAAGTTTGTAACATGAAATGTTACGTTCAGCAATACTCAATGTGACAACAAAATACTCAAAATTAATGAACTAAACAACCCTAGACGTCTCTGAAAATTATGTCAACTGCGGTTCCTTGATAAAAAACACTGATAGAAAAACAGAATGATACTAACCTTGCGCCAAAATCAAGTTCTTCAATACCATCTTTTTTATTTTGATGGATGAAAAAGGGTACCCAATCTGATATAAGATGTGACCCAGGCAGCAGAGGTTCAGCCACTGATTCTTGCAGGGTAAAAGAAGATGATTCAGTCGGAAAACTACCACAACTTGGCCTCACCTTATCTGTTGTCGAACAAACAGACCTTGGTGAACTACAGTGAGATGTTGAATCAAGATAAACAGAATCTGCTGGCTTATGATTGCTCTTGTCTTTCACCAGATTTTTGTATTTTTCCCAAGCAAGTAAACTCCATTTAGTTGTGCTGGGCTGAAATCTTAATTCTAAAGGTTCAATAGAAACATCTGCATCTACTTTCCGAATGTCTAAAGACCCATTCTTCCAAGGTATGCTTAATTTTATATTCCCTGAAAATCCCCCTCTTTTCCCAACCAATATTGGAGTGGTGGCACACGGTGGACGGCACCCTGGAAAAAATTCGCCATATGTTCTTTCTGACTGGCACGGACTGCATGTTTGATTGTCAGCATCATTCATTTGAAGCAGATCAAGGGATGCTCCTTGAAACTTGACAAAGTTGGTCAATTGACTAATCCCAAGAAAGTTGTCAAATCTTGCATCAGAATTTTGACTATCATCTTCAGAAACACATGTTCCACATTCTGTTTCCAAAATTCGAAGCACCAAGGTTGAGGAACACCCTAATGCCTTTCCATTCTTCTCTAAACAAGGATCAAATGCAACAATCAACCTTTTTATCGTTACGTGGAAGCTCGTGAGAAACCACTTTACCATCTTTGCAATTGTTTTAACACCTTCATGCACATCCCTGGAAGCAGATTTTGCAGCATCGTCTGCCATGTCACCATCTAATGTCCCTGGGTTGGCATCCTTATCCAGGTTGCAACTTTCGGCACTAGCTGGTGTGTTATTCTCTGCGCACAGATTTAACACCAGCTCCAGTTCATCCACTTCAACCTCACAACCTTTGCCCTTCCAAGGCATTCTAACTAATAGGGAGCGAATAGATCCTTCTTTTATTATCACCGATGCTGCTGCACTGAACTGTGGGGAAAAAAAAGTTGGCCATAAGACAACAATTAAACATTAACAATTTCATGTATAAACTTAAGACGCAGTTAACAAAAGTACAAAAGCTCTCTAAAATCCACCAAAACTTAATATGCAAGTTACCCCAGTTATCGAAAACTCACATAACATCCAGTTAAGAAAAGCAGTATTCATATTCTTATTATTATAACATGAATTCTGAATATTTCAGAACCACAGCTTTGCGTCGAATCATTTGAAAACTCACAAAAGCCTTAAACAATTTTCAAACCAAGACTATATCGAAAACTCACATAACATCCAGCTAACAAAAGCAGTATTCATATTCCTATCATTATAACATGAATTCTGGATAGTTCAAAACCACAGCTTCGTATCGAATTATTTTAAAACTCACAAAATCCCTAAACAATTTTCAAACCAAGACTACCGAATTCGGGTTTCAAACTTCAGCCACCTCAAGTGGGGCAAAATTCATATTTACAGAAAGAAATACAAGGGTACCATAGTTGTATTTTTCTTTTATTTTCTCGGCAGCCAAACACGAGTTAATACCAAAACCAAACACAGAAAAGCGTGCGTACGTACATTCTGATTAAGAAAATCGACGTTAAGCGCGAGGTCGTTGAGCCGAATGGTGCCCTCGGAGAGCTGGATATCGAGCTGGTCGGCGTCGATGTCGCCCAATATGAACTGCCCCAACTTCTTCTTCAACAGGAACTTGCATACTCTTTTCACGGCCCACCGCGAGAACATCGCCTCCGCCGACTTCGCGATGTTCCACGGAAACATGGCCGCCGACTACGAACACGATGACAGCAGCAGCGGCGGACGAATTCGGAATTGAGAAGAATTTGTGGAATTAGGGTTTGGGGAGGGGAATTTAGGAGGGTGAAACGGCGCGTTTGGAATTGGGGCGGCTGGTAGGTCGAGGTTGAACCCTCATGATTTTTCACCAGAAGATTGCTTTTGAGTTTTGACTTTGATGAGGTGTAAGAACGACAGTGACCAAATTTTTGTTCTTTCCTTTTTTTTTAAAATTATTTTTTCAGTTTTCTGGTCTCTCGCGAGTTAGGGCTGGTTTGGTATTACTGTGCTTTGAAAAAAAGCTGTTTCTGCTGTGCTGTGAGAATAAGCAGCTGTAAAATAAAGCAGCAGAGTGTTTGGTAAACTTTTTTGTAAAAGTGCTTTTGAAAAAAAAAAAACAGTATTATAGTGTTTGGCAAACTTTTATGTAAAACAGATGTGAAAAAAAACTGGTTTTTCAAAGCTAGGTTTTGCAGCTTCTTGTTTTTGGCTTTTTTTCACCCAAAACTGTGAAAAAAAGCTGAAGCTGAATGTTTACCAAACACCAAAAACTCTCCTAGCTTTTTTTCATAGCAGCTTTTTTTAAAATCACTTCAACCCTAAACTGGGGCTTAGTAATTTCAAGGAATACATAGAGGCTTAATTGGATTAGTAGTCATGTGTGGTACGGTAGGATCGTTAGTAGATACATCATGTGATAAAAAGAATAAGGATTTTAGTTCATGTGATGATGTTTGTTAGGATTTAGGTTCAACATTAAAATTTTGTCAACTCCTCTTGTTAGCATATAAGGCACACATATGAAAAGATAAAGTTAGTCTCACATGTAAGTTTTATGTGCTAACAATTAGTAGACAGTTTCGTTTTAATCTGATATGTGTAGCGCATGTGCTAATAATTAACGGAATCTGAATTTTCAAGAATTTTCAATTTTGAGCCTAAATCTTAAATAACTTCACCACAGCGGTTTAAACCCTTTTTTATTTATTTATTTATTTTTTACTATAGTAAGTATCTTCCAACTACCATATCACCATGAGGATTAATAAACCAATTAGGCCATATATATAACCAAATTTACAAGCCAATAATGTGCCACAAATAGAAAATAAGCACATTGATCAATACTTAAGTGATAATCCAACTATAAACAACCAGATCATTTGATTTACAAATTTAATTTAAAAATTTTGATCTTCCAAGCATTATCCAAATATAGTATATGATATTGGTGTTGTTGAATCTGGATCCTCTTTATGAGGATCTTAGGGATTTGTGAACCGTGCTTATTCATCATACACCCCGTGCGGTCATAAATTATTTTAAATACTTTTATTTAAAATTAAACACAGACAGTACCTAACAAAAACTGATCGCAGGAAATATGATAAACAGACGATTCACGAATTCTCATGATCTTTACCAAAAGGATCGGGGAGGATCCTGTTGGGATGCCGTCCGTCTCCAACTCTCTTCCGTATTACGTAAACTTCGGTGAAACGATAAAGTGAAGAATCTTATTACTCCATGATAAGTTAAGTTGCATCTTTTTTTCCTCACATCTTTAAAAAACAAAAACAAAAAAGTTTTATCTTGTCTAAAACTTGTTTCTCTTATTTTTAGTTCTCAACGAATTTAATCCATAAGAGATCACATTCTGTTTGGATCCAATATTATCCTGATATTTTATTGATAATTACCCAAACAAGGTGTTTTAATGCAATCATATTTGATTTAGGATATTGGTATAATCCAAATTGAGTTGTGATTCGTTAAGATTTGTCAGCTGTTGGTTGGAACAGGATGTGATGCTGAGGCCACCTAATTGTTGCTAATTATTTGATGTCATCCTTTGGATAAAGGATTGAAATGGATGGTCAACAGGCAAGGATTGAATTGGTCGGCAAGTTTTGGATGAAGGATATATTTGTAGGGGTGGTTCGGTATGGGATCCCATACCGAAACTCTTGTCCCGATTCCCAAACCGAAATTTTCAGGAATCCCAATTTCAATACCGATCCCAAACCAAATTTCCGGGAATCCCGATTTTTTGGAGTCCCGAAACTCCCATACCAAAACCCTTGTCCCGATTCCCAAACTGAAATTTTTCGGGAATCCTAATTTCAATACCGATCCCAAACCAAATTTTCGGGAATCCCGAAATAGTTTCGGGATTTTGGGACAAATCGGGAATCCTGAAATGGTTTTGGGCTTTTGGACTAAAATTTGACATATTATGCTTTGGGGCTAAATTCAACATTTTATATTGAAAAATTGACATATAGGCATGCCCAATCTACCAGTTTGCTTCTACTAATCTATGCACACAAATCTGCCAATCAAATGGCAAGGCCTAGTTAGTATCTGCCTATTCAAAAGTAATCTACCAATATGAAACGTTAATATATGCTTAAGTAAACTAGTAAATCTATTTATAATCATGCTAGTCCCCAAAATTACGTCTAAAACGTTAATATATGCTTGAGTAAACTTCTGTACATATATAATATAAATATTATAGATAGATGTAAAGTTTTCTCAAGCAAATTGTAACTTATAATCTATCCATGTATCCATCTATCAACCTTCCATGTTTATTCTGCGTCTATGTATTCATCTATCAATCTTTTGTGATTTAAAAATTCTGCATATGTTCCACTATCTATCATAGGGCTCCTTCCTGTATATGTTCCATCATCGATTTCCAGTGCTCCTTCAGTATTTCAATTTTCACTATTGTAGGTAGATGATGTTCCCCTTAAAGATGTGATCCTATATATTTAAAAATTAAATAATATATATATATATATATATTTTTCGGTTTGGTTTGGGAATACCGAAATCCCAAAAACTTGAGACCGATTCCCGTACCAAAATTTCGGGATCGGTTCGGTATTGAGTACCAAAATTTTTGGGAATTTCGGTTTGGGATTTTTTCGGTTTGGTTTCGGGAATTTTTTGGTTCGGTTTGGGATTTTTGGGATTTTTTTCCAGCCCTATATATTTGTACTGGATAATGTTAGGGAGACCAAATTTGCAAACCAAATGATGATATATCACCAATAAAAAATAAACACGTTAATTGACAGTATGCTGAGGAGTTTGTTAGTCGTGTGGTTTATCAGTCATACAATTCCAGCGAATATGCCATATGATCTTGGCTAGATACATAACCAGAACGCCGTCGAATCTTTAATAGAATTCTATCATTCCTCAGACCTTGCTTAAGGATTTCGTCCTTATAAATACAAAAGGGTTCTACAACATTGAGGGTCTTCAACTCAACAACCAAGCGATTCATAAGCACCTTCAATTCGGATTAGTGAACATCACTGCAGCTAGTTGGTTGGTTATCTATTATCGACAAACGAAAAATTCTATATTCTTTAGTCTCAAGATGTCATCTCATCAGCTTCAGTGAAGTGAGGCGGTCCCCAATTACTCATCGTTTAGCACAACGAAATCTGAACCAATTATTGAACTTCGTAGTGATTAAGTAACCTCATCTTCAAGTTCAAGAACTAAGGGACGAGATGTGTTCCTTCCTTGGAGCGTATTCGACACCACTACCACCTCAATTCTACTCGCCTGACCGAGCTCGGTTGCGAGTTGGTAAACCCACATTCACAAGAAGGACTTATTTAACTTAAGGGTTAATCTCAGTTTACTACCCTGAAGTTTCTTGGTTTTCAACGTTTGGTACATGAAGTTTTTTTCATCCTATAGTGGTACCTAAAGTCATAATTTTGGGACAGTCTCATACATCCGTTAAGTTAACCGTTAACTGGTGACGTGGCACCCAAATGGACAATGATTGGACGCCACGTGTCATTATTGCCCACATGGATATTAAAAAATTAAAAATTAAAAATTAAGAAAATTAAAAAAATTAGAAAAACAAAATTTCTCGGTTGTTTCCTCCTCACCCCCGGCGACCCCATCCCTCCCTTCTCCCTCCCTTATCTCCTCTGCACCCACCTATCTGCACCCACCCTCCCCACGCACCCACCCATATGCACCCCATTCTCCCTCCCTTTTTCTTTACGTCCAAGCATCTCTCTCTCTCTTTCTCTCATGTAGTGTTCAGCGGTGCCCGAGACAGACCCGAACCCGACCTGGTTCTAATTCGACCCCCCACTTCCCAAATGCATCGCGCCACCGCCGCCGTAAACCCACTCCAAACCCTCTTTGACCTCATCAACTCCACCCTTTACCCACAACCCAACCCCGTGAGCCGCCGGACCACCGCAAAGAGAAAGAAAAATAGCTACCTTAGTAGAAACGGCGATGAGAAAGAGCAATAGGAGGGGGATGGAGTACGCAATGGTTATCGGAATCGAGCGAAACCCCATGACTGCAGAAATTGGAAGGTCTGAAGCTGTGGTGGGTAGAGGATTTTATCGGGAACGTGGATTGAAATCCTTGCTTGGTGCTTTGCTGAGACCTACGTATGCCTATAGAAATTGGAGAGATCTGACGAGAGACAGAGAGATCTTTGCTGAAAGCGAAGATCTCTAGTAGTAGGTGGAGTATTAACGATTCACATATTAAAAATTGGTGAGATCTGATCGGTGGTGGCTCTCATTTTTCTTTCTCGGTCTCTGATTGGGACCCATTTCCGGCGGCTCACAAGGTTGGGTTATGGGTAAAGGTTGGTGGTTGCTGGGTTTTCTCACAGAAGAGGAAGAGGGAGAGACATAGGAAGAAAGGAAGAGGAAGGAAAAAAAATTAATTTTTTAAGTTTTTAATTTTTAATTTTTTTAATTTTTTTTAATTTATAACTATTTAATATCTACGTGAGCTCATAATGACACGTGACGTCCGGTCATTGTCCAATTAGGCTCGACGTCACCAGTTAACGGTTGACTTAACAACAATCTTAACGCATGTATGAGACTGTCCCAAAATTATAACTTTAGGTACCACTCTGAGATGAAAAAAACTTCATATACCAAATGTTGAAAACCAAGAAACTTCAAGGTAGTAAACTGAGATTAACCCTTAACTTAATTACTTGCCTTGTACGCCATGTAGGCTTCGTAATTTTTGGGGATGGAGTTGGATATATAGTTGTGTATTTAGAGAAGGATTTAAGAAATACTGGAATATCAATATAAGGATTTTAAAACTTTTGATTCATAATTTAACACCGTTGATACCTACATTATTGATTTAATTGAGGAAAAGATAGATTCGTAATTCAACAAATAAACTAAGTAATCTAACTTGATGGCTTGGGAAGAGTTTAGAAAACCTTTTAAGGGATGGATTGGAGTTGGAGTGTATGTGTATGGTTGTGAGTATAGAGAAGGATTAGAAAAAAGGAAAACTAATGAAAATGACTTGAAATTTTTGAGTATTAACGATAAGGACAAAATAAAGGGTAAAGTGAATAGTACCATAATTGATTTTTTAGTGTAAAAATATGGTTTTTTGTTAAAGTAAACAATACCGGGAGCTTTTCATTAAAGTTATCTTAGAAAAATGTCATCGTTGACTACATAAAAAAGAAATGGATTTTACTTGTATATGTGTATCAAATAAATTAAGAATTTATTCAAATTATTTTATGCGCCTATGAGCATTTGAACTAAGAAAATTCTAGCTAACTTATTTTGTAACACTAAATTATTATTTTTTTTTTTTTACAAAATGATATTATTTACACTAAACTATGATTTTTATTTCTTTTAATCACTAATGTGACGACCCGCCCCTAATTTTCCATGTAATTTCATTCCCGAATGTGTAAAATGACGATTATGCCCTTGTTGGCAAAGTGGAACCTAACGTGGACGTTGTTATTCAGCTTTTAATTTATTTGTCCTATTATCGCAATTAAATAGTACTCGTTGTTATGAATGCGGGAGCGCGAGTTAGAATCAAATCGGATTTGTAACGAAGAAGTTACGTTTAGTTAAAGTACGTTAACAACGGGTAAAATTGTACACGTGTGTGTTAATTATTTTAGTGTTAGGAACACTATTTTTGATAAGGTGAGCCATATTTTGTGTACTCTTAAATTGTACAAAATTCTTCCCATTTTAAAAACCGGTCACGTGACCTTATCTCACCACCAATCAGTTTTCTTCCATTACTTTCTCACCCAATCAGAAACCCTCTCTCTTGTCCAATCAGAAACATTTTCCCTCTCTCTTTTCTTCTCATTCTCTCTCTCTCTCTCTCTCTCTCTCTCTCTCTCTCTCTCTCTCTCTCTTTCTTTCTTTCTCTCTCTCTTTCTCTCATGTCATATCTCTCTTCTCTCTGCAAAAACTAAGAACCATCATCAAACATCATAGATCGGACTTCAAATCACCACCATCGTACTCCTCTTATTCCCACGAGTCCATTCGTACGAGCCGATTCTAAAATGATCGAGTTTAGAGCTTCCAACTCGGATCTTCGACTTGGGTGTAGGTTCCCCAGTGGTTTTTCGTTTGAGTTGTGCAAGGTTTTGGAAGGTTTAGAAGCAACTACACAACTTTCTAGGGTCCCTAGCCTAAGTTTGAAGTCAAGCCAACGTGTAGACACACGACTTTGGGATGTTGGAATTAGGACCAAGATCTTTGAGGCATTTTAGTCTATTTCCGCCCACTTTTTGGACTTTCAAAAGGTACAAACTTGTTCTTCTCTTCCCAAGCTTCGTTTCCATATAAAGTACGTCGAAAATGGTTAAGAAATGAGGAAGATATGAAGTTTTAAAGTTTTTACAAAAATCCGACCAACTTTTCCAGATTTCGACGAACTAGGTGGTGGCAACCGACGGTGACCGGGAAATTGGAAAAGAAGGAGAATATTCCGTTAAAGTTGACGAAATATTCTCACGCCTTTAAGGTAACACCGTTAGATTTAACGAAATATTCCGTCAAATCTGACCAAATATTCCATTGGGACCTGCCAACACGTGCAGGCGCGTGACCTGCACGTGGCCGCAAGCTGGCAGCGCGTGGAGGCTAGTGAAGGTGTGTGCCGCTTCGTGGCAGCGCATGGTCGACGTGTACGGGTCCGTGACGTCGCGTAGAATGTTTTCGTATATTTAAACCCTCCGTTCGAGCAAACTATGAGGGATTTTCCTAGCCTTTTGGTTTATGTCCTAATTAATTAATTACTATAGTTGTTTCACATATAGAAGAGAATTATCCCGAGGAGGTACGAGGTCAAGCAAGGCTGGGAGGCTACGATCCGACTACGTATCAGTGAGTGGGCATTTGTTTTGATATATTATATATAAAGTTTTATAGTTTCCACAAATGCTTTTGGATTAATATCATGCCTATCATGTCATGTTTTATTTCATTTTAAAAGTGCTATTATATTGTTGAGTTTTATAAATTGTCATGGCATGTTTATGTACATTTTACTTGCTCATCATGAATGCTTGCACCAGTGTAGTACTCGCCCCAAGCCAGGGCCAGGGTTCACGTGTATGTTCACATTGCACCGCACGCTCACTTTTGATCCATTGTAGGTGCCGGTCCTTTCCTAGGTTGCAATAGGCAACTGTGACTCGTATGTGATGTGCCTAGCGCCATTCTTCACGTGATTGTAGTACTAAAGCATATATTATGATTACACCCAGTCATGTTCATATCAGAATTACTTTGCATGAACTTGTGTGTTAGCATATATTGATGAGCACTTGATTTCCTTACGCCATGGTTGAGATATTATGATATGTGTGTTTCTTGAATTATTGTTGAATTACCTTTGATTTCATACTTATATGTAGTATTATTTTCTGGAAACTATACTTGTTTTACGGCGAGGGGTTAGTATGTTTAGAAAATAAATGTGTTTCATAAACCTTTGTTGCCCACTCACACCTTCTATTTTTCGCCCCTCTAGGACTTAGTTAGCTGAATCCTCTGTGGCGTACGAGGGATCTTTGGCAATTCTGACATTCCCTCAAATAAATGTAGGAGCTTATTTCTAGTTGTGTAATAAGTAACTTAACTCGATTCGACTGCTCTACGTATGTCGTACTTGTCATCTATGCTCTGACTACTTATGTTTTATGGGTTCTTCCCACTACTGCGCACTCTCTTTATTAGTTTAAATAAATTCTAGCTTTGGTTTAAATTTATCCATATTTTATACATCACCTTCCTTTTGGCTACGTCACATTCGGGTGTCGACCAGCATGCCTCGACTCCGGACGGGGTGTGTCAACTAGATATAGTACACACATTATGTGTGTGATTCAAAATTTTAAAAAGGCTTGAATTTAATTTGTAAAAAAATTAGTGGATTGGGGAAGTTAGAAAAGGTGGGAAAAAAGTAGACGTGGGTGCAAATAAGAGAGAGTGTGTGAGTGGCCATCTCCAACCGATTCGGCCAGAGGGCTATAGGATTGAAACTAGCCCTAAATGACACGAAAATCGTCTCCAACCGAAGGCTAGGCCAAAGGGCTCGTGGGCCCCAGCGGGCCACAAAAGGAGATCGGGCCAACCGGTTGGCCCAACCCAGCCAACCTCGGCCGGTCTAGCAATTTAAATCCCAACAGCTACTTGCTGATGTCAGCTAGCCGTTATATTTGAATTTATTTTTTTTACAATTTTTTTTGTAAAAAAATTTAAAATTTCTATTTTTTCCCCTGTAACTAACTAAGCCATTAAACAACATTAAATAACATTAAGTAACATTGAACAACATTAATGAATATTAAACAACATTAAATAACATTAAGTAACATTAAACAATATAAAACTTAAAAAACATTTAACAACACTCCATGTTTCTTTTGGCCCAAAGTTGTGCAACAAGATCGTGTTGTAGGTACTTGTTTGTGGCATGCGAACGTATCATCATATGACGCCTCATGTACTACTCATTTAAAGAGATATTACCAGTTCTTGGATTCAAAGTCAAATTAGGCCCACACTTGTAGAAGACTCTCACATTCAAGGTTTTCTATTTTCTTGTGCATTTGTAGATTTTTCGTACGTTCTTATTTTTAGATTTTTTTTATTTGCACAAATTCTTGATAAAACGTAAAAGAGAAGTACAATGGTTAGAAATTTACAAAATTCAACAAGTGAAAATTCCCATATTCAAGAGATGGGACCGCGAAGATCCACGAGGCTAAATGTGATGATAAGTGAAGTGGCACCACTAATACGAGGCTCCACCATGGCAACCACTGCGGTGGCCATCGCGGCAACCACCCGCGGCGAGGTCCATGGCACCACTACCACGACCCGAGCCGTGCCACCAAAGCAAGCCCAAGCCGTGACATCCAAGGCTTACGGCACCAAGGCCACGGCCCAAGCTATATCACTCTACGCCCAATGCGATCTCAACGCATTGCCAAGCTGAGCCTAAACCTCACACCCGCGTGCATCACACACCGAGCAGCCCACTTCCATGGCCCAGCTTGCTCCCGTCGAGCAGCCCACTCTCGCGGCCCAGCTTACTTCTGCCGAACAGCCTACTCCCGTGGCCCAGCCTGCTATCGTGGCCTTCCAAGTAGCCCAAATAGATCCAAGGTTAGTTCAATCGTCCTGGTTCCAAATTTCCGGATCGACGATCGAACTGGGAGCATTTTCACCACATTTTTCTGCGGATTTGACATTTTCCAACTCAAATCTTGCGCCCGAAGTCTACCATATTTCCACTGCTCAAGGAGATACATTCATTCCAAGATCTTCCAACCCAAATTGAGAACAACACTTGTCCCGACAAGTCATAGAGTTGACGAGCGCCCTCACACAGCAGACGACCTTGGTGAACTAGCTCTTGCAACGCACCGAGATGCAACGTGCCCCAGACAAGGTGTCCCGAAGTAGGACAAGGGCAGACAAAGAACCTCTCCAGCAGCATCTCGGCAAGCAGCCAACCAGCCACGAACCGAGCTTTCGAGCAGTGTACCATCCCAACTAGGTCATCGAGATAACGTATACTCTCGTTTTAGCGCGCGGAGGAGCGTGCATTCTCGACTAGGCCCACGGACGAGCATACATTCACGGTTGGGGTCACACTCCGATAGTCAACATAAGCAACCTTCCAGGCGAAGTGTTCATTCGCTGCTAAGCCTGCAAGGAGCATCATCCACCTCACATCGGAGTAGGCAGTACGACAGACGAAGAGAAGCAGTCACTCAATCCGGCTCAAGTTTAATCGGTAGCCTACGAGAAATTCGCTCGTCTGCTAGGAACGTACCACATACATCGCAGTCGCGGCATAGACGAGTCGAATACATAGAAGAGTAGCCTAGACCAGCAGGTCACGACTAGGGGCAGCCAAGAGCTCCGCTACCCCAACAAAGGTAAATTAAGGAAGAAGTAGAGAGACTCTTGACCAAGTGATTGCGCGATTTCCAACGCAACGAAGTCATCAACAAAGCACTACGACGGGACATGACCAACATAAGCAGGTTACCCTTCACGGACAAATCGAGCAGACATAGCCTCTACATAAGTTTAGCATGTCATATTTCACATCCTTCAAATGAGATAGAGACCCGGAGAGACACTTGAAGCACTATCGAAGCGCAATGATCCTCTATCGAAACAACGACGATTTCATGTGCAAGATATTCGCCACCACTTAAGGTGATGCGCAAGATTGGTTCTACACCCTACTGCCACAATCCATCTGGAGTTTCGACGAACTATCTTTGGTTTTCACCAAAGAATATTCATCATATTGCTCGATCAAGAAGAACTCCAACCACTTGTTCAACGTCAAGAAGAACCTAAAGGAGCCGCTTCGCGACTATGTGAAGAGGTTCAAAGCAGAGAAGGCAAAGATAGTTGGATGCAACAACTCGATAACTAGAGCAGTCTTCCAAAAAGGATTGCCAGCAGACCATCCATTGTTCTGAAAACTGATCATGAAAGAATATCTAACTCTGGCAGACTCTTTCGCTCTAGCCGAAAAACATGCACTTTGGGACGAGGCTCGCTGATCCAGATTCAAGGACCGAAAGAAGTACCAGACATCACATCCTTACTATCTAAACCGGAAGCAGCGGATGACCTATTCACATGTTTGATGGTATCCGAAGTAGCAATAAGCTCTACCATTATACGAGAATAGCTGAGGGCCCGAATACCCGTATTTCATAGTTCAAAAGCTCTCATCGATGCTACTAGAAATTCAAAAGCTAACTTTGACGATAGTTGTTGCAACTCGGAAGCTAAAGTTTTACCTTCAGATGAACGCAAACATCCTCATGACGCACTATTCTGCCCAATCCAGACATGCGACAATAAAGACGTAGACACTGGCGGATGTAAAGTTTTTTGACGAACGTAATAACTTGGCCCAAAAGGCTAGCCAAGGGCAGACAAACACTAGAAGGGCACACTCGGAAGCAAGTTTTGTCCTCGTCCCCCCAAAATATTCTACATAGGAGCAACATGTACCGGCAGTTGAACACCACATCATGCTACGTGTCACACAGCCCCAGCCGACCCTTGCTCCATAATTCAACTCTAGAGTGGCCCAATACCGGCAGTTGAGCATCTCCTGCTGCGTGTAACATGGCCCTAGCTCCATGGCTCCCTACCACGTCTTCACAACGCAACAAGGTGACCCAATGACGGCTCCACAACTCCCTACTGCGCCTTCATGCTGAGCCTAAGTGACCCAACAGAGTGGCCTAACAATGCCCCGGAGGTAGCCGAACACGATCTGGCATCGCCTGCTTCACCAGATGGAAACTTCTGGCATTTGCATGTTAACGACACATCCAACTACAAAAGGTTCGGAAGCAGACGTGGTCTTTGTCACCCCAGGCAGTTCGATGCCCAAGCAGGCGATCACTCTAGGCTTCAAAGCATCCACCAACGAAGCAGAGTATGAGGCCCTACTAGCAGGCATTCGAATGGCAAAAGACTTGGCGGTGAAGAAGCTTGCAATTCATTCTGATTCCCAGCTAATCACCAGCCATACTACTGGGGAGTACATGGCAAAACATCCAAGGATGGCGCAATACCTAGAGAAGGTAAGTAAGCAGCTTGAGGCATTTCAGACTTACACTCTCACTCAAGTTCCGCGGGCAAACAATGGCCACGCAGATGCATTAGCCGGCCTAGGCTTCGCCCTCAACCACCAACTTCAACGCTATATTCCGATGGAATATCTAGACAAGCCAAGCATAGAGACGGAGCCGGCAACCGAAGTGTCACAGGTTAGTATAACTCCTAACTGGTAAAGTTCTATTATAGATTACCTGATCAACGACACACTTCCCCAGGAAAGATTGGAGTCTAGGAAGCTCCAAATCAAGGCAACACGCTACTACATGTGGAACGGCATTCTCATCCGAAGATCCTACACCGGACCACATCTCTGCTGCTTAGCGCATTCCGATGGCTTGAAAGTTCTAAGCTCAATCCACGAAGGCGTTTGAGGAAATCACTCTGGAGGCCGATCCTTAGCACAGAAGGCTCTTAACATAGGCTACTATTGGCCTACCATGCACCAAGATGCTAAGGAGTTAGTACAAAAGTATGACCGCTGCCAACGCTACTAGCCGGTACCAGCACTGCCTGCCAGCGAGGTACACTCGCATACAAGTCATTGGCCGTTCATGTAGTGGACAGTTGACCTGGTAGGACCTATGCCGCTTGCTACTGGGGGTAGATGTATGATGATCGTGGCAACCGATTACTTCACCAAATGGGTAGAAGCAGAGCCCATGACGACCACGATTCAAATGGACATAGAGTGCTTTATATGGAGGAACATCATTTGTCGATTTGGCATCCCTTAGTTCATCGTCATCCATAATGGCCCACAATTCGTGGGCAGAGATTTGGTGAAGTTTTTCCAAAAATATGGCATTAAGCAGCACATGTCCACGCCGAGATATCCTCAAGGCAATGGGCAGGCCAAAGCATCCAACAAAATGATCCTCGACTGCCTCAAGAAATCCCTTACCAACAAGAAGGGAAAATGACCAGACGAACTCCCCGGATGTCTATGGGCATATCGCACCACCAAAAGACGAGCAGCTGGTAAGACTCATTTTTCTTTAGCATTTGGCTCAGAAGCAATCATGTATCCCAATGTTATCAAGCCAAGTATCACAGCCCCACTACCAAGCATTGAGCAGAACGGTAAATAGATGGCCACAAACTTAGATCTAGCAGAGGAAAAACTCGAGTAGACTATCACCCGCATCGCAGCCTACTGGCAGCAGATCTTCTCCAGCTACAACAAAAGGACCAAGATCCGGCAGTTCCAGCCTAGAGATCTAGTCTTAAGAAAAGCCTTCATCACTACCCACAGAGAAGGCTCCAAAAAGATGGATCCCATCTGGGAAGATCCGTACAAGATCAGCAGAATAGGCGGTAAGGGTAATTACACCCTTACCACCATGAACGACAAAGAGATCGAGAAGCAATGGAATACATAAGACCTGAGGAAGTACCATGTGTGACCTCCCATCACATCAAAGCCTGAAGACTTAAGCAGCTCGATTGACACAACCTCGCAAGTCGAGAACTATCCAGTTGTTATGCAGTTCCTACCTTATAGCTAAGTTCTCGTTCATTTCACTCAATGAGGAATTCAGAAGCAGTTTACAACTTGGCTCGGCTGCATACTTACAACAACTGATCACTCCTGCACTTTAAAAGAAGATTGTGCCATTCTTAGAGACTTATCGCAGGAATTGCGCCCCCCCGATGGACCAACCATGCTCTCCAGCGCAAGAGGGTAAACCAATTCCTCGACACCCAAATTGGTCTGCTATCCAAAGGGGGATGATAAACTCTACATTCCGAATATCCAGACGTGGATGAGCCTGGCTGCCCTAGTATAACTAGATGCACGATGGCTTGCGTCGGGATTCCTAGAAGTAGCAACAATGGTCATTTTCAAGGCTTAGCTAACTGAAGGATTTTGGGTATCTTGGCCTAATCCGATGGACGGTTGCCCTGGAACCCTAAAGCTACTATCGAGTACACTAAGGTAGCTTACGATTTTTGAAAGACTGCTTACGGCTTGCCCTTCAAGCAATAAAGCCATGCCTGAGTTATACAACCGCACATTTTTGTGAAAGGTTAAATAAGCTAGCATGCATATACAAAGCTTTATCCACTGCCGATATGCTACGTAGTCGATAAGCTTCACCTCTGCCAAGCGCGGAACAACCTACACCAAGTCCTAAAGTGTTGTGACACTTGCTACGCAACCTACGAAATAGGAGAAAGCCAAAATTAACAGCCTAGTGGTTACGCGAACTTGTCTGCTTCTGTAAGTAAGGCATCCGGCTGCCAACCCTATAGCTAACAACTTTGCGAAGTTCTACACCAACACATGCAACTGCATAGGCTATGCGGGCTTGTCTGCTTATAAAAAAGTAGCACGCCTGCCACTAATCTATAAAGTCTAAAGGTTAGGACATGAACAAAAGAAGCGAAGATGAAGAAAAACGAAGGAAACATGTTTATAAACAACTAGCAAAGGCCGAAAGAGTTCAAGCAAAACAAGAGCTACAAGGAAAAACAAAGAAAATCCTAAAGGTTACCTAAAAGACTATAGCAGCTTGGACATCCCACGATTACTCGGTCGCCACACCTTCAGCAGATGCGACACTCTTAGCAGCGGCATCATCCAGCGCTTCACCCCCGGCAGCCTCAGCCTGGGCACCAACTTTTCCCACTACTTCGCCAATGGAAGCCTCAAAAGTAAATGCAAGCAAGTCTTCCGGAGAAATAGAGAAGGTCTCGAAACCTCGAGCCCATACTTCTCACCTTTCAACTGCTCATTCTTCTATAGCAGACCAACACATACACGTTGCAGCTCATCCACTTCATTCTTTAAACTTTCGTTAATCTTCAGCGCACCTTAGAGTTCCAACACTTGGGGTTCAAGCCTATCAACGACCTTCTTGAAGTTGATCATTTGGTTATAAGCAGCAATCAACTCTTCATCCTTTGCATAAGCAGGGGAACGAAGCTCAGAAACTACAAACTTAAGATCTTGAATCTTAGGTATGTAACATCCAATCTAATTCTCTGTACTTTCATACTTAACTTGGATCGCGTCAAGCCTAGCCTTCAAGTCAACAATATCTTGGCGAGCGGTCTCAAGCTGCAGAGAGGTGAGGGCAGAAATATTAGACCCCTTCAAAGCAACGAGCTCAGAATCCAACCTCTTGATCTCATTGGCCGAGGAATAAGCTTCAATTGCCATAGTCTTCGCCACCACCTTGGCAGCTTTGCTATAACTGTATCATAGCAAGTAGAGCAGTCATTCTATATTGGGTCGTATGCTTCGCAAAGGAACTTGGGTAAACAACATTTTTAATGTCATCGACAAATATGGCACAAGCGTCCATGTCTTCAAGCAGATCTGGTTTCAAAAGCACACAGATCTCAGCAGCCTCCCCAGAAGCAGGCTTAGTGGATTTCTCACAACTGCCCATGCAAGCAGTCTCATCTTTCCCAGCAGGCGAATTAGTCTCAGCAGCAGAGGGAGTGGGCCTTAGTGCCACTTTAGCAGCAGGGTCCACCTTATTGCTCTTTATAATAGCAGCATCTCCAAGCTCCCAACGGATGTCTTCGCACAGACTTCGACACTAGGGGCATGACAAGACCTCTACACTGAGCAATAGTATCAGCAATCGAATTAGCTATTCTCGACATGGCAGGCGCCACAGGCTCAAATCTAGTAGCCTCATTTTTCTTCCCGTTGGAAGAAGTCATGTCAATCACAGGCCTTTCGGCAGCAGACAGACCCTCACGAGCAACGGATAAAGTCTTCAGTTTTTTCTTAACCAACATCTCTTGAGCAGACGGGGAAGATCTCTTCTTTCCACCTTCATTCATAATAGACTCCATGACAGCGATCAAACGAGCCAAAGTATGTGCATTGATCCTCTTGACCTTTTCTTTCGTGAGGATCCTACATTTCTCCCGGTGAAAAGGACTAAGCAGCCAACGACATTCATGGTACTCAACAGGGGAGCTCAACCCAACATTCCAATAGGCAGGAGGCCTGCATGCCCATCATTTCATCAGCCTATGAAGCCCACGACCTCCTCGTCTATCTCAATCGCCGGCCTGGCCCCTGTCAGGTCCAAGAGCCCAAAGAACATAAGCCATGCGGCTTGTCTAGCATTGCACCCCAGCGGCTTAATCCGCAGCCCCAGCAGCGTAAGCTACCCTTGGCTCTAGCCAAGCCGAGCAGCCTAAGCAGTGGTCCCTGCCACAACACCTCATCGGCCCATGCCGAGCCTACTCTTGGCCTTTGTCAGCCGACGTGCCGCACCAACCCGACGGCTGCCTCACGACAGCACTATCCAAGAAGAAGACAAGAAAAATTAATTTTTTCTTTCCTCGATGCGGCGCAGAGAAGACGAAGAAAGCAACGAAAGATGATCCTTTGCACATGCAAGATGTAGAAGATTGCTAGAGGAGGGGGAACAAATATCCTTTAAGAAGATTGCCAGCCGACGTACCGCACCACCCCGACGGCTGCCCCGCGACAGCACTATCCAAGAAGAAGACAAGGAAAATTAATTTTTTTCTTTCCTCAATGCGGCGCAGAGAAGATGAAGAAAGCAACAAAAGACGATCCTTTGCACGGGGAATATGTAGAAGATTGCTAGAGGAAGGGGAACAAATATCCTCTAAGCTCTCTCTCTCTTGTAGGGTAGAATAAATCGCTCTCCAAAGTTGATTTAATAACCCACTTAAGGTGGACTTAAATATGATTTGAGAGAAATTTATTTCCCTTTCCTAGAAGGATTTAATTTCTTATTAAAGAGGGAATCTACATAAAAAAAGGAAGCAGTCCTAAGTTTCCTAAAGCAAGAAAATCTCTACACCTGTTGCTCTTTTCTGCGGGCAGTCCATCAGGTGTGGGGGCATTTATGGAGCCAAAAATAATCATAAGGCGACACGTGGATTTTTGGGTAAAAAGGACAAAATTACCCTCAAGGCATACCGGAATTCCTACGCGCGGGCAGTGGACAATCATCTCACAATCAAGTCAAAAGTGCCCAAATATGTATTTATTTTTAAACCTATTTTATCCACCTCATCATATCTTCTCCACAAGGTAATCCCCAAAACATTCCATTTAAAATTATCTTAATTGGTTAATTAATGGATTTATTACCTAATTAATCTATTAATTGCCAATTAAACTACTAATTACACCCAAAAAACTCCCAAGAGGCCGGTCACATTCTCTCCCAAGGGGGCCCGACATGCCCTATATATTCTACCTCATTTTCTCTAAAAACCTAAGTTTTCACTCTTGCTAAATTCTCAAAAAGTTCTCAAACACTATTCCCTCAAAATTCTAACTTTGGCATCGGAGGTTCTTCAGCCAAAGCCCCCCATTCATCGTGGGCGCGTGAGGCTCTTGGCTTTGACCTAAGGTGTTATTTGTTTTGTAGGTGCAATTTTGTCCAACATCAAGGAGGAAGAAATTTTCATCCACATGAGGTACTCCTCTTTGTAAAGCTGAATAACTGTGTCACATAATTCAGCAAGATTATCAAGGCATGTAGGCTCAAACATACCATATGTATCATTCATCGGATCAGCTAGAGAGGCATATGCCAACATTCGGTGTGCAATAGTAACCTTTTGATGAGGTAAGAAACCAGGGCGGCCTGCTCTGTCCAGTTTATGTTGAAAATATGGATTGACATGTTGGACATTATGAAGTAAATGCTCGAAGACATGACCCTTCATCCGAAATCGACGTCTGAAATCCTCTTCGTTGTACACCGAGTTGGGGTTGAAGTAGTTGTGCACCATATTCTGATGCGTCATCTTTCTATTTTGTGGCTTGTAACCGCGACCAGCAATAGAGCCACCCCATTGAGGTTATTCTTTAGTTGCCTCACACGCCATGACCCCAGCCATGGCTGCCATATATGATGTATTGCACCATGCTTCATCTTCTTCATCGGACTCCTCATCTTCTCGTCTCATCTACGCCCATTTATCTTCCAATTCGAAATTGGATAAGGACCCCCAGTTGGAATCCGAAGATGATCCAAAGTTGGAATTCATTGCAAACTTGAATTGAAAGAGATATTGAAGAGGGCAAAGCTGAAGGTGTGTGAATTATAGGCCAATATCCACCCTATTTATGGACATTGGAAGCTGAAGATATGAAGTGCCATGTAGATTAAAATCCTATCTAAAATTCCCATAACCAATTGCATCTTGACATGTGACACTTGAAATCCTATCCGAAAATTGAGATTACATATCGACAAGAAATTTACAAAGTTACTCATAGATTGACATGTGGCACTCGAAATTCGAGACGTAAAATTATTGAGATTCCTTATCGACAAGAATTCTGCAAAGTTACTCACGGATCGACATATGGCACTCGAAATCCTAGACGTAAAATTATTGAGATTCCAACTCGAAAAATTCTTAACATTCCATCTCGAAAAATTATTGAGGTAGTTTAATTTAAGTAACCATATTAATTCAATTAAAATAATAAATTATGTTTGGCCCTATGACCCTTTGGCCCCTTGGGTTGGAGATGACTTTTTGTCAGAGGGCTATGTTTGGCCTATGGCCCTCTGGCCCCTCGGTTGGAGATGGTAAGAAATATGATATGACACTGTTCATTAAAATATTATTTTCTTAGAGGGCTATAGGGCTAAAATGAGCTCTCTGACCTTCCTTCGGTTGGAGATGGCCTTAGGTATTGATAGAATGACATGGTTGTGAAGTTTAGGAAAAAAGAACAACAAAAATTTGTCTATGCAAAATTACTATAATGTCCAATTTTTTCTTTCAATTAAGTATAAAAGGATATAATAGTAATTTCATTGTTTTTTTTCAGTTGACAAACATATTTTTAATTAAGAGTGATGTTATTCCCACCCCAATGTCTTATCTTCCCACCCACCCTTTAATGAATTTTTTAATTACAAATTTGTCCATTTACAAAAAGACTGAGAAGGACATTAATTATCTTGTTTTGCTTAATTTAAAAAAAAAAAAACAGGTTGGGCATGGGAGAGACAATTTGTCTACCTTAAACCCTAACTCATATTTTCATCTCCTTTCATTCAGAGAAAGTAAAAAAATTGCAATGGACTTAGAAGATGACTTTTTCATTGAGGAGGTAGAAGATGACGCTTCTACGGAAGAGGTAGAAGATTATGTTTCCATTGAAAAGGTAGAAGAATAATTTGTGTGTAGGTCATTTGAATTGTCCATTGTATTTTTAAATTTGTCGTTGTAAAATTCTTTTGAATTTGGATACCTATGTGATTTTCATTTGAATTTGCAGACCTTAGTAGTTTTCATTTACATATTATTTGTTATATTTTTTAAGAGACAATTTTATAATTTCATATGTATGTATATATTAAAGGTTATTTTGGGAATAATAGTGGGTGGAAAAATAACATTTTAATTTTTTAACTTTTTAAGATGGGTGAGATTATAACGTGAGTGAGAAAATAAGGCAATAAGATGGGTCTAGTAGCCCTCTTTATTAATATATTATTAATATGTAGTTTAAATTATTCATTTACCCTTTTAAAAATGCAAAGGATCAAATTGCATTTCATTTGATTATTTCTTTTCATAATTTGAAAAGGCCAAAAGGCAAAAAGAAAACTTTTGACATAAAAAACATGTGCAGTGCATTTATTCTTTTTCTTTTTCTTTTTTCTTGTTTGGGCGCTAAACGACACTCGCTTTTACACTATCGATAAGAAGCTAAGGCAGTGGAGGAACCCGAAATCTACAACCGAGGCTGCGGTTGCAGAGCGTCGTCCTCTGCCGACCATCTCCATTTCGTATCACAGTCATGAGCGGTGGTGCTCCTTAGTTGTATGAGCACAGAGAGAGAGAGAGAGCCAGAGCGGAATCGCAATTTATTGGGTTAGGGCTTTTCCGCGAGAACTATCCCTTTTGAGCGGCTTCAGGCTTCCCATCGCCGCCGCTGAGATTGAAAGGAGGTATCTTGGGTAAGTAGACTTCCTTCAAAACCATCTGCTGTATGAAATTTGAAAATTTTGAGCTCTGCCCCAATATATTGGGGTGCATTTGGATTCGGTGTTGCAAGGAATCAGGTCCCACTGCAATGCCAAATCCTTGGAAATTAAACGGACGCTGAATTAGAATTGTGAAATCTCTGATGGGTTTGTCAATAATTTCAGCATTTTATTATTGGGTATTTGAAATTTGGTTGATTAGCATGCTAAGGTTAACAAAGTTGAAATGTTAGTTGCTTTTGGGTAAGCATCTTCTATGTTGTTTGTGTATTTATTGACAACTGAAGGACTCGACAAGTAGAGATTATTGTGTAAGACTGATTTTCTTTTTCGTTTCGGTATTGCAACCTAAGATACTTTCTAGTTTTTGTTGTATTGCATTTTGACACCATCCAAATGGAGCATATGTATAATGGTTATGCATATATCAAGGACCTGTTTATGTATCATCTTTTGCTTCTGAGATGAAATGGTTTGTATTTTGTCGGAAACATTAGTTTTCAGAATGATAGTGGGAGGCCAACTTCGCTATTTCATATATTAGTTGGGGATGTGAACATGAGGTCCTGTCAATGGATCAGGGTTCTTTACCCCACTTTCGGTCTCTTGCAGTTGTAGATGGAATTAGGTAATTTGAGTTTGAGAAC
Source organism: Heteromeles arbutifolia (assembly GCA_024362995.1). Classification (NCBI taxonomy): domain Eukaryota; kingdom Viridiplantae; phylum Streptophyta; class Magnoliopsida; order Rosales; family Rosaceae; genus Heteromeles; species Heteromeles arbutifolia. The sequence continues at coordinate 26,399,350 of JANCRC010000002.1, forward strand.
ACATTTTCTTTGGTTTAATAGAGTATATGAAGCTACGAACAATCCACCAGGTGGAGACATTGTTGAGAACCATGTTCTTATGGTGAACCTACAGACCTTACCGGTTGTCCTGATGTTTCGTGAAAAAGTTGTCATGTCATTCATAGGGTGGTTCGAAGAATGCATGAGGTCATGACATATATGGACAAGTGGAGTTGGAGTTGGAGTTGGAGTTGGACTCTCTGCAATCATGTTCCCATAACATCAGTATAATGTACATGACAACATTCAATAATTTTGACTGAATAAGAGAAGCTAATGTCATACAAACATTATAATACTTACTAATTGGTCGTAAGGAATTTTTTGTTTGTGAAAAATGTTGAAAAAACAAATGAGGTGGGATAGTCACATTGGAGTCCTTGTACTATCGCTAACAACTAACAGATATTCTCATTTTGTTCTCTGCTCTGAATTTGTTTTCGTTTCTTCTTTCATGACTTGCTTATGTTTCTGCCTGGTTTCCTTGTTAATTGTTGCTTCCATTTCATTTTTCCAGGACAGGCAAGTATTCTGGTTGGTTTCGATAGTTGATATTGAATAGGCAAATGTCACATTCTTTGAGTTTGGCCTCTACAGGCCTTTACAAATTTGGATTGAGTCCTCAAACCAGAGTTTCTACCGGGAAATATGGAGTCTCTACTTTGAGATCCTCACCTGGGTTTTTTCGTGTCCGAGCTGTTCAAGAGGGTGGAGGGTCTCGAAGACTAGTTGATATCATCAGAACTGTGCCAGAACTCTCGAGGAACTATTTTAGAAGTCCATCTCGCAGGGCTCTCTTTGGTGGAATCTCTTTGTTGGGTGGCTTTTATGTGGCACAAACGATATCTTTGTCATTTGGAGCTTTAGGAGTCAACGATGTTATTGCTGCAGTAGTGTGTGTTCTCTTGACAGAGTATGTGACAAAATTTTATTACAGCCGACCAAAAGTAACATTCCCCACCGCTCTTCTCAACAATTTCAAAATGGGATTCACTTATGGTCTGTTCATCGATGCGTTTAAGCTAGCCAGTTAATGGCATATTGGAAACAATTAAAGTAATTTGTCGTCGTGATGAAGCCCTTTTGATTTGGCCTATGTAAAGTTCTCTGTGTTTGATAGTGGTATAGATTAAAAGATAAATTTCCCAATGTATTTATTTGCTTTTCACTGTATGCAGATTTGCTCTTGGATTTGATTCCAAACTGCCCCTTTTGCCACCTGGAAAGGAAACACTGTTCAGGATAAACTGGAGTTTTGTTTATGCATACCACATTCAATGTGATGTTTCACTAACCGTTGCATTTTTTTTTAACAAACGATATTATTTAAACCAAGAGGGAGGGGTGAGCTTAGCTTCGCAATAAACTAGTAATAATGTGATTCAAGTTTGCTTTTGACGAGAATCGAACCTAAGATAACAAATGTAAGCCAAGTAAAGTAATCTCAATGAAATAACATATTAACCGGAGCCCTTGCAGTGGCTTGTACGGTTAATTTATATAGCTCATCGCTCCATCTAGCCGGAGTCATCTAAAGTGACCTGTACGGCAATATATCTGCACACGAGTCGGAACCATCTGTAGTGGTCTGTACGACAAGACTGGGTGTAAATAAATACGCTTTAGTGTTACGATCACGAGAAGACTGTGCGATAAATCGCGGGTCACCTACGAGTCGGAACCACCTATAATGGTCTGTACGACAAGACTATGCACCTAACTTGGATCCAAGGTGAGCGTGTGGTGCGGGAGGTGAACGTCACGTGAAGGACTATGCCCTGGCCTTGGACGGGAGCACTAACACCGGGGTGCAGGTTGATGAGCTCAATATACATCTCAATAACATCATCCATCTCATAACCATTCATAGCATAACATACTTACCTGGAGCTTACCTGGGCCTTCGCAGCACCATGCAACAATATACATATCATGATAATGCATATACTAACATATGATGCATGTATGACACGGCATTTAAATCACCTTTTCTTTAAAGTACGTTTTCTGGGAAAAACGTCAAGTATGTATATATATATCGAAAACAAAAGCCCACTGGTATGTAGACGGGTCGTAACCCCTGTGCCTAGCCTGGCTACGCTCGTCCTCTGGATAGGCCTCACCTATATGAGAAATAACTGAAATAACGTTAATTAACGCACATAAACAACACAAGCTAGTAACTTCTCATATATTGCTCAATTTTGGTATATGAATATACCACTGAGACCTACTCATCCTCAGAAACATCCCCATATTTTTAAAATAATTTTTCGATCACCCACGCGCCGCCACGCGCCGGCAAGTGCACGGTCACACGGGCGGCCACGTGCAAGGAACCCTGACGGAAACAGTAAACAGCGTTAGGAATATTCCGTTAAAACTAACGGTGTTACCTGACGTCGTTAGGAATATTCCATCAACTTTAACGGAATATTCTCCCTTCTTCTCCGATGGGCTTCGCCGGTCGCCGCCGTCAGCCCCGCCGTCTGAACTTTGAATTTCCGCCGGATTCTGGAAAAATTTTCAAATCTTCATATCTTATTCATTTCTCAACCAAATCTCATGAAACTTGAACCATTTTGAAAATCTCACAAAGACGAACAAAACCATACCTGATTCGAGCCCTGAAACCATCGGAATCTCGCCGGAAAAAGCCTCAATAATCCGGCCAAACTTAAAACTCACCGATCTCCACTTCCCGACGTCCAAAATCTTCAAACGAATGTCCCCGAGCCTCGTGAGGACCTCCTAAAGCTCTCTATGGCCTCCAAAATCGCTGAAATCTTCGCTTTAACGTGTGCATGAACAGTGCATAGAATCTGGGTTTCGGGTCTTCACGTCCAACAAAAGGTACCACTCGACTCGTACATGCAAGATGAGTACGATGGTGGTCCTAAAAACTTCGATCTGCAACTGGTTGAAGGGCTTTAGGAGTTTGTTCCGTACGGGAGAGAAGGTCTGAGAGAGAGAAAGAGAGCATGGGAGGGTGAGAGGGAAGGAATGTGAATGTGTGTGTGTGTGTGTGGTCCAAACACCACCAATCAAATTCCCAAAGTAAATACACACACATACCTTAATTAATGCCTAGGGGCATTTTCGTCATTTCACGTCCGTCGTACGAAAACTCCAGGACGGGCTGTTACAAATAACATCATTAATTATTTCAATAATAAAATATTTTTTTATTTCTAAATATATTGATTTAATGTTAAAAATGTTACGATTAGTATATTTATATTTATGGCTAAATTTTTTATCATATATTTTTATTTTTAGTTTGTACCCATTTTTAATCTACAACCCTTTTTTAATTTGTACCAATTTTCTTTTCAGTTTTAATTTGTACCCATATATTAATTTCTTTTTGTGCCCATATTTTATAAAATTTTATTTGTATTTGTACCCATTTTTAATTTTGCTAAATGTACCCATGGTAATTATATGTACCATTCATGTAATTTTTTTTCAAATTTTTAATCTTAAAATGTACTAATTCTTAAATATACCAATTTGTTATATGTAAAATGTACCAGTTTTTATATAAAATCTATTCAATTTTTTTCTAATCCATTTTTAGACTTATATGGGTACATTCTTTTTTCTTTGATTTTGAGAATGTATCCATGTTAAGTTTAATCGAAGAAATTTACTAATTTTGTTGAGCCTAATATCTTTTTTTTTTTTTTTTTTTTTTTTTTTGTGATTTTGAAGAATGTACCCATGTTTTGATACAATAATTTTTTGGTTAATTTTGATGAATGTACCCATGCTTACACACACGCGCGAACACACACACAATATTATATTTATATTTTAATATTTTTAATCCCACAAATTATGGTTTTTTGATTTAAAATCTCATAAATATAAACGACTATAAATTTTAATTTTTAATTAAAAAAATATAGTAACGTACATAGAAATACATTATCACATTAATTTCAGGGACTTGGATCAAAAATTGAAAACTAACAAGGTTTGAGTAAAAAAACATTCATAGCTAGGGACAGCGTGCAAAGTCTCCCATTCTAGATTTATTGATGGCATGCATTTGATTTCATACTTATACGTAGTATGATTTTCGGGAAACTATACTTGTTTTATGGTGAAGGGTTACAATGTTTGTAGAAAGGTTTTTATAAAACATTATTTTCGGGCCCACTCATCCTTGTTTTTCACCCCTCCAAGTTTTAGCAGCTGAACTATCTTATCGACGATGATTCTTGGCAAATCTCAGTATAGGTGGCTACCTTTGAGGGTATAATCCTTATTCTATCTTACTGTATTTTACTTATGCTCTGACATCACGTGTGAAATGAGTTTATTCCCGCTCACATCGCACTTTTGTATTTAGGCATTTTTAGGTTTAAATTTATTCACATTTTGCACATCACTACACTTTATGGCTTCGTCACCTTCCAGGTGTCGTCCAGCACAACTCGATTCGGAGTCCTAGTGGACATTCCGGGTTGGGGTGTGTCACTGTTGGGTTCTTAGTATATATGGTTTTTTTTTCCTAGGGAAAGAGTAAGAAATCTTGCTGGCAGATTGAACCCAGAAAACAAAATCTCAGTCTACAGGACAAAAAGAACTTTGCTTATTTGCTGTTGGGTTTGAAAACCTTGGTGAGATAGAGATTTTGGGAAACTTTTGTTTTGATGGGGGTTTTCTAGAGCAACAAAATCAAAATTGAAAGCCTATTCAATACAGGTAATGGGAAGAAGACGGGGTGGTGGTTTCGGGGAAGACGGCAACCGAAAAATTAGAGGTCAAATCTAGGTTTTGGAGAAGAATTGAAAAAAAAGTGAAAAACAAAGATTTTAAGTTTTAGTTGTATAAAAATAAAAATTATTATTTTTATTATTTAAATATTTTAAATCTACATGGCAATATTTAATTTGACTTGTGGGATCCATTTATGTGTCATATCAACACATAATAGAATTTTTGACGGAATTGTAACGGAATGACTACATTGATTTGCAACACCTATTTTCAGGCACTATATTGATTGATTTTCAATTTCAGGGACCATCTTAATGAGGTGAATCAATTTCAGGGATCATTTGTGATAAAAATCTTTATATTTTGGTTGTTAAGCTTTTTCATTTTGTGTAAACTACCTATCTAAGTTTACGTTCAAATATTTGAACTCATACTAGTGTAATAGATGTGTTATAGAAATCAAACTCAAGAGACATGATTCATATATACAAGTATCACACTACCTAGATTTAGTCATAAGGAGACCACATTTTAAAACAAAATTTACAAATCAAATGATATACCCATGTTTTGATACAATAATTTTTTGGTTAATTTTGATGAATGTACCCATGCTTACACACACGCGCGCGCGCACACACACAATAGTATATTTATATTTTAATATTTTTAATCCCACAAATTATGGTTTTTTTGATTTAAAATCTCATTAATATAAACGACTATAAATTTTAATTTTTAATTAAAAAAATATAGTAACGTACATAGAAATAAATTATCACATTAATTTCAGGGACTTGGATCAAAAATTGAAAACTAACAAGGTTTGAGTAAATAAATATTCATTGTTAGGGACTGCATGCAAAGTCTCCCTTTCTAGATTTCTTGATGGCATGCATTTGATTTCATACTTATACGTAGTATGATTTTCGAGAAACTATACTTGTTTTACGGTGAAGGGTTACAATGTTTTCAGAAAAGGTTTTTATAAAACATTATTTTCGGGCCCACTCATCCTTGTTTTTCGCCTCTCCAGGTTTTAGCAGCTGAACTATCTTATCGACGATGATTCTTGGCAAATCTCAGTATAGGCACCTTTGAGGGTATAATCCTTATTCTATCTTACTGTATTTTACTTATACTCTAACATCACGTGTGAAATGAGTTCATTCCCGCTCACAGCGCACTCTTGTATTTAGGCACTTTTAGGTTTAAGTTTATTCACATTTTGCACATCACTATACTTTATGGCTTCGTCACCTTCCAGTTGTTACCCAGCACAATTCGATTCGGAGTCCTAGTGGACATTCCGGTTTGGGGTGTGTCACAGTTGGGTTCTTAGTATATATGGTTTTTTTTTCTAGGGAAAGAGTAAGAAATCTTGCTGGCAGATTGAACCCAGAAAACAAAATCTCAGTCTACAGGACAAAAAGATCTTTGCTTATTTGCTGTTGGGTTTGAAAACCTTGGTGAGATAGAGATTTTGGGAAACTTTTGTTTTGATGGGGGTTTTCTAGAGCAACAAAATCAAAATTGAAAGTCTTTTCAATACAGGTAATGGGAAGAAGACGGGGTGGTGGTTTCGGGGAAGACGGCAACCGAAAAATTAGAGATCAAATCTAGGTTTTGGAGAAGAATTGAAAAAAAAGTGAAAAACAAAGATTTTAAGTTTTAGTTGTATAAAAATAAAAATTATTATTTTTATTATTTAAATATTTTAAATCTACATGGCAATATTTAATTAGACTTGTGGGATCCACTTATGTGCCATATCAACACATAATAGAATTTTTAACGGAATTGTAACGAAAGGACTACATTGATTTGCAACACCTATTTTCAGGCACTATATTGATTGATTTTCAATTTCAGGGACCATCTTAATGAGGTGAATCAATTTCAGGGATCATTTGTGATAAAAATCTTTATATTTTGGTTGTTAAGCTTTTTCATTTTGTGTAAACTACCTATCTAAGTTTACGTTCAAATATTTGAACTCATACTAGTGCAATAGTAGTGTTATAGAAATCAAACTCAAGAGACATGATTCATATATACAAGTATCACACTACCTAGATTTAGTCATAAGGAGACCACATTTTAAAACCAAATTTACAAATCAAATGATATATCACTCATCACACACATTTTAAAGTTTAACGACCAACTTGAGTTGAGACAAAAAAAGGTTTGAGGGCCAAAGTGAAAAATTCCAAAAGTTTACCGGGCAATTATAAAAATAACCAAAAAATTAGATAGATATTATCTTCGAATAAACCTAACAAACTTAAAGCAAATTGTTATTAACCGTTCAAAATCTCATATTGCATTGAAACTTTTTATAATTAAAAAAAAAAACAAAACTCCTTCCTTCACTTTTGTCCTTTTGGCTGTTACCGAACAAATCGCGCCACTAAGAAACGACGAGAAAAGCAATGAAACGGCAGTAAAAGAAGCACCGAAGTCGAATTATTTTGTTCATTTCTCCATACGCTCTCTCTGCTTTCTCCGAATCGCTAATCCCCAGATCAAATTCAGAAGTCAACCCGAACAGAGAAATGGAGCTAAAAGCAGGCCTCTCAGCTCTAGTCACCGGCGGAGCCTCCGGAATCGGTGAACCACCTCACCTTTACGTTCATCAAACTTAACAACACTAGTATTGGTTTAACTGTGGGTGTGTGTATATATATGTATATGTATGTATGTATAATCGGAATTGTGAAAATTTACGAGAACAAAGAATTTGATTTTTGAAATGTTTTGGTCTCGAGGATTGGATTGGATTGGATTGGATTGGATTGGATAATCCATTGGATTCAAGTTGTGGTGAATGTAGAGGTGAACCATTTTTTAATTCGAGGGGATTACGCGTTAAGGGAAATTATGGTTTCTAATCCTCCCATTTGGCGGGAAATTGGGATGGATAAGTTTTCTCGATGAGTAATCCATCTCATACCTTCAAGTTGGACATAATTGTTTCATTTCTTCATTCTAACTTAGCTTGGATATAGTGGGTTATCCATTCCAATGATCCAATCCAATCGTAAACACCAAACTAGGCCTTCAATTCCAGTTCAATTCTTAACGCAACCGCTAACCCAGTGCATACACAATTTACTTACATTGTAGACTTGCAAATTCTTTAGCAATATGATTGTTTTCGTGATGCTAGCTGTTTTTATTAGTGATTCCGTGGGCTGTTTCTGTGTAGGAAAAGCTCTGAGCTTAGCTCTGGCGGCGAAGGGAATATTTGTGACAGTCGTCGATTTCTCTGAAGAAAGGGGGAAGGAAGTTGCATCCCTTGTTCAGAAGGAGAATGCCAAGTTCCACTCCAATTTGGGTTTCCCGTCTGCCGTGTTTGTAAAATGCGATGTTTCAAATACAGGTTAGTGAACAGTTTGTACAACCGTCCTGCCAATGAATGGAATACTCCATTTTTTTATTGTTGCTCAAGGTTAATATTGTATGGTAAAGATTTGAGAACTAAGACTTGTGATGTCATCTTTCTGCTTGAACTGTGTTTATTTGTAAGTTTTAGCATGCTTACTCTGTACAATGACACACCAAACATTCTACAGGGAGGCCAAAAAATATCATACATGTTTCATGAGAGTCTATTGAGCCATGATTAAAAGAATTTTGATATAGAAAAGAAGATTAAAGAAAACCTGTTTTGTTTTTAGTCGTGTTTCTGTGATTACCAGTCTGCACATGCATCTGCATTTCACACTCACGAACTTAAAACGTGAAGAGGTTATCTTCTCGATCCTCCTATATGGCTTTTATATTAATTTGGAATCAGATGGTACCTTTCAGATAGTTACATTATTTTTTATGTCATGGACAGGAGATATAACTGCTGCGTTCGAGAAGCATTTAGCGACATTTGGAGGATTGGATATCTGTATAACCAGTGCAGGCATTGCTACTTTCATACCATTTGATAAGGATCAAACCGATGGTACTCATACCTGGAGGAAAACAATTAACGTGAATCTGGTGGCAGTTATTGATTGCACTCGCCTTGCGGTATGCTTTGAATCTTGACTCTTTTTTCCTGACATACTTGTTAGGTCCCTGAAAACCCAAAAATTCTATCAATGATCATTTCCAAACGAATTTTAATTGATAATGCTGAGGGGATATATTGACATTCCTATCTTCTTAACATAGGAATATCTTTTGTTGATTCATGAAGGTCCTTATGCTATGTTATACAATTTCAGTAGGCCATTATACCACCAGTGGTATCTATTACCTTATTTTATTGAAAAAAATAACCACTTGTTATGGACTGAAAAGTGATTTTGTGAAGCCTTTCAATAAATGACAGATAAGCTGTTTCATCAGTTTATGAAGACTATGGTAACATTGCACCATTTTTTTACTGATAGAGAGACCTTTTGAATCATCTTTAGTCTTGCACGTTTCTACGTTTTCTTCTATGTTTGTGCCCCTTTTGCTGTGGTCCCTATTTTCTTCCCAGTTGTTAAATAACGGGTTACTCCCTCTGACTTTTGCTTAAAAGACTTTCAACTTAGGCTTATTGAAGTGATGAAAAACTGTTCTGCGTCTTTCTTCTGTCTTCGTTATTGATCTCTGGAAAGAAAATTGAGAGCCATAAGGTATTTTACCTCTGTTGACTACATTAGTGTCTTAATGAGTCAACTATGTTCCAAACAGATTAAAACTATGGAAGCTTTGAAAAAGCCTGGCGTAATTATCAATATGGGGTCTTCCTCAGGTCTTTACCCATTCTATACTGATCCAATCTACTCTGGCTCCAAAGGTTTGTTCTTTGTATTAGCTTTGTCCGGATTTGCTCTCCAAAACTTTTCTTTTGGTCAGTTTTTTCCTTTTCTTTGAGCATCAGCAGATACCGATAAACTAAAGTACACCTAACATGCATATATATTGTCAGTAATATTTTCATTGATGCATTATTGATCATAAAATAATGCTTTTGCAGGTGGGGTTGTTCAATTTACCAGATCTCTTGTTCCATACAAACATCGAGGGATTCGCATCAATGTGCTTTGTCCTGAAGTAAGATAGTACATTCAACTCATATTAGACAACAATGCAAAGGAATATTTTGGTAAAACACTTTCCTACGTATTTGATGCAGTTTGTTGAAACTGAGATGGGCTCAAAGGTGGGTTCTAAATTCATTAGTCTAATGGACGGCTATGTGTCCATGGAAATGGTGGTAAAAGGTAATGCGTTACTGAAATCTTTTCTTTGAAGAAGTTTGTGATTCTAGTAATCATCTGCAGATGTAAATTTTAGTGATAGGTATTAGATTGTTGGACCTCATAGTCAAGGATTTACTCAAATTGTAAAATACCCTATTATATGGAAAAAAAATGAAGAAATCTTTTATGCTGATCTGCAAAAACAGCTGTATAGCCGCAATGATGCTTCTTATGTCTCAATTTATTAGCTTTAGATGATCCCATGTAGATAACCGGTGCACTTTTCAAGTTATGGATACTTCGCTTGTTTCAAATTATGGCTTTTATTTTGTTTTTTTTTCAATTTTTTGATTTTGGAGTGATGTTTAGCCCCATAGTTTGGGAGGGGTGTTTTGAGAAGTGTTCTGTTGTTTGTACCTTGCGAAGTCAGTCCTTTTCCACTCAACTCTATGAAGTCAAATGTCAAAACCTTCAGCAGGGCTATTGGAGAGGTTTTCTAGCTTTTAGCATATGCGGCTGTGTGCCATCTGATTGACATGGTTCTTGGACATTGTTTGGCCACAATGTAAAAATTCTGGGTTTAAGAAAATTCCATGTTTATTCCGTAAATAAAGGTTTCATCTCGAAGCATGCAATCACTGATAGGTCAATCATATTTTATAATTTTCATATACGTTCTCAAGTTCCAAGCTCTTGTATTGTATTTGTAGGCGCTTTTGAGCTTATTACTGATGAGAGTAAAGCTGGCTCATGCCTATGGATTACAAATCGAAGAGGCATGGAATATTGGCCAACTCCCGCAGAAGAAGCAAAATACTTGGTTCGCCCTTCAAGTTTGAGGAAAAGAGCTGTGGTAGAAGCTCCTTTCAATTTTCAACTTCCAGAAAGTTTTGAGAAATTGTGAGTAATAATGCATCCAACATTATTTCCCTTTTTCTTTTTCAGAAAGATATCAGCTCTTAGATGCTATACCATTTACTATAACGCATGGTTGGATATATCTTATTGTGAATCTATAAATTGAATTTGACTAGCATATTGAGAACAAAATTATGATATTGGGTAAAGTTGGTAGACTATTTCCTACTAAAAGTCTGTCAAATGATAACTTTTATTGGTATAGGCAGAAAATGAAGCTTTGCATTCATCAGCCTTTGCATAATTCTGGTCAATGTATCCGTTTTCCGCACTTGGTTTGAGAAAGAGGAACTTTCTAAATGCATTGCCATGCTTGTGTGTAAAATGCTCGCTATAAATTATATCTTTGGTATTGTAGTCTCAAAACTTTTCCTTTCATGTTTCAATTGTTATCTGCTCAAATCTTTCTCATGTTTTGTTTAACATTAGGTCGCAGAAGCAAGCAGAAATTATCTCTTGAAAGAATGCGAGTGGTTTGTTATTAGTTTTTGTTAGCTAATAACAGTTATTTTTATTCAGAGTTGTTCACACCTTGAGTCACAATTTTCGTAATGCTACCTCCATAGTGCGCGCACCATTGAGACTACCCATTGAACCGCACAGCGTTCTTGTGAAAATCATATATGCTGGTGTCAATGCTAGTGATGTAAGCATCTGACTCTCCTTAAAATATTGATTCTAAGTTTTCATTCTCATAGTTTATGTTTTGCTATCAAACGTTGTATTGGCTAATATCTGTTGCTCTTCCTTATTTATGAAATTATAATGCACGTTTTCTTTTGAGACATGATTAAAATTGGACTGAACTTAGTGATATACTGGATGATGAGTTGCCAGGGGAAGTCAGATGTTTTAGTGAGTAAAAGTTAAGGCTTATGATTACTTGGCCAGGCAGCAGGCTCTATGGGAGTTGCTTTGGCATGGTCCCAAGACTGGATTACAGTCTACAAAAATAGACTGAATTAATGCACAACACAGGCTGCGGTGGGGGGAGTGCATCACCTTCTATGATGAGAAAAAGTGCTAATTATACAGAGAAGGGATGCTCTGGTAGAATAAGATGGCATGGGGCTGGGGAACAATCTAAGGAGTCTAAATACTTTTGTTCTTGCATTTTTAATTATGTGATAATTGTTTACCAAGTATAATGATATTGAAGATCCTGTCTCCTTTTGTAAAGCAAATAATATATGCTCTAACAAGGACTTATTATTCATAGGTAAACTACAGTTCAGGACGTTATTTCAGTGGCAAAACCAAAGATATTGAGTCCCGTCTTCCATTTGATTGCGGTTTTGAGGTGCAGGACAATTTATAATTTTTGACATAACAATCACTCGTGCACTGATGGTTTACAAATGTTTAAGGTTATTGCTATTTGTGATGTCTAGTTGACAAAACTGTTTCACTGTTGCAGGCTGTGGGGATAATTGCAGCAGTAGGGGACTCTGTTACTAACTTGCAAGTTGGTACTCCAGCTGCAATCATGACTTTTGGAAGTTATGCAGAATTCACGTTGGTACAGTATCCGGAGAATATCTTTTCTATGTTTACTGAGATGGGCTTTCATTTTTAATGTCAGACGTTTCCAAGTTTCCACTAATTCATGACACTAAATGATTCTATTATATTTTTGTTCATATATTTCTTTATAATATCAATAACTAGGTTATTTGATGAGCTTTCAACTTGGTTAGGTACCTTCAAAACACATCCTTCCTGTGGAAAGACCAGATCCAGAAGTTGTCGCTATGCTTACTTCAGGACTGACTGCATCAATCGCTCTAGAAAAGGTTAAATATGTGTGTGTGTGTGTGTGGTCGGAAAACTATGGGTAGTTCAAAAAATGTTAGCGCTTGTGTTTTTGTATCAGAATTTTGTATTTTTCTTTTTAGCTGAATCCTAGGTGATTATTCGATGACAACGTCCTGTGGAGTTTCGAATAATTTTCTAGTAATTGTGTGTAATATTCTTTGTAGCCTTCATTGTTTTTAATAGTTTAAATTATTCAATGAGACACCACATTTTGTATTTGTCTGACACTTTCTTTTATTATGCGCATCTAGGTGGGACAAATGGAATCTGGGAAAGTAGTTCTTGTCACTGCTGCTGCTGGTGGGACTGGGCAATTTGCAGTCCAGGTTTGCTTTCAAATGTGGAAATAGCTCTTTCTTATATGCATGCGTTTTTGTTCGATTCCACAGGGTGTATGGCTATTTGTGATATCAGTGTATTCACTGTCTAAATGTTGCCGATGCATACCCAATGTTTTAGTATGTCAAACTCGTTGACATCAACAAGGGGATGGAATTCTGGGGAAAAAAACCCCCATCCTCTAACTCCTGAAAGCCCACCAAATTTGGTGCATATTGATCAAAATGTTGTCCTGCCATTTAATTCTGACATTCTATGATGCCAACCTTTGTCTTTCTTCGCTCAAACACTACTCTTAGTAGTCCTTTATATGCATAGCTTGCAAAACTTGCTGGAAATGCTGTGGTTGCAACTTGTGGAGGTGCAGAAAAGGCAAAGCATTTGAAAGAATTGGGGGTTGATCGAGTCATTGACTATAAAGCTGAAGATGTCAAAACTGTATGCCTTTTTAATCTTTTCCCTTTATTTATGAAATTGTTTCTTTAGTTGTATTTGATGGAATTCTAAGCTGAAAAAGGACTCATGACTTCTTTGATGTGATGCAATATGTCAAGTAATCCAGCTAATAATATCGACTGTATCTTCTTATACTGATTGCTTAGTGCTTTTTATTTTCAAAGACTCCTCAGATCAATATTTACCTTAAGCATGTGATGAAATGCAATGTTCGTAAGATCAGTACAATTTTGAATCTACCGACTCAAACACCCAAGTTTCACAAAGTTAGGAGGCTTGTTTCAGTTGGTATTAGATTATAGAATTAATCTGAGTCAATCATTATCTGGCACTGGGTGATCGCCAATCTACTTCTTCCATTTTGTTGAAGTAACCTTGACTCGTAGGTCATAGACTCAGAAGCTTGTACGGTTCTCCAGTTTTATCAGGTTTTCCTTCTCCAAATTACATACGTTACTGAAGATGGTTTGGTAATGCAGTCAGAACACTCGCTAATGTCAAAACACATTTTTGTCATCCCTACTTCGTAGGTTAAATTGAACTAAATGGAATTCACGTTATAACATGGATCCACGCACGTCTTGGAGGAATAAAGGAACAGCTACCACAAAGAACTAAATGCTTTTGAATCTGATGTAGATAAAGGAGCAATGCAATCCATTCATTGATAACTTTCAATTTTGCAGGTTCTAAGGAAGGAGTATCCCAAAGGTGTCGATATTATCTATGAGTCTGTTGGTGGTGACATGTTTGATTTGTGCTTGAATGCTCTTGCGGTCTATGGGCGACTCATTGTGATCGGAATGATTTCTCAGGTTCTTTATTCATGCAAGCATAAACGTTACTAGAATATAATTGTCTTTCTTGACACTTGATATGCTGACTTTGATATAGAAAATTGAAATATACCAAAAGGTTTGTTTCGATTTTCATTTTAGGTTATGTGCAAATATGTAGTAATAGTATGAATATTAATAGAAAATTTGATAGGATTAATTATCTAAATTGTATATCAATATATGCAGTCCAACAGACACATCCGTCTCCGCCATTAATGGTAAAAATCAGTGCAAGCTCCAATTAGCAGTCTTAACCATATGCTGAGCTGGTAAAAGATTTATGGGATGTACAGGCTCGGCTTTAGAAACATATTCTCCTTATTCGGTTTAAACTTTCCTTGTTTGTTCAAATTTCTATAGATTTGGATTTTGTTTAAATTCAATTATGTGGATTTTCTCGTCTGCTGAGGAATTTTCTTGTGTTTGATGTTGGTGGATTTAGTATTCCTTTGACATGATTCATTATGGTCTCAGTATCAAGGAGAGCATGGGTGGAAGCCGTCAAACTATCCCGGAATTTGCGAAAAGATTTTAGCGAAAAGCCAAACTGTGGTATGTAGCTGCTGAATACTTAAACTACACCCCTTAAGTATTCTCTCAATTCAACTGTTTTTGTCACTGGGATACTATAATCGGGTCATTAGTTGATCCATTCACAGGATCTATTGCAGTGCTTTAAGAATTGAAACTGCATTCAAATATCTTGCGGTGAATTCATGTATCGTAGCAAATGTTTATTTAACAACACTCGTATCTTCAGGCTGGTTTCTTCCTAGTGCAACACAGTCACCTTTGGCAAGAACATCTGGATAAACTAGTTTATCTTTTCTCCAAGGGCAAGCTGAAGGTCAATGTTTTACTTATCTTTGCTCAACCTTTTCACTCACCTAAATAATTTACTGTACTTTATCCTGGGAAGGCTTAGGTTTTAAATCGATGATACTCCTAATCGTATCGTATGCGCTCATTTTTATAGGTTTCGTTAGACCGAAAACAGTTTCTGGGCATCCGTTCGGCTGCAGATGCTGTGGAATATCTCCATTCCGGTAAAAGCGTAGGGAAGGTAATTCATCTGTCCTATCTGTTACTTGTCTCACTCTCGATGTGGTAGTGTGACAAATCAATTTCCCCTAAATGCCTATTTTCCTTGCGGCTAAATAAATGTCACAGGTTGTCGTTTGCATCGATCCATCCTTTAGGCAACAAACGTCACGATTATGAGCGGATGGATGTTGTCTTGTAGCCTCCCAGGCATATTTTTCTTTCCGTTGTGAGCAACAAACGCTCTTGTCGAATGAGGCTAGCCAAAGATCATTACAGTTGGTCAAGCGGTACACAAGATCATTACCTAAGTTTGTCATCTCATATGAATAACTAAATGAGCATTTCTATAAATGATATAGAGAACCAACAAGTTAATTGGCTCTGTATCGTATCAGATTCCACACAAGTAAACTCAAGTAATCTAAAGTAAATACTCAATCAAACAAGTAAAGATAACCAGATTCCACACAAGCATTCCAAGAAGGTACAAGTTACTACCTTAAATTTGGACGGGGTGACCAGATGCAAAATCAAAGGTACTCCTTTGCTCTTTCATATACGCTTTTTGCTCAATCAAAACAAACAATTTCGACAAATCAAAAGCAGATTAAAAATGTAAATTAAATATATACTGACTGACCGACCGACCTTTCAGGCCTACTTGGATTAGCATTACTGTATCCGAAAAATTTAATTCCTGTTTGAATATGTGGAGAAATTAAGAGACTAAATTGCTCACTAGTTCAAGTACTTACAACCAACATGTGCAGAAAATAAACAAGAGCCCCAGCCCAACTTGGAAATTATTTCCCAAACTAGTTTTTTTTGTAATTTTTTTCATTTAAATCATCAAACATATTTCATTTCTTTGTAAAGAGGCTCTCGTGTTTATGAATTTGACCAAAAACATTTCAAAATGCTTATTGCTTGAAATGGTTAATCTTAATCAGATAGAAATGCTTTTCTCACAATGCTTTCACCAGACTCTGCAAAATCATTAGTAAACAAAACACTCACATTTTACTCACTTTCCAAGGAAAACCCGTTAACATATTACATGTCACATAGAGAGAGAGCGAGAGAGAGAGAGGACCTTAGGTGGTGGTGGGCAAGAGGGGCTCTGCTTCTGCTTCTGGTCTTGAAGAACAGCCATGGCCATCATGGATACAGGAGTGGAATAGCATTATATTCCCTTGAAATAGCATTACATACCGTAATAGTGAGTCTTATTGTGTTTGGGCCGCACAGACACGTGGCCTAGATGCCGAACTCTAGAATTTCTTCAAGTCTTGGGTAAGTTTTCATAGCCTCTGTTGTCTTGTGACCTACTGTGAATGGGTTAATATTATAACATGGTAATCAAGTTACGATGATATTGAAAAATTCACTAATGTGAATAATGTATCTATTCAATGTATCTTAAGGAATTTCTTGGACAGATTTTTGGTTCTTTATAGCAACAACACGGCTGAATATTGAAATTTATAATCGAACGGAGGAGGATATATTAATCATTTATATTTTGTGCTAGATAATTACCTACCTGCATTTTCTTCCACACAAAAAAAGAAAAAAAGAAAACAAACTTTTGCATCTAAAATGCAGAGGTGTTAACTGAAGTAGCATGTAATAGTTGAATGGGTAAATTACCAAAAACTACCTTAACTATTGGTGTCACGACACTTTCATACCTCATCTTTTAAAGTTGACAATGTCATACCTCATCTTACGAATTTGTGCCAATGCCAGACCTCCGTCAATTTTTCTGTTAATTTTTCTGTTAAATGCTGACGTGGCCAGAGACAGGACCCACTCACTAATCCAACTGGATTAAAAAAAATATATATATATTTTTTAGTAATTAAATATTCAAAAATTAAAAAAATTAAAAATTAAAAAACTAAAAAATAAATAAAAATGGCCTAAGGGATCCGGCCTTCCCTTTCCTCCGCCCGCACCAACCCTTCTCTCTCTCTTCTCTTTATCTTCTCCCGTCTTCCCCCAACCCAAACCCAGATCCCACCCTTCCTCATCCTCGTCTTCAACAAGATCCACACCAAAAACACAACCCAGAATAAAAAAAGTTCTAAAATTTCACAGAAATTCGAAAACTTTTTGGATACCTTGAAGGAGTGGCAGGGAAGGACGAGAGACCTTGGGGTTCGTTGGAGAAGGGAATGACGTTCGCCGGAGCAGAGAGAGGTTGAGGTGGGGTAGCCGGAGACCCCTTACCCTTTCTTCCCCCTCCCGTCTTCCCCAAACCCGATCCACCCCCTTTATTCCTTATCCACCCCCTTTCTCCCTTCTCTCATCTGCAACCCCACCCACCCTTCTCTTCTCTGCAACTCGCACTCACCCTCCATTCTCTCCTCTTCATCGTCGACTCCATCCACCAATGACCATCACCTTCTTCCCCATTCTAACTGACGACATCGAAGTCGTCGATCTCCAGCACACCAACCTCACCACTTTCCGGGTACCCACTCCTTCCATTGCTCTCCTTCCCTTCCTTACCAAACTACCCATATGGGTTCGAATACTTCTGCGAATCCTTGACGGCCTTGTCGCCCCACAATTACCAAGTAATTGACTTCGTCGACGGGTTTGCAGAAGTTGAGGATTGCCTCTGCCACCTCCCTCTGCTCCCGCAGCCCAGCACCATCTTCAAGCCCAGCAAAACGCAACAGCAATCCCGCGCCCACCACCGATGCCGAGTCTCTTGTGAATACAACTTGGGTTTTTTTTTTTTTTTTTTTTTTTTTTTTTTTCTGGGAAAAATTGAAATGGTTTTGCTTTGTTTGGTTGCTCGGAAAATGTGGGAGAAAGGAAATGAATTTTTTTGATATTCTGAAGGTTCCATTTTCTTCGAAAAGTGAGGCAAACTGGAAGATGGATTTTTGAACTTTTGTTAATGGTGTGTTCTCAGGATTGGTGGGTGCTTTGTTTTTGATGCATGCTTGTAGGATAGAAATAGAGAGAACGGCGGAGGAAGAAAAGAGAGGCACTTGGTGGGAATGGGAATGGTCGGTTTGGGGTGGGATATGGGTTTGGGTTGGGGGAAGACGAGAGAAGATAAAGAGAATAGAGAGAGAAGGGTTGATGCGGGTGGAGGAAAGGGAAGGCCGGATCCCTTAGGCGATTTTTATTTTTGTTTAGTTTTTTAATTTTTAATTTTTTTAATTTTTGAATATTTAATTATTTTTTAATCCAGTTGGATTAGTGAGTGGGTCCTGTCTCTGGCCACGTCAGCATTTAACAGAGAAATTAACAGAAAAACTGACGGAGGTCTGGCATTGGCATAAATTCGTAAGATGAGGTATGACATTGTCAACTTTAAAAGATGAGGTATGAAAGTGTCGTGACACCAATAGTTGAGGTAGTTTTTTGTCATTTACCCTAGTTGAATAGAATAGATAAACAAATAGACCGAGTTATTTGATCTTACAAATCACAATTGGTTCTATATCATACATTCCAATGCTGGAATTTGCCAAAGAGAAAATCAGAAGGTAAAACATTCCTCCCTGCTAGCTACTGATGCCTCCAAAGCACACAATTCTGTAGTGAAATTACCCAAAATCTCTGCAGCACTGGTATATAACAATCATCTATTTAAAAACCCAAAATGCTGAGTGATAACGGCACAAGATGCGCATTTCTTCCTCACCTAGCTTTGGCATTATATCTTTTAAGTTATACCCAAAAAGAGTAACCAGATTCTTTCAAGTTTTCTCATCACCAAGGGGCTTTAGCCATTTCTTGGAACAGAATTTCCCGCTCCTCTAAACTCGTATTCGGAGTCTCAATCTCAGAGTCAAGACTATTCATGGCCTCTTTCACTTCCAAAACATTTGCCTCAAGTCTTTTTGATTTTGAAGCAAGACTTGTAAGCTGGTCCAGGCGGGCACGCAGGAAACGGACATTCATGCCTAAATCACCAAAGGCTTTCAGAGTCTTATCCCAAGTCGAAAGATAATCTTCCGGGGTAGTGATCTTGCAGGCCCTGATGGCATCTGCAATGTTGACTGTCTCAGAAATTACTCCGGCAATCAGTTTGCAGTTCAGACCCTCGAGAAGTTGTTCATGAAGGAAGAAGTTCTGACTGCAGCAAAGCTCATAATACTTGGTCAGGATGTATTTCGAAAATTCAGAGTTTATGATTAAACCATTGACCTGAACGTTAAAGTTGTCCAAACAGTGCACTTCTTTGAAAGTGACAACAGACTCTGAAAGCCTAAGACCATCCAGAAATTCAGAACCAACATCTTCGCCGTCATTTCCAGACTGATCTGATGTTGGACCAGAGTCCGTATAACAGACTATTGCATTCTCCTGCGGATTAGGTTCCAAATTCTCACGTTCTTCCTTTCCACATGCAGTAAAGCCTCCTGCGTGATTTAAATCACATGAAAGGATCAGAAAAGGTAAGAGTTGTTTATGATTGCGACGCCATTTGCCACACATAACTTGATGAGTTTTGAAACAACTTACCGGTATCCATCTGTCTGATGGGAGGATCTACCCTCATAAGAGGAAGACTCCAGTCCACTTCATTTGACCTAACGATATATACCTGCAACAAGTATGTAGCAAAAGAATTGAGTGTCTCATACGCATTCAGAAGTAGCGCCTCAAAGCAATAAAATGTTATAGATCTTATCCTTTTTTTCTCAAAATTTCCTTTCAGGGGAAACCCATCTAAATTTAAGAAAACAAAATTTGGCTAACTCAAAAAAATGTACAGTTACCAACTTATTCTGCCCTTTTAATGTACAATTACCAACTTATTCTGCCCTTTTTCTTTAAATCACGGTATAAACATTTTCATCATCGTCACAACCATAATGGCATCCCCGAGATCTATCTTCTATAGTTCTACATTATAGCAACTCTGATTTACAGGATTCAGGTTGCAAGGCTATGATCAATTTAAGGATTTCTCTTTCCAAATTTGTCAAGTTCAACTATATGTTATATAATGGAACTTGGAACAAAGGATCTTCTTCTTCTTCTTCTTCTTCAAAGCCTTTTCCCACCAAGTGGGGTTGGCTAGATGCAACACGAGGACTTCCCAGGAGGTCACCCATCCTAGTACTACTCTCGCCCAAACTCGCTTAGCTTGGAACAAAGGATCCGCACATAAATTTCAAGAAGGTTCCATCAGTTACCTTAAATTTGAAAGGGGTGACTAGATGGAATATCACAACATCTCCCTTCATTATCTTGTGAGCAATTGAAAACCCTCTCCATCCAGCACTCAGTCCACCCTTCTCCACAAGATACTTCGTTTCAAATTCCTTCCCATTTTCATCTTCCAAAACAATCATTGAATCTTGTTTTGGCATATATTGACTGCGAAATTTCTTAGCAAGATTCTGCCAAACCAAAGTCAGTTCAAATAAGTATATCATCCTAATTAGTCAATGCATTCAGATAACTGCACAAATTGTTGACAAGAGTGAGTGAGGCTTACAAGGTAGAATCCTCCCGAAACTTCTGACGGCATCATAACTTTGAGTAGTGAAGGAAACTTATGATCTAGGCTTGCTTCGATCTTCTTTGCTCTTTCCAAAACAGAAGACTGAGCTTGGGAACTATCGTATAAGCTTTCTACTGTAACTCTTACAGGGGCCTTTCGTTTACGACTATTGGGAAAAAAATTGAGGATCCAGTGTTACTTTATAACCATTACAAATAATATCGATAAGTAAAAGCAGATTAAAAAGTTAACTAAAAATTCACTGACCATTTAAACGTCATGGGATTAGCATTAGCATTCAACACCTGTATTCAAGAACTCGCAAGATATTTCAGTTAGTTCAGTGTATACTGACAAGAAATGCAAATTCCATATTTGTAACTACAAGAATGTGGTGCTCAGAATCTCGCTAAGGAGTGCTACAGGCCTAAAAACGACACTAGTTTTTCGTTGCTCGCATGATTGATTCAATGCGTAGTTAGAGATCAATTTTTTTATGACCCATTTTGATTTTTCTACCTAATTTGGCATGACTTTCACGATTCCTAACATACCCTTCCAACATACAAAACATGAACAGAATATTTTAATTCATTGCCGTCTGATAGCCATCTGAGATGAAGGAAATTCTATCAAAATCCCCATTTCAAAAAGCTTGTAGCTTCAAAATATTAACATTATTCAATAAAATTGCAGAGTTAACAGTAATCATCAAACCATGTAGCATTCGAAACCGGAAATAACAAAACCCCTATACAGAATCGGAGGAAATGATTAACATGTTATTGTTTCTCACATTGCTTGTAGTCGTCGGTTGAAAGCATGGAGGTTTTTGCCCAAACGGCTTTTCGGTTTCCATACCCTGCAATCAAACAAACGGTCAAATACTCAGATTACAAGCAAAACCCAAATCATATCTGAGAGAAACAAATGGAGACAGTGGACCTTATGCGGCGGAGGCGGCGGCGGTAGCAGTAGCAGTGGGTAAGAGGAGCTCTGTTTCTGGTCTTGAAGAATAACCATTGCTTCCTCCATGGGCTCTCTCTCTCTCTCTCTCTCTCTACTATTGGCGTAGATGTAGAAAGACAGATGTGTATAGAGAAAGGGGGAAAAAAAATGGACCGTTTAATTTCAAAACAATCTTGCTTCAAAATATGGAGCCAATTTTAAAATACAATAGGGAATGTTTGGGAGACATATCCATACTGCATATTTTAACTTACCAAAAAGGAAATAACCGTTCAACTTTTTTAGTTTTTTTTATACAAGCGATTTTGAGTGGAGGATTAAAAATCACGTCGGTGTTTTAAACCAATCATGTGATGTCAAGATGTAGTTGTCCTAATGAGATTTCAAATTTTATAATGTTTTTTTTTTTTTTTTTTAAATTTACATGCAAGTAGAACGCTAAAACGAGGTGTTTTAAATCAATCTCGTAATTCTACGTGGGAAAATATTTTATTTGAAACAGAACAGAGTACGTGTTCTTGCTTGCAATGCAATTTGTGTTCATAACATAAGGCACACCAACTGAATTACATAATTAGATATCTTAAGTAGGGAAGGTTTTGTCAATATCCAAAATATAGGATTTACACCATTTTTAGAGAAATTGCCAAATCTTGCTTGCAATGCAATTTGTATTCAATTATCTGACATGCTATACATTTCATGCTCCAAAGTTTCACACGCCTAATTTTACTTCTTATACACACTTTAAAAATATTTAATATTTATTTTCTCTTCTTCAAGACTCGCCTTTAAGATAAAGACAAAGAAATAGAAGAGTTAACAAATATTGAAAAATTGAAAGAATGTGTGAGAGGAAAAATAAGAGCATCCAAGAGAGTTCACAAGTGTTGCTTTTTGCTAAATTTGAAGTGCTACGTAAGATTTATTTGCTCCAAGAGAGTTACATTTGTGGAAGGTGTGTGAAACCCTTTTCCTATCTACGTTGCTTATATGTAAAAGGGAATAAAAATGGTTCAACATATTTTTTTTATTGAATAAGATGTTGTATTAAATACAATAAGATAGTACATAGGATAACAGAAAATATATCAAAAAAATCATATGCTACAACTCAAATCAGCAAATCAAATGGTGGAGGAAATCAAGCTGTTATCAAATGCAAGCTAAGGCTCGTCTGATAACTTTTTCATTTGGTTTTTATTTTTTTGTGCTTTAAATAGTGAGAAAGTACACACAAAAATTTATAGGACATGTATATTGAATGACAGACATAATGAAAATTGAAAACCAAAATTTAGAACAAGTTCAACTCTCTCATAAGCTCATCCCTCTCTCCCTTAGTGTAGATAATATCGATCATTCAAAAAAAAAAAAAAAACTCTCTCATATATTTGCTCTATCTCAACAATAAAAATTGAATATCAACACTCACAAAAAGGTTTTTAAACGGACACTAAATTATTAAGTATTTCAGATTATTTAACTTGTGAATACATGATATTTACACTAAGAGGGACGGGTAATAAACCACTAAAGTGCACTTTCGGATGAGATCTCAGGAGGAGACACTTGACGAACCGAGTAGCAACAGTAGATGGTTGAAGATCCACGATGAAGAGTGATATTTGGAAAGGAACAAGGCATAGACAGCAAGTCTGAGACAAACTAAAGGAAAATTGAGACCAAGCTCAGGGCAACCTGAGACACAAAATGCTCAGAACGAAAATAATTGAATTCTAAGTGCATAAAAAGAAAATACAAATCACCAACCATGGTGGTTTGGAGAAGGGAAAAACTGGGGGGAGTCGGAGGAAAAGGTGAGAACCAAGAAACAGGTAGAAATGGAGGGATAGGGAGGAAGAAAGGGGAAGAGGGAGAAGGGCGAGGAGGGGTGGGCACTGGGCTGCCGCCAACCCCAAGCCGGAGCAAAGGGTCGACGACAGGGAGGCTTTTAGAAATTTGGGATTTTTTTTAGAGAGGGCACGGTTTTTTCATTTGGTTTTTTTTTTTTTTTTTTTTTTTTTTTTTTTTTTTTTTTTTTTCTTTTCATTTTTTGTGCTATAGATAGTGAGAAAGTACACACAAAATTTATAGGACATGTACATTGAATGACAGTCATAATGAAAATTGAAAACCAAAATAGAGGGCAAGTTTAAGGGCTGGTTTGGGATTGTGGTGTTTTTTAAAAAAAGTAGCTTATTAAAAATTTGGAACATCAAATGTGTTTGGTAAAACAAAAAAATGTTTTTTTTTTTTTTTTTTTTTTTAAACTGATGCCAATAACAGTAGAAAAACATAAGCATGGTCTATCATGCTTCTAAGCAAAGTGTTTCTTTTTTCAAAGCATAGTAGTCAGTGCCCGTTTAATGAAATTTTCAAATGTCAAGATTATTCTCTTTGACAATTATTATATCACATTAAATACCATATATTTTTTAGTCATTTAACATATTCACAACAATTTACATAAAAGTTTACCAAACGTTTTGACACTTTATTTTTTATTAAAAGCACTTTTACAAAAAAAAAAAGTTTACCAAATACTCAACAACTTTATTTTACTGTTTATTCTTACCTCCAGAGCCGACTTTTGGGGAGTGCGATCGGTTTTCTTGCATAGGGCCCCAAAATTTTGGGGGCCCCCAAAAATATATTTTTTATTGAATATAATAGTATATAGAAATACTAATCAAATCAAAAAAAAAATATATATATATATATATATATATATAAATCTGATGGGCCCCAAAAGCCATTAGACTACTACCTAAAATCTAATTATATAAAATAATAATAAACAAATGGTAAAGCTAATCTAGTAAAAAAAAGGACAAAGCTGATCAATTAAAAGTGGAGAACTCCACTTAACAAGGGAAACAATTTAGAGACTCAGACTTTCTCTCATGCCAAAGTCTAATCGCTGCTTCCCTTTTTTTTTTCTTCTTTCACACCAGACTACCAGAGCACCAGAAGTCAGAATTTCAGATGTTGTCATCAGTGTTCCAACCTATTTCAATACTTCCCATTCTCTCTTCGTCCCATTGTTATATTTCCCACAAATTATTAAACCCTAATTTATAAATTTATAAAATTGAAGAAAAACTTCTGAATCATGAAGACAATTCAACTGATTAGAGTGATATAGACTTTGATCAAAGTAAAATATTTACTAATTTAAGTATATTGACTTGAAATTTGAAAGATTTGGGTATTTCTCATCTATAATGATTTTGTTTTCTTTTGTACTTTTCAGGGCAAAATCAAGAGAAGAGCAATCACAAAAAATCGCTAGACGCACACGCATTACAGACTATCAAGTTTCATTGTTCGTACTTACTATAATTTTATTGTGATCTTATTTCGATATTGCTTTTTAGCGTTCAATTTTTTTAAGATGTCTTATAAGAAGGGCCCCTTTTATGAATTTCGCACAGGGTCCCCGAAATCTTATAGACGATCCTGCTTACATCACAACAAAATCAATTTTTCTAAAAGCACAACAATATCAAACTAAGAGGGAGGGGAAATAAATTGTTAAGTGAAAACCAACACTCAAAACGAAAGGGTTATTAAACAGACCCTTAATTATTAAGTATTTAAGATTATTTAACTTGCAAATACATGATATTTACACTAAGAGGGAGGAGAAATAAATTGGTTGCAAATTCGCTATTTTCGAGATTTGAACATAAGACATATCATTTACAAGTGAAGAGAAATAACACCAGACTGTAATACTAAGTAGTTATCAAACAAGGCTTTCCATAGTGGTTTATGTGAGTTTGATGTTTATATATATAAGAAGTAAATACCATGAGGGGTGGATTTGCCAAATAACCATACCAACCAAATTACCAATTGTACCATACCAAAGTTGTGCCAAAAAATTTGTACCATTGGTAATGGTACGGTATTTTACCGTACCACACATTTTTGGTACAATAATGGTATTCAAAACCATTACTAGTAGTATTGTCACATCCCGGCTCGGGCCCTCACCACATCCCGGGCATGACTCCGCCGTAGCACGATATTGTCGGCTTTGGGCCCTGACCATGCTCTCACGATTTTGTTTCTAGGAACTCACACGAGAACTTTCCAGTGGGTCACCCATCATGGGAGTGCTCTCACGTGCTACTCGCTTAACTTCGGAGTTCCGATGGAACCCGAAGCTGGTGAGCTTCCAAAATGCCTCGCGCTAGGTAGAGATGGGAATATACATATAAGGCTCACATGAACCACTCCCCTGGGCGATGTGGGATCTCACAGTATACTGTACCGTACCACTACTATTATATTATATCATTTATTTATTCATTTATATATATATATATATATATATATATATATATATAAAATTAGGTATTATTATCAGTATATATGCACTTTATATTTTTTTCTAGTCATTTATCCAAAACCATCATCTCACCCTCTAACCTCTAATTTCCTAATAAAAAAAACCTAAGCCTTCTTGCCGTTGTGACTTCATCTTTTCACTCATCTTGCGATAGACTTCATCTCTGTGGCTTCCGTTCCGGCCACTCTCTCTCTCTTCACAGTCCATCTCACCTTCTCCTTCATCAAATTAGGTTGTCTTTCTACCTAGCTTCGTCTATCAAGTTAATTTTTGTACAATTTTAAAGAATGTAGAGATGAAATTTAGGAATCTTTGTATTATTTTTTTTAGGGATGCTGGGTTCTTTCAGCAATTTTTCCATCAGTTTACTTCTTTTTTCTTAAATGAATCTCTATGAAATTCTCATAATTAAATAAAAAAGTTTTAGAAACCCAAAGAGAGTGCCCAAAACACGTTTGGCCCTTGAATTGGGTTGGAAAAAAACCAAATTTTAGCCCAAAAGAGTGGCCCAAAACAGAGTGATAATTACCATTACCATACCATACCAACCGAGCTATTTGGCATGAAATTCGGTATACCAAAAGTTTGGCACGATAGTAGTATTAGATTTTGCCATATCAAAAATTTGGTATGGTAATTGGTACATGGGTTTTGGTACGGTAATCGCACCAATACCACTCCTAAATACCAAGAGTGTTTAACAGGGATTACACTCCCTTTTTATTTTTTAATATTTTAATATTTTTTTTTTCTCGAACAATCGATACTAGAATTACTCTCTAAAAGTCTTTCTCCCTATTTAATAGGGATTACTCTCTAAAAGTCTCCCTATTTAATAGAACTACTCTCTAAAAATCTTTATAAATATCCTAGACTGGATATTTATCTGGAACTCTCTCTGATCATATCCTTAATCTGATATTTCTTTGCGATCATCACATATATGTGTAACATAGGCTCATCTCTATCACATACGATGTCGTCTAAGCGTAAACTCATTCATGGAGATCCATCTCTCCTACACGCCTAAGCCAAGACATATTTGCCAATGATTTATTCCGATATAGCACACGTCATACGAATTCTTTTCTTAGAAGTACACTAGTGATTTGATTTTTTTTTCCCGAATATACGTAGACAATCTGATCATGAATTCAATCACACCCCCAATCAGCTCCATTCTCCTCGAAGTTCATGGGCAATTCCGACTAAATATCGCCTCCGTCCAAGGATTGGGTGAATATGGTTCCAACAGTGGTGAAAAATCGAAAATAACTTTAAACACAACTTATTTAAAACACATAACAAAATTAATGTGAGATGACAAATTAATAAGGTAAAACTGAAAGTGTCCAAATTCTCACTTTAGGTACAAGATGAGAATGAAAAAGAAAAACTTGACGTATGAAAATTTAAAAACCATAAAATTTTAAGGTAATAAACTGAGAGGGTAAATTACATTTTACCCCCTCAGGTTTGTGGTCGATTTCAATTTCTTACAACATCTTTAAAACATTTCACTTTCATACCCTACGTACTATTTTATTTCAATTTCATACAACCGTTAAATTTTCCATCCATTGGTCCGTTAAGAGCTGACGTGGCTGCCAAATTTATGCCACGTGGAAATTTTTTTTTATACATTAAAAATATTATAATATTAACCCTATTTTAAAAAAAAAAGTTTGAACAAACCCAGTAACCCATCTCCCACTCGACCTCTCCACTCCACCCCTGCCGCTCCCATGCGCTCTCTATCTCTCTCTCATCTATCTCCCATGCACTTTCTTTCTCCTTTCTCTCATGCTGTCTCTCCTGCAACATCTAATCACCGTATCCAATTTTTCAATCAACCTAAGCCCATGCTCTTTCTCATGCTCTTTCTCCTGCAACCCCTAATCTCATTTCTCTCATGCTCGACTCCCTCCACGGCGGCAACCTCTCAAATATTGCGTCTTTCGGCGACTTGGGAAATAAAATTTGAAATCCATGAAATTTCTGGGGTTTTTTTTTTCTTCGGATTGAGAGTGAAAATAGAGAGATTTTTTTGTTTTGGGTCGAATTGGTTTGTGGGGGATCTGAGCTCTTTGTGTGTGAAAACTGGAGGGAGGAGGTTGGCGGAGTGGTCTGGGGGTTGCGATGGTGATGGGGAAGAGGGTGGCTGTGGCTGTTGCTGTTTGTGTGGGTTGGCAACCATTAGATATGTGGATCCATGTTATGATCTTGCATTTGGCCTATTAGTGAATCCTTACATCACTATGAAGTAGTAGTTAAATAATGGGGTCAGATTGTAATAGAGTAAGGATTAGATTGTAATAGTCTTGTTAATTGTGGGTCTTAGTTTTAATTGAGTTGTCTGTTATGCCAGATGGCACTCACGCGAATGTAATGGCTGGCTTGTGGTTTAAAAGCCTCAGCAAGTGGATTTGAATGAATATGAAAAACAATCAGAATTTCCCTTCTTCTTGATGTGCAATTCCTCTCCTCAGTACCTACCATTACCACATAGTTAAGGTTGTAGCTAGGTATTGGCTTGGGTTTTATCATTCGTATCACCCTCCGATTCTGGTATCCCTTCTGTATATGCCCCGTCCCACCACCACGACCCACATCTCCGCCATGGAATCTCGTGTTGCTGCCATTGAAAACACCTTAGCCAACCTTCTCACTCAGTTCGCTGAAGCCATCGATCATGCTTTTGAAACGTGATTGCCTGTATATTTCAAGCAATTTCGTCGTGAGCAAGTTGCTTGCGGTGGCGGCGAGGGTTCTTCTGCTCTTCTTTTCACAGATCTTCCTCCACCTCGTGACATGGACCGCATCCAGGCGCCACGCAGTCCAGTCAGCCCTGGCAGTGCTACGGTCAAGCCATCGTGGTCTCCGCGCATTGACTTTCCCCGATTTTGCGATGGTGACGATTTGTTAGCCTGGATCTATAAGGCTGAACAATTTTTTGTTTATTATGGCATTCTCGATTCTCAGCGCGTGGTCACAGCTTAATTCTACCTTGAAGGGGAGATACTTTAATGCTATAGGTGGATGGATTGTTCCAATACTACTCCCTGTTGGGAGGACTTCACTCAGGCACTATGTAAGGAGTTTGGTCATTCCGAGTTTGAAGATAGTACTGAGGCACTCTTCAAACTTCTCCAAACAGGTACCCTATGAGATTATATTGCTGAATTTCAAAAACTTGCTAATCGTACTTGTGATGTTGGTCATCTCTTGTTAAAGAGTTGTTTCCTTAGTGGCCTTAAATGGGAATTAAAGTATGATGTGAAATTGTTGAAGCCTTATTCTGTTCATGATGCTATTGCCATAGCGGTTCAGTTAGATACTAAGTTTTAGGAGCTCAAAGGCGGCCTCACTAAACCATGGCGGCCTCACTAAACCATCACCCACAGTCCCTAAACACCAACCAAACACTACCACAGCCATCACTCCTTATGTTCTTGGGGTCCAAAATTACCCTGTTAAGAAGCTTTTTCCAGTTGACATTCAATTCAAATGGGACAAGGGTGAATGTTGGTTTCGCATTGACAAATGGGTTTCGAGTCATAAATGTGGCTTGAAGTAATTGCTTATGCTCAATGTTGCTGACCAAGCGGAGCTTGATGAGTTCACCCTGGACTCACATCCTGAAGTTCATCACATGGAACTCAGTGAGTATGCGTTTTATGGGACAATCGCCACCCCGAAGGCTCAAACTATGAAAGTGCAGGGCACTCTCCAAGGTCATTATGTGAGGGTTCTGTTAGACTCTGACAGCACACACAACTTTGTTGACACTCGATTGTTAAAACAATAGGGCCAACCGATTCATCATACCAAGTCATTTAAGGTCATGATTGCCGATGGTGGTAAAGCCAAAAGTTCAGGTTGTTGGAGGTCTGGTGCACTGTCCTTAGGGGGTTATGATTGCAGTGTTGATTTGTATTCTTTGCCTCTTGGGGGTTGTGATTTAGTCCTGGGGGTTCAGTGGCTCTTTTCCATTAGCCCTGTATTATGAGATTTCCATCACTTGACTCTGGAATTCACGAAGAACAATCAGCAATACAAATTGTTTCATTCTGCAGCTCCACCTTCTATTATCCAAGAAGTCTCCTTACAGCATCTTGAGAAGGAAGTTGCTAATTCCAACTTGGGCCTTTTGTTGTATTCTATGGAGACACAACTGGTGCTTGTTAGTGACTTTGAGTTGTCCCCAGCTCAATCTACACAACTGAACAAATTATTGGCCGACTTTGAGTCCATCTTTCTACTGCCATCTCACCTTTCACCATCTCGCTCGCATGATCACCATATTCCATTGCTGCCTAGTGCCAAACCACCTAATATACGACCCTATCATTGTGGGCCTCTTGCGAAGAATGAGATTGAACGAGCTGTCAAGGACTTATTGGATGCCGGTTTTATCAGACACAGTCATATTCCCTTTTCCTTCCCCGTACTTCTTGTCCGGAAGAAAGAGGGCACTTGGCGTTTGTGCATTGATTATAGGGAACTTAATGCTCTCATAATCAAAGACAAATATCCCATTCTCTGATTGATGATATCTTGGATGAACTTTGTGGTGCCACCTATTTTTCCAAGTTAGATCTTCGCTCCGGTTATCACCAAATTTTGATGAAACCTGAAGATGTTGAAAAAATAGCGTTCAAAACTCATGCAGGCCATTACGAGTTCTTGGTAATGCCTTTTGGGCTAACTAATGTCCTGGCAACATTTCAACAACTCATGAACAACATTTTCCGGCCTTTCTTAAGGAAGTGTGTGCTCATATTTTTTGATGATATCCTCATCTACAGTCACTCTTGGGAGGATCACATGTCTCACTTGTTGGCTGTTTTCCAAATCTTACAGTAACATAGCTTGTTCCTTAAGAAATCCAAGTGCTATTTTGGTCAACATCGTGTTGAGTACTTAGGCCATATCGTGTCTAGAGAAGGGGTAGCTGCAGATTCTTCCAAATTACAAGTCATCCGAGATTGGCCGATTCCTAAGACTCTTAAAGAATTAAGGGGTTTCTTGGGTCTCACGGGATATTATCGCAAGTTCGTCGCTGGATATGGTCAGATTTGTCAGCCCTTATATCAATTGACCAAGAAGGACAGTTTCCATTGGACTCAAGAAGCTACCGCAACTTTTAATCAGCTCAAAGACATTATGACATCCTCACCAGTTTTAGCCTTACCTGACTTCTCCAAACCCTTCAAGTTGGAGTGTGATGCCTCAGGTAATGGCATTGGAGTCGTGTTGCAACAAGGGGGAAGACCTATTGCCTTTACCAGTCAAGCACTTGGTCCAAAAAATCAATCTCTCTCAACCTATGAATGGGAGCTTATTGCCATAGTTTATGACGTGAAGAAATGGCATCCCTACTTACAAGGTAGACACTTCACCATTAAAACTGATCATTGCAGCCTCAAATACTTCTTGAGTTAGAAAGCCAATACTTCATTTCAACAAAAATAGGTCTCTAAGCTTCTCGGCTATGATTATGAGATGCAGTTTCGTAGTGGTAGTGACAACCATGTAGCTGATGCTCTCTCTCGCGTACATGGCTCTCCTCTACTTCCTGAATGTGCAACAATATCATATCCTCATTTTGGTTGGTTTGATGAACTTCGACAATATAATGAATAGGATCTTGGATTCAGAATAAAGCTAAGGAGTATTTCCAAGCACAGGTGACTAATGCCACCACCCCTACATCTTCTCATTACTCTTTCCAGAATGGGTTTTTAAGGTTCAAGGCATGGATATTGTTAAGTCTTTCCTCTCCTTGGCACACCAAGCTTGTAGAAGCTTATCATTCCATATTTTCTGCAGGTCATCAAGGTGTGATTAAAACCTACCATAAGCTTAAGAAGGACTTTTACTGGCCGGGTATGAAGAATGATGTCAAACTCCTTGTCTCTGAGTGTCACATCTGCCAACAACATAAGTATGAAACAGTGGCACCTCCTGGAAAACTGATGCCTCTTCCAATTCCTGAACGAATTTGGGCTGATATAAGCATGGACTTCATCGTCAGACTTCCTAATTGCAAGGGTAAGACTATTATCATGGTGGTGGTTAATCAGCTGTCCAAATATAGCCATTTTGTTCCTATGGCACATGCATATACAACGGCTGGTGTAACACAGCTCTTTCTTGAGCATATTTTCAAACTCCATGGCATGCCCAACTCTATAGTAAGTGACCGTGATCCAATCTTCATAAGTGCTTTCTGGAAAGAGTTATTCAAACTGCAAAATAGCAAGTTGTGTATGAGTTCGGGCTACCATCCTCAAGTTGACGGTCAAACTGAGGTTATGAACCACTGCTTGGAAACCTACCTGCGCTGTTTTGTTAGGGGCCAACCTAAAAAATGGATGCAATGGTTATCGTGGGCCGAATGGTGTTTCAATACCTCATACCACACTTATTCTAAGTTCACACCCTTCGAATTAGTGTATGGCTATTCCCCACCTCATATCACACCTTATGAACTTGGTTCTACGAAGTTCGCTTCTGTGGAGCAATGTTTGGTTAAGAGAGACAAGGTTTTGGAGATTCTGAAAAGGAACCTTGAATTAGCTCAGACAAGGATGAAGTCACAAGCTGATCAAAAGAGATTGGAATAGAGTTTTGAAGTAGGCGATATGGTTTATCTGAAACTTATTCCTTATCAACTCCAATCCTTGGCTGCACACAGTTATCACAAATTGTTACCCAGGTTCTATGGTCCCTATAAGGTTCTCAGCCGAGTAGGTGATGTGGCTTACAAACTTGAACTTCCTGCAACTTCTAAAGTCCACCATGTTTTCCATGTCAGCAGCCTTAAGAAGCACTTAGGTCCGAATGTGGTAGCCAACAACCTGTTGCCCCAAGTTACAGAAGATGGTCTTCAGCAGTTGGTTCCTGCCTCCATTCTTGCCAGGCGCATGTATAAGAAGGGTAATTCTGCCGGAGTTCAATTGCTTGTTCAGTGGCAAGAACAAGATGCCAGTTCTGCAACATGGGAGTACTTTGAAGACTTCCAAGCTCGATTCCCTGCTTTCTCTCTTTAACCTTGTGGACAAGGTTTTCTTAAAGGAGGGAGTAAATGTTATGATCTTGCATTTGGCTTATTAGTGAATCCTTGGATCACTATGAAGTAGTAGTTAAATAATAGGGTCAGATTGTAATAGAGTAAGGATTAGATTGTAATAGTCTTGTTAATTATGGGTCTTAGTTTTAATTGAGTTGTCTGTTATGCCAGATGGCACTCATGCGAATATAATGCCTGGCTTGTGGTTTAAAAGCCTCAGTAAGTGGATTTGAATGAATATGAAAAACAATTAGAATTTTCCTTCTTCTTACTGTGCAATTCCTCTCCTCAGTACCCACCATTACCACACAGTCAAGGTTGTAGCTAGGTATTGGCTTGGGTTTTATCAATCCATGAAACAAAAAACAAGCAGCAGATTTTTGGTTTATGTATTTAAAAAAAAAAGCTTGTGGAAGATGATGAGATTGTTCAACGGAGAAAGTCAATGGTTGTATTAAAAAAGGCGGGGGTACTGGGGTGGAGGGGATGAAGGGGTGGAGCCGTGGAGGGGGTAGAGGGGATGGAGGGGTGTCGGGTGGGGAAGACGAAGGGTGGGTTCTGAGTTTTTTATTTTTTATTTTTTTAAATAAATAGGGTTAATATTTTTTAATGTATAAATTTTTTTTTTCCAGCACAAATGTTGCAGTCACGTTAGCTCTTAACAGATCAATGGATGAAAAATGTAACAGTTGTATGAAATTGAAGTAAAATAGTACGTGAGATATGAAAGTGAAATGTTTTAAAGTTGTAAGAAATTGAAATCGACCCAAAACCTAATGGGGTAAAATGTAATTTAGCCAAACTGAGAATACTTTTGAATAAATGTTCTCGTGTTGAAAAATTAAGATTTAAACCCGTGGTCATCTAAAACCCTTGCTCTGTCTTGACTCTTGAGTTGCGTTGAGTTGGCAACTGTTGTCCTCCACCCCGATTTGCAAATCTTAAAAGAATTTGGTTTTATTGGTGCATATCATCTCCCCACCCGAAGACGATTTCGTCCTCCCTCCCCGATCGAACCTACTCCTTCCCTTCTCGCAGTGATCTGCTTTTGTCCTTGATTTGTTGTCAACAGTTTGGCAATTAGAATTTCAACTTTTGTAAGCCAAAGTGATCCAGGTACATACATTTTCTTCCTTTTTTTTCTTCTCATATTCGATAATTAATTCTTGTTTATATTATATTGTTTCATAATTAATCATCATGCTATTGCTACTGTTAAAAACCAATTAAACCCATCAATTGTTAAAAACCAATTAAACCCATCAATTCAATCTCAATGTTGGGAGGGAGGGCATTAGGAAAAAATAGAGCTTGTCCATACCCTACTGGTACAGGGAACCCAAAAAAAAAAAGGAATCCAAGCCCTCCTCGGAGGGGAATTAGGAAAACAAAGACTTAATGCCTGGGAGCCTGGGACTGGGAGGGAACTAGTTCAAGTTCAAGCCTTTATTTTCAGTTTGCTTTTTGCTCCATTTTTAAATTTAATTTTACTTTTTCCAACAACGGCAGGGCGATAGAGTGGTTGACTGGGCGGGTCTTCCTCGAGAGCTTATTTTCTCTTTAGCTGAACGTATGTGTTCCTTGGAGGAGTTCATTGTTTTTGGTGCAGTTTGTAAATCGTGGAGATCAGTTGCGACCAAAGAAAACTACTTTACGAATGAATTAGGACCTAATCATCAAGTCCCACTTCTTATTCTTCCACAGGAGAAGGGTGCTGCCACCCGCAAGTGTTACAACCTGAAGAAACGTAAGATTTGCGAACTAAATCTGTCCGAACTTGAGTGCAAGCTTTTCCTTTCTTCTTTGGGATGGCTGCTGACTGTATCTAAAAAAGATTTGAAATTTAGTTTGATACATCCTCTAAATCATGTCCGGATTGAGCTGCCACATCTGGTGCCTAATTTGGCACCCAACTTCTTGTTCAGTTTTTCCATAAGGAAGTTTCTCTTACCAACCAGCCCGTCTTGGACCTCAAATTTCATTGACATGGTTTATCATTCTCAAACTGTGTCATTTTGCAGACTAGGACACAGTGAAAATTGGATGAGAGTATGCCTGCACACACCAGGAATATTAAATGAATGAGGGACAACCTTATGCCGTGAACTATTATGGTCATGTTTTTATTTGTGATATTGAAGATCCTAAGCAAGCAGAAGTAAGGATTGTTGATCCAGAATTTCCAAAGGAATATTTGGGTCCTATGATGCAAATTAAAGTAGCTTATCTGGTGGAATCAGCCGGGGACCTGTTGGTGGTTTTGTGTTTTTTCAACCCGAAGACAAAGTTCAATGCAACTACTGGCTGCAGAGTTTTCAAGGTCCTATTTAGTGACGGCAATTCATGGGTGGACTCGGAGGTAAACAATCTTGTGCAGAAATGCTTCTTCCTTCTCTGTTGAGGCCTCAGACTATCCTGGATGGAAGCTGAATTGCATTTACTTCATGAATAATGAGCATGTTCATCTAAGAGTAGACATGGACATGGGTATCTTTAATATGGATGATGGACAAATCGAGCGGCCCTTTGATAATTCCTTTAATATCTGTTATAAAGGAAGGAATTATGAAACGTCACATTTGTGGATTGAACCAAGTTTCTAAATAGGATGTGCCAGCTCGCTTCTTGTCCATTATCTTTTATTTATACTCAGGGTGCATATGGATTGTACCAAAGTGTATTCTGTTTTTCCATTTGTTTTTCTTTTCTTAATTTGATCAATGTTATTTTTCGACTAGTTGACCTTTTTGTTTCAGTTCATTGTTATTATTCTTTTATCTCTTTCCACGTTTTCATATCCCCGGTTGCTGCCGCAATTGTGGAGATATGTTCAACATTTTGTAGTTTTGGTGGAAATAGTAAAGTAATTTGTTCGGTTGCTTCTATTGTCATACACCCCCAATCTTTTGAAGGCACCCCTCTTTTATTTTTGTTTACTCTTGAATTTCAAACTTTACACCTTTGAAGGCACACCCCCAATGTGCAACAGCGCAACCACCCCCACTCCCATCCGATGGCCACGTCATCACCCACCGCTCTTGGAAATAGAATTGGAGGCATGTTGTCCCAGGAAAATGTTGTAGTTTCCACTTGTGTTGGCAACCCATTAACCAGCTTTTTGGTCAAGCTCTTCTCGGTCAGTCTCTCATATCCTTTGCTTTCTTTTTTTTGTTTCCCAATTTTTTGTAAAAAAATTTGTTGATCACATGGCATCTGTCCCCATCATTTGGCTAGTGGTTATTCTTCTTGATTCTTTTAATTGGTATTTGGCTTTTCAAATGTCAACTTTTTTAGCACACATTTGCAGGTATGTCCTTGTCCAAAAGGTTCGATGAGACTTAAGAACTTAAAGATTTGGTGCAAATAGCAGTATGTGATTCCCTTTGTTCTATATCATCTCGCAAAGAAGTTCTCTTTCTGATATTAATACGTTCTGAAAATTGAATCAAGTCTGATTGAAACTAAGTTTGCATCTTTTGATTCATCATGTTATATTTCAGTACTCCTGTGGGAACTTCCAGGCTTTACTGTTTTTTCAGTAATCTGATATTAGTGCAGATTTGGTCACCGCACTTGCGCTGTTGTTGTCAGTGAAAGAATTTCAGTGTGACATTGCATAATTTAGAGATGAGGCCAAATCCCAGGGTCATATGACAATTGTTTTTCATGCTGCATGCATATAAATCCTATACTGACTTATGGAATTACTAACGTGATTTGTAGTATCTTTCTCATCCCCCTCACACTTTTCCTTTGCCTTCCTTTCAGTAGGCACGAATTGGGCGAGAGGAACTTCGTTAAGTTGGAACTGTCTGTCTTATCCTTCAGAATCCTACTTCTCCCGCCAAATGATTCTCCTCCTCGTGCTGTGATGCTGGCGACAATTCGTAAGTCGCCAAGAATAAGATTCGTAGCTGTTCCAACCGACAAATCAAGGTTCGAGAGAGATACAGAATCTTTGAAAGAAATGGTGCGGAGAATGATGACGACGCCTGCACCAAATCGGAAGGATGCCGGGGTTTTTATAAACGGCTCAGGCGATGGTGGAGGAACCGTGGGAGAAGCTCGACGTGTCAAGCGCATGCACATGCCGGGCACTCAGGTATAGCATACTCTGTTTTTGATTTATTGTATCTTTTAATTTTAATTTTAATTTTTATAAATTCATTATTATATATGTATGTTGAATTGAATGTTTTATGTTAGAGGAAAGTTCAATAGAAATGAAAGATTTACGGGATTTACCAATTGATCTGTGTCTCTTATGTATACATTGGAATATTGGGTCACTAAATGATTGATTAAGGAATCGTATACACTGAAGCATCTTAGAAATTTCGAGGAATTAGGGAAGAAGGTTCGGTGTATACGATTCCTTGATCAATCATTTAGTGACCCAATATTCCAATGTATACATAAGAGACACAGATCAATTGGTAAATCCCGTAAATCTTTCATTTCTATTGAACTTTCCTCTAACATAAAACATTCAATTCAACATACATATTTAATAATGAATTTATAAAAATAAAAATAAAAATAAAAATAAAAAGATACAATAAATCAAAAACAAAGTATGCTATACTTGATTGCCCGGCATGTGCATGCGCTTGACACGTCGAGCTTCTCCCACGGTTCCTCCACCATCGCCTGAGCCGTTTATAAAAACCACAGCATCCCTTCCGATTTGGCGCCGGCGCCGTTATCATTCTCCGCACCATTTCTTTCAAAGATTTTGTATCTCTCTCAAACCTTGATTTGTCGGTTGGAACGGCTACGAATCTTATTCTTGGCGACTTACGAATTGTCGCCGACATCACTACGCGAGGAGGAGAATCATTCGGCGGTAGAAGTAGGGTTTTGAAAGACTCTGCATCCATGTCAGAGCAAGATTTCCCCATTGAAACTACGATTCTGTCTTCCTGACCTGTTCGAACACTTCAAAATCTTTGCCGTCGTCGGAGGCAGAGAATCCTTTGCAAGTTGAGCTAGGGTTTTAAGAGATTCAGTGTATACCAAAATCCTCTTTCTCTTCCTTCTCTCATTCTAACCTCGAATTGTCGTTGATCGAACCCACAAGATGCAGACACCAACGACATCAGAAGGGGATATTGGCATTTGAAAATATGGGTTTTTTGGTTGATTACAAATAATCTAGGTTTTTTTGGGGTGTGGGGGGTGGAGGTGGGGGTGGGGTGGGGTGGGGTTTTTGGATGGGAGGGGAGGTGAAGAGAGTGGAGGGGAGGGAGAAGGTGGGTTGAGGGGAAGATAGGTTTTAGGTTTTTTTATATTTTTTAAATAGGATAAATTATTATATTTTAAATGCATAATTTTTTTTGCCACGTGGCGCAAATTTGGCAACCACATCAGCAAAAAATGTGGATCCCATATTTGCCACGTCATCACTTAACGGATTTTCTAACGGATGTATGAAATTGAAATAAAATGATAGTAAATGTATGAAATTGAAATGTTTTAAAAATGTATGAGGTAACAATCAACCCCAAACCTGAGGGGGTAAAATGTAATTCACCCTTATTTGTGTTTCCTGTGATTAATATTATAGGCTATAGCTCCTCTATTCATTAAAATAAAGCTAATTTAATTATACAATAAGATAAATTACAAAAAACTATCTCAACTATTGGTGTCACGACACTTTCATACCTTATTTTTTTAAATTGACAATGTCATACCTCATCTTACGAATTTGGTCCAATGTTATACCTTTCGTTAGCTTGCCGTAAATTTCTCAGTTAAATGCTGACGTTGCTTGATCCAGGTTCCACTTTTTATTAAAAAATTAATAAAAACTAAAAAAAAATCATTTAATATTTTTTAAATATTAAAATAATAAAGAAAAGTTAAAAAAAAAATAATAATAATAAAAAAAAAATTAACCGTGCCCTTCTCTCCCCCCTCCCTCTCTCTCTTCTCCCCCATCTTTTTTTCCCCTTTTTTGCAACCCAGAAAAAAAAAAGGAAGAAAAAAAAAAAAAAACCAATTTGTCTTCTCCCACCCTCAGTTTGTCTTCCCTACTCCCCCACGCCCCCCACGCCCTTTTCTCCCTGCACCCACCCTCCGCACCCAACCTCGGCACCCACCTCCGCACCCACCCTATTCCCTCCACACCTATTCCCCCCATTTTCTGCTTGCCCAGGTTCTCCACCCTCAGAATCGTCCTGGCGAAGGTTTCCCGATTCCACCTCAACGGGATCTGGGTTTTTTTTTCAGGTTTTTTTTTTGTTTTTTTGTTTTTTGGGTTGCAGGTAGTGAGTGTGAGGTTGCAGGTAGTGGGTGTGAGGGTGGGTGCGGAGGGTTTAGGGAAGACGAGATGGGGGAAGAAAGGAAGGGGGGGTCAAGGAAAATCGTGAACTTTTTTTTTTTTTTTCCTTCTGTTTTCTGGGTTGCAGGAGGGGGAAGAAGAAGATGGGGGAGAAGAGAGAGAAATGGGGGGGGGGAAGGACACGAACTGAGGGTTTGTGTATTTTTTTTTTAACTTTTATTTATTATTTTAATATTTAAAAAATATTAAATGATAATATTATATTAATTTTTTAATAAAAAGTGGACCCCGGATCAAGCCACGTCAGCATTTAACTGAGAAATTCACGGCAAGCTAACGGAAGGTATAACATTGGACCAAATTCATGAGGTATGACATTGTCAGTTTTAAAAAATAAGATATGAAAGTGTCGTGACACCAATAGTTGAGATAGTTTTTTGTCATTTACCCTATATAATATATGCCTCCAGGTTCTTGCCTCTCTATGGACAAATTTGGGTATAGGCCCAAAGCCAAAACCTCGGGTGTCAACTTGTATCTCTGGTAAACGAGTAGATGAAAGCAGTGATGTGGAAAAGGAGGAAGAGGCAGATGAGGAAGTAGAAGGCGAAGCAGATGAAGCAGATGATGAGGAAGCAGAAGGTGAAGCAGGTGAAGCAAATGAGGAAGAACAAGGTGATGAGGAGGAAGACGATGACGATGAGAATGGAGATGAAGGGGAAAAAGTTGAAGATGAAGGTGATGGGGACGAGGAAGAGGAAGAAGAAGGGGATGATTTTGGACATTTTGAGGTGGAGGAACAGTTTCCGTTGGCAGTCTATAGAATAACATTGGAGGATGAATGATCCCATTATTTGACATCACTCCAAATTGAAAATTATGCAAACTCAAATGATTTTCATGAGGTGGTCCTAGATCGTATTGTCGAACATGGTCATTTGGATGACTATGACGACATCCCTCCTCTCGAAGATTACTCCATCTTCTATCTCCAACAACTAGGCGACGAAAAATTTGAGAGCCTTGATAGTGAGGAGATGGATTGGGGGTTTTTCCGTGAAGTTGTTCATCAGGTTGCTGCGTGTGATGGCGGACTCATATTGAATGTTTACCTAAGAGCTGAGGGAAATCAATTAGTAGGTTTGAAAGGTATTCCAGTGTCAAGTTGTGGTGAGAATGTGGAAATATTAGACGAAATGGTGAAGGATTATTTCATACAACATGCTGAGACGTATATACTCTTGTCTACTACACGAAACTTCAAGACATAATGAGATTTTGGATGGAGGAGAGAGAGAGTTGAGTTTAGAGACTGATTGGGAGTTGTTCAGTCATTTAGTTCGAGGGGTGGTTGCAGTGAAGGATGGGGATCTGGAAGATTATGCATGTCAAGATGGCGATGAGATGTGGATTCCTTGGAAGCCTCAAGAAGGGGAGGATAGATTTCTTGTGGCAATATATTACATGACCCCAAACAAGTTAAGATTTTACATGCCTGATTGCTTATTGACTGTGAAGTCAATAGCATGCAGGCTTTTCATGACAGGTTGCGAGGTCACTATGTGTGGTACCATGAAGACACAATCCTATCAAATGATGCCCCTGTCAACTTTGTAATGTATCAATTCAGGTACTGCACAATCCTAGAAGACGGAGTTGAAGAGCATCTGGATGGCAAGTTACCATGGGAGGAGATGCATAATTTGCTGAATCTCGTGATATTGGAAAATGCAGATGAGGGTTAGATTAAGGCCTGCCAGCTTCCAGTTATTTTCCTTTGCTGTTTTTTTTGTAGCTTCTTTGAGAAGAGTGAAAGAAAGTGGAGTCTGGTGTGCTGGTGGTTTCTCACTCCGGGAGAGTTGATTTAGGATTAGGAATTAATGTGGGGCTACTGGTAATCATCTTTGAAAACAAATACTCTGCTATCGACAATTTTAATACGATGAGCGGAATAAAACCCTCCTAATTGTACAGCTTTGGTATTCATCAATCTGATAATGCTGCATGATAACTTCTTGTTGAGTTGTGATATGTTCTGTTATTTTGTGGTGTCTTACAACTTCCTTGCTGCTACCTGACATGGAGGAAACAATTTTCTGTATTTTCTCAGTCTTTTATATGCAAGTAGTGTGAGAATGTGGTTTGCAAACAGGGAGGAAGCTGTTTTCTAATAACATCAAGTTCTAACCCCTACCAAATGTGAGAAGCTGAGTAAAATACTTGGTCCTTACTTGTAAGAAGTCCAAGTAACTAGCTTCGTTTGATGTAAACATCACATTTTTCTCCCTCCCCATCGTCAGCATCACATTTTTCTTCCCCACATCGTCACCATCACCTTTTTCTTCCTCCTTATCGTCACCATCACCTTTGCCTTCCTCATCTGGTTCACCTTCTGCTTCCTCATCTGCTTCACCTTCTTCTTCCTCCTCATCTATTTCACCTTCTTTTTCCTCATCTACCTCTTCCTTCTCACTACTCTTATTTGTTCGTCTCTTGGAGATAAAAGTTGTCATCCGAGGATTTGGCTTTGGGCCTATACTAAGATCTCTCCAGGGAAGAGAGGCAATAACATGGGACGTATATCATGCAGTGAGTTACTTTTAGTTTTAATCATAGGATAAATAAATATGCAATACAAATCAATGATCCATATTTTCAAATAAGAATCCGGATGAAACACATTTTTTGTAAACTACATGAGGTGATAGTTGATGATTGGACTTCTTCTTTAAATCATTAAAAAGGAGTACAACCATCATCCACCATATCATGTGGTTTACAAAAGATGATCTACCTAGTATTTTCCTTATCCAAAATTAATAAAGACATTTTTCTATAAAAGTCCTAATGCAACTCTCAAATTAAAATCCCTCGAAAATTCTGGTATGTTTCGATGTATCTGATACATTGGTCATTGAATCCTTGACCAATCATCCATCGGCCAAAGGTTCCGATCTAATCATAGGAGACACCAGAGCAATTGCATAGTTGTAAATCCCCCTAAAATCTTGGTCATTTCTATTGAACATTAAATCTTTGCCTTTTGCTCTAATTTGAGAGCAAAAAGGTTTCTATTGTTTCAAAACCCGTAGCTTATCAATAGGCTTAGAATTATCACAATTTTATACTATTCTTGGATAACATAATACACACAATTGAACATACATATATAATAATGAAATTATGAAAATTAAAATTAAAAGATACAAAGAATAAAAAACATAGTCATATATATGCTACGCCTGAAAAGTGCCCACTGGCATCGGCATGCCCTTGACGTGTTGAGTCTCTCCCATACTTCCTCCACTGTCGCCTGAGCCAATTATTAATAGCACGACGTCCTTCCAAATTGGCGTTGGCGCCGTCAACATTCTATGCAACATTTCTTTCAATTTATCCGACCTCAATTTCGATTGTGCTCTCGTGACATTTTCCAAAGATTCCCAATCTTTCTCGGACCTCGATTTCACACTTGACACAACAACGATTCTTAATCTTGCTGACATCCGAATTGTCGTCGGCATCACAGCGGGAGGCAGAGAATCATTTGCCAGTAGAGGTAGGGTTTTGAAAGATTCCACGTTTATCTTGGAGCATGATTTCCCATCGAAACGAGATTCGAACACTTCGGAATCATCGTCATCATCGGAGGAAGTATGCAAGATCAAGATATTGTGAATGCAATGACGTTAATGGAAGTATGCAAGTAAAGACTACAATCCTTGAGAGATGATGACTTTGGGGACTTGTTTCATGATGTACAAAAGTTTTGTGAGGAAAATGATATTATCTAATATAGAGGATTTGCATTTCACAGTCGGAAAATCAAAGCGCTAAGCTCCAAGACTCATAAACTTCCATTACTATCGTGTAGACCTCTATTTTCAAGTCCTTGATATGCAACTAGAAAAATTGAATGATCACTTTAATGAGGTAAACACCAAGTTGCTTCTTTGTATGGCATGTTTGGGTCCATTGAATATTTTTCATCTTTTGATCAACAAAAAATTGTTCATTTAGCCCAATTTTATCCTCAAGATTTATATTGTATGGACCTTATGAATCTTCCAATTTAACTTGACAATTACAATCATGATATGAAGATGCATAGTGAGTTTTCATCATTGAAAGGAATTAGTGATCTTGCGAAGGAGTTGGTGAAGACTGAGAGGTGTGCAAGCAACAAGTTTGTATAAGCTTCTTACATTGGCTTTGGTGTTACCGGTTCCAATCACTTTGGTGGAGAGAGCTTTTTCTGCTATGAAGATAGTGAAAACACCATTGTGTGATGGTGACGATGGGGATGGAGAAAAATGTAATGTTGACAACAATGTTTTTTTTCTTCTGTTGATAATGAAGCTATAATACAGCATTTTCAGCATCGTAAATAATTGTAACTTATATGGTTATTTGTTTTGTAAATTATGAATGATTGAACTATGGTTTAAGTTTTAAGATTATTATGTCTAAAAAATGTTTGTGAACTTTTACATGCAACCCTCCAAATAATTTTTTTTGGGTCCGCCATTGTTCGGCCACCTGTCTTTTTGTGCTGGAAAAGCACAGCTTTTCAGTTGGATTCTCTGATGAACTCTTTGGAGAACTTTTCAAAACCGAGCTTCTTCGCAACTTCATCTTGCACACCACACCAGGCTAAGCACACCTAGAAAAGAAACAGAGAGAGAACAAATGGTCGATTAATCTAAAATCTACAAAAGGGT
The DNA here is from genome assembly GCA_024362995.1 of Heteromeles arbutifolia. NCBI lineage: Eukaryota > Viridiplantae > Streptophyta > Magnoliopsida > Rosales > Rosaceae > Heteromeles > Heteromeles arbutifolia. The sequence goes on from JANCRC010000002.1 coordinate 26,443,595, forward strand.
AGCCACTAGCTAGGGTTGCATCTAAAATCTAAAAACAGAGAGCGGAATCAGCATGCGCCTACAAATGCAGTTGATCAATCAGACTCTTCATTGCAGAAAAATTATGAAATCAACACAAATTATGTTACATGCTTATTTTCTTACGTAAAGTTAAAAACTCTATTTACATATGAAGTGACGCTTGGGATCCCCTACCAAACTTACAGAATGCTAAACGCTCTGTAGTGCAACACTATTTACATAGTAAGGGTACTTGCACAAAACCGAGAGAAAGACAACGAAAGCTTTTTTCTTACCCTATCACCAATTGTATACAACCATGAGTGTTTCTCACTTGTCACACCAGAGCAACATATGATTGTATATACCGGTTGCAGCTAAAGTTTTTTTTCGCTTTAGAGGCTATGGCAAGAATACCTAATTGAAGAACAAAACGATCCTTTTCATCATGGCCACAGCTTTTTCATTAGTGGGTTGGAGCAAATGGAATACATGGTTCTCCTCCTTTGTTTTCCATACCTTTACAACGCCTTTCCATCCACTCCTTCTCAGTGCCATACTATAATACCTTCCCCTATCATACAACGAATCTTTCTCAGCAACAAAAACCAGCACCTTCTGACACCCCAAGTCCCTCAGTTTCGGATCCTTAACCGGGTTGAAAAGTGGATCATCGGTTCCACTACTCAACGGGTTCAAAAAACGCCACAGACCGGCCATATATAGTCTTACAATTGGTGGCATTTTTAACTCTGCCCCACTAAGTTCTGTCCCCCAGAAAAATGGATGCACCAAGACTATCCCATTGAGCTTGAACCCGGCCAAGCCCTCTGTGCCCACTTTTAAAGCCATGTGGTGTGCTATGTTAGCCCCAGCGCTGTCGCCGGAGAAAAACACATGCGTTGGATCTGCATATCTCTTCAGCCACTCTTCGGAGCTGTTTCCATCAAAATGTGAAGCAACCCATTTGAGAGCGGTCCATGAATCTTCGTAAGCAATAGGCAGAGGGTGCTCCGGGGCAAGCCTATATTCAACAGAGACAGCAACCACATTGGCCATGGCAACTAAGGAGTTGACGTAGCTGTGGTAAACTGGAGAAAAGGCACTTTCAACACAGAAGCCGCCTCCATGAAAGTAGACAAGAAGAGGGAGCTTGTGGGCTGAGTTGGTGGTGGAACTGGGGAGGTAAAGCCTCGCAGATATGTTTTCCTTATGTGAGATCACAACATCTTTTGATTGCACGCCAGTTTTGGGATCGAGCGATGGAGGAACCTTTAGTTTACCCATGAAACGCTCAATTGTACCATTTTTGTATATTCTCATGAAGGGGAAGAAATCATACGCTATTTCATCGTTCATGCTCGGCGTCACGAAAGAGAGGAGAAAAATTAACACAAGTATGGAGATTGTAGGCATTTTTCTTTCTTGTGGTTGTGGAGACAGTTTGAAATATGTTGGTGGGTGGACGTGGTGAATTCTACGGGACTCCTTTTAGATTCTATTAACGATCCGGTTGGTGATCATTCCAACAATTTGCGTCTCTTGTTATGCAAGTCATGCATATGTTGGCTTCAATGAGGGCAAATACTTGTTAAATATACCATTGTACGTATTAAAAGCTAATTTTACCCACAACCCTTAATTATGACGTAGCATTAATATCATTCCACTTAATGTGTGCCACGACGGGGCAAGGCAGTTATGCGGGAAGGTATGTGGCTGAGAGCAGTTGCAGTTGGTGATTAGTGATGTTGGGTAACTCGGTGGTTGTGGTTTGTTGGCGGTTGTCTAATAAACTAGGTGGTCATGGTTCACTCGGGTGGTTGTCGTCCGTTTTTTGGTAAATGTAAAAATGCTACGAACAAAAACCTGAAGAGAAATTTTTTTCCGTGGTCCCTGTGGTGGCAGTGCACTTTTAATGTCACCGTCGTAGTGAAAAAGTTGTTAAACAAGCCAATGTGGTCATTCCCGTTAGCAATTAAGGTCCAAACCCCAACTTTTTGTACTCTTCCATTAAAAAGGCACATGTGAATCTCACGTGGGAGATCATATTCGTCCTTTCAAACTGAAAATTTTGGTGACGTTTGTTAGCTGACTACATGAGGTTATATTTGACTAAAATTAGGATTCTACGAAAAAGGCTCAAACTGAACGATGCATGTGCTCTGAAATTGAAGATCTTATCAACCAAACTCAACGCTCCTTTCAAAAAAAGATTACCCAACGCTCTCGAAGATCAGGAAATTCAAATATATATAATGGAACTGCAACCTGCGTGATACGAATGGTGTTGTAGATACCCTTTTCGTATACAACAATTGCTTTTCAATTTCTTTGAGGATTATGCTCTTCAAATGAATAATGGCACACTGCTCATTTGTAATGTGCAAGGTTTAAATCTTGCACTGAGAAAAAGGTCTATGCCTATAATACCCATTGATGAGTCAATTTCATACTATGTTTTTTACCCTATTCTTAATTAGTATGTTTTGGTAATTATTTTGGTAGAATTTTGATATTTTGCTTTATATTTTCAATATAGGACATTCGATTTCATCTGGACCAAAATGTGATTACATGGACGAATTTTGGAGTGATTCAAATTGGCAACGTTCGTGTGTCCCTTGGCGTGTTCGTATTAAAATTTATGATTTTTCTAACAGATGGTTATTTTTTGGTGATGGAATAAAGAAGCAATGCACGGTGCTGGAAAGTGAAGTTTCTGGGCTTAATTGCGATTTTTGGAGCCCAAGATGACATCTGATGAGTTCGTGGCCTTCTGGAGAAGTGTTCAGAGTATTCCAAGCTTTAAATCCAGCTATATTGGCCTAGTTTTGGAGCAGATATGGGTCTAAAACGTGGCTGTGAAGATTTAAGGCGAATTTTACCATTTAATTTAGGGTTATGTTTTCTATTTTATTTTAATTATTTGGTTTCCTAGTCTTATTGGAAGAATTTGATTAGGAGGACTTAATTTTTAGTAGGATAAATAAGATTGGCCGACCCTATTTTTCTCTTCTTCTTCTCTGCGTGCGATATCTGGGAGAGAAAATTGGCCGAGCGTAGAGATTTTCAAACTTTTTACGTTCAAGGTGTTTTCAATCTTTTATTATTTCAATACAATTCCTGTTGATTTTAATTATGAATATGCGTAACTTATTTCCTTTTTGATTTTCAGACTTTTTACATTCAAGGTATTTTCGATCTTTTATTATTTCAACACAATTTCTGTTGATTTTAATTATGAATATGCGTTACTAATTTGTTTTTTTGCTGGGGTGAGGCCACAAGCCTTAGCAAGAATATGTAGTTTCTTTTCAATTTGCTTATGATATTATGCATGTAGGTTTGAATTGTTAATTACCGATTTAAACTATCTATTTGACTTAGTGATTCGCGACCATTAGGATATTTAGAAAAATAATTTGATGTAATTTTGGCAGAGGGCTATCCCTAGAATTGACTAAGGCTTCTTGTGGTTAATATGTGTAACTTCTTAGGATGGATGACACATCTTAAGGGTTATATGATTTTTCAAAGGTCTCACAAAACTTAACGAGTCTTGCATGTTCACATTCGATTTGGATGCTACGGACAGGTTGCATGTTAGATATACGTTCTATGTTGTAGGTTCCAAGTTGGATATATATTAGGAAAACCTAACCTTCAAATATGCATGTGTAATTCATAAGTAATTGAAAGAACTATATAGGATTATTAAGGTGTCGGCGGATCCCTAGTGCTTTCTCAATTTGATTTCTAAAAAATGTTTCTTTTTCCTCATCTTTAATATTGCAAATTGTTCAACTCTCATTTATTAAATTCGTTTGTATTAAATTAGGTCATAAAATCAACCATCCCAAATCTTTGCTTTAGAATAATTAACTGAAATTTGGTTTGAAACGAATTATGTAATAATCCTTATGGAGAACGACCTTGCTAGAACTATTTATACTACAATAAGCTTGTCATTTTTGCAAGTATTATAGGTGTTTTTAACCCTTTTGCTTGTGTGGTAAAAATCCTGTCACCCATTCCAATGACTGAAAACATAAATATGAAAATATGAAGTCTCATCCATCAAATTCAAACAGTTGAGAAGCCAGGATGAGTTTAGATCAATCATTCCATCAACAAAAACCGAATTGTTCTCCTTCTCCTTCTCCTCCTTCTCCTTCACCTCGCCATTGACGTGGATTTTCGGTAGAAGTTCCCTTCGACGTCGTTCAAGGCTCAAGGTTCTTTTCGGTCGTCCGATTTCAATTGAATCCTAAGTAATATTACGATAGATGTTTAGGTTTCTTAATTTGGTTTGAAAGGACAAATATAACCTTCCCACGTGAGATTCAAGTGTACTTTTTTAACGGAAGACTAAGGGAAGTTAGGGTTTGAACCTTAATTGCTAACAGAGATGACTACAAGGGTTTACTTAACAACTTCTTCACCACAAGGGTAACATTAAAAGTGAACTGCCGCCACACGAACCATTAAAAAAATTTGCCCAAACTTAAAACTAGCAAGAAAATCTGAGTACAGTTTGCAAAAGAAAAATATTACAGACACACAATTCATTTGATGCTGCACAATAGCAAATAAACTTAGAATAATGTGGCTCGAAGATCCTTTCGTATCATCCGCTAACTTTAGCCATCATGGTTTTAAATTTTTTATAGCTTTGATTAATTTCAGGGTTAGAATATGTATCTAGCTGGAAGCTTCAGCCATAATATTAACACCAACTCAAACTGCACTCATATTTAGAGCGATCGATCACATTGATGGATAGGGATCAAGTGTTTATTTCATTGGCTAGAATATAGAGAATTTAAAGTTTCTAATTATATTGCCACTTAATAATACGGTCTAGTGGTGTTAATATTCTTCTTCACTTGTAAGTGAGAGGTTTTAAGATCAAATCTCATAAATGACAAGTTCGTAACCAATTTATTCCTGCCCCCTCCCTCTCCACCCCTTATTGTAAATATATTGTTGTATCAAAAGTTACTGCACATACCACCGAAACCAACTCCAAAGAATTCCCAATAGGTTTGAGTTTTACAATGGTATTGAGTGTGCAGAAGACCATTGCTTGTTGATATCTCATATATTTCATACATTTATATCATCTATTCCTTATCTCTTTGTGATATTTTTGAGTTAAACTGTTTACATTTTACCCTCTTTTGTGTTAGTGTGCAGCTAATCGTATTTGGGAGCTCAGTTGAGGGCAAATGAGGCAAAATGGTGTATAAGTGGAGAATTGAATAATGATGCTGATGTAGACAGAGAATTAAAAGTGGAAATTGAAGATGGTGATGAATATGGCTTTTTACAAGACCAATAACAACAAAAAACTTGGGAATTAAATGCCCAATTACTAGGATGTATTGGCAATCTGTAACAGCCTCTTTAACATCATAAAACCTAGCATTTCAGCCACTTTTACACACACCTTTCATTATGAGCGAATTTCACAACTCCAGCCCTTATTTTCTCTCTTTTCATCCACACTCAAACACTAGCTGTTTCATACACTCCCCATCATTGAAGACTCATCTCAACATGCTGTTCTTGGAGAAGTTCAACATCATAATTGCTTCAAGGGTTTCCTCTCTCTTTGATTTATTTTTACTCATGTTGTGTATTTCAAATTTCATCTTTGTGAACATGATGTGTAACTAAATGTATAGCTAGGCATTTCGATGTAGCCTTGCACAATTGATCCATGTTTTTAAGTTAAAGTATTCAATTCATCAATCTGTCTCTTATTTCATTCACTGAATCTTTGTTAAATTTGTTTGTTAATTTTAATGATTGATCACCATTTGGGCTTAATATTGGTAGACATATGAATGAATGAAGAGAATGCTATGCAAACATCTTGCCAAGATTTCTTTGGTTCTTTAAAATTTTCTTGCATGCTAAAGACTCTTAATTTGGAACCGAAGTAACATCCCAATTAGGTTGCAGATTAGGAGAATTTGATCAAAACCACATATCATATGGCTTATCATATCTATGTAAAACAAACTCTGGAAACAAGTTGATAGTTGAACACGACTTAACTTTATAAACATGGAATTGGTTGTGTAATGGTGAATTCGAAATCCTTGGTCCAATCCCCATTGTTTTGCAATAAAAAAACATATCATTTGCTGCTACATTCTTCTTGCATTTTAAGTTATTTTCGTTTACAACACAAAAACTATTTTCAATTTGTTACTTTCATTCTTTACTTAGGATTCTTTCAAGGCTAGTAATTTATAGAGGTCCAATCAATCTATGTGGTTCAACACCCTTACTTGTGTCATTATACTAACCATATATTTGCACTCGGAAGGAACACAACACTTGTGTTCTTGGTGCTGCATGTGTTCTTGTTGTCTATTCGTGCTTATTGGATTGACATGGATGGCTTCACAATGTCAGTACCTTATGGTGTTTTGATTCACATAAACATGCCAAGTTCAATCAAAAGATGGACTTCTATCACAAAATAAAATCATGGGCAATAATGTAATTTCACACAAACCAAAATTTAGTGTTTTTTCTCAAACCTCACTCACATGTCATCATAACAACTGTAATTTCAAAAAAAAAAAAAAAACCCTCATTTTTCTCTCTCTCTCTCTCTCACACACACACACACACACACACACACATTCTCTCCAACTTCTCTCTTTTCCATATTATAATTTTTTTTCTTTCTAAATTTTTTATATTTGTAGCCACATAGTGTGTGGGCTTCATCTAGTGTTGATTAAGATGTCAACATCCATCCCAAACCCAATTTGACAATAAAAGAGAGACCCATGGTTATTTAAACTATTAGGTAAGGATTCTCTTGTTTTATGTGAGACTTATACCATGGTGTCAAATCATTTAATTCTAACATTTGGGCATTTCTAAGGTGCGGATGAAGCGTACAGACTACTCGTGCGGACAAGGATCTAACTGCTGGAAATGGACGAACTCACGAGTAGAACTAGGTTGTTGTCACCTGGTGCATTTAGAAAATATTAATTTTTTTATTCAGTTAGCATGTTTTGTCTAAGGGAGGGAAATAGGGAGCAAGTGCGAAAGAGGTTGGCCGTTGTGCGCGTTGAAGAGGCAAAGAGAAAGGGATCTGGAGTTTGGAACGGATTTGAGGTGGAACGAAGTTGGGTTGCGGCTGCAACCTGGTAATCACATAACTTTATTATTTTTTTTTGTTCAGTGAGTGTGTTTATGATGGCGAGGGATGAGTAGATTAGGGTTGTCTCAGCTGGAAAATAGGGGCAGAGAGAGCAGTTGAATGGTGTGTGCATGCTTGATTTATTGCAGATTGAAGCTGTGCTTATATTGGAGTTGACACGGTTGGTTCATCCACAATCTCATAAAAAACCCAGATTGTGAAGGTGAATGTTTGAATAATTGCAGAACCTATGTTACATTTCCATTCCAGTGTGGTTTTTTTAAAATTTGGGATTTGAAACCATAATGGTGGGTGGTTATCAGTGGATTTGGTTGAAATCGTGAAAGTGGATTTTATATATATAGGTGTAAATGTTGTGCTAGCTTGTGATAAGTTGTGTTGTACTTGTGTAACTTTATTGCAGGTAGACATTGAAGCATAATTCGATGGTGGTGAGTTAGAAGTAGAAGAAATTGTTGTCAAAAGAGAAGAGATGCAGGGGATGAATTAGGTGTAGGGATGGTTGAATTTGTGGCACCAAGAGTAGACGAAGAGTTGAAACCCAAATTGAGAATGGAATTTGATTTGTCAGATGAAGGGTATACCTTTTACAACAATTATGCACTTGTAGCAGGATTTGGAATTCGGGAGCATAGTAGTAGAAAGTCCATATGGTGAATGTTGGTTAAGAAAAGAATTTGTTTGTTGCAAACAAGGGAAGAAGAGGGAGGATGGTGATCCCAAACCTAGAAAGAAGGGAGAAATGAGAGATGTTAGAATTGAGTGCAAGGCAAAACTTGCGTTGAATAAGGGTAGTGGTTGTGGAAAGTTGTAATGTTTTTCAATGAAGGACACAACCACCTTTATCAAGTACGTCACACTTATTTAGGTAGCACTGTCGAGTTTCGGAGGCAAAGAAGGTGATGATTGAGCAATGCGAGGAGGCCAATATTTCCATAAGTAAACAAGTGGGTTTGTTGGAGGTGCAAAGTGAAGGAATTGGAAATATTGGTTGCACCCCTAAGGATATGTATAGCGTGGAACATCAATTGCGAGCTCATCTAATCGGGCATGATGCCGAAATGTTGAAAAAGCATTTTGAGGATGAGAAAGATAAAAATGATTTATTTTTCAATGATGAAGGTGAAGCACTTGGGAATTTATTTTGGGAAGATGCTTATTCACAATGTGGTTATGACCTTTTTGGTGATCTGATTGTGTTTTACACAACTTTCAACGCCAATGTCTACGAGATGATGTTTGCTCATTTGTAAGGAGTTAATAACCACGGTCAAACCATGGTATTCGGTTGTGCATTCTTGAAAAATGAAAAAACTTAGAGTTTTGAGTGGTTGTTTGAAGAAATGCTTGAGGCTATGTCAGGTGAGCCGCCGAAAGTCATAATTACGAATCAAGATGGAGCCATAGCAAAGGCTATTGGCAGTAAACTACCAACCATGTTTCATTGGTATTGCATATGGCATATTATTAACAAGTTCAATGACAAGGGTTGGGTTGACGGTGCTTTCAAGGATTTGCATGATTGCATATGGGATATTGAAAGTAAAGAAGAATTTGAGGCAACGTGGAATGTGTTCTTAGAAGAACATGAGTTCGTTGATAAAACGTGGCTTCAGGACATTTATGAGTTGTGTGCACAATGGGTTCCGGCATTTTGTAAGCACGTTTTTTCCGCCAGAATGTCAAGCAGTCAGCATGCCGAGAGTTGTCATTCCCTTTTCAACCAATATGTGCACAAAAAGCACTTTTTGATTGAATCCATCATTTGGTTCAACCGAGCCCTTGGATGACAACATCAGAAAAAGGCGGTTGGTGACCATAATGATGAAAACTGTGCCCCTCCATTGCAGCTTTGCACCCCAATGAAAGCTCAAATGACCAAATTGTACACACGGTTTATGTTTGAAAAGTTTCAAAGTGGAGGAATTAAAGAGTTTGACTTGTTTCTTGAGAGACCAGTTCGGGGATGGGAATGAGACAGCGTACAACGTACTTCAAAAGGATGTGGGGGTGACAAAGCTGAAGATGTTGGTGGTTGATATGACCTTGTGTTATGCTAAATGCAGCTGCAAAGAGATGGAGTTTTAGGGACTTCCTTGTTGACACATATTACCGTATTTGAGAATGAAACAAATAGATTTGCTGCCGAAATGTTACATACTTAAAGGTGGCTTCAAATTGGTAAATGCATTATTGTTTTGGACATGGAAGGGAAATAAGTGGGCAACAATGCTGAAAATTCTACCGTGTCCAAAAGAGGTCAGTTTTTATTATTATTATTTTTGTAAAAAGAAGCTTCAGACTTGATTGACAAAGCAGTGATGTCAAAGGAAGGTATCGCATTTCTGTCCCTAGACTTTGAAAACATTGGATATAAAGCTGAACTGTTTGAGTGGTGGTAACTATGGTCGAAAAAGAAAATAGGCTGAACATAGGGGCAAGAGTTCCCAAACCAAGGTGCTTAAAGACTTATTTAAGTTGCGTCAAAGACAAGTACAGATGAGAAGCAAAGTCAAAATTGGAGACATATGGGTAGGAAGAAGAATTGTCCACGTCCAGACACAAGGTACACAACGTAATGAAATGAAATATCGCTTACGGTTTGGTTGACAATATATTTGTAGATGTAAATTTGAAACAACTTTTGATTGATTTGTAATTGTCTAGTTCTTGCCAGAGCGAGCTCGAAAAACGCACACAGGTGACATCGAACCTCGCTCCTAGTGATGTTACCGGGCGAAATGAAGCTGCTAACCCTAAGACTAATTTAATGCCAACCCAAAGCAGTAACACTGAACTTATGGGCAATAAATCTTTTGCTTCCCTAGGAATTATCAAGGAAGATGGTCCAAGGGACGAGTCAAGGCTGGGTCTGGAGGACGACGTCAGGATAGTCACTCATGTGGTTGACGCACCACCAAGAAAAAGAAGAAGAGACCCGTTAGGTGAAGGTTCAAGTTGTAGTCATGCCGTTGGTGAAAACTAGTGATAAAGGCGTTCATTTGGTTTCATATGAATGTTTATAATGTTTAGTTTTAAGGTTTATGTTTTCATGTTTTAACTAATGTTTTAGATTTTTAATTTTGATGTTTATGATGGCTTAAGTTTCAAGGTTTACATTGTTCGGAGCGACGTAATGTTTTTTGTCAAATTTCCTTTTGTTGTTGGGAATTACCACTTAGTAGTTGAACTTCCACTCCTTAATATATTTGTTTTTGTGATCGCTAAATGTATGCTCATATTATTATTTCTAAATGATAACTGGAAATGTAATATCTTAAAAAGCATAAGAGCAAATCTTTATAATACGGAAATAACGTTTTCATAGACATTCACAAGTTTTCATAACATATAATGGTTGGTTGCCAGAACTGCCACAACTTCATAAGCCATAAGTTTCTGATTCATAACTGTTCACAAACCTTCATGACACATATGTGATGGTTTCATATACTGTCACAAACCTTCATTACCTATAAGGTTGGTTTCAGAAATTGTCACACAACAATAAAATAAAAGGGACTGTTTCATGTATTATACCTTTAATTTTTTTCCCCTTCACTAGGGGTGTTTTTGTCCGCTAGAGAGAGGGGTAGAGTTATATTATACCTTTAATTTTTTTTCCTTCACTGGGGATGTTTTTTGTGCGCTAGAGAGAGCGGTAAAGTTATATTATACCTTTAATTTTGTTTCCTTCACCAGGGTGTTTATGTCTGCTAGAGAGAGGGGTACAATTATATTATACCTTTAATTTTTTTTTCTTTCACTGGGGGTGTGTTTTTGTCCGTTAGAGAGAGGGGTAGAGTTATATTATACCTTTATTTTTTTTTTCATTCACTGGGGTGTTTTTGTCCACTAGAAAGAGGGGTACAATTATATTATACCTTTAATTTTTTTTTCCCTTCACTGGGGGTGTTTTTGTCCGTTGGAGAGAGGGGTACAGTTATCTTATACCTTTAATTTTTTTTTCCTTCACTAGGGGTGTTTTTGTCTACTGGAGAGAAGGGTACAGTTATCTTAGACCATGGTTGTTTTCTAAAGTTTCAGTGTAACACTAGTGTTCAAAATTGGCCTACACAAGCCATGACAGATGATGAATTTTTATGAATATTTGTGACAGCTTATGAACATTGATGACAATAACACTTGAGTCAGTTACTAAAGTTTTGACATTACGATATACTTAAAAATGTGCCCAAATGTACATAAGAACGAGTAGTTAATATATAAGAATGGAGATTTGACCCTAAGGATCCTTGCATGGCTTGTGAGTCACTTTTACGTACTCATGGGGGAGTGAGAGTATGAAATATGACTTGACTGGTCTTCGGAGATAGGGTATTAACGGGTGATCGGATGAGTAGTTGTGGATGTAGGTGTATTGAAGAGGAATCCGCAAGGAGTCTGGTGTTGGTGTATTTGATGGGGTTGGAGGAGGCGATTTGGGTGGTGTTGGGAAATTACTGATCCATCACACATGTAAGGAGAGTTGGGAATTAACGATGCAAGGATAGGTGGGAATTAAAGGGAGATGAGAGTTAATGAACTGTGTTGAGAGCAATTAGGAAGAGGATTTAGGTGAAAACTTGGGATTAAAATCCCACTTTGTTTGCCTTCTTCAAGACCGAAGGATTTGGAGTGAAAATGATCCCTAAAATTTTCATTTCCCACCCGCAGGTGGCGCCTGAAGTATCCAAGTGGCGTGCTCAAATAATGTTGCATGGAAATATGCTAGGAATATTGAATTTTTATGAATAAAATTGATAAAAATTAAAATATTAAAAATCCCCAAAAATTATGGAGACGCTCAGAATCACATTCTCTACGTCATGAACACAGTCAGTTGGCGATGTGGAATTTTGGAACGATTGAAACGGTGGTGAATAGTATTTTCACTAGGTTGGCCATAAATTTGTAAAAAATTAAGTAATTTTTTCATAAATGGGAACAATGTGAAAAAATAATAGCAACGCTTGTATGGACAAGGGATACAACTTTCGTGAAGGACGAAAGTCCAACCCATGTACCCATAATGCAGAATCCGTGCACCCAATAGTAACTATCAGATTGTCGTTTACATTTACGCCTTGTTTGGTCATCGCTGTTAAGGTTTCTCGATCATTTTTTCTTTTTGCAAAGTTTCATAATTTGGTGCATTGCAACAAATGAAGCGGTTTTGATCGTTCACATTGCATTCGAAATTTTGTAGTTGAAATATTGCTTGATGTTTACTAAGTTTATAAAACATAGAAAACATCGAGCAATATATGAGCAAACCATAAATGTCCAAGTGTTATGTGAATGATCCAAAAACCATTCATCTTTTACATCCCACTAAAAGATGATACTTTGAAAAAAGAATTACCGAAACCCTTTACGCCGATCCCCGATCAAAGCGTAAACAAAAATGACAAACCGATGGTTATTATTGGCCACTACGCACTATGGATTATGGGTACATGTTTTCGAATATTATCCTTGATGAAAGTTGTAACCCTCGTTAGCACGAGCATTTCTAATATTTTTCCCAATTTTTCACTACTATAAATTAGTTAATAATTGATTTTCAATTTTATTTCCCTTATTAGTGAAAACATTATACAGAGCTGTTTTGATCCTTTAATGAAGCCATTTTGCCGTATCAACCAGATCATAGTGTACATGATGTCATCCCGAGCGTCTCCGTAATTTTTTCTCATTTTCCCCATTTGGAAATTTTTTTATTATTAATATTCATTACAATATCATGTTAATATACATTTAAACCCAAGTGGCAAACCTTCATGGAGTCACGTGAGAAATTTTGAGCGGCGTTACGGTGGAGGGAGATAATGTGTGAGGCTGCATGTTAAAAGGTGGGGGCAAATCTGAGCCACGCACGTGGTCAATCTAGCGGTTGGCAACGAAAATAGGTGCCTTTTCGTACACGGTTGGGTTTCTTAACAAACACAATGATAGGCAGACACACAATGGTTTAGGGTTTTCCAATCATAACGTTTCACAACCCGTCATAAAAAACACTCCCATTGGGAAAAAGCGTGTTGGGAATAACTGCCATGATTGCTACCCATTGGCATGGAGACCGTTCACGTTCTTTTGGAGGTCACTATAACCATATATTTATTGGTCGTTACATTTGTCAGTCTTCACATAACTTAAATATTGCTATAACATTATTGAAAACCCAACCTGCAAACTGTATGTTATTGTTTCTATTCCCGTCCACAAAGATCAATCTTGATGCCCAAACTTTCTTCATGGGCAAACCCATTTCCACTTCCTAACCAGGGGGAACCCCCAGTTGTCATCCACAATGACAACTGCTTGTTCACAGTTGAAAAAGGTGTCACAATGGTTGACATCGACGTCGTCTCCACCACGAATGTCTAGCATATAAAGCGACGGGTTTTGATGGGGAGGGTGTTCGGGAAACCCGAGAGTGCCGAGGTCATACACAGGGAACTAACTGTGTTGTTTGATGAAGGTGTTAAAAACAACTTCTTTGTGGACCATTTCGGCCGAAGTTGGTTTGCGTTGGAGTTCACCAACGAGGATGAAGTGGAAAACGAGTTAGATGGACGTCATTGGTTCGTGAAGGGCCATATTTTCCACTTACAAATGTGGACGGAAGACTTTAGGGAATCATGCCCTATATCTTACTTGAAAGTATGGGTTAAAATCCCTCGAATACCAATGTAATATAGGGAGTTGTACATCTTGAAGACTATCACTAAACCCATCGACGACCTTGTTAGGCTTGATGAATCTTGTATTAATTCCCTGAATGGAATGGCAATAAAGGTGTTAATAGAAATGAATGTTTACCTTCCCCTCAAGCGAGTCTTGGTGATGAACGGGGAGAAAGCCTTGCAAACCTTCCCCTGTTATGAGGTTCTATTTGAGGTTTGCTTCTATTATGGAAGGAGAACAGTACTCAAATGCTTATGTGATGTCCATGCGTTAGATGCCAATTAGTTTATGGTTCATCTCCCCTCAAGCGGGTCCTAGTGGTGAACAGGGAAAAAGACTTGCAAACCTTTCTCCATTATAAGGGTCTGTTTGAGGTTTGCTTCAACTGTGGAATGAGAACAGTACTAAAATGCAGATGTGATGTCCATGCGTTGGATGCCAATTGGTTTATAGTCAACAAGGTGTTCGCCGACGAGCTAAACATGCTGCCGGAGGGTTTTAACGACCAGAACCTCACTTTAGTTGACATTGACAATGATCTCATCGTTTGTTTACCTCAACCACGAAGGGCTGTCACAGATGATGCACACTTCAGGGTAGGCCCGGAGGACTCGGAAATGACTGTTAGTTGGGCTCCGAGAAAAAAAAAAAAAGACAATGAAGGTGACAGTGAAGGTGAAGGTGAGTGTGAAGGTGAGGGTGCAGGTCTAGGTGCATGTGGCAGTGATGGCCTGGGTGAAAAGAATTGATGACGGTGGATTAAGTGATCAAGTGCTCAAGTGTTAGGGTTTAAGTAGTTTAGATTTAATTTTAGCATGTTTTAATTAATGTTTTAGTTTTAGTGTGTTATGTTGGTCTTTTTTTATGTTTTGTCTTGTGTTCTGTTGGACGTTTAGGTTTAATTTTAGCATGTTGTAATTTATGTTTATGTTCAAGCAGGTTGGTTTTAAATTTTTAATGTTTATGTTTAAGCATGTTAGTTTTCATGTGTTATTTGGGATGTTTCCATCGCTGTGTACTTTACAATTTATTTTGTTAGTTTCAGTTTCACTATCTCATATTATTTGTGCATGACCCTTTCCTACTACTCCAACTTCTACTCGTTACAAATGTTCATAACACATAACACATAAGGATAGTTTCATAAAATGTCACATTTTTCACAACCCACTAGTTTGGAATAAGAGAGTAGTCGTTCTTAGCTGCAAAATAAAAGGGGCGCACAACTTTAGATAAGCATGTGATTTGGTTTTGATTTGGTTAGCAGGGCTTTAGGTTTCGTTTGTTTCCTAAGTCTTCTAGTTGGTTTGCAAGGGAAAGGGTAAGGTTAAAGTTATTCTCTCTCAAGCCTTCCCACGTGAAGCCAAAATCATGTGCTTGGACTTTTGGTGCTCCCAAGCAACCCAAAAGTCTTCCATAATTCTGATTCCACGTAGGCCCAATGAACTTCCATAACCATCCACACCACGAACCACTCGGTAAGCCCCATTAAGTGGCTTGGGCTCATTTAAGCATGGCGTATGCATGGCGTGACTCATATCATAATATTAATGTATTAATATTATAATACGGCTTGACATGATAAATATGTGTAATTTGCATGGGCTTGGTGTCCAATAAACTATTATTTTATTGGCCGTGACATTATCGTAAATTCGCATACTCTTCATTTCGTACTTTATGCATGGATGTAAGCTTGGTTTGTGACGCTTCCACAACAATTAGGCTTCGAGACATGATTAGGCTTATAGGCGACATTTTTGGGCTCCAACATTAGCCTCCTTAATTATTTAGGCTGTGATAGAATTGAAATAAGCCAACGAATCAAACTCTGGCCCAAAACTTCAAAGCATGTTATGCTTGGCGAGATTATTTCCTTGCATGCAAACTGACGACAACATGGTGATCTCTTTCATAGTTTCCCGTCCTAAGCTCATTCTCCCAGTGAAACGTCAGGTAATCCTATTGGTTGATGGGTAGCAGTTTATGTTCTTCTTTTCTTAAGATAGATCCCCTTTCTTTCCCCACTTCTCCTTGTTGATTTCGATGAGGGATTTGGGCATGCCTTCTCTTTGGTTATTTACTCATGTTGCTTTATTGAAGAAAGAATTTTTGCAAATTTTTTCCTCTGCATGCATGTCTACTAGAGATTTTTATGGCCTTGATGCTTGTTAACTTTAGGCAAGTACTGAGGCTTAAAGGTAGTGGCACTGGTTTCTTTAGGGAAATTAGGCTTGTGCTTCCCGCAGTAGGGTTTGTCTAGGTATAATGATCAGCTTAGCATGATTGCTCGATTGTAGTTATCTTAGCATGATTAGTTCTGCATGTGGTTGTTAGCTTGCTTTTGACATGGGAATCTGTAAAGCATGCTTCATGTTCACATAAATGGCTTTTCAAGTACTTTTGGGCATGGTAGGAAAGGGGAATAATAACATAGAATAAAGCGCATGGATGCAGGGAAGTTCCCTCGATATTGTCTTTGTAGGCATGACACTCTAGCATAAGTCAGTTGAACTTTCACACTATAACAATTTCATTCCTTCTGTGCTTGGTCATCATAAATTCCTTGGCATGTCGAGCTTGGGCTATTGGAAGTTTGGGTCACAACAATTGAAGCTTGCTCATGGAAAAAGCTTGCATCGATATTGTATATTTGCTTGAGTTGTTTTACGAAAACATAATTTTGAATTTTGAATGTGATTGCTGGTGGAAAGAGTATTTGCATAAAGTTGCTAGCGGAAAGGATAGTTTTTTGGATATGAAGGTACGAGGTTGCTTAGTATATAAAATGTAGTGAAATCAGTTGGATAGAGAAACAACTAAATCTAGGTAGGGAACCAATCGACATGGTGTTTGGCAACCAACTCAAACCTAAAAGGAAAGGTTGTGGGCCTTATTGACTTTGTCTAAGGTTTCCTAAGTCAATTGCAATGCATGAATTTCTTGAATTGCATGGTGCTGATAATGATTGAGACTTGCTGGATAAGTTGAAATACTGACATGCTAGGAATTCTTGAATCATCATGCTTACATGGCATGATCATTTCCTCGAGAAACTGAACTTGCACTTCTCGGTAGTTTTTGGCTTAGGAACTATGTGCCTGCCTTTTATGATTTTTCTTCTTGCTTTTCATGTGTGTGTCACGTGATTGTTTCAAAGCCCAGCTTGATTGCTTGTTAATGTTTTCTCGAGTAGGCTTAATTTAGGTGCATTGTTTAGGTTGGCGTGATTGCTTGGTTGTATACAGTTTGCCTTTTTGTATGGACGTTTGTATAGCATGTTTTCCCTGAGTTAGAATTTTATTCTCTTTCACAGCTTGTTGGCATGGCATGACTAGGGAAAGGTGCATGTATATGCATGGTAGCATGTAGTAAAACTTTTCAGTGATAAAGCCTTGTTGAGCGTGAGTTTCTACACATATAATAGAAATTTACTGCTTAATTTTCATTGTATTGCATAACTGAAAAATATATACAAGATACAATCCTTGTTCTATAAGGAAACAATAAACAATAAAGGACACCCACATATATCCTTCCTCATAAAGGATTCCTAATTTTTACAATATATGTACATGCCCTTTTTAATTACAATTCACGGCAACACTCCCCCTCAAGTTGGAGCATAGATATCACACATGCCCAACTTGACAAGTGAGTCTCAAAAAGATTTACTACACACGACATGAGTGAGGATATCTGCAAGCTGTTCTTATGAGTTCACAAACGGTATTGACACAATCTTCTTCTCAAGCTTTTCCTTAATAAAATGACGATCAACCTTTACATGCTTTGTTCTGTCATGTTGTACCGGGTTCTTTGTAATCTCCCGTTCAGATTTATTATCACAATACAAGCTTATGGCCTCCTTTGCTTTAAAACCTAGATCCCAAAGTAACTTACGTAACCAAAGAACTTCACATACTCCATATGCCATACCTCTGAATTCGGCCTCAGTTGAAGACCTTGACACCACATTTTGCTTATTGCTCATCCAAGTAACTAGATTCCCGCCAACAAACATAAAGTATCCAGAAGTAGAGCGCCTATCAGTCACATCACCTGCCCAACCAGCATTTGTAAAACCCTCAATCCTCAGATGACCGAAATTTTTATACAAAATTCCTTTTCCCGGAGCCGACTTTAAATAAGCTAAAATCCTCAGAACAGCTGCCATATGATCCACACTTGGCGAGTGCATAAACTAACTCACCACACTTATTGCATATGCTATATCCAGATGAGTATGAGCTAAATAAATTAGTCTTCCTACCAGTCTCTGATATCTGCCTTTATCTACTAGTTCTTGATCCGGATAAATTCCCAAGTAATGTTTCTTTACAATAGGAGTATCCACGGGTTTACACCCAAGCATACCTGTTTCCTTCAATAAATCCAGAACATATTTTCGTTGAGACAAGAAAATACCTTTGGATGAACGAGCAACTTCAACTCCAAGGAAAAACTTTAAGTCACCTAAACTCTTCATCTTAAACTCGACGGAAAGGTTCTTCTCCAGTTTGACAATTTCATCTGAATCATCACCTGTTATTATCATATCATCTACATAAATAATCAAGGCTGTTACTTTACCGTTTCTCCGCTTCATAAATAAAGTATGATCAGAATTACTATAATAATACCCATTCTTCCTCATGGCCTAAGTGAACCTCCCAAACCATGCACGAGGTGACTGCTTAAGCCCATAAAGTGACTTTCACAATCGGCTCACTCCCGTTTTTCCTTCGTTACTATACCCTGAAGGAAAAACCATATACACTTATTCCTCTAGATATCCATGAAGAAACGCATTTTTTACATCAAAATGTTTCAGTGGCCAATTTAAATTTGCAGCCAATGAGATAAGGGCTTGTACCATATTCATCTTAGCCACGGGAGAGAAAGTTTCCTGATAATCAACTCCGTATGTTTGAGTATACCATTTCGCCACCAACCTTGCTTTATACCTATCAAGTGATCCGTCAGCCTTGTATTTAACTGTAAAAACCCATCGGCACCCAACTGGTTTTTTTCCTTTCGGCAGCTCAACTACTTCCCAAGTATTATTTTTCTGTAATGCCCTAATCTCTTCATCCATTGCTTCGGCCCATTCTCGACTTTTCAAAGCGTCTTCTACTCGAGTTGGTACCTGAATTGAATCCACATTATTCACCCAAGCTTGACGTTCGGATGAAAGATTTTTACAGGACACATAATTGGCTATAGGATACTTCACTTTTTCCTCCAGAGAAAACTTGTCAGGAGGTACACCACGATTTTGCCTTGGTGGCAATTTATATGTACTTATAACATCATTAGTTACATGAGTATCACTAGTGCTTACCTCAGGGATATCCAGAAAAGATGTATTGGACAACGGCACTGTTAAGCTAGAGAGAGGGGAGGAAGCTTCGGCAACAGTGGGTTGACCATCAATGCACTCCTCGTCGGCAACACTAACACACGGACTGTCAGCCTTTTCTTCATTGAAAACCTACTGACCACTCCCAATAGGTTCTGCAAGAGGAGACTGAGCATCAACTGCATCATTTGGCATGACAGCACCATGCATTCCCCCTGAAGCCATTACCTCTTGTACATCCAACCATTCGAAATCACCATCAAGATCACAACTATAACTCTCCCCTTGTGATCGATGGGTGGTGATATGGGAGAATAAAATATTCGGACTCAGAGAAGTCACATCCATGGTTATATACATGTGGCGAGTTGCAAGGTGGTAACACTTGTAACCTTTCTGGTGGGATGAAAAACCCACAAAGACACAGCGAAGAGCACAAGGATCAAATTTACTACGATCAATCTTGTGAATATGAACATAAGCAATGCATCCAAACACTCGAGAAGTGAGAGTATTGGTAGAAGCAATCGGAACATGTTCCTTCAACACTTGGAATGGAGTATGAAATTCTACAACCCGGGATGGCATGCGATTGATAACATACACAACATAGGTGATGGCGTCTGGCCAAAAATTCTTGGGCACAAACCTACCAATAAGTAATGCACGAGCAATTTCCAAAATATGACGGTTTTTTCTCTCAGCTACCCTATTTTGTGTAGGGTGTACGAACATGTTGTCTCATGAATAATTCCTTAATCACAGAAAAAATTAGATAGCTTAGAGTTAACATATTCTCCTCCATTATCAGTACGAAGAACCTTAATAATAGAGGAATATTGAACAGCCACCATCTGAGAGAAAGACCAAATAACTGTACTTACATCACTTTTATGTTTCACCATATACACCCATGTCATACGAGTGTAATCATCAACAAATGTAACAAACCACTTAACTCCTGAAACAGTATAAACGAGCGAAGGCCCCCAAACATCTGAATGCACAAGCTCAAACGGAAGCAATCTTTTATTCATACTAGGAGAAAACGAAACACGATGGCTCTTAGCAAGAATACATACTTCACACTGTAAGTCTAATTCTTTTATTTCATAAAACATACTAGGCAACATACGCCTTAAATAACCAAAAGAAACATGTCCTAACCGACGATGTAACAACCAAACTTCTTGCAGATTACTAGTATGGGATGCTCGAACTGCATTAGCTCTGCCAGGAAGGACGTCATCCATACAGTACAACCCCTCTCTCTTAGTGCCACGCCCAATTATCTCCTTGGTTTGAATATCCTGAAGCAAACAAAAAAATGGATACATAAATACAACGCAATCCAATTGCTCAGTAACTTGGGGAATAGATAATAAATGGTGAGACAATGACAGAACAAGCAAACAATGGTGTAGAGAAAGAGATGGCGTGAGATCCACTGTGCCGACCCCAGTCACCACAGTATTAGTGCCATTTGTCGTGGCAACACATTTTTGATGTGTCGTTGTCATATACTTAAATAACCTTTTTATCAAATGTCATATGATAAGTTACTCCAGAGTCTAGAATCCAACCTGTATGGTGTTCAATACCAGAGGCTAAAAGAACTTGCCCATTAGTACCTGTATTGGACGAGGACTCACTAGGATTGGACCGAGTCAACAAGACTTGACTTGGATCCCCTTGAGTAGGCACGACATCTTTATTGCCAGTTGTTGCAGTAGCCACAGGTGGACGCCTTCCACTAGCTCTATTAATAGCCCGATCTTTAGCACGCAATTTCTTCTTCAATTTTGGGACCACTTAGGTACTCCATGCTTCTGAAAACATGTATCTTCCGTATGACGGGTTTGCCCACAAAAGGTACACTTCAAATCATCTTTATTTTCTCGAGTGAATGGGCGAGAATCAGTTGACGAAGACGGGCCATAGGGCCGGCCAGAAGAAAGAGGCCGTGACACCATAGCCACAGGGAGGGATCCTCCTTGGTTCCCAGCGACACTACCTCCCGTCATAGTAGCATGACATTGAGCTTCTCGCCTAACTACTGAAAACACTTCCTCCATGGAATTAATTAACCATCCTTTCACAATTGCATTCCCAGGTTCCCAAGCATCATATTCAGCACTGTCTTCTTTAGGCTCCTTAATACTCCCTATCACGAACCCTTTCTTTCCACGCCCAGGAATATGCATCTCCAATACTTTGGACCAAAGAGGATAATTTGATCCATTGAGTTTTACGGTATTTGGTACGTTTAAAGCATCACTTTGAATAACCACAGGATTGACAACTGACCTGTGGGTAGAGTCAGACCCCCTACCCTCCAGTTTCAGTGCAGCCTCTCATTTGTCACTTGCCATTGATCACGATCACACACACCACACACACATAGCAGCAAGCACTCAGTTTTGCTGCATGGGTGCAGCAACAAAACCTGCAGGGATCCAGCGACAATACCTGAAGCCTGCTGTGATTCTTGTTTCCTACGACAGCAACAATATGCACGGGCAGTCCTGACTCGCTGCAGAAATGCGGCAGAGATCACAGACTTGCCGGGATATTTTTTTGATTTTATAGTAGCAGCGGCACGGTGGGAACTTCAGGGTTATGCTTGGCTCTGGTGTCAAATAGAAATTTACAGCTTAATTTTCATTGTATTGCATAACTGAAAAATATATACAAGATACAATCCTTGTTCTATAAGAAAACAATAACAATAAAGGACCCACATATATCCTTCCTAATAAAGGATCCCTAATTTTTACAATATATTGACATGCTCTTGTTAATTACAACTCACGGCAACACATATTACATTGAGAAGCTCGCTTGTTTTCTTCTTTCTAATAGTAAATATGTGTGCTTGTAGTAGAGAATATATACATATATATATATATATATATATATATATATATATATATATATATATATATATATATATATATAGCGTGGGCTTAGGGCTCGAGCTATTCATGGAAGGTTTAGCTCCAAACATGACCTAAAAGATATATTTAAGCATTAACAAATATATTGGTCTCACAAGGAAACTTCTAGCATGTAAGTTAAATCGTGTGGTGAGCAATTCATAGAAGTGCACTCCATCAAGTACCAAGTGGGCATGACAAGCATTGAGCAAAACTATGAAATAAAAATATGCGTGATCATCTATAGAGCGATCAAGGCAAGTCTTCACTATTCAATGACACTTAGACATGATAAGTATATGTGGGGAACGAATTTATGCAGGCATATGTACTTTCTTGAGAAGAAATTAATACACTCCAAATAAGAATTTATGTGAATTGATGGCATGGCATATATAAACTTGATAGTCCTTTGCATTGTAAGCATGCTTTATGTGTATAACGAGCAATTTATGCATTAAAGAAATGCATGTGATTTTCTTATCTTTTCGGGTAGACGTAGGTTACACGGTTGAGGTTTAGCAGTGACAGCGGCCAATAGGAATGATTTCCCATCAAGATTGCCTTTTGGACAATTGGATTGTTTCCTGGTATGGTGGCCATGTTGCGATGATTTATTTTGCATGTGTGGATCTCTTTGTTGAGGCATGTTTTTGTTTTTTTGAATTCTTTAAGCATGAGTGAGGGATTCTCTTTAGGCTTTGAAATGCGAGTTTGATCCTTTGCTTGTTTTCCTAGGTAAGGATGGTCGATTCTGTTACCTTGTGCCTTGGTCGTGAGTTTCCTTGGGGAAAAGAGGGAGTGTCATAGGCTAGCTTCCCTAGGGAAATAGAGTGCACAAAGAAAGCCCGTTTCACTGATTCTTTCTATAGTTGTTATAGGAAAAAAGATATGTTTTCTCCTTGCATGAAATCTTAGATTTGCTCGGCATGTGTGTGAGAATGATTTAATTTAGGGTAGCTAGCGCTTTTGTTATAGCCTTGGCATGTTAGCAATTTTAATTTGAATTCAGAATTGCTCGGTTGGTATCACCCTGCATGCCACATGTAAAAGATTTTGTTATGCGGGTGGATTTTGCTTGACTTGCTTGGCATTAAATGGCTTAGTAGTTTAAAAGCTTCCTTTGCTTGGCTTGATTTTGCTTTGTTAGGCTTGGCATTGATTAGCTTGATTGGTTGGAAGCTTTTATGTGCTTGGCATAAGTTTGCCTTTATTTTCTTGACTCCAATAGTTTTCATGGTGTGTTGTAATTTAGCTTGGCATGTTGCATGGGCATTGCTTGAACCATTGAAAAGCTTGCATGAGACTTTGTAATTTTGTCTTTGGCTTGGCATGATGCATAGATTATGCTTGAACCATTGAGCAGCTTGCATGGCAATGTTCCGTAGGCATGACTTGAAAGTTGATTTAGCATGCTTAAACTTTTGCTTGAGATTTCCTAATTTATTTTGCTTGGCTTTGGCTTGCTCAAATGGTTTGCATGACATGTAAAAAAGATATTCTTCTTTCGTTTTGCTTAGCATGTTGTAATTTTTGCGTTGGCTTCATGTGTGGGGTTTTGACTTCTTATTGGATACTCGATGAAATATTAGTTTCATGCAGATAATTATACTTGGGCTAGCGCTGGTTAGAAACTAATATTTCGGCAGATGGAAAAAAATGAGTTGTTATACTTGGAACACTTCAGGACGTGCAATGAGATTTCCTTCATGAGAACTAGATAGATGATGGTGATGGCAAGCAATTCGGATGAGTATGCAGTTGTTGGAAGGGCAAAGTATGAGTAGCTTTGGTTAGAGGATAGTGTTATATGGAATCACAAAGGCCATGATGTACACAAAGGCCATGAAGTTCTTATCTTTAGTTTCCTTGGCAGCTTCTGCATCCGAAATTTCTGGCAGTGAGCCACTGCAAGAGTAGTGGCCTAGTCCCTAGTGAAGTCGCCATTTATGTTGGGGGTTTTCGTGTTGAAGTTTTGATAGGCTTGTGTTACAAAGAGACGAGCTAAAACCGTCACATCCCCCGTTTCTAAGTTAGCGAGGACTAGGCCCAAAGCATCCCGAAGGAAAAGAAAGTCCAAAGGAATGCTTTGTTGATCTTCCAACAGTTCCTGGATGCTTGGTCTGGTGTTATGTTAAGTGCTTCCAGTGTTGGTGAGATGCTTCCCTCGGTGATGATGGAGTGTATCCCTGGGCACTGATGGAGTATATCCTTGGGCATTGATAGAGTGTTTCCCTAGGCCCTTACAAGTGTTTTCCCTTGGCGCTGATAAAGTGTTTCCCTCGACACTGACGAGTATTTCCCTAGGCGCTGGCATTGACCAGTGTTCCTGATAGGAGCATATTTACGCGACTTAGTTAGCTTGTTTTCATGCATTTACGTTGTTAGTTCTTAGTTAAATTTGTATTTTAAGCTATTTTCGTGTGTTTGTAGGTTCTAAGTGTCAAGAGGGCAAAAAGAAGCAATTTGGAGCATTCTAGAGCATTTTTGGGCCAAGATTGGGTAGTGCAAGCATGGAGGCAAGTTGATGGACGAATTTGAAGATACAAAGCCTTGAAATCAGCTAAAAAGAGGGAAGAAAGAAGTCAAAGATGAAGAAGATAAGGAATCAGCTATAAAGAAAGGGAATTATTCAAAACATTATCCAAACTACCTTATCTTATCCAAACCTTATCTTATCTTATCCTAATCTTATCTTACCTTGTTTTCAGCTACAAAAGAGATTTAATTTCAGTTTAGGAGACTTAAAACCTGATTTCTAGAAGTCTTATCCCTTGTCCTATAAATCTGGCGCCTCCTTCCATTCTAGAATCCTTTTTCCTTGCCTTGCAAGGTATTCCCTGCCCTTATCCCTCTCAGCCGTGCATCCCTATCCTTTCCCTCTTGGATTCTGATTTGTTAGCCTATTTCCTTGTGGATTTGGGTTCTACAAATCCTTTTCAGAAATTAATTGGGCCCTAATCCTATTTTTCTGCGGTCCAAGTCCTAAACTGATTTCCCTAGGGTTTGCCATGCTATATATACATATTTCCAAGCCTTGCCTCACACTACCACCCATCCATACGAATTCTACACACCTCTACACATCTCAGCCATTCCAAACACCATTCACAAACCCTAAAACCACTTGTGCCGCAGCCTTGCAAGGAGGAAGGAGAGGATGAGCAGTTTTGGAGCGTGTTGCACTCAATCTGGAGTGCTGGGCGTTCTTAGGTGTTTTCTACCTTATGTTTTCGTTGATTAATTTAATTTTCCTTTGTTTTGCTGTAGTTATGAGAGGCTAAACTCGTTTTTAGCTAGAGGCTACTTTGAAACCATGATTTTGTGTGTGATATGACTTGATAAATTTCAGTTACAGATTCTT
Organism: Heteromeles arbutifolia; assembly: GCA_024362995.1. Lineage (NCBI taxonomy): Eukaryota > Viridiplantae > Streptophyta > Magnoliopsida > Rosales > Rosaceae > Heteromeles > Heteromeles arbutifolia. The sequence goes on from JANCRC010000002.1 coordinate 26,469,142, forward strand.
GAAGTATGAATGCAATTGGCTTAACTGTTTGAATTAGAACTTATTTCTGTTTGTTAGTTAAGGGTCGACACTTAATTGGCATGCATAAATTTGATGCTAGGATATAAGTGAGTTTCACATAATCGTTACAAACTTATGTTCACAAGTAATAAAGGTTGCTGGAACAATCGTGTTAAGTTCAATTCTTGGTGTGAGTAACATGATGTCATAGTTATGAATGCCTCGTCAATGCTTATGATTCTCATTGAGCGTAATGATCTCTGATTGTGTCTCTATTATGATGTCATGTAGGGAAATTGATGAGAATAATTTGGTTGTAGATGAGTTGTCCGTCCAATTCATTGAAATTAGGAGAATCTGAGGGTTAATTAGTGATTGACACGGTTAATCTGGGGCATTGTCATTCGTAATTCAATGAAAACGTAACTGGAAATCAAGTTATATGCATATAAGTCATGTGTGGATAAGGAAACCTCTAGCTAGTTCACCATCCATCCTAAAAACCCAATTTCGTCTAAATCTGCCTAGTTTAAAGTCTTTGTTAGTTTTAACTTAGTTTCACTCTAAAACCAATCCCCCTTCACTTGTTTGAGTCAAATTAGTTAGAATCTGTCTTAGTTTGTGTTTTTGTGTGTTTTGAGTCAAGTTTAATTCAATTTTCGTCTAAAGTTGTGTCTAGTGTCTAGAATCTGTCCAATTAGTGTTTTTAAGCAGTTTTGAGTGTTTTGAACTTGTTTTGAGTCTTACTAGGTTATGTAGAGTCTTTTGAGTCTTGTTTTGCTTATTTGAGTCAGTTTGTGTTAGATTAGCAAGCCCTCCTAATCCCCGGTCCAGAACGATCCCTACTTGCGTTTATACTACAATTGATAACAAGATGGTTTAATTTGTGTGCTTAACTTTAATCACATCAGTTCCCTAAGCGCTAATTCTGGTAGCTTTGAGGAGTATTTGTTAAACTAACAAACACTGTGAGTAACTAAGTAATCATGATAAATTATGACTTGCACGAACGATGCATGGTGTGGAAGCTAAAAGTCCACTAGTTTGGCATGAGAGAGAGGTCATTCTTGGTTATATGTTTTCGAAGTAGCTAATCTAGGGTTTCTAATGGTTTGATGATTTTGCAGGAGTTAAGGAGGCTTATTGGAAGGCTTAGATTGGAAAAAAGGCTTATCCCTAAAGAACTAGGGTTTTCTGCACTTAGTGCAAGCTTGCTCTGCGTGGTGCATTCTTGCCCTTGTCGTTTTTCTTCCTCCACGTGGTTGTGCCTCTCCCTCTTTTATAGCATACTTGCCCTTGTCGTTCTTGGTATCTTTTCTTCTTCCAAATCAGCTAAGTCTTCCTTCATCTTTCTATGGATGTAGCTACATGTTTCTTTTTTTGGTATGACGTTGCAGAAGCTAGGGGCCCTGTGAAGTCTACTTTAGCACACTGCCCAAAGTTTCTCTTTTCTTAGACCAATCCCATAGCACCTTTCCTAGACCATGTCCCAAAGCACGGCTCTATCCTTTGGTAACACTCTTTCCTACTTTCTCTCCTTTTTTTCCTGTGTGAGCTTGGAAAGGAAAGATTCCCTTCTGCACAATAAAAAGGGCGCGTGGCTCTAGATAAGCATTGGTTCTAAATTGGTTAGCATGGCTTTGGTTTCCTACATATTCTAGTTGGTTTGCAAAGGAAATGGTAAGGTTAAAAACGTTCTCTCTCAAGCCTTCCAGGTGAAGCTAAAATCATGGGCTTGGACTTTTGGTGCCCCCAAGCAGCCCAAAAGTCTTCCATAATTCTAATTCCACGTAGGCCTAGTGAACTTCTATAACCATCCACACCACGAAACACTCGGCAAGCCCCGTTAAGTGGCTTGGGCTCATTTAAGCATGGTGTATGCATGGTGTGACTCGTATCATAATATTAATGTATTAATATAATAATATTGTTTGACATGATAAATATGCGTGATTTGCATGGGCTTGGCGTCCAATAAACTATTATTTTATTAGCGTGGCATGATCGTAAATTTACATACTCTTCATTTCGTGCTTTATGCATAGATTTAAGCTTGGCTTGTAACTCTTCCACAACGATTGACTTTGAGATATGATTGGGCTTGTTGGTGACTTTTTTGGGCCCCAACAATAAGTTAATGTAGAAGTTATTTCATGATTTATAGGGGGCTTCCCCATTTATAGAACTTGAGATACCGCTTTGGAAAGTATGTAACTATCTATGAAGAGTCAAAAGTTGCAACTCTTCATTTGAGTAAACATATCTTTCCACTAAAAGGCACCACTTCTAATTTTCATTCAATTAATAAATTTAATATTATAATCTAAACTACTTATTAATAGAACCTTCTTTGTCAACCAAAAGAGGGTGTAGAGACTATTTAGTCTTCTATCACAACAAAAAGGTTAAGGTCAGTAACGTAATTTCAAAACACAAAATTTTGCTTTTTTTTTGTTAAGCCTCGCCCACATGTGATTTTAACAATTCAAATTTTAAAAAATATAAAAAATAAATAAATAAATAAACCTCTCACTCTCCCTATCTCCTACTCTCACGTCATCTGTCACTCTTTTCCTCTCTCCTTCAATTTTAAAAACAAAAATAAAAAATTTCACATACTTTGTTTATGGACATAACTAGTAATAATAATAATAATTTAAATTTTCAAACGGTAACATTTCAGACCAAATATCTAACCTCAAAAACTTGGAGACACTGGACCTCTCCATAAATTATCTGTCGGGAGAAACCCCAGCGTCATTCGCAGTTCTCAATTTCTTGTCATTTTTTATACAGTAGTCTAAGAGGGACCAATATCAACAAGCACTGAGCCCCAAAGCTTCAATTCGTCCGCCTTCGAGGTGAATTTGAAACTTTGCGGTGCATTGCTGATGGCATTGGTGCAGATAAGAACAGCCAAAATTTGGGCAATGGGAATCCAATTCCATGGTTTCATTTCTCTTTTGCACTTGGGTTCACCACAGGATTTTTCCGAGTTTGTGGCGCCTTTGTGATATGCAGATTTCAATCTCTGTGATCATAAAAACAGGTCTACTTATGTTATCTTGATACACATTGTTGCAGATTCTGTAAAGCCAATTTGGTAATCATTTCGGCTTTCAGTTCTTATTTCTGGCGAAGAAACGGAATATCCTGTGGTTATAGCTCCTTCCTATTCATACAAGTTATTCCAAGTTTTATGTCTTTACAATAATCGTATTGTGATTTATTAACTTCCATTTTCTGCATAACCAAATCATTAGTGTTTATGGCATGGATTTACAGAATGCATCAACGTTACATTTTAACATGTAACCGGTTGGATATCCTCTTATTAGTAATACGTGTCACGTGATGTTACTGTGACATGTGTTCCAGAATTGTAGAAGGCTTTCAATCAAGACTTTAGTAAACCTTTAAATTCAATATGCAGAGAAAAAAAAAATCAATATAGATAAGATTCTATACGTTTGAATCTTCAGTCCTTAGGATAATGCCTCGACATTCTTCTAGTTAATTACTATAGCTTGGCTAATAAAGTCAAGAAAAAACTACATATAATTGTGAAACAAATTATATGGTAGGCCATGCATCCTATAGTACGTAATTATGAATGTCGGATGAAATGGTTGTTGCTATCTACTATGCATGATTTTACGATTAATTATAATTTATAATCTGAATCGACTAATCTAGTTGAAATGGTTGTTGTCATCTGGTAGTTCATAAATCTCGTAAATTATCTTCTTCGATCTCAAAAATCTTTTTCTTAATTACGTTTTAATCGAATTTTCTTAACTTGATTGCATCTAAATATTGTCTAATTAAGTAGGAAGTAATAAAACATTAGTTGTCATGGTATTGAAATCTGGACTACTACTGATTTTTCATAGTCTACATTTCGTATATTGTTTGTTTTGTTTACAAGCGGAAAGCAACCACTTCAAAATTCAAACATTGTGGACATGAAGTTATACCCACTTTCCTTTTTCCCTAAGGCCCGTTTGTTTCACCTTCTTAACTAGGATTGGATTGAATCGAGGGACTTGCTAGAGTAGCTTGACTTGGACTAAATAGTATAAGAATTGTCAAACGTTTAGTAAAGCGTTGGACTAAAGCCACGGAGGGCGAGAATGGAAAGGAAAACAATAACGGAGGAGGAGAGTGGTCAGTGGGGAAGGTTACTCGAGGTTAGAGGTTCACAAGAGAAGGCAGCCACTCCGCTTGAAGGTTTCTGGGCAGCGTAAGCGAGGTCATTAGCAATCCTCCTCTTCCGTGTCGGACTAAATTCAACCAATCACCCAAGGCCCATAGTCACATGAGTCCCATCTAATCTAATTGAAGTTAGTCTTTGATGACACCAAACTTGGGATGGGATTATAATCCCAGCTAAATCACTCCCACCTAAAACGGGACCTAATGCCTTAAAACTCTTCTTTTTACTTTCTTTTTCACTTCCCAGAGATTAGTGAAAAAGAACAAAATGAATGAAAGCGTAAATTGTTTCAAGATTTTACACGGATGGGTCAATAACCCACTACCAATTATACTAAATTTGTGCAATTGTTGGAAATATTTTTAAAATAATTGAAAGCGATTTCGATTCTTCAAAAATGTTTTCTATCATGTTTGACATAAAAAGTTAGAAGTGTTTTTTGTTCAAATAAGTATTTGAAGTGCTATCCTAAAATAAAAAATAAAAATAAATAAAAAAAGATAAGGTGACGATAACTTAAATTTTTATTAAAAATTTAAATGTGCTTCTAATTGAAGCATTTTTACTGAAAGTGTTTAAGAAAAAAAATGGTTTTTGAAGAAGCAATTTCAAACAAGTGTATGGTTTTGTGTAAAAAATGATCGATATAATTAGAAGCGTAAACATTTCACATAAGTTGTAATTTATTTTGTAAGATACCGATGTGATACTTTTCACATGATTCAATAAATTCAACAAACTGTATGGACCCTCTTGTGCTGCTAATTCTCCAAGAACTGTCCACGTACATTTAATTTGTACACTTTATTTCTTTTCAATGTAATGGATGTTAGCGTCCACGACTTCTTTGGCAACATTCCACACCAGATTTCCAGCCTCACATACTTGGAGAGAATTCAGACCTCTTCTAGAAATCATCCGTCAGACGGAATTCTAGCCTTGCATCTAGTCTTCGTTTCTTAGCTTCAATGCACTGCCCTTGAGGGCACCCCGGAGATTACACAGTTCCCCGCTTCCAAATTAGTACAAGTGATAATACAACTAAGAACATGGAAGGTGTACACGAAAACGGTAAATTTTACTGGTCTTTCAGTATTTGTACCTTGATGTATAAGTAATCTACCGTTATTTCACATCACAGTTTTCCATTTCTCCGAAACACAGGAATAAGCAAATATTACAACAACAACAAAAAAATTGTGGTCCTTATTACTCTAGTGGTAGGGCACTTACCTATACATACTGAATAAAGTTCAAATCTTGCTCCTAAATTTTCCGGTTTTTTATTTTTCAAAAACAAAACCAGGAAATTTATATCGACATGAAATTCCACGGATTTCGCTTGCTGAATTATGCAGAAACAAACAGAAATAGAACGCCTAAAAGAAAAGAAAATCGTCCTTTCTTTTTCTGGTGCTTCCTTTAAATCTAAGAAATTGTAATATTTTGTTTGCTATCTCCACCTAAGGTCAAACCAAAGACTAAGAATCTTTCAACGACTTTGAAGTCGTTAGCATATTGTACACAACATATACGTACGTACATATATATATATATATATATATAGAGGATGAACTGCCAATTTAGTCTCCAAATTATCACCTGAGTAAAAATTAAATCCCTAAACTATTTTTTTCAAAAAAATCAATTACATCGCTAATATTATATTCACTATATTCAATTTTTCATCAATTTAAGTCACGTTACTTTCATGTGATACACATTAAAGGGTAAAATGATAATTTTTCATAAAAAAAATAGCGTATGGAGTTAACTTTGAAAAGTAAATTAGGCGTTAGATTCACAACTATATAAATTGTTAAGGGCTTATAGGCGAGAAAATGACAGTATTACACTTTAAAATGTGTCAAGTGAGTTAAGTTGATCAAAAATTGGATAAAATAACTTTGAATATAATAGTAGAGATGAAATTAGCAATTTTTAATGAAGTTCGGGCCTTATTTTACTGAAAAAATAATTCGGAATCTGATTTTCACTGAGCTGATAGTTCAGAACTAAATCGGCACTTCACCATGTATAAGCTGCAACCTTCGTACATATATACTCGTGTAGAAGAAAACCTGTAAGTAATCTAAATCTGAGATAGATCATTCATTCTCTCTTGGCTTCCTTCTCATCCTCTTATTTTCTTCCATTATATTTACAATACATGCATGCGATCTAACCGAACGCAGTGCTCTCACGTCCTTCATGAGCACTCTGTCTTCCCCTACATTGAACAGGACTGCTTCAGTTGATTGTTGCCAGTGGGAAGGCATCACATGTAATCAGAATGGTTGGATCATCCAATCGCGGTTGCCATCCAAGGGACTCAAAGGAGGTATTTTTTCTTCATCACTTGGAAACCTTAAGCTTCTTTCGCACCTCAACCTCTCCCACAATCTGTTTTCCGGCTCTCTTGAAGCCGGGGTGTCCTTGTCCTTGAGTCACCTTGAGATCCTTGATTTGAGCTATAATCTTTTCTCCGGAGAAGTACCATTGTCTTTATCATCAAGTTACATCCAAACGGTTGATCTTTCGAGCAATCAATTCAACAGAACAATTCCATCTTCATTCCTCCAGCATTCCTGGAATTTGAGCAGTTTTAATGTCAGCAATAATCATTTTACAGGCCAAATACCATCCCTTATCTGTCTCCGTTTCTCTTCACTCAGAGTCTTGGATTTCTCCCACAATAATTTCAGTGGCTCAATTCCTCTAGGACTAGGAAACTGTTCCGAATTGGAGGTCTTTCGTGCTGGCGACAATACTCTCAGGGTCCCATCCTGCTGATATCTACAAAGCTCAAGCACTTCAAGAAATTTCATTATCTACTAATAGCCTTTTTCTGACCCATCGGTGAGAATGTTGGGAAGCTCTCCAAATTAAAGCTCATGCATCTTCATTACAACAATCTAGAAGGTCATCTGCCCCCATCTTTGATGAATTGCACAAACCTTGTTGAAATAAAACTCGGATTCAACCGTTTTAGTGGGAATATCTCCGCGCTTGATTTCTCTAAACTTACTCAACTTAGTAGACTAGATTTTATAAATAATATGTTCACTGGTATCTTGCCAATAAGCCCTTACTCATGCAAGTCCCTCAAAGCACTTCGACTGGCTGCAAATGATTTCGAGGGACAAATCCAACCTGAGATTCTTCAATTGAAAAACTTGACCTTCCTCTCGCTTTCCAACAACGGACTCACCAATGTCACCGGGGCAATGAAGATATTGACGGGCTTCAAAAGTCTCAGGGTGCTCCTTCTTTCAAAAGTTTTGTAGGTGAAGAAATGCCAGACGGGGATATAACCGTCGATTCCGGGTTACAAAATCTGTGTGTTTTCAATTTCTTTGACAGTCATATGACAGGTCACATACCTGCATGGATTTCAAAGCTAAGGAGACTGGAAGTCCTGGATTTTTCTTTTAACAGACTCGCACAATACCTGGTTGGTTGGGGACTCTTCCGAGACTTTTCTATTTGTTGTTGAATGACAACTTGATTTCGGTTGAATTTCCGAAGGAGCTTTGCAGACTACAAGCGTTAGTATCGCAAAAGGCTGTGAATCAAACTGACCATTGTTCTCTTGAGTTGCCCGTCTATTTCCAACGCGGTAATAATGCATCTGTGGTGGCTTCACAGTACAAGTATGTGGCCTACATGCCAAGAGTAATCTCCCTCAGGAACAACAGTTTAAGTGGCAGCATACCGTTTGAGATTGGCCAATTGCCATTTCTTCAACTGGATCTAAGCATCAACAACTTCTCTGGCAACATTCCAGACCAAATATCCAACCTCACAAATTTGGAGAGATTAGAACTCAATAGTAACCGTCTGTCAGGCGAAATCCCATCAGCACTATCAAGTCTCCATTTCTTGTCCACGTTTACTGTTGCATACAATAATCTCGAAGGATCAATTCCAGGTGGCACTCAGCTCCAAGGCTTCAGTATGTCTGCATTTGACGGGAATCCAAAACTTTGCGGTGCCCCACTTCCAAACCAGTGCTTGTCAAGTAAGAATAAGAAGAACCAGGATTCGGACAACGATGAGGATCAAAGTCTATGGGTTGTGTTATCTGTGGTGCCTGGTTTCGTTGTAGGGTTGTTGGGATTCTGTTGCCCTTTGCTTCTCAAGAGGACATGGAGATATGCATATTTCCAATCCCTAGACAATGTTCAATTCAAGTTCTATCTGATGTGGAGAAGGCTTAGAAGAAGGTAAGACTCTTTTTTCATTTTCTTTTTCGATTTGGTTTGTGATGTTTAATTCTTGTCCTAGTTCTTAACAGGAAAATCGAAGGCCAAGTCCAACAACCAAACAAACGGGCCAAAGTTAAAAGCAGCAAACTGGATAGTGGTGCTGAGACTTGAGAGTACAAATTGTTCCGAATATGCAAGCAACAGTGAATCTCTCATGGTCCCTGACAACTTCCAAGCCACCTCTCTCTTCAATGTTCCAGTTAAAGCTGCCTGCCCAGAAGACAAAGAAATATTAATGTGTAAGAATTGAACCAGAAAAATTGTACTTTTCTTCTAATTACTACTTCAATCAGCTCTCTCTCTCTCTCTCTCTCTCTCAAAACCATCCACACATCGCACCCTTTCGTCATTTTTGTTATGCAGTTTTCTGAAGGACTATTTAATGGGAGTCACAACAGAAGATTGGAAAAAGAGACACAAAGAGATATTGTCAACCAGGTAAAGAGGACTAATTTTTTTCGGATGATTTTAGCTGATGTAGCTATATTGCATTCCAGGAATTGCACAATGCTAAGTCTGTTATCTTCACAAAATTATGACGTTTTAAGCGATATTACTCTAAACAAGTGACAGCATCATCATCTTTATTGCAGTTCCATTTCATTTGTGTGAAGATGGTACCCCTCTTCATGCCATGAGAAGGGAATTTGAACGTCCAAGTTTACTACGTATGCACAGCTCATGATGCATACCATTTAGGTCTTTTATGACAACACTGCATTGACTAAGGCACATACCTGTGACGATTTAACATTAATGTAACAACTTGTTTGCGTTCTCTCTCTTTGATCCCGTGCGCAGTGTGCAGGACTTCAAGAAATTTGCACATGCAATCGACTCAGTTAAAAACAAAGGGGTTGTGGTTGCAGTGAGATCGCCATTGGATGTCATCGAAGCAATAGGGAAGCGACCAAAACTCTTCAAACCAAAGTTGGTACGCAGCTATGCTACATGAGACAGTCTCAGAAAATGCTGCAAATGAACACTTGCTTTTGTGTAACACTGAATTTCACCTGGATTCGGATACGCGCTTCTTCTGTCTTGGAGATTCAAGTAACTAATTAGACTTGTATTAGCTGTTAGGAAAATATTTTCTTTATAATTTTTATTTAAAAAAAACTTAATATCAAGCAGCAAAAAGCAAGCCTCACCCTTGTTCCAACGTGAATCATTCCACACTGCGCGCAATTTTTCCGGCAAGCTGTTTCAGCAGTGGGCTGTGAGTATTAGGTCTTCTGTCATGATAGAGTCCAGCACTCCGATCTAAATCATGATTATGGGGTGCAAAAGATGAGGGGGAGCAAGGGAGAGGTAGGAAAGAAGAGTTCATAACGATGCTAAAAATAAGAAGTAAACTCAGAAACACTTGTGACGTGATCACCACCGAGCTTTTGCAGCAGGTTGTGTGCATTAGATTTAAATGTGAAGTAATAGGGTTTGTACACTTTGTAGTTCCCATCAACGGCCATATTAACATTCTAACCTGTTCTTTCTTTTTCCTTATCCCCTTTTGTATTAATATCACACTATCACAGACGCTTACAAATCTCACCTCTTTAACAAAACAAGAAGTAATGTCCACATACCTACACTGACAACCTTTGGAATCAGGAGGCATGGCAAAATCCTCTCTGAAGTGCCCGAATAATGGCCTTTCTAAGAGTGTCCTCATCTATTTCTAATTCTCGTAGAAAATCTCCAGTTCCATCATATAGGTCAAGCGTCTTTAAGACAAGAAAGAGAATACTCCTACAAAAAGAAAAAGAAAAATATTGTCAGCGAGCTTCTCAAACAGCAAATAAAAGTCCATGCAAATTTGTAACACAGCAAATTTTTTCCTGTGTAAATATCAAAGTAACCACCATAAGCTGCATCATTAGGTCCCACCCGATTACACGACCATGTATCAGTAATAAATTGGGAGACAACGTGTGTACTTCCATTAACCCGATAACCAGTGTCATGGATGTTATCAGATTTTGCAACATGATTAACCTGCAGAAGGTAAGAATCAAGAATAATCATTCCCCACCAAACAAGGAAAGCTGGTATAAAAAAAAGGAACCGTGCACAAAACAAACTTTATATGCTAACCTTAATAGGCATTACAATGACCTCATTTTCAGACGGTAGTCTAGCTTTCCAAGTAGTTTTTCTTGCAAAGGGAGACTTACTAGGCAGCAAGTCCAGAAATTTGCTAACAAACTTCTCGGATTTGGTAAGACTCTTCCCTTCAGCAGTCATATTTATGAAGCAACCTTTCTTACAAACTATGGACTTGCGGATCTCCTCTAGAGATGAAGAAATGCTGCCCCAATCTTGATCAACTTTCCATTCAAGCGCTTGCAGAAACTCCAATTGACTAATTCTAGAGAATATACAAACAGTATGAGAAATTGTATCTGTCCCATTACTTTTCTAAATCAGTGCTGAATTTTCCATACTAAAACAAAATAACTGCACAGAACTTTAAAGATTTACGATTATTCATATTAGCTAGGATGTCAACCTGCATAAATAATCTCAAAGAGAGATGCGTATGATAATGTTGAAAACGGTTAAAAATGCCAAGGTCCTAGAACAAACCTAATTTTTAAACATTTAACAAGATTACATTAAACAACAGGAAAAAAGTGGTTAAATTTTATGTCATTGTACATTGGAATTTATAAACTATATTTCCATGTTTCTGGAAAATACACTTCTTGGAGAGAGAAACAGACACAGGTAAAGTAAGCATATGCAAAGATTAGGGCACAAGACAAATAACTTGAAAAGCTTACTCCAACCTGATACCAAAAAGCTGTTCACGAATCCACCCAAAAACATTTAGCTTTGCATCCGTCCTTACAGCAGCAATTTCGTGATGATTATCACTCTTTTGGAACTGAAAATGACATTATATAAACTCAAGCTTTGATAGTTAATTGTGAAGGATAGTCAATGTTAACATCGAGCTTATTTTAATAAAGTTAACAATACCTCCCCTATAAACTCGGAAACTGTCTCTTTAAACCGCATCTTGTCTGTAAACTGGACTTCTTGAAGAACATAGTAGATCTGCAATAACATGAAATGAATGCATTAAAACCTTGATCTATTATCTACCAAACCACTCGTTCAGAACCAAAAATAAAAAATGCAAAAAAATGGAAGGAAAGGATTAAAAAAATTAGTGAGCAATGGCACACCAATTGTGCATGCCTAGAAACTTCTCCCTGTTCCAATATGGTACAAACAAAAGCAATCAAAAAAGTATAAGATAGGTTTCTTAGTGAAGGGAACTTTTATAAAGAAAGGATAACCACTTAACAACTTATTCTATTGATTAAAGAAGATATACTCCATATTTTGCATGACATATTTGTAATCCAGTTATTCGTATTTAGAATGGCGCAAGATGTTTAGCGCATACTTTTGCAGCCTAACATATAACATAGACGACAGAGAAAAGATTCCAAGTGTCTCAGTATGACTTGGCAAATGTTTGAACCTAAGGGATTATTTATTTGCCTTCAAATTTTTTTATAATTGGATTGGGCAGGAGATCTGCTCACTGAACTGCTTGTGTGTGAGGCCATCAACTTTTGCAATTCATTTCTGTTTTTCACTAAAATTATTTTTTCACATGAAAATATAGTTAAGTCGACAAAATAACAATTATATGTGTAGGACAATGGATTCCATCAGCATTCAGGTATTGGCCTGACATAAACCTATATGCATAAGCCTATGTCCTTACCAGACAAACTATGGTCAACTGGTGCAAGGACGTAGTACACATAAATAAAGCATCACATGCAAAGACTATAAACTTGCAACTCTGTGCAACCAAAAATTCTGAGAAGTTTTGAGCTAAGACCATTAAGTACTAATAGCATACCAAATTGTATAAACACACCCAAGAACGTGAAACCCACTTCATCTAGATTCGAATACCCCTCCCTGATTGATCAGTAAAATATACAAAGGAAACTGAAAATAATCATCAGCTAACTCTGAAAAGAAAAGAAAAATAATACCACTTTAAATAGGTGTTCAGCACGTCCTGCCAAGACTTTCCCTTGAACAATTATATGGGCACATGGATCTTTCTTGCACCGTACAGATGACGTAACTGGATTAACTGATATTCCTCCCGTTTTTCTTGCAATCAATTGATGAAGTTCAGTAAAAGTCATGTCTTTTGTATCCAGGTTCACCAATGACAAACTGCCAAGAACACCAAAATATAGTCGAAGTATGGCTCATATGATTATTGAGTAATCTGAGAAAGGTGGCTGACATGATTTAATGCTCAGCCTTCTTAGTTTCTTAATTAATGACAGGGAATTAAAACTAGCGCAATGACATAGTATGGCTCAGCATATCATGGTGCCAATGGCATAGTCTGACTCGTCAGGTCACTCATTCAGATAACATCTTACCAGAAAATAGGGACCAAGGGAAGAAGCTCTTGCTTTAGTGAACCCATATGGAACACAATATCAACAGAAAGGACATCATTCATGAAGAAATTATGCTGCAAGACTTTAACTCCATTTATACACACAACCTGCATACAACAGATAGAAGCTTTTTATTTGTTTCTTTCTTTATTCATGCAGGAACTAATCCATAAAGAAAACGTGTATCAAACTGAAACACAAAAAATCAGATTTTTAAGGTGATTAAGACCCTTGGGGGAACATGAATAGGTTTTGGAATGTCTTGCAGAGAGAGGCTTGGAACACTTCTCAAAGCTTCTGGTGGGTCAGGATTTATCTGCTTCAGTCGCAGCTCTCGGGTAGCATGTACCAGTTCAGTGAGATCATATTCTGTCATACCGGCTTTAACTTTCCCCAAGATTTCTTCCTCAGCTTTTTTATCACCAGAAAACTTTTGTGGATCAGGCTGTCCAAGAAGTCGAATGTTAGGAGTAATAAACAAACAAAGTTTGGCGAAAACTTCTTTGAACGATTACCTGCATTGCTTCCACAACTTTATGAGGATTGTTCAAAATGAATTTCTTTATCAGAGGACAGAAAACAGCTATAGAGCCTTCCTTTTTTATTCTGGCATTCAGTTCCATTAAAAAATTGCCATGCTTCAGTGGATCAAAGGGATCCATACCATATATCCATTTATCCTATAGAGATTTAATATATTAAGTTCATGATTAAGAATAAATGGCTATTAATAAAGAATGTATATTATGAACGTAAAAGAAAACAAAGACGAGTATAACTTACAATGGACTGGAGCATTAAGGACAAGCCTTCAGGAAGTATTTTCTTATTATGGTCCCCGCAAATGAACTCCATTGTATTCATGGATGCTTCTACAGCATCTGTATCAAAGCCTTTCTCCACAAATAGTATAAGTGTACTCGTGACTACTAGCTCTACCTTTGAAATGTCATCGCGAGAAACATTCATCACCAATATACTTAATAGAGGTTGAAGGAGATGAAAATCAACCTCGATAAAAATATCTCCATAGCCATATTCCAGCAACATTCTCCTCAATGGAGAAAGAATAATTGCCGAAATGAGATGAACAAAAACATCAATTGTTCGCTCAGTCTCCATGTCTAAGGGCCTATCACAGAGCAACCAACTGAGGCATACCATGTTTTTCTTCTCTAAGTCACCTGAATTACCAAAAGGATAGTTCTTAAGAATCCTGTGAAAATGGTCTTTGTGGTTTGATCCTTGATAAATTTGGTGCTGAACTTGCATCAAACATGTCTAGGTACTCTAAGAGAGAGAGAGAGAGATTAGTACCACAATCTAAAACTTATATCATTCGTCACGACTCACCATTAAGAAAAGGAAGCAATTAGATAAAGTCAAGATGTTAGTGACCAATATATTTCTCAAACAGCTTCTAATTTGTCTCTTTTTTCAATTAACCTCTGATTTAATTCTTCAAAACAAATTGGATATAAAACTGAAATTATGGGACATTTGCGAGTTACAGACTTGACAGCCTTGTAAAGGAAATCTATTAAAGTGACTAGAAGGGATAAAATGTGGTAACAAATCCTGTAAGAGGCATTACATATTCATGATTTTAAATGGCCAGATTAATATCCTCAATAGGCTCTTTTTTTAACTATAGATTCTCATCGAGTTTATTTTCAGAAAATTCGCCCACTACTTTATTAGAGAAATGGTGAAAATAGTCTTGCATGTTATCTAGCAGGTAAACATAAGTTATTCACATGTATGTACGTAAAACACAGATTTGTTTCAATACCACTCAAAATGTGCAGACGCTTAGTTGGATCATCATTTCCATAAAACCATATCCTTGCGTTACTGCGATGGTAGTTATTCCGGTGGAACTCCTGTAATTTTATTCTCAGAAATTCAGAAAGAAAGGCCAGTGCACTAAAACAATATTTAAGGAATTAATTCATAAAAATTTATCCTTCCGAATATGAAAGAAAAATGTAAGTCTGTTGGATCGATGACCAAACCATAAAAAATACATCTTAATTAACGTCACAAGACTCATAACACATGAAAAACCACAGTTCTAAAGTTTATCATGGTATCTGATATATCAAAGAAATAATCATCCTGTTTAGTGAACACAACAAACCTTTTAAGTCCTCAAATGTCAATTGGGGCATAATTTGTGGATCCCCAGCATGGTCAAAATTGTAGGTACTGTCCGGCAAAACAGCCTGTAGAAAATGAAAAGCAGATGTATGATATTAGAGATATACTAAACAAATTAGGAAAAAAAATATGAACACTAGGCAAGCATAATAACCAAACTTGTAGCTCTCTAGTCATCAGTGGTAACAAATGATTGTGTAGCTTAATATGTCGGAAAAAGAGACGGGTGGTATATAAACACAACAAATGACCTCAACAAATCTGAATGTTACCACTGTAGTAAGCACACAAGTATGTGATTGTGATTATACAGCCACAAGCTATCATGTTTATGGAACCTAATCACAATTAGTAAAGATCATTTGGGCGCTCTAATCATAAACATAATCATATTGGCGTGTACTAAACGGTAAGACTCCCCAAAGGAAATGAACTGATAGAAACGGATGACGTTATACGAAAACCTATACAATTTGAATAAAAAGTAGAGAGAAAAATTGCCTGTCGAGCAGTAAGCTTTAGTACATCTCTCGCCAGTGGCCAAAATTGGAATTCCTTTATCTGATTGAAGACAAGTCCTGAAATTATGAACAAAATTCATTTTACGATGAAATGGCACATTAATTTCATGCTTGGAAATTAATGAAACTCATAATTAATTAAGAAACATAAATTTTTTCCAGCACAATGCAAAACCAAAGAAAACAAAACACAAGGGAACTGGGCACATGCATCAAATGTCCAACCTTGATAAGATAAATCTTCGGATGGGTCGTTAAGTTCATAACGCAAACCCTGTTTCCAGAAAATCTGGATGTCCTCCACACAATTAGGAAAGAAGACAGCATCGAGGAGTAGATCAACGAAATTATGCAATTCCTGATGCAGTTATGAAAACCATATAATTTTAGGAATACAGATTAATCAGATACAAACAACACAAATTAGACCCACATTGTAGTTTCGTTTCCAGTTTTCCAACTCGTATTTACCTTTGTAGTTGTGCAATTACCAGAGTAATAGGTCCTATCAGCCATGACCTTACAATACATATAAGTACTGAAGCTCTTTAAAACCAACTCGTTAAATGGTCTTTTCAATGGGTATTTTCTTGACCCACATATCACACTCTGCTACAATATGTTGGCCACTCCAGTCGAATCGTTCCTGCATCTCGACAGTTCAACAAATATATGAACAAAAGCACGAAATCCACAACTGCATTACATGAAAAAGCAGAGATTTTTGGAAGAGAACTCACTGTATCGTTTGGAAAGTAATGCCGAATACCCTTTTCTTGGAGGTGTTGGACAGAGACATGATTTGGGCACCCGTCTTTTTGTGCCGGAAAAGCACAGCGTTGGAGTTGCAGTCTCCGATGAACTCTTTGGAGACCTTCTCGAAACCGAGCTTCTCCGCAACGTCATCTTGCACACCAGGAACAGGAAGCTCTAAGCACACCCAGAAAAGAAACAGAGAAAATAACGGTCGATTAATCTCAAATTTACAAAAATGGTAGCTTGGGTTGAGGAGACGGAGTAGTCTGTGGTGGCGGAGTAAGGGATCGGACAGTGGTGTGGTGGTGGTGGTGAAAATTCTGCTCACAAATGGGTTTTTGAGTTTTTGAAGGAGAGGAAAATATCGAGAGAGAGATGTTAAACGTAGTGAGAGCGTGGGGGTTTAAGGAGAAGCTGACCGGCCGAGCTGACCGTACGGACACGATTAGCAGCGTATTGGTAACTGGAATTCGTGGAGCTTGCGTATTGGTGGATGGTGGTTTTGCGGGCGGGGGGGGGGGGGCGGGGGTGAATATTTCGCTCCAACTCCTTGGTAGAGAGAAGCCGACCCGATTAATCATGTTGCTTTTTGTTGGAGAATCATGCTTGCTTAATTACACTTGACTAGTAAATAAGTTCAAATAATTATATTAATTATTATCTTCTATATATAAAGCCAACCCATAAGGTGAACAGTGATTTTGGTGTCACCAAACTTCAACAAAAATGCCTCCAAGACAAAAAACTTCAAAGTCATCCCAAAATAATACATCAAATAAGGCAGAGGCATTTTCGTCATTTTAACAGTGTTTTTTTAATAATTTATTTTTTGGTACAATTTTTTTTCAATTATAATTATTACCTCACAATAGGCTAGTAATAATGTGATTTAATTTCTCTATTTTTAAACACGTTCAAAACATCTTAAGAGGTGTGTAGTGTCGGTTATAAAAAAGGTCTTTCGCAAGCGGATAATAATGTGATTAAATAAGTTGTCAAATGATTGTTTATTTTTCTTTAACAAACGATATTATCTACACTAAGGGGAGGGGTGAGCTTAGCTTCATAATGGGCTAGCAATAATGTGATTCAATTAGTTGTTTTTAAATATTATTTTCTCTATTTTTAAACACGTTCAAAACATCTTAAGAGGAGCATAAAAAAGGTCTTTCGCAGGTGGATGATAATATGATTAAATTAATTGTCAATTGATTGTTTTTGTTAACAAACGATATTATCTACACTAAGAGAGAGGGGATGGGCTGACACACCCCGATTCGAACATTGAGACGTGATGGCCGTCATGTAAGCGTGACGAAGCCATGTGCGCAGTGCGGAAGAATAAATATAGATAAGAAGTACTAGAATAGCACAACTAGTGATACAAGAGCATAAAAGAGTGAAAGTTAACAACATAATTTACAAAGTTCGAGCATCCTAGGTGCAGTCCAGAAAGACATAAACAGGAAAGCCAAAATATTTACATGGATAGTGTACTGTCAGATATGCCTTGAAACCTCGCTTGCCACCAACGCTATCTAATACCTGGAGGGGCGCAAAACAAAAGTGTGAGTGGGCAAAAACAAAGCTTTACCAAAACACTTCGATATAAAAGTTGTAACCCCTCTCTGTAAAACATGTATACTTCCCAGAAAATATATATACGTACTAATACTGGAAAATCATCATTCAACTAATGCCATGATCGAATGAACCATAATCAGCAATAAGCATGCATCAAGTACCATCAAAACAATCAGGTGATATCCCAACTCAAATCATGCCGGCAATATAAATCAGTCAGCCGGAGTCACCTCTAATGACCTGTACGGCTGAATCTATGGCTCCTCAACCAAATCCTCAATTCATCTCTCAATCAATAACCTGCACCCATGACGGAACCACCTAATGTGGTCTGTACGTTAAGCTGGGTATATATATAACGCTCTGTGCTACGATCACGTGAAGGCTGGCGACGAATCGCAAGTCACCTACAAGTCGGAACCACCTAGTGTGGTCTATGCGATAGGCTGGCACCTGACTTGGATCCAAGGTGAGCGTACTGTGCGGGAGGTGAACGATCACGTGAAAGCTAAGCCCTACTCTAGCGGCACAAACCCCGATGTGCAGGTAAATGAGCCATATTCTAATCTCATTGATATCACCACAATCATCATATCACAAGCACATACTTACCTGACTTACCTGGTGCCCGTGGTGCATTGACATATAATCATATAGACATAGAAATATATATATGGCATTCGACATGGCATTCAATTTCATAAAAGCATTTTAAAACATATTTCTGGGAATCAATCAAGTATATATATACTGAAAACAAAAGCCCACTCACTGATAAGTAGACGGGTCGTAGCCCCCGAGTCTCGCGTGGCTGGGCTCGTCCTCAAGATACGTCTCACCTATATGCGAAACAACTATATAACCGTTAATTACGCACATAACCCAAATCAAGTAATAACTTCTCATACATTGCTCAATTGGGGTGTTTGAATATACCAACATGCTCTACTCAATCCCACGAACAGCCCCATATTTTTAAATAATTTTTGAAAGTCCCACGCGCCCTCACGCGCCGACCAAGGCACGGCAACACGCGCCGCCCACGGGCGGCCACGCGCCATGCACACTGACGGAAACCCTAACGCTGTTAAGGTTAACTGACGAAGTTACCATCCATTACGAATATTCCATCAACTTTGACGGAATATTCCATCACCTTCAACCTCAGTTCGCCGGCGATCGGCGCTGGCGATGCTGCGTCGCCGGAAACTGGGTAATTTTTCAAACTTTGATTTCTAGCTCATTTTTCAACCAAATTTCACGAAATTTACACCAAAATGACCCTTAGGACAAGGAGAAGAGGTTTATACCTGTTAAAAGCTCGAAACACGACGGAATCTCGCCGGAGAAAAACCTCGAAATCCGGCCAAACCTCGAACTCCTGATCCCAATGTCCAAAACCTCCAACTTTGTCCTCCGAGCTTCACAAGACCATTCTAAACCTCTCTATGATCTCAAAATAGGCTAAAACACCACGGTTTTCGAGTGCATGAACAGTACCCTTCACGGTACTTCACGGTTTCTGGGGTTTTCGTGGGTCTAAACCTAAACTAAGGGTATGGTTGTACTCACCAGGTCACCAGGGTTCCAAATATGGTATTTAGGGCTTTGGTCCGTGACCAGATCAAAAGGAATAAGGGTGTCCGTACGTTTGCAGGGGAAAATGATAGAGAGTTCGAGAAAAGGAATGAGAAGGTGACGGGGAAAAGGGGAAGGGCTGCACACGTGCTATGTGTATAAGTGTGTATATACTTCTCCTCCAATCCCATCCACATAAAATCAACAAAATAAAATAAAATAAAATAAAATAAATAGGTACCCCTACATAAAAACA
This sequence comes from Heteromeles arbutifolia, assembly GCA_024362995.1. Lineage (NCBI taxonomy): Eukaryota > Viridiplantae > Streptophyta > Magnoliopsida > Rosales > Rosaceae > Heteromeles > Heteromeles arbutifolia. Next base: position 26,488,929 of record JANCRC010000002.1, read on the forward strand.
TTAATCCAACTTAACCATTCTCACACCCCCGCAAGGGTAAAAACGTCATTTCACAACTAATATATTCCTTAGTTCGGAACGGACTGTCACATGGGCTTAGCCTCACAATAGATTAGTAATAATGTGATTCAATTAATTGTTTATTAAATATTAAATACTCTGTTCTTAATGTAAATTCTATAGAGACCGATTTTATTATGTGAATTCAGCTGCTTTAATTGGTTTATGAGGGGTTTCTTCAAGCATAATCTAAATACATTTAAAACGTGTAAGTCGCGCGTAACACGCCGTGATTCAAAAAAGGCTTTATACACTCCCGTGAGCGTGTACACGAAGGCTAGTGACTAGATGAAGCTCATAGACATAGGTGTAAATACAAAAAATTTAAAAAGAAAAAAAATTATAATATGGAAAGGAGAGAAGTTTGAGAAAAATGTGAGGGAGAGAAAACGTGGAATTTTGTTTAAATTAGAGATATGATTTGATGACATGTAAGTGGATATATTTATATTATTGCACATGACTTTATTTTATGATAAAGACCAAATTGTCTTTTCACAATCTTTTGATTGACAAATAGAATTATGTTAACAGGTAGTTTAGATTATTAAGCTTCGTTAAAATGCTTTGAATATTTGTCACTAAGAAACGGGGATTTGTTGTGGTGCTTGCATCATATCGAACTTCAACGATCTGAACCGTTTAGTTTTCAAGTTGCACCTCATAGATTATCATTGCAAAATATTAGCAAATCAGAAATATTTGAAGTATCTAATTGAGTTTAAATAAATTGACGAACACTATGTTTTAAGAAACATTGAAATTTCATCGTGACAATTAAATAGGCAAATGGTTTCAGATTGAATTGAATTTTTGTAAGAATGATCTATGAATCAAGATTTATTGATAGATGATTAGAATCGTTGAAGTTCGATAGGGAGTTAGTTCTTCAAGTCTACAACTAATCTCTATTTTTTTTAAAGAAGGGATCCCTTCTCTTAAACGGCTAGTTCATAAATAATAGAAGATTTGTTGAATATTTTGGAAACTATTCAAACTACACTACTGAATTTTTTTTCTTGGATCATGGTCTCATTCGAGGTTTAAGACTCAATTATAACTTGGCTATTTTAATTAAATATGTTTATCAGATTGTAATCGACTAATGCTTAGGCTTACTTTGTTTCTTTTACGCACCAAACTTTAAGGCCTTCCACAGTGGCCCAAAATTGAGTTTGATTATTATATATTATATATAAATGTTAAACTCACCTTGATCACTATGGAAGACTTAAATATCAGAGCTCTCGTAGCATGACAGCAACCACAACTCAATATTGTAATATCTTAGCATTGTATTATTAATCCAAGATGTTAAGGTAATGTTAAACTCAAGTCATGTGAGTTCTTGTCTTGAAGAAGCTCGTGTTCAAGAGGCGGCTAGACTCGACTTAGGTGCATTTTTATCATGGATGGCCAAAATTTAAGCCTCAATTTCATAAATGGCAGTTTGTATAAAAAAAATTCAAACATAGCCAAAACCACAAGGGAATAGACTCAAATACCCTCAAAATTAAAAACAACAGGAACCTAAAATCTAAACCCTACTAGATATGGAAATTTCATAAGCTTATGAATAATTCTGGATTCACTGCCAAAAACAATTGTTGTATACGACTATATCAACCTATTAATTTAATTATGCCATTAATAAAAGGGCACTGCATATCAGAAAAATCAGTTATGTTTCATCCAACCCCGCCGATACCACAGACACGACAACTAAATTCTAGTGATTGTCATAAATTAAACCTCATGAAGTTGATTCCGGGGTGAAAAAGAAAATTAAGAAAAACCATTAACAATTTCTACAATGAAAAGAAATCATTAGTGAAAGCATGCCAAAGAGCTCCATTCAACTCCTATGACCGAATATACTGATTACCAGTGGCGGATCCAAGATTTCAAGCTCGGGGAGTTCCAACATAAAAGCTCAAAAAAAAAATATTAGACTAATTTGGTTCCGTATCACTATTTTATACTGAATTTGGTTCGTTGAATAAATTAAGATTAATCTCAAAGATAATAAAACCAACAAATTCTCCTCAGCAACATAACGCAATTAGTGACTCTACAAAGATAAAAAAATTTAATGTAACATATATATTATTAATTGGGAGTTGGGACTAGAGTCTAGGATTAAAAAAACTTATATGAATTTGGAAGAAATAAAATTAGGCAGGTAAGGGTGGTGGAACGGCAAATGGTGGTGGGGAATAGGGTAACTTGGGTTTAAAGTTGGAAGGTCGCGACTATTGGGATGTGAGTTCTTAAATATAATTTGGGGATACTGGAAAAGACCGGGGTTCTCGGGCTCTGTAGAGAAAACAGAGATATTTTAGTTTTTAAATTTTTTATAATGACCTAGCTCAAAAACGCTGTCAATTTGGTTAGGTCTTTTAAAACAAAAATTAAAAACCTCTTCTTCTTCTTTGTTATAAGCACTGCTGCCTGCATATCCATGGAGGCAACAAGTGGTGGATCTAGGATTTTAATATTGGGTGGTCCTAATATAAAAACACTAAGAAAAAAAAAGACGAACATTAAATAATTAAACGATGAACTACAACTTTTCTTTTACAGTTTTTGTATTAATTGACGATGATTTTCACATGTAAGATCGTTCTGTATTTCTAATTATACGCATATCAATTAATCAAAATAAAAAACATATCTTGATGAAGCTAAAAAATATGAAGGAACAAACAATATAATAAATTAATAAAAATTATACTCTATTATGAATTTAACATTTTATATGTTTATTTAGATTAAAATAAAAAACTTACTTAACTTACTTAAAAACTTCGGCACAAAGTACTAAGTCTAATAGTATTCTTCCTCATTTGTAAGTGATAGGTTTTAAGTTTGATTCTCGTTAAAGCAAATTTGAATTACATTATTGTTCGCTCATTGTGAGGCTAAGTCAAACTTTTTTCCCCTTAATTAGATAATAAGGTTTGTTCAAATAAAAAAATTTAGAAAAAACTTAAATTTAGAAAAAAAGGGAATTAAATGGTGGTGGAGAAAAAGATTGTAGACAGAATTCGAAAGTCAAACACTTCTATATATTTAATAAAAAATGTCGAGGGGTGCCTTCATTTAAATGACTCAGACATAAACACTTGTGAAAGTCGAACACGTGTTTTCAAACCGTGTATGAAAGCACACCTTTTTATTTAAACGACATGGCCAAAACACACCGTTTCATTTAAAGAAAAAGTAGCCTTCTTGCTCTTCTCACTTAGCCAAAACACACCGTTTCGTTCGTCTTCTTCTTTTAGTTTGCAACATGGCTGAACAGTGCAACGGCAACTGGACCTGCTCCACCACATACCAAAACTTGGGTGCCAAAGCCTCTCCACTGCACCTGCCCAAATTGTTGGAGGGTCCCGAAGGTCGATCACAAGTGTTTCTTCGGGCTTCCGAAGGATCCCAGGACCTCCCGGGTCCCTATATGGATCCGCCAGTGCTGATTACTACCCTAATTTGGTCAAAGTACGTACCCATACCATGTTGGGGGGATTTACACCTTTCCACAGTCCAAGTCAGTTTTCTACGATGAGAAGTAGCTAGTCCTCTTATATGTGTATTAGATGACTTAGATTAAAAATGGACTCTAATATCTAAGGACTTCAAGCATATTGTAATTGGGAGTTAATTTTTAGGGCATTTAAGTCTATTCAAGTGTGTTTTTGGCTATAACTGATGGTTTTTTTCAAGGTTCTAAAAGACATTAGGCGCTAGTCGGGCAGCGGGCTGGGGCCTAGCGCCTAGGCGACTAGGCGGGATCTAGGTGGGCGCCTAGGTGGACTAGACGGATTTAACTAAATCTACTATATTTCGTATAAATAAGTGTCTATTTATACTTAAAATATATATAATTTCATCATAAACTACAAAATAGAATGATATATATATATATTATGAGCTATTGGAACATAATGAAAACATGGGGAACAAGCATATAATGTGTGTTCATTCAAGTATTCTACAAGTCTCTTACAATTTATTGGAAAAAATAAAATATAAAATGAAAGTTATCTATTTTATTTCTAAGTGAGTTGCAACCTATACAGGTGCCTAGACGGGTTTAGGCGGATTAGGAGGGTGCCTAAGCGGTCTAGGCGAGCACCTCAGTAGGTCCAGGCGTCATTCTTAATTTTCAAATGCCTAGGCATTACTTGGGACGGTGGCCAGCCGCCTAGCGCCTAGACGCCTCAGCGGCACTAGGTGGGGATTTTTAGAACGGTGGTTTTTTAAAAAAAAAACTGACATTGTGAAATTAGAGACTAACTAATTTTGGCCACATATGATAAATTCTCCTGTAATAATTATCGAACTTTCACCATATACATGTCATCATCGAAACTAACTAATTAATGAATCTTCACAATATGGCATATACATGTCATTGGCTTTCAAGTCTCGTTAGTTACTTGAAAGCCAAGACAGAAGAAGGTGGGAGTCAATGTTGCAACAATTTCTGAACTAGTCCTTCAATTTATGGTGTAGTGCTATCCTTGAGGGGTTTTATTTCTATCTTTAATTTCAAGACCTTAGGTTTAGGTCGCTTCTTTAGGTTTATGATAGGCTAGGCCGAGTCGTTTGAAAGTGAGAAATCTAAACTAGTCTAATTTACGGAGTATTTAGATTTGAGTGCGAAGGGCTGCCTTTCTTCTTCTGTGACTCCCATTAAATAGTCCTCCAGAAAACTGCAGCAAAACAAAACAAAAGGAATGGGGAGAAAAATAAGGAGTAAACTCAGAAAAACTTGTGAAATGATCACCACCCAGCTCTTGCGGAAGCTTGTGTGCATTAGATTCAAATGTGGAATTATGGGGTTCATACACTTCGTCGTTCCCATCAGCAGTCATATTAACAATTAGCCGTTGGTGTCAGTTCACGCTATTTACAGAACAAGAAGTGATGTCCACATACCTACTACAACTTTTGCCAGCAGGAAGCGGGCACAAATCATCTTTGAGTGCCTGAATGATGGCCCTTCTAAGAGTATTGTCATCTATTTCTAATTGTCGTAGAAAATCTCCAGTTCCATCATATACGTCAAGCGTCTTTAACAACTTGGGGTCCCGATCAGACAAGAAAGAGAATACTCCTACAAAACAATTGTCAGTGAGGTTTTCAAACAGCAAGTCCATGCAAATTTATAACATGGAAAAATTTTACCTGTGTAAATATCAAAGTAACAAGAAGCAGATGCTCCACCGCTAATTCCTACCCGATCACACAACCATGCATCATCAATAAATTTGGAGATAACATGTGTACTTCCATTAAGCTGATAACCAGTGTCATGAATGTTAACAGACTTTCCAACATAATTAACCTGTAGAAAGCAAGAATTAAGAACAAACAATATGTAACCAAAACCCAAAAGCCCATATACAAAAAAGGAACCTCGCAGAAAAAAGGATTATATTCTAACCTTAATAGGCATTATGATGGCCTCATTTTCGGAAGGTAGTCTACCTTTCCATGTAGTTCTTCTTGCAAATGGAGACTTATGAGGCAGCAAATCCAGAAATTTCCTAATAAACTTCTCAGATTTGGTAAGATTCTTCCTTTCATAAATCATATTTATGAGGCAACCTTTTTTACAAATTATGGACTTCCGAATCTCCTCTAGGGATGAAGAAATGCCGTCCCAATCTTGATCAACTTTCTCTCCAAGCACTTGCAGAAACTCCAATTGACTAGGTACAGAGAATATACAAACTGTATGAGAAACTACATCAATCCCATTACTTCTCTTAATTCAATGCTGAATTATCCATACTAAAAGAAACTATTTGTGCAAGACTTGAAAGCTTTCTGATTATTCATATGGAACCTACACAAGTTATTCCTCATCTCAAAGAGGGATGCACAGGATAGTGCAAATATTTAAAATGGCAACGTCAATAAACCTAAATTTTTAAATCCTTCAGTAAGATGTATATTAAACAACAAGAAAGAAGTGGTTAACTTTTATTTCATCGCACACCGGAAATTATAAATGATTCCAGGTTTTCTAAAAATACACTTCACACAAGAGGAACAGACACAGGAAAAGTAAGGATGCATAGATTAGGCCAGAAGACAAATAACTTGAAAAGCTTAGTCCAACCTGATACCAAAAAGTTGTTCACGAATCCACCCAGAAATATTTAGCTTTGCTTCCATCCTTGCAGCAGCAATTTCATGATAATTAGCAGTCTCTTCGTACTGAAATGACATAATATAAACGCAAGATTAGATAGTTAATTGTTCAGGATCAGCAATCTTAGGTTGTTAACATTGAGCTTTTCTGAATAAAGTCAATAATACCTTCACTATAAACTGGGAAACTATCTTCTTAAACCGCCTCTTGTCTGTAAACTGTACTTCTTGAAGAACAATCTTGATCTGCAATAACATGAAATGAATGCATGAAAACCTTGATTTATTGTCTACCAAAACAACTATTTGAGAACCAAACAAAAAATTCAAATCAATATAGAAGAAAATGATAAAAAATTTAGTGAGTAATGGCACACCAAGTGCATGCCCAGAAACCTTCCCCTGTGCAAAAGTAATTGAAAGTGTCAAATTATAAGATCAGTTTCTTAGTGAAGGGACTTTTATAAAGAAAGGCAAACCACTTCAAAACTTATATCAATCTACTAATGAAAATCATTGTCAATTTTGCATGGGACATTTCAAATCCAGTTATTCATAGAATGCATCAAGATATTTACTCCATACGTTTTACAGCCCTAACATATAACCTGAGATGAAGAAAAGATTCTGAGGTGTCTCACTGTGACTTGGCAAATGGCCTAACCTAAGAGATTATTTAATTTCCTTAAATTTTTTATTTTTATATTTTGGATTAGACAGGAGTGTTGCTGGATGAACTGCTTCATTTCATTTCTGTTTTTCACTAAAATTATTGTTTCGCCAAAAATATATAGAATTGCTTCATTACATCAACAAAATAACTGTTATAATGTGTAGGAAAATGGATTCATTCCGCACTCAGGTATTGCTCGGCTGTAACCTATACGCATAAGTCTGTGTCCTTACCAGACAAACTATTGTCAACTGGTGCAAGGAAGTAGTACACATAAATAAAGCATCACATGTGTTTGTTAAGAGATGCAACCGATAAGGACTCATAGCATAATAAATTATCTAAACACACCCAAGAATGTGAAACCTACTTCACCCAAGTTCAAATTTCCCTCCACCATTGATCAGAAAAAAAAACAAAGTAAACTGAAAATGCTCATTTGCTGGCTCTGAAAAGAAAAACAAAACAATACCAGTTCAAATAGGTCTTCAGCACGTCCTGCCATGACTTTCCCTCCAACAACTACATGGCCTTATGGATCTTTCTTGCAACGTACAGACAAAATCATTGGATCGATTGATAGTCCTCCCGTTTTTCTTGAAATCAAGTGACGAAGTTCATCAGAACTCATGTCTTTTGTATCCATCTTCAGTAACGTGAAACTGTCAAGAACATCACAATATACTAAAACATTAAGATCAAATTTGGCTTAAAAGAATTTTTGTCTTTAAAAAATGACTGTTCTTCAAGTAAGAAACAGTTCATTAAAAGAAAAATTTAATCACAAGTTTCTTCTTAAAGATACCCACAGTTCTATAATTCTGCATAGTTCCCAAGTAACTGAAGCTGATACCTTTTCTATGTCACCAAAAGAGTGTCAGAAATTGGAGAACATGTTTTGTGTACATAAGTATCGGACAAGAAAGTTATCAATGAAACTCGGGGGTTCTACAAATATTACAAAATTGCGTTTAAGGCTCAGATAAGTTAAGACCTGAGCATAGATTTCTCAAAGTTAGAGAAAACATAAAAATATTCAATCAAAAAGGGGCTTTGGCATATCAAATAATCTGTTTTTTTATTTTTTTAAGGTTCATATCAAGTAATCTGAGGGAGGTGGTCATTTATGAGGATGAAACTCAACCTTCTTAATTTCATAATTAATGGTAGGGTTTAAAACATCTTACCAGAAAATAGGTACCAAAGGAAGAAGCTCTTGCTTTAGTGAACCCATATTGAACACAATTTCAGTGTAAAGGACATCATTCGTGAAGAGCTCATGCTGCAATACTTTAACTCCATTGACATACGCAACCTACATACAACAGATAAAAAGCTTGTTATTATTTGTTCTTGCAGGAACTACACCATAAATAAACTCGTATTAATCATAAACACAACAAATCAGAAATTTAAGGTGATTATAACCTCTGTGGGAACATGAATAGGTTCCTTTGGAAGGTCTAGCAGAGATAGGCTTGGAACACTTCTCAAAGCTTCTGGTGGGTCAGGAGTTTTCCGCTTCAGTTGTAGCTCCTGGGTAGCACGTGCCAGCTCAGCGAGATCTTCTTCTCTCATACCGACTTTAACTTTCCTCAATATTTCTTTCTCAGCTTTTTCATCAGATGAAACCTTTTGTGGATCAGGCTGCAAAAGAAGTCGAATGTTAGGAGTAATAAACACGGCCACAAAGTTTGGCACAAAATTATTTGATTGATTACCCACATTGCTACCACAACTTTATGAGGATTCTTCAATATGAATTTCTCAATTACAGGAGAGAGGACAGCCTTAGATCCTTCCTTTTGTATTCTGGCATTCAGTTCCATTAAAGATTTTCCAAACTTCAAAGGCTCAAAGGGTTTCATCTCATGTATCCATTTATCCTATAGAAAGTTAATATATTAAGATCATGATCAATAATAAACAGCTATAATGCCCGGAAAGTTTTATGAAAGAAAACAAAAACAAAGAAAAAACAAATTAAAGAGGGGTATATCTTACAAGGGACAGCAGCATTAAGGTCAAGCCTCGAGATTTTTTAAGGCCTCCTCTGAGAATGAACAACTCCATTGCAGTTATGGATGCTTCTACACAATGTGTATCAAAGCCTTTTTCGACAAATACTACAAGTATACTTGTGACAAATAGTTCTACCTTTAAAATGTCATCGCGAGAAACATTAAACACCGCAATGCGAAATACAGGTTGAAGGAGATGAACAATCTCGATATAAACATGATAACCATATTCCCGCAAGATTCGTGTCAAGTTTCCCATCATGAAATAAACCAAAACATCAATTGTTTGCTCAGTTTCTGTGTCTAAGGGCTTATCACAGAGCATCCAACTGAGGCATACCACATTTTCCTTCTCTAAATCACCGGATTTATCAGAAGGATAGTTCCTAAAAATCCTAACTGACTCTGAAAATAGCCTTTGTTGTTTGACCCTCGATGCATTTGGAGCTGAACTTGCATCATACATGTCTAAGTACTCTGAGAGAGAGAGAGAGAGAGAGAGAGATTAGTTTCCACGAGAAATTTTATTTGAACCATTATAACCTCATTCTACACCCAACTTACTCTCTACACCCATATTATTTTTAACTAAAATACAAATATCTCTTTAAACCCAAGTTTACTACCTAATCTACCATCACAAACTCAATTCAACATGTAAATTTTATTAAAGAACTAATATCTCTTTAATCCCAAATTGCATAAGCATAAAGTCGTATGGCCTGCTTTCGTTAATGTAATACAGTATTACATCGTAATTGATGTAGTACAACATTATTCTGTATAGAAATTAATAGAATTTCTTAAGATGATGTGCCCCATTGCTAGAGCTGCAGCGTACATCACTATGGCTCCCATGGCTATTGTTGCTAGCTAATTTGTTTGTCTTTTGGTGTCTCTTTGTTGTGGTACCTGATGCCTCCTTATGAACCAATTTTCAATTATTCCATGATCTAAGGTAAGTGGTAGCAAACAACATGCTCATTTACTTTCGTAAGTTCTAGCAAACCCTTATTTCTTTAGGTTAGCCCTAGATTTTCAACCATGCTAATGGAGTGGATTCGAGGAAACCAAATGGCTTCACCACCATTTACACTACGAAACACAATAACTCATCTTTTCAACTTTCATCGTTGATGGTTGTGAATTGAAACTTAAAAACCCAACTTCTCAACTCCAAAAAGAATTGAAATCAAACGAAAAAAAATTGCATAAATCAATTCATACCTTAGTTGAAGGATTTAAAACTTCAAAATCACCATCCATTGATTTAAAAAAATAAAATAAAAAAAAAAAAAACCTGTTTTCTCTATAAGAGCTCTTAGGATAGCCGGAATGAACTAAGGATAAACATTGCGTGAAACTAGGGTTTAATTATTGCGTGTGGGTTTATTGATAAATTTTAGTTTTATTGTTGATCTTATTGTGTACTTAATGGTAATTATGCAATAGGATAAGAAAGACAATTCACATTTAAAGTTTAAGTTAGGTGTAGAAAGAGGTTAATGGGTTCAAATAAAATTTCTCTTTCCACAATCTTAAAATTAAATTGTCCGTCACAATCAATAAAGGGAAAAACAATTACATAAATCAAGATTTTAGTGACCAATTATTGCTCTAACAGCTGCGCATTGGTTTTCTTATTTTTAAATAACGTTTATTTTAATTCTGCAAAACAAATTGGGTATAAACCAGTATATTAAAAGCGTGAGGCGTGGGCGAGGCGTCCGAGGCATAGCCTAGCCTAGGAGTGAGGTGAAGCCTCACGGGACCTAAATTTTTTAATATATACACTGAGCGTACACATTATATTAAAAAAAAGAAAAAGATTATTAATCAATAATCACCCTAAGTACACACATATATTATAAATATATACATATATATATATATATATAATAGAGGAAGAAAAGCACAATGAGCACACATATAACAATGCATGCAGACAGCACACACATCCATTATATAAAAAATAAATTAAAAAATTAAAAAAAAGGCAAAGAGACGATAGTGCAAGGAAGAGGTATGAGACAGTTAAAACCTACCCAAAATTTAGGTTTGGGAGTTATAAAAAAAAAAAAAAAAAAAAAAAAACAACCAAACAGAGACGCCTAGACGCCTTGAGGCGCGCCTCCGCCGCCTAGGCAGCTCCGGCGACACCTTACGCCCACTCCCTCAAAACAAAGGTGGCAACCCTCACGCCCAGCTTCAGAGGGCGCCTAGGCACGCCATGAGGCGAGCCTTTTAAAACATTGGTATAAACTGAAATGATGGGACATGACAAACTTGTATAATAGAGAACTGTTCAAAGTACGTCACTAGAAGGGAAAAAATGTCGTAATAGATAGTGTAAGAGGCAATTTCTATTGATGCTTTTAAATGGCCAAATTAGTATCCTCAATAGTTTCTTTCTTGAACTACAGCTTCTCATCGATTTTCTTTTGGGAATTCGCCCACCATTTTAGAGAAAAGACCAAATAGTCATGGAACAAAAGAAATTTGCAGGAAAACACAACTCATTAACATGTATGTACACAGAAACAGATTTGTTTAAATACCACTCAAAATGTGCAGGCGTTCAGTTGGATCGTCATCTCCATAAAACCATATCCTTGCGTTGCTCGGATGGTAGTATTTCTGGTGGAACGCCTGTAATTTTATTCTCAATTCAGATTTCAGAAAGAAAAGAACTATAGCACTAAAATAGTATTTAAGGAACAATTCACATATATGTTTGTGCGCGCATGTGTGAATTCAGATTTAAATAATTTGACAGAAGATGGTCCCATAGAAAGAAACTAATCAGGCTATTAGATATCAAAAAGAATTTTTAAAACTATTATGCTACTACAAATGGTTCAGAAATTCAGATGAGTGTTCGGCTGCCTTTGAAGGCAACATGCAGAGGATTCTCCAGGGCATTCCTCAAAAAATTAGATTCTGAAGTCTAACAAAAAGAAGTTATCCTTCTGAAAATGAAAGAAACATATAAGTCTATTGGACCGATGACCAAACCATAAAAAAATACATCCTAACGCCAAAAGACTCATAACACATGAACAACCACGGTTTTAAAGTTTATCAGGGTATCTGATATACCAAAGAACTAATCTTCCTCTTCAGTGATCACAACAAACCTTGAAGTTCTCAAATGTCAGTTGGGGAATAATGTTTGGATCCCCTGCACAGTCAAACCCGTAGGTACTGTCTGGAAATAGGCCCTGTAGAAATGGAAACCAGATGTATGATATTAGAAATATACTGAAAGAAATTAAAAACAAAAAAACAGAAAATATGACAGTAAGCAAGCATAATATTAATAAGCAAACTGGTAGCTCTCTAGTCAGCAACGGTCAGTTGGTAACAGATGACTGTGTAGCTTAAGACGTGAGAGAAAGGGATGGCAGGTATATAAACAGTTGTAAGCACACGAGTATCTGATCTGATATATAGCCAGAAGCTATCATGTTTATTAAAGTAGGTATACAACTCTTTTTTAAACCTTTACCCTAATATTATGTAGTTATGCATAAGGTAATGATTTCTATGAATAAGGAGATGATGCTGGGAAGGGGGGAGGGAGGGAGCAGAGAGAGACGGTAAAGCTTGGTATGATATCCATCAGCAAAAAGAAAATCACAATTGCGAAAGACTATTTGGGGGCTGAAATCATAATCATATTGGGGTGTACTAAACAATAAGACTGCCCACTGAAATGAATTGAGAGAGATTGGATTAAGTTATATGCAAACCAGCAAAAATGTCACAAACATACAGAATATACAATTAGACAAGACTTGCCTGCCAAGCAGTCTGCCTCAGTACATTATCAGGCCCAGGCCGAGAATAGAACTCTTTCATCTTATTGAAGACAACGCCTGAAATTATGAACACTAACATTTTAAGAGGAAATGGCACATTAGTTTCATACTTGGAAACAATGAAACTTATAACCAATTTACAGAAACTCAAGAGAACTGGGCATATGTATCAAATGTCCAACCTTGATAAGATATATCTCCAGAAGGATCGTTGAGCTCATAATGCCAACCCTGTTCCTGGAAAATATGGAGGTCCTCCACACATTTAGGAAAGAAGACGGCATCCAGGATTACATCAATGAGATTATACAATTCCTGATTCAATCACAAAAACCATGCAAGTTTGGAACTAATACAGATTAGCTAGATACAAACAACATAGAATAGACCCACATTGTAATTTCTTTTCCAGTTTCGCCTCTCATATTCACCTTTGTAGTTGTGCAAGCACCAGAGTAGTAGGTCTTATCAGCCATTGCTTGTGAATCCAGAATAGTACTGAAGCTCCCATTTTCCAACTCATCAAATGGTTTTTTCACCGGGTACTTTCTCGACCCACATAACACACTGTGATGCAGTATGCTGGCGACTCCAGTCGAATCGGTCCTTCATCAACAGTTGAATAAATTAACAAACAAATAGGCGAAAAGCCGAAAAGGGCAAATGCATTACATGAAAAAGCAGAGATTTTTGGAAGAGAACTCACGGTATCGTTTGAAAAGCAATGCCGAAGACCTTTTGCCTGGCGCCATTGGACAGAGACATGACTTGGGCGCCGGTCTTTTTGTGCCGGAAGAGCACAGCGTTGGAGTCGCAGTCTCCGATGAATTCTTCGGATATCTTCTCGAAACCGAGCTTCTCCACAACGTCGTCTGGCACACCAGGAAGCTCTGCACAGACACACACACACACACCAACAAAGGAAATAATGAAGAAAAAAAATACTTCATGAATGGAAAAATTAGAAAAAGAGTAGAGCCTGGATTGGGGTTTTGAGAGGGAGATGTAACTGTCGGTTGGGAGATGTAACTGAGCCGAGGACATGCCGACGGCACTTGAGAAGAGACACGGCGAAGAGAGGAGGCGCGGTGGGACTGGGAAATGGGACAGTGGCGGTGGCGACGGTGGTTCAATTTCTCAGAGCAGAAGCTGAAAAGGGGGGTATGATGGAGAGGAAAAATATGTGAGAAAATATGTGAGAAAATATGATGAAAGAGGTGAATGAAGTGGAGATGAGGGAGGGAGGGAGGGAGGGAGGGAGAGAGAGAGGGTTTATGGGGAAGCGTGACCAGGCTGACCGTACTTTGATTGCAGAGCTGACCGTACGGACAAGCTTAGCGTATTGGTGGGTGGTGCTTTGGGAGGGAAATAGTAACTCCTCGCAGGAAGAAGCCGAACCAAAACGAGCCAAGCCAACTCAAGCCGCCGAGTAATCACGGTGCTTAATCAAGTTCAACGATCCAACCGTCAAACTTGTTTGTATATGCTTCAAGATCACATACATTAAAAATCGCAAAAAACAAACATTCAAAGATCAAGTAACGGGACAAAAAATTTCGACAATTATAAACGAAAAATCACAATTTAACGATTATTTTAACTCTGATTTTGATGATTTTTTACAACTACACTCATTGACCCTATATGAATACAATGAATGAATTCGATAGTCAATTTAAAATATTTACACAAGTGGATACCACAAAATCTTATGTTATACTTAATGAAAGTATAAATAAACTCTAAGTGTTAGTAAATCTATCGTTTTGATGGGATACGCATTTTACGAAATTAATTTCAACGATCCAACCGTCAAACTTGTTTGTATATGCTTCGAGATTGCACATGCCAAAAATTGCAAAAAATGTGAATTTACGAAAATGCCCTTAGAGGCGAGGATGTTTAACTTCCGTTGATCGTTCGAAGTCATAATTAATGTTTCCAAATAGATTTTGAAGCTATGAACGCATAGGCGAAATCCGTTTGCTAGTCTGGATTATAACGGTATAGTTACAAACATTTAAAGTTGTTTCACTAAGTTATAGATTTAAAGGAAAATAAACTCCCACCATGTGGGAATTGTAACCAATTAGAAATTAGGGAGGAATGAGTGGACCAATCAGACAAAGGGCAAGGGATCAATTAAAAGAAAAGGGGGGGCAGCCAATCAGGAGGGAGAATCTCCCTCTTCCTGTCAACCACACCCACGACAAAATCGGTTTTGAACCGGTTCTAATTCCAGCCAAATTCCACCACTTTTTCCGACGAAAGTTAACCATTCTTCACCTGGAAATCATCCCTTGACCTCCCCTCTTCCTTTTCCACCCAAATTTGGAAGGGATTTGGGTGTAAATCACTAAATAACCCACGGGGGTGCCATGAGACCATTGCTCGGGATCCACCAATGGTGAAACCATCTCCTCCAATTACCACCACTAGAACACTCCTCTAGAACCCAGGAACAAAGCCCAGGCAGTGGTGGAGGCGTCGAAGCAAGTTAGGAGGTTGAATCGAAGCACACCCAATTCTAGAGTTCCGGCGGTTCGTGGGTAATTTCAGGTGTTTTCTGGCCAAATTAGACTTGGCCATAGGTATAAAGTTTACTCTACTCATTGAGACCTACAAGTTTATAAATTTTGGTAATTTTTAGAAATAGTTGATTTTTCCGGCGAGTCGGGGTGGCCGTCCGCCACCCATGGCGGCGCGTGGCCAGTGGGCCGCCAATGCTATTTTTAGGCTATGTTAAATGTCTTGAATTCATTTTTGATATTTGAATGACGTAGGTTGATCGTTGGAACCTAAATTTTCTACGATACGTTAATAGGTATTTATGTGAATCGACGATCCAATCGTTGGATCGTTACCAAGCTTTGTTACATTGTAGTACGAAATATTTGAAGAATGTAGGAACTTACAGATTGGGAATCCGACATACGGATCTTCCCGAATTGGATTTGTAAGTTCATAAAATAAAACGTTAACCGCTAATCAGTTTTGGATATTGGCGAAGATCCAACCGTTGGATCGTAATAAAACTTAAGGATGTTGTTCTAGAAACACATTTTGTATCATGAGAAGTTACGGATTGGAAATCTGAGATGCAGTTCTTCTGGATCGAGTTTTGCAGGGTTGTGGACCCAATCGTCGATCTTTGATCGACGATTGACTTTTGGTCAATGGGTCTCAAATTATTCTAGAAGGTCTTTGAGGATATGTTTTATGTAAATTATGTATTCTATCGGTAAGAACTTTGAGACGTGATTTGATAATTGGTCACAGGCGATGATAGTTCGTGATGTCTTGATATTTATGGAAGGGAGTCGTAGCGCGGACCTAAGGTGAGTAGGTATTTTCCCTTGTATCGTATATGTATGTATGTATGTGTGTGTGTCTATATATATATATATATATATATATATAAGATTGACATCTCCACAAACATTTATAAATTGAATATTCCATATAATTTATGTGAACGCTTTGGAGGACTAGTGTGAACTACGAATGGCTTGATCCCTGTTTAGGGTACGTAGGCAGTCTGATGAGACGTTAGATGCAGCCATACAATAAATGAGACTAAATAATTGAGACAATAGCCTTGTTTGGGGAATTGAGCAATGTGATGGAGATTGGTGGAAAATGTAAGATTTAACCTTATGTTTTGGTGGTTAAATGTTGGTTATAAATCAATGTGTGAAGAATCGTAACGTTGAAGTGAAAAATAGTTAGTAATGATAGTTAATTAAACTAGTGTTTAGTTGGGCTTGTCACCGATAATTATTTTTGAAGGTAAATAGTTCGGGAATGGGGCATTACAGTTTATGCATTTTATGCCATTTGTATATATGTTTATATATTTGGAAATATTATGATATGGTTGAATTTCATATTTACATCCTGGTATATCCATATGTATATTACTTGCACGTAATTATTGTGAATGCTCTGAAGTGCAAAGGTGAACGCAGGACACACAGGTAAGTTCAGGTGAGTATATAGTATTAGTTGGAATGATGGGGTTATGGCATGACTACATTTATGTAATAGGCAACTCCGACACTGTCGTATAAGTTGCCTATGAGTAGTACATGCGGTATTAGATGCATTTAGAGCTTATAAACTTGCACCCCGGTGTTAGTGCTCTCGCCCATGGCCAGAGCACAGTCTTTCACGTGATGTTCACCTCCCGTACCTTACGCTCACCTTGGATTCAAGGTAGGTGCACATGCCTGTCGTACAGACCACTATAGGTGGTTCCAACTCGTAGGTGACCTGCGATTATTCGCACAGTCTTCACATGATCGTAGCACTTGAGCGTACTTATTTACACCCAGTCCTGTCGTACAAGCCACTAGAGGTGGTTCCGACTCGTGTGCAGGGATATTTGATGAGCTATGGATAAGTCGTACAGGTCACTATAGGTGACTCCCGACTTATACGCTAGCATTGATTGATGAGATATGGATAAGTCATACAAGTCACTATAGGTGACTCCCGACTTATGTGCTAGCATTGATTGATGAGATATGGATAAGTCGTACATGTCACTATAGGTGACTCCCGACTTATGTGCTAGCATTGATTGATGAGATATGGATAAGTCGTACAGGTCACTATAGGTGACTTTTGACTTATATGCTAGCACTGATTGATGAGATATGGATAAGTCGTACATGTCACTATAGGTGACTCCTGACTTATATGCTAGCACTGATTGATGAGACATTGATAAGTCGTACAGGTCACTATAGGTGACTCCCGACTTATATGCTATCACTGATTGATGAGATATGGATAAGTCGTACAGGTCACTATAGGTGACTCTCGACTTATATGATATCACTGATTGATGAGATATGGATAAGTCGTACATGTCACGTGAGGTGACTCCGGCTAACATGTTGAGCTATTGATTCAGCCGTGATGAGCTATTGGTCCAGCCGTACAGGCCACAATATGTAGATCCGGCTGACATACCATTTCATATTGATTTATTTCACCTGGGTTACTTATTCTTGTTTAGATATTTGACACGGCATAACTGTGAGACTGTGATTTTGGTTATGGTTTTGAGTTATAGTCACGCCTGTTATTTTCTGGAAAATTATACAGATGTTACGGCGAGGGGCTACTGCATTTGGTAATTGAAATTGGTTTGAAAAGTTTTGTTTCACTCACTCACATTTTCTATTTTTGCACCCCTCCAGGTTCTAACAGCAGAGTTCCGTATCGACGAGGATTCGTGGCACTTTTCAGTACAGATGTCTTCTTATGATGGTATAATCATTATCTTACCTTACTGTACTATACCTATGCTCTGTATCACGCGTGAAATGGGTCCAGACCCGCTCATCGCGCACTTGTGTACTTAGGCCCTTCTAAATTTTAATTTATTCACATTTTATATATTATCACTTTATGGCTTCGTCACCTCTCAGGTGTCGGCGACTCGATTTGGGGTCCTAGTGGACATTCTGGGTTGGGGTGTGTCAATTAATTTTTCCAAAGGGTTAAACAGAATATAAAATACAAAAAAATGGGTAAATTACTCCAATAAATATAAAAAAACATTCAATAGAAATCAAACCCTACACTTACACTATGTCTCTCCCGTCTCTCTCAACACTCAGTTCTCACTCACTTTCTCTCGTGGCTCGCCTTAAACTCAAACTCTCACCTTACCACCCTCGTCGCCGATTCGTCTCTCCATTTTCGAATCCGGCCACACAAGTGACTCACCTGAGTCACATCTCTCTCAACTATCACCTCTCTGATCTCTCTCTTAGTCTCTCTCGACTTCTCATCCCTCACAGAGTCACAATGGAAGAGCTTTCCACGGCCACCGGCGCTACTCTCTTTTTCAGTCTCTCAGTCTATCTCGATTCCAGTCATCCAGTGCACTGTGCAATTCTCCCCCAAATCAGGTCCAGTGCACTGTGCAATTCTCCCCCAAATCAGGTAAAGTTCACAAATTTTAATTTAGAGTTGGAATTCGAGATTAGGGTTTGTGAAATTTAGCATTTGGAAGATAAAGTATATTGCATACTGAGGGTTTAGGGGTCGAATTGGTGGTTGGAATTCGAGATTAGGGTTTCTCTTCTGTCGCAGACTCACAATAAATTTGTTACGAGTTGATAGTTGATAGTTCATAATTGTAGCAATAATTGCAGCTGCTGAAATGAATTTCGAGAGTTGGTGTAAATTGATGAATGAAGTTCAGAATTAACCGTGGGATTTTGGGATGTTTGTAATGCAGCACCATAAATGTATTTACAGTTTGTTTAGTTGTTCTTTTATATATGAAGATGTTGAACTGATGAACTGTCAAATACCCACATAATTGCACATCATTAGGTTAAGGAATCTTCAATTGCAATGCTAGATCATATATCTTTCCTCAGTTGTTTTGTTGTTATTTTTGACCAGGCAAAATTAGGAGTCTGGTAGAAAACGTCTCTGCCTCATCGTATTCAACACTTCACTTCTTTTAAGTGCCTCATCGAACGTCTCTACTTATATAAACAGTACGATTGCAACCGTTGCTTTGATAATAGTATTTCTTATTTTTCTTAAAACGTATTTGTTTCTTAAAAACATTAGTTAGATATGAATAATATGAATTCTCTTTATGAATAGATGACTCTTTAATTGTGTTTCCTCTTTATGAATATATATGAAGCTAGTCCTACGCTTAAGGAGAAAAGAAAATTTTCGATTACATTTTGTACTGTCCTAGTCCTACTTTATTAATGGAATCCTTGTAACGGAAATACACGTCCTTTTCTTTTGATGTTGTTGGCTACCTTGTGTATATAACGTTTGCAAATTGACACTAGGAGGTCTTTCACCAACAAGAAGGGAGCAACCACAACCATCAACAAGATCAAGGGGCTGAAGAAGCCAACAATTTTCATAAACTTTAAGCTTTTCATTTTGCTTTTGGTTTGTAACGTAATTTATTTTGAAACTTTGGTTTGTAACTAATTTTTTTGCTTTTGGGTTTGTTACTTCATTTATTTTGAAACCTTGGCTTGTAATTAATTTTTTTGCTTTAGGATTTGTTACTTAATTTATTTTTGTTGCATGCATGTGTAGTAGAATAGGCAGATCAGAATGGCTATTGTGAGTAGGGGATATATGCAAGGATTTTGGTTTGATTTTATTTGTACAGAATAACTTGATCACTTCATTCATACTTGAGAACTATAGATATGCAGATTGGCTGCACACTGCACAGCAGCACAGGCAAGTTATTATAGCCCAAAAACTGAAAAGCCCAAAAGCCCAAAATTATTTTGGGATTCCCGAAAATTTGGTTTGGGATCGGTCTTTAAATTGGGAATCTCGAAAATTTCGGTTTGGGAATCAGGACAACGTTTTTGGTTCGGTATCCCATACTGAACCAGCCTACTGTTAGTTCTTAGCTTGAAAAAGTACTGAAAAAAATAAGAGAAAAATAGCATGTATATATATGGAAAGGAGAAGAGATCCTTTTCGGATCTCTTCCACCAAACAGTGGCGGATCCAGGAAATAATATTAAGGGGGTCAGTAAGAATAGCGTGCGTAGCGCGCAAATTTTTTTTAGCAGAAATAGCATGCATATCGTCATTTCATCGAGTCTTGGTAAGCCTGAAGTCATTTGGAAAGGCATACTGCACACCTATTAATGCCTCATTTGCCTGGGTAACTAACATGTTCCAAGGCTGCTTCCATATGAATGCTTAACAAAGAAACACACTTATCTTGAACACACTAACAATGTTTGATATCATTGCATCCTATTAATATGTTTGTCCAAGAATGATGATGCTTTGGTATTCTTTGAGATCACCATTTCATTTACTTTGCATTTTTGGATAGTTTTTTACTTGGTTCTTTTTTTTTTGCCAACAATTGTAATCACAACCAACAAACAAGCCATAGGTAAATAATATTAGGACTAGATTGTAAAGGGCCAACACCTCTCTAATGCATTTTATCAAGCAGTTGAATGACATATATGAAGGGCAACTCTAACCTTTAAAGGGGCAGCCCCCAAGTCATCCATGGACATTCACCGAAGTTCGGAGGGTCAACACCTAAGATGTCCATGGGCATTCACTGAAGTTCCGGGGGGGGGCAGCTGACCCCCCTTACCCCTTAATGCATCCGCCAGTGCCACCAAGGCCACCGAATTAAGTGATCCGGGCCTTTTAAATTTCATCAAACGATCCACCTATTTTGACCCCTTAAAAGCTGTAATAATTTTGGACCATTGAATGAAATTTGAAATGCCCAATCACTTGATCTGGTGACATTGATGGAAGAGATTCCGAGATAACCTTTTCACTATGGAAAGAGAGTGCGGTGTAGACTACTGACAGAGAAAAAGTTTTCATGTGGATAAATGTTTGATGTCCCAAACGCACAGAAAATACAGTGAGACAGAGACAGCTAGTAGAATTCAAATAATAATATTCCTCTGGCTCCAAGAAAACCCTAAATCGGCTCCACGTGTCCAAGAGGCTCAACTCTAGTGAGGTGCAGCAAATCTATATCATACAGTATAGCCAACATTATCAGGACCGTTCATTTGCTAAATCATAATTAAATTCTTTTTACATATAGTTTGATATTACGGTCTAATGATATATTTCTTTTTACTTGTAAGTGAAGAGTTTTATGTTCAATCCTTGTCGATGGTGAGTTAGAATCAAATATGCAGGGTGAGGTATTCAAACTCATTGACCCAATTAACCCCTGTTTGCAATTCAAAGGTTTACTTTAATCCAAAAAATTTAGGTTTTAATCCATAACATTTGTTTACTTCAACCCTTCTGGATTAAATTTTAGGCCAAGATTATTAAATAGTGAACTTAGGATTTTTTTTTAAAGTAACTTTAAAAAAAAAATTATGTAAACTATCTTAATTTAATTTTACGAACATTATAACCTATTTAAATTCTAATAAATATTGAAAAATCATTAAACCGGCATCGTGAAACTCGTGGAACACTATAAAAGAATATGAAACACATGAAAAAATAATAATTTAATTATTTTAACCGTTACATTTAAATTTGGACCGATAGATGTTTTTTTTTTTTTTACCGTAAGATTTGATATATTAGATCTTAGCCGTTGGTTTCAATGAATTTATAAATATAAAACTAATAAAAAATATACATATACGATAGACCAGCTCACTATCCTAAGCGAATTCTGGTCTAAATTTGTCCCAAAAACAAATTGGAGTAAAACCTAAAATTTAAGTTTTACTCCGAGAGTTAGAGTAGATCTCAGCCATATTCGCTTTTCACAGGAATTAATTAATGATCCTATAAA
Source organism: Heteromeles arbutifolia (assembly GCA_024362995.1). Lineage (NCBI taxonomy): Eukaryota > Viridiplantae > Streptophyta > Magnoliopsida > Rosales > Rosaceae > Heteromeles > Heteromeles arbutifolia. Next base: position 26,510,991 of record JANCRC010000002.1, read on the forward strand.
AAAAAAGAGGAGTAGAAACTGCTAACACTGCATTAGGAAACTTTTAACAGAGTAAAACAAAAGGTTACCCAGTAATAGTTTAGCAGATAGTTACCGTCAAAGATTTCCTTCTTAAGGAAATTAACAGTAAAAGGTCAATATCTGCTTTTCACTAATAAATCTAATTACTTGGAAGCCAAGATAGAAGAAAGTGACATTCAGTTTTAATTTTGCAGCATTTTCTGAAGTAGTAGTCCTTCAAGATACGATGTCAAGCTCGCTGAAGAGGGGCACTATCTTTAATTTGAAGAGTTTAGGTCGCTTCTTTAGTGCTGCTTTGACACCCAATGGCGCTCCCACTGTGACCACAACGCCTTTGCCTTTAACTGCATCGAATGCATCTGCAAATTTCTTGAAGTCCTTCAAGCTGCACGCGGGATAAAGGAAAAACAACGTAAAAAATAATGTAAAATCTATGCATGTATGGGCCTTAATAGATGCTATGTATATAAGAATCTAAGACGAATCATGCATCATGTTTTAGCGGCAATGAAGATGATGATACTTTCACTTGGGTAAATATAACAAGTAAATTTGATCAACTATTGTTAAATTTTCCATGTAGGACGTTAAAATTCCTTTCTTTATTGTCCGTATCTAGTTTTAGCAGAAATATAGCTAAAACTTCTTCAAAACTTTGTCAAGATGGCAACCTTAGTACTGTCAAATCCCTGGAACGCAGCACAGACGACAATTTACAACCTGTTTACCTGGTTGACAATATCTCTTTATGCCTCCTCTGCCCTTCTTCTTCCGTGACTCCCGTTAAATCCCGCTTCAAAAAACTGCAGGAGAGAAAATGATGGGAAAGAGTTCGTAAGATAAGCAGTAAACTAAGAAACAATTGTGGCATGGTCACTGAGCTTTTGTATACATTAGATTTAAATGTTCAACCGTTCAAACACTCCGTTGTTTCCATCAACAGTCACAATAAGATGTAAAAATTTCTTTCTTTGTCCTTGTTCCCTTTTGTATTTGTGTCACACAAGACTTCTGCAAAACAAGAAGTGAGTTAACAGTAACACACACCCGCTATAACCTTTGTCATCAAGAAGTTGGTATGAATCATCTCTGAGCGCCAACACAATGGCCTTTCTGAGAGTATCATCATCCATTTCTAATTTCCGTAGAAAATCTCCAGTTCCATCGTATACATCAAGCGTCTTTAACAAGTTAGGGTCACGATCAGACAAGAAGGATAACACGCCTACAAAACAAATCGTCAGTGACAGTGAGGTTCTCAAACAGAAATTCAAAGTCCATGCAAATTTATAACCGAGCAGATTTGTACCTGTGTTAATATCAAAGTAACAAGAAGCAGATGCTTCTCCACTAATTCCTACCCGATCACGCAACCATGTATCATTAATAAATTTGGATATAACAAGTGTACTTCCATTAATCCGAAAACCACTGTCATGAAGGATAACAGATTTTCCAACATTATTAACCTGTAGAAGGTAAGGATTAAGAATAATATCATTCCCGCCAAAAAAAAGAACTCATAAAAAAAGTTACGGTGACAATTTTATTCTAACCTTTGTAGGTATTATGATGGCCTCATTTTCAGAAGGTAGTGTAGCTTTCCAAGTAGTTCTTCTTGCAAAGGGAGACTTGCTAGGCAGCAAATCCAGAAATTTGCTCACAAATTTCTGAGATTGAGTAAGATTCTTCCCTTCAGCAGTCATAATTATGGAGCAACCTTTCTTACAAATTACTGACTTGCGAATTTCCTCTAGAGATGAAGAAATGCCGTCCCAATCTTGATCAACCTTCTTTTCAAGCGCTTGCAGAAACTCCACTTGACTAAGCACAGAGATCATACAAAATGTATAAGAAACTGACTCTGTCCCATTACTTTTCCTAAGTCGATGCTTAATTATCATACTATGAGGAAATATTTGCACAAAACTTGAAAGCTTTCCAGTTATTCATAATAAAGATAGGCTAAGATGCCAACCTACATTATTCCTCATCTCAAAGAGATTCATAGGATAATTTATAAAAATGCTAAAATGGCAAGGTCCTGAAATGAACGTTAACTTTTAAATCCTTCAATAAGATGTTAATTTTTATTTCATTTGCCCTGGAAATTATAACAGATATTTCCAGGTTTATGGACAATACACTTTGCAGAGAGACGAACAGGTACAGGAAGTCAAGATTAGGCCAGAAGACATATAACTTGAAAAACTTAGTCCAACCTTACGCCAAATATTTGTTCACGAAGCCACCCAGAAACATTTAATTTTGCATCCATTCTTGCTGCAGCAATTTCATGACGACTGGCATTGTCTTGGTACTGAAAATGACATATTATAAACTCAAGCTTTGATGGTTGAATGTTAAGGATCAGCAATTATAACATTGACCGCTTTTGAATAAGTTTATAATACCTCAGCTATAAACTGGGACACCTTATGCTTAAACGGCTCTGGCTCAGTAAATCGGACTTCTTGAAGAATGTAGCAGATCTGCAATAACATGAAATGAATGCATTAAAACCGTGATGTATTATCTGCCAAACCACTAGTTGAGCACCAAACAAAAATGCATGCATGCATTGACTCACTACACTCAAGGCATAAGCAAGGTCCGGTCTTGTGTGTGCCAAATACATCAAACGGCCTACTAACCTTTGGTATCTTCCTTTGTCAACTGATACTTGATTAGAATCAACACTAAGTTTCAATCCTTCTTCTAATGGTGTAGCTACTGGCTGACAAGCAGACATGCCAGTTTCGTGCAACAAATCAATAATATACTTCCCTGAGACAAGAAAATTCCAGAACTGCTTCTCGACACCTCAATCCCTAAAAAATATTTCAGGGATCCAAGGTCCTTCATTTCAAATTATGTAGACAGGTATCTTTGCAAGGCCGCATGTTCTTCCGGATCATTACCTGTTACCACCATATCGTCTACATACACAATAAGTGCAGTAAGCTTCCCATTCTGTCTTTTCAGGAACAAAGTATGATTGGAGTTAATTTGTTTATAACCAAATGCTCTCATAGATTTTGTGAATCTTCCAAACCATGCTCGAGGAGACTGCTTCAAGCCATACAAGGATTTCTTCAACCTGCACACCTTTCTTTTGTATTTATCTGGAGCATTACATCCAGGTGGAAGATCCATATAAATCTCTTCTGTCAAATCTCCATGCAAGAAGGCATTCTTGACATCAAACTGCTGTAACGGCCAATCAAGATTTGCAGCCAAGGACAACAAAACACAAATGGTGTTGATCTTGGCCACATGAGCAAATGTATCTGTATAGTCAATTCCATATTTTTGAGTGTATCCTTTTGCTACCAGTCTTGCCTTGAAGTGATCCACCGTCCCATCAGCTTTATACTTCACAGTATAAACCCATTTACATCCCACAGGTTTCTTATCAGCTGGCAAGTCTGTGATCTCCCAAGTAGCATTCTTCTTCAAAGACTTTAACTCTTCATTCATTGCTGCTTGCCAATGTGGATCAGCTAAAGCCTCATGCACACTGTTAGGAATAGATACAGTAGATAATTGATACACAAATGACTTATTTGATTCTGACAGGTGACTGGTCGACACATAATTAGTTAATGGGTATAACACATTGGATTCAGGGTTAGGCTTATTCATTGGATACCTAGTTTTGCATTTAGGGTCAGCTTCATAAGTAGGTTTAGGAATACCTCGGTTTACACGGTCAGGGAGGCGACGTGGTGGTGGTGCATCCGGGATCGAAGGCGATTGATTATGGTTATTGGGGCTCAAGGGCGGTGACATCGATTGTGAGGTAGTTGGCGACACAGGGTTGTCTGCTGGTGAAGAAACTGGCAGTGAGCTGTCAGGTGGAGATGAAGGCTGTGAGTTATCTGGTGCAGTCAACTCGTTACTTTCAAAGTTTTCAACATTGTTTCCATGTGAATAATCACCACTTGTCTCCAAGACATTACCACTTACCTCCAATTCATTCACTTTATTATTTTCTTGTGAATGATCACCACTCATTTCCAAGACATCACCACTTAAATCCAAATCATTCATACTATCTGTCTCCGGAATAGTATAGTCAAGAGTTTGAACTTCTGTTTGATTCTCCCCCTGAAGTGAAGACTCAGGACTGGCAAAGTACATATCATTCTCATGAAAGGCAACATCCATAGTGACAAACAACTTTTTCGTCGGAGGGTGATAACAACGATATCCCTTCTGATTTGAGGCATACCCCATAAACACACACCGTAAGGCCCGAGGTTCAAGCTTACTTCTCTGCTGTTTATGAAGATGAACGAATGCCACTTAGCCAAACACATGAGGTGGAAGATTGGGGACTGCATGAGCATCAACGTGTAAAGAGAGAACCTGAAGTGGTGTTTGAAAATTAACGGATTGAGATGGAACACGATTAATGAGATACGCAGCTGAGGTGAGGACTTCTCCCCAATAGGATAACGGGAGATGAGCCTCGAGCAAAGAAGCACGAACAACCTCCAAAAGCTGACGGTTCTTGCATTCTGCAACCCCATTTTGTTATGGAGTATATGGGCACATGGTTTGATGAACAATGCCATGATGATCAAGAAAGGCACGAAGGTCAGAGTTAACATATTCACCACCATTGTCACTCCTGAGAACCTGTATGTAGGACTTATATTGTACTTGTACCATTTTATAAAACTGCTGAAACAAAGAAGGAACTTCACTTTTGGACTTCATCAAACATACCCAAGTCATACGTGTGCAATCATCAATAAAAGTAACGAACCAATGAGCACCACCAAACGTAGTAGTTTTAGATGGCCCCTAAACATCAGAATGAATGATCATAAATGGAACTGAACTTTTATTCATACTGGGCGGAAATGAAGTGCGATGACTTTTAGCCATTTCACAAACACCACATTTAAAGCTAGAAACGTCATGCTTAACAAATAGGCTAGGAAACAACCTTCGTAAATAGCCGAAAGAAGCATGTCCAAGTCGACGATGCCACCACAACCAAACCTCCGAAGCTTTATCCTTCTCCCCATGAGATCCTTCCACGGCAAGAGCTTGAGTCAAATTTCGAGAACTGTTCGATGTCAGCTCCAAGTAGTAGAGCTTTCCTCTTCGAATACCATAACCAATCGTCTTACGAGTCCAAATGTCCTTAAAAACACAAAAGGAAGGCCAAAAAATAACAAGGCAATGTAGGGCGACAGTTATTTGAGCAACAGATAATAAATTATAGTCAAGGGAATGAACAACAAGTACGAAGTTAAGATTCAGGGTATTAGAAAGGGAGACATAGCCTTCCCCAATAATGGGGACAACATTACCATTGGCAACACTAACTATAGTATTGGTGGATGGTTTTAGGGTTTGGACCTGTCTAGAATCACAAGTCATATGTTCAATAGCACCAGAATCAATTATCCATGTACTATTCATAACAGATGCAGAAATTTTTAAAGCCTTACCATCATTACTTGTATGTTCAGAATCTGCCTTAGCTTCGGCAACTAATGCACGCGACTTGAATCGGTCACGATTGATCCTGTTCGGTTTGATCAGATCGATGCATAGTGAGTACGTGAGTACGTGATGAAGTAGTGGGTCGTGAATGGATGCAGGGATCGGTTCGGTGAACTTCGGTCAGCAACGATGACGTCGCTCGCTGGTCGGATGGGCACGGTACACAACTGGATGCGCGGTGGTCTTCGGTGGACTCGGATCAGCAACGACGGCGTCGCTTGCTGGTTTCACAGTGCGCAGCACAATAGGCTACACGGCGATTTCTGTTCTCAGGACAAATTGCTATAATAATAATTTTTTTATTTTTCTTAACCTGGTTCTGGTGCCAAGAAGAGAATGCTTTGAATTGTATTGTATTCTTCTCAATAAGAGGTACTTATAGGTTTACAACCCTAACATAAATGGAAAGAGAACTAATTACAAGTGATTACATGAGAATACACGGAATTACAATCAATTAGGATCCTACCTAAAATACAAAAGCCAACATGTTTTAGCGTAAGTACCGAAGCTCCCTTTAACCAACTCATCAAATGGTTTTTTCACCGGGTACTTTCTTGACCCACATAACACACTCTGCTGCAGTATGTTAGCGACTCCAGTCGAATCGATCCTTCATCAACAGTTGAACAAAATTAACAAACAAATAGGCGAAAAGCCGAAGTGGGCAACTGCATTACATGAAAACGAAGGGCTTTTTGGAAGAGAACTCACGGCGGTGTTCGGAAAACAATTCCGAAGACCCTTTCTGTCGTCGTCGTTGGACAGAGACATGATTTGGGCGCCGGTCTTTTTGTGGCGGAAGAGTACAGCGTTGGAGTTGCAGTCTCCGAAGAAATCTTCCGAGACCTTCTCGAAACCGAGCTTGTCCGCAACCTCATCTTGCACACCACGAAGCTCTATGCACACCCAGAAAAGCAAAATTATTCTTTTACAAAAGGGTAGCCTAGTTTGTGGGGTTTGAGAGGGAGATGTAATGGCGAGTTGCGCTAAGTACGTACCTGGCGGAGAAGACTGAGTCCGGGGCATGCCGACGGCGTTGAGAAGAAGTACGGCGGAGCAAGGAAGGCGCGGTGGGACTGAGAATCGGACGGCGGTTATGGCTCTGAGCAGAAGCTGAAGAAAAGATAGAGAAACAAGAAATGGGGTTTGGGTTTTTGTGATGGAAGAGAGAGAGCCAAATGGAGAGAGAGAGAGTAGTGGGTTTATAGGGAAGCGTGACCGGCCTGACCGGGTTTTGATTAGAGAGCTGACCGTACGGAAGGGGATGGTACTGGCTGCGATCTACAGATCCGACCGTACGGACAGAGGTGGAGTGTGTAGTGGTTGGATGGTTTTGGAGGGAAATATTTCCCAATATTTTACTCCAACTCCTTTGTAAGTAGAAGCTGAGCCGAAGCCGTCAATTAAACAGGATGCTTATGTTTAAGTTAGACTTTTTTTTTTATTATTTTTTTTTTAATTTTTTAATTTTTTAAAGGTATGTTTAGTTAGACTTGGGTAGTCTAATCAAGATGGATTAATTAAACTTGAGTTTGGTTAAAATGTTTTGAACATTTGTTACTTTATAGATTTTCTGTCACCTCACAGTTAACAACAATTTACGTTTTAATATTATAAAATATTGTGTCAAAATTATAAGGTGGTAGAGAGTCCATAAAGAGTCTTACTTTCGAGAGAGTACCCCTTAGCATTTCTCTAAATTAAAATAATAATATCACTTATAAAAAGAAAAATAATAATAATGCAATGACACAACTTGATAAATGAGTTTTTCTTTTCTCAAAATTGAGCTTAGCTTAGTCCGAGTAATCATTCTAACTTATTTTTATGAACAGTATTATTCATACATTTATTTTTATCTCTCACATATACTTGTTAACTTTTAGTTATTATTTTTTTTCAACTCATTCGATCTAACAACCCGAAAATTAAAACGGATGTGTAAGAAGTAAAAATAGATGTGTGGATAGCACTATCCATTTACTATATCTAAGTTTTAACACGTACTTATAAACGTAAACCGTCTAAGCTCAATGGGCACACTTCAACAAAAGACTAAGGTACTATTACTTATAATAAAAAAATGGCATATTGATACAGTTTGATAAATGATTTTTTCTTTTCTCACAAGCGAGCTTAATTTGAGTTTCTTTCGTTTTATAAAAGTAGAGGTGTGAGAACAATTTCACTTTGTAAGTTTTCTTGTATTTATCAACTCATGAAAAATAAAAAGAAGTGTTAGCTTCCCTTTAAAATTTATAATTAGTACTACGGTTTAGTTGTATTTTTCTTCACTGGTAAGTAAGAGGTCTTAGGTTCGATTCTCGCCAAAGATAAATTTGGACCACATTATTGCTTATGAGGCTAAACCGACCCCCTCCCCCTTAGTTCAAAAAAAAAAAAAAAAAAAAAAACCTAAAATCATGATTCATATCAACAAGGAGTAGTTGATCAATTCTCTTTTCATACTTTCCATATTTTTAAGTTCTCCCATTCATTCGTTAGGTAAACTGACACACCCCGACCTAAATCAGGGCGTGCTGGCCGTCACGTAGAAGTGACGTAACCATATGCACAGTGCGGAAGTGATAAGAATATGAAAATACGAGTAATTTAAAACCAAACCAACTAGATAAGATAAGATGCAAGTGATGAGATAAGAGTGAGTTCACAATCAGAGCTTAAGTAGCCTAAGTGCAGTTCAACAGGACAAGTACTAATTATACAACACCCAAAGGTGACCCTACATTTGTGAAATCTGTTAGAACCTCCGGCAATCCTCGTAAGCCACCAACGATAACTCCTACTTAGAACCTGGAGAGGCGCAAAACAGAAAGTGTGAGTGGGCAAAAACTAAGCTTTTCAAAACCATTTCATTTATCAAGAGTTCTAACCCCTCGCCGTAAAACCTATATAATTTCCCAGAAAATAGAATATATATATACATATCTCAAACCATGCTCAGAATGGTAAATCCAAAAGTATTTCATGTCAAATATCTCAGCCATGAAAATATGTAAGTCAGGTGAAGTAATCCATAAGAATAATATGCTAGCCGGAGTCACCTAACGTGACATGTACGGCTGAGTCTATAGCTCATCCACCAACTTAAATCAAATCAAATCCTGCATATGAGTCGGAACCACCTAAAGTGGTGTGTACGACAGGCTGGGTGTAAATAAATATGTACGCTCAAGTGCTACGATCACGTGAAGGCTGTGCGAAGTATCGCAAGTCACCTACAAGTCACCTAATGTGGTCTGTATGACAGGCTGGCACCTGCCTTGGATCCAAGGTGAGCGTGTGGTGAGGGAGGTGAACGATCACGTGAAGGCTAGGCCCTAAACTCTGGTGGAGCACTAACACCGGGATGCAGGATAATGAGCTATAAATACACCTCACATAATCATACTCATTACCATCACTACCATCAACATATACTCACCTGCAACTTACCTAAGCGTCCGCAGCGTCAAACAACAATATATATAATCATACTAATGCATAATCAAACATAGAGATCATTTGACATGACAATTCAATTTATAAAACCATTTAAACACACTTTCTGGGAAAAATACCAAGCATATACGTATATACTGAAAACAAAAGCCCACTCACTAATATGTGGAAGGGTTGTAACCCCCGAGCCTCGATTGACTGGGCTCGTCCTCAGGATAGGTTTCACCTATATACGAAACAACTATTTAAACATTATTTATAAGCACATAACCAAAACTAGGTAATAACTTCTCATATAGTGCTCAATTGGGGTATTTGAATATACCACTGTGACCTACTCAACCTCAGGAACATCCCCATATTTTTAGAAAAAATTTCCGATGGCTCATGCACCACCACGCGCTGGCAGTGGCACGGCCCTACGCGCCCCCACTCACGGCCAACCCTAACAGAAACTTAACTGCCGTTAGGAATATTCCGTTAAAACCTTAACAAAAGTTAACGGTGTTACCTGAAGCCGTTAGAATATTCCGTTAACTTTGACGAAATATTCTCCTTTCTTCTCCGGCGAGCCTCGCCGGTCGCCGCCGTCCGCCACCGTCTGTGTCGCCGGAAATTGGAAAATTTTCAATTCCTTATATCTCAGTCAATTCTCAACCAAATTTCACGAATTTTATACCAAAATGAAGCCCACAACAAGTAGAATACATTCTTACCAATTTGGGGTCCTAAAATTCACAGAATCTCGTCGGAGAACCCTCGAACACTCCGGCAACCTCTGCAACTCGAAGAACTTGAGCTTCCTGACGTCCAAAACACTCCAAAGTTACTCCCCGAGCTTCATGAAGATGTTTTAAAGCTTCCTAGGACCTTAAAACTCACTGAAAAGTCCACGACCACGTTTGCATGAACAGTACACCAAAACTGGGGTTTCGGGTTCTTCGGAAAAACGGGGTCTTCACGTCCAAATAATGGTATGGATGAGTTCCTAAGCTCGCTAGGAACATGAATAAGGCCTCTAAAGGTTCGATTTGTGAATGGTTGATGGTGTTTGAGAGTTGTCCGTACAATTGTACGGACAATGGATGAAAAACCGAGAGAGAAGTAGATAGAGAGTCAACGGGAGAGTGAGGGTGTGTGTGTGGTCCAGCTTGGGCCACTAAGTAAAACAAATAACACTAAAAATCTAATTGGGTCCAAAAATTTAGGAAAAACATGGATAGGTTCAAAACCTAAATACATGCCACACACAACACAACTCAATGTCCAAGGGTAAAATTGTCATTTCACACCAGCGATAAAAAATATTTCGGGACGGGCTGTCACAAAAACCGTCTAAAAACTCTATGGGCAAACTTCGAACAAAGACCAAGTTGAAGTACAACTTGTGTTGTCTTATGATCACAGAGTTCTAAAATTCAATTATGAATTGACTTTGTCAAATTTTCTTTAATAGTTTGGACTAATCAGTAATACAGAATATAAACAGTGGGGATTGAATTGAAAAAATAATATGTTTACTCGTCAATTTAATAGATATAAAGCTGAATTATCAAATAGTCTGGGCTATTGAAGACTTACCACCTATTTGTACTATCTCTCTAATAGATGTAGAGTTCGTCAACGCATTTGAGTCTCATTGTTATTATAGAAATAATATAAATAATTATACAAATAATAAAGATGATATAAATAATGATACGAAATAAGGTAGGGAGAAAATGAGACAAATAGCTTTGAGTGGCATTATTTAGACTGAAAAGTTTAGAAAGAAAGTGGGGAGAAAATGAGACAAATAGCTAGTAAATATGGTAAAATTTCAGGCTACGGCTGTTTCCTCTGAAAAAAGAGAGCAAGTTTTCATACAAGTCTTGTTTGATGTGAAAGTGATGTGCATGGCTTCCAAAACACAGAAAATACAGAGCTCTCATAATTAACATGACAACTAGCATAAATCCAAATAATATGTTCCATGGACAACCTCTAGTCAAGAAGGCTGTTGTCTACGGAATATTAATAAAAATTATTATGGTATTATTTGTCGGACTATTAATAACACTAGTTCAAAACATTTCTTTTGTTGTCATTTAGTACTACGGTTTAGTGATATTCATTTGTACTTGGAAGTGAGAGGTTTTAGGTTCGAATCTTGTGGATGACGAATTCGATACCAAATTAGGATGCCAATTGTGTGACTTAGCCGAACTCCTCATCCCCTTAGTGTAAAAATATCGATGTATTCAAAAAAAAAAAAAAAAAACCGCTTCTGTTGTGATAAACTACCTTAGTCATTTATAATAGTAGTACAAAACGCTTTTTACTGTTGCCATGAACTACCTTAGTCATTCTCCTAATTAGGGAGAAATTCTAACGTACGAGACTTGGACCAGCTCACTTAACCAGGCTATACAAAAAAATTTCCCTAGCCCACCTCCTTAACTTTTTTTCATGTTCACTAGACCCGGCCCATATGTAAAATATGTGAAGGTATATTTATCATTTGAAATTTCATTAAATGGTCATTGTTCATTATGTTTTGAAAAAAAAAACACACACACATTTTTTAGAAGCGTGGTAGATCCTGCTTATACTTTCCTATGCTTTGCTACTGTCATTGACAACAGTTTTTTTTTAAATTCATTTTTTTTGTTTTACTTCAACACATTTGTTATTTCAAATTTTTTAATAATTTTTTTTTTTTTGGAAGCGCCACAACACCAAACCAGCTTGTAATGCTCTAAGACGATTTAGTATTGCTAATGAAGGGCTAATATGTTTTCTAACAACTAAAAGTCAAAGTGATTTTGGGTCATAGAAACGCTCTGAAGCATATTTCTAGAAATCACTTGGAACATAAGCTCAAGCTTCTCCAAACTTGTATTTGCGGTTTTGAGTCGAGACTAGTTATGGCCTCTTTAACTTCCAAAAGCTTTGCCTCCAAGGCTTGGAGTCCAAGCTCCTCATCCTCTTGGCTCGCGAAGCAAGACTTACAAGCTGGTCTTGCCGGGCACATAGGAATCTGACATTCATGCTGTTGGAACCCTCATTTGTCCCACATCGGACAGAGGGAGAAGAGAAGAGTACTTTAAATAGAATTACCCCACTCTAACTAACATCGATGCCTTTTGTGATAAAACCCCACACCTGAGGATTGGGCATGTGGTAAAGTGGGGACAATATCGATGTTGTTGGAGTGGGCCCTCGGCCCGTCGACCTAAAAAATTCAATATGGTATCAGAGCAGGGAAAATAACTTGCTTCTGATTTACTACTATTCGATCTTTTTCAACCTTCAAAATGGTTGAAGATAATCCTTTTGGGTCTGAAGTTGAAAGTTCACAGGTTCTTTCCTCCTTGAATATGTCTGAGGTGGATGTCAACCCAAATCAAAGATTAAGCTCAGTCTTGTTGAATGAGTTTAATTACTTGCCTTGGTCTAGAGCAATATCTCTTGCTCTAGGTGGAAGGTCCGAGTTAGGGTTCATAAATGGAAGCATCGAAGTTCCTGATGCTTCCTCACCAACTTATGAATCCTGGCTTAGCAAGGATTAGCTGGTTATGTCGTGGCTCCTAAATTCCATGGAACGTAAACTAGCTGAAATATTCAGTTACTCTGACTCACCACTCAAGCTATGGGAGACTGTCAAGGAAATCTATAGCAGTCAGAACAATGCTGCACATGTTTTTCAATTAAAGAAGGACATCTCCAACATGCAACAAGAAGGAAAGCACTTTGTACAACTTATAGGTAGCATGAAGAGCATGTGGAATGAGCTAGAAATATATCGCCATCATACAACTGATGCGTCTGTGCTATTGAAGAAGACTGAAGAAGACAAGATATTCCAACTCTTATCCAATCTCGACTCAGAATACGAAGACTTATGAAGCCATATACTCATGAACACTGAACTTCCTTCCTTCACCAGTGTATGTGCAACAATCCAACGTGAAGAAGTAAGGAGGAAGGTCATGAACATTGGTACAAAGGCCAATGTATTTGAAGCAATGGCCTATCTAACCAATGAGAGGAAGTACAAAGGGAAGCATCCAAACTTGAAGTGCCAACACTGCAACTATATTGGTCATGTTAAGGAGACATGCTGGATTTTGCATCCAGAATTAAAGCCTGATTTCATGAAGGACAACAAGGGCTCACAGAGGTTGAACCGTGCTGCACACAGAGCCAACCATGCATCTATCTCCACCTTCAATGGGTCTGATACATTCAAGAACTTCACAACAAATCCAGCTGCACTCATATATGAGTTTGCATTGTATCTTCAAAGCAAGGAATGAGGGGCTGGAAGTGACCAAATAATCAGTATTGAAGATGGAAACTCGATAGCTTTGCTAGGCAAGTTTGCTGGTTTTCTGGCAAACACTGAACACATACCCCACCAAGACATGGAAGGTACCATGAATGCTTTCAAAGCTGCTCTTAATGTACATATGTTGCATGATTTTTGGGTTGTAGATTCGGGTGCCACAAATCATATGACCAACCATGTTCCTATGTTTCATAAGTTTGAAAAATTATCAAAACCTTCTCAAGTTTCAATTGCAAATGGTGAGAGTGCCAAGGTTTTAGGAAGGGGAAAAATCAGCTTAATGTCAGATAAAACTGAGTCAGTGGCCTTATATGTTCATTCCTTTCCATTCCAACTCCTATCTGTGGGAAAAAATCATCAATACCTTGAATTGTTTAGCCATCTTATCTCCTCACAATGTCATTTTTCAGGATTGTGTCACCAAGAAGACGATTGGTGAAGGGTTTTATCTAGATGGCCTGTATTACATATCAAAGAGCAGTCTCAAAGGGTTTCAAGCCAAGTCCAACTCAATCCAAGATAACCAATTGTGGCATCAACGTTTAGCTCATCCTTCTCAACCTATTTTGTCAACTTTGTTCCCAAACTTAGGGAAGGATTTAATTCCATGTGAGACCTGCCACTTGTCTAAGGCCATTAGGTTACCTTTTAACTCGTCTTTATCTAGGGCTAGTAAGATTTTTGAACTTGTTCATTCGGATGTATGGGGACCAACTGGCAAATCTTTTGATGGTTATAAGTATTTTGTAATCTTTGTTGTTGATTTCTCTAGAGCCACATGGTTGTATCTTTTAAAGTCTAAGAATGAAGTTATGGAAGTGTTTAATGATTTTCATAATCTTGTTAAAAACCATTTCTCTTCTCAAATTCAAACCTTAAGGTCTGACAATGGCACCGAATACATGTTCCATATCATGACACAATATTTGAGCAATCATGGCATCATGCATCAAACAAGTTGTGGTAGCACACCTCAACAAAATGGTATAGCCGAAAGGAAAAATCGTGACCTACTTAAAAAAACTAGAGCATTAATGCTACAAATGAATGCACCAAAGAGATTTTGGTCTCAATGAGTCATGGCAGCTGCCTACATCATCAATAGACTACCCAGCCGAGTCTTGGATTTTAAATCTCCCATAGAGGTCATGAAAGGAAGTGTGAGATCCCACATCGGCGGGGTGAGGATTGGTACCTGGCCTTATATGTACATGTTCACCTTCTATTGCAAGACGCGTTTTGGGAACTCACTGGCTCCGGATCCCATAAGAACTCCGAAGTTAAGTGAGTTTGGGCGAGAACAGTCCTAGGATGGGTAACCCCCTAGGAAGTTCTCGTGCCGAAACCCAAGAACAAATTTGTGAGGGCGTGGCCCAAAGCGAACAATATCTTGCTATGCGGATTGGGATATAACAATTTGGTATCAGAGCTAGACTCACCGTTTGTTCGAGTGTGCCGACGAGGACGTCGGGCTCCCAAGGGGGGTGGATTGTGAGATCCCACATCGGCAATGTGAGGGTTAGTACTTGGCCTTATATGTACATGCTCACATTCCATTGCAAGACGCGTTTTGGGAACTCACTGGATCTGGATCCCATAAGAACTCCGAAGTTAAGTGAGTTTGGGCGAGAGCAGTTCTAGGATGGGTGACCCCCCTGGGAAGTTCTCGTGCCGAAACCCAAGAACAAATCCGTGAGGTCGTGGCCCAAATCGAACAATATCTTGCTATGCTAACTAGGTTGTGACAGGAAGAAAAATTGACCTTTCACACCTTAGAGTCTTTGGTTGTATTTGTTTTGTTCATGTACAACCTCATCACCGAGATAAATTGGACCCTAGAGCTGTTAAATGCATTTTTCTTGGTTATTCATCAACACAAAAGGGATATAAGTGTTATAATCCCCAACTGAGAAAAATGATTATGTCTAAAGATGTTCGATTCCATGAAACTAATCCCTTTTACAGCAAGTCACTTGAAACCACAAGTCAAGAGGAGTGTATCTTGGATTTATTTCCTTTACCAAGAATCGAGCTCAATACTCCTTATGCTTCAACAAATAGAGGTCCCAGCCATGTCAACAATGATGCACCACTCACTGAAAGTAACAATGAAGGCACTCATCCTGATGGTACAATGCATGATGATGGTGATAACCAAGATAATCTTCAAAGTGTGGCTCAAGACTTGAATGAGTGTGAGACAACTCTCGCAGCCCCACGACGCAATCCTATGCGTGATAGACAACCTCCCACAAAGTTTCAAGATTTTGTCACCTACAAACCCAAGCATCCAATCTCCAATTGTGTGTCGTACCAAAAGGTGACTCTCTCTCATGCTGCATTCTTAAGCACCATTTCAAGTTACAGTGAGCCTTAAAATTTTCATGAGGCTAACAACAAAGATGTGTGGAAAGAAGCAATGCGAGAAGAAGTTAAAGCTCTAGACCAACACAAAACCTGGAGCATCACCAAACTTCCAAAAGGAAAAAGGGCAGTGTGTTGTAAATGGATCTATAAGATCAAATTTATTTCAGATGGTTCAATTGAGAGGCATAAAGCAAGGCTGGTGGCTCCGGGATTCACTCAAACATTTGAGGTGGATTACAAAGAAACCTTTGCACCTGTTGCAAAAATGAACTCAATTAGGGTTCTATTGTCTGTTGCTGTCAATAAAGGATGGTCTATGTACCAAATGGACGTGAAGAATGCTTTTTTGCATGGTGATCTTGAAGAGAAGGTCTATATGAAATTGCCACCAGGGCATCCTCAAAGCAATGAGCCTGATTTAGTGTGCAAATTGCACAAATCAATTTATGGACTGGAACAATCTCCTTAAGCTTGGTATGCCAAGCTAAGTTCAGTTCTTAATAATGTTGGTTTCAAAAGAAGCAATGCCGATTCATCATTGTTTGTTTGCACTAGAGCTGTGGGCAAATTGGTTGTGTTGATCTATGTCAATGACTTAATAATTACAGGTGATAATGCTGAAGAGATCTCCAAACTCAAACAGTCACTCCAACAAAGATTTACAATTAAAGACTTTGGGGTATTGAAGTATTTTCTTGGAATAGAGACGGCAACTTCTCACAAGGGACTATTTCTTAATCAACGAAAGTATGTCCTGGACCTGCTCAAGGAAGCTAACATGAGTGATGCTAAACCTTAAATTACTCATCTTGATAGTAAGCTCAAACTTAGCTTAGAGGACACACCACTTACGAATATAAGCTATTACCAGAGACTTGTTGGTAAGTTGATCTATCTAACAATTACCAGGCCTGACATCACATATTCAGTGAGTATCGCAAGCCAATTCATTTGAACCTTGCTAAAAGGATCTTACGCTACTTAAAAGGGTCTGTGGGTCGTGGCATCATCATGAAGAAGAATGAGAACACCCAAATCATGGGGTATTGCCATGCTGATTGGGCAGGAAACGCAATCGATTGCAAGTCCACAACTGGTTATTGTACCTTTGTTGGTGGAAACTTGGTCACATGGAAGAGTAAAAAGCAAACTGTCATCACAAGATCAAGTGCTGAAGCTGAGTATCGTGCAATGGCCTCAACCGCGTGTGAGCTGATATGGCTCAAGGGTCTTCTGTGTGACTTAGGTGTGTTTACAACTCAACCTATGTCCTTATTTTGTGACAACCAGGCAGCAATGCACATAGCATTAAACCCAGTGTTTCACGAGAGGATGAAACACATTGAAGTTGACTGTCATTACGTTCGTGAACAAGTACAGTCACAAGTGATTCAGACCCATTATACAAGAAGCTTCGATCAGTTGGCCAGCATATTCACCAAACCTTTGGTTTCCCATCAGTTTCAAAGGCTTCTGTCCAAGCTTGGATCCATAAACCTTTTGGATCCAGCTTGAGGGGGAGTATTGGAAGTCCAGTGGTTTATTAGAGTCCCCTGAATATTAAGGTTTCACTGTAAAACTAGGCAATGAGGGTTTGGTCAGCTACTCAAGTATGTTTCTTCTCGGTATTGTTGTTCCCTAAGTGGTTAATAGCCGGCAACACTTTTCTTGTGATTAGTAATACTTTGTATAGGAGTCTCATCTTGGTTGTCAACTCCTTAATTCAAGGAGTTGTTGTTTTATCTTCCATAAGCCGTCTGTTGTGGCATAAATCAAGGAGGGTTAGTCTCCTTATATATTTATGTACGTCTGTTGGGGACAGTATCAGTGTTGTTGGAGTGGGCCCTCGGCCCGTCGACTTGAAAAATTTCACATGGTATCAGAGCCAGGGGACATGCTCGTACTGCCACGTGATTGGGTGGGTTCTCGTTTGGCCCCGCGTGATGGGTGAGCCCCTACTGGCTCCTCGTGGTTGCCGATATGGATTTCCACGTGTAACCCATAAAATGGGGTCTCACGTGCGGGGGAGTGTTGGAACCCTCATTTGTCCCACATCGAATAGAGGGAGAAGATAATAGTACTTTAAATAGAATTACCTCACTCTAACTAACACCGAGCTCTTTTGTGATAAAACCCCATACCTGAGGATTAGGCAGATGGTAGAGTGGGGACAATATCGGTGTTGTTGGAGTGGCATATCGGCCTGTCAACCTGAAAAATTCCACACATGCCTAAACCTCAAAGGCTTTCAAAGTCTTATACTAATGGCATCTGCGATGTTGAACATCTCAGAAATGACCCCATCAATCAGTTTGCTCTTCAGACCCTGGAGAACATGTTCATTAAGGAACGAGTTCTTGACTGCGGCAAAGCTTATAGTACCTGGCAATACTGTTTTGAAAGCTCAGAAATTATGATTGAACCATTGACGATTACAGTGAACTTCATCTAGGTCTATCTGAAAATTCAAACCAAGATGTTCACTATCATGTTCATACTGAATATCTGATATCCGACCAGGTTTTGTATTTATTGCCGCCGATTGTGCTGTCCTTTGGAATAGATTCCAAGCTCTCACTTTCTAATGGAATCATGTTTGCTACATGATTTAAATTTTTCAAAACGATAATTAGGGGGATCAGAGAAAGCAAGAGTTGCGACGTGATCTTGGTGTATTTGGAAGCAACTTACCAGTATCAATCTGTTTAGTGCAAGCATCCGATTTCATAAGGCCAAGAGTGTAATCCATTTGATCTAACCATATACATCTAAACATATTGGCATCAACGAATTGAGTGGTCCACCACTCAGTCCCACTTTCTCCCTCCACAAGGTAACTCGTTTGGAATTCATCCCTCTTCTTCCAAAACAATCATCTTATCTTGTTCTAGCAATTCTCACAGCCGAGTTTCTTAGGAAGACCCTGCCAAACCAAATTTAAGTGCACATAAATATACCAATGTCTAGCACCCAGCGCTAACCAATAACTTAATACGGCGCTAAATACTCGATTGGGCCACCCCACAATATAAAACATAAACAGTTCGGATCATGAGATTACTTTGAGACATCATGAGATTACAACTGCCACCGAGTCACTGACCATCTTGTATTCTTACAAGATTTTTCAGTTAATTCAATTAACAGAGAATAGGAAATAGGAAAAAATATTTACAAACAATTAGAGAAAATAAACTGCTCACCAAAATTGGACCCTGAGTGGGTTTGAAACCAAAATTATGAGGTAATTTCTCTACAGTTTTTCAAGAGATAAGAGTGAGAAGTTTTGCTGATGAAGAAAACAGAGAACTCAGGTCGCTTTTTATGCAAATTTCTTTTTCTTTTGTTGACTTTTGGAGTTAAAAGAGTTTGAACTTGAGACATAGTAACAAACCAAACCGAATCAATTTGATTATTTGGGTATTGACGATGCAACGTATCATGTAAAGTGATATTATTATGGTTAAAATTAATATTTACCTAAGGCACACATTTCTTATATTATCATTTAGCAACCAATTTGACAAATTAACGACGGTCTAACATTAAAACTAAAACGTAACATTGTGCCTTATATTGCTATGTTTTAGAAATGAGGTATCGAGATGACGCTGCGTCTAAACTTGAAGGGCCTTTCCCAAAAAGCAAACGCTTTGAAGGAGAGAATTGAACTATTGTATCCAAAACATGAGAGAATGATGTAAAGCTCCCCATTTTAAACGTGCATTGCAAGTAAAAGTGATGTGACAGAAACTAACACACAAATTAAAACCCTATCGATGTAGTATGTGAAAATAGGGATCGTTCTAGCCAGGGATTAGAAGAGATGCTAATCTACTCAAAACTGACTTAAAAACACTAAACAAGACTCAAGAACACAAAACTAAACTCTAATAATTCAAAACAAACTAAAATGACTCAAAATAGCTCAAAACAATCAAATTGACTCAAACTAGACACTAGGGACTGATTTGGACGAAAATAAGCTCAAAGGACTAACTAGACACAAAACTAAACAGATTCTAACTAAACTTACACAACTTAAAGATGGGGGGTTCGGTTTCTACGAAAATTAAATCTAAAACTAAGTAACTTGCAGATTCTAAACAAAGACATAAAACTAAGGTGATTCAATGGGTGATAGGCTAGCTAGAAGGTTTTTCTCCACACATGATACACTTGCATAAAAATCAATTTTCAGTTGTTCTTTCAATAAACCATGAACCTCAACACCCCAGGTTAACCGTGAAAGCGCACGCATTAACCCTCAGATTTTCCTTATATCATTGTATTGGACGGAAATAACGCATCGCAATCAAATTATTCTTCAAAAGTTCCCTACATGAAAGCGCATAATAGAGATACAATCAAAGATCATTAAGCTATATGAAAATCATAAGCATTGACAAGGCATTCGTAACTATGAAAGTGCATGATACTCCTGCCAGGAATTTACTTAACGCGATCGTGACTAGCAACCTCCACTACTTGTGAATATAAGTTCATAACTATTAGGTGAAACTCCCTTATATTCTAGCATCAAATTCATGCATGCAAACTAAGTATGCATCCTTAATCAACATACAAGAATAAGTTCTAAATCAAACAGTTAAGCAAATTGCATTCACAATTTATGAAATCACAACTGAAGGTAATCAATTCATATTGCAAATATATTCATGGCTTTGAAATTCCCCCTAGCCAAAAGGAATTTAGCTCCTCATGTTTGCAAAACAAAGATAATAAAACTTATACATTGAAAACAAAAGAAAGAAAACACCTAGAATGCTCCAGCAATCCAAACGTGAATGGCAAGCACATCCAAGGCCTTCCTCCTTCTTCTTTGCTGCGGCACAAGGGTTAGGGTTAAGATTGGGTGGTTATTTGTATGGAAGAATGGGTGAGAGAGTGTATGGTAGTGGTTAAGATAGAGATATGGTGCGAAAAGGGGTTTAGAGAGGGTTAGGGATGTGTGTAAGGGTGGTAGAGGATGGATAGGTAGATATGTGAATGGAAGGGATGCAGAGAATCTATCCAGAAAGTGTGTATGGTGTGGCATTACATATATATAAGGAAGAAAGGCACAGCTAGGATTAGGGAAGGTCCAAAACTTAGCTATTTTGTCCTACAAGGAGTAAAAGTCAGAAATTAAAGAGAAAAGGAAAGGATAGGTGCGGCATGAATGTAGGAAGAAAAGGAAGTGTGTTTTGAGGCACAAAATAGGTAAGGGAATGGTCTCTTGTGCGGCAAGGACTTAGAAGAAAAGGGGAATGTGATTTTGGTGCAGCAAATAGGAAAGAAAGGGATCCCCTTGCACGGCAAGGAAGGGGAAAGGTGTAAGGTGGTGCGGCAAGGAGTTTAAGGAAAAGGAAAGGTGTTTTAAGTGTCCTATGCTGAAAGTAAGGTAAGTTTGAATTAATGTTTCCTTCTTCTTGACTGATTCCTTTCTTCAAAATCTTTGATTTAATTCTTCTGGCACATTCCAAAACCTTCTTGAACCTCAATTTCGTCCATCCACTTAGCTCCAAGCATATGCTATCCATCCAATGCCCAAAACTGCTCCAAAATGCACTTCCTTGCCACTTTAGCCCTTTGGACGTACAAACACACGAAAATAGCTTAAAATACATAAATAACTAGGAACTAACAACCTAAATGCAAGGAAACAAGTTAATCAAGTCGCATAAATATGCTCCTATCAAAAAGAACAAATATAATTACACTCCAAACAGTACTTAAGAAGAAAAAAATGAGCAAAGGATTTGATTAGATAATGCTATATGCATATTGGATTACAACCAACTGAAGTATGTGAAATCCCTAGATCTACTTGTTGAAGAAAAACAAAATTATCTGAGCCATTGAGTTCTTCTAAAACCCTAAAAGGGCTTGTGTGTATTTTCTTTCACTTCTAAACACCACGGAGCTTCAAAATCTTCATGGATGAGACGTTCGCGCTTCCTCGAAATTCTTTTTAAAGCCTTTATCTTAGCATCAAAACTTACCATCGTCTCTTTCAACTCCAAAAGCTTTGAATCAAGATCTCTAATCTTCTCCCTCGTACCAACTTGCTCAAATTAGCTTCATAATACCTCTTTGATTTCATAGCCACTTCATATTTGAGGGGCATGCTCAGGCGCCCCTTCAGTCTCGCGCGTAGAAATCCAACATCCATATCCAACAGCTCAGAGGCATGTAAAGTCTTCTCCCACATTACACAATCAGCATGAGAGGGGGGCAGCTTGCAAGCTCTAATGGCATTAGCGATGTTGGTAGTTTCGGATATTATTTCAGCAGCCAACTTACTGTCAATACTTTTGAGGAGATTTTCATGCAGACATGAGCCTTCTGAGCAGCATAGGTCATAATAGATAGTCCTAACCTGTACAGCGAGTTGAGAATATTTCGTCACACAATTCACAAGAATGGCGAAATTATCAATCATTCTAACATCTCCAAAATCAGCTGCTGGTCCTCGAAATGTAATTTCCTCTAAGGTGGAGCCGAAGTCCTCATTGTCACCCTCAGATTCGTTGTCAACAAGCTCGGGATTTGTACTTTTGAATGTTGCCTTGGAAAACGTCTCTTGGAGGAGTCATTAGATGGTTTTTCTCTGCATAATCTTTGGCCAAGTTAACATTTCTGAAGCACATGCAATGATCTCATAATTTCTAAGAGAGGGAGAGAGAGTATACCAAACACTTCTTTTTTGGCGCAGGATTTCATTTTCAAGAGGCTAAAAGCTGCATCCACATCTGGTAGACTATGTCTTCCCATTATGTAAACCTGCAACATTGTGTATGAGAGAACAGTAAACTAATCCGCACGGTAGATATCAAGAAATTAGACCGATAAACCACATGCAATGGTAGATACGCTTCATCCTAGCACTAGCAAGAACTGCAAACTAAGTGGACAAGAGGGTATTAAGAACCAAGCTGTTTCTTGTAAAATTTACGAGAAAGAGAACCATGTACCCGGAAACAACAGTGACTACCTTGAACTTCAAAGGCCTGACCAAATGGAAAACTTAACGGTCGCCAACAAGTAACTTGTTTGCAGTAGAAAACTTTTGCCATCCAGCACTGACTATCCTCCTTTCCCCAAGAAACGTCACTCTATTTTTCCCGACCTTCAACTTCGAGGGGGTAATGTTGCATCATGCAATGGCAAATACAAATGGCAGTGTCCGTCAACAGAAAAATTAAGAACATAATTAGTTACACATTTGCGTAGAACTCCAAGTCCTGTCCTTGTAAACTTGGCGCAACAGTTAAGAGTTACGGCTCACCAAACAAAAGCAAGAGGACACGTTTGAACGTATCATAGACTTGACAAAGACGGACGGGGTCAGCTCCAAAATAATTGAAGACAAATATCATCCAAATTATTGGTTTTTGAGTCATGACATGCAGCAGAATACAAAGTAAAACCGCTGAAAATATAAGGACCCTGTCGAAAATCACAAAAACAAGCTACATTGTACTGATACATATGGGAAACGGTCAAGCTGTCTTCTTCTTCATGGTCGTGTTCTTCTTTTTCTTCTGGGAAATACTCAGATTCAGAGACTTCTTCTTGCTTGACGTTCATGGCCAGCATGAAGTTTTGGGTGTGTCTCCACTCCGGCGTCACCATCACCGTCACCACCATCGCCATCGGTGTGTTGATAAACTCTCAGCCTGAGAGCTCTACCACCTCTCTAGTCACTAGTCACTGTGTTTTGCTTTTTGTCAAACACATCTTTATTTTCTAGCCATTATGTTAAATAAATCGAAATTGAATTTTGGATTAAACTACAAGAAGAGTAGAAAGTAAAAGTAGTTCAGAAATAAGATGTTGCCACATCCTCAGTTATTTGTTACCGACAAACATGTCAAAGCAATATATATCTATAATTACGTAATTGGAGTATCGATAATATCAACAACATAAACACCATATTCATTCATAACAAATAAACGTATCAATAATGAATAGTCAGCTATTCGGGTATGCACACAATTCACCGCCACTAGTGTTATCTTGACGAAGAAGGAACCTACTTATGGGTTGAGATTCATAATTTCGTTATAACTAGCCGAGCAACAAGGAAGAAGGGTCGAGGATTGTTGTGAGCTGGTGTTGCGGGTATAAACATATAGAAAGCTCCACTGTCTCATAATAAACACAAATCGAATATGATCACCATGTCACATTAATTACCTAAAATTCAAAAGGTTATATACATTAGTATGTAGAACAAATTAGTTACATTTCATTAAACTAAAAAATTTACAGAATATGAGAAATAAATAATTTGTATTGTTTATATGAAAATAGAATAACAAAGAACATCATTGACTACCATTTTATTCTGTAGTTTCCGCCAACTGCAATTGTTGAGATCGTAGGAAATCTTCGAATAAAGCCTTCAATTCAACCATCCGTACTCAAACATAATAGACAATGTTTTTTAGCGAATTATGGACAAAGCTTAATATTCAAATGCAATGAAGTGGAAAACAAAATCCAATTCTAGGACGAATGGGTGAGCATGACTCTCAAAGCTGGTTTATGTTTAAATTAGTGAATCACCATAAACTTCGCTGGTTGATTTTCACTCATGGCCTACTTTTTATTCAAGTTCCTGTAAACAAAATTGGTCTTTTAACATGCTCTTTTCTAAATTTAAAAAGGATCGTTATTTGTAAATAAATTCAAATCCCAAATTGAAATTGCAGTGTAACCAAGCCACAATTTATCAGATGGTTTTTTATCCTAGCCATAATTAGACTAATTTGATTTATACCTAGAGACTAATGTGCTTTTTCACATGCTTTTTTCTCTCAAAATTTATAGAAATATGAAAATGATCATCACAAATTTCAAAACCTGCATTAACCAAAATTAATGCTGCTTCCATTTGTATTTGACTGAGAGAGATGAGGGTTTCTACTGAGAAACGTGTTTGAGATGAAGGAGACTGATCAGGTTTTTTTCATTTTTAACATCACTAATTACTGTGTGAAGCTTAATTACCTAACTACTCCTTATATAAGTCCATATATATCATAATGATGTTTTCAGATAACCTACCAGGCATGATACAGACCTAGAGGTTATGGATGCACTGTTCAGTTTAGAGATTCGAACAAAACACATCTTCAACATAAAGATACTTTATATAAGCCGATAAAATTAGTAGTCTTTAATTGAAATCAAGCAAGATGGTATCTTCTCCAATATTCAATCACATATTCAATCCAAACAACATGGCTAATATTCAAGAACATGTCCTATCTTTAAGCACATTTACAAAACTGATCTAGAACATTTTAAAATCATCTTAGCAGCAGAACATAAACATAAAAATCCAACAGAAAGACAAAGCATCATACCAATTCTCTATCTTGTATGTTGTTTTCATGTGGATCTTCCTAAATCATCCAAAAAAACCGTGCATATAGTTCACCTGCAAGCATCATCCCACAACCAATTAGACAGAACCAAGGAATACATAAGGAACCAAGAAATGGGGAAAAAAAATCAACCAACAAAGGAATGAGAAGCAAACACCAGAAAATTTTGAAGAAGCACATAAATGAGCATAGTGAAACCCAAAAATCAAATGATGGTTCTAACAAAGCAAAAGGAAAACAAAACAATAAACAATTATTTTGAAACAATGCATAACCTATTGAATCAGAGGGAAAAACCGAAAACCCATACCCTGCCATACACCGCTCTGTGACTCTCTCCTCACTGACCCTATGCACTAACCCATTAATTAATCCCAAAAAATGCACACAACCATGCTTTCTCCTCTCTCTGTCTATCTCTATCTCCCTATCCATCTCTCTCTATAAAATCACCAATCCCCCAAAACCGGACCTAACATACTAAACAATCAGAAAATCCAAGGCAACATTAAAGAATACAATTTTAAAAAGAAACTTATCTTTGGATTTGAGGCATGCAGCGCAAGATCCGGCACACCCCACTCTGAGTAGGGTTTGTTGATGACCCCTGCCCCTTCTCCCTGAAATCCCGACGACCCATATGGTCTTCTCTGACCATACCCACCCTCCCATCTGCATCAACAGTGCCAAGACCCCTACCCCTCCCCCTCGCTCTCCTTCCATCGCCATCTCTCTCTCTCTCTCTCTCTCTCTCTCTCTCTCTCTCTCTCTCTCTCTCTCTCTCTCTCTCTCTCGCAAACCCTCCCTAAACCCCTAATTGAACGGCAGCAAATGATAGCTGCCTGCTGACCCCCTATCTCGCCCAAAAAGGAGATGACAAAATTGCCCTTCATAATAAACCATCTCCACCATTGGATTGTAATCTTTGATGGCAAAAACGTAATTAAAAAATTTGGGCCTTACTGAGGGCCGGGCTTCCCAGCTAAAGCCAACACATCAGGCTACTGACCCAAAACCAACAAAAATATCAATGGCATGGTTGTAATTAATCTGAAATTCAGATCAAAACACTATTCATTTCTACAGTGCCAATTCCAAACCTTTCTTTAGACTAAAGTAATGGTTTGCCAATACGGCAAACACCATTTTGGAAATGGCAAGAGAAGGTTGAAATTACAAGTTTCTATGCCTTCAATGAGTCATACTTGTACGAAATGCTTTCAATCAGTACTAAATAATCAACCATGTCAATAAATGAGTTGAACATCGAAAGAAAATCAAGCACAAGTAAAATTTTCTCCACGTGTTTGTCCTTTAAGAAATTGAGTCAAACCAAAATTTTCTGATCTATATCTAGTTTTTATTAGCTTATTTAGGAAAAGTTACAATATCCATCTTCCTCCTATTTAGAGTGTACAAATCTTAGTCATGAATGATTCATCCAACATCTGCTGTCATAGTACTCCCTTCATGGTGGTTTCGGGCGGCGTCATGGCTGACCTCACTCCTGGTGATATGTATCATCATCAACCGTCGAGATCACCGGCATCTATGCATTTCGATGCTTCATCAGATAGACAAAATCTATAATAAACATATATACATTACGTTGTTATACACATGTGATTATCCTTCGTTCGATCTGTAGATTCTGTACACTTCATTCCAGAGGACCAGACCAACGAGTTGGAATAAGCATGGTTTACTCTGGACACCCCTGAAAATGCCTGAAAAGGCAGTCCTCACCTTGGTTGCAACCACTAATTCATTGTGCACCATCCTGTTGGAATAATACCTGTATCGAATCTCTCGGGATCTTCAGTACTCTATTCCAGCTAACCCATAAGAGAAGTCATAATCTTGAGCGACGAAAGCTTTTGAGACCACGAGGAGGTGAATTCCTACGAGCAGAGGCAAATGGCTGCCCATTCAAAGACCCGCAAAATTTAATATCCCAACCCTCAACGTTCTTAGGGACACAAACATCAAACAAGACTTGGCCGAGTACACTATGTGCACTAATGCTTGGGGGACTGGGCAGAGAGAGGGATCTTTCTTTTTGTTCATCTTGTGAAGACCCAGAGTCTGTACTATTTTGATTCTCAGCTGAACTTGGCAAGAAGAAGTGGTCGCTTGGCTCCACTGCAACTCTTCTAAGGCTCTGATTAGAGTTAACTGCTGCTTTCTGGAGATCACATATTAGTTCAGATATCTCATCTTGCATGCCTTCCATGCTAGTATTTTCACCTTCAAGATCTTTAATTCTTTGAGAAAATACCGAGGCAGCCTTTTCAAGAAAATGAGTAACGGAAGACCTATACTGTATTGGATAATGCTTATAATGACCTGAAACAAACATAAAATTATATTAGTTTAGTTCTTATGTGCCACAAGCATTGAAGTAAACCGAGAGTTAAAAATGTGAAAAATTCTATGTGCTACTTAAATATCCGAGCAGAACTATCTATATCTGCAATTCTGCAAGTTCATTTTACCAATGATCATGTTGGACTGAAGGTCAGCACCAGGTCTAGACTCCCCATTAGCAGAGATTGGCATGAAATATACCACATGTTTAATGGTACAAGACTGACTGACTGAATCACAGCCTCCAACTAAGAGAACGAAAATCCTCCGAACCTCCTAAAACCAAACAAAGCTTTAACCATATGATTTTAAAACTTTTGCATCTATTGCTTTTACTTTATGTTTGTCCAAAATACGATGGTGCCCACAAGGATTCAGACAATTTCAATAGGACATTTTATACTGTTCAAGAGAGTTGCCTGTTGAACGCACTTGACATGCCATAACATCACCCAAACAAAATGATATAATTTCTTACAGATATCCAATTACTATAAAGATAATGTTAGAGAGCAGTGCTAAGCTATGTCTACTGGTTTCCAGATACCTGTTGATGAGCGAAATAACTTTCGTAGGTAGTGCACTCCAAGGATATTAAAATTACAGAAAAGGACGGATAAAAAGGAAAATGTTTTGAGACAAACCTAGGTGAGGGGAGCCATTCAATTTCACAAGCTTGACATCTCCTCCAAGTTCTTGTAAACGTTGAGTGAAATTGCAGATAATATGATAGGGGGCCAGACCATCTTTATCAGAGCACAGAACGAGAAATGGAGCACCCAAATTCTACAGAAAAAAACTTAAATAAGTCCATTAACTAACAGAAACAAACAATAGACAGCTATAGATGAGTAAAGGCTGAATGACAACTTACAACAGACGAAAACAGAGCGTGCCAATACTCAGCGCACTGGGATTCAAATCTAGTAAGATACAACGCATCCAAACCGGAAGCGATGCCTTTAGCTACCCAAGAAACTAGTTTTGATGATCCAGGCATCTTTAGAATGGTTGGGTGTAGAGCATATTGAGTGCCCAGATCACTCGTAAAATCAACTGGACCAGAATCATAGATGTGTCCAGTAATGCACTTTCTGACCAATCGATATTCAGCCTTCACAAAGTTAAATAACTAATAAGAACAGAGTTTCAAAATGAACAAGTGGGATCAAATGGGCATTATGAACAAATTACTGCACAATTTTTAACTGAAACTACAAAGAAACACATACCGGATAAAGCTGACCTTCACAAATTCCGTCAATAACCTGCATTTACATCTTTCAAAGCTATTATATTACACAGTACAACCATTGTAATGAAATCAGAAAAGACTAGTTAAGACTTCTAACATTCCAGAAATCAACTTATCAGTACCAAATACAAAGTCGGGTATCCACTACTCACAGAACTTACCCGAAAAACCTTGTACATACAAGCTTTTGTACCAGCAGAAAGAGCCACAAAGACTACAGGAGATGGCTTAACCCTTAGCTCCTGCATACCCAAAATAAATAAATAACAGGACACTCCATAGATTAAACTTGAGCAAAATTAAAAGCTATGCATGCCAAATTCATCCGGCATTAAAAGCAATTCAAAGTTAGAATGGGATGGGGATAGGATTTTACGCCATATAAGAGTTGGGTTCTTTCTCGCCATTGGGCGAGTAATACACATACACACACAACTAACCATACAGTCATTATCCCCGGAATCAGATCATAGCTCCATATTTAACATATGGATCAAAATCTGAAGAAGCAATTAATAAGAAACTGGCAAACTGGGAAGGAAGCTGACCTCAGCAAGCTCGTTGAGAATAACAAAGGCGGACGACATGGCCTTTTCGGGATAGAATCTGCACATAATGTCTTCATCAGAGCAAAAAAATAAGCTCAAAATGCAGCAAAAAGTGAATAAAAATCCAATCTTTAAACCCATCCATGAATCATAAGCCAAATATCTACCAAATACAAAGCAAACCCACGAAAGATTCAGTACAAAAAAAATCCGAAAAAAAAAAACAGCTCACGTAAATGTTTGTTCTGTTTGGGTGGTGAGAAAATGCGAGAAAAGAAAATCCACTTACGCATGGAGAAAATGGGAATGGCAAACGAGGGAATTCCAACCGAGAGACGAGTACAAATCCACGTGATTCTGCAAGTGCCTCTCCTGAATCGAAACCCAAGCGAAGATAACAACGATTCCTTTGGAATCAGAGACCTCCTCCTTCCGTCCCCAGTAGATTCCACCGCCGACGCCAGCACCACCGCCACCGCCACCGCCACTACCACTAGCTTCGCCACCGCTCCACATAGCTGCTGAGCTTCTTTGGGAGAATTTTGGGATTGAATTTTAGGGTTTTTGGTGCGGGTGGAATTGTGAGGTAGATGGGGAAATGGTGGTTGGAGAGGTGTTGGATTGTTAGAGCCACTCGTGTTCGTGTGCGAAATCCGGAGAAGAAAACGATATAGGGGAGGGCCCGTGGTGGGGCTGCCGCTGGATCATGACTCCCTCCTATGCGGTCAACGTCATGGTGGGGTCTCCTCTCTGAGGTGGGGTCCACAGGACATGTCACACTGTAATGCACCACGCGCGTTTTAGGATAAGTTCGGCCACGTCGGACCCCTGCTTTCTTTACAACTTTATCCTTTTTTTTCCTTCCTTTGTACTCCTTTGACAAATATGGTAAAATTGCTTCAAGTTTTGGGGAGTCTTGTTTTCTTGATTATAGTGACCTAGGGCTGGAAATTTTTCCCGCAATTCTCAAACCAAACCAAATTTTTTTTAATCTCATACTGAAAAATTCTCAAACCGATAATACCAAATTTTTGGGAATTCATACCGAATCGATCTTGAACTTTTCGGTACGAGAATCGAGATTACATATTCAATGGTTTGGGAATTCCAAATCGAACCGAAAAAATATATATATTTATTTTGGTTGCATGTATGTTGAATGTTGAATTTAAGTAGTTTGATAGTAGACAATATTAGAAATAGAAGTATGAAATTAAGTAATTTGGAACTTGGAACATCAATTTGACTTGGTATGAATGAATTGGTATTTTATTTAGTACGAAATTTCAAATTAATATGAGGTAAAAACCCTAAATTTTAATTGATATGAAATTAGGGAACAAAATTTTAGGCCAAAAACCCAAATTTTAGCCCACATCAAAAAAATATCAAATTTCGACCAAAAAACCCAAAAACCCAAAATCCAATCACGATCCATCCCGAAATACCAAAACATATTTCGGGAATCCCGAAAATTGGGAATAACTAATTTTTGGTTTGGAATTGGACTTCAAATTCCCATCTCGAAAATTTTCGATTTGGATTCGGGATCCCATTTTCAGTTTGGGATTCCATAACGAACCACCCATATTATAGTTAATCAATCTTATATTTGATTCAAGGATTTAGATTATAATAATAAGGTAATTCTCACTTTACCATACATATCGTGGTTTTTAAACTTTTATACATCAAGTTTTTTTTCATCCCATTGTCAAAAAAAGAAAAGTGAGGATTGTGGGGACACTTTCATACTTTTGTTAGACTTTTTCAAAACCTATGTTAATGCGTGACGTGGCATCCACGTAGATAATGATTGGACGTCACGTGACAATTTGACCCCATGTGGACATTAAAAATTTTAAATTTTAAAAACTTGGTAAGACACCAAATTGGGGTTTGTTGGAAGTTTGGAACCTTGTATTTCAACGGGTAAACATAGAACCTCTTTTAGAATTAGGAAGAACAGAGTACTGGATCAAGAGTTTGTTGGCGACGCTTGTTAGAAATTTTCATTTTTCAAATGGGTATGGGGGTGGTGAATGAACACGAGGAATTGAAAAGAAAAAAACTGGATCAAGAGCTAGTTAGTGGGGCTTATTGGAATTCACTTTTCATTGGGTAAAGTCGAAATTAAAAATTTTAAATTTTAAAAACTTGGTAAGACACCAAATTGGGGTTTGTTGGAAGTTTGGAACCTTGTATTTCAACGGGTAAACATAGAACCTCTTTTAGAATTAGGAAGAACAGAGTACTGGATCAAGAGTTTGTTGGCGACGCTTGTTAGAAATTTTCATTTTTCAAATGGGTATGGGGGTGGTGAATGAACACGAGGAATTGAAAAGAAAAAAACTGGATCAAGAGCTAGTTAGTGGGGCTTATTGGAATTCACTTTTCATTGGGTAAAGTCGAAATTAAACTCGAAACCTCTTATGGAATACAAGTTACAACACTAGTACATCAAGAGCTAGTTGGTGGGGTTTTGTTTTCTTAAGCTTTGGATACCTTTTGGTAACGTTTAAGTTTAATTATCACTTTGTCTCTTAGTACTATGGTCTAGTGGTATTCCTCTTTACTTATAAGTAATAGGTCTTAGGTTCGATTCTCTCTAAACGCGAAGTTGAACCACATTATTATAGGCTTATAGCTGGTCCACTGTGAGGCTTAGCCCACTTCCCCACACCCCTTAGTGTAAATATTACGTTTATAAAAAATAAAAAAAAATAAAAAAAATTTACCACTTCCAATTTGGTGGCTTAGAAGGCAGTAGAATTTAAGACTTTCCGCAAAATTACAAGGATATGCAAACCTAACATGATACGTTTTTAATGAAATTCACGTACTCATCCAACTTTTCTTTTTAGATTTGTGAGTCTGAACTTGAGATAAAGTCGCAAATGATACTTTGGTTCATCATTGTCACTTTAAAATTATTGTAGTTTCAATTTTGTTGATTTTACCACTATGGTTTAGTTTTATTACCAATTTTATATTTAATTTTTGTCAATTTATTTTTTATGTGGATGTCACATATGTTAACACAGGATCCTTTTGGACCTCTAACATAGTACAAACTTGGGAGAAGTCCAGTTAAGGCTCGAAGGAAGAAAGGAAGACAAAAGTCCGAAGGAAGAATAAAAGCCCAAAGAAAGAATGGAAGATAGAGGCCCAAGGGGAGGAAGACCAAGGCCCAATAGAACTAAAAAGATGATCCCGACGCTATAGATGACCACCCAGTGGTTTGATTTGCCTACTAGCAATAAAGCCGAGCGCTTCCTCATATAGTACTTTCCGACGACTATGAGCAAGTTGGCATACTAACAACATTATGACACGAATTCCTAGGGGCAGGTCTACTCGGACACCAACCTCAGGCTACATGGTGGCCATTTGCAAGAACATAAGCCTATGAAGGAACGTAAGCCTATGAAGGGACATAAAGGCTGACAGATCAAGCGCTCGGGCGTGAGTTTCCACAACCCTAGGGCCGAACAAAGTGCTTGGTACACATTGGCCCAAGAAAACATGCAAGTGGATCTGAATGAGTGTCACTTCGTTGTCACATGTCGACTAAATAACAGAGGGACAACTAGCAGGTCACGTCAACGTACTTGGTCCATTAAATGTGAAGGTGGTGGAAAACTCAAGCCCAAAGTCTTAGGGCTCACTAAAGACCTGTATAAGGAGGATGAGTACGCCTTATAACGGTCAAACAAAAAGAGAGAAAAAGAGATTAGATTACTCTGAGCGCTTATTGTAACCCTTATTCAATATCCACCACAGTTGACGTAGCCCAGTTTTTAGGAGTGAACCGCTTAAATTTTGTTGTTCAGTTCTTATTGTTTCAACCTCGAGCCCATCAAGGGCCAACCACACTGATCTTTATTAACCTCCTAAATTTGAGCGTTAACAACCTGCAACGTATTATAGTTTTTTCATGTTTAATCTCACTTAATAAGTTAGGTTAGAATGCTAGCTGAAGTGTTAGAGCATAATTAAAAATTTGGAACTAAAAAGTTCTTAGGTTATTCTACTATATTTAACAGTTGATATAATAGTTTTATTTATTTATTATACTCTAGTATCTATATTTCAGAAAGCATAGTTAAACATTCATACCATCACTGAGCATCCATCATACATGACACACGCCGTAAACAACACCAATTTTTAAAAGTTAGAAATGTCAAAATTTGAAATCTGTTTAAATTTTTTTAGAGGAAATGTTAACGGTTTTATTATAATATTGAGAAATGATACGAATATAAAATAGTACATTAGAGATAACATAAAAAAAAGGTTTTCAATTTAAATAAACTTTAACATAACATAGAAGACCAGCTTGGCCAAATTAATTGTCATCGTACCCATAATCTGAGGGTGAAACATTAGCATGCCCAAGAATAAGCAAATGAATGCATTCAAATTTTTTAATAATGTTAAATTTGTTTAAATTTAATAATAGAGTAAATTGTAGCTATGGTCCCTTAACTTTAACTCAATTGGAGCAATGGTCCCTCAACTAAAAATCTATTACTATTGGTCCCTCAACTTATCAAAACGTGTAGCTATGGTCCCTCAACTAAAAATTAATTACCATTGGTCCCTCAACTTTAATTCAACTGGAGAAATGATCCCTTAACTTTAATCCAATTGTAGCAATGGTTCTTCCAATATAACTCGTTTTGACAAAAATTTTGACATAGTTGACGTAAAGAACCATAATTATACACTTTGATGAGTTGAGGGATCCTAATTGTATAAATGGTCATTCCAACATAGCTTATTTTGACAAAATTTTGACAAAATTGATGAGAAGGACTATAGCTACACATTTTGATAAGTTGAGGGACCAATGGTAATAGATTTTTAGTTGAGGGACCATTGCTCCAATTTAATTAAAATTGAGGGATCATTCGTACAATTTACTCTTAATAATATGAAGTATAGAAGTAGATTGTCATAGAGAAAAATAAACTTATTTCAAGAGAAAAAGAAACGAAAAATAATGCTAAACTAAAGTAAGTGGACCAAAAAGTGGTATGTGCTTGAATTTTAAGAAAAGTAAATAACACGAAAATCCTCTACATGCGGTTTTATTTATTACAGCGGTGGAAGTATTTTCGTACGAGTTCAATCCTAATTATTCGGTTTATTTCTTCTAACAATTTAACCTATTAACGATATTGTTTGTAAAAAAAAAAAATGTATAGTTTAACGTTAATTTTTGTGTAAAAATTATAAAACATTATGCCAAAATATAATGTATGAGAGTCCATAAAGAGTCTCATTATTGAAAAAGTCT
Organism: Heteromeles arbutifolia; assembly: GCA_024362995.1. Classification (NCBI taxonomy): domain Eukaryota; kingdom Viridiplantae; phylum Streptophyta; class Magnoliopsida; order Rosales; family Rosaceae; genus Heteromeles; species Heteromeles arbutifolia. The sequence goes on from JANCRC010000002.1 coordinate 26,545,573, forward strand.
CTGTAACATTTTCTCTAAAATATATATATATATATATATATATATATATATATATATATATATATATATATATATAAAACACGGAAATCCTCAAATGAAAAATCTCAAACATGCAAATACCTTATAAGAATAATTAATAAGTTTCCGTAACACCAGAATCGAAACCCCAACGTCCTTCATTAATAAGCAAGCAACATTCCTCCTTTTACAAATCCCCACCTCTCTCTCTCTCTTTCTCTCAAGACTGAGTTTGCATTGAAATTTAGGTGCATCAGATCCAAAGCAAGCAAAATGCATCGATCGCGCCACCCCCACCCCCAGCCCCCCACACCACTGCACGTGAAAGGCTCTCATTCTCTCACAAGATAACCCAACTGAAACACCCTCGTGTTACTAATTTTTTCAAATTATAACATGTATATTTACTTTTTAATAATATACTCTATCAATAAGATATATCAATCACATTACCTATTTTATATTGTAACATATAAGAAGATATTTTTACGTATTAAGTGTTATAGGTACACAAGAAAAATTCTCATGTCAAGAAATTGTACACAAGAAAAAAAATTATTTCTACTCTTTCTCTAGTGAAAATAGACAAGGAGAGTATTACAAGTCACCATTTTAAGTGCTAAATTCATTTTTAATTTCTATTTTTTATGTTTATAACAATGCTGTATTTTGAAAAAAAATGTGAGGATCAATCGTGTAACAGCCTGTTCTGGAGATTTCGTACGATGGATGTGAAATGACGAAAATGCCCCTAGGCATTAATTAAGGTATGTGTGTGTATCTAAGTTTGGGAGTTTTGGTTGGTGGTATTTGGACCCCACACACACACACACACACACACATTCACACTCTTTCTCTCTCTCACCCCCGCACTCTCTCTTTATCTCTCAGACCTTCTATCTCTCTCCCCCTCTCGGTTTCGTACAGACGGCACCCAAACCCATCTCAAACCTTGCAGATCGAGACTAAGGTAAGCAATTTCATGTTCCTTGTGATACTAGGAAGCCATTAGTGCAAGTTTTAGAACTGGAAACCTTCGATTCATCATGAAACCGTAACCTCCGATTTGTGCACTGTTCATGCACACGTAAAATGTTATTTTTCAGGGAATTCTAAGTTCATAGGAAGCTTAAGGAGGTCCTTACAAAGCTCGGAGTGCTTTGTTGGAAGAATTTGGACGTCGAAATCGCGAGATCGGAGAGTTTCTTTTTGGCCGGAATTATCGAGGTTTTTTCCGACGAATCCCCGACGAGTTGGGGGTCGAGTCAGGTATGGTTGTGTTCATCTTTGTGAGATCTTCATTTTGGTATAAAGTACGTAGAAAATGGTGCAAAAATGAAGAAGTTATGAAGATTTGGAAATTTGAAAATTTTCCAGAAACCGGCGAGAATCGGAGTTTGAGACAGCAGCGGACGGCGGTGATCAGCGAGGTTCGCCGAAGAAGAAGAGCGATATTCCGTCAAGTCTGACGGAATATTTTGATGCCGTTAGGTATTTTTAACGGTTTCTGTTACGTTTTAACGGAATATTCCTAATGGTGTTACTGTTCCGTTACACGTGCTAGGCACATGGCCGCGCGTGGCCGGCATGTGGTTGCGCGTGGGTGGTCGGAAAATTTTTCTAAAAATATGGGGATGTTTGTGAGGTTGTGTAGATCACGGTGGTATATTCATATACCCAATTTGAGCAATGTATGAAAAGTTATTTCTAAGGTTTCGATTATGTGCGTTAATTAACGTTATTACAGTTACTTCTCATATAGGCGAGACCTATCCGCAGGACGAGCCTAGCCAAGCTAGGCACGGGGGTTACGACCCGTCTACTTATCAGTGAGTGGGCTTTTGTTTTCCGTATATACCTATATAAATGAGATTTTTCCTAGAAAATCAGTTTAAGTGAAATGTGATATGAAATGCCATGCAAAGTATCTATTTATTTTATTATGCGTTATTGATTGCATATATTAATGTTGGTGCTGCGGACGCATAGGTAAGTGGCAGGTAAGTTTATATACTAGTTGTGATGTGATGTGATATGATTAGAGCTCATAAACCTGCACACTGATATTAGTGCTCCCGCCCATAGATAGAGGCTCAGTCTTTCACGTGATGTTCACCTCCCACACCGCATGCTCGCCTTGGATCCAAGTTAGGTGCTCAGTCCTGTCGAATAGACATCCTGTCGAATAGACCACGATAGGTGGGTTCGACTCGTAGGTGACCCGCGATTTATCGCTCAGTCTTCACTTGATTGTAGCACTAGAGCATATTAGTTTATATTCAGTGATATGGTGCAGACCACTAGAGGTGGTATTGATGTGTGTGCAGGGTATATATGATATGTTTGAGATGATTATGAGCTATATGATATGATGAGATTGTTATGAGCTATATACAGCCGAGGGCTGAGATGATATCTAGTATTCAATCACATTCACAGAGTTATGCTTTGGCATTCAGTTATGATACTTTGGCATGGCATACATACATTTATACATACATATTTTTCAGCAGGATTTTGAGAATTATATATATGAGTATATACTTTATTTCTGAGAAATTATACAGGTTTTACGGCGAGGGGTTATAACTTTTGAGAAAAGAAAGGTTTTGAAAAAATTTGTTTATGACCCACTCAACTTTGTTTTTTTCGCCTCTCCAGGTATTAGGTAGTGTTCGTTGGTGGTATACGAGGAGCTCATCGGACGTTCTGACAGAATTCATTTATGTAGGACCACTTTCGGGTGTTATTTCTATTTAGTACTTCTGCTTGACTGCACGTAGACTTTTATGCTCTGTATTAGTGGAATTCACACTTCTTTTACACTAGTATTGCTAGTGTTTCAGTTTTAATTGATTCGTAAATTCTAGTCTTTATTGCTTCCGCACTATGCACATGGTTACGTCACTCTCACGTGACGGCCAGCACGCCCCACTTTTGGGTCGGGGTGTGTCAAATCGTGCAACCGAGATATGATTATTTTTTAAGTTGATACGTGGGGGGTCACACTATGGCACTTACATGAATTTACAATAAAAAATTATTCACATGTAACAAAGATTCGGGCTTAAACCAAGTAACGAGCATCCATAATAATTAGATATTAAACTCATTAGTCAAGTGAGTCGAATTTGAGACTTTCATCATTTACAAATAAAAAGAAACACTACTAGATTGTAGTGTCAGTGATAATCCTCGTACTTTAAACACACATTTTTCTAATAAACGTGTGGAGCTATTTATATACAGTGATTATCGGAAATTACCATTTGCCCGATGAACCAACTTGCGTCGGGCGAAGTAACTTTAGTCGATGGAATAAAACAATTTGTCGAGTAAAAGTGGTCAACGTTTCAGTTTTTTCAAAGCCCTTTGATCGACAAATAATGTCTGACAGGCAAAGTGACCTTCATTGGGCAACGTTTTCACGTCAAGAGAAAAAATTGGCGCATTGTATGCCACCTTTTGCGTGACAAACCCTTCAAGTTTCGTTAGGCAAAGGTATATTTGATAATTTAAGGTTTAGGGTATGTAGTTCTCAGGCAAAATGAAATTTTTTGTCAGGAAAAAGTGAGGGACATTTTGGTATATACGTTATACTTAATGGAAGTATAGGCGTGTCCATAGCCGGTGACGGTACGAAGCTGAGCTAGCCCTAGCCCTCTGTGGACGCTGCAAAGGCCGATGTCGATTCGGCGGCCGTGCGCTTGGATGAAGACGGAGAACTCCTAGCCGGAAAAAGGTCAAAGTGTGGTGGATTTGTATAGACTTGTCCTCAAACGAAATCACCCATATATAATGCAAAACAAGATCGCCGTCAATAACCCACTCCATTGACGAGTGAGCCTGAAAGTCAACAGCCTATTAACTCATAAAATGAGAGCAATCATCCGCTCCAAGTGCCCCATGCTCGCCCCCTTCATGGAACCCCATCTCTTATCATTCCTTCTTGTCCCTCATTTGCTTCTCCTCACTGCCCTTTGTTCTGCTTCCTCTCTCTCCAACACTCTGTCTATATCAAACCATCAATTGTAATATCCAAAAAATTCTAACGTAAAGCATAATAGTGTTTTTTTTTTTTTTATTTGTTTTTTTTTTCCATTTGGATAGCTAGAGATTTCCTACAAATTTCCAAAAATGAAATGTTATCCAATCCACCCTTGGCCATCCAAATTCCCAAGGCCCAGAATCCAAATTCTGGTTTTTTCACGGTTAAGTGTAAATGGAGAAGTGCCACTTAGCACTACGGTCTATTGGTATTCCTCTTCACTTGTAAGTGAAAGGTCTTAGGTTTGATTCTCGCCAAAGGCGAATTTGAACCACATTATTGCTAGCCCATTGTGAGGCTAAGCCCACCCCTCCATTTTAATGTAAATAATATTGTTTGTTCAAAAAAAGAAAGAAAAAAAAAGAAGAAGAGTAAATGGAGAGGTTTTTGGTCATTAATAATATTTTAGTACTTTTATATGAATTTTTGGTTAAAATTATTATAAACTTAAAAGGATGACTATAATTCTATACAGGGTACAAATTTTAGTTATTTTTTTAAATTCCCCTAAAATAAGTCTTAAATGTTGGAAGTATGCCCACAAAGCCACTCATTTGATGTAATAGCTTTTGGAATACTTATTGTGTTAAACTATTATATGTTTAATGAAGGGCAAAGCTTACTGTGAATCACTATTTATTGTATTATGTGTTTAAGCAATAAGGGAATCCAAGGAATGTATTTAATCTAAGAGAGAAGTGATCTAAGTAAGTTAGATTAACGAGACCCTTCTCTTATGTGCATTCCTAAAACGTTCCTAGCCATAGGATTGCCAATTGGGCATTGACAATCAGTTAAGGTTAGTATGCGTTATGTTAACTCAAGCGTGAGTATGACTAGTCTCAAGTCATTTAGTGTTGGACACTGAGACAAACATATAGGTGCTCAAAATGGTAATCGAGTACACTGAACTACGATCAAAAGAGAGTTCGAACATACATGTCATGTAAGAACTCGTAAGTTGCAATATGCAAAGTAGTCATTTGACCTGAGGCATCATAGATGTCTAATGGTTAGGTCATTGATCTTTGATCATGTTAAAGGCATTCCATCGAGAGTGTCCATGACATTGTTGGGGTCAAGCTATATAGTCATGTAGGTATATGAATGCACAACAAATGATCTCTAACCTTCCATGGTGGAGGGAGAATACTCTGACATATGATTCGGGAGTCTTTGGCCAAAACATACGAATATGACTTAGGAAGTTTGTTCCAAATCATATTCAATTGAATCATATAGAGAAGTATCGCATTGGATAGTAGACATGAAACAAACTATCACTCAAACAATGTGATTAAGAGTATTGTATTAGAGAAGGATCGTATTGCATTGTAATTGTAACTGGATAGGTTCTCCAACCACTTCTACTTAGCTTGGGTAGCCATGACATACTGCTAGGTGTCACTCATGGTTTGTGGAAGCCCTGAAGATTAGCAAACACTAATCTTCATCAAAGGGAGAATTGAAATGTAGTTTCAATTCAGAATCGATCGTTAAGAGTAACAATCGTCCACTGCCTCGCTAATTGGAACCTAATGGATCGTACACCGAGTAAGGATGAAAGTGAAGAAATATAAATGAGATGGACAATCAATTAAATGGTTTAATTGAGAATGGTCAAGATTAATTAATTATACGAAAGGTTCGTATTGGGCTTTCAAGTTAGTTTCGGGTCTTAGGGCCCAAAAGGGTTTTGGTCCACAAGGCCCATTATGTTTAAGTTGTATGACAACTAAAACAAAATGGGCAAATAGCTCAATAACTAAAGGATGGCCAGCCATAGAGTGAGTGGTAGTGAACTTGGCATAATTGCAAGTTTGCCACTCAAATGTGAGGTGCTATAAAAAGAACTTTATAGCTTTACCACATCAAGGGTTTTTTTTAAGGCAAAAGAGCAAAAGTCTCTCTTTTTGTCTTCCAAAGAGGCCGGCCACACTTAGAGAAAAATAGCTAGCAATCTTCCTTCCTCTAAGTCATCCATTTCATCTTCACATCTCATCCTTGGTGTGGAGACTTAGATACTCCAAATTCTTGGTGTTCTTGGAGTTCATTTCCTCAAATCCTCAAGGAGCAAAGGAGAAGCAAAAAAGCAACCATCCAGGGAGTAAAGGAGGTGACTTGAAGGCCCTCCACTTGGGTGAATCCCTGTGTAAACAAGGATGAGCTTCAAAGGTAATGAAACTCAAACTCTCTCTTCTCTTTAATTTGTTAGAGTCTTTTGGTTCACTATTCACTAGGCTTTGAAAGTCATGGGTTTTAGAATTGTTTTTTAATGCATGTCTACTTTAAAGTGTTATTAGTTTACTTACGTGTTCAAATATTCTCACATGTTCTTAGATCGGACACATTTTTTCCTTCATTAAAAGTACATAAATAATATTCTTTGTACCCTCATTATACAAGTGAATATTACAAAAATGATCCATGTAGTAGTAGTAGTACTCATTAATCATGATTACCAGCTAGTGTAACAATTCAACTTTATTTGTCATAAACTCCAATTTACTAACTTTAATATGTCCATCCCTTTTTTTTTTTTTTTGGAAACTAATATGTCCATCTTTTTACTCTTGTTTGTTGATCTATTTGAGGAACTAAGATTCTCTCTCCTTCTTTTTCCATTTTTTTCCATTTTCTTCTCTCACATTCTCTGTTTTGTCTCTATTTTTATAAAAAAAATTAATATAAGATATACATGTGGCTTAACCAAGACCCTTCAAATAGGAAGGGAGGGAAATGAAGGGAAAAAAAGAGGGAAGAGAATCCTATTTCCTATTTGGGGGCGGAAGCAAGCAAACCCCTAACCCCACATGATTGATTGATTGGGTTTTGACACGTGTGTAATCATGTTCAAATGCATGTACCTGTTGGATTTGCTTTAATTCTGTGTCCGACAATGCCCTCTGCCACTCTTTCGGTATCTGCTCCTCCCTCTGCAGACTGCAGTATGTGAGTGCGCGAGCGAGTGATAGAGAGACTGATTCTACCCACATACGTAGCGAATATTTCCTATCCAGCTTTTCAAAAGCAGCCGGCCGTCCCTCTAGTTTCCCTCTAAAACCCTTTTAAAACATATCTCTTGTTCTTTTTTTTTCTTCATGGTTTTTCTATAAAAAGATACACATCTTAAAAAATCGTTTTTCAGTTACTTAGTATTTTTCTTCACTTGTAAATGAGATTTTAGGTTCGAATCTCGTCAAAAATGAATTTAAATTACATTATTGCTAGTCCTTTGTGAGACTTAACTCACCCCCATCCTTTTAATGTAGATATATAATATAATTTGTATGAAAAAACGTTTTTCAATAAACGATATTGCCCCCCCCCCCCATCAGAAAAGCATAACAAAATGTTTATTTAGAATTTAAATGTTTCGTCAAGTACATGACATATCATATCGTTATCTAAAAGTAGCAGCAAAAAAAATGTTTTTAGAATCAAAAGCGCTTTAATAGGTATTTATGCAATTAAGTTAAAATTTGGTACAGAAGAGTTGCTATACTGCAAGCAGCTCCAGTACTACTAGTTGAAGTAGCTCTTGTTTTATCTCTAGTAATCTAATACAGAAGCCAGAACCTAGAATGTAGATTCAATATAAAAAAACTAAACCTATAATGATATAAGACATTGAATTGAATTTCCCTCTTTTAAATTAGCCTAATTAGCATATCTTAAAAGATTCCAAATCTTAAACAATTCTAGGCTTATAAAATTGCAACCACAAATTTGTTAATCCACATTCACATAAGCCGGCAAGTGGAGCACTTAGATGTACCACTGTGACATCTTGGGTCAATAATACAATATTTTTACGCATAACAAATGCATTAAAAGGTCGATCCCAAGCCAACAAGATTCCCCGCTTTGCAAGGGTTGCGGGAGGAACGTCTATCGTAGGAAGCATTACCCTTGCTTTTCACGACTAGAACATGTGACTTTTTGGTCACAAAAGAGCAACATACCCGTGTCCTCGCATAACAAATGCATTATTGACACAAAATGTCACAATTGGGTCCGAAGGATCGGAGATGAGTCTTAATTGCTAGCAAGGGACTTCTAAAATGAGAAGCCAAATTCTTTTTAACAAACAAAATTTCCTAAGGGAGAGGGAGGTGGGTTAAGCCTCAAGTAATGATGTGATTCAAATTCGTTTTTAGCGAGAATGAAAAGATCTCTCATATACAAATAAAGACGAATACTACCTGACCATAATAATAAGTGGTATTAGAAGCTAAATTTGAAATCACAATAAAAAAAACCTACTTTCCTAGTGGCGCCTAGCTAGCCAAGCTATAGTTAGTTTGGTCCCCACTGTAAGCAACATAACGAATCATTGCCATTACATGAAAAGCATATTCGGAAAGCCAAAAACCCCCAAACGCAAAAAAAAAAAAAAGAAAAAAGAAAAAAAAATCAAAGGATAAGAAAGGCAGAGTAAACCTGTGATTATAAACCAAAAAGCTGATTAAAAAAAAAAGAGAGAGAAAAGATTGAGAGAGATTCACACACCCACAAACACCCAAAACAGACCCAAACAAAAATCCCTTTTCGTTCCCAAAAAACAAAAAACAAAATAATTAATTACTAAATAACTGTTATCTGGAAAATTGTTGCATAAATAAATATATATAATTTTAGAATTTAATTAATTAAAAAAAGTTGGGAGAAGTTGCAGAGAACTAGAAGCTTCCATTTGTTGTCACATAAAAAGAAAAGAGAAGCTTGTACAATCAAAAACCCAGATCAGCTCCCTCCACCTTCATCTCCATGGATAAAATTACAAGTTGCATGCTACTTTCTGTCCCACCGAGTGTCAGTTTATTGTAATTTACCCACCACCCGCTCTCTCTCTCTCTCTCTCTCTCTACCTCCTGCTTTCTCTCTCTAGAGCTAACTGAAATGCTTATGGCTTCAAACGAACCCACTGGTACCGACCATCCAGAGGCACGTCCTTGACGATATCATAGTTGTACCTGCACCCGATTCCGAACCCAATTCGAAACCGATAAAATCGGGTATGTTGTTAGTTAGTTAGGGTTTCCGATTTCCGTCTCCAGTTAAAATGCGCCGCCGGTGGCGTACACTACACGAAACGTGGCTTATCGTGCGCACTCCAGCAGAAAAATGGAAAATATAAAGAAAATGGAAAATGTGAAAAAAGTACTCACTTCTCTGTAAAGCGCTTATGCTCGTACTTCTCGGCCACAGCGAAGAACTCTTCGATCTCTTCAAACGGAGGGGATTTTCTCTCCGGGATTCTCCGTCGGTGAGACACCGGCGGCGCCGGCGATGACATTTCGTCCGAGTCCAGGCACAGCTCGCTCGACGGCGTCGTTTCCCTGCTGGTGCAGCGAAATTACAAAAAAAAAATTGCTGAGTTTTGAGGAACAAAAATCAACCTGAAAAAAAATAAGTTTCGGTTTGGAGAAATTGAAGAGGAAAATTATGAAGGAATGTGAAGTGAAACCTGAATTTATTGTTGACGAAGGAGGTCGAGTTGGAGAATGCCGTTTTGAAACTCTTGGCCTGCAAGCGGTGAAATGAATTTCGAAATTTAAATTTTTTTTAAATTGCAATAAAATTTGAGAAACGTAAAATTGAAGGAAAATGAAGAGAGAGAGTAAGCGTCTGTTTGTTTCCTGAGAAAATCCTAACGGAAAAGGGAAAAATCAAGTAGTACATTTTTCCGTCCGCTAGTTTCTCTCTCCTCTTTTGTCTCCTCGTTTTCGAACAGAAAGAAAGGGGGAAGAGAAATTGGAAGCTCGGACCGAGCTATGGGAAGCGAGATTGACCTCCAGATCTAGGAGCGGAGAGCTGCTGGCGGCGGCGGGGACATCGGTGAGCTCGTTGCTGGAGCAGCAAGAGGAAGGAGGCGGAGAGTGATCGGAGCAAAAGGTGGAGCAGGAGTCCGGGGAATTGAGGAGCTGAAGCATTGTTTGAGTTGGAGGCAATGGCGGCGTTGAAGCAGTAACTTTTCTCCTCTTGGATACGGCTGCGTTGGTGGAGTCGTCCATGGCCGCCATTCGCTTACAGTTGTAGTCCTCCATTTCTCTCTCTCTTGTTTCTCTCTCTACAGAGAAGGCTAAAGCAGTGCACGCACACGCACAGGGTGTGTGCTTTCTCTCTCCCTTTTGCTATTTTTGGATTTTGAAAGAGAGAGAAAAGTGGGAGATCCAAGAGGGATGTTGAGTAAGTGATCTGTTGGACGGCTCAGATTAAAAACAGAGAAAAATAAACAGAATTTAGAGGTGGGCCCGGCGGGTGGGGTTACCTTAGATTTACCGTTTTACTGTTCGACTGCGTTACTGCGAGTGTTGCGGGTGAAATTGAATGGGTAAAAGGTTGACAAAGGGAATGCCGACGGTGCCGTTACCAAGATCTGGATAATTTTCTGGGAGTGGGAGAGCTTAACACACAACTTGCGCTTCTTCCATGTGGGTGCCCACATCAAAACGCATAGTTTGTATGTCGTTTGCAAAATTCTATTTTACCCTTCTCCGATTGATTAATTATAGTATGCCTTTCTATCTTACTCCAGTTGAAAATGACTCTTAAATTATTTTTTGGCAAATTACATCCTGAACTATTTATACGACAGCAAAGTTGATGAAATTTTATAAAAGTTGACTGAAAATAGTTAATTGGTTAGTTTCAAATGGCTACAGGAATTATTTATCAAAAGTATGTGGCTAACTTCAAATAGTTTAGAAGGTTAAACGACAGCTTACTCTTCTAATTACTATCATCCTACCATTTTTATTTTCCAATAAGTACGACAGTAATTCATTTGAATTGTCCAGTTATGATCTGTTGTGCTTGTGTCTATTATTACCCAGAAGTGGAGGTTTTTGCGCATTTAAATTCACTACTTTCAAATAATTTAGGGGATTAATTACCAAAAAATAGTTCATGGAGTAATGTATGTGCTATTGCACTACGAATCTTATGTTACCACAATATTGCTCGCGATAAGAAAAAGTGAGGAAGAATAGTAGTACTTTTCATTTTTGTTTTCTTATCCACTGCCACTAAATCACCACCCCCAAGTCAAACTGGTACTTGTTGCCCCAGGGGCCATTTTGTTGGGTGCTATAGTATGGGTGTTTTGTATCTATTGAGTAAAAATGGGTTGTAATTGTATAGCGGTAAATTTTTTTTTCAACAATCCATATTTGTAGCAATGAAATACTAGTGTTCTTATTTGTCTATATAAATCCTGTTCATGGATTAACAAAAATGTGCAAAAAACTCTATTTGCCTATGCCATTCTATAAGTCTCTTCCTTTTTATGTATGGCAAAGAAGATTATGTAAACACTTATTCGAAATTCCGTTGTATTGCGCTCTTCAAGTGTGCTTGTTACTCCCCTCTTCCTTACCATGACAAGTCTTTGTGAAATAACTCCGAAGAGAAGAAAAAAAGAAGGTGCTAGAGACCCTCTCTCAAATGATATAGAGTACTAGTTTACGTACTTATGTAATCTCAACGTTGTTGATTATACTATAATTTGGTTTCATTTTAGCATTTCTTGTAATTTGTTTTGTTGTGTGTATTTTTCTTTTTGCTAGCAAGTGACAGTCTTTTGTGTTAGATTTGATTTCGTGAACAATGAGTACGGTATTAATTTATTCTCTACTCATTAGTGTAAATATATGGTTATATAAATGATTAATTCATTAAAAATAAAACTAATAAAGGTATTTTAATATACTTTTTTATTACATATTAACTTTTAAGGTAATTTAGCCAAAAATCATTAAAAACTTTACTATTTAATCATATATCAATAGCATATTTTTGTTTAGGACTTAATCAATAATATATTTTTATTAATTAGGAATAGGTAAATGATGAATGTCGCATGGGCTTTAAGTCATTATATATAGATGGAACTTGACGCTTTTATCATTTTTTCTCTCTCTCTATGTATGCCACGTGGGCTTTATGCCATTATAAATAGTTAGAATTTATTGTTCATGCTGGAAAACATCAACAAAAACAATAACAACATGACATTCTTATGAAGTTTCTAGTTTGCAATTTGACAAATTCAAATGCTAGTTTTAAAACCAAAAGATGTTGGAGAAAATTACTGTAAAATCTCTAGAAAGTTCAGACTGAAAATCATCAAAAGTATTGGTAAGTATATTTGATTTTCCTCCTTTGGCTTACATTCCTGTGTCCTAATATCCATATCACAGCGTCCTCGTCCGTTCCCAAGCTTATGTCCATTTACACAAAAACCTTTAGGGTAAAGTACAAAAAACTACCTCAACTATTGGTGTCACGACACTTTTATACCTCATTTTTTAAAATTGACAATGTCATATCTCATCTTTAGAATTTGGTCCAATGTTATACCTTCCGTTACTTGGCCGTTTAATTTTCAGTTAAATGCTGACGTGGCTTGATTCGGGACCCACTTTCTATTAAAAAATCATTAAAATATTATTAAAAACTAAAAAAATTATTTAATATTTTTTAAAATAATAAAGAAAAGTAATTAAAAAAAAGAAAGAAAGAAAACAACTCTCTGTCCGTCCCTCCCACTCCCCCTCCCCCCCTCCTCTCTCCTCCCCCCATCTTCATCTTTTTCCCCCACCTGCAACCCCCAAAAAAAATAAAAAATCCAATTTGTCTTCCCCCCCGCACCCATCCTCAATTTGTCTTCCCCCCTCCCCCCCACCCCCTCTTCTCCCTCCTGCAACCCAGAAAAAAAAAAGAAAAAAAAAAAAACAACCCAGATCCCGTCAGCGGGAAGATGGGTGCGCGGAGAAGGTGGAGGATGGGTGCGGAAGAGGATGTGGAGAATGGGTGAGAGTGGTCGATTTGGGGTTGGTAGGGGGTTGGGTTTTTGGGGGGGGGGGGGGACGAACTAGGTTCGCTTTGGATATATTTTTTCTTCTTCTTCTTCTTCTTTCTGGGTTGCAGGGGGTTGGGTTTGTGGGGGTGGGGACGAAACTGGGTTTGATTTGGGTTTTTTTTCTTTTTTTTTTTTTCTTCTTCTTCGCGCCTTGGGGGGGGGGGGGGGGGGGGGGCGGGATTGATGGGATTTTCAAATTTTTTTTTTTTTTTTTTTGGGGGTTGCAGGTGGGGTGACGAAGATGAAGATGGGGGAGAAGAGAGAGGAGGGGGAGGGACGAACAGATAGTTGTTTTCTTTTGTTTTTTTTTTTTTACTTTTCTTTATTATTTTAAAAAATATTAAATTTTTTTTTTAGTTTTTAATAATTTTTTTAATAGAAAGTGGGTCCCGGATCAAGCCACGTCAGCATTTAACTGAAAAGTAAACGGTCAAGTAATGAAAGGTATAACATTGGACCAAATTCTAAAGATAAGGTATTACATTGTCAATTTAAAAAAATGAGGTATGAAAATGTCGTGACACCAATAATTGAGGTAGTTTTTTGTACTTTACCCAAACCTTTAATAAGATTATCTAAAATGAACAAGTATATATGAATCAATAGTAGTAGAAATTCATTAAATAAATTTTAGAATTTCATTTCATTAATATGATTCCATAATAAATTTCGAAATTGCTAAACATTCATACGAAAATTACCATAATTCATTTCATCCATTTGAGATATCATTAGAGAAAAGCTAGTCCAGTTAAGTATAGGAGCTTGTCAAGAGAGGAACGGTGAGATGGTAGAAAGCATAGAGCTCTACGGTCAGCAATCCAAAACTAGGCAACAGATACCGCGTTGCAGTGTTTGAATCCAAATGTAAAAAACAGAACATGAAATGGACATTGAATTGCAGTATTTGAATCCAAATGTGAAAGTCAGGAGTTGTGTGAGGTGCGAAGCATAGGAGGCATGTGAGTGATAAAAAAAATAGAATAGGAAACAGACACTTCAATACAATGTCTGAATCCAAAAATAAAAAACAGAACAAGGAAACAAACACAACATTACAGTGTTTGAATCCAAATGCAAAAATGAACGTATAGGAGGCATGTGAGTGATGGAAAAAAAGCGAAACCATGAAATGGACACTGCAACACAGTGTCTGGATCTAAATGTAAAAATAGAATAAAAAAACAGACATTACGTTGTGGTGTCTATCCATATTGACCTATTCCAAATTATGAAAAATATGAAAAAAAGGGTGTCAGTCGAGGTGGGTGCCAGTTGTAGTGGTAGATTCTGTAATTTTGTTTATATTAAATGCATTTAAGTATCACAATACATGATTAACCTATTTAAAATTAACATTAATATTATTGATCTATTTTCAATATATTGTAATTTTTATTGATTTTATACAAAATCACCCTAACTTTTATCATATCAATCTTGTTTTTCTTTTGGTTAGTACATTGAATCCTAATCCATTTACGCAGCGTAATCAAATCTCACCATTTGGCCTTTGAGTAATAATTAATCTCATTAATCATAACAGACAAGCATGGAAGGTTTAGCAATGGATGAAAGTATCTCCAATAAAAGATGGAATATCTTGAAATTCGCATTTTATATTTTTGGTTGGCTAGAAAATGGTGGGATGTAAATATCCATCTTTGCCGGAATTCTCAAATTTACATTTTTCCTATTGGAGTGGAACTAACATTCATCCCTCATGAAAAATAAAATGAGATGTAAAAGAATCTCCAAATGAAATGTAAACAAAAATCCTAAGTAGACAGTTTTGACCAAAAAAAAAAAAAAAAAAAAATGAAGACTTTGCCGTCAAATTTGAAGGCAACACCAAATATTTTTTGTTTTACTTTAACGTTGGGCCCACATATTTCTTTATTTTTCTTCACTTATTGATTATTTTATTATTAAATTCTGACTCACTTGATTTTATAAATAACCAGAAAACACTTTAATTTGACATCTCAGCTGGAATAGGAAACTTTACAAAATGTTATTTTGCCACGTTAGCTATAAAAATGAAATTTGACATCTCCATAGGAGGTGGGGTAAATGTGATTTTTACTTTTAGATGATTAATTAAAAGGGTAAATTTGTCCTTGAAGGATTTATGCGAAAGTGGATTAAAACCTCATGTGGTGTTAGTGTAAAAGCAACTCCAGCGTTGCAAAGGCCCCTAGGGCAACTTACTATTGAATCCACCAAGTGAACAGTAACTGTCTTTAATGAACAGTAACTGCCTTTTGCATCTCCACCTCTAAATTGAATAGCCATGACAATAGGTAATAAAATATTAGTATTTTTTATTTTATAAAATAATTTTATTTATAATTTCTGATAAGATTTTTAATCGTTCTCGTTGCACCAGGTGTCATTATCCGAAAAGACAATTTTTGGTGATAGATGGGGAAGAGGAGTCTCTCCTCCATCTGAGCGTGTTCCAACATCAGCTCCAAAAGCTGCGAGTAGTTCCTCCCCAACTTCCTTACCTCCATCCGAGGCACTCCCCACCGTCAGATTAACCATCCCTCCTCTTCCTTTACCCGGATGCTTCAACAGATCCATAACCCACCTCACCAACCTTTCCAAGTGCCACGCCAGGCTCTTGTGTTGTAGCTCAGTCAGCTTCACAACCGCCGCCACCAGCGACGTTGTTTGGGTTTCAGAGGACGACCATGTTTGAAGAAGAAGCAGCAGATGAAGGAATCTGGCCTCTATCAACTGCAGCAGAGTATTGGGTGACCCTGAAACCCTCTCAGCCATGTGTCATTTTTAAATTGTGGCTGACGTCACCCTGACATCAGCCTTGCATCACTTGGGCCTCGAGCTCTCGGGATGTTGATTCCCGCCTGGCCTGTCCACTGGGCCTCCCCCTAGCCCTATCGCCGGCATGGGCTGGAGTTGCTAGCTGGGGCAATTGGGTTGGAGCAATAGCCGGTCCACCAGGCTATTAAATACGGTGGAGCTGCTCTAATGTTTTAAACCTGTGGAGTTTTTATGAAAACACGAAAAACTTCAGAAGGTGTTTGTGTAATTAACCCTAAAAAGTGTTGTAGGAGATTTTCTAGTAATATTCCATTTAAAGTCATGTTTAGATTAATTTTACCATTGAATTTAATTTAGACTTGAAACGACACGTTAGTGTTTTTGATCCAACTATTTCTCTTCCACCTCTCACATGAAGTTGAGATCTCATGTGTTGAAGAAGAATAGAACCCCAAACTGAAAACTTCACAGAATAATATTATAAATTATATTGAATGGTTATACTCGTAATTGTACCAATGTATTTTGTGATAAAATTATAATACCATTTAATATGTACAAGATGATTAAGTTGAGACAATATCTGTGTGATTGATAGTAGGCCACCCCACTATGAAATCTTCACATCATATCATCATCTCTAAGTGTACGATCACAATTCCAACTCATGATGAAGTTTATAAATAATAACAATAATAAAGATGAGTAGAGAAAAATGGGTGCCTCCAAAACATGTTTTCCTACATTTTGGTACACTAGTCTGTTGTGCAAGGTGTAATTGTTTGGAAAAAGAGTGAGTACAAAACCCAATTTCGTGTCCACAAGAGTAAAAAAAAAATGAAGTGAGGACACTTTCTTGGTTGATGTTTGCTACAAGTACAAGGTAAAGACTTAGTGATGGATCATGGATGGGACCAAAGCTGGCTAAGATGTTGATACTTTCGTTTGTACTCGCATCCACATTTTAACTATGATTTTATTTATTGACACATTGATTGCTTTACGGTGTACAATCATAGTTGTCAATAAACAAAATCAAAGTTGAATAAAATTGATCATAAGTGAGATTTTTTTGACAAACATTTATGTGTAGAGAATCTCTAATCAAGCATGGTACAATTTTTACGTATTTGTATCTCCATCTATAAGAGAAAGACTTATATGGAACAGGTTCACCGCCATGTAACACTCCAGTTCATTAATACATGTCATATGTAAGTTTTTCTCTATATGAATAATAATATTAATCGAGACGCCGTGTGACAGTGAACTCGTTCCATACAAGTTGCTTTCCACCTAGAGGACCCTCTTTGGTAGTCTAGTTTGTAGGTGTTTAATATTAAACACGTACGTATTTACTTATTTGTCCATATGAAGGGAGAATCAAACAACAGAGTCTCGACTACAAAAATAAATGTTTGTAACCATACAAGGATTAAAGGCCATTGTGAGTTTTAAGAGCTAGGTTAATTGGAATGACCAAGGACTCATCTAGACTTAAGGGCGAACCGCCAACATGCAGTAGACCAAACATGCCACATTTCGGTAGAGAAGGTACAATTAATTACTTCCGATCACGCAAACTTGTCTTGCCTTCTTGAAACATGCCACTACACACCAATTATTATGGTGAAACCATCTCAAACCCTAGATGTTACAGTCTGTTGGAATTTACAGAAAATTTTACCAAAAGCAAGTGAAAAAACTTCAATGCCGTTACATTTTATGGTAGTTGTTTGATCAAATGGCAATTTTCTATTTTATCAACGGAAAGTGTTACTGCTACAAGGGCCAGTTTATTGAGCAAGTGTTATTGCTTAGCTTTTTACAGTACTGCAACTCACTGTTTGACATTGTGCACAAATGTTTTAATGTGCTTTAATATAAGTTTATTGTATACGTGTCAAAATGTAATTGACATATAAGATGAGGAGAAACAGCTCCTTACATATACGGAGCCAAGTATTTTAGGAGCTAGATCGTAAAGTGAATGAAGGTTAGGACCAAATGTAATACATAGCTGATTGTAGTTCCTGAGGACCACAGAGGTCTACGGGAATGTTTACTAGTGAGGACTAACAGTAATAAATACATTTTGTTTTTAAATTTTGAAATTTTATTATGTTCTAGTGTATGACATGCAGTGGATGAACGAAAGACTAGAAACATGTTACATGCCCAATTCAAAAGACAATGGCATCTCTCCCGTCAAAATTTCTAACAAGACGACTCCAAAGCTATAAACGTCACTCTTATCTGTCAACTGGCCCGTACTTAGATATTCAAGGTCTAAATAACCAACCGTCTGCTGTACCAATGTAGTCATCTGGGATTCATTACTAGGCATCGGGATCAACCTTGAAGGTCCAATACCGGAGACTTTGGCCGCGAACCAATCGCTCAATATTATGTTGGAAGAGTTGACAATTCCACGAATGATCATTGTTTTTTATGAGTCTGCTGCAGAATGCAGATAGGCAAGAGCAGCGGCAGATTCTGAGGCTATCTTCAATAGGACATGCCAAGGCAATGAACGCTTCCCGTTAGCATGACGAATGTGTCGAATAAGGTCCCGTTGCAGGCGAGTTCATAGACTAACATGGCTGCTTCAGTCTCTAAACAGCAGCCCAAGAAATTCACCACATTTTCATGGTTGATTTTGGTAAGAGTGACAATGTCATTTATAAAATGCTCGATTTGACCCTCGTGCACTACCATTTTCACTATGTCCACAGTCACGCCGTCGGACAAAAGTCCTTTGTAAACTGTTCCACTTTCTCCTGAACCCAAAAGTGTGACTCTGGTTATAATAGGCAGCGGCCGCTTCTAGCTCCTCGGCTGCAAAAGTTTTTGTGCTTCCATGTGAAGAAATATGCTGCTCTAGCAAACACTACACATAAGCAAAAACAGCCGAGACCTGCAATGTTTACTGTAATTACATATACTATATGCAGCACTGTTGCTAGCTGAGAATCCAAATGTCGACACTTTACATTAAGGACAGCAAAGAAATTATGAATTATACGAAGAGAGCAGCAGAATTACATACCAAGAGTGAGCTTTACCGGATAGACTTTGGTGTGCGGGATGTAAATCTGTCAGTTTTTCCGTGGAATAATTTTTCTGCTTCGTCTTTGAAAACCATTACCATAGTCTCCCAGTTTAAAAAGTGTACGGGTAGTGCCAGCGAGTCCTTTCTGGGTATCCAGAAAAAGAAAAGACGGTGCTTCCAAGTACAGGAGTCTGCTCTTGCTCCCAGTGCCTATGACTGGCGCAAGCATTGCTTCACCAGGTTCTGTGTATAGAATTGTAAAGTCTACATACCGTTGATCTATCCACAGTAATCGTTGTGTCTCCCGCCACAGCATCAAAGATCCGTCAAATAAGCATTATATACTCTTTATCATCAGTTCTCATCAAAGAAATTGATGTTAACTTTTCTAAATTTATTATGCAAAAGAGGTTGAGGAATTTTACCACAGGACACCAATCTCGTGTCCATAGAATCGGTACAAGACTACTGTTGGAACTTGTAGAAATCCATTTGTTGATCACTAGTGTTCCAGTTTTGTTTCGTTGGAACAAGTGTTGTTGCGGCTATAACAAGTGACCGAGTTGTTCAAGCTAGTTTGTGCAAGCAATGGCGATGATCCATTTCCTTTTCGGAAGCTGGCTTCTGATATTGGCGCCAACAAAAACAATGAAACTAAGCTAAACCAAGAGAGTTTCACAATCTTCGTTTCCATCTCAATTCTCTTTCGCTAGTGGTTGAAGAGCCAAATTCAGTTGTGATTTCTAACTTGTGAGTACTTGACTTTTTGGATCAATATCTCTCTCAAGTCTCAGCTCCCTAGTTTTCTCCTTCAAGCAGAGTTATCTGCATATAATATATTCACACACTTTTGTCACTTAGAAGCTAGAACATATCATTCAATGTGAGCTTTTCTCCAACCATTCGTCCTTTTAAAATATAACAAATGAAAAGAAAATCTCATTTCAATTGGACGTTAAATGAAGAAGTTGAGGTTCCACCGTAAAATCAATTGGCAATATGGAGAGTAGCTCAGCTACTTATAAACACATGTAAGGTTCATTTCTTTCTCCCACAGTGGGATTCACTCTCAACATTAATGTACTTTGGAACTCCACTTATAGGACCATGTTTTATCTTTGATATTCTAGCTTGTGTGAGAGTAAAACCAAACATAAAACCTCGGATGCAGACATAAATACTCTTGACCTCATGTAGAGGAAATGATTAGTTTGAATGGCCAAGGGTTCATCTAGCTTGTTGATGAATCGTTCCTCATAAGAGTTTATTTTGTGCTGTCATTTTTTTGTTTGTTTTGTTCAGACTTGTTCACCAAGCAAAGGACTATGAGGACATCTGACTTCTTTGCCAAAGGAGCATCGTCTTTTGCAAGTTCATCAGAAAGTAATGCAAGGTTTTGCCCTCGAGCGTATCTTTTCGTTTAGTTCGATGTGCTTATAATCATATAATTATATAATTATATATTCCTGATCGATAATATTTCTCGTTCTATTTGATTCATGAAATATCTATTACCTTAAAAAAGACATGCTACATTTTGTAGAAGAGTAAAATTAGTTACTTCCAATCACGCAAACTTGTCTTGCCTTCTTGAAACAAGCCACTACACAGCAATAATTACGATGAAACCATATGTGATAAATGGTCTGTTGGGATTTACTGAAAACTTCACCAAAAGCAAGTGAAAAAACTTCAATCGCAATTTTCTCACTCCATCACCAACAGATTAACCACCCTATGAGACCCTCTATTTTATCAAGGGAATTTAAGCCTTAAAGACAGGCTCCTACTACTCCTGCTGCTACAAGAGCTAGGTGATTGAGCAAGTGTTATCGCTTATTGAACACTGTTGGAGTTAGCCTTTTCTAATCGCTCTGAGCGGGAAGGTAGTAGTCTATTCGTAGTTGACCGCTAATCCTGGGGTCTTGGTTCTTTCTTTCTGCATTGTGTGGGTTTAGAGAGTGGGGTTTCTACCATTGTAGTGTGACAACCAAGCCTTATGTGTAGCTTGACTCGCCTAATCCATTACTATCATTTCCAAAGAAAAAAAAAACCACTACTTAGCTCTTTATAGTTAAAAGAGTCATTCATCTATACCTATAAATTATAGTTTGACTAGATGTGCGGTCAAGAATGCAACGACCAAAGTTCCCGGTGTATACTAGAAAACCCTATACAACGCACCGGTGCTTAGAGAACGTAATTAGGGTTGATTTTGTGGAGACCTTGTGCGTGCAGAGAGACGTATAAATTTATTCAGTTTGGAGTGCATTTAGTTAAATCGCTACCTTCCGCTACCATTTTCAAGTTTATCAGTTCAAAGTTTCGTTTATCAAAAAGTGATGACTTAGGAATATATTATCATCCATCTAATGTTATTCTGAATTTGTTTTAGTAAAAAAAAAGGGAGATTAAATTTCACGTAATGGGAGGCCAAGAGGAACATTTTAACAACGTTTCCAACAAAAATGTTAATCCATTGTTTGGTAGATCCTCCTAAGGATTCTACATAAGGATATGGTAAAAGATAAACTGCTCTGCAGTTAAAAGTTTAGTTACTTGAAGGGCCAAGACAGAAGAAACCCATATGCCTCACAAGGTGAAAATTCAGCAAGGGACGCCCAACGTGTAACAGAAAATAGGGCTACAAAGCAAGCCAGTATTTGCAGCATCTTTTCTGAGGGGTCTTACAGGGCAACCTTCTTTACTTGAAAGAAGTTCGGTCGCTCCTTCAGTGCTGCATGAACATTGTTCGGTGATGCCACTGCAACCGCAACACCTTTGTCTTTGACAGCGTCAAACGCATCTGCAAATTCCTTGAAGTCCTTCAGGCTGTGGAGCATTGCAAAAAACAAGTAAAACCAATTAATTTAACATCACATCTTTACTGGTAGGATATGCTGTGAAAGAATCTAAATACGAATGAAATATTAAGTTTTACAAGCATCGTGGAAGTTGTCCACGGCCAAAAGAAAAAGAATTGACATGCAATGAAGATGACGATGCTTCACTTAGAGAAATATTAGTAAATTTGATGGTCTATTGTTCTAAATAGCATTTGCGGAAGCATCGATTAAAAACCGTCCAAATTTGAATGTCAGCTAAAATCATCAAACATACAGCATCTTTTACCTGGTTGATAATATCTCTTCTTGTTTCCTTTGCCTGTCTTCCTCTGTGACTCCCAACAAATACCGCTTCAAACTGCAGCAAAAGAAGGAAAGATAGAGTGACAGGAAAGAATTCATAGCTATGCTAAAATGCATGAGTAAATTCGAAAACACTTGTGCCATCTCCACTGAGCTTCTGTGGCAGAATGTGTGCATGGACTTATGGGGTTCATGCACTTCATTGTATCTATAAAGTATAAACCGTCATTTTAAAAGGTAAAACAGCTTCTTTTTTTTTTCCGTGTTCCCTTCGGTATTACACCCTTACATACATCCACTTTACAAAACAGGAATTGATATCCACATACCTGCTCAAACCTTTGGCACCAGGAAGCTCGCACTCATCTGTGACGGCGCGAATAATGGCCTTTCTAAGATTATCACCATCCATTTCTAATTTTCTCAGAAAATCTCCATTTGATCGTATACATCAAGGGTCTTCAACAAGTTGGGGTCACAATAAGATAAGATAGAGAATACTCCTATAAAAAAAAAAATTTCAGTGCGTTTCTGAAACAGCAATTAAAAGTCCATGCTACATGTAACAGGGCAATTTTTTCACCTGTGCAGAACTCAAAGTAACAAGAAGCATATGCTCCACCAACACCACCTATGCGATCCCGCAACCATTTATTATCAAGGATCCTTTTTATAACACTTGTACTTCCATTAAGCCGATAATCAGTATCATGAATGTTCACAGATTTTCCAACATGATTAACCTGTAGAAGGTAAATGTCAAGAATAATCCACCCACATTATAAATAAAGGAACCTTGCAGAAAAAAGAATTTTATTATAACCGGAGTAGGTATTATGATGGCTTCATTTGGAGAAGGTAGTCTAGCCGTCCAAGTAGTTTTTGGGAAGGGAGAGTTGCAAGGCAGCATATCCGCAAATTTGCTAACAAACTTCAGAGATTTGGTAAGATTCTTCTCTTCAGCAGTCAGATTAATTATGCAATTTTCCTTACAAATTAAGGACTTGCGAATGTCCTCAAGTGATGAAGAAACTTTGTCCCAATTTTGATCAACTTTCCTTTCAAGCACTTGTAGAAACTCCCAGAAACTAAGTACAGAGAATATGCAAACTGTATGAGAAACTGTAAGGATCCATAACTGTAAGAAACAAAATGTACAAAAACTTGAAAGCTTTTCATACATTCATATGATCATATCAAAGATGGGCAAAGATGTCAACCCATATAAATAATTCCTTATCTCAGAAGAACATGCATAGGGTAGTGTACAATAACATTAAAATGCCAAACTCCTGGAAACCCTAAGTGTTTAAATCCTTTGAAAAGGTGTACAATAACAAGAATACAAACTGTTTAATTTTATGTCCTAAATGCTATTTCCATGTTTCTGAATGTGCACTTCACACAGAGATGAATAGAATCGGTAAAGTTTAGGATATGCAAAATAAATCCAGAAGACAAATAGCTTGAAAGTTCCATTCCAACCTGATACCAAACATTTGTTCAGCCATCCATCCGGAAACATTCAGCTTTGCCTCCATCCTTGAAGCTGTAATTTTATGACCACTACCTCCCAATACGTTCTGAAAATGACAGAACATAAAAGTCCATAATAAGGATCAGTACTGTTGAGCTTTGTTGAATAAAAGTCCATAAAAATACCTGCATTCTAGCTTTAAATTAAAAAACAAGCTGCTTAAGCCACTGCTGATCTGTGAACTGGACTTCTTGGAGAACACAATTAACCTGTAATAACATGAAACGAATGCATGAAAACCTTGATCTATTATCTCCCAACTCACTTGCTGAGCATCAACCAAACTTGCAACAATAAAACAGAGGAAAAGGGTAAAAATCTAATGAATGCTTGCTTATAAAGAAAAGGCGAGCACTCCTAAGCTTATTTTGATTGGTAAATCAATGGAAATTTTGCATGGAATATTTTAAATCACGGTATTCATATTTAGAATGACACACAGAGTTCAATTAAAAATATTGTTTCCTATAAAAAACAGATAATTACTTTATAATGTGTAGGAAAATGGAGCCATATCAAACAAACTATTGTTAACTGAAAGAAAAAGAAAAAGAATACCAGTTGAAACAGGTGTTTGGCACGTCCTGCCATGGCCTTCCCTCGGATAAGTATATGGCCGCGGGGATCTTCCTTGCATCTTACAACCGAGACCATCGCATCAATTGATATTCCTCCAGTCTTTCTTCCAATCGATTGATGAAGTTCAATAAAAGACATGTCATTTGTATTCATGTCCAGCAATGATTTACTGCAAAGAACATCATGGTAGAGTCAAACAAACGTTCTAGTCTGCCTTATTTCTCCAAAACACAACTCTTGAAAGAAGAAACATATAGAGCTGAACGGATAGTTCAAACACCATTATCATTTATCACTATATGAGACTATTAATGTGAGTAAAGAAGCAGTTCATTTGTGTATGTAATTGTAGTAAAATAAAGTAACTAATCACAACACTTGTACAAACTTCATGCAATTCTCTAAATAATTAAACATGCATATTCGACTCAACATCTTACCAAAAAAGAGGTACTAAAGAAACAAGCTCTTGCTTTAGTGAACTTATATGGAAAACAATGTCAGTGTAAAGGACATCATGTGTGAGGATGTCATGCTTCAATACTTTAACTCCATTGATACACGCAACCTACACACCAGATAGACAATTATTGTAGGAACTAACCCATAAGGAAACTTGTTTGATACATAAACACATGAATCTGAAACTTAGGGTGAAGATAACCTCGGTGGGAACAGGAATAGGCCCTTTTGGAATATCTTGCGGAGTGAGGATTGGAACACTTCTCAAAGCTTCGGGTGGGTCAGGAGTTTGCTGTTTCAGTTGCAGCTCATGTGTCAGCGAGCTCTTTTTCTGTCATAGATGATTTAAATTTGTTCAAAAATTCTTTCTCAACTGCTTCATCGCGAGAAGCCATTTGTGGATCAGGCTGACAAAGAAGTCAATCGTTAGGAACTTAGGAGTAATAAACATTGTCAGAAAGATTGGGCAAAAATTTTGCAATTAATTACCTGCATTTCTACCAGGACTCGATGAGGATTGTTCAATAAGAATTTCTGTATTAGAGAAGAGAAAACAGATTTTGACCCTTCATCCCGTATTCTGGCTTTCAATGTCATTAAAGAATTCTCATACTTCAATGGCTCAAAGGGATCCATATCATAAATCCATTTATCATGTAGAGAATTATCATATCAGGCTTATGAAAAAAATAAATGGCCATAAAACGGCAGGGATTTTTTTTCAATAGAAAGAGAGACGGAGAAAGCAAAAGTGAAGAAGAGCAGATCTTACAACAGATCGGAGCATTAAGCAAAGGCCTCGAGGAAATGATCCAGTAACGTTTTCCCTGAAAGAAATCTCCATCATATTCATGGATGCTTCTACAGCATCTACATCAAAACCTCTCTCCATATACATTCTAAGTGCAAACAGTACTAATGCTTCTACCCTTGAAATGTCATTATGAGAGACTCTTCAGCCCAATACTAAATAGAGGTTGAAGGAGATGAAAATGAACCCCAGCAAAACATGCTCTAAAGCCATTTGACAGCAAGATTCTGTTCAGTGGAGAGAACATAGTTGCCGACATAATATTAATCAACAGCTCAATCGTCCGCTCAGTCTCCATGTCTAAGGGCATCTCGCAGAGACACCAGCTGAGGGACATGTGATCCTTCTTTAAATCACCCGATTGACCAGAAGGATATTTCTTCAGAATCTTAACTGGTTTTGAAAATAGCTTCGGGGGTTTCACCTTTTCAATTGCGGCTGAGCTTGCATCAAACATTTCCAGGTACTCTGAGAGAGAGAGAGAGAGAGAGAGAGAGAGAGAGAGAGAGAGAGAGAGAGAGTAAGATGGTTCAGATATAAATTTTAAATTTTATTCTCAACAATCTTACGCTTATATCATTCATCTGAATCATTAGAAGGAAAATCAATTACATAAAAAAGACATTACTGAGCAATGTATTACTCTAACAGCTACTCATTTTGTTCTCTTAAGTTCTAGTACCCTCTGTTTTAGTTCTTCAAAACAAATGGTTAAAACCAAAATGATGGGACACTTGTGAGTTACAGGTTTAACAACCTTGTTTAAGTAAACGGAAAATTGGTAAACACATGAATGAAGCCAAACTAGTCATGTATCGTAGGATAGTTTGCAAGCAAAACATATGTAATTCACATGTATGTGGAAGCAGAACTGTTTCAATACCACTCAGAATTCGCAGGTGCTCAGTTGGATCATCATCTCCATAAAACCAGATTCTTGCATTGCTGGGATGGTAATGCTTACGGTGGAACTCCTGTAATTTTATAACCCAAAAATCAGAAAGAAAAGAGCAGTATTGCTACAATAATATTTAAGAAACAATACATATACATATGTACTTCTATCATATGTATGGTCACAGCACATAAGCAATCACAATGTCAAAGTTTAGCATAGTATTATGATGTACAAAATAACTAATCTTTCTCATTAGAATATAACAAACCTTGAATTCTTCAAATGTTAGTTTTGGAATAACTTTTGGATCACCCAGTACGTCGAAACCATAGCTATTGTCTGGAAATACCGCCTGTAGAAAATAGAAACCAGATCAATATTATATTACACATTGAAATGAACAAAAAAATCAAAGCAAATCATAATGATGACTGTACAGCTAATATGTCAGCAGCGTGGATGGCTGGTATATCAGAGAAAATACGAAGTCAACAAACAAACTCAACCATAAATGCATTCGATTGATATCATTGTGTATAATCTTACATGTCATGATTTCACAGCCAAAAGCTAGATAACATTTTATCGATTTTTGTATATAGAACGTTTTGCAGCCAAAAGCTAGATTACATTTTATCGATTGGTATATAGAACGTTTAGCTTAAATTTATGCAGTTAAATTCATCAAGTAATGATTCATATTGTTATAGTGATGGAGGAAGGGAGGGAGGGAACAGAGAGACAGAGAGATAGAGAAGCTAAGGTTTGATTCATCAGCAAGAGACAATCAGAACTCAGAAGGACTAGGTGACACTCGACTTATATGCATGAGCTGTACAAAACATTAAAACTTCATAAGGAAACTCTGCGAAAAGGCTGAAGTTATATGTTAACCTGCCAAAATATTACAAACATAGACAGTAAACAACTGGACAAAAATTATAAACAAAATTTGCCTGTTCAACAGTTTGCTTTAACATAGCTTTGGGCGAAGGCTGGGAATAGAAGTCTTTCCTCTCATTGAAAGCAGCTCCTAAAATAATCATTTGAGAAGAAATAACAGATTAGTTTCAAAATTGGAAATTAATGGAATTTAACAAACATGAATAAAATGTTCAACCTTTATAAGTGATATCTTCACAAGGGTGGTTGAGCTCATAATGCCTGCCCTCCTGAGGGAAAATCTGCAAGTCCTCCATACATTTAGCAAAAAAGACGGCGTCGAGGGTCATATCAACGAGATTATAAAAATCCTGATCATTCAAAAACAACAATCCTTGGTGTTAGAATACAGATTACAGAGTAGATACATGTATTTTCATTTATACATTCTCAACCCAGAATTTACCTTTGTGTTTGGGGACATAACTGGGTAGCAAGACCTATCAGAATATTTGAAATGATCTACACAAGCTCCCAGGCTCCCTTTCAACAACTCATCAAATGGCTTTTTCAAGGGGTACTTTCTCGACCCACACCTCACAGCCTTTTGCAGAATGTATGAGATTCCAGTGGAATCCTTCCTGCATCAATAAATAATTAAAGCTAAAAAAATGAGGCTCTGATCCGAAAAATAAACGAAAACAAACACACATATATATACATATGTTTGTGTGTGTATGCTAGTTTATATAATATTTTTGAAGACTCACTGCTAGCAGAGCACAGAAAATCAGCAACTACATAAATGGGTAGCTCCATTTTATTAATAAATAAACAAACAAACAAAAAAATGAAAAATTTGAGATTTTGGAAGAGTACTAACAGTGGGGTTCGGAAAACGATGCCAAAGACCTTATTTTCGTCGTCGTTGGACATGGAAGCGACTTGGACACCTGTCCTTTTGTGGCGGAGAAGCAAAGCTTCCGACTTGCACTCTCCGATGAACGCCTCGGTGACCTTCTCGAACCCCAGCTTGTCCAAATCTTCATCTGTCAAGGTTAAGGAAGAGAGCACTTCACAACACTCTGTACCTGTGAGTACCCACAAGAAAAAAAGGATTAAATCGCAAAATTACCAACAAAAAAGAAGAAGGGTAGCTTGGGGTTTGAGTTCCTTATATTATGTACCTCCTGGTAGTGGTTGTGGTGGAGATGGAGTTGGGGACATGCCGACGGCGGTTGAGGAGAGGGAGGCGAAATGGGTTTGGGAAAATGAGGGAAGGAAGCCGGTGTGACGGCGGAGCAAGGAGGGTGGCGGTGGGGTTCGTAATCGGACGGTGGCTCTGGAGCAGAAGCTGAAGAAACAGTCGAGAGCTGGTGTGAGAGGGAAGAAGGAGACGACGGCAAATGCAAATGGTTTTGAAAAGTAAAGGGGTTCTGGGGTTTTGATGAGAAGGAAAATATCTGAGGGGGGAGAGAGAGAGAGAGAGAGAGGGTTTATGGAGACGCGTGAGTCGCCTGCGATTTCAGAGCTCACCGTACGGGAAGGTGGTGGACTAAGAATCAGGATCCTCTCCGGATCTATTCCCTG
The DNA here is from genome assembly GCA_024362995.1 of Heteromeles arbutifolia. Taxonomy (NCBI): domain Eukaryota; kingdom Viridiplantae; phylum Streptophyta; class Magnoliopsida; order Rosales; family Rosaceae; genus Heteromeles; species Heteromeles arbutifolia. The sequence goes on from JANCRC010000002.1 coordinate 26,574,252, forward strand.
ATCCCACAATCCTATCCGTTCATCGTATATCGTGCGGTTAAAAATTATTTAAAATTTAAAATTCAAATATAAATAGTACTTAACTAAAACTGACTGCACGATATAAAATAAACGGATATGATTGCGGAATCCCTAAGATCTCTAGACAAAGATCCGACGAGGATCTTGATCCGTGGACTGAGATCATTACGATATATTTGTCCCGCCCTTTTTTATTTTTTCGGTCGTTAACGATGGAGTTGGAATTTGTCGTCCATTTGTATATTCAGATAGTTTGGTGATTGGCATGAAAATAGTTACACACAAGCCGAGCCGGGCCGAGAATAGCCGCATTAATTGTGGAGGGATGGATTTAAATTTCAAAATTTGTACGATAGATAAATTAAATAACACTCATTTAACGACAATTAATACAACAATGATCATCCCCACCACTCAGAGAGATATTTCAATATGACAGTCACACGAAGTGGTACATAACGTGTCTTCATATAAATGGTGAGATACATGTGTTAAAAAGATAATAACTTAAAAATTAAAATATTTCATCACTTACATAGAAATACGTGGTGTACCATCCGTGTTCCCGTCATAATTAAAAATTTCTCCACCTCTTAAAGCGATGAACAAAAATTCACTCATTATGGTGCTCGAACTTTAATGATTTTAGGGTGTATGTGGAATACTGTTTATGTACTTTTATTATTTCACCTTAAACTATATGATAATGCAAGAGAGATTAAATTTTTAAACCAAATTTGTAAACTAAATGATGAAGTTATTGATGATTGAATTATTATTTAAGCGTTGATTAAAGTGCTCATTTCTTATTAGTGACACATCTTTTGGTTTGTAAATTTAATTTAAAATTTTGGTCTCTCTGGCATTATCCTAAAACATATATTGATTGATAAATTAACAAAACCATGTAATTGCGTTTCTAGTATCGACAAAAAAGTGCCCATGCATAGGAAACCAAAAACGATATCAAATTTTGTTTACAAAATAATGTGACAATGGTACATTGATTCAAATATGCAGTCATTTTAAACTTTATTCATAACTAATTTGTGAGATGTTTTTGGATATTTGGGGAATGCACAGATTCCTTTATTTGTGAATTACATATTTTTATAATAAAAAATTGGGATATTTTGATATGGGTCTAAAGTCATTAAAAATTGGACATATTTCAAAAGTCACTAAAAATTGGACCTGACACACCCCGACCGAGATCGAGGCATGCTGGCTGTCACTTGAGCGTGATGTAAGCCATGTGCACGAAGCGGAAGCGTTAAGATATGGAAATTTCAAATGAATAAAAACCAAACATCCATAATGGCTAGAAAGGAAATAAGTGTTAATACACCTTCAAAGCATAATTAAGTCTAAGTACAGTCAAGCATAGAAATTACTAAATTAAACAGTAACCAATATTCCTACATGGATGATGTACTGTCAGAACTTCCACCAGAATCCTTGTGAGCCATCAACAAAAGCTACCTAATACCTGGAGGGCTCAAAACAAAGCTGAGTGGGTTAGTAAAACAAAGCTGAGTGGGTTAGTAAAACAACGCTTATATAAAAACTTTATTTTCCTTTGAATATACTAACCCCTCGCCGTAAAACAAGTATAACTTTCCCAGAAAATAGAATACGTAAATATAAGTCAAATCATGCTCAGTATATCAAGATTCATTTGAATGTATGCCATGTATATGCTATGTGTGACATCCCACATTGCCCAGGGAAGTGATCCTTAAATGTATATTCTCATCCCTACCTAGCACGAGGCCTTTTGGGAGCTCACTGGCTTCGGGTTCCGTAGGAACTCCGAAGTTAAGCGAGAATGGGGCTAGGTCACTCCTATGATGGGTGACCAACTGGGAAGTTGCTCGTGAGTTCCCAGAAACAAAACCGTGAGGGCGTGATCAGGGCCCAAAGCGGACAATATCATGCTAAGGTGGTGGAGCGGGCCCAGGAAGTGATCCGCCCCGGGCCGGGATGTGACAATTGGTATCAGAGCCTAACCCTGGCCGCGTGTGTGCCGACGAGGACGTCAGGCCCCTAAGGGGGGTGGATTGTGACATCCTACATCGTCCAGGGGAGTGATCCTTAAATGTATATTCCCATCCCTACCTAGCACGAGGCCTTTTGGGAGCTCACAGGCTTTGGGTTCCGTAGGAACTCCGAAGTTAAACGAGAAGGGGGCTAGGTCACTCCCATGATGGGTGACCAACTGGGAAGTTGCTCGTGAGTTCCCAGAAACAAAACCATGAGGGTGTGATCGGGGCCCAAAGCGGACAATATCATGCTATGGTGGTGGAGCGGACCCGGGAAGTGATCCGCCCCGGGCCGGGATGTGACACTATGCCCAATATCACAATATAAAAAAATAATAAGCCAGGTTATGCAATTCAATATAAATCATCTGCTAGCCGAAGTCACCTGATGTGATCTATATGGCAGAAACTAGAGCTCATTCCAATCATATCTCAATCTTATATCTCAACATATTTATACATATATGCACACAAGTCGATATCACCTCACGTGGTCTGACCGACAGGCTAGGTGTATAATGAATACGCTCAAGTGCTACAATCACATGAAGGCTATGCGCTTATCGCGGGTCACCTACAAGTCGAACCCACTGAAAGTGGTCTATACGACAGGCTATGCACCTATCTTGGATCCAAGGTGAGCGTGTGGTGCGGGAGGTGAACGATCATGTGAAGTTATGCCCTTAACTTTGGGCGGGAGCACTAACACCGGGGTGTAGATTAACGAGCTCAATATGCATCACAACATCACCAACCATCTCATACTCTTTACCAGCATAATATACTCACTTATGGCTTACCTGGGCCTCCGCAGCACCATGCAACAATATGCATAATTATGATAATGTATACACTAAAAATGCAAGCATAACATGGCATTTAAATCACATTCCATTAAATACGTTTTCTGGGAAAAACGTCAAGTGTGTGTGTGTGTATATATATATATATACTGAAAATAACTGCCCACTCACTGGTATGTCAAAGGGTCGTAGCCCCCGAGCCTCGATTGATCACGCTTGTCTTGAGAATAGGTTTCACCTATATGCGAAACAACTATATAAATGTCGATTAATAGCACATAATAAACTCTTGTTAATAACTTTTCATATATTGCTCAATTTGGGTATATGAATATACCACAGTGACCTACACAACCTCAGGATCATCCCCAAAATTTTAAAATATTTTTCCGACATCTCACGCGCCGCCACGCGCCGGCCAAGGCACGGCCAGACGAGCCCCCACGCGCGGCCACGTGCGAAGCACACTGACGGCGTTAACTAGTTAACGCCGTCAGGTATATACCGGAGAATATTCCATTTGTCCTCTAATAAAACTTAACGACGTGACCTAACACCGTTAGAATATTCCATTTAAACTTAACGGTATATTCTCTCGTCTTCTACCTTCAGCTCCAGCGACCGTCCCCGTCGCCGGAAAACTGGAAACTTTCAAAACCTTATATCTCTTCCATTTTTAACCCAAATTGCATGAAACTTGAACCAAATGAAAGCTTAGGACGAGTAGAACATAATCATACCTGAGTTAGGTTCTAAAACCCACGAGATCTCGTCAGAGAAAGCTTGAATTTCCGGCCACCTCTGCAACTCCTCGAATTACGGCTTTCCGACGTCCAAATTTATCCAATGAACCACTCCGAGCCTTCTTAGGACCTCCTAAAGCTCTCTATGAGCTTAAAAACTCCTAAAAACCACGCATTAATTAGTGCGTGAACAGTACTCAAGATCGGGGTTATGATTTCTCGAGTTCTCAACGTCCAAATCACTTCAAAACTTTTCAAAAACTTAAATAAAATTGTTCAGAACTTTTCTTAAGCATTAAAACACGTTAAAACAACCACGATCAAAATCAAGGTACTGTACCTCACACTGAAGCTTCTGGTTCCTCTAGTTTTCGTGAACTTCCCCTCGAACTAAAGGTACCACTCGATTCGTGGAGTCACCTTGAAGACGATAGCAACCTTAAATCCCTCTATCTGTGAATGGTAGATGGCGTTTGAGAGTTGTCCGTACGGTTGTACGGACAATGGTAGAAAATTCGAGAGGGAGGAGAGAGAGAGAGGGTACACGGTGATGTGGGGGTGTGTGTGCGGCCTAAACTTGTCCAACCAACCAACCAAAACAAAAGAAACACTTAGTCCTAATTGGGTCTAATAATAGAGGAATATAACTAATTGGTCCACAACCTTCAGTCTAAACCACAACACCCCATACAAATTCTCAACGTCCAAGGGTATTTAGGTAATTTCACGCCGTCGATAAATACTACTCTTACAATCTATTTGTACTATTTCTCTAATAGAGATAGGCCCACATGCGTTGGCGAGCCCTGTCTTTATTAGAGAGATTGTAGAATTGATGGTACAAACATGTTGTAAATGTAGCACTACTTTGTGGTGATGAGAAACTATTAAAATGCTAGAGTCCGCTTGGTTAGCAGATAATCATAATATAGGCCATGCAAAGGACTATAGGAGAAATTTTTTATTGTGATCGGAACACGGGTGATACACCACGTGTTTTTATATAAGTGGTAGAAAATTTTATATTTTAAGTTATTAATTTTTTAACACACCCATCCCATTATTTATATAATAACATTGGTGTAATACCTCGTGTTCCGATCTCGTTGAAAAATCTCTCCATACAGGAGTATGATTCTCTCCCCTCCCATTCTCATCCCCTTCCCTCCTCTCCTCTCACACATTGTTTTTTGTCTTATTGTCTTTATAAAAAAATGAATATAAGATATTGACGTGGCTTAACCGTGACCGTTCAAATAGGAGGGGAAGGAATGGGGGATAGTTTAGGAGGGGAGAGAATTCTCCTCCCTCCATACATAGGGCATTAGTTGATCACTATCCTTCTCCATCCTCCATGCGCATGGCTAGCTGCTAGCTGGCTGACAAAATAGAAAGTACACAACAGAGCAAAATTCCTTTGCCTCCAAGTAACCATGAATGAACTCCACGTGTCCACCAGGCGGGACTTTACTAGACTATACTACGTGTAGCTAACATTAAGTTCAAATTTTCTTATTTTCCATTAAGTAGATCTTTCTATTCCATTTTCTTTATAAAATAGGGAACTTGTTGTGGTCTATTTTGTAGAATTGTAGGGGAATGTGTGTTGTTATCCTTCCTACATTGTGCCTTTATTATAGTAGTAAAAGGAGAGAAGATATTCCTTCATCCCCAAGGAATACAAGATACAATAGGAAATGATAACTAGAATAAAATCTAATCTAGGATTTACACAATCACACTTAAACTAGGTAGTGTGGTAGAAACTAACACACAAACTTAACCATTTAATGCAATTGTAGTATGAGCAAATAGGGATCATTCTATCCGGGGATTAGAAGGGATGCTAATCAACACAATTTTGACACAAAAACCCTAAAAACTGACTAACACTAAAACAATGATATGGGGATTTTTGGACGAATTTAAGAAACTAAAGTAAATTGCATCAAACAAAGTAAATTGTGAATGAAAATTGGGTGAAAGGCTAGCTATAGGATTCTTCTCCACACATGAACCATATGCATACAAATCGATTTCCAGTTATTATTCCTATAAACCATATGACCATGGCTTCGAATTCACCTCTAGCTAAAATGAAACTTAGCTACTCATGTTCATAGTAATTGAAAAGCAATATAAAATAAACATTGAAACTAAGAAATGATAGAAAGAACTCCGGAAATCTCCAAGGCTTGATTGGAATTTGCGGCATAAGACTTGGGTTTATCTCTGCACCGCACAAGCTCTCATTCTCCTAATTGCAGGTCACGCACACTTGATTTCTCCTTTGAATGCTCCTAAAACTTGTGGCACCACCCATGAATGCTGCAGCACAATTCAATTTATAAGGCAAATGTGTGGCTGAAACCAATGAGGAAAATGATTGATGTGTTTAGATGGATTAGGACTCCTTAATTCAGATGGGAAGGATTTAGAATAGAATAAGGACTCCTTTTGCAGCTGGAGATAAGTTTAGATAATGTTGGATTAAATAGGATAATGTTTGGATAATATGGGATAAGATAAGATAAGGCTGGATAAGATAGGATAAGATTGGATAAGGTTAGATAAGATAATGTTTTTCCTTGTCTTCCAAGCTTCAATTCTGATTTCTCCAGATCTTAGAACATGTTTAACACATGTTAAACACCTTTTAAACCTAAAAAACATCCATCCCACTTGTTCTCCACGCATGCTATCCATTCGAAGTCCAAAACTGCTCCAAATTGCTCCTTTTGGCCATTTATTGTCATCTTCACCAATTGAACCTACAATAATACAAAAATAAACTAAATAAATGGAATTTAACTAAGTTAATGCAAAGAAATAAGATAACAAAGTCGCATAAATACGCTCCTATCAAATTCCCCAACACTTAGCTTTTGCTAGTCCCTGAGCAAAACAAAGAAAACAAAACAAAACCTAAACCTTCCAACAATTGCCTCAGGGATTTCCAATGGAACATGACATGTTAAAAATCACTACTCACATAGATTTTCTGACTACACACCCTATACTAAGTATATGTGAGAAGATGATGTAAACATGTAGACTAACACTCACATATGTTATAACAAAGAAGGCACTTTTCGGAATTATTAATACAACATGTATATGATCTCATGAATGGAATGCTACTAATTAGGAGCGAGAACCAGGGATTCCATATGCTCATACCAATTTCAAACTCCACATATTGAATAACATAACAATCAAGATAGAAGTCTAAGGGTTGTAATGGGGCTAAGGTATTTGCTAACAAAGAAAGGTTAAGGATAAACAAAGGTTCTTAAAGTAATAGTAAGCAAAGCAATGAAATAAACATTTACAATTCAACTTTTGATTGCAGCACCAAGCTTTAAACACAAAGGGAAGATCACACACTTTAAGGTCAGATTCACATTTTTGGACCCTTCTTCAACAACCAACATTTTTGAACTCAATCTTACTTCTAACACATTTCTTTCTTCTCTTTTCTTTCTTTTCACATTTTTCTTTTATTTTTTTCTTTTTTCCGAAACAAAACATAAACACCTCTTTCACCAAACTCAAAAGAACAAATCCTTCCCCCACACTTGTTTTTCTGCAAATCCTAGATCAAAAGGAATTCCCAACAAGTCCTGCTTCACTATTCTTTAAGAACAAGGGTATGGATATTCCTATACTAGGCTAGGTAGGGATAATGCAAGCTAACAAAGAAAATAGGCTAAATAAGGCTCAAAAGGGTTAAACCTACAATACATATGCAAGGGATAAGGCTTTTTGGCTCTGGTGGTAACTAAACAACTTCATCTTGTTATTTGTTATGCAATCAATTTTATGCTTTGAATGAAACAGGCATGAGTTCTAGTATTTGGAACTAAAGTGATGAAAAACATTCTAAGTAGCAACCAAGCAAAGAAATAACGAGATCATGTAGCGACTTTAGAAAACAAGAATATCAAGATTAATAACTCTCCAAACAAAGAATAGGCTTAAGTCTCACAGGGTTGTAGCGTTAGTTTGAGTTTCATCCTTCAAGCATGTTACAAAAACTGATTTTTTTCTCTTTGTGATTACATGTGAATTCGTAATTGACAACTACAACTAAGTATTAACCAAAGAGCATATCAAACTTCCACCCATGTTTGTAACTTTCTTTAACAGTCATGCAATTAAAAACCAAATCCTCATCATTGTGTTGAAAGGTACCCTAAGACACAAACAAATAACAAAAACGACTATTTCTGGTATTTTTTTCAAACTTTTTTTCTTTTTGTTTTATGACATGAAAACACTTTTAAAACAGTGAATAACAACATTAGTAGTGATAGGTAGTGAATTTCGAAAATATGTCATGAAAAGCATCTATTTACCCCCCATCCCCTCACACTTAAACCAAACATTGTCCTCAATGGTTCAAAAGTAAACTTTAAACAAGAAAGCAAGCAAAGACAAATAGCAAACAAGACAATCATGGCAAAGTAAAAGTAATAAAGAGAAGGGTAAAAGAGAGCAAATCTGGTTGTAGGAGCCGGAGAGTCCATCGTCTTTCTATTTGAACACATGGGTTGCCTCCTAAGAAGCGCTTGCTTTAACGCCTTCCAGTCGGACGATACCTCCATTTAAGCTTTATTAGGGCCCACGGCATGAAGGGGTACATGCTCCATGACATGCTCCTCGAAACTTCCATGCATTGGATCTATGAACGGAAGAGGATATTGATCATTCCTGATTGTGACGTTGAGCTTCCTAAAGTCAATGTAAACTCTCCCACTAGCTTGGATTCGATTAGGCACCTAAACCAAAGAAGGTAACAACCTATTAGTTGAAATGGGAATTGGAATTGGAATAGGTGGCTCACCTATGTACTGCGATGAAGACTCAAAAGTAGCAGCACTGTCAACAATTTCAGAGGTGGTGCTCTCGACCTTGGGTGCTTTGAGGGCAGTGGCTTGTCCCGTGTGATCCACTCCAATTCCCCTTTTAATGGTGGTTCTAAATACATCCTTCTTAATAGGTGCTGAACCTTCCTGCCCTAGGCTTTCAATCACATTAATGGCAAAACAAGAATGAACATCATTAGGATACTTAACAGATTCAAAAACATTAAAATTAATCACATTGCCATCAAACTCCATAGTTAACGCTCCCTTGGACACATCAATCTTGGTTTGGGCTGTTTTCATGAAAGGTCTTCCAAGTAAGATTGATAATGGTGTAGAATGGGCTGAATCCTTCATCTTAAGCACATAAAAATCAGCTGGAAAAATCAAATGGTCTACCTGCACCAAAACATCTTCTAAAGCTCCTTTCGGATATGCATTAGATCGATCAGCCAATTGAATAATAACACCATCATTTTTAAGCTCTCCTAGATTCATAGATGCATAAACAGAATATGGCATGACATTAATGGAAGCACCTAAATCTAGCATAGCATGTTCAAACCTTGTATTACCAATAACACAAGGGATAGTGAAACTATCTGGATCTTTGCACTTAGGTGACAGCTTTCTTTGCAAAACTGCAGAGACAATTTCACTTACATGTACCACCTCCTTCTCTGGAATCCGTTTTCTTGTTGTACAAAGCTTTTTAAAAAACTTAGCATACTTTGGAACTTGCTTTATTGCATCAAGAAGTGGGATATTGACTTATACCTTCCTGAAGGTTTCTAAGATGTCTTTTTCATTCTCCTCTTTCTTAGATTGCATAAACCTGCGAGGAAAAGGTACATTCGGTGGAATAGGGTTAGAATGAGTTGAATTTGGAGCAACCTTATCTGAGTTGGGTGGTGTGGAAGGTTTACAGGGCTGCAGCAAGGATTTTTCTACCTTTGCCGTGGCTTTGTCCACTACTTCCTCTTCGAGCAGCAGCTTTTTGTCCTCTTTTCGACTTTGTTTGGACGTTTTTGGATTGGTTCCAACCTCTTTGCGACTTCTCAAGATGGTAGCCCTAGCCGTTTCAAAACCTCCATTTGGATTGACGATGGTTGAACTCGGTAGTTTGCCTTCTTCTTTAAACTGTCCCATGAATTCTGCCATCTGCCCAATTTGCTTCTTCACTTCGCCCATCTCTTTGGCTTGATTTTGTAAACCCTGAGTCAAAGAAGTTAGTACTTGAAGAATTTTATCATTATCCAATGCCGAACCTAAATTTGGTTGGGCATATTGTGGTGAGAGTTGTGGTGGTGCGAATGGCCTTTGATAAAGTCTTGAAGGTGGCTGTCTATATCCGCCTTGTTGTTGAGTTTGTTGAGGTTCCCTCCACTTCATATTTTGATGCTCTCTCCGCCAGGGTTGTAGATGTTGGAAAACGGGTCATACCTTGGTTGATTTTGGCCTTGATAGCCCACAGCATTGGCACTTTCCCATCCTCCATTCTCTATTAATTGAGGACATTGATCAGTGGGGTGTCCTTGCATAGAGCACACGCTACAAGTGGCTGGACTTTGTACTTTGGATCATTCAACAACCTGCGAAATAAGAGTAGAGAGATTAGCCATTTGAGATTGAAGTTTCAAAATAGCACTTACCTCATTAACTTGGCTTGGCCGTGTATGATCCCTTCCTCCAAGTCCTTGGTATTGTTGTGCATTCAAGGCTCGGTTCGCTATTAAGATCTTCACTGTAACTGGTGCTTTGTCAACCAAGGCACCTCCTGCTGAAGCATCAAGCATTTGTTTCTCAAGTGGAAGTAGTCCTTCATAGAAATATTGAATTAAAAGCTCTTCCTTCATTTGATGTTGTGGGCAGGATGCAACTAACATCTTAAAACGCTCATAGTACGCTGGAAAGGATTCTCCCGGGCCTTGTTGAATTCCACTAATTTTCTTCCTCAAAAGAATGACTCTTGAAGTTGGGAAGAATTTCTCTAAGAATGCTTTCTTCATGCTTTCCCATGAAGTAACGGTTCCAGGTGCTAGTTCATAGAGCTAATCTTTAGCCTTGTCCATAAGAGAGAATGGAAAGGCTTTCATCTTCAAAATATTCCCATCCATTTTGATTGGTGTCATACTCTAGCATATTACTTCAAATTCCTTAAGATGCTTGTTCGGATCCTCCATGGACAGCCCATGGTATTTGGGAATGTGATGTAGCAAGCTAGACTTCAATTCGAACTCATCAGTTTTGCCTTGACTTACCGCAGGGTATTTGATGCATAGAGGCACGACATTGTCCAAACTTGAGGCTAAAAGTTCCTTGATTGTTCGATTGTCCACAACCATGTCTTGTTCCCTTTCTGAATTTGTCTTAATTTCAGCTTCAATTTCAGATTCGGAATTAGAACAAGGTGAATTGAATTCTGGCTGTTTCCTCTTCCTTTTCAAAGTTCGTTCAAAATCGTCGTCAAACTCCAATATATGCGCACGAACATGTTGAGAACTTTGAGTCATAAACTAGTACCTAAAACAAAGAAAACAAAACAAAACAAAATCAGAAACGCACAAAAACACAAACAGAAACAAAAGGGAAGATTAGCAATTTTGCTAATCCCCGGCAACGGCGCCAAAATTTGGTGTGGTAGAAACTAACACAAAAACTTAACCCTTTAATGCAATTGTAGTATGAGCAAATAGGGATCGTTCTATCCGAGGATTAGAAGGGATGCTAATCAACACAATTTTGACACAAAAACCCTAAAAACTAACTAACTAACACTAAAACAATGATATGGGGATTTTTGGACGAATTTAAGAAACTAAAGTAAATTGCATCAAACAAAGTAAATTGTGAATGAAAATTGGGTGAAAGGCTAGCTAGAGGATTCTTCTCCACACATGAACCATATGCATACAAATCGATTTCCAGTTATTATTCCTATAAACCATATGACCATGGCTTCGAATTCACCTCTAGCTAAAACGAAACTTCATAGTAATTGAAAAGCAATATAAAATAAACATTGAAACTAAGAAAGGATAGAAAGAACTCAGGAAATCTCCAAGGCTTGATTGCAATTTGCGGCACAAGACTTGGGTTTATCTTTGCACGGCACAAGCTCTCATCCTCTTAATTGCAGGTCACGCACACTTGATTTTTCCTTTGAATGCTCCTAAAACCTACGGCACCACCCCTGAATGCTGCGGCACAATTCAATTTATAGGGCAAGGGTGCGGCTGAAACCAAGGAGGAAAATGATTGATGTGTTTAGATGGATTAGGACTCCTTAATTCAGATGGGAAGGATTTAGAATAGGATCAATACTCATTTTGCAGCTGGAGATAAGTTTAGATAATATGGGATAAGATAAGATAAGATTGGATAAGATAGGATAAGATTGGATAAGGTTGGATAAGATAATGTTTTTCCTTGTCTTCCAAGCTTCAATTCTGATTTCTCCATATCTTAGAACATGTTTAACACATGTTAAACACCTTTCAAACTTCAAAAATGTCAATCCCACTTATTCTCCACGGATGATATCCATTCGAAGTCCAAAACTGCTCCAAATTGCTCCTTTTGGCCATTTATTATCATCTTCACCAATTGAACCTACAATAATACGAAAATAAACTAAATCACTATAATAAATGGAAATTAACTAAGTTAATGCAAAGAAATAAGATAACAAAGTCGCATAAATATGCTCCTATCACTAGGAATGTTTACAACACTCCCCCTTGAGTGTGTAAATACTCAAGGTAGATTTAGCATCATGTAGAAGTTGAGGAAGTCGATTCGTCGGCACTGATTCTAAGGAACAATGCTTATTCTCAATAAGGTAGGAACTTGCATAAGTAGTAAGTCTCACTAAAAAACCCTAAGGCTATGGTAAAAACCCAAGTAGGGACAAAATCCATAGTCTAAGGAAAAATGTGTGAGAAATGCAAAGTCAAAAGAAACGTCTAGATGACGCCATCAGGGATATGACTAGCCCAAGGTGGGTGCCTCGTTAAAACCTAGTTAGGTAGCAAAAACCTAGTGGAAAAAGTGCTCCTAATCGTAGGGAAAAAGAGTACATTAAGATCAAGCAAGTATCTACAGGATACTCCCCTTGAGTTTGACATAATTCCAAAGAGAAATAGCAAAGTTACAACTCAGAAAGTTTATGCATACCAATTCCACGAACAAGCTTCTGAAACGTCGTATTCAGCAGTGATTTGGTGAAGAGGTCGGCCAGATTGTCTTATGAATGGATTTGCGTGATTCAATCTTCTGATGCTGTTGTTGTTGATGTGAAAAGAAAAACTTCGCTGCAATGTGCTTGGTGTTGTCTCCTTTGATGTAACCGTTCTTGAGCTGTTCGATGCAAGCTGCGTTGTCTTCAAAGATCGTCATTGGGACATCAACAACGAGATAAAGATCGCAGGAGCTTCGAATATGGCCTACTACTGCTCTCAACCAAAAGCATTCCCGAGTTGCGCTATGTAAGGCGAGAATTTTAGCATGGTTAGACGAAATGGCAACTAAGGTCTGTTTAGTTGATCTCTAAGAGATTGCAGTGCCTCCAATGGTAAAGACATAACCCGTTTGAGAACATGACTTTTGTGGATCAAATAAGTTTCCTGCGTCGGCATAACCAACAAGGCGAGAATCAACTCGAGGAGCGTAGGGTGCGGCACCACTCGAGGATCAGTAGGGATAGAACAAGCCCAAATCTGTAGTACCTTTAAGGTAACGGAAGATGTTTTTCACGCCAGTCTAGTGTCTGCGTATAGGTGCATTACTGTATCTTGCCAAAAGATTAACAGCGAAGGAGATGTCGGGTCTAGTGCATTGAGCTAAGTACAATAAAGCGCCTATCACACTTAGATAAGGAACTTCAGGCTCCAAAATCTCTTTATCATCTTCTTTTGGACGGAAGGGATCTCGTTTTGCATCTAGCGAACAAACGACCATAGAAGTACTCGAAGACTTCGCTTTATCCTCATTAAAGCGGCGCAACACCTTCTGGATGTAGTTCGATTGATGTACTAGGATTCCATCCGAACAATGCTCTATCTCGAGACCAAGACAGTATCGAGTCTTACCTAGATCTTTCATCTCAAATTCTGACTTCAGGTGCGCGGCAGTTCTCGCGAGCTCTTCAGAAGTTCCGATGAGATTCATGTCATCGACATATACTGCAACAATCGCAAATCCGGAATGTGACTTCTTAATGAACACACAGGGCATAATTCGTTGTTCACATATCCTTGACTAGTCAAATACTTACTCAAACAGTTATACCACATTCTTCCGGATTGTTTCAAGCCGTAGAGTGAACACCTCAGTCGAATTGAGAGCGTGTTCCGGGGTTTGGAAATATTTAAACCAGTCAATGTAAGTCCTTCGGGAACTTTCATGTAAATTTTCGTATCAAGATCCCCATAGAGATACGCGGTTACTACGTCCATCAGCTGCATATCCAGTTTTTCGGAAACTACCAAACTGATAAGGTAGTGAAAAGTAATCACATTCATAACGGGTGAATAAGTTTCGTCATAGTCAATCCCGGGGCGTTGTGAGAAGCCTTGTGCAAGAAGACGAGCTTTGTAACGCATAATCTCGTTCTTCTTATTACGTTTCCAAACGAAAACCCACTTGTAGCCAACGGGCTTCACATGTGGAAGAGTAGGAGCTACAGGTCCAAACACCTTATGTTTAATAAGCGAATCAAGTTCGACTTGGATTGTTTTTTTCCAGTTTGACCAGTCAGTTCTACGTCGACATTCATCAACGGAATGCGGTTCAATGTCATCGCTCAACATGATCTCAGTAGCTATTGCAAATGCTAATGCATTGTCGAGAATCATCTCATTTCTACACCACACATCATCTAAGCTAGCCGAAATCTCACGATTCTCGGGAGGAGGATTCGTCTCTTCAAAGACGCTTCCATAATCTAGAATTTCCTCATGAGTTGGGTATAATGAGTAAGCTATAGTCGGATTCAAGGTAGGTTCTTTAAGACCTAGTGCCATGGATTTCCTCTTTCGGGGGTGTGAATCCTTTGAACCAAGGGGTCCGCCACACTTTTGTGTAGAGGTAGATGATTGGCTAGCCACTAATGTACGTAGATTACCAGAATCGGCGTCCCGGGCTTCTAGGAGGGCAGTCCATCGACATTTGGTACATCCATCTTTGCAGGCGTATTCGCAGCTCGAATGTGTGATCTTGTCATGCATGCTAGATTATTGAAAGCATCTGGCATGCTCTGAGCTATGCTCTAAAGATCTAATATGCGCTGCACTTCAGTTTCAGACTGAGCAGTGCAGGGATCTAAATGAGACAAAGTGGGAGTCGTCCACGATAATTCATGTTGTTCATCAGGAACGTTGACGTTCTTATGTCCCCCTAACGACGGGAAAACTATCTCATAGAAGTGATAACCCGTAAAACGAACGGTAAACAGATCGCCTGTCAAAGGTTTTAAGTAATGAATAATCGAAGGAGAATCATATCCGACATAAATTCTCATCATTCGCTGAGGCCCTATTTTTGTACGTAAGGGCGGCAAGATCGGCACATATATGGCACAACAAAAAACGCGTAGATGCGATATGTTGGGTTTGTATCTAGTAACCAACTGAAGGGCACTAAATGGTTGTGTCGCAATAGGCCTCAGGTGGACCAACTTTACTGCGTGCAATATTGTATAGCCTCAAGCAGCGATCAGGAGCTTGGTACATATGACCAACGATCGAGCAATCATTTGTAAGCGCTTAGTGAAAGCCTCTGCCAGGCCGTTCTGGGTGTGAACGTGGGGTACATGATGTTCAACTTCAACCCCAACTGACATGCTATAGTCATAAAAAAATTTAGATATGAATTCTCTAGCATTATCCAATCGAATAGATTTGATCGGATAATCAGGGCGGTGAGCCCTGAGCTTGATAACCTGAGCCAACAGTTTGGAGAATGCAGGGTTCCTTATGGACAACAAACACACGTGTGACCAACGTGTGGAAGCATCAACCAAAACCATAAAATATCTAAATGGTCCACAGGGATGGTGAATCGGTCCAAAAATGTCCCCCTGAATCCGTTGTAGAAAAATGGGAGGATTCGATCGAATCTTGTCATAAGAAGGCTTAATAATAAGCTTTCCCATAGAACATATTTGACATGCGATTCCTTGGATCGAACCTAAACTTCGGGTTAGTGGATGCCCGTGTGAAGATTTGAGGATACGGCGTATCGTTATCCATCCAGGATGTCCCAAATGGTTATGCTAAAGTGTAATTTCGTGCGCGGTCCCAGTAGTAGGGCCGGCCACATAGTGGCATTCTATGGGGTGTACGGTCATAGTATACAGAGCACTTGTGATACGCTCAATCTTCTCTAGAATATGCTTCTGGCCATATTCGTAGGAAATTATGCACAGAAATTCAACTCCGTTTTCTACGTGGTAATTATTATCTCTAATATCCTTGAAATTTAACAACATTCTTCCGGAACGTGGAGAATATAGTGCCTCAGCAATGGTCAAGATTGTACCATTGGATAACATTATACGTGCTTTACCGTAACCTTCTATCAGGTTGGATAGGCCTGAGAGGGTTGTTAGAGGTGCATTCTGAGGTATGAAGTTAGTGAAATAGATGCATTCACACAACACTGTATGCGTGGTTGCACTATCTGCCAGACAACTAACTTTCCCACTAGTCATACTTAGAATGAAAAATAAATTTGAATCGGTCACATGCATAAAGGTTTATAAAAACAATTATCAATTCCAAATAATTTCATTTATTCAAGGATTAAAAACTTAATATTCAAAACAAATCACCAACTAATAATCCAAAACATAAAGGAAAATTGTTCAAAAATCAACCAAAAACAAGGAGGGTTCGGCCACTAGATGGAATTCGGCCCTAATTGTCTTATTTCAACTAAAACATAAGTCTATGTCTAAGATTTTAATATTCCATAGGGGTAGTATCCTCTTGAAAATCCGAAACCTCCATCTTTGTAGTCTCCGGTTCGTCCACTTGCATGAAGTTTGATTCAAACTTCTTACGACGAGAATGATATTCATCTCCAACCTTCTTGGGAGCTCGGTAAACACGGGACCAATGGTCATTTGAACACCAGCGATAACACATGTCCGCATCAATGGTTTCAGGTGCTTTGCCTTTATTCTTGAAGTTCGGGGCCTTAGGAGCGAGTTTGGAGGGCTTCTGGGCTTTGTTTCCTCCCTTGGATGGGCCTTGACTCTGTTGACCTTGGTGGGATGGCTTCTAGCCACCCCTACCAAGCCTTTTTTGGCATTTTGGGCGTTGGTTAGTGCTATAATGTGCTTCAGGCACAGCAGTGACCCCAGTAGGTCGACCTTGATGATTCTTCATCAACAACTGGTTCTGCTTTTCAGCTAGAAGTAAAACAGAGATCAAATCCGAGAACTTAGTGAATTTCTGAGCTCTATATTGTTGCTGCAGGACAATATTAGAATCAGAGAAGGTCGAATAGGTCTTTTCCAAGAGATCCTCTTCAGTCAAAGTTTCATTACAAAACTTGAGAAGTGATCGGATTCGACAAACTTCAGAATTATATTCATTCACAGACTTAAAGTCTTGGAAGCGCAAATGCTGCCAGTCGTGTCTTGCTTTAGGCAAGAATATGTCCTTTTGGTGATCAAAACGATCAGCTAAAGCGACCCATAATGCACGTGGGTCCTCCTCAGCAAGATATTCAGTTTGCAGAGCGTCATGGATATGTCTTCGGATGAAGATCATAGCAGTGGCTTTTTCAGCTTCGCCAACATGCTCGTCTGTTGCTTCTTCAATGGCAGGATGCAAGTTCTTTGCAGCGAGGTGGAGCTTCACATCTGGAACCCACTTAAGGTAGTTCATTCCAGAGACCTCTAAAGCGATAAAGTCGAGTTTGTTCAAATTCGACATGTTCCTATCACAAAATAAATGGACAAGATGTGGTTAGTGTAATGGAGAAAAAATCAATCCATTTACGTAGGAGTAGAACATACAGGTTCTAATAGACATGATTTGGTTTAATTTTGCATGAAAAACTTTGGGTTTTCATGGGTGATGTTTTTAAATGAAAACTTTAGGTTTTCAAACAAGGCATGTTTATAAGAAACTTCGGGTTTCAAAATAATTATGAACTTCAGGTTCATATATTCCTGCAGACAAACACAAATATATATATGCAAACAAATATGCAACAAGAATATGTAAAAATATAACTTTAGGTTTATAATTATAATTGAATTAATTATTTGGACTTCGGGCCAAATTAAAGCATGGGTAAAAAATATAAAACCCATTGGGCCTAAAAATAATTAGGCAAATAAAATTTGGGGCCCAAAAAGAACACATAAGCCCACGGGGTGGCTTAATAAAATGGGTGTCGAGGGGTCCATGGCCAATCTGGGCTGGAAATAAGTTGGGTTGAGATAGGGCAATAAGCCCGTATGCATAGGGTTGGGCTGCAGACCCAGGCCCAGGTGGCAGAGGCCCAAAGAAGGCCTCAATTGTGTGTATCACAATGCAGGGAAAACACAGCAGCCACACGGGCTGGGTTCTGCTGTAGCACGGGGCACGGGAGAACACCAGAGCCCATTTGGGCTGGTATGATGCAGCGCTAGGCCGAAAAAAGGAGGGGGTCGAACTGGGCTTGCAGTGGCGAGCCCAAAAGAAAAAAACTTTATTTTTTTCAGCCTGAGTCGAGGCTAGGCCCAAAAATTTTGGGGTTAGGCTTGATCCAAGAAATCCTAGCGAGGCTAGGTGATTCCGCCGGAGAAGGTGGTCAGCGCCGCCACTGCAGGTGGCCAAATCTTGGACGGGACGACTCGGGGGTAACCTTCTGGGGTGTTTTCGACTATGATCACAACATGGAGATATTAAAATCTCAATCGGTTCAATCAAACCCTAGAAAAATTGAATTGGAATTTAAAAAAAAAAAAATTCCTACGAGATTCCAGCAAATCTCAGTCTAATTGTTGACGTGGGATGACTTCTGGTCGTTGACGACAAGAACCAAAGGTTCAAGGCAATGGTTGCAGGACATGCCATGGTCGAGGGCCCCATGAAAGGTGTCGGGTTTTATTGGTTTTGAGACTTGGAGCTTCTGGCTCTGTGGGTTTGCTGGGGAGAAAGAGAGCTGCAGGTTCTCGGCTTGGCTTGGGAAACCCATCTGTAGGATGGTGGTCACGGGTTCGAAAGAACCCTAGGTTCCCAAATTTTTTTTTTCAATTCAATTTTTGATATATAATTCAATTAAAAAAACATATTCAATTTGATGCATATGCAAAACAATAATTTCAATGTGATGCATATACAAATATATTTGATGCAATTCATAGCAAATATCAAATTCACATAATTTCAACAATTATGGTTATGAGGCATACACAATTTATGTAGAATCTAAAATTCGTAAAACGTAAAGTTGGGTCATGCATCATGGTGAATGTTCATGCTATCAGGGTTGCGAAAATATCGAGTTAAAAACCGTTGTTTTGAAAGAACCTGATTGCGTGATGATATGGATAAATTGGTTTGATGCAGAAAAATTCTCTAACGTCAGATTCTTAAGAGCAGCGATAGGAATGTGCTGATAACATGTTGTGTTCTATTTTATCTGACAATGTTTAGGGTGGTTAGCGGCAAGGAGAAGAGAGAAAAGAGAGATGTGTTTGTAGAATTGTAGGGGAATGTGTGTTGTTAATCCTCCTACATTGTGCCTTTATTTATAGTAGTAAAAGGAGAGAAGATATTCCTTCATCCCCAAGGAATACAAGATACAATAGGAAAAGATAACTAGAATCAAATTTAATCTAGGATTTACACAATCACATTTAAACTAGGAATGGTTACAACAGAACTTTATTGATTTGAATAAAAAAATTATGTTATAACTTTATTTAATAAAAAATAATTAAATATTAATAAAAATCCTTTAAATTTTAATAAAAAACAAAAGAATTTAAATTTTAATGAAAATGACACAATTTTAATATAAAAAAAACCTGATGTGCGGGACCCGTGCCTCCATCATAGACATCGTTTATGAAACTGAACACTATTTATGAAATTGAACATTATTTATAAAACTAAACGGTACTACACTATTTATAAAACTAAATGGTATTACACTATTTATTGGTCTAGCTTCATAAATAGTGTCTAGTTCTTGGTCCACTTTCATAAGTAATGCCTAGTTCTTGGTCATGTTTCATAAATAGAGACTAGTTATTAGGTCAAGTTTCATAAATAGTGTATAGTAGTTGATACAGTTTCATCAATAGTGTCTCTTACTTGGTCCGGTTTCATAAATAATGCTGAGTTATTGGTCCACTTTAATAAATAGTGTCTAGTTCTTGGTCATGTTTCATAAATAATGTTTAGTTCTTGGCCCAGTTTCATAAATAGTTTCCACCTATTAGGTTTGTTTTAGAAATAATGCCTAATTTTTGATTTCGTTTCATAAATAGTGTCTACTTATTGGACCAGTTGCATAAGTAGTGTCTAGTTATTGGTCTAGTTTCATAAATAGTGTCTACTTATTGGTCAAGTTTTATAAATTATACATATACTAAAACCCGGTTTCACTGGCACTATTTTTCACTGCTCGTGAATAGTGAAAGGGCAATAATGCCCTCGGATTTTCTTAGCCTTTGCCTTGCTTTTTCAATATGTGTGCAGTGAATTTTCGATTCTACCCATCCTGCCCACGCGTCTTTTATTGTCACATCCCGGCTCGGGGCAGATCACTTCCCGGGCCTGCTTCACCACTGTAGCACGATATTGTCCGCTTTGGGCCCCGACCACGTCCTCACGGTTTTATTTCTAGGAACTCACGAGCAACTTCCCAGTAGGTCACCCATCCTGGGAGTGCTCTGGCCCTCTTCTCGCTTAACTTCGGAGTTCCTACGGAACCCGAAGCCAGTGAGCTCCCAAAAGACCTCATGCTAAGTAGAGATGAGAATATACATATAAGGCTCACATGATCCACTCCCCTAAGCGATGTGGGATCTCACAATCCACCCACCTTAGGGGTACAACATCCTCGTTGGCACACACGCGGCCAGGGTTAGGCTCTGATACCAAATTGTCACATCCCGACCCGGGCTCCACTCCATCCTGGGCACGACTCTGCTGTAGCACGATATTGTCCGCTTTGGACCCCGACTAATCCCTCATGGTTTTGTTTTTGAGAACTCACACGAGAACTTCCCAGTGGGTCACCCATTCTGGGAACTCACACGAGAACTTCCCGATGGAACCTGAAGCCAGTGAGCTCCCAAAATGCCTCATGCTAGGTAGAGATGAGAATATACATATAAGGCTCACATGATCCATTCCCTAGGCGACGTGGGATCTCACATTTATCCTTTTTTTCTCCTTCGATTCATCTGTTTCACTTTACCTTTCGGCTCTCCATTTTCTACTTTCCTCATCTGGGTTTTCCTTCGTCTTCGCAGTTGTGCGCCCTGTTTTCTATCAATTTCTTCCTTTTTGTTTCGCGAAATTATCTCCGGCGAGACACGATCTTTGATTTTTGCAATCGTTCGTTGCATCGATTTTGTCTTTTTCGCCGTTTTGTTTCAAGCCTTTCTTTTGAGAAAACTGGTACGTATTAAGGTGAGTGATTTCTAAATTTGTGAGCTTTCCTTTGCAGTTTGATTTCAGTTTTGGTTGTCTTGCTCTTCGATATGTTTTTTGCTTTCTGACTATTATTACAATTGGGATCGATTTTCTAGCCAGATTTTCGCTCAATTTTGGGTGATCTGTGTATTCAAGTGACAGTGAAACAAATCGTATTCAGTTTGGGTATGTTTTGGCTGAGTTTTATGTTAGTTTTTACTTTTAATTTCTATAGATTGTAATGAACGCTAACGGTTTTTCTTTTTGAGGAATTTGCAGAGCTTTGTCTACGCTTTCTTGGATAAAATCAAATTTTACCTGTGGATCTGTTTGTTGATGGGAAGTCTTACTCAAATCTGACATTAAAATGAAATCCAACAAAAACTCAAAGCCTCCGAAAGAAATCGAAAACCAAGGCCGAGAATTTTGAGGAACCGGAAGTAGAGATAGAACCCACTTCAAGATCTTTGTTCAAAACCGAAGGGCTGTTATTTAGCTCTGGTTTGGGGGAGAAAATCATGGATGGTGAGGACTGCGGCGGGGGAAAGAAGAAAGAGAGTGTTTTGCAGACGCTGGTGGTGGGTGGCGGTGTGGGGAATATTGGCGGGAAGATTTGTGACGGCAGAGGTGGCGGGAAAGGATCGGACAGCGGAGATGGATGTGGGTTTGGTTTCTTTGAGGGTAATAAACATGGAAGTGGGAGTACTGATGCTTATTATCGGAAAATGATTGAGGCTGACCCAGGAAATGCTCTCTTACTTGGAAACTATGCAAAGTTTCTAAAAGAGGTAATTTGTAAACTACACAACACTTTCTTGGATTATTGTTTCCTGTTTGGTTGTTGAGAAAATTTATGAAAAGAATGGAGATTGGCATCTTTAAATAGTGACTGTTCTATAAGGGGAGGCGATTTCCGTACATTAGATGTTGATGATTACTAGGAAGATTCATACAATTCGTCTAAGTATTTATTTATGCTCAATACATACTTTTGATGTTTGATAAATTAGGAGTTTCTAATTAGTTGTAACTAATGCGAATAGGTCCGAGGAGATTATGAGAAAGCATAGGAGTATTGTGGAAGATCAATCTTGGTGAACCCGAGTGATGCGAATACCTTATCACTATATGGTGATCTAATATGCAATACTTAGAAGGATGCTGAATGAGCTGAGAATTATTTTGATCAAGCTGTTAAAAATTCCGCAGACGACTGGTAAGAAATAGAACAAGCTCCCCTTTGATCAAACCTTTCCCTCCTTCATATTTTTAGTATATGTTGCTTGAATCTGAAAATCTGAACAAGTTACAGCTCTTGTTGCAATTATTGAATTTTGTTCTGCCTTTCAGTCGTTGAGTGCCGGCTGTCTTTAGATCGTTGAGAAGTAAATTTAATACAACCGAGGTATGTTTTATAACTGCTGTCTTTCAGTTTTTGTTATATATTTTTGTTGAATTGGATGAAGCTCTAATATTTTTGTTTTAGATTAGTTGTGGTCCTCTGTTAGGATTTTCGTGGCTAAGAGGGTATTTTGCATTTTCGTTGCTCGGTTGGTCGATCACAGATTTGCGAACAGCTTTGGTTGTCCTCTTATTTTTTTGGTATGTTTTTTTCCTTTGGTTTTTCCCGGTTTGAGCACTCATTCATGAATGTTGAATTAAAATGTGTTTATAGTTTTTCGGGAGAGATTAGAAAAGTGATTCGAATTTGGGATAATTTAATGTTGGTTAAAATTTGTTTATAATTTTTGGGAAGAAATGAGAGGACCTGCTGAAGTATGTGTTGTGATTAGTTTTTATTCATATTTTTAACAAATTGGGCATGAATTGGTAGGTTAACTATGTGTGTTTATTATTTGAATCAGTACTGTTTGTCTTTCTATGGCTCTAAAAATTTTGTACAGGTTGTTTGGCCATTATTTGTGCCTCTTGATTCTGTTGTGTTTGCCTAGGTTTCAACATAAAATATGTTTTGTTGGGAAAGTATTGGTGAGATGAAAAATTATTAATAGATTATACAGGTTGTTTCAATGGGAGATGAAAGTGTCTTTCCTTTTAGGTAATGGCATTGTTTTCGTTTGTTTAGTTCTTCTGGTTGTTTCGTTTGCGGTTCTAATCTGAGGTTAAAATGCTTATATAAATACTTGACAACTTATGTAATAGATTTGATTGGTTGGATTATATATATAGTTGTACTCATTTTTTCTTTCTTTCTGTTCGTATATTTATGAGGAAATTAGAAACAAGTTCAAAGGTCTTGCCCTTTTTTCTTTTTTCTTCATAATTAATTCTCCTTTGTGAATGTTGATATTGTATTTAACCATCACACGAAGGTCAAATATGTGAAAGTTATTCATGAGCTTTATAACTACTTTTCATAATTTAAGCAGTCTGTTTTGGGTTTTTTTTTCATTAATTCATTAGCTACCGATTAATGGAGAAACGATAACCATGCCACTGATTGTCGGTTCTTTTTCTAATTTAAATTTTGGAGAAACGATAACCATGCCACTGATTGTCGGTTCTTTTTCTAATTTAAATTTTCATTCATTTTTTTTTTAGAATTTGTAATGCTTATTTCTTGACTCAAACATTGCTTATGAAGTGAATGAATTTGCATAATCTTAAATATAATTTTCGATCCTGCAGCAACGCGCGGGCACCGTTACTAGAAGTGTCTAATTCTTGATTTAATTTCATAAGATTTGAAACTTAGACCAGTCTTAGTCTTGTAAAAGCACCCATAACTCTAAAAACGATGAACCCAGAAATGATCCTTTAGATCAAAACCTTCAGAAGATTATGTTCTCAGTAATTATATTTAAAAAGCTGTTTTCAATTACCAAATTAAAATTCCCTCATATTTTTTACATACCTACAATAATAAATGTAGCTCTCCATCCAATTTCTTGAGCTTGGGTGTCACCTTGGAGAAACTTTTTCCTATGCCCGTAACATAAGTGGTACACCACGTGTTATTATGTAAATGGTGGGAAATTTTATTTTTTATGTTATTAATTTTTTAACACAAGAATCTCACCACTTGTATAGAGACATGTAGTGTACCATTCCGTATTTCGGGCACATTGAAAAATCTCTCGTCATCTGAACTACTATTGAGAAACAACACCACAAAAATAAAACTGAGGAATGGAATTTAATTAGAAGTTTTTTTTCTTATTCTAAAATATGTATATATATATATATATAAATATATATATATGAGCAGTAATCTGTAACACCCCACTTCGCCGAGAAGGTTAACGAGATGACCTCTTCCGATAAGGATCCGAAAACCCTTCTTGACCAAGACTTGGATAGATAATTAGTCGGCCTCGACGCAGTGCTGTTTATCCAAACTAAAGATGCTCCGCAGTCGGCTGATTCTGTGGCAATAGTGTTGTTCATCCAAACTGAAGATATCATCGGTTGCCTTTACAGTGCTGTTTATCCAAATTGAAGATGTGTCGGCGAAAAGGAAAATAAAAATCTCAAGGTTGTTGAGAGGTTTCGCGTAGAGCGAGAATTTGCCCAGGGCGGATTTGTGTGTTGAATTGGAGGGAGCTTAAATGATGCACAGCCTCCTCTATTTATAGCAGCAGCCCTTCCCATACCTGAGCTAGAAACATATTCAAGTTAGGATTCTAAAACTTATTCTGATTAAGCTTCGGCCAATCCTAATGCAAATAGGACTTTGAACCTGCCTTTTTGACGGACCAGATTCATTATGAGCCCCTGCATGTTTCCAACTCCTCCTCACACTAGGGCTCGATTACTCCTTTATCCATACCAATCCATCTTGTTATGGGAATTGACCGACCCCAACTAGACGATCCATGATCCAAAGGCCCACAATAATTCTAAAAAGATCACTTGGCCGAATGCAACTCCAAATTCGGCCCAAACCAATATTTTGGGCCCAAACATTGCCCCCTCGCTTCTGAGGTCGTCGACCTTCGGTCCTTGGTCGAGCCTCGGCCTTGAAGAAGCAAAATCATCCTTTGGCATCTCTATATTGAATCGTCTCGAAAACCCCAACCATGCGCATTTATGAAACATCATTTCATACCCTTGATTCTCCTAACCGTCTCGCCACGGGTCGATTCCTCGGTTAACCTAGCAACCTTTAATAATGACCCTTAAAACGTGCAGCTGCCGAAACGTCTATTCTCCATCAAATCTGCCGTCACACGCAATTGTGCGTCCTTGAACCACGAAATCTTCGGTCCTTTCACCTGGATTCCCTGAATATCCATAATAACCCGATTGGTTCTTTCCCTCATTTTGAAAATCAAAGGATTAATCTTCCCCCCAAAATGCCTATAAATACCCATTTCTTCTACATTCAAACTTTATGCCTCCAAGACTCCTGAAATCTTCTTGCCCATTGCCTTCGAATTCCCAGAAAGCCCAAAAACTCTCAACCCAGAAACTCTTCGAGTCTTCATCAATGGCTTCCAACACCTTCATCTCCAAATTTTTCGACAAATGCGTGAAGTGTCGGGACTTTATTGACTGGAACACCATTAAAACCCTGCGTTTCGAAGGAGATTCGAGTGCTTCTCACCAGATCCTCGGACCACTCTTCAAAGACAACGTCCTATTGTCCATTACCAACCTCCTCAAAGATCATTGCCTGGAGCATTTGTTTCAAGGATATGATTGGCCGAAGTGGGAATTAACCAAACCTCAAGTGGTCTGGCCTTCAACTATTGCGGCCTGGGTTGCTTGGGTCGAAAGGATAGAGAAGTTCTTCAGTAAGGAACGGAAGACTCTCGACATTTATGATGCCATCAAGCTCTCGACCTTCGAGATTATCATGGACAAAGAACTTATCATGGTAGCCCTAAGTTTTTGGTGCTCGGCCATAAATACTATGGTCCTCCCACTCGGCCCTATTGGCCCCACTATTCTTGACATCTCAGCCATTCTCGGGAGTTCCTATTTAGGTATTCCGCTCGACACCACCTTCTTTGGGCACCAATTCAACCTTAACCTTAAGACATTTTTCGACGAACGCACTGTCGAATTGCTGAGGAAGAATGACCAGGAACCTTCAAAAGAAGAAGTCCAAAAGCTGCACAAGAACTTCTTCAACTGCAACACCCTTATCCAACACTTCGCTGATCAAGGGGAGCAAACTCTTAGGAAGGGAGAACATGAAGCCTTCCTATTCTACTGGTACAATAAATTTATTTGTTGTACTAAATCAAATAAGTGCTTGGTCAAGAACATGCCAGTGGCCGAGGCTCTGGCATGTGGCCACACCTTGTTCATCTCTTCGGCCATCCTTGCCAACCTCCTGCGTTGCTTGGTCAAAACAACCATCGACAAAATCGATCCATACCAGGGTGGCCCACTCTAGGTTTTTCAACTTTAACTGCAAGTCTATTTCACCAACCTCAGGCCAGAAGTCCTCAACCTCAAAACCTCTGAAGCGTTGGGTCTTCAACTAGGCTCTAGACCCGCTCCTCCTCACTTGACCGAAAAAGTTTTTAGATATTTTTTTTCGGCTTAGAAGACCTTTCTGACGACGAGTTTCTAATCTGTCGTCGTTAAGAATATCCCCCTTCCATCAAACTTCCAACCTCGACATAGAATAAAGCCGAAAACACTGACCTCCAAAAGAACTGAAGATCGTTCGTGTTAACTCGCGACCTCCTTTTAGGTTGCGATGCTAAGCGTACGAGTTGGGAGATCTACCAACCTTATTTCACCACACGGCAACTCGACTACCTCCAAGGCTGCCCAATGCCTCTACTCACATCTCGCTCTCTTTTAAGCTGAAGACGCATTTCCAACATTTCAGAGAAAGAATGCAGGGAGACCGAGCAAGAATTTCAGGAAAGGGGCAAGAAATTCCGCCTCCGGCCGAATATCCCTGAGACTTTCAATACTGCTACCTTTGTTGACTGGTGGGCAGAGTATAACCAGGACTTCTTTGGTACTCCGGTCGAAGACGTCGTCAACAAACTCTTTGGCAACCGGCCCTAAAAAACTCCTGCCCCACAATCCAAAGAAACAACCCAAGGTATATGTATATCTCTATCTTCTTTCCTTAAATACTCATTCAAAACTTTATTGACTTGGTTTTACTCTCTCAGGTGGCCGAGCTCCGAAGCGGGTAGATATGGTGGCCACAGCCGCGGCTAAGAAAAAGCTGGTCTCCTCCTCCATAATAAGCAAACAGCCTCGTAAGGAGGTCGAGACGGCAGGTGACGTTTCCTAGCATACAAAACGCGTTAAGAAATTGGCGAAGAAATGAGAGCGAAAAATTCATGAAGAGTGACTACCCCTAGTATCTCTCCCTCTGCCCCTGTCGTGTAGGCTTCGACAGCTGTTCAGCCAGCTCCAACCGGCTCAACATCTGAAGTTCGACCCGACCCTCAAGTTGTGGTTGAACCAATCGCTGCTTCGCTGGTCGAGGAACCAGCAGCTCCAGAGCTGACCGTTACACTTGTCTTGGTGATTGCGACCCATTCGGCCGGGAGGACTCCCCCCAAACAACCAATGATCATCTTGGAAGATGTATGATTATATAGTTGTATAATTCTATATTTTTGTTAAATTCGAAAGTGATAACAATTTTCATTTTAGGATAATGAAAACGACGAGATTCCGCTTGCGCATCGCCCTCAACCAACTAATCCTCATTCCACTAATCCTTCCCTTGTGAACGAGGTGACTGACCAGGTCGACCTTCCTGCAATCGATAGTGGAAAAAGGGTTGCCGTCGAGCCTGAAACGACGATTCACCTGCAGGATCAAGACCTCGACTTCCCCCCCACAGGAAGCCACTTCAGCATACGTAAGTACTCTTATTGCTTTCCTTTGATCAATCTTCTGCCTTAGAATTCTGAACCAGGAAAATATTAAATGTCTGGTGCCCACGTTCTCATTTCACCGAAAATTCTATGCGCTGAAGGGCGTTATCTATATCTCATGGCCACCTCAGTGGTCATTAAACATGGATAACCTTCATCGGCCGCGTGAATTAAAAAGCAATCTTAAGCACTGAGCTTGGCCATTAAGCTCTCTAGGCTCGAGCAATGATCCAGCAGACATGGCCGAAGCCTCTTCTCGGCAGGTCTAACATTTCCCCCATTTTTTTACTTCCTTGTGACGTAACTTGTTATGACGAGTTCCTTTTTCCGTAGCTTTCATGGGAGGTTTAACTTGATGCTCTTTTTTTGAATACTTCGGAAGCGGCCGGCTCATCGGCGACTACAACCAGACCCTCTGTATCAACGGTCGAATCAAGTGCATTCGTCAAGTTGCATGCGCTTTTGTCTCTCTCGGCTTCACAAATTCTTAAAAGCAAAGGTCTCGACTCTGTGGGAGAATGTCTGAACGACCTTGTAGCGGGTGGTCTTCTGAGCAACGAAACCGTCACTCGTTTTCTTCCATCCTAGATCAAACTCGAGAGCATTTTGATAT
Organism: Heteromeles arbutifolia; assembly: GCA_024362995.1. Taxonomy (NCBI): domain Eukaryota; kingdom Viridiplantae; phylum Streptophyta; class Magnoliopsida; order Rosales; family Rosaceae; genus Heteromeles; species Heteromeles arbutifolia. The sequence goes on from JANCRC010000002.1 coordinate 26,602,813, forward strand.
TTTCGCAAGAGCTCTTCAGGGAGAAGACGACCTCAAGGCTGCATTAGTTACTCAAGAAGTTCTACGCCCAGAAGTTGAGGCGATAAATGCAAAGAAAGAACAGCTGGCCGACTTCGATCGCCAAATTACCGACCTTAACCGTTGAATTGCCGAACTCTAACGTCAGCGGTCGGTCATTGCCTCTGATCTTGCTGATAATTTTGAGTTGAGCAAAACTTATTTGACTAACTTTGCGGCTGGTGCAAAGCGAATTGAGCAACTGAAGATGGATAGAAGGACCCGGTAGGCTGAAATCACAATAGGCGCAGTATGATGGTTGGAGTTGAAGGCTGCCCTTGAAGCTTTCCTTCCTTCATCCCCTTGAGTTTAGTCTTTGTAAATTGGTCGATCAGCTTCTACTTGTATTCTTTTTTGCAAATATTAATGAAATGAACTTTTATTCTCACATCTCCCAAGTAACCGGATAATTTTTTTTTTTTAAATTTCCCATTGATTGGTAGTTTATGAATCAAACCAGTTCGATCCCTGAGGTGGTATGCCTCCTTGCCGAGGACTTTGTGTACAACGAATGGTCCTTCCCAATTCGATGACTATTTGCTGAACCTAGGATCTTTAATTCCCACGGCTAGCACGATTTGCCAAACTAACTCTCATTTGCCGAACGTTTTTTGTCTGACTCGTTGATTATAAGCTCGCTCGGCAATCTTTTTTTGTGCCACTAATAAGTTATAAGCATTAAGCCGAGCTTCTTCTGAATCTTCCAACTCTTGTCTCATGGCCTGATTGTACTCGACACTGAACAAACTACTTTGTTCAATTACTCGCAACGAGTTTATACTTAGCTCGACCGGCAACATTGCGTCGTGTCCATAGGTCATCGCATACGGAGTCGTTCCAGTGGCTGATCGAAGTGAAGTTCGATAGGCCCATAACGCTTTATTTAGCTTTAGATGCCACATACCAGGCCTCTATTTTACCATTTTTTCAAGAATATCGATCAAAACCTTATTACTTGCTTTGGCCTGCCCATTCGCCTATGGGTAATACGGTGTAGATTGCTCGAGTCAAATTCTTAGATTCGCCATATACTCCTTAAACCTGTCAGATGTGAAGATCGTACCATTGTCTGTTATGATTGTTTTTGGTATGTCGAATCTAGTTACAATGTTTTCTTTGACAAAATTACAAACTTTTTTAGATGTTATCTCAGCATATGACTTCGTTTCGACCCATTTGGTGAAGTAGTCCGTTGCGACAAGTATCTATGCATGCTTTGCTGACCCAGAAGATGGCGTAATTTTGTCGATTACGTCCATGGCCCATCTTCTAAACAGCCATGGTTTAGTGACCGAATGTAGTGATTCGGCCGAGACCCTTTGTATAGAACCATGAATTTGACACTGTACACATCCTCGTGTGAACTCAATACAATCCTTTAGTATACTCGGCCAGAAATAGCCGTATCGACGAAACAACCATCGCATCATTCGACCAGACTGATGAGCCCCGTAAATTCCTTCATGAACCTCTGCGATTGCTTGAGCAGCTTCCTGGGGGTCGAGGCATAACTGTAATAGACCGTCTTCACCCTTTCGGTATAATTTATTTTGGTACGCAACATAGTTCGTTGCATGAACCTTTGTCTTGCGGTCGTGTTTAGCATTGGGGTTGTCAAGGTACTACATGATTGGCTTCCTCCAGTCATTTGGTATTGCCTCGACCGCGCAGACGTCTATGAGATCCTTTCGCTCTAATAACGAAGGTAGGGACATGACTCGCGTACGGATTACGCTGTCGCGTTGGAGAACTTGCTGATTAACCAAGGCCTGATATGATCGTCGTAACACAGGTATTTCCCGGCCTAGCTTGACCCCCAGGAGTTGTGATCCGGAGGCTAGTTGAGCTAGTTCATCTGCGTCGGTGTTTCGAACTCGAGAGATATGTTTAAATGTAATGTCGTCGAAAGACTCAGCCGAATAGCTGGCAACCATGTGATAGGGTGCCGGAGTGCAACTCATGCAACGAAAAGTACCATTGAGCTGGTTATCACAAGTTCAGAATCAACGAGGATGAGGGCATATGTTGCTTGTAAGTCGTGAAGGACACCAAGGCCGATGACAAAAGCTTCATATTTGGCTTGATTATTCGTACAATCGAAATCAGGTTTGAGAGAAAAATACCAACGGTTGTGATCAGGGGATTGAATAAAGATCCTAGCCCCAGCCGAAGCTGAAGTACTAGAGCCATCAAAGTACATTGTCCAGTAATTATCACGTGTATCTACCATACCGATTTCAACATTATTGCCCCCAAAACTGTAAGATGAAGGATGTTGAGCCAAGAAATCGGCTAAAGCTTGACCTTTGACGGCTTTTTGGGGCATGTATTGCAAACTGAATTCAGATAGTGCCATTGTCCACTTCCCAATTTGGCCTTTCACGATTGGCCGAGTGAGCATGTAATGAATAACGTCGATTTGGGCGATGACTTGAGTGACCGATGAAATCATGTAATGCCTGAGTTTTGATGCAGTGAAGAATAGGGCTAGGCAAAGTTTCTCGACGGCGGAATAATTGATCTCCGGTTGGTTGAAATTTCGACTGAGATAAAAAATGGCTTGTTCTCGGCCAGTGTCATTGTCCTGTGCGAGGAGGCAACCGATGGATTCTTCAACCGCGAAGATGTATAACTTGAGAGGTTTACCACGTCGTGGTGGGACAAAGACGGGTGGAGTCATGAGGGAGACTTTGATCTATGTAAACACCTCTTGGTGTTCCAGACGCCACTCGAAAGCGTCGCAACCTTGAGTTTCAAAAGCATAAAAAAGGCTTTCATTTTTCCTGCCGAGCAATGATTGTAGTTGTTTTCTGGTCGTAGGGGGTGGAGCATTAATGATTGCTTGAGCCTTGTTTTCATCGACCTCAATGCCACGATGATGTACAAGGAATCCTAAAAAGTTACCGGCTGTGACGCCAAAAACACATTTGGCAGGATTCATTTTCAGATTATGCTGGCGCATACGTAAGAAGCCTTGTCGAAGATCATCCAAATGTGTCTGCCAGCGTTTTGATTTTATCACAACATCGTCAATGTAGACTTCGGCGATGGTTCCAATTAGATCATGGAATATAGTATTCATCGCTCGTTGGTATGTGGCACCAGCGTTCTTGAGGCCGAACGGCATGACAACCCATTCATATGTGTCGAGTGCCCTCGGGCAACGAAAAGCAGTTTTATGGACATAGGCTTCGGTAATGAAAATCTGGTTGTAACTGGCATGTCCATCCATAAAGGATAAAATTTCGTGGTTTGCCGCTACGTTAATTAGCAAATATGAGATTGGCATGGTATACTCATCCTTGGGAGTTGCCAGATTCAGATTTCAGAAGTCGATACAGATTCGACGTATTGCCAACCATTTGATGTATTGCCGCTGCGTTAAAGCACCACTTTTCTTTAACACTAGGACGATATTTGCCAACCATTCGACGTACTGAGCAGTCCGAATGAAACCGGCTTTTAAAAGTCGAACGAGTTCATCCTTTATGCCGAGTTGTACTTCGGTTGAGAATCGTCATGGTGGTTGACAAAATGGTTTACACCCAGGTTTAATTCGTAACTCATGCTCGACGAGCTTTCGATCTAAACCATGCATCTCATGGTAGCTCTAAGCAAAACAATCTTTAAATTCTTTAAGTAAATTACAAAGCTCGGCTTTCATATGTGGAGGTAACAAAACACTAATAAATAAAGGTCGTGGGTCGTCGGCCGTTCCAACATTTATTTGTTCTAGGGGGTCCTTAACCTGGGGTCGACTATCTTCGAGCTTGGCTGGTGCAGTCTGAACTTTGTCCAGCAATAAAACTGGGCCATTGTCGCATTCGGCCAAAATTCGACTAAGTTTATGTTGGAATTTGGTTGCCTAGAAATAACATACGAATGGGCCAGCAGTCGTTCCATGGTTGATGAAACCGCAACCCGACGTCTTTCGTGTTCGGATTCAGACATCAGTGTCGGCGATCAAATTGGCCAACCCGAGCCTCGCCGAATCCTGGTGCACAGTTTCGACGCCTACCTCGATGGCCTTTTGTACTTATATCCGAGTTGGCTGCCCTTCCTCATTAAAGCCTTGCAGGGTGATGTAGCCGACGTGATCGTCATAATAGCGAGCCTGAATCATGTTTGCCTCAAACGGCTGATTATCGACCGGGTGAACCAAAATCGATTTGCAGTCCCAGAAGATAAGAACTTGGTATAGTGACGAGGGAATGCAACCTGTTTGATGAATCCAGTCGCGGCCGAGCAATGCATTATACTCGATTTTTGAGTTTATCTTACTTGTTTTTCGGTTTGTTTTCTTCGACGGTAACAAAGTCAACTTGTGTTACTTCTTCGGCAACCATGTCACCATCCAGGAAACTTGGTTGAGATGTGGTTGGCTGAAACTCAGCAGGTAGAACGTGGACCATGCTAATCTCCATTTTCTCGATGACTAAAAGGCCCATTGGGTCATGGTCGTCGTCTTCCAAGTGATTGGCCGAGGTATCTTGCTCTTGAGTATCCTTGGCTGGATCATTTGTTGTTGTAGTCAGTGGTTACTGCGGCATATCCTCCGGTTCGGTGTCTTTCTGGTTGTATTCTCCAAGCTCCTGCGACGTTGGGAGTTGGTCTTGTTCCTGTGCCATTTTGCGGGCTTACTCCTGATAGGCGATTCGAGGGTTCCTTGTGTCGAGGTACGCATCCAGACGTGCCACGCGCTCTTTCTCATCACTCGTTAGGCCGAAAAGAGTCACCGCCGAAAAGACTTCGAAATGGTACCGTAAATACTAAAGGTCATCAAGAGAAAAAAGGAAGCTCGACGATGTCTATATCGGTATACAGATCGACCTCAAAATTGAGAACTCGGGCTTCACGTATGTGTTGGAACCTGGCTTTGATTGTTAGATCAGTGATTTTTTGGATAATTTGTTCGGCATCAGGGCAAGTTAGAGCCAGGTCGAGGGCTTCTTGACACTCTTTTGGTAGGCCGTATAAGTCATTGGTGAAATATTTTCTTGTGAAACTCCTGCATGTACTCTAAGGCCTTGTCGAGAAACGGAGGGTGCAAATTCCGCCGTATTTTAATTAGTGGCTCTGGTGAAAGCAACAGAGGGAGTTTGCTTTTCGCCTCTTATCTAAATCGCTCAAAACGAGCCTTCATTTCCTTTGGTCGAATAAGGAGTTTGATGCGCTTCTCAGATTCCTTAACTGTAGTCTCAAAGTTGTGTTCAATCACCTTCTTTCCCTGAAGTAATTCAGTCATGATTGCGGGGGGTTGCCGATCATCTTCATTGCCGGTCACTTCTTTCGGCTGCCATTTAGGAGCCGAAGAAGTCTGTGCAACTTATCGGTGGGCCATGCAATCCATCAGTTGGTGGCGACGTTTCTGAGACTTAGATAATGTAGTATAGACGTCGGTAGGAGAATTGTAGCTATACCACCATTGGTCACGTGGCTCAGGTGGCTTGAAAGTTCTTTGATTCACCGATGAACTCAAGCTGCTAGAATTACGCGAGTAATAATCTTCGTTGTAAAACGGCGCATCAAAATCAAGGCGTCGTCTGGCTGAGATTGGTGTTGGAAAACAATTAAGAAATAAGCAAAAATAACAGAAATAAACTGAACTTTAAATTCCAATATTTTATTAACCAAAAATACTTGATGTGCAGAATGAAATTACACAATAAAATACAGAATCAATATAAGAATATCAATGATACTAACTTGAATACAGAAGGTAGAGGCTAGCGCAAAAGCTATGTCCTTCGAACAGTATTTCCGTCCCACTCTTGTGCTTGTGGTTCTACAACGTCTGCTCAACCAGGATTCAACTACCTAATTCTACAACCTGCACTGGATTATAGAATTCTAGCGAATTGTGTTTGTGTGTTTACTCTTTGGGAATTTTGTACGGAAGAAAAAAGAAGGAAGAAAGATGAACTCATTTGGATAATGTGAATGTAGATATATAGGCTGTTTCACACCCTTTCAAATACCTGTTCAGCGTATTTGAAAGTGCACAACTCTTTCTAAGAGCTGTGTCCTTTAATCTAAACGTTTTTAATTAATAAATTAATTAAAAATGTAATCCGAAATTAAAATTAATAAATTTGATTAATTTTAAATTCCAAGGCCCCAAGTGCCCCAAGGCCCAAGGCCCTTGTCTTGATTAATTAATATTAATTGTATTTAGTCTATATTATACAAGCCTAATCCACACAACCATAAGGCCCAAGCCTTCAATCCATTTCCAAATGGTCCAACACCTAACTACTATTGTAGAAGACAAAACATATATAAAGAGCCTTATGACTCTTGTTTTCCCCAATGTGGGACAAGAGTCTCAAAACTTCCAACAATTGGGCCATCTGTTCGTATTTGAGGACCAAGCCTATTGAATACTTTCTGACGCTGACCTGAGCCAAGCACGTTTAAGGGCGTCGTTGCAGCCGTAGATGGTTGTTGTGGTGTTGGAACCTGTGGAAGTTTCTCCTTTGATTCGGTTAGGACGACATGTGCTTTACAATGATTGCACAAAACTATTGGCCCATCGGACTTTTCTTCGCTGGAGTCTCTCATCGATTTGACTACGGCCAGTCTCGGAAACTCTGTTGGTGGCTCGTTTGAAAATAAATCGATCTTAAGTCGCGGCTGAGAATTCTACTTTAAGACATGCTACATTGGAAGAAACTCGGCCTTCCCTTTTCCTTTGTTCTTGGGCAAATGAGCATCCACCATGCCAATCGTCGCTAAAGGGAAATGATCAACGTCCACGACCATCTGTTTTTCAGAAACTTCAGCTTGCCTTTATCAATCCAGCTCTGAATGGCATCTCGGAACACGACACAGTTGTTTGTCATATGTTTGTTTGAGATATGGTATTTGCAATATGTTTTGCCTTTCAACTCTTCGGCCTTAGGGATGTTATGTCCTGGCCGAAGCTTAATAATCTTTGCCAGCAACAACTAGTCAAACATGGAGTCGGCATTGGGGATATCAAAAGTATAAACTTTTGATGTTTTGATTGTAGCTTCTTCAGAGGCCGAGCGAGTTTTGGCATCCTTGGAGTTAGGATGGGCCAATCCCTTGCAGATGTATGGTTTATTGATTACAATCTCGGTTGCGTTTACACTGGCATACTGGGGGTCTGTACCTTCGGTCAATGCATAATTGACCGAAGGATTCTTGTAAATTATCCCTTGGGTTGGGGATTTTGATATTTTTTCTTCTCAGAGTAGATAGTCATATTGCTCAACATGCTTAGCCAATTCGTACATATCCCCAAAATTTGCCCCCAAGAATTTCTTCTTGTATTCCATGTCTAAACCATTCAAGGCAATTCTCACGAACTCGACTTCAGGGAGAGGTACTCAGCACCAATTTCTGGCCCACTTAAACCTCATTAGGTATTCCATTGGTGACTCATCAGATCCCTGAGCCATCTTGGCCAATGAAGATATTGACATCTCTATCCCTAGCCGATAGAACTGCTCATGAAATTTCTCAACAAGTTCTTCCCAGCTTTTGATAGAATTAGGTGGGAGATTGATATACCATGCGAATGCCGAACTTGTTAACGAAAAGTTAAATAACCGTAACTTATAGAAGTCGCTATTAACATCTCCACATTGCACAGTGAAACGAGCTACATGTTCTAACGAGGACATGGACAATTCTCTAGAGAAAAGGCTGAAATCTAGGATTTTAAAGCCTTTGGGATATTCGAACTGCTCTACATAAGCTGGGTATGAATGGATGAATTTTGGGAATTTCGGCCCTTTTCTTAAGGCCGAATCGATCATTTTTTGGACCTGAACTAAATCGACAGACGGTGTTTCTGCTTCTTGGTCGAATTCACTCGTCTTGTTGCTCGATCCACCCCTTCTTTCCAAATCAATCGTTCTAAACCAACCAGGTCCTGTCTCGGCCGTTGGCGTTGGTATTGGATTATTCTTTGGAATAGATTGTCTAGATCGATCGGCAAGTCCTATATTCTGGGTATTACTAACCAAGACTTCAAGCAATTTAATATGCACGACACTACAGCTACGTACTTCCTCTAGTATTCCTCTTATTTCTTGGCCAAATGTTTGCTCGAACTACCGAGATTGCTCCTCAAGTCTTCTTCGAAAAAACGACCTAGTGGGTGGGTCAGAGTCTTCACCGCCGTCCTCGTCGCAATCCTCCACTATTCATTCGACAAAAATTCCTTTTGTCGTTCTGGTAAGGACCCCTGCATCACAATGTGGCTCACCGAGATTAACTTTATTTTCTCGGTGTGTTGCGCTTGGTATTTCGAGCGTTATGGCCGCAACGTTCTGTGCCTGTGACAAACCCTCTTGCCCTTGGTTCTGGGCTGTAAGGTTAGCTGTTGATTCTCCCATTGCTATTTTCTTCCTCACTGATCGTGTTTCAACGGGCATGAACTTCGTAGTTCTAGCACTTTGGTCCCACTGGGCGTGCCAAAATGTTAACCCTAAAAACTACCAAGCCTGCGTGGCGCGCAGGCCGAGTAATTAATAAGCTAATTACGTCATTAGGTTTTGTGCGAGGCGTGCCAACTCGGTGGTCGAGCTCGACCGGGGAGTAAAATATGTTGATTGTCGCGTTGGGCGCGCTGATGACTTTTTAATCATGCGATTACGGCCGAGGAAGGAACACGTCTCGGCCTTTGGATTCTAGAGCCTGAAGACAAGGCTATTATTTCTGCGAAGTTCACGGATCGTCGGCCCCGGGTTTGGTCACGGCGATTATATTCGTAAGAGTATAAGCACGCCGAACTGGTACCAGACTATGTGGACACAAGTACTCAAAAGAAATGTATGTCTTGATGGTAAACATGGTTCGGCTGTCAGAATGCCGAACTCTAAAGCTTACTTATGAGTATCCAATCATAAAACAAATCGGCGTTCAATGTGCCGAGCCCAGTAATCTATAACACCTCACTTCGTTGAGAAGGCTAACGAGATGACCTCTGTCGATAAGGATCCGAAAACCCTTCTCGACCAAGACTTGGATAGATAATCAGTCTGCCTCAATGCAGTACTGTTTATCCAAACTGAAGGTGCTCCGCAGTCGGCTGATTCTACGGCAATAGTGCTGTTTATCCAAACTGAAGATATCACCGGTTTCCTTCACAGTGCTGTTTATCCAAACTGAAGATGTGTCGGCGAAAAGGAAAATAAAAATCTCAAGGTTGTAGAGAGGTTTCGCGTAGAGCGAGAATTTGTGCAGGGCAGATTTGTGTGTTGAATTGGAGGAAGCTTAAATGGTGCACAACCTCCTCTATTTATAGCAGCAACCCTTCCCAAACCCGAGCCAGAAGCATATTCAAGTTAGGATTCTTTAACCTAATCTGATTAAGCTTCGGCCAATCCTAATGCAAATAAGACTTTGAACCTGCCTTTTTGATGGACCAGATTCATTCCAAGCCCCAACATGTTTCCAACTCCTCCTCACACTAGGTCTCGATTACTCCTTTATCCATACCAATCCATCTTGTTATGGGATTCGACCGACACCAACTAGACGGCCCATGATCCAAAGGCCCACAATAATTCTAAAAAGATCACTTGGCCGAATGCAACTCCAAATTCGGCCCAAACCAATATTTTGGGCCCAAACAATATCTTAATGCAGCTGAGAGAAAAGAGGGGTACACATTTAAAGTTAGATTCGAACCTAATTTCATAGTGTAATGATTCAATGAATTTATAAATATACAATTAAAAAAGGTACACATATATGGTGAGCCAGCTTCACTAACCCAGGGGAATCCTAGACTAAATTTGCGCCAGAAATGAGTTTTGGGTTAAAACTTATATTTGCCTCAAGGGTTGGAGCAAGTTGGGGTAAGTTTAGAACCTAAAATTTGAGTTTTACTCCAAGGGTTGAAGTAGGTCTAAACCCTAAACTCGAAATTCGGGAATACCAAAACTTTGGTTTAGTTTCAGGTTTTGAAATCCTGTCCCGAAAGAGATTTGTTTGGGATTCGGGCTTTGGGTTTCGGTTCGGGATCCCGACCCAAACCTGCCCTATGTAAATCTTTCTATTCCATTTTCTTTATAAAATACTGATGCTAAGCCAATGACTCATTTATTTTAAATATGAGTTTAGTCAAGTTGGTCTTCTGAACTCGGTTTGGAGTAACTTTTATTTTTACTGTGATTTAGAAATATTTGAATAACCAATTTAACAGAAACTCGATTCTAATCCTACTCATTTCAATTCTTCCTCAATCTAATTCTCCTTATTCCGATTACATATTTGTAAATGAGCCATTGATATAATTATCTTATTATTTGTAAAAAAAAAAAATAAAAACAGATGCAGTCGAGACATGGTTTATGCAATAAGAAATAATGTACTTCCTAATGCATAACAATTCCCTAGTTTGAGTTGGTTTGGTTGGATATATAATTTTTCGGTATGAACTTACACATGTTATATTATGGCATCGACGGATTTTCATTTTAAGATATAGTACTGACAAACAAAATACGCAAGGATATGAATGCGTCGAAAGTATCACGTGATAGTATCATTGTTGTGTTTTAAATCATGTGTATTTGTGTGTGTTTAACCAAAATTTGTGAATAAGGAGGAAGCAAGGTTCTAATAAAATCTAAATCAAAAGCCTGTATAAGCATATGTTTTTACTAAAAATATGACTTTAACCCCTCAATCTCAATTTCTTTCATATAAAACCCGACATAACTTTTTTACTCGAATAAAATCCAATGACTGGACTCCACATAAGCAAATTCATTAAGTATGTTTGACTTTACACATTTTAAATTTTTTCGAGTGCCTAAAATACCCCTTTTTGCATGTTTAATGTGCACAATTAAACATATGTAGATTTTAAGGAGGATTAATGATTTTACAAAAATAAAAAAAATAAAAAAGGTACTAATATTCTAGACGCATTGCATGTTATATAAGAATTCAGGATTTCCACGTTTTGTAATTAATTTGGTTGATTCATGTTTCTCTCACTCCATAAAATTTGCTTCTAATTTGATATAGGAATTAATTTGGCAAGTTTTCTTAATCTTAACAACATTTTTCAATTTAAATATATTTTTTTAGTGAAATAGTCTATCTTTTAAAATATTTATCAATAAAATAATGTACCTATTGTTCAAATTTTAGGATAAAAATTTACCTGTTCTTATTTAACAATAATGTATCCACAATTTTATTTTTGTATGAATATAATTTACCTACTTTTTGATTTTATATGAAACTAATTTACCTACTGTGACAATAATGTATCTACAATACTACATAAAAAATTTACCTTTTTTTTAACAACAATAGTGTATCTACAATTTTGTTTTTGTATGAATAGAATTTACCTACAATTTAACTTTTCAAAAAATGTATCTTTTATTTTATGTTTTACTATTATATATATGTTTATGTTCGTAAAATAATTTATCTAAAGTTATATAGTTAAAAGATAGAGAGCTGCTAGACCCACCCTGTTGTTTTATTTCCCCACCCACGTTATATTTACACCCACTATAAAAAGTTAAAAAATTAAAATGTTATTTTCTCATCCACTATTATTCCTAAAATAACCCTATATATAATTAGAGATAAATTTATCTTAAAAAAAGAATATAAACAAATAATATTACTCTCTTCTAAAAGCCAAAAAATAAAATAAAAACCGTTTCCTTTCAAATTCCAACTGGGGTGGGAATGAAGAATTATGGGTTTTCATTCGTTCTTCTCCCATTTCGTTTTCTTTTTCATATGCATTTCCCCTTTCCAAATTCCAAGGGCTCATCCAAGGAAAAGTTCAGAAATAAAGAAACATGAATATATATTTGTTTTCGGAGTTCACTTCAGTTTCAAAATTAAAATAATTAACTGAAACCAAATGTTCGAAAACGAACCAAGGATGAAGCAATGGAGTTCATCACCATCAAAAGGCTTTGAAACAATGTGTGCCCAGTATGAAGCAAATGGTGTGAGATTTGCATTTCACCTTCTGGTTATTCGAAGGGCAATTAATTATATAAAATTAAACAATACTGTAGAAAGGAAAAGAGGGAAACAATTATTCAAGGAAAACTCATTAAAAAACAAATCTACCCTAACCTAATGAAAATGAATTCCAGGAATTTTCATAGGACAACGTGAAACAAATTGCACCCTAACCTAATGCAAATTTAAATAAAAAGTCACGCGATGCTTCAATTGTACGATGTCGACAAATCAAGATGACCCACATAAAATTATCTTTTCCTTCTTCGACGGAAACATAATCATCTACTTCTTTCATAGAAACGTCATGTTCTAAGTTCATCCTTTTTGCTTTCTCTGAATGATTTTGCTTTCTTTGAATGAAAAGAGATGGGAAGGATGAGTTAGGGTTTAAGGGAGACAAATTTTCTAAACATAGTGTGATAGTTATCATGCCCAAACTTTTCTTTTTTCTTTTCTATAAAAAAAAAAAGTAATGCAAAAGGGGGTAACTAAGGTCCTTATTAGTGATTTTACAAATGGACAAATTTGTAATTAAAAAATTCATAAAAAGGTGGGTGGGAAGATAAGACATTGGGGTCAGAATAACACATCTCAAAAGATATTGTAATGCATTATATTAATCCATTATTAGACTGGTAAAAGAAATTGTTAAAAACGTTAGCCATAATGGTTGGCTAATAATGGTTGTATGAGAATAGTTATAGAAAGCTGTGGCATAAATTGTAAATAACTTATATTAACAGGTCACTTGTTTTCTTATGTGGCAATTTATTTAAAATTTGGGTTTTTATTGGATATTGATTCATAGGTGGGTTTTTATCTGAGATATATGAGTTGTATGGGCCTATATCTAAACAACCCATGTTTTTATTATTTTTCAAATAGTAAATAACAATCTTTCCTAGCAATAAATAAAACAAGTTTATATTGCTCCAAAGTCGCAATAAAACGTTTGGAATAGTTTCTTAACAGAAACAACTTATAGGGAGGCAGGCAAGAGGGACTCCCATTCTGAGTACCACAACTTAAAAACTTAGGATACCTAGGAGACATTTATGACCTAACGCCGTGAGAAACTAAGGACAAAAATACATTTTGTTATTGACATGTTATCTACCTCTGTATGATAACATGTAAATGCATTTTGTGATTGACATGTTATCTACCGATGTCATTAGCATCTTGAAGTTACAAAGAACGGATGTCCTGTGTGTAGAGAAGAACTGGTTTAACAGTGGCTAAAGTTGAACCCATAGTTTTTCAATGAAGTCATCAATGTTTTTATGGGAGCTTCCACCTTCATCAACTGCGTTTGTACCCAATTCTCTTCATCTGAGGGCATTTCATTTTAATTCTTTCCCATTCTCTTCTATTTTTCCCATATACATTGTTCTACTACTACTATCCTTACAAGTTACAACCCCTTTCTCATCACTCGGAGCTGTAAGCCCTATTTTCCACTTATCCTTGGCATTGGCTTTTTGGTCAGTCCATTCCGGCAACACCCTATTTTGAATCGTTGATGAAAGCTTCTTACTAAAACTTAAAACCGAATTATAGTCGGCAAGAGGAAGTTTCAAAAGACCTTTGTAGGCACCGTCGTAGTAAATGCTGACTGTTGCAAGAGACCAAGTGAAGAAAGCAGCCCCAGGTCTTTCATGTTTCTGTAAACATTGAAAGGCCACGACAGGGATGCATTAATAAACAATACAGTCAACTGGGAGCCCTGAGCTGCCCAAGCTTCTCAAGTAGCTCAGCCAATTAAAGTTTGCGACCCTACTTTTTGATAGCTCTCTAAACAAACTTTCACGCTAGCTGTTCCAACTCCAGCTCCACCTGTTTCATCGTGGCCGTCGGAGATGATCTCTAGCGCTATGTCTCACGACAGTAAGTCTCCACCAAAATTAGTCAGAAGCGTTCTTCTTGTACAAATTAATTGTAGCAATGTTTCAATATTTTTGTACAAATTGTTAAGAGTTGCTGCAAATTATCTACTGCTCAGAAGAATGAAGATGAAGAACAAAACCTGTCTAGGAAAATGGAGGGGTTAAAACTAACTACCTTGTCAGCCAAGTCATCTTTACACATGGGATGATGTGAAGTTGTTGCATAGGTCCATAAGCCTAAAGGTGCTACCTTGTCAGCCAAGTCATCTTTACACATGGGATGTTGTGAAGTTGTTGCATAGGTCCAAAAGCCTAAAGGTGACAAGCATCTATTAAACAAGTGACGCCATTGGAGTTGTGTCTTGATTACAAGAGAGAATCTCGTGTGTACATAACGGACTTCTCAAAATTTTCGTAAATAAACCATGCATAATATTACTTAATTATTTGAAATGCTAATACAAAAGTGTTAGCGGAGACGGAGAGCCAGTATTTGCAGCATATTTTCTCAGAGGGCTATTTTCTTTAATTGAAAGAAGTTTGGTCGCTCCATTAGTGCTTCACGAACAGCATATGGTGATGCCACGGCAACCACAACCCCTTTGTCTTTAACTGCGTCAAATGCATCCTTAAATTCCTTGAAGTCTTTCAAGCTGCGTGGGATAAAAGAATGTTACCTACTGAAATCCCTTCTCTATTGCCCCTAATCTAGTTTTTGCCGAAGCGCCATTGCTTTAAAATTGTTAAAAAATGTGACTTAAATTTGGATATCAGCTAAACTTATCAAACAAACAGAATCTTTTACCTGTTTGACAATATATCTTCTCGTTGCCTTTGCCTATCTTAACTCTTCCATTTGCTACTCCCATCGTTGAAAGAGCATTCTCGGCCATCAAATTTATGATGAATCGATTGAGAAATCCGTTGGAGATCTATGGATGAATGATAACATGGTTGTTTTTATAGAGAGAAATATTTGATGGTATTGATAATGTAGTTGTCATGCTACGCTTTCAGAACATGAAAATGCGTCGAGAGATATTGTAATATATTGTATGAAAAATCTTATGGAAAAATATATAAGTATTTTGTCTAGTAAATTCTTTTAACTTTTTTATTTATGACTTTATTGTTTAAGGATGCCCCCATCCATACAAATTTCTAGCTTCGTCCTTGTATCTGTATGTCACATACCTACTCAAACCTTTGGCATCGGGAAGCTTGCACTCATCTTGATTGAGCGGCTATAAACACGATTTTCTTGCAACAAATGAAACAATAACACGTGTACAAAGTAATAATTGCATTAATGTAAATTTAGGTTTACAACATTTGAGGTTGTAGAGTATATGTGTATGTCTGTTGATCTGAAGGTCGTAGTGACGATCTCGAATGAGCGGATGCCGCAAGTTTTTGGCTTGTGGCGATGGAGGAACCGGCACGTGTAGGGGTGCTTGGTGGTTCTTTACAAATGTGATAAAGAATGTAGAGAGCTTTCTGATCTTCTGAGTGTTTGAGGCTTGATAGTTTTGAGCATCTAGGTGTGTGGATGTATTTCTGAGGCCCTTTCTTTGTCGAGCCTCATAATTATAGGCTCTCCAAGACTTGATTGAGGCTTGACTTGGTCTTGATTTTTGGACTTGATTAATTGACGAAAGAACTAAGACTTGATTTGGTCTTGGTTCGTGATTTGATTTCATCAAATAATCTTTGATTTAATCAAATAAATCAATCACATTTCATCCTTAATTGAACATCCTTGATTTGTGTTTTTTTTTAGTAAAACGATGTATTTTACACTAGGGGGAGGGTGAGTTCGGCTAAGCCACACAATAGACAACCTAATTTCGTATCGAATCCACCATCTACGAGATTCGAACTCGTATCGAATCCACCATCTACGAGATTCGAACCTAAGACCTCTTACTTACAAGTGAAGATTAATACCACCAAACCGTAGTACTGATTGACTTGATTTGGCATTTTAAATCAGTTAATTTGTTTGATTTAAATTAAATTAATTAAAGAATTAATAAAGACAATTCCTTAATTAATTTTCACCAATTGTCGACGTGTGTCACTCTTGATGACTCATCTAGTTTTGATGAGTTATGTGCCATGTGTACTATTTGTGAGACACACGATGCAAGCGTAAGCCCTTACATGTTGAAACTTTAATGTGTTGGTGAACATTTACTTCATCGAAATTTAGATGTCTACAAATGCCCCCACTTCAAGGCGTGACATATACATATGCTTGTCATGTGTAGAAGGTGCGTTTTGAAGTCCCTCTGCATAGTGAATGTACTTTGACAACTATGCTTTGAAGTCCCTATGCATAGGACTTGATCTAAGGGTGATGAACACTTGATCCTGAATCAGGCTGGAAGTTTCTTCAAAGGCCATCGAGGCTTGGTCTTAAACAAAATGAGACCATGAGCGGTTTCACATGGTGGGTAATCTTCGGCTTTAGTGGTGGATGAATCAACACGTGTTTCTTGCGCTTGTTGATTCTCTATGATCTTGATGAAAAATACAAGTATGTTTAGAGTTTGGCCAGAGAGCTTTGTAGTTTCTCTAAAGGCTTGGACTTACTTCATTTCTTTGAAGTCAAATTTTATCAAGAGTGGTGACATTATCTTGAACCAAGCTTGTGAATTCTTTAAGGGTTGTCACACCACATGTAGTGTCACGTGGTGGGTGATCTTCGACTTTAGTGTGGATGAATCAACACGTATTTGTTGTGCTTGGTGATTCTCCACGAGCTTGATGAAGAACATGAGTGTAAGCCTTGAAATGAAACAGGTTCATGAATTTGTAATTTGAAGTCATCATCCAAGCAAGTTTAGTGAGTGATTTCATGCTTACTCTAGGTACCACCATTAATTAACATGAATGGAGAGGCATATGAGGGCCAATTGAGATGGATTTGTAATTTGATTCAAGCCTTCCCTCTTCTTTTGGACTTGTGATTTGAAACTTCCCCTATTCTTTTGACTGAGATGCACACTTACTTTACGCATTTGGCACCATAAATGTCACGCCTCGATCCCGAGATACGTCTAGAATCAACACGTGAAGGTAGGACAATAACGGTACAATATATAATATATAGGGTCACTAAGACTCATACATACAATATAAACAAGAGCTTCACCAAAAATAACTTAACATTAAAGGGTGACGATATCTATTATGAGTGTATTGCTCGCATAGCCACCCATTGGAAATTCGCTTCTCTAATTGCTACCTGTTACTCTGCAAAACAACCCTATGATGTGGGATTGTTGCACCAAGCAAAACAAAACCAGGATAAGCTGTGAAACTCATGTGAGTGACAATAATACAACATAAGTGAATATAAGTAAGATCAAATGATTAAATTAGAAGTAGTGTTTACGTCCACACAATTCTGAATACTTGCTCAATCTGTCAATCTAATTACCATCATTATCATTTGATCGTTCTCTTTGGATTGTGACTTACCACTCATCTTTCATCATTTTTCAAATGATCACAAAGATCCAATTGCCGCATATTTCATAATTTAACCATCATACGTCTCATTAATACGTATAAAAATGGTTCGTAGTTTCAAATCTCACCACACGTCTTTCGAGATAACAATAGTCATTATACAACCCCAAATTGTGTAGGAAGGACGCACCATCAATAATACAATCAAGTGTAGGAATGATATTAGTATCTTTTTCATCATTGCATCTCTGTTTCTATCGAGTAGGAATGAGTCATATCCAAATCCGTTCACTTTAGATACACTATCAAGTAAACTTTTTGATTCAACTCTTTCTAGATTAAGGCACACATGCATTCACTCTCTTCTTTCCTATGTGAATAAATACTAGGGCTATAGAGAGACATAGTTTGGCCATAGCTTATAATAGGTAACCGAATAGGATGTGGTCCCTCAATGCTAATTAACCAAGCATAATCATTCCTGAGAGCAGTGATAGGTGGTAATCACCCAATGCGGATTAACTTGGTGGGATCACCCCGAAACTACGTATGGCGTACCTAGGTAATGAGGATTGCCTGATGTAGTTTAACCAGATGCGACCCTAGGGTTGCCCAATGCGATTAACCAGTCGCAACCCTCAAACAATATGGTCATCCCATGCGAATTAACCAGGCAGGGCCATCCATATACAACAACTACACGGTGCAGATTCCAATTCGATGTTACATCACCCTATGTACTAGGTTAGCAGTCCTCTACTAGCCCTTCCATTTCACAATCATTTGAAACATAAAATAAATATATTTTCAATAACACTAACATAACATAGTAGCCCTCATTTTCATGAAATCATTTGTAAATCTATGTTATATACACATATAGTATAACAAGGAAGTTTCACGGGTAACCATACCAATAATATTAAAGTCATTCACCTAAAGTCCGTTTTTCATTTGCAGTAAAATTGAATAAAATTAAGTATTATGTTAGTAGTCAGGAGCTACACCAAATAAGAAATAAAAAATTTAAGGTGAATTGCCAATTAGTTCCTGAATTATCATCTGAGTGAAAATTAGGTCCATAAACTTTTTTTTTTCTTTAGAAAAATTAGTCTTTGAATTATACAAATTTGCCAATTACATCCCAAATATTAGATTCGAAGCTACTATATTCAATTTTCAGTCAATTTAAGTCACGTTACTTGCATGTGATACATATTGGAGGGTAGATTGATAATTTTTCATAAAGAAATAGTGTATGGAATTAACGTTAGAGGGTAAATTAGACATTAGATTCGCAACCTAAATAATTTGCAAAGGGCTTATGGGCGAGAAAAAGACGGTTAAACTCTAAAGTGTGTAAAGTGACTTAAGTTGACGAAAAATTGAATAAACTAGCTTTGAATATAATATTAGGGATGAAATTAGCAATTTTTAATTAATTTAGGGATTTATTTTACCGAAAAATAATAATCCAGGGACCTAATTTTCATTGAGGTGATTGTTCATGGACTAAATCGGCACATCACCCAAAAATTTTAGTGGACCGTGGTTATTAACATGAGGACTAGGATAAGGTATATTGGTAGCAGATCTTCATTGTGGCAGCAAGGGATCACAAAGCAGGTGAGGAAGAGAACGAAAGATGAACAGTATGATCCTAACGGGAAATATTTTTCGGCGAAGGAAATGAAAACTAGTTAGGGTTAGAGAGTCGTGCTGATAATGTGTTATAAATAGGTAAATAGAGAGAGAGAGAGAGAGAGAGAGAGAGAGAGAGAGAGAACCGTTGCTAGAAATCGAAGTGGAACGGGAGGAATATATCATGCTGTTTATTTTCTTAACTGTATCAGACAATGGATGTAGAAGAAGAGATGGGAGGGAGATTTATATTATCAGTTTCTGCTTTTGATTTTGTGTGTTGTTTGTGAGGAAAAAGTAAGTTGTTTCGGTGTATTTTTTTTGAGTCACGATATGACTCTTTTATATAGGCAAAAGTCACAAACAAACAACTACAATCTTACACAATCATAAAGGAAAGAATGATGTAGCAACTATTTTCTTGACCACTACCTCTCAATAGGTTCTGAAAATATAATATAAACTCTAAGGTTTGCTGTTAATGTTAAGGAGCTTTATTGAATAAAGTCTAATAATACGTCCATTTTAGGTTTAAAGTCATAGAAAATATGCTTAAATCGCTGCTGGTCTCTTAACTGGACTTCTTGAAGAACATAGCTAACCTGTAATAACATGAAATGAATGCATTAACAACCAAAAGTTGCAACAATAATACAGTGGAAAAGGGTAAAAACCTAGTGAGTAATGGTACACCAATTGCATGCCCAGAAACCTCCTCCCAATGCGAAGAAAATAACAGTGCAGAGATTTTTTTATTAAGAAAAGGTAACAACTCCGCAGCTTATGATTGATTACCTCGGTGGGAACAAGATTAGGTTCCTTGGAAATATCTCGCCGAAGAGACCTGGAACACTTCTCAAAGCTTCGGGTGGGTCAGGAGTTTTCTTCTTCAGTCGCAGCTCCTCTGTCGTACGTACCAGATCAACAAGAAGCCAGCCATTTGCAGATCAGGCTGACAAAGAAGTACATCCTCAGGAGTAATAAACACAGTCAAAACGTTCGGTGCAAAATTTTACAGTTGATTACATGTATTTATATTTTCTAACAGAAGTTGATGTGGATATTTCAGTAAGATTTTCCCCATACCCCATTAGAGGAGAGAAAACAGCCTTAGACCGTTCCTTTGATTCATTACAATCGACCAGAGCATTAAGGAAAGGCCTTGAAGAATTGATCCAATGTGAAACACTCTTCAACCTAATCCTAAATAGAGGTTGAAGGAGGTGAAGATTAACCACAGAAGAACCTCCAAATCCATTTTTAAACAAGGCTAATTTGTTCAGTGGAGAAAAACTGAGGATACTGATTACATCTAACAAATGTAAGAGTGTACTAGACCATAACACTAAGTAACAACATTGTACTAAATATTCAAAAAGAACAATAAGTTGCACGTACAAAAAAGTTTCAGAATTTTAAAAAACTTGTAAAACATATTAATTTATAAATTTTCGAGATTACTCCAATTGTGAAAATGCCGAATTTGAAAAATGTGGTCCAATCCAATATGATTCTGAAAATTTAGAATGAAATTATAAATTTGATTTTGATCCGATTTGTCCGAAAAATTGATAAACGTTTACCATCCTCATATATATCCATATTCGGGAAACATGAGACTTCCTTTAATCAAGTAAGATAAGTACTCCTAATCCAAATACTAGTTGGTCTTTGATTTTTTTTGTTAGTAAAACAATTCAGCTAATATATGTTTGTATCGTATTAATATGGATTAATTTTATCTTATTTGGATTTAATATCCTTTATCCTTTCATTGTCAAAGTCAATTAAACTTGAGCTTGCAAATTGTAAATTTGACCTTTGTCAATCAAAAAACAAATCTCAACCTGCTAAGTTGTTAAATTAAATTAACCCAACAGCCACTATTACACAGAGAAATAAACAACTTTACACTGCTGCCTATGAAAAAGAAAAACCGTACAGAATTAGGGTTACAAGAAGGATATATAGTGTTGTTTCGAGGATTTTTTTTTTGAACAAACGATATTATCTACACTAAAGATTTAAATTAAAAAAATGTGAATTAATTAGAGTCCGGGTTTTGTGGGAGTGTATCCTTGATATGTCTGTTCGATAATGGCAAGGGGTGAAAGAAAGTTGGCTGGAAGGGAAGTAATCAGTTATCGAGTACAATAGCAATTTCAAATCCTTTGGTTTTCCGACTTGTCAGTTGGTTTTTCACTTAGATTCTTGATCCGTATAAGATCACTCATTATGCAGATAAGATTAGTAAATCTTCCACTATAATTATCACCTCCCACTCTCAATGTACTTTTCTCTTGATTTCATTCTTTCAAGTTGTTATCTCTCAGTGTTTTCTCTTCTACAAAACAATGGCTGGGGGCGGAATAGGTCCGACGAAAGGTGGAAAAGAATATCCGGGCAAACTCACTGCTAGGGTCCTTCTCACATGTATGGTGGCAGCTACCGGTGGTTTGATCTTTGGCTACGATCTCGGAGTTTCAGGTACACAACATGTTTTCTTTATCATAGTCCAAATTTTGTTTTATACATATGCATTCTTTAATTTTTAGATTATTGTGCTATTGTTTGCAACGTCATTTATACAACCAAAACATGTATTAACTCTTGGTCTATGAATACCAATTTATATAAATTATAGAAGTTTGAAAAATGGACATCTATGCTTGTGAAAAACCAATAAATATATCGTTATTTGGCAAGAGAGAGTATCTATATAATTTTTGTCAAGCCAAAAATAATCCCAAAAATTCTAGAGGCGACACGGGGACTTTTATTCAAGAAAGACAAGATTGCCCTAAATAAATAGGTAGGTTTCTCAGATGCTCTCACGCGCAGCTCACATCCCTGGAGGACTCAACAGCTGAACACAACCTGCCCATGGCAAGGAATTAAAGATAAGGATTAATTACCCAAATCCTATCTTTAATACATTCCTAATTGAGGATTGACTCCAATCAAGTAAGTAATCCTAATTTAAATCAATTAAGGATTATTACCCTATTATCTCAAGATATTATCTCCTATTAAATATCTTGGGAATATTTAGAGAATATTTCTCCATTAAACCCTATATGGCCGGCCGTATCCCTATAAATACTCCATATTCTACCAATTTTTGAGAGCTTTGGCAACCCTAGAAAAGCCATAAACACTTTACTCTCTCAGATAAACTAACTTAGGCATCGGAGATCCGTTGACCTAACCCCCACCCCCACCTCGTGGGCGCGTGAGGCTTAGGTCTCTGATCAAAGGTGTTGACTGTTTTGCAGGTGCATTTTCGTCAAGACAGAAGACGGCGGAAATTTGCATCCACAAATTGGTGCTTTCATTAAGAGCTGATTCAAAATACTAGAAGAAGCCTATTGCATTAGTTTCTTGAATTTTCTATTACGTTGAATTTCTCACACATCGTATCAATTAATTTTTCCTAGAAAAGTTTCTTGATCAATCCCTGGAGAAAGGATACAATGTTAGGAAATTCAGAAACTACGACAAACGAAATCCCGTACATGCAAGGATTTCGATCGGAGAGTGGAGCTGAGGACATAACCCTAAGACAGAGGTCCTCAAGGCTCAACGCGACGGCAGGAGGAGCCCCACCGCCGTGAAGCTGCGCCACCACCATCACCACCGTGACCCAGCAACCACGGCAAGGCCACCAAGCCACGGCACCACTTCCACCAAACCCTAGGTAGGAGACCCAGGTCCACTTCCAAGCCCTTGCGCAGAAGGCCCCAAACTTGGCAGCTGCCACAGTAAGCCCTGGGCAGGAGGCCGACCCAATGCAACGGCATGCCTTGTTGCACAGCAGGCCCAAACCCAAGCCCAGAATTCGGCAGCTGCTGCCAGCCAAGCAGCTCAGTAGGCCCTAGCCCAAGCCACTCAACTAGCAGGCCAAGATGTGGCAGCCCTACGGCCAAAGGGCCCACGGCCAAAGGGCCCACGGCTATGCAGATCCAAGGACTGCCTGCTCTAGGCTCAAGCTTTGTACCTGCAATCCACTATACTTCCAGCACACATGGAGAGACCCATCATCCAAGCTCTTCCAATCCAAATGGTGAACACCACCTACCATAGCATGTCGCCAATTTGACGAACGCCCTGGTGTAGCAGACCACCTTGGTAAACCAACTCCTCGAGCACATCGAGATGCAGTGCGCCCCAGATGAGGTGTCCCGAAGTAGGATAAGGGCGGAAGAACATGACTCATTCCAGCGACGTCCCGGCAAATAATCGCTCAGCCGACCACGAACAGAGCTTTTGGGTAGTGTACACTCTAGTTTAGGCTCTCAGGGAAACGTCTTCTCCCTCCTAGATGTGCAGAGAAGCGTTCATTCCTGACTCGGCTCACGAGTCAGTGTGCATTCGAGGTTAGGTCCATACTTCCACGAGCACTCAGGACATTCTGGGAGAAGCGTCCACACGAGGCTAGGTCCGCAAGGAGATCCTTCTACGAGGCAACTGAGTAGACAGTCGTATAACGCCTAGAGAAGAGCACATAAGTAGTCTAGCTCAAGTTCCACTTGCAGCCCCCGCCCAGAGCGACGAGGAGCAGCACAAGGTGAACCTCGTGCACCGCAACCGCGACACAGATGAGCAGGACAAGTCGAAGAGCAACATGGACCGGCATGTCAACACTGGGGGTAGCTGGAGGCTCCGCTTCCCCACCAGGCACAAATCCAGGAGGATGTACAAAGGCTTGTAGCAGAGTAGCTGTACGGATTTTAGCCTATTGACACTACCGACGATGCATTCCGTAGAGACGTGGCCAACCTGAGCAGGTCACCATTTACAGACGAGATCGAGCGGACAGAACCACCGCGGAAGTTCAACCCGCCACATTTCACCTTGTTTAAGGGAGATAAGGATCCAGATAGGCACTTGATGCACTACCGAAGTGCCATGACCCTCTACGCCAACAATGACGCTCTCATATGCAAGATCTTTGCAATGATGCTATAAGGCGAGGCACAAAACTGGTTCCCACCGTGCCGCCACGTTCAATCCAGAATTTCAATGAACTTTCCTTGGTTTTCACTAAGGAATATTCGTCTTACCGCTCGATCAAGAAGAAATCTGACCATCTTTTCAGCATGAAAAAGGACCCGAATGAGTCACTTCGCACTTATGTCAAATGATTCAAGGCGAAAAAGGCAAAGATCGTCGGATGCGATGATAGCATCGCATGCTCAGCTTTCCGAGAAGAACTTCTAGCAGATCACCTGTTTTTCGGAGAATTGATTATGGGTGAGAACCTGTCCCTGACGAACTCTTATGATTTGGCAGAAAATAACTCCCTCTGGGATGAAGAGAAGAGCTCACAGAAGCCACCTGAGTAGCCACGTAGAGCCACGGAACCGACTCAGAAGAAGGCGAGCTATAAACCACTCAACATTAAAAGCAAGCTAGGAGACAAACTCTGGGACTGGTCCCCAATGAAGGAAGATATGACGCCCAAGACATACACTAGGTTTTCAGTCCCAATCAGCCAAATCATTTGCGACCTCAAGGACCAGCCATGGTTCAAGCCGTCGCCACCTTTAAAGCGCGACACCTTAAAGATGGACAATATCAAATATTGTGCATTCCACAGGGGTCCTGGGCACATAACCAATGAGTGCACCACATGGAGGAGGTACCTTGAGCAACTCGTGAAAGAAGGCAAATGCAACCAGTATGTCGATAGACCAGCTGCCCGGCCAAGGCAAGAAGCAGATGCTGACGTCGAACCCCCAACCAAGACAATCCGAATCAATGGAATCTTTGCCGAATCTGCGCATCTGGGGGCCACCAATAACTCCAAGAAGAGGAAGATCCAGCAAGCGAGATCGGTCAATCAGGTTCAAGCCATAGATGCTGTACTTGGACCAATCGTCTGCTTCACCGAACAGGACGTTGAGGGAGTAGACTCTCCTCATGACGACACCCTGGTGATTTCTGTACAACTGGCCCACGCCATCGTTGACAAATCATGGTGGACAACAGCAGGACATGGCCTGGTTGCCTTTGATCTCTCTAACTGCCCCTCCCAGGATGCGAAATCAGATCTTCTGATACTCGATCGAAGTCATAGCTCTAATTTTCACCAGCCAGGGACGGCCCAATATCCTATTATGGGGAGATGGGTTATTGGCGATCATGAAGGTTTGCGATGAGACAACCGGTGGGCTGGTTACGTCGAGTGTGATAGTGCCAATAGTAGTTAAGGTGAGTCCATTAAATCCGGTTAAGACCTCTGCTTCGCGTTGGATCGTGATTTCCAGGCCCATCTTCTGGATGACTGATAGTTGTAGATGCATCTCAATGCGTTTAGAGTGTGATCAGACACTGAGGACTTCCACAATCGCTGCGAGGCTTGATGGCAGCGTTGCTGTGGTGAAGTTTTAGGATTCGGGCCCTTATTTCTCTATACACCTAAAAACTCGACAAACACAGGCAAAACCTCTATTGGCATACCATTACACTCGACCATCTCGAGTTGTGTTGGTTGAGAGAATATAGAAGTTTGAGCTCTTCGTGCTTAGAATTCCACCCGTGGCACACCAAGATTGCATCGTACACGTACGTTGCTACTTGATGGCCCTCGGAGATCACACTCTTAAGCTGCTCAATTCCGGCTTCTTCCTTGTTATCTCGGAAGAAGTATCGCATCCCTACCATGTAGAAGCCTCAGGGTTGCAGCATTGGATGCAGCGATTGATGAAGTTTGAGACTTTGTTAGACGCGCCCCATGATCTAAATAGGTTGACGGTCTCAAAATCTGTAATATTGATGTGTTGGTAGATGCGAGGGTCATAAACTATCTCGTTGAACTTCTTCGAACCATCTTCGTCGAAAAGAGGTCCCTTAACAAGTGCAGAGGAACGATGATGAGAATTTTGAGAAAAACGTCGTCCAAATACAGATTAGATCGAGGAATAGGTGGTGCACCCTTTCTTCACCATTTCCAACTTCTGATTTTTTTTCTATTTTTTTGGAGAATGTAAATTGAACTTGTGTTTTGTAATGAAATACAAACCCACAAGACAACTTAAATAGATGGAGAATAATGGTCCTTCAAACGGTGCAACTTCCATCACAAAAAAGGTCATTCAAATAGTGCAACTTCCCATGACAAAAAGTAAGCTGCTTAAATACATAATAATTCAAAAATAAAACTATCCAATAGCATTACAGAAGTAGATTAATGATAACCGCCTTCCCTATACAATGCATGCGCATTATATGCACAATGCATGTGCATATTAAGCACACTACATGATCTCTTATGCTCATGGTATGCACACTACATGCTGCATCTTGAATACTAAAAATATATAATCTGGAATTGGAAAAATTAACATTTCCCAAACCCTTTCGGGTCAAATTAAGTATCCAAACATAACATTAATTAAAACCCACTACTTTTGTAATATATTATTATTAAACATTGGGACATTTATGAGTTGACACGAGAAAAAAGCACATTTTACACATATTGAATGCAATGTACACCTCAAGTAGGTTAGGACAAGACATGAGGGTCATATACACCACATCTACACCGCATCCACCTTGTCTTGTCAATTTGCTAACTAGTTGGCCAACCAATCCATTTAGAAACAAAAGCATGGAAGGCAAAATTTGCTTTCCAATTTGCACTTTTTAGTTTGGGATTTCACTAATATGAGGATGGTGCATTTTCCAAGATATGAACCCCTAAAATAATGGGTAAGTCTCATCCCTTTTGGTGCCTAGTCTTGAACAGAATCCCAAGGTCAACATGCTAATGCCGACTGGATTTACACTAAAGTGTGGAAAAAAATTGATTTTTGACGTGGTAGAATACTAGGTATGCTCTCCAATCTGTGTTTCAGTTCAATTACAGAAATTTCACAAAATTCCCCCGATGTGTGCATACGACGTGCATATGTTGTGCATCTCTTACATAAGGTGTGCATTTGATGCGCATGGCATGTTTTGTGCATATGGTATGCATAATGTGTGCATGAAATGTGCATGGCATGTGCATATAACTAGGATACATAGTATGCAAGCAATTTTTCTGCTTGTTTTCACGGTAGATTGCTTCGTTGGCTTTACCGTTGAGGTCCACAAGCTCATTTTCTGCCCTCATTAGCTTGTGGTTCCAATACTTGGCGATGCCCATCTCATAGTTGAGTCTCCCACAGATCTGATCTATTCTTTTCAATAATGTCTCTCTGTCCACAGAGCTAAACGATGACGTAGGATTGGCCTTCGGTGATCCCAGAAGTGGAGAAGGTTCCATGTTGTACCACCCTTGGAACTCTGCTTTAAAGCCCTTAGTTTCATGTGGGAATTTGGACATGTTTGTGTTGTGAATTGTTTTGGCTATCTGAGAAGTGTAATTTTTAATGGGGTTAATGTTTATTGCAACTATGTGTGAGAAGCGTATCTATATACAAGTCTACCATAATGAGGATGAAATCCGTTAGGTAAAATAGAGATTATGTTGAAGGTTTTATGTGGTGAGGATGTGATGCATGTGACCTTCAAAAGTTGTATGAATCCCCACCACTACTTTTTTGTCCTTCCCCCCCAAGCTTAAACAATGCTTCCAAATGTTCTTACTTCATTTCCAACATAAAGGTTAGTGTGTTATCAAGTTTCACACCCTCTACATCATGTTGTGCATGTGTTGGTCCAGGCATATCTAACTATTTTGAAATATATTACAATTGTGTGCAAATATAAACAATATGAAGCGTCTGGCCAGTTGATGATTATACATTGATAGTTTCAGCAAGACATAGGTTTGAAACTTGAAGGTGTTTTCATCTTTTTTTTTTTCTTTCTCAACCCATTCATATGGTTTTAACTCATTGTTTGAAGGTCCTTTTGAAACCCAGAATCTAACACCTTATATATACTGATAACAATATAGAAGCACATGAAAAATCATATGGAGCTGACAAATGTGCATATCATGTGCATATTGTGTATAATTTCTTTCCTATTGAGCTAAGACTTGTAATTCACAAACATTTTCAAACAAACACAGATTCCAAATTGAATTCACAAACATTTGCAAGTTCATAACAAATTAACAAACATTGAGCATCCTGTAACAAATCCACCAACAAAACTCCATGAATCTTCAATACCCTAAATAAAAATTAAAACAAAAAACTCTAAGATTGAAACCCAAAATCTAAAATAACAAAACCCACAAACAAATAAAGATTTCCAGAACACATTCCGAGCCCTCTCTTCCTTATTCCTCTTTTCTTCGACTTCCCATCTCTGCAAATCCTAAAAACCTAATTGAAAAAACAAGTAAATAGTTGCAGAAATGCAGATGATCGAGTTAGAGAAAGAAAGAGATGAGAGAGAGATGAACTGGATGGCTGTGGAAATATGGCTGTTTATTGGCCGAAAAAATGGAACTTTCCGGCCAAAATGGAAAATCTCGTACAAAAGTCATATCTTTAACGATCAGACACTGATGCAAACAAGAAACCCTCACTTCGAAATCGGAGCTCAGAGATCTGAGCTCCACCTAGAAACTCAAAGCTCTTTCAGCATGCCTTTCTTCCAGATGACAAAAATGATGAAATAAGCAGAGGGTTTTTAGTATTTATATGTGGATATTTTAGTAATTTCGGTTTTGTGCATGGCTTGTGCATGACCAGTTTGTCCTATTTTTGTCCTAAGATTAAGAAAATGTCTTATTTCTAGTTATTTCCCAAAAAAGCACTTTCCTTCTGGAAAACACACTCACCCTTTACCAGCTAAATAGTCATGCATCATAAGATAGTTTGTAGGCAAACATAAGTAATTCATATGTATGTACATAGAAGCAGGTCTGATCCAATAGCACTAAAAATGTGTAGGCGCTCAGTTGGATCATCATCTAGACCTGGCATTCGTGTCATATTTTTGGTATTAGTGTCGTTTTCATGACATACATATATCTTATCAGGTAATATGACTCGACCCGTCACCTATTAAAGAAAATATATCTTAAATCAATAAATAATGAAAATGAAAAACATAATTTGACAAAAAAAAAGCATAATACTAAATTAGTATATGCATATTATATTGTCACAAATATTACTTCAAAACATAAAAAATAAAAACATTTGTTTTTCAAGTACTACATACCTCAAAAGAAGAGCCTATGAAAAAACATTAGTACATACTACAAAAATACCAAATGTTCAAGGATATGCAAAATGACGGGAGTTGTGTTTCAAGGTTGATGAACCTTGCACGTTTTTTACAATAAAACCCTTCAATTTTCATCAATCACCAAGGGAAATGGTATTGGAACTTTGGCTTGATACATTGTCTTCAAGGGTTATATTGACGATGATTTCATTAAGGCTTTCCACATTAGCACTGTTTTCTGCATAAACTAAGCATAAAAAACCAAACATTGTAAATCATTCAAATTATGAGTATAAAAAAATAACAAAAAGAAATAAAACAATAGTACAATATTATATAAAAGATATATTACCTCTTTTTCCAAAAATCCAATCTCGTGTGTACAACAAAACTTGAACCGTGTCTGGCAACAATGAAGTACGATATTGATCTAGCTAGTACTTTACCCCTAATACTGAAAGTGGATTCTGATGCTACAGTTGAAATAGGAATTGTTAACACATCTCGTGTTAACTGAGAAAGTATTGGATAATGAAAATGCTCCATTTGCCACCAAGAAAGAACATTTATATCTTGTCTTCAATCTAGTCTTTTATCATCCAAATACTTCTATAATTCACTTTGTCAACTGAGAGTGGACCATTGTAATTATTAACAAAATCCTACATCACAAAAAAAATTAAAAATTAAAATAGAAAGATAATAAAAACTACACATCATCCAATTCCAAAGTAAAGTACAAACAAACTTTAGGTTTCCTCAAAGAGAGCATCTTCATTATCTGTCCGATGATTAGGCGCTGAATTCATTGGAATATTTAAGTGCTTAAGATGAGAAGATTTCCTCTAGTACACATTAAAAGACAACTCAATGTGTAACAAACATTTTGATATTCGACATAATTCACTCCATGAGGCTTTGTGTAAGCCTAATCCACAAAATGCAGCTTATAACGAGGATCCAATATGATTGCAATTGACATAATCAAATTGTAATCTGACCAATACTTCTGAAACTTCATGTGCATATAATTCCCCATCTTTTTCATGAAACTATCACAGTCATCAATGACTGCCTTAAAGTGAAGTTGAATTACGAACACTTTAGGGAATAATAAATTTGATGTGGGGTACTTTGCCCTAGAAAATAAGCAGGTAACATCATCAAAGTACCCCAAAAACTTCGAAATCTTCACTATTTTGTCCCACTCTTCAAAAGAAGAACTTTCAAAATTTGAAACACTCAAACCTAAATCAATAAAAAGGAAAATTAACGAAAAGTCCAAAAAATTTTTAAATTTAATGAAAAATGACAAATAAAGGTGTAGTGAATAGTACCAGGGAAATGTAAAAATGTGATTTTTCGTTAAAAGTGAACAGTATCGGGAGTGTTTCGTTAAAACTCCCTTAATAAAAGCATATCGATAGAAAATTGCACTATCTAACATAAGATAGGTTGAGTCCAATCTAGTAGAGACATCTTGTCTCAAGCCTCTCCTACTATCCAATATCCCCACTTGCCTAACACATTCATTAAACTTTATTTTTCTAGCCTTAGACCCCTTTATACACTTGATGCATTAACACATTTTTATCACTGAAGAATCAATTTCTTTAAGTCCATCTTGGACTATCTAATTCAAATATATGAGCACAACAACGCACATGAAAGAAGTCATCATTCATCAAGAGAATACCTCTAATATTTAGTTGATCCTTCAAGATGCTAACAAAATACTTATCCAATGTGAAAAAATTAAGTTCTTCTCATTCCTCCACTCAGTTACCAATGCACTTATTTTTTTACATAATGTAACACCAGTATGCGGAGGATGCATGTGACAAAAACTTATAATTCCAATCATTGTCTACAAAGTGAGCAGTCAGAGCAAGATACCCATCATTGCATTAGGAGGACCATAAGTCTAATATCGAACACATTCTACCTTCAACTGATGCTAACAACTTATGAAGTGCTTGCTTTTCAGTTTTGAACATCTTCAACACACAAGTTTTAACAGTATTTCGACATAGTATCTTAATATCAGGAGATACATATGCAAACAAAGCCCTAATTCCCACATATTCAACAAAACTAAAAGGAAGATTATGGTTGATGATTGCCCTTACCAATAAGCCACGGAATACCACATGATCAAACTTTTGGGAACATAATTCAAATGCCGACATAAACAATTCAACATTATTCTTTGCAGGGCATGTTTTCAAATGTCTTTTCATATTACCTGTCTCATGTTAACTATCATCTACCAACACTTTCTTACAATCTTTACATTGAGCACGACTTTTACCATCTTCAGAAATAGTATCCAATTTATTGAAAATGTTCCAAACAGGAGATCTGAGTTTCCGCTTACCTAAATTGATCATTCTAGCCTCTTCTTTTGCAACACTTGTATTTGTATTGTGTATATTTTCACTTCCAAAATCTAATTATGTTCCCATTTTAATTTCCACAAGCTTCTCGTCACTAAGGTTCACAGAATCTGATTCTGTAGCATGCATTGTTTCTGAAAAAAAAAAAAAAAAAAGAATAGATAGAAATTAATTAAAAACTTTTTAAACAATGACAATTGACAAATCGAATCTGAATCACAACTTTTATTCCAGTATGTCTCCAAAGTATTATCATTCAAATCCATCTAATTAAAT
The DNA here is from genome assembly GCA_024362995.1 of Heteromeles arbutifolia. Taxonomy (NCBI): domain Eukaryota; kingdom Viridiplantae; phylum Streptophyta; class Magnoliopsida; order Rosales; family Rosaceae; genus Heteromeles; species Heteromeles arbutifolia. The sequence goes on from JANCRC010000002.1 coordinate 26,634,668, forward strand.
AATGACAATTCACAAAGGAATACAATTTAGATGTGGAGTAGAGAAAGCTAAGGATATTAAAACATCAATAAAAATATAATTGTAAAAACAAAAGCTCAGCAATAGAGGAATGAAGTTGGAATTAAAAACGAAATGTGGTGGGGGCTACTTTAAAGAAAAGAAAAAAAAAAGAGATAAACAAAAAACTTAGCTAAAGAAACAAATCAGGAAACGATACCTTTTTTGAAGAATATATATATTCAGGAAATTATATTCTTACTAAAATTTTCCAACAAATTTGGGCTTTAAAAGTTGAAATGAGTTAATCTGAAGTGATATATCATGCTATTGAAAGCCAAAATTTGTTGGAAAATTTTAGAAAAAATATAATTTTTCCAGATATATATATTCTTCAAAAGGGTATCGTTTCTTGATTTGTTTAGCTAAATTTGATTTGTTTAACCATTCTTTTTCTCTTTAAAGTAGCCAACCATATTTCATTTTTAATTCCAACAACTTCCTTCTACTGAGCTTTTGCTTTTACAATTATTTTTTTTGATGTTTTAGTATCCTTAGCTTTCTCTACTCCACATCTAAATTGTATTCCACTTGTGAATTGTTATTATTTAATTAAATGGATTTGAATGATAAGAGTTACTTTTGACACGCTTGACCCTGATACTCTCCAAACACTAGGGTAGGCACGTGCTGGCCGACACCCGAAGGTGACGAAGCCATATTAGGATGCATGAGAAATAATAAATATAGACGAAACTTATAAATTTAAATACAATGAATATGCAACTTAGGAACTTGTTCAGAGTATACAACTAACTAGAACACTAAAAAGAAAAAATATAAAATTGAATGAGCAAATGAATGGGTCCTACACTGAGAGGACTCGAAGATGCCGATGCGGAAGTGTCTTGACGCCGGGATTGTACGCCTACGCCGGGATTGTACGCCTCGATTCTAAGTTGTTATATATATAATACTGAAATAGTTATTCAATAACATACTAACCCCCAAAGTTTTATGGAAATTCAATAGTATAATATGTAATAGGTTTTTTTGAAAACCTTAGCATGCCATAAAACCTTTCATAAAACCTGTCTCGTATATATATTGTGCTAAATAGTGGTATCATAGTCGCCCGTAGTACTAATATCTCCCGACCTGAAGCCAATAACTATATCTCCCGGCCCGAAGCCAATATACAAGTATCTTTGCCCGTAGGCAGAATAATGACCATTAGATAAGCACAAAACATTGAATATAATCTTTCCAACATAAGTACATATATCTCAAAAACATCTTCATAGCATATAGTCATCCATCATATATACTACAAAGAAGTGTAAAAACATGTTCATAAATAGTATATAGTCATCCATCATATATACTATAAAGAACATAAATTCGATAAAGTATGGTATTCCAAAATATTCTCAGTAAAGCATGATAATCATAAGTGTAAATCTATTTTACTCATAAAACGTTTCACAAAACGTTATCATTAAATCATGCTTTTCATGTATGCATTTCTAATATTAAAACATGCATTTTAGAAGGGGTCCACTCATAGACACTTCGCCGTCGAAAAGCCATGCAAACTAGCGAAGACGGAAATGTCACAATAAATGCACCTAAGCACATAAAGGGTCCAATTAATAAAACTCTAATCAAATGATTGAATTTGGGAAAACGGACATCGGAATTCGAATCAAGACGTCGAAATTAGCCTAAAAGGGGTCCCGGACAAAACCCAAAAAAAAAAAAAGTCAACAAAAGTCAACGTTGACGGGTTAACGGTCAAAGTTAACGGTCAGACCGAGTCAGGTCAATGGTCAGATCGAGTCGGGTCAACCGGCTCTGGCACCAGGTTTGGGTCAACCGGGTTTAGGGATTAGGGTTTGGACTTGGGTTAGGGTTAGGTTTAGGTGGGTTTAGACTTGGGTTAAGGTTAGGTTTAGGTGGGTTGGGCTTTGCGTTTAAAGGTTAATAGGTTTAAAGATTAGGCCTAGGTTAGGGCCGAGTTACAAGGCCCATGGGTTTGGATCTGGGTTGGCTCAGTGGGTTGAAGGCGTTGTGGGTTAAAGGGCTTTAGGCTTGAAAGCCTGACTCAAGGCCTAGTTTTAAGGGGTTTAAGATAGCTGGGTTTGGGTTTAGGGTCTAATGGGTTAAATGGGTCGAAAGCCCTTGGTTGGCACGGCCGAAAGGCCTGGTTCGAAAGGGCTTTGGGCTTGAAAGCGCAGCCCGTGTTCAAATCGTGGGTCGCCGGACCCAATTGAAAAAGAAGGCTAGATTCTGGCCGAAACGTTCCTCTGAGCTCTATTCGAGCTTGATTTACAACCCTAGGGTACGATTTAAGTACTAAAATGAAGATAGATGTGAGAGGGAAAGGTTTGTACCTTCGTGGTCCCTCGTCGTGGCCGGGAAGTGGTCGAAAAACCTCTGCAACTCATAGCCCAATCCTCGAAAAATGGCCACAGAACATCAAAATGCGGGAAGAAAGGTGTCCCTGAAGGTTACCTAGGCCGGGTTCGTGGTGAACTCATTGAAATTCATAGAGGGAGGAAAATGACGGTGGTCTTTGCCACTGTGCTCAACACAGACTAGTCTTGGGTTTGAGGTCGTGATTGGGCAGGTAGTACGATGGTGGTGGGGAATGGTTGATTGGGTTTGTGTGGTTCCGAGAGAGAGGGCCCGGGGGAGTTTGAGAGGAAGAGAAGAAGTGAGCTGCGAGAGAGAAAGAAGAAGGGGAGACTGCCACGTGGCAGTACAAGAATGAGAGAGGCCGGGGGACAAGTTCAAAGTGGGCCCCCCTTGGGCACACCAATTAAGGCCAAAAAGCAAAGTTTTAAACAAATAAAACCCAACCAAAATGAAAATACAAAAATACCTCTTTTGTTTCATGAAGTTTGGGACAGGTCGTTACAACTTTGGCGACATACTAGACTAAAAGTTATGATTCAGAATCCATTTGTCAATTGTCATTGTTTAAAAAAATTTTAATTAATTTCTATCCATTTTTTTTCCAGAAGCAATGGATGCCACATATTCAAATTTTGTGAACCTTAGAGACAAGGAGTTTGTGAAAATTATAATGGGAAGAAAACCAGATCTTGAAGTTAAAATATAGACAATACAAATACGAGTGTTGCAAAGAAAAATGCTAGAATGATCAATTTAGATAAGCAATAACTCAGATTTCATGTTTGGAACATTGTCAGGAAATTGGATACTATTTTTTAATATGATAAAAGTCGTGCTCAATGTAAAGATTATAAGAAAATGTTGATAGATGATAATCAACATTGGACATGTAATATGAAAAGACATTTGAAAACATGCCATGGAAAGAATAATGTTGAATTGTTTATGTTGGCATCTGAATTGTGTTCCTAAAAGCTTGATCATGTGGTATTCCATGGCTTATTACTAGAGGCAATTGTCAAGCATAATCTTCCTTTTAATTTCATTGAGTATAAGGGAATTAGGGCTTTATTTGTATATGTATCTTCTGATATTAAGCTACTGTGTCGAAACACTATTAAAGCCTGTGTGTTAAGGATGTTCAAAACTAAAAAGCAAGCACTTCATAAGTTGTTAGCATCAGTTAAAGGTAGAACATGTTTGACATTAGACTGATGTGAAAATTACTTGACACTCAAATTAAAACCCTTTCGATGTAGTATATGAAAGTAGGGATTGTTTTAGGCCGGGGATTAGAAGGGATGCTAATCTACACAATTTAAACTCTAAAACACTAAACTAGACTCTTATGACTCAAAACCGACCAAATTGACTCAAAACACACAAACTAAGCTAAATAGACTCAAAACAGATACTAGAGAGTGAATTGGACAAATTGTAGACTAGTAAGACTCAAAACACTGAAAGGGGACAGATTTGGACGAATTTGACAAAACTAAAACACAAATAAGAACTGAGGGGGTTTTTGGACGAATTCGACAAAACTAAATAAATTGCAGCAAACAAAGTAAGTTAAAACGAAATTAAGGTGAATTCAAGGGTGAAAAGGTAGTTAGAGGTTCCTTCTCCACACATGAAACATATGCATACAAATTGATTTCCAGTATTGTTTCTTTAAACCATGAATGACAATGCCCCAAATTAATCGTGAATGCAAAAATTAACTTTCAGATTTTCCTTAATTCATTGAATTGGATTGGATAACGCATCGACAATCAAATTATTCTTATCAAGTTCCCTACATGGAATATATATAATAGAGATACATTCAAGGATCATTAAGTTCTATGAAAATCATAAGCATTGACAAGGCATTCGTAACTATGAAAAGCATGATGATACTCTTGCCATGGATTCACTTAACACGATTGTGACTAGCAACCTTTACTACTCATAAATATAAGTTCATAACAATTAGGTGAAATTCCCTTATATTTTAGCATCAGATTCATGCATGCAAACTAAGTGTGCACCTTTAACCCACATACAAGAATAAGTTTTAATCAAACAGATAAGTGAATCGCATTCATGTTTTACGAAACAATAACTGGAGGTAATCAATTCATATTAAACATATGTCCATGGCTTTGAATTCACCTCTAACTAAGAAAAACTTAGTTACACATGTTCATAACAATTGAAAAGCAATCTGAAATAAACATTGAAACTAAAACAAGGGAAGAAAGAACTCAGGAAGTCTCTAATTGTTGCAGGTTGTTGCTGCACAAGGTCCTCCTCCAATGGAAGCCACGGCAAAGCTTTCCTCCTCTCCTTCTTGCGGCAAAGGGTGTTTCTGTGTATGGATGGTGATGGCTACGAATTATGGTGTGGTATAGGGGGTGGTAACCTGCGGCAAAGTCTCAAAATATGTATATATAGGCATGGCAAACCCTAGGGAAATCAGGTTACGACTTGGACTTAGCATAAATAAAGGATTAGGGCCTTAGGGTGCAGCAACAATTGGAGGGAAGGGGATGGAGTGCAAGGCAAAGGCCTTCTAGAAAGGTTTGGGGAGCCAGATTTTTAGGACTTATAAAAAGGAGTGTTGTGGCATGTTTCTAGAAGGAAAAGACCTCCTAAAAACAGGTTTAAGGAATCCTATTATGAAAAGAAGTCCCCCTTGTAGCTGGTATTAAGATAGGATAAGATTAGGATATGATAAGATAAGATAAGGTTGGTTTGGATAATGTTCCATGTTTGTAGCTGATTCCTTATCTTCTTTGACTTGAATTTATTTCTCCAACTTTTAAACACATTCCTAGCCTCATTTGAACTTCAAATTCGTCCATTCCTTGTGCTCCATATGCATGCAATCCATTTCAGCCCAGAATTGCTCCAAAATGCTCAAAAATGCACTTTCTTGCCAACTTTGCCAATTAGACCTACAAACACACGAAAATAGCTTAAAACACTACAATAAGTAAAAACTAACTAAGTAAATGCAAGAAAACAAGCTAACTAAGTCGCATAAATATGCTCCTATCATAGACTCATGGTCCTCCCAATGCACTGATGGGTATCTTGCTCTTACTGCTCACTTTGTAGACAAGGATTGGAAATTGCATAAAAAAGATTATAAGTTTTTGTCACATGTCTCCACATGCCTCCATCGCATATTGGTGTTTCATTATGTGAAAAAAATCAGTGCTCTGGTAATTGAGTGAGGGATTGAGAAGAAGTCATTTTCAATCACATTGGATAATGCTTCTTCAAATATTCGTTTTGCTAGCATTTTGAATGATCAATTGAATATTAGAGGCCTTCTCTTGATGAATGGTGACTCCTTTCATGTGCGTTGTTTTGTTCATATTTTGAATTTTAGAGTCCAATATGGACTCAAAGAAATTGATTCTTCAGTGATAAAAAATCGTGAATGCATCAATTATATAAAGGGTTTTGAGGCTAGAAAAATAAAGTTTAATGAATGTGTTAAACAAGTAGGGATATTGGATAGTAGGAGAGGCTTGAGACAAGATGTCCTTACTAGATGGGACTCAACCTATCTTATGTTAGTGCAATTTTCTATCGATATGCTTTTATTAATTTAGGGTTGAGTGATTCAAATTTTGAAAGTTGTCTTTCTTTTGAAGAGTGGGATAAAATAATGAAGATTTGAAGTTTTTGGGGGTACTTTTATGATGTTACATGCTTATTTTTTGGGACAAAGTACCCCACATCAAATTTATTCTTACCTAAAGTGTTTGCAATTCAGCTTCAAGTTAAGGCAGTCATAGATGACTGTGATAGTTTCATGAAAAAGATGAGGAATGATATGCACATAAAGTTTCAGAAGTATTGGTTAAATTACAGTTTGATTGTGCCAATTGCAATTGTCTTGGATCCTTGTTATAAGCTGCATTTTGTGGATTAGGCTTACACAAAGCTTCATGGAGTGAATTCTGTCGAATATCAAAATGTTTGTTACACATTGAGTTCTCTTTTTAATGTGTACTTGGAGAAATCTTCTCATATTAATTGCTCAAATATTCCAATGAACTCGGTGCCTAATCGTCAAACAGAAGATGAAGATGCCCTCTTTGAGGTAAGCTAAAGTTTGTTTGTATTTTACTTTGAAATTGGATAGTGCATAATTTTTATTATCTTTCTGTTTTTTTATACTTTATGATGTAGGATTTTGATAATAATTACAATGGTCCATGCTTAGTTAAAATAAAAAGAAAGAATTATAGAAGTATTTGGAAGATAAAAGACTAGATAGAAGACAAGATATAGATTTTCTTTCTTGATGGCAAATGGAGCGTTTTCATTATCCAATACTTTCTCAGTTAGCATGAGATGTGTTAACAATTCATATTTCAACTATTGCATTAGAATCCGCTTTTAGTATTGAGGGTAAAGTACTGGATCAATATTGTACTCCATTGTTGCCAGACACGGTTCAAGCTTTGTTGTACACACAAAATTGGCTTTTTGGAGAATGAGGTAATATATCTTTTATATAATATTGAACTATTGTTTTATTTCTTTTCATTATTATTTTTTGTACTCATAATTTGAATAGTTATAATGATTGGTTTTTAATGCTTAGTTTATGTGGAAGAGAGTGCTAATATGGAAAACCTTAATGAGAACATCGTCAATATAACCGTTGAAGACAATGTATCAAGCCAAAGTTCCAATATCATTTTCCTTGGTGATTGATGAAAATTGAAGGGTTTTATTGTCAAAAATGTGTAAGGTTCCTTAACCTTGAAACGCAACTCACTTCATTTTGCATACCCTTTAACATTTGGTATTTTATAGTATGTACTAACGTTTTTTTCATTAGGCTCTTATTTTGGGGTATGTAATACTTGAAAGACCCATGTTTTTTTTTTATATTTTGAAGTAATATTTATGTGACAATGAGGTATGCATATACTAATTTAGTATGCTTTTCCTTTTTAAGGGTCAAATTATGTTTCTCATTTTCATTATTTATTGATTTAAAATATATTTTTTAACGGGTAATGGGTCAGGTCATATTACCTGATAACATTAATGGGTAATGTCATTACCTTACAATAAGATGTGAGCGATATCTTAGATATGGTAAAAAAAATTAAAATAATATTTATTTGTAACTAAAATACAATACATTGTATAACACTAAGTAATAACATTTACATCATAAACGCTTGAGTTTACCATATATAATTTATCGAATACTGATGAGTCCATATTATACCATATATTTTACCCTATTTTTAGTATTAATTTATTGGTTATTTTGTGAGATTTTGATACTTTGTTAAGTATTTTCAATGTAGGACATTCGAATTCCTCTGGAGTAAAAAGTGATAGAACGGATGAATTTTGGAGTGATTCCAATTGGAGGATGTTTGTGAGTCTTTCAAGATGATTGTATCAAAGTTTTAGATTTTTCGACCAAGCCATTTGACCGTGGTGATGAAATAAAGACCCAGCGCGCAGCTTTCCCAGATTGATGTTTCTGGACATTTTGGGTTTTTTGGAGGTCAAGATGACATATTTTGAGGAAGATTAATTCTGAGGATTTGTTGGGGACGTCTCAAGCTTTAAAAAGAGATATTTTGGGACCAAATCAGAGTTGATTTGGTCATTCAAAAAACTGATTTTCTGAGAAGTCCGAATTCCAGTTAGAATAGGAAACCTTTTATTTCTTAGTTATCTTATTCTATTAGGTTTCATAGTTTTTAGAAGACCTTTTCTAGGTAGGATTTTATTTTGTAGTAGTATAAATAAGGCTATTTAGCCATTACTTTTGGGGGGGGACGCATAGTTGAGGGAGAGAACGCACTACTTTGGAGTTTTGACGATTCAAGTTTATTTTATGATTTTTCGTAACTAGTTTCGTTTGCTAGGGTGAGGCCACGAGGCTTAGCAAGAATATGTAGTTTATTTTCAATTTGCTTATGATATTATGCATGCAAGTTTTGAATTATTAATCACTGTGCTTTAAACTATCTATTTGTCTTAGTGATTGGCCACCATTAGGATATTTAGAAAAGTAATTTGATGCAATTTTGGCGGAGGGCTGTCCCTGAAATTGACGTTGGCTTCTTGTGGTTAATATGTGTAACCTCTTAGGATGGACGACACGTCTTAAGGGTTATATGGTTTTTCAAAAGGGTTTCACAAAACTTAATGAGTCTTGCATGTTCACATTCGATATGGACGCCACAAACGGGTTGCATGTTAGATATACGTTCTATGTTGGAGGTTCCAAGTAGGATATATATTAGGAAAACCTAACCTTCAAAATATGCATGTGTAAGTCATAAGTAATTGGAAGAACTACATAGGATTGTAAAGGTGACGGCGGAACTCTAGTGCTCAAATTTATTTTCAAAACTATTTTCTTTTGTTTCCTTTATTTTGTCAATTTATTTAATTGTTTTTAGTTAAATTCGTTTTTAATATTTTAGGTCATTAAATCACCCTTTTTCCAAACTTTGTTTTCAAATAATTAACTGAGATTTGGTTAACATAAAATTATTCATTCAATCCTTATGGAGAACGACCTTGTTTGAGCTGCTATACTACGACAACCTTGTACTCTTGCAAATATTTTTAGTGTTTTTATCTCTACTTTTGCAGGTGGTGAAAATACCTATCAAATACGCAGCGGAATAAAATAGTGCAAAAATTACTTCACAACCGAAAGTACAAACAAATTAATTGAGATGATGTAACAATTCTTTCAAACACATAATATATGAAATGAGATGGATGAATGTACTCACTCCCTTCTAATCTCGTTAACACATACCCAAGGCACCCAAGCATGCACGTCCCATACCAAGCTTATGCCACTTGGCTCCGAAACCTTAGAATATGAGTTAACTCTCGTTCATCTCTTAAACCCAATTTTCAAAATTTAAATTCTCAATTTCTACTTTATTATATAGGCACTTTCCCTGACGCCCAATTGTATATTCAAGCCTTTCCCTCGACGCCTAACATATACAAGATTTCACTTTTTTACAACAAAACGGTTGTATACTCAAGCCCTTCCTCCGATGCCTAACTTATACAAGGTTCATTATTTTATATTCAAGGCATTCTTCATCCCTTGAATATCCTCACAACTCAAACACTTTACAGAACTCAACTCTCTTTCTTGCTTTGCAATGCATATGTATATAACTTAGATATCAATAATCACATTTTCTCTAACAAGCCTTCAAGCTTCAACATAAATCAAACTGATTAGTAACAAGAGTAATATAATCATAATATCAACAACAAAGTAATAATCTTTCACAACAACACAAATGATAAACAATACGCTACCATTTACTCCTTTTTGTTGTTTTCGATTTCGTTTCCTCCCTCTTGTTTTCTTTCTTCCTTTGCCACTTCCCCTTTCTTTCTTTTTTTTCTTCATGTCTCTTTTAAATTTTCTCTTTTATGTCTTTTTCTTCTACTCCAACACTTAGCCATTATTTTGAGGGAACTTTTAACGAAAAGCTCATAGTACTGTTCACTTTAACAAAAAACCACATTTTTACACTAAAAAGTCAATTCTGATACTATTCACTTTACCCTTTATTTTGTCCTTATCGTTAAAACTCAAAGTTTTTAAGCCTTTTTCATTAGTTTTCCTAATAACACAACCATCCTTTTTCTTTTGAAGTTCTCCTCTCTTTTCTACCAACCGACCCCTATTCCTCACTCACTCATTCTCTCCTCTCTTTTTTCACTTTTTGTGAAGTGTTTCTATTTGAGCTTAGGAAGTTAGAGTTTTGAAGCTCCAAACATGACTGCAGGATTTCCTACGAGACTTTCAAGGCTGTGATTGTATTTCAAGGATCTGGAATGAATGGGCCGTACGATTTTTCTGGGATTTTGATATGTTATGGTAAAGAGAATAAGGAACAACTTCTGTGAAGGAAGTGTTTCTATTTGAGTTACGGAAATTGGGGTTTTGGTAGTCATAATATGAATGGCCAGTTTTCCGCGGGATTGGAGACTCGGTTGGTATTTCAAACATCTAGGACGATCAAACCGTTGGATATTCCTAAAATTTGGATATGTTTTAGGTACTGGGAAAATGAACAACTTTTATGAAGGAAATATTTGAATCTGAACAACGGATGATGATGTTTTGGTTGGTTGGTTAAATAGGTAGGACGAATTTCTAGTTTTTGGATATCTTTCTTTTGATAGATGAAAGTGATGGTGAGTTTGGTGGAGATATTATTGGGTAAGCTTGAATACATTTTCCGGGGTTTGTCTCTCATTTCTTTTACAGGATTGTCAAGGGAAGTATAGGGAGATTTTCGATGGTTAGGTGGCAGAGCTTCTCATGGCAATGATCTCAAACTGTAAATGCATAACCACACGATTTAAGTGGTTCGTCAATTTGACTACATCCATTGGGGTTTGCTTTCATTTGTATTTCACTATATATGAGAGACTTACAAATACAATGAAAGATGACTTAAAGCCTATACAACATGTAAAAGAAAGAAGGTAATATGAAAGGGAGAATGGCTTTCTTGTTGATGTTGTTCTCTCTCTCCTTTTTCTTCTTCTTCCTTTCTCTTTTCTTTCTTATTCCTTCCGTTGGTTCTTGCCCTTCTTTTATAGAGATTGCATGACATCTTACTTCTCATCTAGCTTGAGGATGAAAGCTCCCAAGTGTGCCAATAGAAAGACACCAAGTGTTGTGCAAATCATTAGCCATGATGTGGTCCAATAGAAAAACAACAAATGTTAAGCTAATCATTAACCCTAATATGTGTTCCAATAGAAACGCGCCAAAAATTAAGCTAATCATTGACAATAGTATGTGTTCAAATGGCAAAGAGACATGTGTTAAGTTAACCAATACCATGCAAGGTGGATGCAAGCATCTAAGGCCACATTGAGTACCTTAAGTTTTCTTCCGAGATCAAAACACATTGTTAAGTCTACAAAGTAATAGGCTAGCCAAATGGTGGTTGTCACATCCCGGCCCGGGGGCGGACCACTTCCCGGGCCCGTTCCACCACCGTAGCATGGTATTGTCCCATTTGGGCCCCGACTACGCCCTCACGGTTTTGTTTCTGAGAACTCACGAGCAACTTCCCAGTGGGTCACCCATCCTGGGAGTGCTCTAGCCCCCTTCTCGCTTAACTTCGGAGTTCCTATGGAACCCGAAGCCAGTGAGCTCCCAAAAGGCCTCGTGCTAGGTAGGGATGTGAATATACATTCAAGGATCACTCCCCTGGGCGATGTGGGATGTTACAATCCACCCCCCTTAGGGGCCCGATGTCCTCGTCGGCACACTTCCGGCCATGGATTGGCTCTGATACCAATTGTCACATCTCGGCCCGGGGCGGATCACTTCCCGGGCCCGTTCCACCACCGTAGCACGATATTGTCCGCTTTGGGCCCCGACTACGCCCTCACGGTTTTGTTTTTGGGAAATCACGAGCAACTTCCCAGTGGGTCACCCATCCTGGGAGTGCTCTAGCCCCCTTCTCGCTTAACTTCGGAGTTCCTACGGAACCCAAAGCCAGTGAGCTCCCAAAAGGCCTCGTGCTAGGTAAGGATGCGAATATACATTTAAGGATCACTCCCCTGGGCGAAGTGGAATGTTACAGTGGTGAATTAAAAGCTCCAACTCATGAAAAGCCTTACAAAACAATCTAATAAATATGAAACTACAAACTTAACGCATATCGTAGTACAATTTATAATGAAATGTTAATTAGTACAAAAGTACTAGCTAGACTTAAAAATATATTTTTGTAGTGAAAGAATCTCTAATAACTTACATGTAAAAAATACGAGCTCTTTTACCTACACACACTTTTATATAATTAATTTTTTTTAAATATGGGGTATTACAAATTTCTTGTTCCATTTGCCAATAATTTTTCTCAACTAACATGTTTGTAGTTTCATTGGTTAAGATTTTGCTTTACGATTGAGGGAGGGTAAAACGAGTTTTGAGAATTGAAGAAGATAAATAGTACGTTAAAAGTGATTTAGGGTGTATTTAAATTTTTTTTATTTAAAAAAAAAAAAAAAACCTTATAAGATCGAAATTGTCATTACATAGTAAAGTACATAAGTCATTTAATATTAAACTTTAACGTGAGATGTATTTAACATTATGTGAGGTGTTAATAAAAAAAGCCAATTTTCATTGTGCTTTTTATATTTAAAAAGAAAATATAATTATGCGGAATGCACAATAAAAATTTTAAATTGTCAGTAACAATTTCTTAAAAATAAAGAAAACTAAAGAAAAGTTCAAAAAAACTTCTCTTTTAACGAAAAACCCTTTTTAAAGGTATAGTGAATAGTGTCAGGTAAAGGTCAAACAATTTTTCGTTAAAAATGAACAGTACTGAGAGTGTTTCGTTAAAACTCCCTAAAAATAATTCAAAAAATCTTTTATTTTGAGATAAAAATATTTGAAGAAGAAAAATGAGGATAAATGGGGCAGCAGGAAAGATGGGCCACACCGTTTCCCTCCTCTTCATGTTGAGTAATGTATAATATTGCTTGAAACAAATTGAAAAAAATAAAAAAACCATGGCCATATTGAAAGACATCAAATGTCAGTGGCTTCATATATTGATATTTTGGTAGTGTGAACCAAGAATCAGTTACCACCAAATTGCAGGATGAGCACCAATGTCATGAGTTTCTCACATAAAAGGGGTCAAAAGAATTGGCTGCCACTGTTTAAAGATAATACCAAATTGCAGCATCCGACATGGTACGTACACTTTTCATGCTCCAAAATTTCTTTTCTAATCTGCTATGACTGTATGTATTGCTTTGTGTGTAACAAAACGAAGAAACACATTCGGCGTCCCTTGCTGTATAATTGGAAATAGTGTTACAGAAAGATCGATATCCGGAGCATTTTATAGGACTTAGAGGGCTTTCTTTACTTGAAAGAAGTTGTTTCGCTCCTTTTGTGCAGCATCAACGTCATCTGGAGATGCCACTGCAACCACAACCCCTTTGTCTCTGACCGCGTCGATTGCATTTGCAAATTCCTTGAAGTCCTTCAAGCTGTGGTATAAACGAAGAGTTAAATCTTGAACTAGGTAAAACATTAACAGGCATGGCCTTATATTCTCGTACCAGAATCTAAATATGATAATAAAATACTCTGATTAGGTATGATAATACTAGCATCATGAGAGCTACCTATTGCAGAAAAATAAAAAGGTACAGTTTAGTTTATCGCGATGACAACGATGGAATAACAAAAATGGTTCTCCTAAATAGTTTTTCTGCCGTAGTAGTGTTATATCCTTGGCATGCCCCTTACGACTTGAATAACAAGTTCAATCATCAACCAATGAACAGCATCTTTACCTTGTTGACAGTATCTCTGCTCGTCTGATTTGCCTTTCTTCTTCTGTGATTCCCAATAAGTATCGCAACAAACTGCAGGAGAAAAAAAGAGAGGAAACAGGTGAGGAGAAAAGATTTAAGTCTTCTGGAAACAAGAAGTAAATTCAGAACCAATCCGAGACCGCCAACAAACTATTCTGGCAGGTTGTGTGCGTAAAACTAGATGTGGAGGCGTACACATTATTGTTTCAAGCAACAATCATTAAAAGGTAAAAATATATCCTGTTCTCTTATGGTTCACAGCGGTCCTCACATATATCTCCACTTTCCATCAAGCCAAAAGGTGATGTCAACATACCTACTATAACCTTTGGCATCAGGAAGCTGGTACGAATCAACGTCTCCGATTGTCCCAATGATAGACTTGGTAAGAGTCTCATCATCCATTTCTAATTGTCGAAGAAAATCCCCAGTCCCATCATATACACCAAGTGTCTTTAACAAGTTGGGGTCACGATAAGATAAGAAAGAGAATACTCCTACATAAAATTTCACAAATTTAGCTCCTAACACAAGCAATTAAAACTCCACGAGAACATTTAAAAAGAATTTTTACCTGAGTGACTATCGAAGTCACAAAACCCTCCGTATGCTCCACCACTAACTCTTACACGATCCCACAACCATGTAGTACTAATGTATTTGGAGATAACATGTGCACTCCCACTCAGCCGATAACAAGTGTCATAAATGTTACCAGCTTTTCCAACATAATTAACCTGTACAAGGTAATAGCTTAGAATAATTGCTCCACAAAACATTCAAAAAGGACCATGACAAAAAAGTATTCTAACCTGAGTAGGTATTACAATGGCTTCATTTGCTAAAGGTAGTCGAGCATTCCAAGTAGCAGTAGCAACAGGAGAGTTATTAGGCAGCAAATCAAGAAATTTGCTCACAAACTTCTCAGAGCTGGTAAGATTCTTCCTTTCAGCAGTCATATTCACTATGCAACCTTGCCTAGAAAGTAGGGATTTGCGGATCTCCTCGAGAGACGAAGAAATGCCATCCCAATCTTGATCAACTCTCTCTTCAAGAGCTTGAAGAAACTCCAAGTAACTAAGTACACAGAAGATATGAATTGCATTGTATCAGAAAGTATGTTGGTTGCACTAAGTTTCCCTATTCAATGTTGTATTTAAAGTGCACTTCACAGAGGAAACGTAGGACATGCAAGATTAGCACAAACGACAAATCACTTTTAAATTCCCGGTCCAACCTGACACCACCCATTTGTTCAGAAATCCACCCCGCAGTACTTAGTTTTGCATCCATCCTTGCAGCAGCAATTCCATGACCACTACCTCTCAATCGGTTCTGAAAACGACATAACAGAAATATTACACTTTGATAATTAATGTCAAGGATCAGTTCTGATTAACCTTTTCAAATACAGTTTATTATATACCTCCATTCTAGCTTTGCTTTGAGAGACAAACTGCTTAAACCGCTGCTGGTCTGTAAACTGGACTTCTTGAAGAACACAGTTGAACTGAAATAACATCAATTACATCAAACCTTGATTAAATTTGCAGCAAATCTTAAGCACCAGACTACAATACTAATCTAGAGGTAAAATAACAATTATACAGTCCGTGACTCCGTAATGGCACTGCGATTACAAATATCCCGCCATGCAAAAGAGAAAAAAAAGAAGGAAAAGTATGAAATTGATCATTTAGTATGTGTATACAATCCTTATAAAGAAAGGATAACTAAATCATAAACAATTTTTTCTTCTAAATTAAGAAAAAAGCCTAAAATTTTCTGTTTGATTAATGAACAATGGAATTTTGCATAGGAATAGGATACATTTCAAATGAAAGCATGGTATATAGAATGGAAACAAGAGATTTAATCTATAGAATTTACATCCACTAAGATAAAACTTAAGAAAAAGCGAAGATTCTCCTTCGCTTTTTTTTGGGTCAATGGCCTCAAGTAAGGAAATCCTTTGTTTTTTCTTCTGAAATAGTTTTCTAATGTTTCCGATAAAGGAGTTTTGTCTAATTGTTGGTTTCTCATTTACGCGTTTTACACTTAGGCTTGTGCTAGGTGGACTCCTTGCATATCTCCTTTTGTAATTTGTTTCTCATTTGAGTACAGTAATTGATCCTATCTAGAAAGAGAAAAAATTAGAGAGAATCTTATTAAAGAACCAAATATTGTTCTTCTAAGTTATTGTTCAAGTGATGTACTACATCTAAGTGATAAGCATTTCCCAATTTGACAGATTATGGTCAACTCAAGCCTCAAGGTAAACTTCATGAAAAGTCATGAAGTTAAAAGCAATAAATACATGAAGCCCACTTCATATTAATTATTCTTTAAGTAATGAACAGGAATGTCTTATTGGCCAACTCTAAAAAGAAAAGGAACAAAGTATACCAGGTGAAATAGGTCATCAGCACGTCCTGCCATGGCTTTTCCTCGAACAATTATATGGCTACAAGGTTCCTCCTTGCCCCGTACAGATGATGTCATTGGATAAACTGATATTCCTCCAGTTTTCCTTCCAATCAACTGATTAAGTTGCACAAAACTTAAGTCTTTTGTGCCCATCTCTAACAATGATTGGCTGTCAAAAGAAGATGATGATACCATCAGGAATACAATCGAATTTCCTTAACTTACCCCAGAAAATAACATTCTTTAAGTAAGCAACTTTTAAAGCTCAACTGGTTATGGTTACACTATTAATGTCAGTAAAGAAGCAGTTTAGTGGGGTGTGAATAATTTTCATAAAGCAACGTTGCTGCTGCAACACTACTACTGCTATCCATGCTTTGCCACTAAATAGTTATGCATTATTGTCTTTCCTTTCGTAAATACAATTTGTTGCCGTGATTGGGGGCATGAGCATGAGTGTCGTATTCAAAAGTCACAGGGTAGTCCACGAAAACATGTAGTCTTGTGTGTTTACTTTATCAATAAATAATAAATGTATACTTCGATATAAGAGTATGCTGGCATGCACAATAACTACAGTAAGTAAAAGAAAGTACTCATTCTATAATTTTGCATAATTCCTATGCATTTGAATTTGAAACCTTCTTGTGTCTCCAAAAGTGTGTCAGGAATGGGAGAACTGTGTTCCTAACTATTCAACATGCAAGTTATCACCATTGCTCATGTGCTATACAAAATTCAGTGTGGCCTTTAAGACCGACATGAGTCCGAGAGTTGAATACAGATTTTCTTCACCGAAAGACTAATAGAACAACAGGAGTCAATGAGAAAGGGCATGGAACCAGTCTGGCTTGTTGACTAATTTAAGGGAAGTCATCGGGATTGGGGATCAAGCTCAGACTTCTTTTTCTTAATCAGCGATGGCCAATTAAATCTAAACAATGGTTCTGACTAGGTGGAAAGAGATACCAGATTGGTTAGCCATTGTGCGCTTTACCTTTTGATAACAGAGATGCTACAGTAGGTTTTATTTTGCTTCTAGAGGGGAGAGTTTCAAAAATTAAAACTTTTGGATAAAATTGTTAAATCTACAAATTTAAATATTGGGAAAATTAGCCAAACTCTACTTTTGAGGTTTTTCAGACATAAATCTTTGTTTCAACAAAAGTTTGCATCATGTTATGTCAAACCAAAGCAATGAAGACATTAGAGTGAATCACTGGAAACATCTTACCAAAAAAGAGGTACCAAAGGAAGAAGCTCTTGCTTTAGTGAACTCATATTGAACACAACTTCAGTGTACAGGACATCATTTGTAAAGAGGTCATGCTGCAGAACTTTCACACCATTGATATCCCCAACCTACATTTAATAGATAGGTGCTTTGTTATCCATTTCTTCCAAAGGAACTAGCCCAAAAGGAAATTCTCAGGAACTTAAAACACAAGAAATTTAATGTGATGGTAACCTCTGTGGGGACACAAGTAGGTTCCTTTGGAATGTCTTGCAGAGAGAGACTTGGAACACTTCTCAAAGCTTCTGGAGGGTCAGGAGTTTCCTGCCTCAGTCGCAGCTCGTGTGTAGCACGAGCTAGCTCAGAAAGATCTTCTTCTGTCATACCTGATTTAATTTTCTGCAAGATTTCTTTCTCAGCCTCTTCATCACGAGAAGCTTTCTCTGGATCAGGCTGGCAAGGAAGTTACTTGTTAGGAGTAATAAACAGGGAAGAAAAGTCTTGCGAAAAATATATATAATTCATTACCTGCATTTCTACCACAACTCTATGGGAATTGTTCAAAATAAATTTCTCTATTAAGGGAGAGAAAACAGCCTTCGAGCCTTCAGCTTCTATTCTGGCTTTCAGTGCCAGTAAAGGTTTCTCATACTTTAATGGCTCAAATGGATCCATATCATATATCCATTTACCCTTTAAAAATAAAAACTTACATTAGTCTCTGATCAAGAATAAATGTCCAAAAAAGATGCCAGACACTTTATTGAGAAAAAGATAAGGAAAAAACTAAACTCAAGATGGATATATCTTACCATGGATCGGAGCATTAGTGACAAACCACGAGGAAATGATCCTGTGTTGTTTTCCCTCAGAGAGAACTCAATCGTATTCATGGATGCTTCTACAGCTTCTGTATCAAAACCTTCCTCTGCTAACTTTTTAAGTGTACTCATGACTACTTCTTCTACCTTTTGAATGTCACCTTCCGAAACTCCCTTCAACCCAATACTAAATTGGGGTTGTAGGAGCTCATCTTCAACTCCACCACCAACTATGGCCTCTCCCAAGCCACTCTCCAGCAATATTTTCCTCAATGGAGAAGCAGGCGTTCCCAACATAAGATGATCCAGAAACCCAAGCGTAAGCTCAGTCTCCAAGTGTAGGGGATTCTCAGCAAGCAACCAATTGAGGCATACAATGTTTTTCTTCCTTAGGTCACCACCTTCACCAGCAGGATATTTCCCAGAAATCCGAATTGGTTTGGAAAATAGTTTTTGCGGTTGAATTCTTGATTCATTTGGAGATGAACTTGCATCGAACATATCTAGGTACTCTGTGAAAGGGAGAGAGAGGGATGAGATGCTAGAGATATACTCCACTATAAAACTTAAATATCATTTATAAAAAATTCTAGGTCATCAAACTGAAAAAGCAATGACAAAAAAATGAAAACCTACGTGATTCATGGCTTTTTGCAACTGATATCTATTCCGTCGTCTTAGATTAATAACTATATTTTAGTTCTTCGACGCAAATTGGTTAAAAAAACGGAAAAAAAAAGGAAAATTCAGTTGACATGCAGGTTTGGTAACCTTGATACAGAAAAGGAAAAATCATAAATTGCACACTACTAGAAGAAATGATAACAGTAACAAGACCCACTAGTGTAACCGGCATATAAATTTCATGGTTTCAGTGGCTAGATTAGAATCCTCGACAGTTTCTTTATAGAACTATAGCTTGTCATCAATCTTAAATGGGAGGACTCACTCAATCTTTTATGGGAAAATGCAGAATTAGTCATACCTTATAATCTAGTTAGCAAACCAAGGTAATTCAATGCATGTATAAGGAGATCCGATTTACTACCACTCAAAATGCGCAGGCGTTCCATTGGATCATCATCTCCATAAAACCAGATCCTGGCATTGCTGGGATGGTAATATTTACGGTGGAACTCCTGCAGTATGTTTGCGAATTTAAATTAAATATTATTTAAGAAAAATGTAAAATATAATCAACATATGCAAACTCAAACACGAGAATCAGAAAACTTGGCAGGAATATGATCACACTCAGATGAATATGCATATGAGACAGAGACCACGGAAAAAAGAAGGGAACAGTTACAGCGCTGCTATTCAGAATATCAAATATCAAAGCACTAATAACCCTATTAGAAATCACCATGCGTGACAGACAAAAAAGCTCTCTCAAACAACAAAAATCTTTTGTTCACAACCCTTTTGCAATAAAATTGTAAATACTATCATTCTACAATAAATGACATTGGAATGCATACTTTAAATGGTTCAGAACTTCTTATGGTTGGTCAGCCGAATACACTGAAGACAACATGCTGAAATTTTCCAGAGCATTTATTTAAAAATTGCACAGAATGTGCTACTATAACAGGAATGATGTGCCAAATTGTAAATTCTACAAAAGAATTAAGATTCTAAGCCTACAAATAAAAAATTTAAGAAATATATACCACGACCACAACACGTAAACAGTTACATTTAAGTTTAATATAGTATTCTGAAAGACTAGAAAAATATTCTTCTTGGTGGTGAACAAAACAAACCTTGAACTCGTCAAATGTCAGTGTAGGAATAACGATTGGATCACCTCCACTGTCAACACCATAGGTATTGTCTGGAAAAAGAGCCTGTAGCACATGTACATGACACAATTACAAATGGAAACGAGATGTATCCCATCAAAGTATTTTGAAGGGAAAAAAACAAAAAGGTGATGTCAAATATAATACCAAGTACTTTAGTCATTCACAAAAGCTAAGTGCCATTAAATGTTCAAGTCCTATAATCATCCATGATAACATATGACTCTATCTTAACATGTGAATAACATGGACGGCTGTGTAAGTGTGTATACCCCAGAACAAATGGTCCTTAATGAACTCCCGCATTCATAACTCCAATTAGTATCAACATGGTGAGTGCAATGGTAAATAAATTTGGAGCCAGAAAAAATGTTCCCTTGTATTGAGCAGATAACCACGTAGAATTGAATACTGATAATGTTAAATGATTTGTCTGATTTATAAAACATTTAGCTCAAACTGATGTGATCAAACTACAGCCCGCCACAAATTTTCCCCAACAAGTTACCACAGTTGGCCCCAACTAAACCCTCTGCAATATGTGATTCAAACAACAACATAACTGGATCAAGTACATAAATTCAAGTAAATGTTCACATTGCGATAGTACCATTAAACCCTCTACAATATGATTTGTACCATTGGGCTGCACAAATCATTCAGACTCCCTGGGAAGGAATAGAATCAAAGATGGCTGAAGCTACAGTTATGACAAACTATTAAAACAGTTGGGCAGAATAAGAAGAGAAAACTTACCTGTTGAGCAGTCCGACCAAGTATATTATCGGGCTGGGAATAGACCCCTTTCATCTCATTAAAAACAACGCCTGAAATTGACCACAGAAATCATTTAAGAAACAAATAAAAGTAGCTCAATACTTGGAAATCAATGGAATTTATAACCATGAAACATCAATTTCTTTTCCAAAGGTAATGCAATTCTAAAAAAACACCAGAGTACTAGGCATCTCTATAAAGTACTAATAGGCAACCTTTATAAGATATATCTTCAGAAGGATCATTGAGCTCGTAATGCCAACCCTCCTGTTGGAAAGTCTGGAAGTCCTCCACACATTTAGGAAAGAAGACGGCATCCAGATATACATCGACAAGGTTATAGAAATCCTGATACAAAATGACAATGTGTTTTAGTACAGCATCCAGTGTAGATATAACACATATCACAGTGTATATCCTTTCCGTTCCAATTCTCGACTCATTTTTACCTTTGTATTTGTGGAAGCAACTGGGTAGCAAGTCCTATCCGGATATGTGAATGCATTCAGAAACGTATTCAAGCTCCCTTTCAACAATTCAACAAATGGTTCTTTCAAAGGGTACTTTCTTGATCCACACAGCACACTGTGTTCAAGAATGTGAGGGATCCCAGTGGAATCATTCCTGCATCAAGAATTAGATAAACAAGAGTAAATATCTTGATCGACATAAAGGGGCATTTGCAATCACTTCAAGCTACTTGATTTACATGACAATTCTTCATTCTTCCGTAGGTAAACCAATCAAACACATAATGGGCAGAAAATATAGTGTTGTAATTCGAAAAAGCTAAAGCCCCACTACATAAAGGAGATAAATTTAGCAAGATTACTCACGGAGGGGTCCGAAAAACAATGCCGAAAACCTTATTCTCGTCATCGTTGGACACCGAAATGACTTGGGCACCGGCCTTTTTGTGCCTGAAAAGCAAAGCTTTGGATTTACACTCCCCAATGAACTCCTCAGAGACCTTCTCGAACCCGAGCTTTTCCACAACTTCATCTTGCACCCCAGAAAACTCTACACACACCACACAAAAAACAAAAAAAAAAAAAAAAAAACCCTAATTAAATCACTAAATTACAGAACGGGTATTGGGTAGCTAGGGGTTTGACAAGGAAATGCACCTGAAGGGGACTGAGTGAAGGGGGTGGCGACTGCACGCGGTGAGAGGGAGGAGAAGCTTCTAGCGACGTTGGGGGCAGAGGAGGGGAGTAATCTGCTGGCGCGGCGGAGCACGGAGCGTCTGCGGGGGTTGAGAATCGGACGGTGGCGGTGGTTTCTTACAGCAGAAGCAGTGGAAGAAGAAGAAGAAGAGCGAGATGAGGGGAGGGCGAGGCGGCGGGAAGAGCCGAAGGAGAGGAAGGAGAAGAAGAGGCGGTTGCTGGAGGCGAGAGAAGAGCGAAGCAGAGTTGCTCCCTCCATAATTTTTGTGGTGTCGTCGCTTCTGCTCTGATAAGAGAGAGAGAGTGACAAATTTGGGATTTTAATGGCGTTTTGTTTTTTGGATTGAGAGGGAAATAAAAAAAAATATCTGAAGGTTAAGTTAACGTAGTTGGGGGATTGGATGGGTGGTATGGGGCGGGCCAACGTTCCTTTTCTTCTTCCTCTTCTTCTATTTTCCTTTTTTCTTGCAAAGTTGAAACTATTTTTTTTTTTCTTTTTTATCCTTTTATTTTTTGCTTACTTACTTGACGGTCGAAAGTTTTCTTTGTTTAATTCTTTGGTTTTTTTGTTTGTTTCAATCACATCTCATTATTTGATCGTTTGTCTGGTGTGGATATTTAAATTATGGTTTTCGCTATAAAACTTATAATCTTTGACAAAGAAATTGATCTCATCGTTATGTAATCACTAATTAAATCGTCTTTGCATGCCTTAGGGTTTTTCTATAAGGGAAGTGATTTTCATACGTCCTTTATAGTTTCTCACACAGCTTTATTTATTTATAGTCATTAGATTGAATAAATCAAACAAAATCATTGGCTAGGATTAAACAAAAGTGTTTAAGAGGCTAAAAAGGGTAGAAAAATCACTTCCTTTCTATAAACCTATAAAAACCTATTACAGTGTTGTCAATCTACTTTAATGACTTTAATGTTGATGAAACTAAAGGGCAAGTATTGATGAAAACAATTATATACTTCAAAAATCAATGAAGTATATATAGCTCAGTTCTACAATCCTTGCATATTAGGCCCATCCAAATATTATATGCATACCTAACATAAACAAAATAAACACAACATAAAAAGGCAAAGCAATAGATGAACTACAACCAATACATTCAGGGAGGCCCACATAAATTTAGACCCAACAGAAGCAAAAAAACAAGGGTTTTTATCACAAATGATCATTGAAATTGACCATCACCATCAAGATGGTCCCTGAAATTGAAAATCAATCAATGTAGTCCCAAAAAATAGGTGTTGCAAATAAATATGGTCATTTCGTCACAATTCTGTTAAAAATTCTGTTAAGCGCTGATGTGGCACATAAATGGATCCCATAAGTCCTTTATTCTCCCAAATGGTCCTTAAAATTGACCTGCAACATCAAAATGGTCCGTGAAATTGAAAATCGATCAATGTAGTCCCGCAAGTAAGTGTGCCAAATCAATGTAGTCATTCTGTCAAAAATTTTGTTATGTGCTAATGTGACACATAAATGGATCACACAAGTCTAATTAAATTATAAAAATTACAAATAGGTTTAATAATTTAATAGTTACTAAAAAGTTGAGAACCCAAAAACCCAATCCTGCAATCACCTTTGATCCTAGTCTCTAAAAAAAAAAAAATCTCAATACACTAATCTTTACACACTTCGGCACCTTTCATCGAATTGAACCTAGATCGAGATCACCTTTGGTGACCGCTTGGCTGATTGGCAATGACTTCTGGGACATCGTGGTTAACATTTAGGCGATCAGCATCCTCACAACCTTAATTTTGGAGAGCTTGTTCGTCGCTTTCCTGGTGGTCTGTTAACTCAAAGAACGGCGAGGTCTACCTTAAGATAATGAGATTGTAACCGAGGTGCGTCTATTGTTGGTTGAAAACTTTTTCCAAACCCCTTCTTAGGCCTTGGTTAAGCCTTGTACCTTTGAGAATTTATGGAAGGGATCTCTCTTCGGAGTAGGTCCTACTATAAGAAAAAAATTTCATTGTGCAAAAAGGTATTTAGATAACTTTTTTAATTAATTATTAAACCCACATCAGCACATAACAATTTTTTTTACAGAATTGTGGTAGAAGGATGATATTGATTTGCGACACCTATTTTCAAGGACTACATTCATCGATTTTCAATTTTAGGTACCATCTTGATGGTATGGGTCAATTTCAGGGGCTATCTTGATGATGTGAGTATTGGAATCACAAGCTAATGAAGGCAAAAAAAAGAGCTTGTGGACCTCAATGATGAAGCCAACGAAGCGTTCTACCATGCAAGCAAGTAAAAAATGAAAGTTGACACGTCTAGAGAAAGAACCACATTCCTAAATTTTGAATTGTTCCAGAAGCGTCAGGGCCATATTGAGTTGTATGAGCGTTCTCAAGAGGGAAAGGCCAAAATATAGGAGGAACGCAACAAGGGCTTTGAGGATTCTCGTCAACTAGCAATGTGAAAGGAACATCGTCAACCATAATGGGATTATATGACATTTTATTGTTGTGCAATGTATTAGCTAAGTATTTTATGATAATAAATATGTGTTACTATGTATCCTTCTTACATGCACATAACATGCTCACAGAATGCTCATTAAATGCACATAATATGCCACGCGCTAGAAATGCACACCTTATGTACACAACCTACACAACGTATGCATGTCGTATGCACATATCGAGAAAATTTTGTGCAATTTCTGCAATTGGACTAAAACACAAATTGGAATATACCCAATATTGTACCACATCAAAAATCAATTTTTTTTCCACACATTACTGTAAACCCAGTCGGCATTAGCATGTTGGCCTTGGGATTCTCTTCAAGACTAAGCGTCAAAAGGGATGAGACTTACCCCCATTATTTTAGGGTTTCATATCTTCGAAAATGCACCATCCTCATATTAGTGAAATCTCAAACAATAAAGTGCAAATTGGATAGCAAATTTTGCCTTCCATGCTTTGTTTCTAAATGGATTGGTTGGCAAACTAGTTAGCAAATTGACAAGACAAGGTAGATCCGGTGTAGATGTGGTGTACATGACCCTTATGTCTTGTCCTAACCTACTTGAGGTGTGCATTTCATTCAACATGTGTAAGATGTGGTTTTTTCTCATGTCAACTCATAAATTTCCCAATGTTTAATAATAATATATTACAAAAGTAGTGGGTTTTAATTAATGTTTTGTTTGGGTACTTAATTTTCCCCAAAGGGGTTTTGAAAAATGTTAATTTTTCCAATTCCAGATTATATGTTTTAAGTATTCAAGATGCAACATGCCAGTGTGCATATCATGACCATAGAAGATCATTTAGTGTGCTTAGTGTGTGCATAGTATATGGATATAGTGTGCATGCGTTATGCATATAATGTGCATGCATTGTTGGGGTGTATATCTTTAATTTACTTCTGTAATGGCATTGGGTGGTTTTGTTTTTGAATTATTACGTACATAAGAAGTTAACTTTTTGTCATGGGAAGTTGCACCGTTTGAATGACCCTTTAGGTGATGGGAAGTTGCACTGTTAGAATGATCCTTATTCTCCATCTATTTAAGTTTTCTTGTGGGTTTGTGTTTCATTACAAAACCACAAGTTCAATTTACATCCTCCAAAAAAAAAAAACCAAAAGTTGAAAATGATGAAGAAAGGCCGCACCACCTATTCCTCTATGCAATTTGTTTTTAATGACGTTCTTCTCAAAATTCTCATTATCGTTTCTTCCTGCTAGTTAAGGAACCTCTTTTCGACCAAGATGGTCTCGAAGAAGTTCAAGGAAATAGCCGAAGACCCTTGAATCTACCAACACATCAATATTACAGACTTTGAGACCGTCAACCTGCTTAGATCATGGGGTGCGTCTAACAAAGTCTTAACCTTCATCAATCGTTGCATCCAGTGCCGCAACCCCGTGGCCCTGTACATGGTGGGGATGCGATACTTCTTCCGAGACAACAAGGAAAAAGCCGGAATTCAGCTGCTCAAGTAGCAATGTATGTGTACAGGGCCATCTTGGCGTGTCACGAGTGGGATTCCAAGCACTGAGAGATCAAACTTCTCTATTCTCTCAACCGTCACAACTTGAGACGATAAAGTGTAATGGAATGCCGAGAGAGGTTTTAGCTGTGTTTGTCGAATTTTTGGGTGCATGAGGAAGTAAGGGCCCGAATCCTAAAACTACACCACGACAACGCTGGCATCAAACCTTGCAGCGACTATGGAAGTCCACAAGGTCCAGTGTTGCCAAAATTAGATTAACTGAAATTAAACCAATTAAGTTCAAATTTTAATCCTCAGAAGTGTACGAATCGTAAAGTAGTATAGTAGGCAAGCACAAGATCGTTCCAACTAAGATTGATATAATTCCAATTATCTAACTTAAATTTAAAATGCACTTGAATTGGAATTGAAAGATTGATGATTTGAGAAAGAACTTTGAAATTGTGAATGTAAATAAAAATCAAATGAGATTCAGTAAGTGACGAGAACAACAAAGAAATCAAATATAAATTAATTGCGAAAAACACTAGAGCATCTGATTCACCATAACTAATCCAACTCAATTCTAACAGTTAATCAGTAATGAGCAATCATCCAAAATGATGGTCTGGTTCCTCTAATTCATATAGTATCTATGACATCTAGATTATTATGTATACTCATATGTGCTAACAATCTATGGCATCTAGATTACTAAACATATACGAATTCATTAAC
Source organism: Heteromeles arbutifolia (assembly GCA_024362995.1). NCBI lineage: Eukaryota > Viridiplantae > Streptophyta > Magnoliopsida > Rosales > Rosaceae > Heteromeles > Heteromeles arbutifolia. The sequence continues at coordinate 26,661,426 of JANCRC010000002.1, forward strand.
GATTTGGGAACTAACTAAGAGACCGCATGAAACCTATTTTATGACATGTACATCAAGGAATTCATGGTACCATTTGCAAGATGCTAAAACCGAATTAACAACATGGCATCTGCATTAACTCGCATCACATACACTCAACTCAACCTAAAATGGTGGCCAATCACCAAGATTAAAATCAAGCTCATAAGCACAGCAAAATGATACTCAAAGTGATGAAAATTCGTAAATAATTAAACTAAGAAATTAATAATTCATAGTTAGGCTACATTGTAGCCCTAATGCAAAGAAATTAGTTCTGCCACATAGTCGGAAATATTATTGAATCCATAAAAATTAAGAAGAAAAACTAGTTTAGAAAAAAAAAAAAAAAAAAAAAAAAAAAAGCCTTGAAAATTTCTTTCGCTTTGCCGCACTACTTGCCCTAGCCTTCTTTTTTTTTTCTCTCTTTAATTCTCATCAGGTTGCTTCTCCATTTCCCTTTCTTGAATAATCCATAATCATTAGCCATTATTGATATCTTAATACCAAATCAAAACTCCCAGCCGTTTCTTTTTGTTCTTTGTCTTTCCCCTTCTTTTACCTTTCTTTCATTCTTCGTAACCGACGAATACTTAACATCGATTTATTGCTGATAGTAAAGGAAGAGATGACAATTGAATTCCTTGATAGCCACTTTTTGCATTTACACACATTCATTTATTTCTCAATGAAGAAATACATACTCTTGTGCCTTTTGGGTTTGCTTGTTGTTGATTGCTCCTTAGATATTAATAAGATAGCAGCAGTTTTCCTTTTTTTTCCTCTTCTATGCAGAAGAAATGGTAAGAGCAACCCTTCGTAAGCATTGTAGCGACATGTTCTTCTATATTTCTTATCCTGCATTCAATTCACATTGAAATCAATTAGCACATGGTGGTCTTGGCTTTTAATATTTCAAATACACAAATGGTTAAATAATTAGAGCACTAGATAAATGGCCATTTAAAATAAGTACCAGATTGACTTCTCTAGCTTTAAAGATCAAAGAGTTGTGATACATTTCTCCATCATGTTATTTTAGCCATAAAAATACAAATGACATGTAATTCTTTACATTTAAATCCAACATATCACAAGTAAATGTAATTTTCGGGATAAAATAAGTATACAATTTGTGCTCATCATCTGGTCACACTCTAAACGCATTGGGATGCATGTAATCATGAAAAATTCACTACTTGTAATGCCTGTAGATGGCATCAGGAAGTGAATATATTTTGTGATATATCATGTGGTAGAGAAAGGTATTAAGTTTGTTTTTTTGTTCGTTTAATTTTGTTGTAATCGCAACGTTTAAATTCCAACATTTAATTTTGTTGTCTCTTATTTACCACTAAATTCGTAATTCTATGGACTTTGTACTTTTAAATTTTTCTTTGTACAGATACAGAAACAACAAGCTTTAAAAACTAAGCATAATTACAAAAAAACTAGCCCAAGGTGTCATCATTACCATGTCATCGATCTAACTTGCTACCACTTTTTTCCCACTCATCAATGCTTATCTATCTTTTTATTATTTTCTTTGGATATTGTGCATGAATGACTGAATCCAAAGAAAATGCACATTCCATGCACAAAAAATGCACAGAATATTCACAGTAAATGCACATGCACATGCCCAACATCTTCATGTCCCCTAAATGAACCTAAAAAGTACAAATAATAGTCAATGACGAGTCCCATAGGTTTGGTGTGTGGTTGGGTTCTCCAGGGTTGTCTAAATTAAGAGTGATGATGTTTGGTTATTGTGCATGCATGGTTGGGTTGTAAAGTCTCAACCACCTCATCTAGTTGGTTATTGTGCATACACAAACAAGAAGCTTTAAAAAGTAAGCATAATTAGGAAATTGTGATAAATAATTACGAAATTGTGCATGAATGACTTTTGAGTTGCATGAGATGTGGTGTATTTATTCATGCTTGTCACAAAACCACCTCATCCAGTTGCAGAACGATGAAGAAAGGCAGAACTATGAAGAAAGGCAAAGCAATGAAGAAAAGCACAACAATCCCAACTTTCATACAATCTCTTCTGGACGAGCTTCTTCTGGAAATACTCACCAAGGTTGCTTCCCACTCCCTTCGTTCCCTATATTTAACAAAAATGGTGTGCAAGAAGTTTAAACAACTCGCCCAACATGACCGCATCTTCAAACACATCAGCATTCAGAGATTTGAAAAGGTTGACCCCCTGACTTCATAGAGGAGACATGAAGAAGTGTACAAGTTCTTGGAACAATGCACGGAGTGCAACAATCCCGAGGCCTAGTACACCCAAAGGATGCGATGGTATTTCCGATATAATAATTTCGAACTCAGAATTGAGTTTCTAAAGATAGCGATCTCCAAGGGTCATCAAGCATCAACGTACGTCTATGGTGCAATCTTGGTGTGCTAGGGGGGATGAAAAAGATAGGCCTCAACCTTATACATTCTCTTAAGTGTCAGAAATTGGTAAGCGTAGTGGAGTGTAGAGAAAGAACTCGGCGGTTTTTTTGGTCAATTCTGATGGATAAGGAAGTTAGAGGTAGAATAATAAAACTTCACGAGGATAGTGCTGCCGTCAAAGCATGCAACGACTATGGAAGTGCACAAGGTCCTTTCACAGTCCGACCCCATTGGGATTTCTAGTGCCATGACAAATTCAATAACTGCAATTCATGTAGATGACATCTTTGTAATTGTAATTCATTTTTTCTTGGGAAATTGATAGAAATGGGACATTTTGTTAATCTTGGGACCAAAATAGGATTTTTTTTTTTTTTTTTAATATGCACAGAACTTGCACACGACATGCACAAGAATATGATAGAAATAGAATTTTTTGAAAACGTGAAAATACCAAATTGTCCTCCCATATAAATAGGTTATTTCATCCAACCCAGTCAGCATTTGCACCATTCTCCGAAAATCTCTCTTGCCCAACCCCCAGCTCGAAGAACCCTAACCCCCAAACGGCGCAACCCTTTTCCTCTCCAATTTTCGACCGACACCAACTTTCCAATCCCTTCTATAAGTTTCGCGGCCAAGTCGAGTTTGTTATCAATGATTCAAACAATTGCAATGGCAAAAAAAATAAATAAAAGAGGGGTGTTTTGAATTGAAATTTCATTATTTTGAACTTAGGTTTTCCTAATTTGGGAATTTAGGGCTTTGGGTGCAATTTAGTGTTTTGTATAGTTAATTTGGGGGAAATTAACGAATTAGGCTTTAGGGTTGTGTAATTGCATGTATTTTGAGGTTAATTTTGTTCATGGTTTGTTCGATATTCTTTTATGCATATTGTGCGTGTACATTAATGTACATGCACAACTATTAAACTTAAAAGTACCACAAAGTGGCACAATAACCAAACAAAATAATTTTTAAAAAAAGCTTATTAGTTGAAATGGCCCTTGAAACTGCCATTGAGTCTCATTTTACCCCTGAAACTGGTTTTGTCTCACTTTGCCCCCTAAAACTGACATTTTCAACTCTTTTGTCTCACTTTACCCACTTCCGTTAATGGATTGTTAAATTTAAGGTATTTTAGACATTTCATTTATTACACATTTATTTACTTCTAGCATACACACTAATCAAGTCTCAATTTTATTTTTGAAACTCTAATTCAAACCCATAAATTCAACAATGTGAATTTTTTTGTTTCAAACTGTGCATATTTGCTTTAAATGATTTTTTTGGTTTGGGAAGTATTTTGGATATGATAGCTTAATGGTATAATGATTTTGCTGTAATGGATATTTTTCAATTGCAAAGTTTCGAGCCAATACATGAATGTCTTGCAAGTGAATTGACTCTACGAACAAAATGTAACCCTTATTTTGGTTGATACAATGATTTTGTTGCTTGGAATTTTTGTATTGATTGAATAATTTATTTTATAAAATGCCCAAAATTTATGGGTTTGAATTAGAGTTTCAAAAATAAAATTGAGACTTGTTTAGTGTGTAGGCTAGAAGTAAATAAATGTGTAAAAAATGAAATGTCTAAAATACCCTTAAGTTTAACATACCATTAATTGAAGTGGGTGAAGTGAGACAAAAGCGTTGAAAATGTCAGTTTCAGGGGGCAAAGTGAGACAAAACCAGTTTCAAGGGGTAAACTGAGACTCAATGGCAGTTTCAGGGGGCATTTCAACTAATGCAAGCACACCATCATGCATGATTGCCCACTAAACCCTAGCATTGGGTTTAGCAAAATCTAGGCAACCCAATCGGTGCACATTATATGCACGTCATGTTCTTGTCATGCACATGATATGTACAATTTCTCTAGAATTTCTTAATTAATTATATTCATATATGGCTTTTAAATTGGAGTAAGTAATGTTTTGATATTTTGTTATGTTATTTTAAGCATAACTGAAAGCATACAGTGGGTGTTTGTGCATGCATATGTGAAGTGAGTATTGTCAAAGGTGTGCTTTTAATAGGTGAACTAATGCATGAGTGGGGAAAATGGCAACAAAAAGGACATGAGTGGGACTATATGTTGTGGGCCTAGGGACTGTCTTCAGGACCTGTGGCCAAAATGACTCCATAGGACTTAGTGATAAGACAAGGTAGATATATGGTTCAGTGATAAAACAAGGTAAATATAGGCTTTTAATAATTTGATTTGCGCACTTGCATGGTAATGATGACACCTTGGGTGCCGTCTATTACTACCCCTAATTGATGGTTTTTTGCAATTATGGCTAGTTTTTTAGGGTCCTTGATGGTTTTTTTGCAGAAATGGAAAATAGAAAGGCCATATAATTAGGAAGGAAAAAGTACACAAGAAAAGAAAAGGAAAAGAAATGGCTGTGTTGGAATTTAAATGTTACTATTACAAGAACATTAAACGAAAGGAAACAAATTTAGCCTACCTATCTTTACCACATAATATATCACAAAATATATTTACTTCCTGATGCCGTCTGCAGGAATTACAGCTACTGAATTTTTTAGGGTCAAAGTAATTCGAATGCGATCGGAGTGTGAAAGGACCCTGTGGACTTCCACAATCGTTGCATATGCTTTCATGGCAGCATTGCCATCATGAAATTTTAGAATTCCAGCTCTTACTTCCCTATCCACCGAAAGACCCGAAAAACACCGTTAAGCCATCTATCTACATTCCATTACACTCATCTGTCCTGATTTGTGACTATTGAGAGAATACAGAAGCTTGAGGCCTTTATGTTTCGAAGCCCCCCGTAGTACACAAAGACCACACCGTACATGGACGTTGCTACTTCATGACCCTTTGAGATTGCCTTTTTTAGAGCCTCAATACCACAGTTTGTGCAGCGTTTCAAGAACTTGGAAACATCTTTATATCTGATCGATGAACTAAGCGGGTTGAAGCTTTCAAATTCCCTAATCTTGATGTGTTCGAATATGCGATCGTCTTGGTCGAATTGGTTGAACTTCTTGCACACCATCTTTGTTGAAAACAGGTCCTTAAAAGACCGAGAAGCAACTTTCGTCAGTGTTTGGACAAGAAGTTTGTCTGGAAAGAGATTCTATGGTGATGAGGTGGATCTGGCTTTCTTCATCTTTTTTAACTTGTGGTTTTGGAATAAAATAGAAACCCTTAACAAGACAACTTAAGTAGATGTTTTATATCCAGGACAAGAAGGGGAAGAGATTGTATGGACCCTAACACTTCTTTCAGGGGAAGTTATGATAGGAGCATATTTATGCGACTTTGTTAGCTTGTTTCCTTGCATTTTCTTAGTTAGTTTCTACTTATTATAGTGTTTTAAGCTATTTTCGTATGTTTGTAGGTCCAAATGACAAAGTTGGCAAGAAAGTGCAATTTGGAGCATTTTAGAGCAGTTTTGGGCCAAGAATGGATGTCACATGTATGGAGCAAGATGGATGGACGAATGTGAAGTTCAAGAGAGGCTACGAATGTGCAAAAGAGTTGGAGAAATAAATTCAAGTCAAAGAAGATATGGAATCAGCTACAAAGAATGAGAATTATCCAAAACCTTATCCAACCTTATCTTATCCAACTAACCTTGTCTTACCTTATCTTACCTTATCTTATCTTATCCTATCTTATCCTACCTTAATTCCAGCTACAAGGGGGACTCCTTTTCATATTAGGACACCTAAAACCTGTTTTTAGGAGGCCCTTTTGTTCTAGAAACATGCCACAACACTCCTTTCTAGAAGCCCTAAAAATCTGGCGCCCTAACCTTTCTAGATGGCCTTTTCCTTGTTGGTTTGGAGTCCTAAATCCTTTTCCTAGACAACCTAGGCCAAGTAATCCCTAGGCCTATAAATACACACATCTGCTGCTACATTCAGACCACCACCCTCTACCATAACTCACCTACATCCATCCACCACACACTCATTGTGTTGCAGCCTTGCAAGGAAGGAAGGAATCTGGAGCGTTTTCTAGGTGTATTCTATCCTTTGTTTTCAATGTTTAATTTTATTTATATTTGTTTGATTGCGAACATGAGGAACTAATTTCTGTATAGTTAGAGGCGAATTCGAAGCCATGGACATATGTTTTATATGAATTGATTTCCTCCAGTTATGATTTCATGAATCGTGAATGCGGTTTACTTATCTGAGTTATTGAGAACTTGTTCTTGTACTTAGTTTGCATGCATGAATTTGATGCTAAAATATAAGGGAGTTTCACCTAATCGTTACAAACTTATATTTACAAGTAGTGGAGGTTGCTAGTCACGATCGCGTTAAGTAAATTCCTGGCAGGAGTGTCATGCTTTTCATAGTCACGAATGTCATGTCAATGCTTATGATTTTCACAAAGCTTAATGATCTTTGTTTCGTGTCTCTATCATGCTTTTCATAGTTAGGGAGCTTAATAAAGAATGATTTGGGTTGTCGTATGCTTTTCATCCAATTCAATGAGTCTAGGGAAATCTGAGAATTAATTAGTTCTACACAATTAATTTGGGGCATTGTCATTCATGGTTTGTCGAAAGAATAACTGGAAATCGATTTATATGCATATGTTCATGTGTGGAGAAGGGCCCTCTAACTAGCCTTTCACCCTTTTTAATTCACAAAATTCGTTTTTATAAGTGTTTTATGCAAAGTTCCTGTTTTAAGTTTTAAATTCGTCAAAAACAAACCCCCTTTCATTTAATCTTGCTTTTAGAGTCAAAACCTGTTTTCTTTTAGTTGTTTGAGTCTTTTAAGTTCTATTTTCGTCAAAATCACTTGTTAGGTCTAGATTTGAGTCTTTTTTGTTGTTTTTTTGCTGTTTTTAGTGTTTTAAGTTAGTTTTGAGTCATTAGAGTCTAGTTTAGTGTTTTTGAGTCTTATTTGTGTTGATTAGCATCCCTAGTTAATCCCCGGTTTAGAACGATCCCTACTTGCATCTTTACTACAATTGTCATCAATAGGGTTTAATTTGTGTGTCAAGTTAAATTTTCACATCAAAATTTTGGCGCCGTTGCCGGGGATTAGCAAATTTGCTAATCCCCTGTATCTGTTTGTGTTTTTGTCTTTACGTTTTAGTTTTTGATTTTGTTTTGTTCTGTTTTCTTTGTTTCAGGTACTAGACATGGTAATTGCCAGCATTCAAGCTCAATTGGCGAATCTTACTTCTCAATTGTCCCATATTGCTGAAAGAACCACAATGCACACTGCCCTTACATTTGGGGTGCCCTATGGGCATGGATGTCAAACTCATCAACGTCCTCAATTCAATGCGAACGGAGGTGCTTGGGGTTATCAAAGCCATAACCAATCAAGGGACAACATGTTTTCCAACGCTTACAATTCAGATCGGAGAGATTATTCAGATTATATGTGGGAGGAACCTCAACAAATTCAACAAGGTGGATATTGGCAGCAAGAGGAGGAGTTCTATTCAAGATCTGCGCAGCCACCACAACCTCATATACAATATGCCCAACCCAACTCAGGTTCGTCAATAGATTATGATCAAATTCTTGATGAATTAAATTCTTTGGCGCAGGGTTCACAAAATCAAGCTAAGGAGGTTCAACAAGGAGAATATTGGCAGCCATATGAGGAGTTCTATACAACGCCATATGAACCACCACAACCTCAACCATATTCGGCCCAACCAAGTTCAGGTTCGTCAATGGATAATGATAAAATTCTTGAGTTACTCACTTCTTTATCTCAGGGACAAGAAAATCAAGACAAAAGGGTGGACCATTTGGAAAAGCAAATTGGACAGATAGCGGAATTTGTGGTACAGATTCAAGAACAACGTGAACTTTCCAACTTAACTATTGTCAATTCGATGGGAGATTTTGAAGTCCATGATGCTATCACTTTGGGAAGTGATATGGAGATTGGTGGTGACTCTAAAATGTCAAAACATACCCTAGAAGTGGACAAAGAGCTGCTGATTGAGAAGGAGGAAGATTCAGCCAAGACAAGCTTAGAAGAAGTCTTGTCGCAACACCCAATCATCTCACATCCTTTGCCGCAGACCCCTAGTGTTCCTAAGCCATCCAATCAAGGTAAGTTGGGTCCAAATTCAGTTCAATCTCATGTTATTCCTCCAAATGTCCCTTTTCCTCGCAGGTTCATGATTTCCAAGAATAAAGAAAGTGGAAAAGACATCGTGGAAGCCTTCCCAAAGGTGCCAAGTACTATCTTGATTCTTGTTGCAACAAATCCAGTTCTAGAATGTGTTGAAATTTTTGAAGAGAATTGTACCTCAAGAAGAATGATTCAAGAGAAAAAAGTGGCTGGATAATATGTAGAATGCATCAAAGAGGCTGTTCATGACACAATAAAACCTAAAGAAGTTGAATTTTATGACACGGGACAAGTCACAACCATCACATGCAATCTGGCCAAGTGCAAAGTTCCTGAAACTTTCAAAGAAGGGGTATTTGTCCTTGAGTTCTTGTCGGAGCACACAGGTAAGCCACCTCCCCGAATTTCAATTCTGTTTTATACTAACATAATGTTAATGATTCAGGCACCTACACTAGAATTTAAACCATTGCCGGATCATTTCAAGTATCACCTTCCATTCAAAGATCAATTCCATGTCGTGGCCTCCAATGAAGCATAATTGAAGGATTCGTCCGGCTGGAAGACGTTAAAGCAAGCGCTTCTTAGGAGGCAACCCATACAAATAAAGAAGCATATAGGAAGCTCCAGCTCCACAACCAGATTTGCGTTTCTAAACCCTACTCTTTATTGCTTTTACTTTGCATACTTGTCATGTTTGTTTGTTGTGTTGTTTGCTTGCTTTTGTGTGTGTCTATGTTTGAAACATTGAGGACAATGTTTGGTTTAAGTGTGGGGGGGGGGGGGGGGGGGTAAACAAAGTGTTTTCATGAAAAATTCGTGGGTTTTTATCACCTATCACTTCTTAAGTTGTTTTTCACTGTTTTTTAGTGTTTTTTAGTGTGTTTTGAAGTGTTTTTATGTGTGTTGAACAGAAAATACGAAAATTTGAAAAAAAAATTTGAAAAAAGTTTTGAAAAATACCAAAAAGAGTCATTTTTAGAGTCGTTTTTGTGTTTGTGTCTTAGGGTACCTTCCAACACAATGATGAGGATTTGGTTTTTAATTGCATGACTGTTAAAGAAAGTTACAAACATGGATTGAAGTTTGATATGCTCTTTTGTTTATGCTTGGTTATAGTTGACATTCATGAATTCACATGTAATCATAAAAAGGATAAAATCAGTTTTTGTAACATGCTTGAAGGAAGAAACTCAAACTAACGCTATAACCCTGAGAGACTTGAGCCTAAACATTGTTTGGAGAGTTATTAATCTTGATATTCTTGTTTTCTAAAGTCATTGCATGATCTCATTATTTCTTTGCTTGGTTGCTACTTAGAATGCGTTTCATCACTATAGTTCCAAATACTAGAACTCATGCCCGTTTCATTCAAAGCATGAAATTGATTTGCATAACATAAAGCAAGATGAAATTGTTTAGTTAAAACCAGAGCCAAAAAGCCTAACCCTTTGCATATGTATTGTAGGTTTAGCCCCTTTGAGCCATATTTAGCCTATTTTCTTTGTTAACCATATTATCCTTACCTAGCCTAGATTAGGACCATCCTTACCCTTGTTCTTAAGGCGTAGTGAAGCATGACCTAGAGTGAATTCTCTTTGTTCGTTATTAGGCAGCAAACAAGTGTGGGGGAGGGATTTTAGTGGTTTTGTGTGCCAGAGTAAAAAAGAGGCACGAGTAGGAAAAAGAAAAAATAACTGGAAATCGATTTATATGCATATGTTCATATGTGGAGAAGGGCCCTCCAAAAAGGTTGAATTCGGCCCTAAGTATGTGTGATCTTTCCTTTATGTATCAAAGTTTGTGGCTGCATTTAAAAAGGGAGTTCTAAGTGTCATATTCATTACTTTGCTTGCTATTGCTTTAAGAACGTTTGTTTTCTTTTACCTTTTTTTGTTAGCCAATACCTTAGCCCCGTTACAACCTTTTGACTTCTATCTTGATTGTTATGTGTTTCAATATGTGGAGTTTGGGATTGGTATGAGCATATGGTATCCCTGGTTCTCGCGTCTAAGTAGTAGCATTCCATTGAGATCATATATATACATGCATTAATAATTCCAGAAAGTGCCTTCTTTGTTAATACATATGTGAGTATTAGTTTTCATGTTGACATTAATCTTCTCACATATAACTAGTGTAGGGTGTGTAGTCAGAAATTCTGTGTGAAAATAGAGCGTATATTTTGTGAGGAATTGAGGGATTCTCTAAGGCATGTTACGAGATTCAAAACACTGTTTTAATTGATTAAATGCGAACTAGTGAGTGGTAACTGTGATTAAGTATGTGCTCAAGGGTAGGGATAACTAAAATCTATGGAAGTAATGATTTTTAACATGTTATATTTCATTGGAAATCCCTGAGGCGAACTTTGGAAGGTTTAGGTTTTGTTTTGTTTGTTTGTTTTGCTCGAGGACTAGCAAAAGCTAAGTGTGGGGGAATTTGATAGGAGCATGTTTATGCGACTTTGTTAGCTTGTTTCCTTGCATTTTCTTAGTTAGTTTCTACTTATTATAGTGTTTTAAGCTATTTTCGTATGTTTGTAGGTCCAAATGACAAAGTTGGCAAGAAAGTGCAATTTGGAGCATTTTAGAGCAGTTTTGGGCCAAGAATGGATGTCACATGTATGGACCAAGATGGACGGACGAATGTGAAGTTCAAGAGAGGCTAGGAATGTGCAAAAGAGTTGGAGAAATAAATTCAAGTCAAAGAAGATATGGAATCAGCTACAAAGAAGGAGAATTATCCAAAACCTTATCCAACCTTATCTTATCCAACTAACCTTATCTTACCATATCTTACCTTATCTTATCTTATCCTATCTTATCTTACCTTAATTCCAGCTACAAGGGGGACTCCTTTTCATATTAGGACACCTGAAACCTGTTTTTAGGAGGCCTTTTTGTTCTAGAAACATGCCACAACACTCCTTTCTAGAAGCCCTAAAAATCTGGCGCCCCAACCTTTCTAGATGGCCTTTTCCTTGTTGGTTTGGAGTCTTAAATCCTTTTCCTAGACAACCTAGGCCAAGTAATCCCTAGGCCTATAAATACACGCATCTGCTGCTACATTCAGACCACCACCCTCTACCATAACTCACCTACATCCATCCACCACACACTCATTGTGCCGCAGCCTTGCAAGGAAGGAAGGAATCTGGAGCGTTTTCTAGGTGTATTCTATCCTTTGTTTTCAATGTTTAATTTTATTTATATTTGTTTGATTGCGAACATGAGGAACTAATTTCTGTATAGTTAGAGGCGAATTCGAAGCCATGGACATATGTTTTATATGAATTGATTTCCTCCAGTTATGATTTCATGAATCGTGAATGCGGTTTACTTATCTGAGTTATTGAGAACTTGTTCTTGTACTTAGTTTGCATGCATGAATTTGATGCTAAAATATAAGGGAGTTTCACCTAATCGTTACAAACTTATATTTACAAGTAGTGGAGGTTGCTAGTCACGATCGCGTTAAGTAAATTCCTGGCAGGAGTGTCATGCTTTTCATAGTCACGAATGTCATGTCAATGCTTATGATTTTCACAAAGCTTAATGATCTTTGTTTCGTGTCTCTATCATGCTTTTCATAGTTAGGGAGCTTAATAAAGAATGATTTGGGTTGTCGTATGCTTTTCATCCAATTCAATGAGTCTAGGGAAATCTGAGAATTAATTAGTTCTACACAATTAATTTGGGGCATTGTCATTCATGGTTTGTCGAAAGAATAACTGGAAATCGATTTATATGCATATGTTCATGTGTGGAGAAGGGCCCTCTAACTAGCCTTTCACCCTTTTTAATTCACAAAATTCGTTTTTATAAGTGTTTTATGCAAAGTTCCTGTTTTAAGTTTTAAATTCGTCAAAAACAAACCCCCTTTCATTTAATCTTGCTTTTAGAGTCAAAACCTGTTTTCTTTTAGTTGTTTGAGTCTTTTAAGTTCTATTTTCGTCAAAATCACTTGTTAGGTCTAGATTTGAGTCTTTTTTTTTATTGTTTTTTGCTGTTTTTAGTGTTTTAAGTTAGTTTTGAGTCATTGGAGTCTAGTTTAGTGTTTTTGAGTCTTATTTGTGTTGATTAGCATCCCTAGTTAATCCCCGGTTTAGAACGATCCCTACTTGCATCTTTACTACAATTGTCATCAATAGGGTTTAATTTGTGTGTCAAGTTAAATTTTCACATCAAGTTACAACTTTTCCCTTTGAATACAACTGTTCATTTAATCCCAACAATCATATCCTTTAGAATTAATTGATTAATTAATTAAAAAATTACATTAGTTCTTTATTAATTAATTAATCCATTGCACTACAATCATATGTATATTATTACACCAATGTCATGGTGTACCTTCACACATGATTACACATATTATGAAAATCATGTTATAATAATCATATTCCAACACAAATACATAAATTATAAGGTTAGTAATTTTAGAATAATGGCCAATTGTTAGTTATATATACAAATATATGATATGCACTTGATATGTAAAAGCTACTTAGGCAGGGAGCTGTTTTTGGCATTCCTAAGACACATTAGCATGAAAAGTTTTAATCAAACATGAGAGATGGAGTTTCAAAGCATATATGAAAAATTTAGTATTGAGTCGATTATATCATAAGAACAAAACTTGTTTATGAGCTTTAATAAAAAAAAAAAGGGAAATATATAAAAATGATCCATTTTCTTAATCTTGGGACCAAAATAGCATAAACCGGCTGTTGGGGGTTTTTTAGGTCGAGGTGGACTTGGGCTTTGGGAATGTCCTCTTTTCTCCCTTGGTTTGGTTTCGTACCAAGTCCCAGAATATCTTGAAAGAATTAGCACGTCTTAGGAAATATCCCGGTTTGATCAATGACTCGAAGATAGCACGATTTAGACAAATAATGACTTGATCAAGAGAAGAGTGGTGTGGAAGCTAGAAGGTCATCAGTTTAGCATGTTGAGAGAGAATTGGCATGGTTGCATGGTGTTCTCTGTTGGATAATCTGGGTTTCCTAGGGTGGCAACAAGGCTTATGATGGTTGAAATAATCATAGGGAGGTTATAGAGAACGCTAAGGTTGCAGAGTGATGTTTCTGGGTTGAGTTCCTGGATCCCTTTTAATTGCTTCTGACTCCCTTTTTTGTAGGTGAATGACTCACATCTAGAGTTCCAAGGGAATCTCTAATTGCGGCATGGTTTTCCCTTATCTTTCTCCCTAGTTCTCCTGTTACCTCATATTTTGGTGTAAGGTGGCTAGACTGTAGAACCTGCATCATGTCTTATTCCCGAGGCGCGAGTTTCCCTAGTCAGCTTTTCGCATGCACTACTTTGGTAGCGCACCTCATGGCTTTCATGCGTTGGTTTTCTACATGATCTAGGAAGGGAAAATCTATTTCTCTCTTCATTAAATGCATGTTTGGCTGGCTTTCACGTGACTCTATGGCTCGGGGCTTGGTTTCTCCCTAACTAAGTTGGTTAGCTTGCTAGGGAAATGAGGAAACTAGGCTGGTTCTTTCTCAAACTTACTTACGTGGAATACAAAGGTTATGGGCTTAGACTTTTGGGCTCCCAAGCAACCCAAAGCCTTCCACAATCTTGACTCCACGTAAGCCCAATGAACTACCATCCACACCACAATTCACTTGACATGCCCCAGGCATGTGACTTGGACTTATCTTAGCATAAATAGTGATTAGCGTAATAAATAGGCATGGTGTGATCCAGTCTAATTACCGTAGCATTGCATGTTTGTAAATATATTTCTTCCTCGATCCTACACCTTTGCATGTATTTGGGCTTGAATAGAGGCTTGCATGACAATTAGGCTTCAAGGCTTGGTTAAGTTTGTGTGTGGCATTTTTGGGCCTTAACATTAGCCCCTTAATTATTTGGGTTGTGAAAGACCTTGACCGAGCTAAATAATCAAACCCAAACCCAAACCCAAACCCAAACCCAAGAAATTTTTAAACGTGGCCTTCATGATGGGACTTTTCTCTTTCTCGCGTGGCTGTTGGTGAAATCATGATGATGCACTTCCTTGTGATTTTCTTCTTGCTTTTTATGTGCATCGTGTGATTACCTCATAGCCTAGTTTTATTGCTTGTTGGTGCATGTTTAGGTAGGATTAGTTTTGGTGCGTTGTTTGGCTTGGCATGGTTGATTGACTGCATATTGCTTGATTTCGCATGAACAGTTGTATAACATGCTTTCCCTAGCGATGATTCTTATGTTTTTATGGCTTGCTAGCATGACATGTGTAGGGAAATATATGTTCTGTGTGTAACATGTAAGGACGCTAGTCCCATGTTAAAGCCTTAGGCTTTTGCGTGATGACATGTAGGGAAGCTAGTCTTATGTTGAAGCTGTAGACTTTTACGTAAAGGCATGGGCATGTAGGGAAGTTAGTCATATGTTAAAGCCTTTGGCTTTTGTGTGAGGTGCTTGAACTCTTAGAGATTTTGCTTTTCCTGATCAAAGAGTGGGCGCCATGGCACGAGGCTTTTGGTGCTCTTAAGAATGAGTTCAAGAATGGTGCGATTGAAGAATTGCTTCCTCAGGGGAGGCCTTTATCTATCACATTGACTTCAGGGGTGTGAAGGTTTGCTCAGGGTCGCCTAACGTCCTAGGCATGTTTTTTGAGAAGTTGGGGGGACGCTGATGGAAACCTAAGGAACTTGTCACCTTATCTACGCAACATGGAGCTTAAGGAGCTAGGGGTCTTATTGTTGGACATGGAGCACGTGCCTTGCTTTGAGCTTATAGAACATAAGATGTTATGTTGGCGTGACATGATATGTGATTTGACGACCCTGTGCATGCCTATAAATATACTCATCGACCGAGAAATTGGAGAAGCTCTGCCACACGATGCTTGTCATTCGCCTTTAGAAGAATAAAGGCATTTTGGGGTAATTTGCCAGAGTAAGAAAGGTAGAGTGTGTCTTCGAGCTCAACTATAAGGATTTGGAGCATGAGAGGTCCAAGTTGAAGAAGATATGCCATGAGAGTTAAAAAAAGATGGCAAACTACCTTCAGCTTGCAGCGGATCAAATGCAGGTTAATGCTTCCAGCGTTCATGGGTGTCCTATGGGCGTATCGCACAACCAAACGACGAGCAACCGGTGAAACTCCTTTCTCCTTGGCATTCGGTTTAGAAGCAATCATCCCTCCCAATGTCATTGTGCCAAGCATCAACATTATACTGCCAACTTTGGAGCATAACATAAATGAGATGGCCACAAATCTAGATATGGCAGAGGAAGAACGCGAGAAGGTCAACACCCGTATTGCAGCCTACCAGCATCAGCTCATTTCTAGCTATAACAAAAGGGCAAAGATTCAACAGTTTCAGCCTGGAGATCGGTCCTAAGAAAAACATTCATCACTGCCCGAAGAGAAGGCTCCAAAAAAATGAATCCTATCTGGGAAGGTTCGTACAAGGTCAGCAAAGTAGGTGGTAAGTGTAGCTACACCCTTACCACCATGAATGACAAAGAGATCGACAAGCAGTGGAATGCTTACAACCTATAGAAGTACTACACATGACCTCCCACTTCTCCCTGAGTTCTGGTCGGATGAAATAAAGCTCGAAAACTCAAGTAGCTCGTCGAGCACTACCTCGCAAGTCGAGGATTATCCAGTTGTTACGCAATTTCTACCTTCTAGCTAAGTTCGTTATCCTTCTTCTCATTTTTCAATGAAGAGTTATGAAGTTATTCATCACTTGGCTCGATTACGTATCTACACCAATTGTCTACTCCTGCTTTCATCAAAGATCACGCCCAATCAGGGACATGTAGCAAGAATTGCGCCCCTTTGGGGACCAACCATGCTCTCCCCCTTGGAGAGGGTAAGCTATGCACTCTGAATATCCAGACATGGATGGGTCGGGCTACTCTGGTGTAACTAGAGCATAATGGCCTACACTGGCATCCTTAAAAGTAGCCATAATGGTCTTTTTCAAGGCTTAGCTAGATTTGAAGGATTTTAGGCTTTTGGCTTGATCTGCGGGGACCCGGGCCTCAAAGACAGAGGAGGCACACTGCGCAGTTTGCCCTTTAGATGGTTGCCCACGAAGATGGACCGTAGTTGAGCATCCTTGATGTGACCAGCTGCTGGCAACCCCCGATTGAGCATTCTATATGTGACTAACTAGCGATTTTCATGTTACAGAATAATATTCTCTATACCCGTTAGAGGAACATCCCTTTTGACCATCTGCGATTTGACCAACTAACATTCATAGCTTAGCATCCCTGGTGCAATACATAGGTGATCTCTACGAGGATACAAAATTCTAGCTCCGGCTACACATATGGAATTCTAGCGTAAGTAGCTGAGCATCTTATATATGACCAATTAGCGACATTTGCGTATCCTTGGAAACCTAAAATCGCTACCAATTCAACAAGCAGCCTACGATTTTTGGAATATTCCTGGGAACCTAAATCTGATGCCCATTCAACAAGCAGCCTATGGTTTCTAGAAGGTACCTGAGAACCTAAAGTCGCTGCCAATTCTATAAGGAGCCTACGGATTTTGGAAGATCTCTGGGTACCTGAAGTTGCTGCCAATTCAACGAGCAACCTATGATTTCTAGAACACTACCTATGGTACACCTTTCGAGCAATTAGCCGCCTAAACCCATACAACCGCATAATCTTGTGAATGATTAACAGGTTAATGCACATATGCACTGCCTAGCGCAAAACAACCCCTTGGGTTTATACTGATTCCTAAAATGTTATGCTACTTGCTACACAACCTACATAATTGGTTACATAAAGTGCAAAGCATTCTTTCTAACCACTGCCCATGAAATTCTATAGAACCACACACTTTTGATGCGAAAGGGTAGCGAATTTTGTGTCCTAGCAATCTTTAGTATGTTGTGATGCAAGCCACACAGCTCAAAGGATTAGAGAAATGACGACCAGCTAAGCAGCCTATGGTCAGGAGGCAACAATGCGAGATAAAGCTCAGCAGTTCAATGCCCTAGAAGATCAAAGTTAATAATCGAGCAGTCATGCACGCTCGCCTACTTTTGTAAGTAATGTGCTTGCCTGCTGACTATCTGGTTAACAGTTTTGCAGGGGTCTTAAGCCTAGATCGACAGTCACATAAGTCATGCAAGCCCATCTGCTTATTAAAAAGCAGTGCACTTCGCTAACGACATTGTGATTAAAGATCTAGTGGACCACCAATCTGAAACATGCAACTACAGAGGTCATTCGACTCTGCAAGTTAGAAGTTTCAAAAAATGCCTCAAGCAAGCGAAGATTCACACCCGATAACCCGAAGTTGGCGACTAAAGCAATGAAGATGGGCTTGATTGCTTTGTTCAAAGCAGCCTACTCAGTGGTTCATTTTAACGCTAAACCTTGAAGCAAGGCAAAGAGACAAAGATGAATAAAGTGAAGAAAAATAGTTTATTAATTTCTAGCAAATTGTTAAACTGGCACGGAGGCCAACATAGTTCAAGCAAAGGAAAAAGAAAAGCAGGAAAGGAAAAGAAAGTAAGTCTTAAAGTCTGTCTAAAATGACTACTCCTCAGCAGCTTGGACATCTTCAGCAGCCGCATCGCTCCCAGCATCATCAACCTATTGTGCTTCATCTATAACTGCCCCATCCATAGCAGCATTGCCGCAAGACGCCCCTGCCTGGGTGGCATCACCTTCGGCCGTACCTAACTAGGTAGCCTGATCCTCAACTGCTCTACTAACAACATTTTTGAAGGAAAACTTAAGCAGATCCTCGAAAGCAATAGCAAAAAGCTCAAGATCGTTATCAGAGAAGACGTAGTTAAACGGCATGCCAAGGAAATGATATATATAGCCAAGCTTGTAGAAGTCAGCTTGACCTTGGGTAAATACAACCTCAAGACTGGACTTCTCGCTCTTCAGCTGTTTATTCTCTTTAATTAGGCAGTACTAGCATTCTGTAACTCATCTAGTTCATTTTTTAGGTTCTCACTAGCAGACAATGTTCATTGCAGCTCTATTTCCTTGGACTCAAGTTTACTGACGGCTTTCTTGAGTCCAACAACTTCATTATGCATGGCGAATAGCTCTACATCCTTGGCACTAGTAATGCTTAGACTTCAATCTCCTTCTCTGCAACGCCATACTTCCCATGGATCGTGTCAAGTTGAGTCTTTAAGTTATTGATCTCTTGGCGAGCAGTCTCAAGCAGTTGAACAGTGGGGGCAGAGACATCAGATCCCTTTAAAAAGGCAAGTTCAGACTCCAACTTTTTAATTTTATCAGCAGCCGAGCAAGCTTCTGCTACCATGGTTGCCGCTATCTCCCTAGCAAGCTTAGCGTCATTTTTCTCCATACGCAAGTACACGGATGCCAAGACCACATATTTATACATCATAGCAAGCAGGGAACCCCTCCATGAGTGAGTTTCACGCCTTGCAAAGAAACTGGAGTCGACAACCTTGCTCACGCCATCAACAAACTTGGTACATGCTTTTGTGTCCTCAAGCAGATCAGGCTTAAATAGTGCATGGATCTCAGAAAACTCCCCTAAGGCTGGTTTGGCATGCTGATCACGGCTGCTTATGTGGGCAAGCGTTTCCTTCTCAGCAGGAGGGGCCGGCCTTGGCATTGCCTTTGCAGTGGAATCGCCATCCTCGCTCTTCGCTGCTGCACGTACCTCCAGAATCGAATTCGACTTGGGTATAGAAGGTTGTCTTGGAATAAAACTAGGCATAAGGGTAGGGCATAATTCATCTGCTGTGCAATTCTATCAACTAGCAATCGTCGGAGCAGCAGGCTTCATAGGCTAGCAACCTCTTTCTTCCTTTTGGAAGAAGTTAAGTCAATCATGAGCTTCCCAGCAGTGGGCATACCCTTGCGAGTAGCAGAGGAAGTCTTCGACTTTTTTCTCCACTGACGGCTCTCGAGCAGGCGATGAAGATCTCTTTCTTCCGCCTTCACTTGCAACAGGCTTTATGGTGGTGATTGGACGAGCAAACGCCTCACCCTTGATCCTCATAACCTTTTTCAACGAAGACAGCCCACATTTCTCCCTACGAAGAAGACTGAGCAGCCAACGCCACATGTGATATTTAGCAGGGATCCTAAAACGATGTGCACATTTTTCATGTCTGGAGAAGTTTTGGGAGTTGAATCGAATTCTGAATTTACATAAACAGACGAGGACAAGTCAAAAGGAAACTCAACAAAAGTATAAAGCAGCTTAGAGACAAAGCAGTCTACTTACCATCGATGAAAGCAGTCGGAACACGCAGCCCAGACGAGGAGTCGGATTCCCACTCTTGCTGATCTTTAAGGTCTCTCTAGACCAGTCATGATCGCCTTTCCTCGAGTGATCAAAGAGCCTATTAATGGTCATCAGCTACCTAATACCATCGATGGCCTATGTCAAAGAAGTACCAAAACTCGCTAGTCAGGTCCAAGTCAAAGAACCTGCTCAGGTTGTGGAACCCCACCATCAAGCAGACCGCGTTTAGAGAACACTAGATAAGAGCACACTTCATAGAGCAAAAAATCTCTTGGAAGAACCGAGGCATGAGAAAGGTGAACCCCAACACGTAGTAGTAGGGGTGAAATGTGATAGCTTTCCTAGAGCCACACGGTTCATGGTTGCTACCAACCTTGACCTGTTTCACTCGAGCCACATATAGAATTGCTTGCTTAAACATCTCGAGGAAGTCCTTGAACTGCTCATCGGAACCTACCTTGACATGAGCAGCCTTGAAGTAACCTAGCTTACTTGCAGGTCCGCCCTAGTGATACGATGGCGGAATAAATTCATCATTCTTGTGGCTCGAGGAAGACATGTTCGAAAGAATCCTAAAACGGCGCAAGGAAAAATTGTCAAAAGGCTACTCAAAGAAAAAAAATAAAATTGTATGGAGCAGCATGCTAAGCCGCAACCCAATTGGCTGCCCCACAGACCCAGCACACCAGGCCCTTTTCTCTCTTGGCCTAGTCATTGCTGCACAAATGGCCTTGTGGCCCAATTTGAATGGAGGAGGTTGGTTCTCCATGCCTCATTCTCTCCCTCATCATCTCCATCGCTGCAAGGGCTCAAGCTCAGCAGCCTAGTTAGCCACACGGGTCTGCGCCTAGTGGCCCAAACTAGCGCCCCAACGCTCTAACCAGCTCGGCCCGAGCCGAGCCTCACCTGGCCCCAACCAACCGAGCTATGCCGCCCACTTGCAACAGCATAACTACCATTACAACCTTACATCTACCACTTTTTGTAGCTTTCTCAAGCCCCATCGAGCCAAAATTCAAGCCTCTAGGCTCCAAAAAATCAAGAAGAAGGAGAAAATTAATTTTTTCTTACCTTAGAGAAGAAGAAAATCAACAGAATACAATTCTTTGCATTGGTAAGCGAAGAAGATTGCTAGGGGAAAGAGAACAAATATCTTCTAGCTTTCGCTCTTTCTTGCGGGGTTTTAGTTGCACTCCAAATTGATTTAATCCTCTACTTAACGCAGACTTAAATAGGTTTTGGTGGCAATCAAAGAGGGAATCTAAATCAAATTGGGACACAAACTCCATTGCAGCTTTGGATTCCTACACCTCATGCCCTTTCCTGCAAGCAACCCAATAGGTGTAGGGGCATTTGTGGAGCCAAAAATAATACCAAAAATCATGGAGTTAACACATGGATTATTTCCCAAGAAAGACAAGGTTGCCCCTATTAAATGAGTGGGGAGTAGTCTCATTCACCATGCGCAGCTGAGGTAAAGCAGGCAGAGATCAACGACTACTCAAGGCACCCCTGCCCATAGGAAAAGTCAAAGGTATTTATGATAGAATAATCCCTTATTCTTATAAAAAATACATTCATAATAATAGAAGACCTCTTTCAAGTAAGTAATCCTAATCCCATTTATTTAGGATATTTACCTAATCACTCCAACATATTTATTTACACAAATATCTTGGAATATTCTCACCCAAAATCCACCTTAGGGCCAGCCACCCTTCAACCCTAGAGGGCCGTCCCACTTCCTCATTTTCTCCTATAAATACTCTATTTATCTCCAAAATTCAGTAAGCTTTAGCTACCCCTAAAGAGGATTTTTGCTACCCACAAACACTCAAACACATTCTTTTTAGAATTATAACTTTGGCATCGAAGATTCTTCATGGGCGCGTGAAGGTTTTGGCCTTAATCTTAGGTGTTATTATTTTGTAGGTGTTATTATTTGTTCGGTCAAGAAGCAGCCTCGCTCATCTCTGAGGCGTTGCCACTCCTGGTAGGGTTTCTTCTGGATCTTGAAGCCATTGAATCAAGATGTGACCTGGTCCCTAGTGAAGTCTCTAATTTATGTTAGGGGACTTTTAGATCGAGGTGGACTTGGGCTTTGAGAACGTTTTCTTGTCTCCCTTGGTTCAGTTTCGTACCAATTCCCAGAATATCTTGAAAGAATTAGCACGTCTTAGGAAATATCCTAGTTGGATCAGTGGCTCGACGATAGCATGATTTAGGCAAATAATGACTTGCCCAAGTGAGGTATGGTGTGGAAGCTAAAAGTTTATCAGTTTAACATGTTGACAAAGAGAGTTGGCATGGTTGCACAGTGTTCTCTGTTGGATAATCTGGGTTTCCTAGGGTAGCAGTAAGGCTTACAATGGCTAGAATACTCAAAGGGAGATTATGGAGAATGCTAAGGTTGCAGAGTGATGTTTCTGGCTGAGTTTCTAGATCCCCTTTAATGGCTTCTGACTCCTTTTTTTTGTAGGTGAATGACTCATTTCTAGGGTTCCTAAGGAATCTCTAATTGTGGCTTGGTTCTCCTTCCCATTTCTCCCTAGTTCTCCTGCTACCCCTATTTTTGTGTAAGGAGGCTAGACTGTAGAATCTATGTCGTGTTTTCCTCCCGAGGCATGGGTTTCCCGGGTCAACTTTTCACAGGCAGTACTTTTGGTAGAGTGCCTTATGGCTACGAGCATTGGTTTTCTACATGAGCTAATAAGGGAAAGTTTGTTTCTCTCTTCATTAAATGCATGTTTGGTTGGCTTTCAAGTAACTCTATGGGTCATGGCTTGGTTCCTCCCTAACTAAGTTGGTTAGCTTGCTAGGAAAATGAGGAAACTAGGCTGGTTCCCTCTCAAACTTACCCACGTGGAATAGAAAGAATATGGGCTTGGACTTTTGGACTCCCAAGTAACCCAAAGTCTTCCATAATCTTGACTCCACAGAGGCCTAATGAACTTCCGTAACCATCCACACCACAATTCACTTGACAAGCCTTGGGCATGTGACTTGGGCTTATCATAGCATGATAAATAGGCATGGCGTGATCCGGTCTAATTACCATACTATGACATGTGTGTAAATATATTTCTTCCTCGATCCCACACATTTGCATGTATTTGGGCTTGAATAGATGCTTGCATGGCAATTGGGCTTCAGGGCTTGGTTGGGCTTATGTGTGACATTTTTGGGCCTCAACACCGGCCATGCACAAGTAATGCACACCATGCACAAAAGCAAAATGATGAAAATACCTATATATAAAATAGTAGAAACTCACAACTTATTAACTCTTTTTTTTTTGATTTCGAAGAGATATCTGTGAGCGTATCATGTGTATATCATGTGCATGTAGTGTACATACAATGTATGTAGTTTTATGGAAAATTGAAGGATTTTGGTCTCATCCAAGAAACACCAAACCAATCACTTCAACTCCAACAAAAACCCATTGACATCAAATTAACAAAAACCCATTTCCCAAAACCTTCAAATTTGCTCAGAAAACTCCCAACTTTCCGAGAAATTACCCAGTACCCTGAGAAATTTTCAATTCAAATAGAAAAGTCCTGGAGGAATGTTTGGACAAAGTGCTGGATTTTTTGTTGCTGGTGTGAAGGGTTTGGAGTGTTAGGGTATGCAAAGGCTTATAGGCTTGAAGGGGGACTGTCAGTGGGCTTCTCGTCCAAGACTGGCTACCCCAGGCTGCTAATGATGGCTTGGAAGACAAGATCTTGCCGTTGCCATTGACGTTAATGAAGCCTGAAGACTTGGTCGAGCTCAACAATGTGGACACATGAGTGGAATAAGGGGGATCGCGAGTGGGCTGCTGCGGCAAAAAAGTGGGAGTTAGGCTCCATTTAGGATCGAGGAATTAGTTTTAGGCTAAGGAAGAAGAAGAATTAGGTTTTTCCAGTTTAGGATTGAGGAAGCCTTGTGAAGAGCGTTCTTCTTCAAAGAGAGGGGGCTAAAGTTTGTGTAGAGGTAAAGGTTTTGGGCGAGAGATTTTCGGAGGAAGGTGAAAATGCTGACTAGGTTGGAGGAAATAACCCATTTATATAAGAAGGCAATTAGGTCATTTCGAGGTGTAGAAAAAAATCCTATTTCTGTCATATTATTGTGCATGCCATGTGCATGTTCTGTGCATATTCGAAAAATCCTATTTTAGTCCAAAGATTAAGAAAATGAGTCATTTTTGTCTATTTTCCAATTTACCTACAACACATATGTCATGGTGTAATATAATATCTTTTTTTTTTTTTGTTTTTACAAGGATGCAAAATATTTATGTTCGACGAACAACAAAACGCGCCTAACATATATAATAATACATAAATAATAATTTACCTACCAGAAGAGAACATGTAGCTTGATGCATAATACTAAAAATATATAATTTATATGGTGAATATAAGGATAATTTGCCTAACATGTTTATATAACAATAAAAGTATGAAGTAATGGCTTAAAATGAATGATGAAATGTCTGGTTGAGAAACGTATGAAGTAATGGCTTAGGTTAAGGGTGGTTTTTTGGGAAACGGCTGATAAAATGAGTGGCATGGGTGTATACTGTATTAGTAGGTCAACAATGTTTCAATGTGGCTGCACAATTTAAACTTCGGCTTTTGTTGAACAATTAAATATACATAGGTTTTTATCTATGAATAATGAGTTGTAAGGGCCAATATTTCATGCACCCGAAAAAAAGTATAATACGTAAAAGAGAGAAGTTGGAGAAAACTGTGAGAGAGAGAGAGAAAGAGAAAATGTGGGTTTTTTTTTTTTCAAATTACAGATGCTATGATGGCATGTAGTTGAGGTTTGAGAAAAACAGTAAAATTTTGTTAATTACACTACTGCCCATTTTATTTTGTAATAGAAGACCAAATTGTCTTTTTACCTTTTTTTGGTTGAGAAATAGAATTTTGTTAATAGTTAGTTTAGATATTTAACCAGTAACTTTTGATACAACAATATATCTACACTAAGGGGTGGGAAGGGGAATAAATTGGTTACAAACTTGTCATTTAAGACATTCAAACTTTTTTTTTTTTTTTTTTTTTTTGAAGCAAAGGTATGATATTTATTAAGTAAGTCAGAAGTTGTACAGATTGAGGATAGTGTGCATAATGGACCTTGATAAAAACCTTGCTAGGCATTTCAACCCGGTCGAAGGAAAAGAGTGTCTCGCACAATAAGAGAACTATCCTCAAATGAACAATGGAAAAGAATTACAATCTCTCCTCTAGAAGTATATCTTGGATCAAATCTGGGGTTTCCTCGAACCACACTACCTCTTGGGCACTATTAACTCTCATCCAAGCAAGTCGATGGGCTGCCGAGTTCCCTTTCCGCTGAATATGACTACCTGCTGACTCCGATCACTCCAAGCAAAGACACCGTAGATCATTGATTATAAGACCAAAGGTAGAGTTATCATCCCCACCCCTCTGCATGGCAGCCAACACCAACACCGAGTCTCATTCGAACTGAACCTTCCCCTTTACCGTATAAATAGAGCCCACCAATATAGTAGCTCTTCGAGCTGCAAAGAATTCAGCATGCACCACATAGTATGCCCTCTCAATGGGACTAGCAGCAGCAGCTCGCACTCCCCCAAATGATTTCAAATCACCACCCCAAAACCTCCCCGGTTACTTCTCTGATTCCAAGCTCCATCAAAGTTTCACTTAACCCACACCTCTGCAGGTCTCCCACACTTCTGATGCTCTCGGCTTGCCTTCTTTGCCGTTGGCTTATGCCATTTATGAAATTCCTGCATCCAGTCCTCAGTACGAAGCACAATTTCAAGCGGCGATAGCGCATTGCCATTCCATAGAATCTCATTCATATGCCTCCACAAAGATCAAATCAACATTAAACATAGATCAAACCCCGAAGTAGAACCCTTGAGTTGTAAATTGGCTAACCAATTCATAAAGCACTCGCCCTGCCCAGCATCCACCCGTAAGCCCAAACCTCGAAACCACACCGCTCTAGCCACATGAAAATCTTTGAATACATGTTCTGTTGATTCCTCCTGACCTTTACATACTACACACACCTCCTCGGTCATCACTCTTCGTTTACAGAGATTCAACCTCGTAGGCAGAGTGTCTAAATATGCACGCCACACACAAATCTTGACCTTCTCAAGAACACAAGCACTTCATAGTTTCTTCCAAAATATCTCTCCAATAGTAGTAGAAGAAAAAGAAGAGCTAGCTGTCTCTTCCCCATTAGCTACACTTATCTCCCGTGCAACATAATATGCACTTCGAATAGTAAAATTCCCATGTCGTTATGCCAAACCCTACAATCGTCATTATCTCGTAGACTTAGGGGAATTTCACAAATTAGATCCACTTCTTCATGGGAAAATAGCTCATTCAGCCAAAATAAACCCTTTGCCGTGGCCTCCTCATCCCAATGGACCGGTGTCAGAGTCAAAATCCAGAGACAAGAGTCCCTTGGCACCCAATTATCCTTCCATATTCTAACTTTCCTCCCATTACCCACCTGCTAGTGAATGCCCATTTGGAGTACCGATTGTGAGGCTGCAATACTTCTCCAAACATATGAGTTATTAGAAGTTACCCCAGCATCAAGAAACTTTATCATAGGAAAATAACGAGCCTTGAATACCCGATACACAAGAGTCTCAGGATTATGTAGAAAACGCCAAGCTTGTTTAGCCAGTAGAGCCTGGTTAAATGCATAAAGGTCTCGAAAACCAAGACCCCCTCATGCTTTGGCTTACACAAAGTCCTCCAGTTGAGCCAATGTATTTTCCTCTTACCCGGATCTCCACTCCACCAAAACTTAGCTATCATCATATTCAACTCCTCACAAAACGTTTTAAGGAGCCGACAGCATTGCATGGAATACATAGATAGTGCCTGAGCTATTGTCTTCACTAATAGCTCGTGACCAGCACTACTCAAAAGCCCCCATTGCCAACTTTGCAGCTTTTTCCACACCCTATCTTTCACATACGTAAACGTTTCTTTCTTCGACTTTCGAACTAACACCGGGAGCCCCAAATACTTATCATGAAAATGCACTATCCGCATATCGAGACAATCCGTTAACAACTGCTTATCATAAACAGTGAGATTGGAACTGAAAGAAGCACAACTCTGCTAAAAGTTAACTGCTTGTCCAGACACCAATTCATACATACTCAACACCTACTTAATATTATGACACTCACCAATTGTGCCTCGGGCGAATAGAAAGCTGTCATTAGCGAAAAACAGATGGTGAATGCTAGACGCAGCACGACAAAACTTAATCCCCTGCAAATCTCCATTGAGCTCAGCCCTAGTCAATGGTGCCAAGAGTCCCTTTGCACTCATAACAAACAAATAGGGGGATAGAAGATCACCTTGCCTTATTCCTCTTTCCGGATGCACATAACCCACAAGATTGCCATTCAACTTAAAAGAGTAAGATACCGTTGTAACACACAACATGACCATACTAATCCACAGATTAGAGAATCCTAACCGGTACATCGCAGCCTCGAGAAATTTCCACTCCACAAGATCATACGCCTTACTAATATCCAATTTCACCGCCATTAAACCTGTTGACCCCGAAGCCAATTTGTGCATATAGTGAGCAACTTTAGCAACTACCAAATAATTATCAGAAATCAACCTTCCTGGAACAAAAGCACTTTGTATAGGAGAAATAACATGTGGAAGAATAGTCTTCAACCTGTTCGTCAATACTTTCGCCACCTGTTGTAGCACATATTAAGGGAATATGTTAATACTACATCATAATTGTTGGAATCCCACATCCGCCAGAGGGAAAGGAGATAAGCACTTTAAAAAGAATTACCCTACTTTAACTAACACCGAAGCCTTTGTGATAAACCCCACACCTGACAGATTGGGCAGGTGGTAAAGTGGGGACAATATCAGTGTTGTTGAAGTGGGCCATCAACCCGTCGACTTGAAAAAATTCAACATGGTATCAGAGTCAAGGGACGAGCTCGTATTGCCACGTGATTAGGTGGGTCCCCGTTTGGCCCCGCGTGTTGGGTGAGCCCCGACTTGGCTCAACGTGGTTGCTGATGTGTGGATCTCTCCTTGTGACCCACAAAATGGGGTCTCATGTGGGGGGGCGTGTTGGAATCCCACATCGGGCAGATGGTAAAGTGGGGACAATATCAATCTTGTTAGAGTAGGCCATCGGCCCGTCAACCTGAAAAATTCAACAATAATTAAAGGTTGTGGGTAAAATTAGGTTTTAATACGCCAAAATATGCATGACTTGCGTAACAAGACCAAGTCCACCCACCAACATATTTCAACTGTCTCCACAACCACAAGAAAGAAAAATGCTTGCAATCTCCACACTTATGTTAATTGTTCTCTTTTCTTTGGTGATGCCAAGCATGAACGATGAAGTAGCGTATGATTTCTTCCCCCTCATGAGAATATACAAAAATGGTACAATTGAGCGTTTCATGGGTAAACAAAATGTTCTTGCATCGCTCGATCCCAAAATTGGTGTGCAATCAAAAGATGTGATCTCACATAAGGAAAACATATCTGCGAGGCTTTTACCGCCCCAATTCCACTACCAATTCAAAGCACAAGCTCCCTCTTCTTGTCTACTTTCATGGAGGCGACTTCTGTGTTGACAGTGCTTTTTCTCCACTTTACCATAACTACATCAATTCATTAGATGCCATGGCCAATGTGGTTGATGTCTTTGTTGAATATAGGCTTGCCCCGGAGCACCCTCTGTCTATTGCTTACGAAGATTCATGGATTGCTCTCAAATAGGTTGTTTCACATTTTGATGGAAAACACTTTGAAGAGTGGCTGACGAGATATGCAGATCCAGGGCGTGTGTTTTTCTCCGGCGACAGCGTAAGGGCTAACATAGCACACCACATGGCTTTAAAAGTGGGCACATAGTGCTTGCCCGGGCACAAGCTCAATGGGATAGTCTTGGTGCATCCATTTTTCTGAGGGACAGAACTTATTCAGGTAGAGTTAAAATTGCAACCAATTTTAAGACTATATATGGCCTGTATGTGGCAGTTTGTGTACCCATTGAGTAGTGGAATCGATGATCCGCTTTTCAACTCGGTTAAGGATCCGAAAATGAGGAACCTGGGGTGTTAGAAGGTGTGGTTTTTGTTGCTGAGAAAGATGTGTTGTATGATAAGGGAAGGTATTATAGTATGGCACTGAGAAGGAGTGGATGGAAAGGGGCTGTGAAGGTGTTGGAATCCCACATCGGCCAAAGGGAAATGAGAGAAGAACTTTAAATAGAATTACCCCACTCTAACTAACATCTAGACCTTTTGTGATAAAACCACACACCTGACGGATTGGGCAGGTGGTAAAGTGGGGACAGCATAGATATTGTTGGAGTGGGCCCTCGGCCTGTCGACCTGAAATATTCTGCATGGTATCAGAGCCAGGGGACGGGCTCGTACTGCCACATGCTTGGGTGGGTCCCCTTTAGCCCGAGTGAGTCCCATCATGGCTCCACTTAGGCCAAAGTTGCCACGTGATTAGGTGGGTCCCTGTTTCGCCCCGCGTGTTGGGTGAGCCCCGACTTGGCTCCACGTGGTTGCCGATGTGTGGATATCCACGTGTGACCCACAAAATGGGGTCTCACATACGGGGACGTGTTGGAATCCCACATCGGCCAGAGAGAAATGAGAGAAGCACTTTAAATAGAATTACCCCTGTCCTGCCACGTGATTGGGTGGGTCCCCTTTGGCCCTTCTGGCCTAGCGCGATGGGTGAGTCCCGTCATGGCTCCACGTAGGCCAAAGTTACCACGTGATTGGGTGAGTCCCCGTTTGGCCATGCGTGTAGGGTAGGCCTCGACTTGGCTCCACGTGGTTGTCGATGTGTGGATCTCCACGTGTGACCCACAAAATGGGGTCTCACGTGCGGGTGCGTGTTGGAATCCCACATCTGCCAGAGGGAAAGGAAAGAAGTACTTTAAATAGAATTACCCCATTCTAACTAACACCAAGGCCTTTTGTGATAAAACCCCACACTTGACGGATTGGGCAGGTGGTAAAGTGAGGACAGTATCGGTGTTGTTGGAGTAGGGCCTCGGCCCATCGACCTGAAAAATTCTACAAAAGGTATGGAAAACAAAGGAGGAGAACCATGTATTCCATTTGTTCCAACCCACTAATGAAAAAGCTGTGGCCATGATGAAACGGATCGTTTTGTTCTTCAATTAGGTTTTCTTGCCATGGCCTCTAAAGTGGAAAAAAAAACTTTAGCTGAAACGGTATATGCAATCATGTGTGCTCATGGGTATATACAATTGTTGATAAGGTAGGGAAAAAGCTTTCGTTGTCTTTCTCTTGGTTTTGTGCAAGTACCCTTACTATGTAAATAGTGGTGCACTACAGAGCGTTTAACATTCTGTAAGTTAGTTAGGGGGTCCCAAGCGTCACTTCGTATATATGTAAATACAGAGTTTTAACTTTGTGTAAGGAAATAAGCATGCAACATAATTTGTGTTGTTTTCATATTTTTCTGCAATGATGAGTCTCATTGATCAACTGCTTTTGGGTAGATACATTACTTGGTTTGCTATGTTTATATGAAAAACGAAAAGAAAAGTTCGACAACAGAAACATTCCTTGACAACTATAAAATTGAATAGTATCCGGGTAAAGCATTGTTTATTGATTGATAATAAAAAAACAAATACAAGAGTCCTTTAAATAGTGAAACAACTAAAACAAACCCTAGATTAAATGAGCAAGTAATTCAAAACTTAATGGACAAAAGATTAACCCTTGGCCCGCAAGACAACTAATTATGATAATAATAAACTAAATTCCAACATATATATGTTATAAGCTTCTACTAAAACAATTTTGTAAGTGCATGCTGATTCCGCTCCAGGTATATATGGTCCAAAATTTTAGTTTTGGAACTAATTTCAACACTCTATTTTTCTCGATATGTTCTTATGTCTGACTGTTAAGTCAAATACATAAAAAATCAATGGAAAAAATAAAGAGAGTATACACATGAAAAAAAAAGGGTGTAAAAACCATTTCCCTTTAGTTTTATGTTGTGCCTCACTGTACATGCGACGTTTATGAGAATTATTGTAAGAAGTGGGTTAATGTTAGTATTAGAAGACGAATATCATAGGAGAAACTCGATATACCATAGTCAACCCTTCTAATCTTGGAGACCGAGAAGTACCCGTATGGAGGCTAGAACTCGTCCATGGAAGATCCAAGGAGTTTTAAAGCATGGACGGCTTGTAACAACAAGCGTAGAGGATCCTCAAAGGTATTAACCCATATTTACCATTCCGAGCCAAAAGAAGTGTCATCCTATATATATACGACTCATTCCAACGAAGACCGAACTGAAGCAGTACACACCTTTACTTTAAACGCTCTGCATAACCACACATTTAATTGTGATTAATTACAATATAACACGTAGCAGATTGAGTGCGATGGTAATGCCACACCATAAGTGATGAATAACCTAACTAATTGATTTCTCCACTCAAACATGCATGTTTAACTCTCTGCATAATTGTGTTTAGCGTTCTCTTAAATAGGCAAGTAAATGGACTTCTCTTCATTGAATCCAAGCATGAGTAACGATATAGCCTATGATTTCTCTCCTCTCATCAAAATCTACAAAGATGGTCGAATTGAGCGGCTCACCGGCACAACCAAGCTTCCTCCATCCCTTGATCCCCAAACTGGAGTCGAATCCAAAGACGCTGTGGCCTCACAAGAACCAGCATTGTCCGGAAGGCTTTACCTCCCCACCAAATCCACCACCAACTCACCCGATAAAAAACTCCCTCTTCTTGTTTACATCCACGGAGGCGGTTTCGTGGTTGAAACTGCATTTTCTCCAATTTATCACACCCACCTTAACGTACTAGTTGCTCAGGCCAATGTTGTCGCTGTCTCGGTTGACTACAGGCTAGCCCCAGAGCATTCTCTGCCAGCTGCTTACAATGATGCATGGGCTGCTATCAAATGGGTTGCTTCCCATTCTGAGGGGACGGGCTCCGAAGAGTGGCTAAATCGCCACGCAGATTTTCAGCGCGTGTTTTTTGCAGGTGACAGCGCTGGAGCTAACATAGCTCACCACATGGGATTGAGAGTAGGGTCCGAGGGGTTGAGTGGTGTTAAGCTGAATGGCATTGTGTTGGTGCATCCATATTTTTGGGGAACAGAGCCGATTGGGGCAGAATCGGCTCTGCCCCCTATTGCAAGAGAGTATATGGCTGGTTTGTGGCGTGTGGCGTACCCCTCGACAAGTGGATCCGATGACCCGTTTTTGAATCCTGGTAAGGATCCAAAATTGGGGGAATTAGGCTGTGAGAAAGTGCTGGTTTGTGTTGGAGAGAAAGATGTCTTGAAAGAAAGGGGATGCAATTATAGTGAGGTACTAAAAAAGAGTGGATGGAAAGGGGCTGTGGAGGTCATCGAAGCAAAGGGGGAGAACCATGTGTTCCATTTGTTCAATCCCACTTGTGACAATGCTGTGGCAATGTTCAAAAAAATTGTTTCTTTCATTAATTAATCAGGTTTAGGTTTTATTTGGGAAACATTGTCCTGCCTTTCTAATAAGCGTCATTAAGCCATCAAAATGATGTGTTTAAGGAAAAGCATCATCGATGTGTTTATTTGAGTGTCATGGATGACCAATTTTGTTGTAGTGTTGCTATTTCACCGATTCGAACTCGATACCCAACTTCGGGTTTACTACGAAGCCAACAAGTTAAAAGGACATTTATAATTTCTGTCAGCTTTCTTCTTTTATTCATCTATTCACGCTTTGTACTATGTTTTGCTGTCTTATTTATCTATGTTAAATAAAACAAACTGCTTGGAGGAGTCCATTAAAGAAAACTGCTTTGAAAGTAGATTAGATTAGTGATTGTCTATCGAATTAATTAATTTTCAGACAAGATCACCTTTGAAAGTGGATTCATAATTCATTCTCTGTAATATTTTATTTTATTTTTGTAAATATGAAGTAATAAAGAGATCAACAGGTTTTTGATGGATTGCTAGCTTGTAACATTGGTTAAGGGATTTAAAATTCAAGTGGTTAAGAACATTTACTATAATGTCTTAAGTTTAATTCCTTATATATCAATAATCAATAATCCACCTACCATGAAAGGTTTATTTGAGAGAGAGAGAGACTATGAGTCTGTGTAGAGAGGAATTTTTTTTTTCTGTCAATAGTGTTGAGAGGAATTGATTTCTTTGTTTGATTAGTGGGAGTGGGTTTGGGCCTATGGGGTTTCTTAGATCTGGATATTATATATTGGTGCAGGTGAGAGACAACGCCTGGGAAATAGGGGGTTTTGGCGGCGGCGGTAATGAGAGGAGTTGTCGCGGGCGAGTTGCAGTGGTTGACCGGGGTTGTGTGAGTCGGAAGGCATGGTGAGCCTCGGTTGTGTGAATTCCACTAATACAGAGCATAAAAGTCTACGTGCAGTCAAGCAGAAGTACTCAATAGAGATAACACCCAAAGGTGGTCCTACATAAGTGAATTATGTCAGAACGTCCGATGAGCTCCTCGTATGCCACCAACGAACACTACCTAATACCTGGAGGGGCGAAAAACAAAGTTGAGTGGGTCAGAAACAAATCTTTTCAAAACCTTTCTTTTCTCAAAAGTTATAACCCCTCGCCGTAAAACCTGTATAATTTCCCGGAAATAAAGTATATACTCATATATATATAATTCTCAAAATCCTGTTGAAAAATATGTATGTATGAATGAATGTATGCCATGCCAAAGTATCATAACTGAATGCCAAAACATGACTCTGTGAATGTGATTGAATACTAGATAATCATCTCAGCCCTCGGCTGTATATAGCTCATGACAATCTCATCATATCATATAGCTCATAATCATCTCAATCATATTGTATATATCATGCACACACATCAATACCACCTCTAGTGGTATGCACAACATCACTGTATATAAACTAATATGCTATAGTGCTACAATCACATGAAGATTGTGCGAAAGGTTTGCGGGTCACCTACGAGTCGAACCCACCTATAGTGGTTTATTCGACAGGACTGAGCACCTAACTTGGATCCAAGGCGAGCATGCGGTGCGGGAGGTGAACATCACGTGAAAGACTGAGCCCCTATCTCTGGGCGAGAGCACTAATATCAGTGTGCAAGTTTATAAGCTATAATCATATCACATCACATCACATCACATCATATCATTCGTTCTCATCATAACTAGTATATAAACTTACCTGCCACTTACATGTGCGTCCGCAGAACCATCATTAATATATGCAATCAATAACGCATAATAAAATAAATAGATACTTTGCATGGCATTTCATATCACATTTCACTTAAACTGATTTTCTGGGAAAAATCTCATTTATATAGGTATATACGGAAAACAAAAGCCCACTCACTAATAAGTAGCCGGGTCGTAACCCCCGTGCCTAGCCTGGCTACGTTCGTCCTCCGGATATGTCTCGCCTATATGAAAAGTAACTGAAATAACGTTAATTAATGCACATAATCGAAACCTTAGAAATAACTCCTCATACACTGCTCAATTTGGGTATATGCCACCGTGATCTACACAACCTCACGAACATCCCCATATTTTTAGAAAAATTTTCCAACCACCCACGCGCCGGCCAAGGCACGGCCAAACGCGCCCCCACGCACGGCCACGTGACAAGCACACTGACGGTGTCAGTTAACGCCGTCAGGAATATTCCTCGAAATATTCCGTTAAAACCTAACGGTAACAGTTAAAGATAACTGACGGTGTTAGCATATTCCGTCAAGATTGACGACATATTCCCTATCTTCTCCAGTGAGTCGCCGATCGCCGGCGATTGTTCGTCGATTGCTGGAAAAACTTCCAACTATGGTTTCTTCTCCATTTTTGCACCATTTTCTACGTACTTTATACCAAAATGAAGATCTCACAAAGATGAACATAACCATACCTGACTCGACCCCCAACTCGCCGGGGATTCGCCGGAAAAAGCCTCAATAATTCCGGCCAAAATGAAACTCCCTGATCTCGCGTTTTCGACTTCCAAATTCTTCCAACGAAGCACTCCAAGCTTCGTAAGGACCTCCTTAAGCTTCCTATGAGCTTAGAATTTCCAAAAGCACAACATTTTACGTGAGCATGAATAGTACCTCAAATCGGAGGTTATGAGAACTAGGGTTTTTGAAGGTGTCCTTACCAGAAATGGGTACCAATGTGTTCGTATGGACCTCAGGAACACAATGGGGTGCTTCACACCTTCGATCTGTAACGTTTACAAGGGTTATGGGTGTGTCCGTACAAAAGCCGAGAGGGAGAGAGAGAGAGAGAGAAGGTTTGAGAGATAGAGAGAGTGCAGGAGTGAGAAAGAGAAAGAGTGTGTGAGTGTGTGTGGTCCAAATACAACCAACCAAACACTTCCAAACTTAGACACACACACGTACCTTAATTAACGCCCAAGGGCATTTTCATCTTTTCACATCCATCGTACAAAATTTTCGAGACGGGCCGTTATATATTTGTATGATTTTTAATTATTTATCAAAATTTAAATATTTTTAAGTTAAAATGTTCACAAAAATAAAGAGTAAATTGTAGCAATGGTCCCTCAACTTTAATCAAATTGGAGCAATGGTCCCTCAACTAAAAATCCATTACCATTGGTCCCTCAACTTATCAAAATGTGTAGCTATAGTCCTTTTCATCAATTTCGTCAAAATTTTGTCAAAATAAGTTATGTTAGAATCACAGTCTAAAATATCGAAATTATCGGCGATATATCGCCGATAATTTCATTTTTTTCACATGGCGATATTTTCACACATATACAAATATTTATCGTCATAATATCATAATATTATCAACAATATCGATAATATCGCGATATTTTCGATATTATCGACAAAATCGCCGAGGCTCCGTCGTCGGAAAACTGCAGCAGAGGCTCCGTCGTCGCAACTGCCAAGATCTGCGCCTCCCTCTGTAATCCACGCTCAGACCCATCAAAATCCGTAATCCCTTTTCTCTGGATCCCAAAATCCGCTCGGGTTTGATGGATCCTCCGCCTCGTACAGCCTAAACAAGGCCTCATCTTGCCTGATGGTGCTCGCCGGGAGGTGAGAAAGGGAGGAGGAAAGGTCCACAGATGGTGATGGTGCTCGCTGGAGTGTGGGCCACTGTGGTGGAGGTAACGGTGGGGCGTGGGTGTGGTGTGTCTGTGCTTCGAGAAAGAGAGTTGGAGAGATGGGGGGAGAAGAAACAAGGAGAAGAATGAGGGAGAAGGTTCGAGGGATTGGGGAAGGGGGAAACACGGGGAAGTGGGGTGTGTGTCTGTCTGTCTGCTCTGGGAATGAGAGATGCAGAGAAGAGATGGGGGGAGAACCGGAGAAGAAACAAGGAAATGGATGATGTGTGTGTGTGTGTGGAATGAGGGAGAAGGATCGAGAGATTGTGTGTGCGTGTGCATGTGTGTGTGTGTGTGTGGCACTCGATTTTGGCACACTGTTTTGTATGAAACCACGGTTTTGTGTGTGTGTGTGTGTGTGTGTGTGTGTGTTATCCGAGAGAAGAAAAAAACATTGAGGGTGTGTGTGTGTGTGTGTGGCACACGGTTTTGTATGAAATCACGGTTTTGTATGAAAGAATTAGAAGTGACTTTGCTCAGAAGAACCAAAAATTCTGTCAGAGAAAAACCAAAAAATATGCTTACTTTATCATCTTCTCCACGTGAAGACCAAAAATTCTATCAGAGAAGAACCAAAAAATCTGCTTACTTCCAATTGTTTCACATTCCCAGAGGTCATCATACCTTTTCTGACCCTTTGAAAATTGAAAAACCTCTATTACACCTTTTCGTTTCTTCTTCTTCCCTTAGCCATTTCAGAGCCTTTCCAGAGCCATTTCACAGTTTCAAAATGAATAAATGGATCTGCAACTCACGCCACTTCAAATTAAATGTTAAATACCTTCTTTCTCTCTCATTTATTCACAGACGGCAAGCTGCAAAGGATCGTCGAGGTTTTGCTGCTACGTACGACATCGAAAGTTCCAGATTTGTTAGATTTGTGTAATTATTATTTTATTGTTGGTCCACGCAGATTCTATTGGGCCTTTACACAAAGGGTTCCATATTTAAGGTAAGTTTACAAACTTATATTTATATTATTGTAATTTATACAACAACAAAAAAATTTGTGTGGACCCGTGCATATGATCTAAAAACCAAATAATACTTACATGTTAAGTTTTTGAAGTAATTAAGTAATGTTGTATAATTATTCCCTAGGATAATTTTAATATGTTTAATGTTATTTATTATTTTATTATCAAATTGGATTATTATTCATTAATATTAGGTTTTATTATTCCATATTATTTTTATAATTACTTAAATTCTTACAATCATTTTCTTTACTTCCTATTTAATTATTCTGTAGAATGACTTTATTATTTAGGTTCTTTTATATAACCATCACTACTATATTTTTTGGCCAAAAAATAATTGCCTAATTTCCATGAAAAATAAATATAGGTACGTTTAAGTATCTAGTGGAGTTACTAAACGTGATCCAGCTTGGGAACATGGAGACCCAATAGACGTAAACAAAAATGGCACAATTTGAAAATATTGTGGTCAGGTAATGAAGAGTGGTGGAGTGACACGACTTAAGTACCATCTTAGTGGATTGAATCCGGGAAATAATGTCCAACGATGCGATAATCATCACCACATTATTAAAAAATAAAAAACACCAGAAGGAAAAAAAAACACATGGAATGGAAAATATACGAGCTAGGCTACGAGGAGAAGTCATTGGCCAAATGGTTGATAGTGATGATGATGACGATGAGGACGAATGCGATGATGACATGGGACCTGAAGAACGATGCAGTTTGAAATAAGCATTACGTGCCTCCAAACAGTCAGCATGGGAAAGAGAACACCTTTATAAAATTCCTAATAAAGCACAAGGTTCCGGGACAAGTGGTGGTGCACAAATGAGATGGGGAGCAAGTGTTAGAGAATCACAACCAACACCACCAATAGCCCCAAGTTTATATAAGTCATCCAAAGCACGTCAAAAGAGTGTTTGGAGTTATTTCACTGGAAGTAATGTGAAGGAGGGAATAGGGCGTCTAATTAGCAAGTTCTTTATCTATGAAAATGTCCCTACTGAGAAGGCATCATCACATCATTTCAAAAATATGGTATTGGGATGTCAACAGGCCGGTGTTGGAGTACAACCTCCCACTCCCTATGAGGTAAGAAACAAATATTTGGAAATGGAGTATAAAGACATTGGCGAGTATGTTAATAAGTTAAGGTCAAAGTGGGAAACTAATGGTTGCACAATCATGTGTGACGGATGGACTGGCCCGACCAGATTGTCTATCATAAACTTCATGGTATACTCCAAGGGAAAGATAATTTTTTTTGAAGTCCGTTGATGCTTCAGACCATATAAAGAACTACAAGTATATTTACAAATTATTGAGCGATTATATCATGGAGGTGGGAAAGCATAATGTTGTCCAAGTCATGACCAACAACGATTCTGCATTTGTCAAAGCTGGAAAAAAGTTAATGAAGCATCATAATGTGTTTTGGACATCATGTGCAGCACATTGTATTGATCTCATGTTTGAGGCAATGGGGAAGAGAGAGAATATTGCTAATATCATAAAAAGAGCTAGAACAATCACAAATTATATTTACAATCACGGTTGGTTGTTGGCAAAGATACGTGAATTTTGCAAAGGAGAAATTATTCGTCTAGCTACCACTCGATTCGCCACCAACTATATTGCATTAGACAACCTACTGAAGAAGAAAGCAGGTTTGAAGCAACTATTCACTAGTGACGATTGGGCCAACCACAATTTCAGCCGCTCAAATGCAGGTCGTATGGTGGAAAGTATAGTGCTTGATCATGCTTTTTGAACTTAATCAGAATATGTGTGCCAAGTGTTTGAACCTCTTTACAAAATTTTACAGATCGTTGACACATAAGTGTATCCTACTATGGGGGCAATATATGAGTTGATGCGTGTAGTGAAGGAGGACTTGGAAAGAAAACAT
Organism: Heteromeles arbutifolia; assembly: GCA_024362995.1. NCBI lineage: Eukaryota > Viridiplantae > Streptophyta > Magnoliopsida > Rosales > Rosaceae > Heteromeles > Heteromeles arbutifolia. The sequence goes on from JANCRC010000002.1 coordinate 26,700,334, forward strand.
AGTGCAAGGTGGGTCATAAAGATAATTGATGACCGATGTTATAAAACATTATACCACGATTTGCATGCAGCAGGTATAAATTATGTCATAATTTGCAATTCATTTCTTTAGTTGCATAAGTATTATTTCTCTTATTAGAGTATGTGTTTCTTTGAACAGCATATTATTTGAATCCTCGATACCAATACAGACCCGGTGTTGGAGATGATGGTACCCTTATACGTGCTGTACATAATGTTTACTCTAAATTAGACCCTGCATCACCAGCAGTTGGCCAATTTGGAAATGAGGTACACAATTACTTAAATTATAATAATTACATTGTTGGATTAAACTAACATGATTTAATGTATTCAGCTAACATGGTTTAAAGATGCAAGAAGAACTTTTGGAGAACCAACATCAGTTGCTGCTCGAACAAAAATGTCTCTTAGTGAGTGTAAACATATTTCACTATCAGTTTATAATGGAATTTGTTGGAGTTATTAGGCTTATCAACATTGTTTTTCATTATAGCTGAATGGTGGATCATGTATGGGGCTGATGTACCAACTGTGAGAAAGTTAGCAATCAAAGTATTATCACAAACAGCTTCCTCATCTGCTTGTGAAAGAAATTGGAGTACATTTGCACTCATACACACAAAGCAAAGAAATAGGTTGGCTCATAGTAGGTTGGAAAAATTAGTTAATTGCTACTACAACATGAAGCTTCAAATTCGAGATAAGGAAGCAGAAATAGATCATGTCAACCGTGGTGACCCACTAGATGTGTTTGATATTGTTGGTGAAGATGATGATACAGAGGGTAACCAACTTTATCAATGGATTAGACCTCTTCATTTAGATGATGATGAAGGCAACCCAGCTTAAAGAGTTGTTGAAGAAGCACGTAATGAAGGGATAAATGTAGAAAGAGTATTAAAGGAGGAGGTAGGATATAGCAGCGCTAACTCTTTGGAAGAACTTTTGCGTCCAAGACCAAGAAGCACTGGAATTCCACCTTCTTCCAATCCTACACAACCAAAAGATCCTGTTGATACTAATGATAGCTCTACTACAAGATTAGGAAACTCACCTACCACCGGAGGTGGGAATAATAAAGGATATAGTGGAGCTCGAGGTAGTGGTGGATATGGAAACTATGTTGGACCACCTCCTGGATTTATGAGCCCCTTCACTGGTGAGGCAAACTTCACGCATGCAACACAGGATGAGGACCAAGGCAATAGGCGGCCAGGACCAGGAATTGGTGCCATAGGGAAGGACTATACTCGTAGGGAAAGAGGCAAGGGAACTTTGTCAAGTCAAGAAGATGACTCGTTATCTATAACTTCGGACTCTGTTAGAGTGGGAAGTAGTAACTATGGTTATACTTATAACCAACCATTTCCCTACCTTCATATCCCATTCCTGTTGGGATGGAATTGAGCGACTCATGGAAAGAATCTGAGACTCAATCTTCAAATGATTTTGCTTATGGACAACGTCAACCAATCTCGGATCCATATAGTTGGCATGTTAACAATTACATGCAAAATTAATTTGGGGATTTATCATTTGATGACTACTCTTCACAATACACTTACTCTACACATAGAGATGATGAAGATAGTGAAAATTTTGAACCTCATAGGAACTCTATGTGGTACCAAGTCACTCATGTATCTTACCATGCAATGTATAAAGTGTAAAATATTGTACTAATTCATTATATATAAATGATTATGGTGTGTTTAAATTTCTTTCATTAATTACTACATATTTTCTACACTCACAATGTTTGCCAGCTCGCTACATAATCAACTTAAATCAGTTAAATCCATCATACAATGCATTTCCTTCCAATTTTTTGTGATAAACTAATAGATAATTGACTAAATACACATCCTACAAAGTTTCAATAAAAATTTCCAAGTTTTTCTTACAATTTCCGTGGTTTTTATTCAATTTTTATCAATATCGATAATATTGCGATATTTCCATCGAAATTTTCGTGTTTTTGGACTACCGATATTTCCGATATCATCGATATTTTGTTCCTTGGTTAGAATGACCATTTATACAATTAGGGTCCCTCAACTCATCAAAGTGTGTAATTATGGTCTATTTCGTCAACTACATAAAAAAATTTGTTAAGACGAGTTATGTTGGAAGGACCATTGCTACAATTAGGTTAAAGTTAAGAGACCATTTCTCCTGTTAAATTAAAGTTGAGGGACCAATGGTAATGGATTTTTAGTTGAGGGATCAGAGCTGCACGTTTTGATGAATTGAAGGACCAATGGTAATGGATTTTTAGTTGAGGGATCATTGCTCCAATTGAGTTAAAGTTAAGGGACCATAGCTACAATTTACTCCAAAAATAAATTACGATAATCTACATAATTTTTTTTTTTTGAAAAATTTACCCAAAAAAAATTAGGCTAAAATCATTATTTAATAATCTTAGGCTAAAATTTCAAGCTATAACCATTGGAAGAGAAAAACAGTTTCTGGTAGGGCTGGTTCGGTATCCCATACCGAACCAAAACCCTTGTCCCGATTCCCAAACCGAAATTTTCAGGATTCCCAATTTCAAGACCGATCCCAAACCAAATTTTTGGGAATCCCGAAATAGTTTCGGAATTTCGGGACAAATCAGGAATCCCGAAATAATTTTGGGCTTTTGGGCTATCATAGTGGGTCTGTGCACTGTGCACTGTGCAGAATAGGCTTAAATGAATAGCCAATCTGCATAACTTGCCTGTAGAAATAAAATCAAACCATAATAGTGGGTCTGTGCAGTGTGTAGAATCAAGTGATCAAGTCATTCTGCGTAGAAATAAAATCAAACCAAAATCCTTGCATATATCTGCCTTAAAAAGCCTCAATTCAAACTGAGGACCGATCTCCTTAAGCTCAATTCAAGGCCTACTTCACCTTATACAAAGATGAAAGATCTCCTAGTGTCAATTGGAATAGACCGGATACACTTGTTATTACAGCGGGTAATGGAGTGGAGTGGTGCAGTCGGTGCTATACTTCAACCACAGTGCTCCTAAAGAGAGGACAACAAAAACTTTAATGAACAGGACGTGTATGCTAGAAGCTTTAATGAATAGGACATGCATGTGAACAAAAAAATGAGAACTCAATTAATGAGAACAGGACGTACATGCTTCTGATATACCATATATATAATCAGATTTTATTATGTAGTGTAGCCTTAACTCAAAGATGAATAAGTAACAAAAGCTAACTGCTCAACCCAAAACCGACAAATGATTTTGGCCCTTCCTCCCCACCTTGCCATATATTATATATATAAAAGAAAAGCTCCAACTCTAAGAATCCTCCAAGCTATGCTCCAAGAGACACCTAACAATTACCAATTTTCTCAAAGTTAAAAGAAAAGCTCTGTGCTTTTAGCTGTCTCAATTAACTAAAAGCATTTTACTTCTTTCACCTCTCACAAATTTAACAACAAACACAAAACATCCCCAACAAAAGTAATCAAAATTACCGATAAGAATCGTATAAATGGACCAAACAAGGTTTGCCAACGAAAATAGAGATATTTTTTTATAACAAATTACACACCCTCCTCCTAATCCCCGAATTAAATCAAGCATTTGTTCTATAAAAAATGTTATGATTCGATTGAAACAACAAGAAATCTGAACAAAAAATGATTGTTTAATTCAATCCATTAACAAACCCGCCTACAGAAAGTTGCAAACAAATTGAAAACACAAAATATAAAAACAAACTACCAACACTAGAAACTACTAGCAAAGGACGCTTCAGGCCCTAAATTAAATTTCGACCCCTAAACCATAATCTAGAATTCCAACCCTAAATTAATTCTAAAATTTACCTGATCTGGGCAGAAGAGAATCGATGCACAGTCAATCCACGTGAGAATGAAAGGCTCATCCACTGTCTGTGAGGGATGAGAAGTTGAGAGAGACTCAGAGAGAGATCAGAGATCACAGAGGTGATTCGTGACTCAGGTGAGTCACTTGAGTGGCTGGATTCGAAAATGAATAGAGAAATCGGCGAGGAAGGTGGTGATGGTGAGCGAGGTTTGAGTTGGGAGAGAGAGTGAGTGTGATGTCATGACTATGTGTGTGAGTGAGTATTGAGTAGTTCTGCAACTTCTGTTCTTTAGTAGGTTTGATAAGATTCAACGGTTGAGATTAAATCTTAGCCGAATCGGACGGCTATTAAAATTCTAAATATATATTTAAAAATTAAATAATATATATATTTTTTGGTTCGGTTTGGGATTATTGAAATCCCGAAAACTTGAGACCGATTCCCGTACCAAAATTTCGGGATCGGTTCGGTATTAGGTACCGAAATTTTCGAGATTTTCGGTTTGAGATTTAGCCGGTTTGGTTTCGGGAATTTTTCGGTTTGGTTTGGGAATTTTGGTATTTTTTTCCAGCCCCAGTTTCTGGGGTATTGTAACAGCTCATCCCGAAAGTTTTGTACAGTTAATGTGAAATGACGTTTATGCCCTTGGACATTAAGTTGTATTATTGGTTAAACTTGGTTTTGGGGCCAATTAAAGGAAGTCCTAATTGTTTGGAACCAATTAGGATTAGATTTTATGTATTTTAGGTTATGGACCAATCCAAAACCACATACCCCTTATCTCTCCTATCCCGTGCTTTCTCTCTCACAGACTCTCTCTCTCCTTCTTTTTCGTACGGGCAACCCAGCAACCATCTCAAACCTTGCAGATCGAGACTAAGGTAAGTATATTTGTGTTCCTTGTGATCTCAGGAATCCATTGGTACAAGTTTTAGAACCTGAAACCTTCGAAAACCCCGTGAAACCTAACCTTCAATTTGTGCACTGTTCATGCACACGTGAAATATTATTTTTCAGGGAATTTGAAGCTCATAGGAAGCTTATTGAGGTCCTTACGAAGCTCGGAGTGCTTCGTTGGAAGAAATTGGACATCGAAATCGCGATATCGAAGAGTTTCAATTTCAGCCAGAATTTTCGAGGCTTTTTCCGGCGAGTTGGGGGTCGAGTTAGGTATGGTTGTGTTCATCTTTGTGAGATCTTCATTTTGGTATAAAGTACGTAGAAAATGGTGCAAAAATGAAGAAGAAACCATAGTTGGAAGTTTTTCCAGAAACCGGCGAATAGTCATCGGCGACCGGCGACTCGCCGGAGAAGACAGAGAATATTCCGTCAGTTTTGACGGAATATGCTAACGCCGTCAGTTAGTTTGGATGGATTTCGTTGGGTTTTAACGGAATATTCCTGATGGCGTTAACTGACACTGTCAGTGTGCAGGTCACGTGGCCGCGCGTGGGTGGTCGGAAAATTTTTCTAAAAATATGGGGATGTTTGTGAGGTTGTGTAGATCACTGTGGTATATTCATAGACCCAAATTGAGAAATATATGAGAAGTTATTTTAAAGGTTTCGATTATGTGCTTAAAATAACATTTATATAGTTATTTCTCATATAGGCGAGACCTATCCGGAGGACGAGCGTAGTCAGGCTAGGCAGGGGGGTTACAACCCGGCTACTTATCAGTGAGTGGGCTTTTGTTTTCCGTATATACCTATATACTTGCTTTTCCCAGAAAATGAATTTAAAGAATTATATGATTTGAAATGCCATGCAAAGTATCTATTTATTTTATTTATGCATTAGTGATTGCATATAATAATGATGGTGCTGCGGACGCACAGGTAAGTGGCAGGTAAGTTTATATACTGGTTATGATGAGAATGAATGATGTGATGTGATGTGATGTGATTAGAGCTCATAAACCTGCACCTTGATATTAGTGCTCCCGTCCAGAGTTAGGGGCATAGTCTTTCACGTGATGTTCACCTCCCGCACCACATGCTCGCCTTGGATCCAAGTTAGGTGCATAGTCCTGTCGAATAGACCATTGTAGGTGGGTTCGACTCGTAGGTGACCCGCGAATCATTCGCACAGTCTTCACGTGATTGTAGCACTAAAGCATATTATTCTATATACAGTGATGTTGTGCAAACCACTAGATGTGGTATTGATGTGTGTGCAGGATATACGATATCATTGAGTTGATTATGAGCTATATGATATGATGAGATTGTTATGAGATTGTTATGAGCTATATACAACCGAGGGCTGAGATGATTATCTGGTATTCAATCACATTCATAGAGTTATGATTTGGCATTCAGTTATGATACTTTGGCATGGCATACATACATTCACATATACATATTTTCCAGCAGGATTTCGAGATTTATATATATGAGTATGTACTTTATTTCTGGGAAATTATACAGGTTTTACAAATAAGGGTTATAACTTTTGAGAAAAGAATGGTTTTGAAAAGATTTGTTTTTGTCCACTCACGCTTTCTGTTTTTCACCCCTCCAGGTATTAGGTGGTGTTCGTTGGTGGCATACAAGGAGCTCATCGGACGTTCTGACAGAATTCACTTATGTAGGACCACATTCGGGTGTTATCTCCATTTAGTACTTTCTGCTTGACTGCACGTAGACCATTTATGCTCTGGTTGTGTAAACCATCTTAATTCTCGCACTAGCACACTATCTTGATTTGGGTTGCTGGTTGCATGGTTTTAAATTGTTCGTATCTTTCTGATTAATCTTGCTTCCGCATTGTGCACATGGTTACGTCACTCTCACGTGACGGCCAGCATGCCCCACTTTGGGGTTGGGGTGTGTCAGGTATGGCTTAAGTTTTTCAGGCACAAATTTTTAAGTTTCATCCGATCCGACGACCGAAAATTAAAAAGGTGTGTGAGAAGTAAAATGGAGTGTGTGGATATCACACCCTATCTATATTATCTCAATATCATATATCATAACTATCTACACCATCTAAATATCATATCGTTTTATAGGGGTGTTTTAGACAATTCACTTATTCTGCTCATGTCAATCGTGTCACTCATGTCGATCTTTCTATTTGAACAAAATATATTTATAAACTTTTCTCCAATGACCAATTTTCCAATCAAATTATGAATTATGTGCTCAATATGAATTCATCGTTTCACTTCAATAATTTTATTATTATTTTGACCATACGCGAAAAGTATGGGTATTATTTTGGTTTCGTAAAATGATTTTTACACCTCATTTTCTTCACTTGTACTCATTTTTTCAGTTTCTGACAATGATTGAATAAAACAAACAAAATCAAAGTACATAGACTAACTAGCGTGTGGGTATCAGTTTACCTAGGTTTAATATAGATTGAAAATATTTAATTCATTTCCCGTTGAAAGTTATTAATTTCTTCCAAGGAAGTAAAATATGATTCATTGTAACAAAAGAAGTAGGGAAAAATATGTACAATTCAAGCCTTTGAGTTAGGCCAAGTGGCGATGGAGCATGAACAAATAAGTAACAATTGTTGATAGGTTCTCTCTTTCAATATAACAAAAATCATATATAATTAACTCGGAGTCTGGTCTGTGTTTATGAATGTGAGATTTCGAATTATTTATTAACTCCAACTAAGATGAAAATCTCCATTGGGTTCATTTTTGTCTTGCTAGGAAAGGTTTTGCTTGATGTGACTAGAAATTATTTTAAAATTAATCCGCACGCATTTAGTACGCGTACAGGAGAAGAGTAGGAGACCTTTCTCAATCCCCATTTCCATCTTAGCGATAAAACTTTGACGAAGTCTCTTAAGATGGCATGTACTACACACAGATACAATAGTTTTCAGTTATAAAAAAAAATTAAAAAATAAAAAAAAATTAAAAAATAAAAAAAAATAAAAAAAAGAGCTTAATTAGTTAGCTTAACAATGAAAGTTTAGCCACTCAGTACTACGGTCTGGTAGTATTCCTATTTACTTGTAAGTGAGAAGTTTTAAGTTTGAATCTCGTGGATAACCAATTTGATACCAAATTAGATTACCAATTATGTGGTTTAACCAAACTCTTCTTTTTCTAGAATAAAATATATTATTGTACTAAAAAAACTAATGAAGTTCAAAGAAATTGTTGATTGCACATACAAGCCGAAGGCCGCGTGCGTTATTATTATCCAAGAAAAAAGGATGCGTACACTCTATTTGTATATAAAGATTAATTAATGGTAAAATCCATGTACACCAGAATCTCTGTAAGCTCGACTTTTCTCTTTTGTAGTTCACCGTCCATTATTTTTCGTTTCTTTATTCTCTTTTGTTTATAAATAGTGTATTTGCAAAGAGAATATTAGAGGAGATGACACACCCTGATCCGGAATGTCTACTTGGACTCCAAATCGAGCTGTGCTGGTCGGAACCCAGAGGGTGATGAAGCCATAAAGTATAGTGATGTGGAAAATGTGTGTAAATTTAAACCTAAAAGTGCCTATATGTAAGAGTGCGCTAGTGAGCGAGAATGAACATAATTCACACGTGATGTCAGAACATAATTAAAGCACAGTAAAGGTAGGATAGGAATTATATCATCGAAGGTGATCTCACCTATACCAATAATTGCCAAGAATCCTCGTCGATACAAAAGCTCTACTACTAGAATCTGGAGGGGCGAAAAACAAGGGTGAGTGAGCCTAAAAATGAAGTTTCGTAAAAACCTTTTCGAAAACATAATAACCCATCGCCGCAAAACAAGTATAGTTTCCAAAATATACATACTACGTATGGTATGAAAGTACTTACCATAGCCAACAATATTTCAAGAATTAAATACACCATAATATTTCGTAAACAAACGCCTAACGTCTGATAATCACATAATCTCGCGTAACAAATATATCATATCGAGTGCTCATCGGCATATGCTGACACACGAGTTCATCCAGAGATATTCTGACATGAACAGGACTCGGTGTAATAATGATATATGCTCTAGAACTACAATCACGTGAAGATTGGCGCTATGCGCATCACATACGAGTCCTAATTGCCTATAGCAATCTAGGACAGGACTGGCACCTACAATGGATCCAAAGTGAGCGTACGGTGCGATGTGAACATACACGTGAAAGACTGGCCCTGGCCTGGGCGAATACTAACATCGATGCAGCAACAATGAGTAGATAACGTAAACAAAATCATACAACAGTAAATCAACAATTTACGTCGACATATTACTATTCACTACAGTAAATATAAATAAGGCATCCCGTAATAATATGCATACATGTACATCCCGTAGGATTCATAATAATCTCACCATATCAATCATCACGACAATTCTCATATGTCAATTTAATTATGTCATCACTTAGATAATGCATTATTAATCTATGTGACACACCTCGACCCAGAATATCCACTTGGACTCCGAATCGAGTTGTGCTGGCCGACACCTGGAAGGTGACGAAGCCATAAAGTGTAGTGTAGTGTAGTGGAATATGTGAACAAATTTAAACCTAAAAATGCCTAATTTTAAGATGCGCTAGTGAGAGGGAATGAACCCACTTCACATGTGATGACAGAGCACAAGTAAAGTACAGTAAGATAGGGTGAAAATTATACCATCGGGGGTAATCGTCTACACCGAGATTTGCCAAGAATCCTCGTTGATACGAAAGCTGAGCTACTAAAACCTGGAGGGGCGCAAAACAAGGGTTAGTGAGCCGAAAATAAAGTTTTAATAAAAAGCTTTTGAAAAAGTTATAACCCCTTGCCGTAAAACAAGTATAGTTTCCAAAATATACATACTACGTAGAGTATAAACATGATTACCATAACCAGCAATGTTCCAGGGATGCCAAACGTCATAACTTTCGTAAATAAATACATGACGTCCGTAATCATTTTCGCGTAAATGAACATATCATATCGAGTGCTCGTCGACACGTGCTGCCACACGAGTTCATGCATAGGTAATCTGACATGAACATGACTGGGTGTAGCAATGACATACGCTCTAGTACTACAATCACGTGAAGACTGGCGCTATGCGCAGCATATACGAGTCGGAGTTGCCTATTGCAACATGTACGACTGGACTAGCACCTACAATGGATCCAAAGTGAGCGTATGGTGCGATGTGCACATACACGTGAAAGACTGGCCCTGGCTCGGGCGAGTACTAACACCGGTGTTGCAAACGATGAGCAGTTAACACAAATATAATCATGCCACAATGATTCGATAATTCTAGTCGACATAACATTATTCATAGTTGTAAATTTAGCTAAGGCATCTTGTAGGATTTGTAATGATTTCCTAATTCCCGTCGTTCGTCATTTCCTATAAATATTAATTTAACTAGGCCATTCATATAGAAAATTCATCATTAGATGTATATATGGAAACTAAACATATATATATATATGTATGTATATATCAAAGAAAAGGCCCACTCAAAAATCATGTTGTCGAGTCGAACCCGCCTTGTACCATCGAGAGTCCTTGCGATGTGTTTCGCCTAGAAACCAAACCATTTATATAAATACGTAACGTACTAGCGTATAAACGCATTTTCGTGCAAAGTATGGCTAATAAAGAAACTATTTTAAAATGATTGAATTTCGAAAAATAGAGGGCGGATTTGGGTCCGGCACGTCGAGAAACCTAAGGAGGGACCTCGGGTTCGTCCACGGGCCGCCGCATGCGCCGCCACGAGCCGCCACAAGGTGGCTGCACTAGCAGCCATGTGCCGCACGCGCCACTCATGGTGGCTCCCTCACACACACCCACGCTGCTGGAAGTATGGCGGTACTTGCATTCCTTGCGAGTTCCTGCAATTTTGCAGGTTGCAGAGCCATCTTTTCGAGCTCATTTCTCAATCATTTTTCAGAGTTCTACATATGGATTTGAAGCTAGGAATGAGAGGGAAAGAAATCTACCAGTTTTAGGTCCAAATAAGGACTGAGGCGACTGGAAAAATGGCCTGAAAGCGACCTGATGGCCACGGTTCGATTTTCAAAAATCTGGGGAAAAACTCTCCCAAGGAATTTCTGCATCAAACCGTCCCCCCAAACACACTTTTAAGGTTAAAACAACGTAAGAGCTTCAAATAAGAATGATTTGAAGGTCTCAAGTTCACCATGGACGGAGAAATGAGTGAACAGTTGTAAGAGTCACTGTGTAGATCCATTTTTCAACTTGGGTGCTCTACGCAAAGTAGGTACAAAGATGGTGGTCCTCCACAAGGTTGATGGTGATAATATGGTGGTTCTTTGGTCGTGAGGTTCGCCGGAGCACGGCAAGGTGGTGGTGGTGTTGCACGGCTCCATTATTTTACAGAGAGAAGGTTTAGTTTAAGGGAAAAAGAGGAGAGAGATGAGAGATGAGAGATGAGAGAGAGATAAATGAGAGGGGAAAAAGATAGAATGCCCGAGACTGTGGGGAAACGGACACACGGGATAGGTTGAGAGGTGAGTGTCGGTCCAACAAGCTAAAAAAATTCCAATAAGGAAATAATAAAATAATTATATAATAATATAATTTGAATAAATAGATATAAAATAGTAATATTTACAAAAAGTATTTTTCGGATTAGTAGTTCCGTAACTCCAATTTCGATTCGGGTTGTGCCTACGCATTCGTACAGTCGAGTACTTCGGGAGTGTGGTAAAGTAATAGCTCATACTTGTCACGAACTAATGGTCAACGAAAGTCAATATTCTCGCCTCTAGGGCATTTTCGTCAATTCATGCTTTTAAAATTTATAAAATCGTAAAATTAGGGACGGGTTGTCACAATCTACCTACCTTAAAAATATTTCGTCCTCAAAATTTGAAATAACTTGCTATATGTAAAATACTGAAAATATAAATAAAATATATAAAGAAGAAATCAAGTTAGAGCGGTTGCATAAAAGAGAATGTCATTCCGTCGCGATCAGATTGCATTGATTCCTCTTTCATGCCTCCAAACTCAAACTTTTCTTCTCCTTCAATACAATACTACAATATAAAATCCTTTATGAAAACAACGAGTCAAAAATAGATATATAGTAACATATCGTCAAAATACATATATAATATAACGTACAATTAAAATAATTGTATTGAAATTAAAGCCAAATATAAAATGTTTTTCACCTACGCACTCGTTGCGTCACATACTCCGAAGGTAAGTGTGTAGTATCCTTGGGTCAAGCCTAAACAATAAATAAATAACTAAAAAAATACTAACGTAACAGGACCTACTTGTCCACTTGCTTAACGAACACAACAAATAAGTTATTGATATTACGATCTGCAGCCCGTGATATCAATAACTCAATGTTGTTTTGATAAGCAAGCAACAAATTCCCAAGGGTGCAATATTACCATCTTGCCCCTCATTGGGAAATCCATATATATCGTCTTATTAGCGCCTCATCTGCGCTCATGTACTACCCTCTCGGGTGGCAATGCAAATAGCACACAACTTCCCAAATTTGTAATCTCGAATATTCACATACACGCTCGCAATACTCATCTGTCAATAATGTACGGAGCGTAAAATCTCTATACCATTACTCAAACAGTACCATAGCCAAACCAAAATAATAACTATCGTCGTACGCAACATAAGCAGAGATAGGTGTCTAACATAACCGGCTAAAACTATAAAACATACAAAAGCAATAGGTTCTCAAAGGTTCGTGTAGTTCATTCAGACTAGCCGTTAGCCTAAGGTTGAAATGTGGTGTTAGACAAAAGCTTAGTATGCATGGCCTTCAAGAAGACTTCCCAAGACTTGGAAGTGAAATGCGCATCACAGTGAGATACAGTAGTATCATGTACACTATGCAACCGAACATTGTAATTCACATATGCCTTAGCAAGTAGATTCGTTATGAAAATTTCTCTCGAATTTAGTGAAAAACTATGTCGAGAAGGCTAAAAGAACACTCAAGAATATGAGGGTCAAAACAAGTCTATCAAATCTAGGATACAAGATAACTGGAGTGAGTGCATGACAGCTCGGTACAATGGTAGCTTCCGGGTGATTCAATCACCAACGGTAAAGATTCGTTCAACAGGGCATTTGTTGGATGATTGAGGAATTAATCATCAGAACTAAAATTTCAATGTCCGAATGATTCTTCTGAACAGTCTACCTGCCTCAGAAATAATATGAAGTGCATTAGAGTAAACACGTACCCAAGGTTGACTGGAATGTCTTCCAGCACAAAGAGGTGACTATGGAATCATGGTCAAAGTATATGTTGATCGAAAAGCCAGAAAATCCAATAAATTCAAGAATAAGCAATTTTACCAAGTGGTCAAAATGTAGCCCCTCTAGACCAATGGAAAGTGGGCTAATTTGTTAAGTTGATCTACAATCACCGAAACATGATCATAATCTCTACATGTACGAGATGCCTCGTACTGAAAACTTATGGTGATCATAACCACTCGAACAATTTCTTGATGATTTGTAAATAACGTTATATCAATACTCGTAAATTCCAACTAAACTGGGATAGGACAGGCTGAAAATGTTCAAGGGTAGATACAACTCTTAATACGATGAACATTAATTACATTTGCACAACCGGGGTAATACACGATAGTGCAATCATAGACATTGATTTGGCTTTTTTCTTCTTTTTTTTCATCACCAATTCCAGAAATTTAGTTCTTTTCAATTGAAGATGTATTTGAGAAGTCTAGGGTTGATAAAGATTTTGGTCACGTTTCTCCACAGAGAAGTATCATCCGATTTTCAAGTAAAGATGGTAACTGTTGACTGTAAGTCATGAGTAAGATGGTTCATTTTCTACGGTTCCAAATGTTGGGGAAACAATTACGATGCTCCATCATACTGCATCTACACCACCAAAACATCCAGAGAAAACGTCATTGTTGATTTCCAAATTATCGACATCGTCGAAAAATGTAAGAATAATGCTCGGGAAAAGACAACACTTAGGTGGTCAGAAATTTTATTCATATCCAATATCCCAAACCAAACTAACTTTCCTTGGTCAAAAAGTGAGGAAAAACACTATAGCCGAAATCCCAACTAATTGTCGACAAAATCAACAAGACCAAAATATCTCGAATTTCACAACACTTTGTGAGAATATCACTTTCTTCCACTACAACCTTTTGGGGAAAAGAAAAGAATATCATCCATTGAGATTACATCTCCCAAGAAAAGTACCAATTTATTCAAAGTTTATAGTTAAGGAATTTGGTATAAAGCTGACTGCCGGTAATTAGAGAATTTAACCTTGTTGTTGGGATAGGTGAGAAAGTCGTCTATAAAACTACTACAAATTCGTCAGGTTATGGAAAAAACTTGGTTCCAAAAGTTGGTGGGAGAGACCATCATTTTGAAGTAGGGGTTAACGGTTTTTCGTCGTCACCTGATTGAGTCGCTAAAATCTCGATACGATCTTAAGGTTCGGTTTTTCGTCTTCGTGGATAGGTTTGAGGTTCTCCTGATAAGGGGTTTGGTTGGATAAATTCCTAATCGGTAAACTTTTGTATCTAAGTTCCCTCAAGGGTGTAGGAGTTGTTCAGAAGATACAAGGAAAACTGGTGTAGTACGAGAAAGTAGATCGATGGTGTACTCAACTTCCTGCTTCAATGGTATCTCAGGTAAAATTCTGAGAAATAACGCCAGAGATATGCGTCACTGAAACATACGATACTATTTCTTTCTCTACGACACATGCTAATAGGTCTTCACAGCTTACTCGATTTTCAATTCACTCTAACCGGGAGAAACTAATTCCTACTTCGATTTACTGTCTACCTGCGGAAGTGTTCGAAGAGGTGGCTAGTTGGAAAGGTTCTGTTTATCTAGATAGGTGATAAGGTAAAAAAAAAAAAAAAACTATGAGTTTACTGTCCTAATACAAAACTTGTTCCTAAATTTCCACGATTTAGTTTCTTCGGCTCAAGTAGTCACTATTAATCAATCTATCAGTCGCGCCACTAATTAATGCATATATGACACTTTTGATATTTTTGATATTGTTCGTTACCCTAAAACTGTGAACTGGTATTCTGGCATAAGGGTATCACTCTCAAATACTAGTACATTTGCCCGGTATCAGAAATCATACTGCCTGAATACTGGTTGACAATTTCTGGATATCGGACGGTATTGTTAATTAGTAGCGCCACCATACGCTGATTACAAGTTAGAGCCTGCTCGGGTAGATGGTTGTAGATGATTGGTAAGGAACTGGTCCTATGAAGTGGTTTCGTTAATTCTAGGGAAAATACTTGCTAAATAGGGATTTCTACTAACTGTAGGTATAACAACTCATACTATCATGCCTATACTCATCGACATGACGAGTACAACATCGAATGAATTCTGGGAGCTAGTATTGGTTGAGACGCCCTAAGGCTGGAAAAGAAATTGCTAACCACATACTTCAGAACATGTCTAAAAAGATTCGATCTTCCTCCAAAAGATCTAGAATTATAACTAGTGCGTTTGAGAAGATTAGTGTTATCAGGAGCCAAAAGTGGTTGTTTCCCCATAATGTTTTTCTGTCGAGTGCTACCACTTTAGCACCAAGTTGTCGCCCAAAACAATTCTGGAATCTCAATGAAAGTAAACATCGTAGGAATTCTAATACGTGGTATTCTAATGGATACTGTCAAGAATTCAAAACTACTTTTGGTTTCATATCTCGAAAGGGTTGGTAATGATGACAAGGTAGTAGTAGTGGAATTGATGAGTAAAGTCTTCGGTGGTACATAAATACGAACAAAATAGCCCTGCTTCAGGGCCACAACTTGTCTCCAAATCGGGATTTTCCTTGGCAGGAAGGTTCTTTGTTTAGCTCTAGAGGCGGTCGCCATAATGTTCTTCTAGAAAGTCGATAAGTCGACCAAGTAACTCAAAACTTAGAAAAAGTTAACACATATTTCGTGCTCGACATGATGGCAAGATTGGAAAATTAGGCTCAAGAACCGAGAATGCTTACATCTGCGTGTGATGAATGCAATACTGCCCAAACTTATGCTCTGTTACAAAATTGACACACCCCGACCTAGAATGTCCACTTGGACTCCGAATCACGCTGTCCTGGCCGACACTTGGAAGGTGATGAAGCCATAAAGTGTAGTGTAGTGGAATATGTGAATAAATTTAAACCTAAAAGTGCCTAATTTTAAGAGTGCGCTAGTGAGCAGGAATGAACCCATTTCGCACGTGATGACAGAGCATAAGAAAGTACAGTAAGATAGGGTAAAAATTATACCATCGAGGGTAATCGTCTACACCAAGATTTGGCAAACATCCTCGTCGATACGAAAGCTGAGCTACTAAAACCTGGAGGGGCACAAAACAAGGGTGAGTGGACTAAAAATAAAGTTTTAATAAAAACCTTTTGAAAACGTTGTAACCCCTCGCTGTAAAACAAGTTTAGTTTCCAAAATATACATACTACGTAGAGTATAAAAATGCTCACCATAACCAACAATGTTTCAAAGATGCCAAACCTCACAACTTTCGTAAATAAATACATAACGTCCGCAATCACATATTTTTGCATAAATGAACATAACATATCGAGTGCTCGTCGACACGTGCTGACACACGAGTTCATGCAGAGGTAATCTGACATGAATAGGACTGGGTGTAACAATGACATACGTTCTAGTACTACAATCACATGAAGATTGGTGCTATGCGCATCACATACAAGTCGGAGTTGTCTATTGCAACATGTACGACTGGACTGACACCTACAATGGATCCAAAGTGAGTATACGATGCAATGTGCACATACACGTGAAAGACTGGCCCTGGCTCGGGTGAGTACTAACACTGGTGCATCAAACGATGAGCAATTAACACAAATACAATCATGCCACAGGGATTCGATAATTACGTCATTTCCTATAAATATTAATTTAACTACAGCATTCATATAGAAAATTCATCATTAGATGTATATATGGAAACTAAACATATATATATATATGTATATATCAAAGAAAAGACCCACTCACAAATCATGTCATCGAGTCGAACCCGCCTCATAGCATCGAGAGTCCTTGCGATGCGTTTCGCCTAGAAACGAAACGTACTAACGTATAAACACGTTTTCGTACAAAGTGTGGCTAATAAAGAAACTATTTTAAAATGATCGAATTTTGAAAAACAGAGGGCAGATTGAGGTCCGGCACGTTGAAAAACCTAAGGAAGGACCTTGGGTTCCTCCACGCGCTGCCACAAGGTGGCTACACTGGCAGCCACGCGTCGTACGCGCCACTCGTGGTGGCTCCCTCACGAGCACCTACGAGTATGGCGGTACTCGCCTTCCTCGCAAGTTCCTACAATTTTGCAAGTTGCAGAGCCATCTTTTCGAGCTCCATTCGAGCTCATTTCTCAATCATTTTCAGAGTTCTATATATGGATTTGAAGTTAGGAATGAGAGGGAAATAAATCTACCAGTTTGAGTTCCAAATGAGGCTTGAGAAGGCCAGAAAAATGGCCTGAAAGTGGCCTGACGGCCACGGTTCGATTTCCAGAAATCTGGGGAAAAACTCCCCTAAGGTATTTCTGCATCAAATCATCCCTCCAAACACATTTTTAAGGTTAAAACGACGTAAGAGCTTTAAATAAGAATGATTTAAAGGTCTCGAGGCTCACCATGGACGAAGAAACGAGTGAATAGTGGTAAGAGTAACTGTGTAGATCCATTTTTCCACTTGGGCGCTCTGAGCAAACTGGGTGCAAAGATGGTGGTCCTCCGCGAGGTTGATGGTGATAATATGGTGGTTGTTTGGTCGTGAGGTTCGCCAGAGCACGGTGAGGTGGTGGTGGTGTTGTACAGCTCCATTATTTTATAGAGACAAGTTTAGTTTAAGGGAAATAGAGGAGTGAGAGAGAAATGAGAGGGGGAAAAAAAGAGAGTGCCCGAGACTGTGGTGAAATGGACACACGGGATAGGTTGGGAGGTGAATGTGGGTCCAACAAGCTAAAAAAATTCCAATAAGGAAATAATAAAATAATTATATAATAATATAATTTGAATAAATAGATATAAAATAGTAATATTTACAAAAAGTATTTTTCGAATTAGTAGTTCCGTAAAACTTCTTTCGTAATTCCAATTTTTGATTCTGGTTGTGCCTACGCGTTCATACCGTCAAGTACTTAGGGATTATGGTAAAGTAATAGCTCATACGTGTCATGAACTAATGGTTAACGAAAGTCAATATTCTCGCCTCTAGGGCATTTTCGTCAATTCACGCTTTTAAAATTTATAGAATCGTAAAATTGGGGATGGGTTGTCACATATGTATGGAAATACAAATAATATATATACTTTATAAAAGAAAAGACCTACTCACAGATACTTGCCAGGTCGCAGCCGTTCGAATTAGGATAGCCGAATTCTCCAATAGTAATCGCATCTCAGCATAATATTAGGACCCATTAGTAAAACTCGACTTAAACGTTCAAATTTGAGAAAATTGAGTGCAGATTTGGAATTAGAGTATCGAAATATGCTAAGAAAGGTCAAGGACAGTTTTCGTAAAAATCAATGAAAAGTTAACGGTCAACCCTAAATAGTCAATCGAGACGCCTCGGTGTTTAACTATGTTAAAACTTTGGAATTTCAATAAATGGATGTCAAAAATGAACTCGGGACGTCAAAATTAGCCTATGAGGGTTTTCGAGAAAATTTCGTAAAAGTCAACACAAGGAATATTCCAAAAATATTCCAGAGAATATTCTAGGAATATTCTAAAATATTCCATATGCATTTTAGAATCGGGCCGGGCCGTATCCTGGGTTTGGATCCGGATCCAGGTCGCGAATTGGGGTTTTTTATCGTCACCCAATTGAGTTGCTAAAATCTAGGTATGAACCTAAGGTTCAATCATTTGTCTTCCTGAATAGGTTTAAGGTTCCCTAGATAAAGTGTTTGGTTCCTAGTTGGGTTATTTCCTAATCGATAAACTTTTCTAAATAAGTTTTCTTAGTGATGCAGGACTCATTCAATAAGATGCAAAGAAAATAAGGGCGGTATTAGAAAAGTGAATCGATGGTGTACTCCACTTCCTTCTTCAATGGTATCTCAGGTAGGATTTTAAGAAATGACGCCATAGATATGCATCCTCGAAATGTACAATGCTACTTCCTTTCTCTACGACACATGCTACAAGGTCTTCGTAGCTTTCTCATTACTCATTTCACTTTTACAACAAGAATTTAACTGGTGCTACCATTCTAATGTTTGTTTGTTGAAGTGATCAGAAATGTGACTGGTCGAAGAGGTTTTTGTATACCTAAATAGGTAATATGATTAACACAACTGTGAATTTACTGTCCTCCTAAAAGGCTTGCCCCTAAGTTTCTACGATTTAGTTTTTTTGGCTCAGGTAACCACTGATAATCAGTCTATTAGTCTCACCTCTAATTAAAGCAATAATGATATTTTGATATTGTTTGTTATCCAGAAACTGTGAATCGGCGTTCTAGCACAAAGGTATCACTCCCAGATACTAGCATGAGTCCGGTATCAGAAATCATATTGCCTGAATACTGGTTGACAGCTTCTGGATATCAGACGGTATTGTTAATTAATAGCGCCACCGTAAGTTGATTACAGGTTAGAGCCTGCTTGGGTGGATGGTTTCGGATGATTGGTAAGGAATTGGTCATGTGAGTTGGTTTCGTGAATTATAGGGAAAATTGTTTACTGCTAATCGAAAATATAACAACTCGTACTCCCATACCTATACTCAATGAAATGATGAGTACAGCACCTAAAGAAATTCTGGGAACTAGTGTTGGTTGGAGTGTACTAAGGTTGAAAAAAGAATTTGCTAATAATCTACTTTACAATGGGGTTTAATGGAAATCGATCTTCCTTATGAAGATCCAGAATTACAACTAATGTGTTTGATAAGATTTGTACTATCAGGGACCAAAAGTGACTATCCCCCAGATGTTCTTCCGTCGAGTGCTACCACTTTAGCACCACATTGTCACTCGTACGAATTCTAATAGGTGGTATTCTAACGGGTACTACCAAGGAATCAAAACTATTTCCAATTTCTTAACTCGAAAGATTTAGTAATGATGACGGAAGAATAGTAATGAGGTTGATTGGGAAGTCTCAGGTGGCACACGATTACCAATACATTAGCCCTGCCTCTGGGTCACAAACTTGTCTCCAAATCGGGATTTTTCTTGGCAGGAAGGTTCTTTGTTTAAAATGTAGAGGCAGTCACCAAAATGTTCTTCTAGAAGGTCGATAAGTCATCTAAATCTCTCAAAACTTAGAAAAGCTAACACATTTTTTGTATTCGACGAGGTGACAAGATTCGACACCTAAGTTCAAGAACCAAGAATGCTTACATCAAGTGTGTGATGAACGCAATACTGCCCAAACTTATGCTTTGCTACCAAACTGACACACCCCGACCCTGAATGTCTACTTGGACTCTGAATCAAGATGTGATGGCCGGCACTCGGTGGGTGACAAAACCATAAAGTGTAGTGATGTGCAAAATGTGAGTTAATTCAAACCTAATAGTGCCTATATGTAAGAGTGCGCTAGTGAGTAGGAATGAACTTAATTCACACGTGATGTCAAAGCATAAGTAAAGCATAGTAAAGGTAGGATAAGAATTATACCATCGAAGGTGATCACCTATACCAATAATTGCCAAGAATCCTCGTCGATATGAAAGCTCTGCCACTAGAACCTGGAGGGGCGAAAAACAAGGGTGAGTGGAAAGTTATGAGCAAGCCATGCGGGAGCAGGAAACTTGTAGTTATGTTAACGACATAAACCACCAATCAGTCATATTATCCTTGTTTGTTCAAATACCTCAACAACATGGTACCTTAGTCGGGTACGTCTCGAGAATTCCAATGCCACAAGGCAATTGTGTTATGTCCAGTGCAAGTGTACTGGTTGCACCATTTCCATTACCAATCCGGTAATGCTATTTAATCTTATTTTGTTGGATATCGTGGATTTCCATGTAATCCAAGAGATGGATCGACTACATCATTATTATTCATTTGGTGGAGCATCGACCGAAAGTAGTCATTTTTCCGTTGGTCACCACCACATGCAAACCTTAGAAACTGAAGCAGAAATTAATTCTCACTATAAAGGTGAAACCATTACCAAAAAAATGTTGTGAAAGCCTATTAGCACGCGTTGTAGAGGAAGAAAACAATCTGGTATAGCTAGAAATTATGAACCTAGTCAAGCTAAACTCCTGACGTCATTCCTAAATATCTACCTGTGTTACCACTAGATAAGTTGTGTGTGGCACCATTGATCTATGTCCAAATATAAAACCTATATTCCTTGAATCTTCATCGTAGAGACTTCTGCTTCTATTCATAAAGAGCAAAGAACGAACGTTAAGATTGTACATTATTTACTAGCAATTCAATTGGGCGACGATTAAAAATCGTTAATCCATGTCTTGAATTGATATCTCTGACCAACTCTATTGAACTTGAGCTTTCTTCGAGATTGATCTGAAGTTTGGTTGCGACTAGCAGAAGAACAGAAATGATGATTTTCCTAAGACTACGTTCAAGACTAGGCATGTTCATTATGAGTTACTTGTGATGTCATGCAAGTTGACAAATGCTCCAATATCGTTCATGAACTTGACGGACCGTGCATTCTGCCCATATCCCAAGAGATTCGTGATAACCTTATCGAGAACTTCCTTGTTTACTCCAGTAATGAACTCAAACTTTCTAAACACCAATGATTTGATCTAAGCAAGTTCAAAGCGAATCAACTTTACACTAAATTCCTCAAATGCTAATTTTGTTTAGATCATGTTTCTTTTTAGGAAACGTGAGCTCAACAGACGACATTCTTGTTAATCCCCAAAAATGTTGTAGTCTTAGAAAAATTGGAAAACCCTACAAGGTGTTAGATGTCTCTTTCCGACTATTGTTCTTACACTTCTCGATGACACCAATAATTTCAGAATTTTCAATGATACTTCACTGAATGATCTAGTTATGTGCTAGGCGGCATGGTAGGGTAACTGCTTATGCCTTCCAATAGTTGGAACCACACGAAGTGAACTTTCTTACCTACGACTTAGAGATGACAATTGCTACCTTTGCACTAAAAACTTGATGGTGATTTCTATATGGAGAAACATGCCAAAATCTTCATCAACTCCCTTAAAACCCTCATATACATCTTCATTTGGAAGGAGCTTGATTGTAGACAGCAACGATGGAAGAAATTAATCAATGTCTACGATTCCACCATTGTGTACTACCCCAGTTGTGTAAACGTAGTTGCTAACGACCTCAACAGAAAAGCACATGGATAACTCAGTCGTTATATCCTATTTCAATTACAACTCATGAGTATTGATGTGACGTTACTTACAAATCATCAGGAAACTTTGTTAGCTAATTTCCAAGTTCGACCCTTCTACTTTTGACCTGGGATGAAAAATGAGATTGCTTAGTTATTAAGCAAATACCTAATTTGTCGGCATGTCAAAGCAGAAAGAAAGAAATCGTTCGAGTTGTTAGAGTCACTCTTTATATCCGGATGGATATGAGAGAATATCACCATGGACTTCGTGTACGAGCAGCCCCGTACACATGGAGACTATGATGATGTTTCAGTGATTGTTGACCGACTTACTAGGATGCCCATCTTCTGTCGGTCCACAATGACACCCTCTAGACCACTTGACAGAATCCCATCCCACATTTATTCTTATTGTATTCCCTAACGTTGGGAAATTACGAAACACCCTTGATCGGCTAAATGGAAATCCTAGTTGGATTTCATATATGGACATCTGAGTCCTTATTACTCTTTGTTCATTTTCACGTCTTTCTAGGTAGTACGTGTAATTAGACGATTTATGCACTTTTCCCAATGAGGGGAAAAATAATAATTTTGTAGCCTTGAGATTCCATTACTTGTTTATCGAGACAACAATCGATTGTTGGTATTGCAGACTGTAATATCGATAACTTATTTGTTGGGTTCGTTAAGCAAGTGGGCAAGTAGGCCCGTCTCTGGTAGTGCTTTATTAATTAGGCCTCGTGCCTAATTAATTATTGTTTGGGCTTGACCCAAGGACACACACACCTACTATCGTAGTGCTTATCACTACGATCGCATGGATGTAAGTAATACAAAATTCGAAGAAGCCACTCTGCTAAAAGGGCTACATAGGAAACGGAGAAACGTGTGAGAGACTTGTATTCATACTTCTTCTTTGATTAAATTCTGTTGTTTTTAATTTCGAGGATGAAATTTTCTTAAGGGGGTAGATTGTGACATCCCGTCCCGAGATTTATTGTATTTTATTCTTAATGGTAGTGAAATTATCAAAATGTCCCTGAAATGCCATAAAGGCCTTCCACATGGACCTTGATTTTCCTTTCATTTTTCAAGTCTTATTTTACTATTGTCGAATAGTACTCATTTTTAACAACATGTGACCACAGACGGAACTCAATTCGAAACAGTGTAAATTCACCTGAGATAGGTTCAAACTTTAAAAACCAACCTCGTGCATTGTGCAGCACTACCTTGGTCTGGCATGAGAAAGCATAAATCAGCTTTCAAAGAGGCTTAATGCTGAGGGATGATAGGCAAGTTGCTTTAAACAAATATTTTCATGGGTTTTAAAACTCACCATCACACTCTCTCTTACACACACATTCCATATCCCATCATTTTCTTCCTTTTTTGGCCGGTCCCTTCTCTCTCTCTCTCTCTCTCACTCTCTCTTTCTCTCTCTCTCTCTTTTCCGGCTCTATCTCACGTCACATCTCTCACCCTCTCCCTTTTCATTTCACCCACTCACTCAACAATTAATTTTCACTACAATACATTCAGACTCCCCCTCACCTCTCAACTCTCTCCCGTAGCTCTCTCCACACTTTCTCCCTCTGGGTGCACATCAAAACACCACCATAACTACCTCCAAAAATTCTCAAAGTATCACCATCTCCTCCAATCATCATCTAAGCCACCAAAAAACTCTCAAAAGACCAAGGAAACTCGTTCAAAATAAGAAGTTTTTGTTTCGCATGTTGATAGAATCCGACGAACTAAACTACTTCCGTCTTTGTAAGCTTCAACTCTTTCTCAAGGTTTTCTTCAAGTTCTAGTGAGGTTTCATGTATGCATGTATGTTTCGATGAACACATAGACAATTTCCGAACCCACCATGATTTTTGGCAAGTTGTAGGATTTTTGCATGCTAAACCTGGCCACACCTTGTTGGGTTGGTCAAGTTTGAAGATGTAGGACGACTCCCCATAACCCCTAGGCCACGAGTTTGAGCTTGCATGCCCAAATCCACTTCGAAACGGACAAAAATGTAGAACTCAAACTCGGGCCATCACTTTCAGGCCATTTTCCGATGACCTCCAACCAACTTTTGGCCTTGAAATAGGTATAATCTTATTCCTCTCGTCCTAAGCTTCGTTTTGATATATTATGGGCAAAATTTGGTTGAGAAATGAACCCGTTATGACCATTTGAAATTTCCCTGCCAAATCGCTAGTTTCTAGCGGTTGCAGTGGCAACAGGCCGGAGAAGAAAAAAAAAAGAAAAAAAAAAAAAAGCCCAAAACCCGATCCATGAACTGGCCCAAAACCTTAACCTGAATCCTACCCAGATCCATTTCTTAAAAAAATACAAAATAAAAAAAAATAAAAAAAAAAGGAGAGAAAAAAAGAACAAAAAGGAAAAAAAAAAACCCTGCTCCAATAACCGACCCAAACCTTTGGGCTGTTACCCAACCCGGTCCAATTCTAAAAAGGATCCTGGAATATTTTATTGTGTTGAATTTTCGAAATTTTCTTGGAAATCCTCCTAGGCTAATTTTGACGTCCCGAGTCCATTTTTGACATCCATTTGAGAAAATTATGAAGTTTTAACATAGTTGACCACCGGGGCGTCTCAGTTGACTTTTTAGGGTTGACCGTTGACTTTTCGTTGAATTTTTACAATATTTACTTGGGACCCCTCTTAGCGTATTTCGACACTTTGACTCCAAATCCGCACTCGGCTTTCTTGAATTTGATCGTTTAAGTTTAGTTTTACTAATGGGTCCTAATATTATGCTTAGGTGCGATTATTATCAGAGACTCCGACTTTCTTAACTCGAAAGGATGTGACATCGCAAGTATTTGTGAGTGGGTCTTTTCGTTTTTACGTGTGTGTATATATATATATATATATGTATATGTGATTTTTCCTAACAATTGATTTTATATACTATGATGTGACATGCCATGTTTAGCTTTACAAATAAACTTTTTGTACACTTTATGTTTTTAATATTATTTGTGAGCATAAATTTGTGGCATGATATCCTTGTGTTTTATCTACTCATTATTACATGTTTGCATGGTGTCTTTGAATTATTTGTACTATCCTAGGCCAAGGACCAGCTTCACGTGTAGTTCACATGCACCGTTTACATTTGCTTTGGATCCAGAGTTAGGTGTCAACCTGTCCTTTTGTGTGATGTTTTGGACTCGTATGTGATGCGACTAGCGCAACTCACATGATGTAGTACTAGAATGTAAAACCTACACCCAACCTATTCCATTGTTTTAATATCTCTGCAGTGGACTTGTGTGCCTACATAAATTAATGAGCATTGATTTCTTGTAATAACGGTTTGAGATTGAATGTTGAGATACCTTGTTGTTGTAACCTACATCTTTGATTCACTTTTGCTGCAGGGTACCTATTACATACTATTATTATAATATTTTTGGGAAACCATATACTTGTTTTACAGCGAGGGGTTACACTTTTCGAAAAGGTTTTACAAAACTTTATTTTCAGGCCCACTCACCCTTGTTTTTCGCCCCTCCAGGATTTTAGTGCCAGAGTTTTCATGACGATGAGGATTGCTGGTAAAAGCTGTCATGTACGAGACTTCTCCTTTCGGTATAAATGTCCTTACTCTTCTTTTACTACAAATTATCTATGCTCTAACATCACTTGTGTGATATGAGTTCATTCACGCTCACATGCGCACTCTAAATTAGTCACATTTTAGGTTTTAATTTATTCACATTTTCCACATCACTACATTTTATGGCTTCTTCACCTTCCAGGTGTCAGCCAGCACATCGTGATTCGGGTGTTCAGGTGGACATTTCGGGTTGGGGTGTGTCAGGAGATGAAAGTTGACGTGTGGGCCCCACGATCATAAAAATCTTAATTAAAATAATATAAAATAATATATAAAAATAATAATAATAAAATAACTAAAATAATAATTTTACAAAAGTATTTATCGGATTCGTAGTTCCGTAAAATCTTTATCGTATCTCCGAATTCAGTTCCGTTTGCGCCTATGCGTTCGTATCGTCGAGTACTATAAGGATACGCTACAAGAATGTTTTGTACGTCTCACTATACTCTAGTCAACGAAAGTCAACAACTCGTTACTAGGGACATTTTTGTAAATTCACTCATTTTAAATTAATAAAATCATAAAATTAAGGACAGATTATCACAGGAGATTATGGAGTTTGAGCTGTCAAGGAAATCAAAGTACATAAATTAACAAACAAGAATCAGTTTCTATAAGTTTAAATAGATTGAAAAAATTTAGGTCATTTAAATTAATTAATTTCCTTCAAGGAAGTAAAATATGAGTAAGTCATTGTACCAAAATAAGTAAGCAGAAATGACACAACCCGACTGGAGTCGAGGCATGGTGGCGGTCACCCGAAGGTGACGTAACCAAAAAGGGAAGTGAAGCATAAAAATATGGATAAATTTAAACCAAAACTAACATTTATTTAATCTAAAGTAGCGAGTGCGTAGTAGTGGGAAGAACCCATAAAACACAAGTGTTCAGAGCATAGATGACATAAAAGTGTGCAATCGAAACTAGTTAAAGTCCTTAATACACAATCGGGAAAAGCCTCCTACACTTATTTATGGATATGTCAAAACCATCAGATATTCCTCATACGCCATTGAGTAATCAGCTAACTAGGACCTGGAGGGGCGAAAAACAAAAGGGTGAGTGGGCAAAAACAAAGGTTTATAAAACACATTTATTTTCTAAACATATTAACCCCTCACCGTAAAACATGTATAGTTTCCAGAAAATCATAGTACATATAAGTATGAAATCAAATACAAATCAACAGTAAATCCAGAAATATGCCAAATCGCAATATCTCAACAGTAGCATAATAAAATCAAGTGCGCTCATCAATCTATGCTAACACACGAGTTCATGCAGAGGGAATCTGACATGAACAAGACTGGGTGTAATCATAATATAAGCTTTAGTACTACAATCACGTGAAGACTGGTGCTAGGCGCATCACATACAAGTCAGAGTTGCCTAATGCAACTTGTACGACAGGACTGACACCTACAATGGATCCAAGGTGAGCATGCGGTGCGATGTGACATACACATGAATGCTGGCCCTGGCCGGGGCGAGTACTACACCGGTGCAAGCATGCATGATGAGCAAGTATAAAGTATATGGACATGCCATGACAATATATAAATCTCAACAATAATATGGAATTTTTAAAATTAAATAAAACATGGCATGATAGGCGTAAAATCAATCTAAAAGCACATCTGGAAACTATAAACTTTATATATAATATATAAAAACAAATGCCCACTCACTGATACGTCGATGTATTGTAGCCTCCTAGCCTTGTTTGTCCTCGTACCTCCTCGAGGTAAGTCTCACCTATATGTGAAATAACTTTACTAATTATTTAATTAGGGCACACACTAAAAGGCTAGGAAAATCCCCCATAATTTGCTCTCAAACGGAGGGTTTAAATATACGAAAACAATCTACTCGACGTCATGGACTCGTACGAGTCAACCACGCGCCGCCCGGAGACCAGACACGCCCACACGGGCCGCCACGTGCCACCAAGTCGCAGCCACACGTGCAGGCCATGCGCCTGACAATCTGACAGAAACCCTCCAGCATATTTTGTCTAAACCTAAAAGTGCCTAGATATAAGAGTGCGCTGATGAGCGGGAATGAACCCATTTCACACGTGATTATAGAGCATAAGTAAAGTACAGTAAAGTAGAATGAGAATTATACCAAGTGGTAAAAAATGTAATCTCTTTGGACCAATGGAAAGTGGTTTGATTTGTCAAGTCGATCTATAATCACTGAAACATCATCATAATCTCCACATCACTACACTTTATGGCTTCGTCACCCTCCGGGTGTCGGCCAGCACAGCTCGATTCGAAGTTCAAGTGGACATTCCGGGTCGGGTGTGTAAAGAAATATGTACAATTCAAGCTTTTGACTTAGCCCAAGTGGCAGTGGAAGATGAACAAATAAGTCACAAATGGTGATAGGTTATTTCTTTTAATATAACAAAAATTATGCATAATTAACTCGGAGTCTAGTCTGTGTTTTTTAATGTGAAATTTCGAATTATTTGTTTAGGTCATTTTAGTTCTGGTTCCTAATCAACGTAATTGTTGGAATGAAACCTTGTTTGTTTAAATAGTTTGATCGAGGTCCCTAGCATAATTTAAGAAATTTAACTCTTGCATTTATACATTCAAAATCCCACAAATTATTAACTTTAAACAAATTCAAATAATATTTTTATAATATTAATAATTACTTAAAAACCAATAATAGAGTAATATTGTTCTTCACATAGTTCTAGCAAAAAAATAATGTACCCACTAATTATTAATATTTTTAAGAAATAACTATTGATATATTTTAAAACATAAAATATATACTTGTAATTAGCATGGGTACATTCAGAAAAAAGATAATAGTACAACTTGAATTAAAAAAATATCGGTACATAGTAAAATTAAAAATTATGGATACTAATTAAAACTAAAAAGAATACTGGTACAAATTAAAAAGATGGGTACAAATTAAAAATAAAAATAATTGAAAATTACAAAAAAGATATATTTGGAAATGGTGAATAAGTTTTACATTTTCAAAAATGACATATGATCACATGTACATAATTTACTATTCAAATAAGGTTTTTTTATTAGTACCCAACAAAATTGACACACCCCGACCCGGAATGTCCACTAAGCCTACGAATCGAGCTGTGCTGGCCGACACCTGGAAGGTGACGAAACCAAAAACTGATGATATGGAAGAATGCGAATAGATTTAAACCTAAAGATGCCTAACTATCAGAGTGCGCTGTCAGTGGGTATGGACCCATTTCACGTGCGTTGTCAGAGCATAAGTAAAGTATAGTAATGTGGGTAAAGATCATACCCTCAGAAGTAGCCACCTGAACTGAGATATGCCACGAGTCCTTGTCGATAAAGAAACTATGCTACTAGAACCTGGAGAGGCGCAAAACAAAAGCGTGAGTGGGCAAAAACAAAGCTTTTCCAAAATCACTTCGATATAAAAGTTATAACCCCTCTCTGTAAAAATATATATACTTCCCAGAAAAATATATACGTACTCATACTGAAAACCAATATTCAAATATTGCCATGTCCGAATAAACCATATCCAATATCAAAGCATGCAACAAATATCATCAAAGTCAATCAGGTGATATCTCAATGCATAACAGGCCGGCAATGCATATAAATCAGCCGGAGTCACCTATAGTGACCTGTACGGCTGAATCCATGGCTCCTCAACCAAATCCTCAATTCAACTCTCAATCAACAACCTGCACCCATGTCGGAACCACATGTAGTGGTCTGTAGGACAAGCTGGGTATATAAAGACGCTCTGTGCTACGGTCACGTGAAGGCTGGCGATGAATCGCGGGTCACCTACAAGTCGGAACCACCTGTAGTGGTCTGTACTACTGGCTGGCACCTGCCTTGGATCCAAGTTGAGCATACGGTGCGGGAGGTGAATGATCACGTGAAAGCTAAGCCCTACTCTGGCGGAGCACAAACCCCGATGTGCAGGTAAATGAGCCGTATTCTAATCTCATCAATCTCACCATAATCCTCATAACAAAAATACATACTTACCTGACTTACTTGGCGTCTGCAATGCCGCAACATATAATCACATAACATCGCAATAAACATATATGGCATTCGACATGGCATTCAATTTCATAAAATCATTAAAAACGTATTTCTAGGAATCAGCCAAGTATGTGTGTGTGTGTATATATATATATATATATACCGAAAACAAAAGCCCACTCACCTGGAGTCCACGCTACAACTCCCTAGAACGAGTACCGAAGCGTCCCAAACAATCGGCGCCTAGAACAATTATTAAATGACATCTCAGAATACTTGTCGACAGAACACATAACTCACATAAAACACATCCTTAAGGGCATTCAAGAGTGATTCAAAACTCATTGACCATAAGACAACCGTCGATCAAAGATCGATGGTAGGGTCCACAACCCTACATAACTCAATTTGGAAGATCTGCATATCATATTTCCCATCCGTAACTTCTCATGATTCACATTATGCTTATAGAACAACATACTAAAGTTTGGTTATGATCCAACGGTTGGATCTCCGCCAATTTCCAAAACCGAGTGGCGATTAATATTTTATGAACTTACAAATCCAATCCGGGAAGATCCATATGTCGGATTCCCGATCCGTAAGTATCTACATTCTTCAAATATTAAGTACTACAACATATCAAAGTTTGGTGATGATCCAACGATTGGATCGCCGATTCACATTTTTACCTAACCACGAATCGTAAAGAATCTGGCTCAATGATCCACTTACGTCAAACCACTATCAAAACTGAATTCAGGATATCAAACATAGCCTAAAAATAACATTGACGACCCACTGGCCACGCGCCGCCGCCTGCGCTGCCGTGGGTGGCGGTCGGCCGCCCCGGCTTGCCGGAAAATTCAACTTTCTCCAAAAATTCTCAAAATTTGGACAATTGAAGATCTCAAATAGTAGAACAACTTTCATACCTGTGACCGAGGCCAATTTGGTCGATAAGAGCTCCAATTTCTCTAAAACCCGTAAGAACCCTAGAATTGGGTGTGCTCCAATTCGACCTCCAAAGCAACTCCGACGCCTCAGCCATTGCTTGGGCTTTGTTCTAGGCCTTAAGGGAAGTCTAATTGTAGTGGTAATTGAAGGAAAACTTTTCGGAATTGGTGGATTTCGAACACGAGGCCGCCACACCCACCGTGTGATTTCACCCATTTTGAAAGCCAAATCTTCCCAAATTTGAGAAGGAATGGATAGAGGGAAGGTCGTGGAGGATTTCCCAAGTGGTTTCTTGCAACAATTCACCGGAAAACTGGGTGAACAGTCGACGGAAGTCATGAAGGTTGCAGTCGGGTTGCGGGTTAAAGGGAGACCCGGCCCTTCCCCTCATTATTTCCTCCATTCTTTCTCTCATTTCCTCTTCCTTCTATTGGCCGGTCTCTTTCTCTCTCTTCTCCTCATTCGGCCATCTCCCTCATGCTCTCTTCCTCCCCTCTCCTTCGCTGCCAATAGGCAGCCTCCCCTTACGTTTCTTCTTCTTCTTCTTTTCTTTCCTTTCATCTCCACCATCCATCCCATTTTTCTTCAACCTGGGCGACACACGTGGTTCCACCAGATTGAGCTCCAAAAAATCTGGGGCTTTCTAGAGATTAATTAATTTACTAGAATACCCGCAACTTTAAACGTTAATATCTTCTTCGATATAGCTCCAATTCACGAACCGCTTGCGCCTACGCATCCGTAGCGACGAGTACTACGAGAATATGCCAAGAAAACAAAACTTAGGTGACATGACACCGTAATAAACCTCAGTCAACACACTTTCTTCGAAGGGCAATTTTGTAAAATCACTTATTAAAATTTTTATACAATTGTAAAATCAGGAACGGGCTGTCACAATCTTCCCCCCTTAAAAAATTTTGTCCCTAAAATTTAAAATAATTTGCTAAAAGTAAAATACTCGAAAATAAGAAGAGTGCCTCTATATAAATACTTACATAAGGAAGAAAATAAGTTAGAGCAGCTGCATAAAAGAGTGTGCCATTCCGTCTCGATCGGATTGCAATTATTCATCTTTCATGCCTCCAAGCTCATACATTCTTCCTTCCTCGGCAATATAGTGATATAATATCCACCCAATCCGCAAGCAAGAACACCAATTACTACGTAGTGGCATAAGAAAAGTTTACGGATATCGAAAAAGCTATCAATATAGAAACCTTCAGTTCAAATACTTGCGTCAAGTTCAAAACCAATAATGGAAATAACTCCAATAAATAGAATAGTCTCATAGAAAATGCTTGCACAAAAAATCAAAATTCAAAATGAAAATGGTCCTTGCCAGACATTTGTCGTGACACAAACTTTGAGGATAAGTTTGAATTATATCTAATTAGTAACTACTAGTAAAGATGAGTTGTCTTGCCTACTAGCTTAGAGAACCCAACAATTAAGCTATCGATATTACTATTTGTGGCCTGTAATGTCGATAGTTCGTCGTTGTCTCAATAAGTTAGTAAAAATCATCTTGCTCCTCGAATACAATTATGTCCAGATCATCCAATTTGTGCCTCAATCGCAGCACCATAAAATCTTCAAGCGCATCAATCTAGCTGTTTGGAGTGCTTTGATATACATGTACTCCCCAAATCATCAAGTCTTAGAATGATGTCCTGAAAAGAAGCGTGTAGAAGAACATATATCAACAAATATTTCCTTCGCAACTATTCACTAGCATTGCTCACCAAATCAAGAATATAACCTCTGAAATCCAAAATTTGAGATTCCAAATCTTTATCAACAACATTCGAACGACAATTATGATCTCAGTCTTATCTGGAAGATGACGCCCAAAATTACCAAGCTTTATACCTTCATCAATACTGCTGAAATCCAATCAATTCTCAATACCACATGAAATTCATTTTTGGTAAGCCCAATAAACTCACGAGGAGACTGTACTCTAATATTTCTTGTAAGCATCGATATAAAACTGGCGCACGCCTCCGCCAAGTCAATGTATCATGAATTACTCATTGATTGAGCGAGAAACCATGCCAAGAAGACTAAAGCACACTCGAGAATCCGAGAACCAAAACAAGGTCATCAGCTTCAAAGTTCAAGATATCCAAACTGATTGGTTGTCATTACCCTACCAAAAACAACTTCCAAAATGCTCAATCACCAACGATAATGATCTATTCCACGGAGTGATTGACAGGTGATTGAAGAATTAACGATCGCAACTAGGTTTCAGTATCCAAGCAATTCTTCCCAAATAACTATCTGTCTTTGGAAATAACGCGAGCTGCAATATGGTAGACATGCACCAAAGTTGACCAAAATATATTCTTAGCACAAGGAATGAATATAAGGTCATAGTCAGAAAGGATGCTGACCAAAATGCCAGATAACCGATACATTCAGGAATAGGTAAATTTAACCAATGGTCTAACTGAATCTCCCTCAAGATCAATGGAAGAATGAGTTGATTGTCAAATCGATCCATAAACATCAAGACATCATCACAACTCCACATATACCAAAATACCTCTCACCAGAAGCTTATAGTAATTCTCCCGTTTGCATTTGGATATGGTAAGCGATTATAACCATTCAACTATTCCTTGATGATTCAAAGTAATATCACAATGATACTCAAAGAGGTCAACTATAATGGAATAAGGAAAACCAAAAATATTTAGGATAGAAACCATCTGTACTACGATGCTTAGTAGTTACGTTTGCACAACTGGGATAATACCCAATAGTGCAATCATAGGCATCGATTTAATCATTCCAATGCTGCTGCCAGAAACTTACTCTATCCAAAATTTGATCACAAATAAGATGGTTCCTTTTTTTAATGGTTCCACTACTAGGGACCATAAGTATTACCCCATCACGAAACATCCACAAAACCAACCTCTGAGGAAAACATTGCCATAGATTCCGAAATTCTCGATGCTATCCAAGGATGTAAAATCATATTTGAAGGAAAAGGCAACACTTAAGCTGCCAGAAATCTTTATTCACCACTCACTTCCCACACTAAACCAACTTTTTCGGTCAAGAGTGATGAAGAACACTATAGTCGAAAGATCGCTCATCAATAGTCGATAACCTCAATAAGACCAAGAATATCTTAAATCTCATAACCCTTTGTGAGGATTTCGACCTTCATCCTCAAACTCTTATTGGAATGAGAAAAGAATACCGTCTGTGGAGATCACACCTTCCAAGATAAGTACCAATCTAAATAAAACTGGTGTCTGAGGAAAACAGCTCCAACCGTCACTTAAAGAAGTGACTAAATTCTAGGTAAAATCCCAAAGTTCGAAATTCTCTAAATAGGAGACTTGGTTGAATAAATTCCTTAATCGATAAACTTTAGAACGTAACGTCTGAACAAAGCCTCGTTCGTGCTCACGCACTACCTTCTCGAGCATCATCGTCAATATCATAAGATTCCTACTCCACAATCCCGATCATCCAAATACCTTATTACAATGCCCTTCTGTAAATCACATACTATCTAGCATTCATAATCTTTTGGAGAGACTTCCCAAAGCTTGGAAATGAAACGTGTAACACGGTGCAATATAATTATATCCAGCTAGTAATCTGTTCTAATTTCTGCTTACTTGAACTAGTATAAGAGTGCAAAAATAACTCTCTCATAATGCCATCATCCTCTGGAACAACCAATAAGAAACTGTGGTTGCCCAGGAAGTTAAACTGTATATCCTCAAACATTCTTCTGCTCTAACCAAAGGCAGGCTCGCCTAAACTGAGAATTTCCTTCAATCATATCAAATGGAGTCTCGACTTTAATTCCTTTCATATCTCCACACTTGATTGGATCATGAATACAGACTTTTATATCACAAGGTGAGAGAAATTAATAACAACTCACCTTTCTATCTTAGCTGATCCACCGATGCTTTGTCGTCGAAATTTTAGCACCCATTAAAGGAAAGAAAACATCGCCAATACTTTAAGCTTTAGGGCTGGAAGAATACAACTTCCCACTTAAGCAAAGTTACCACCAATTGAAACACCACATGAGCATAGCATAGGTTTAGCACCATGATTATTGATTCTCCCATTCTCAACATATACAAAATATTTCGCACTAAGAGTGTACAATATTACTTCCCAAGTCCAATCATACACCGAAAGTGATCTTCCCAAAGTGCTTTTCCGTTAAATACTACCACTTTAGCACCATCGTCACACGAGACTATCCTAGAGTCTTAACAAGGTAGACTTCGCGAAATTCCAATAGGTGATAGCCTAACCAATACTGACAAGGAATCAAACTACTATGAGATTCCAATCTCAACGTTTAATACTGATGGCTAGAGGATAAGTATCGAATCGATTGGTAAAGCATATGATAACATCCAATAATATGTTAACCCAGATTTAGGCCATCCACTTGCCTCTGGATCGATCATTAAAAAGGAAATTCTTCACTTTAATTCTAAGAACATTCGCCAAGTGCTCTTCTAAAACATCAACAAGTCGACCAAATTACCACAACTTAGAGAAGCTAACATATTTTCTTGTAATCAACGAGGTGGCAAAATCCAAATATTAGACACAAAAACCAAGAATGCTCACATCACGCGTATGATGAACGCAATACTGCCCAACTTATGCTCTGATACCAAACTGACACACCCCGACCCAGAATGTCTACTAAGACTCTGAATCGAGCTGTGCTGGTTGACAACTGGAAGGTGACGAAGCCAAAAAGTGATGATATGGAAGAATGCGAATAAATTTAAACCTAAAGATGCCTAACTATCAGAGCGCGCTGTCAGTGGGTATGGATCCATTTCATGCGCGTTGTCGGAGCATAAGTAAAGTACAGTAGTGTGGGTAAAGATCATACCCTCAGAAGTAGCCACCTGAACTGAGATATGCCACGAGTCCTTGTCGATAAAGAAACTATGCTACTAGAACCTGGAGGGGCGCAAAACAAAAGCGTGAGTGGGCAAAAACAAAGCTTTTCCAAAATCACTTTGATATAAAAGTTATAACCCCTCTCTGTAAAAACATATATACTTCCCAGAAAAATATATACGTACTCATACTAAAAACCAATATTCAAATATTGCCATGTTCGAATAAACCATATCCAATATCAAAGCATGCAACAAATATCATCAAAGTCAATCAGGTGATATCTCAATGCATAACATGTCGGCAATGCATATAAATCAGCCGAAGTCACCTATAGTGACCTGTACGGCTGAATATATGGCTCCTCAACCAAATCCTCAATTCAACTCTCAATCAATAACCTGCACCCATGTCGGAACCACATGTAGTGGTCTGTACGACAAGATGGGTATATAAATACACTATGTGCTACGGTCACCTACAAGTCGAAACCACCTATAGCGGTCTATACGACAGGCTGGCACCTGCCTTGGATCCAAGGTGAGCGTACGGTGTGGGAGGTGAACGATCATGTGAAAGCTAAGCCCTACTCTGGCGGAGAACAAACCCCGATGTGCAGGTAAATGAGCCTTATTCTAATCTCATCAATATCACCATAATCCTCATAAGAAAAATACATACTTACCTGACTTACCTAGCGTCCGCAGTGCCTCAACATAAAATCACATAACATCGCAATAAACATATATGGCATTCGACATGGCATTCAATTTCATAAAATCATTTAAAATGTATTTCTAAGAATCAGCCAAGTATATATATATATACTGAAAACAAAAGCCCACTCACCTGGAGTCCACGCTACAACTCCCTAGAACGAGTACCGAAGTGTCCCGAGCGATCGGCGCCTAGAACAATTATTAAATGACATCTCAGAATACTTGTCGATAGAACACATAACTCACATAAAACACATCCTCAAGGGCATTCAAGAGTGATTCAAAATTCATTGACCATAAGACAACCGTCGATCAAAGATCAATGGTAGGGTCCACAACCCTACATAACTCAATCTGGAAGATCCGCATATCAGATTTCCCATTCGTAACTTCTCATGATTCAAATTATGCTTATAGAACAACATACTAAAGTTTGGTTATGATCCAACGGTTGGATCTCCGCCAATTTCCAAAACCGAGTGGCGATTAACCTTTTATTTTATGAACTTACAAATCCAATTTGGGAATATCCATACGTCGGATTCCTAATCCGTAAGTTTCTACATTCTTCAAATATTAAGTACTACAACATATCAAAGTTTGATGACGATCCAACGATTGGATCGCCGATTCACATTTTTACCTAACCACGAATTGTAAAGAATCTGGCTCAATGATCCACTTACGTCAAACCACTATCAAAACTGAATTCAGGTATCAAACATAGCCTAAAAATAACATTGACGGCCCACTGGCCACGCACCGCTGCCTGCGCCGCCGTGGGTGGCGGTCGGCCGCCTCGGCTCGCCGGAAAATTCAACTTTCTCTAAAAATTCTCAAAATTTTCAGAATTGAAGATCTCAAATAGTAGAACAACTTTCATACCTGTGACCAAGGCCAATTTGGTTGATAAGAGCTCCAATTTCTCTAAAACCCGTAAGAACCCTAGAATTGGGTGTGCTCCAATTCGACCTCCAAAGCAACTCCGACGCCTCAACCATTGCTTGGGCTTTGTTCTAGGCCTCAAGGGAAGTCTAATTGTAGTGGTAATTTAAGGAAAACATTTCGGAATTGGTGGATTTCGAACATGAGGCCGCCGCACCCACCGTGCGGTTTCACCCATTTTGAAAGCCAAATCTTCCCAAATTTGAGATGGAATGGATAGAGGGAAGGTCGTGGAGGATTTCCCAAGTAGTTTCTTGCAACAATTCGCCGGAAAACTGGGTGAACAGTCGACGGAAGTCATGAAGGTTGCGGTCGGGTCGCGGGTCAAAGGGAGACCCGGCCGTTCCTCTCCTTCTTTCCTCCCTTCTTTCTCTCCTTTCCTCTTCCTCCTATTGGCCGGTCTCTTTCTCTCTCTTCTCCTCATTCGGCCATCTCCCTCCTGCTCTCTTCCTCCCCTCTCCTTCGCTGCCATCAGGCAGCCTTCCCTTACCTTTCTTCTTCTTCTTCTTTTCTTTCCTTTCATCTCCACAATCCATCCCATTTTTCTTCAATCTGGGCCACACACGTGGTTCCATCAGATTGAGCTCCAAAAATATGGGGCTTTCTAGAGATTAATTAATTTACTAGAATACCCCCAACTTTAAACGTTAATATCTTCTTCGATATAGCTCCAAATCACGAACCGCTTGCGCCCACGCGTCCATGGCGACAAGTACTACGAGAATATGCCAAGAAAACAAAACTTAGGTGACATGACACCGTAATAAACCTCAGTCAACACACGTTCTTCGAAGGGCAATTTCGTAAAATCACTTATTAAAAATTTTATACAATTGTAAAATCAGGAACGGGCTGTCACAAAAATGTTGAATACACCACACATTAAAATTTAATATTAATTAATGAGTGCTAAAATCTCCACTCCTGTGTCTTATTTCCTCATCCATTCTTAATAAAGATTTTATTCACAAGTTTACCTATTGAGAAAATGACGTATAAGGACTTAGAAGCCTGACCAAGTGCAACACTTTGATTTTTACTATTCCAAAGAACAACTTTGTCTCTCCGGCTCCTTTTTTCCACATCTCCCTCACAGTATTATCCTCCTTTTTCTATTTCCTCATCCGATTTGTTTTTTTCTTTCTAATTTCTTTTTTATACTTGTTAGTCACCCGATTCGTTAATTTCTGGATTTAGGTTTTTGCTGGTTGTGGCAACAGTGAGGATGATTATCGTAGGCTGGGTGGTGGTTAACAGCAAGATTGCAAGAGCGCTTTTGCTGCGTTTTCCCACAAAATCTATATTTCATACAAATCTAAGCTAGTTAGCAGACCATTGGTTTGGATTTATTTGATTTAGGATTAAATTTAATATTCAATTTCAATTTCAAAAAAAAATCGCTTTTGGATATATGCACTAATTGGAAATCCTTAATTAAAGTATTGATTAGTCCTTTTTTAGTAGTTGTGATGTATATGTCCTCAGAACCCCATTCAGCTCAGATGGGGGAATTGAGATGCAAATTTGAGAGAGAATGTTTGTTAACATACAAGTCTTTCAGTTTCAAGCAATAACAACTTCGTGTCAAATATGTATAATGAAGCTCAAGATTTTAGCTTTAAAGTTTTTGAGTTGTTGTTATGAAACAAGGTTATTTTAGGAATAATAGTGGGTAGGGAAATAGGGTTTCAATTTTTCAACTTTTAATGGTGGGTGAGGTTATAACGTGGGTGAGGAAATAAGATATTGTGGTGAGTCTAGTAGCACTTTTATTTCATTTATATAACTCAATATGCAATGACAATTTTGACCTCATAAGGTTTTAAAAAAAATTAAATAAATAAACACACACCAAATCACTTTTAACGTATCTCAAGATTATTTATCGTCTTCAACTCTCTAAACTACTATCACCCTCCATTGTAGAACAAAACTGTAAGCAATGAAGCTACAAACACGTTAATCGAGAAAAAATATTTTTGGCGAATGAAATATAAAATCGACGTTTCGGAAGTAATTTTCCATATATAAGTTGGTTTGGCATCACCCTATCTCCGATTTTCTTGTGCTGTTCTGCTTTCATTTTCGTTCTTCTTGCAACAATCACAACTTTTGGACAACTTCCTGGAACAAGAGTTAAATCCAGACTCCGTATTGTTATCAGATAAACTTTCATCATGTTCAACCAAAAAAGAAAAAAAAAAAAAAACTTTCATCATGTCGATATGGGGTGCTGTAGCCCATCTCGTCAAATTCCTGCAAAAGATCAACCGTAATTTAACATTAATGATTTGCAATCAAACCTCCAAAAGCATGTAAGGTTCATGAGCATGTGGCCTTGTTTGACAGTTCGAACTGTACTGATTATTTCAGTCGGATATGATAAATAGTCATCGGATAGTACTGACTAAATTTATCTGATGTTTGGTTATCGGATTAACGACCGTATTACTTCTACTGTGTTTGATACTATACCAGATAGGAGGAATCCAAAGTATTATTACTTTTAAGATAAAAATTGATGATTAATGGAAAAAAATATTTTACACATTCATGACCACCAAATGGGTCAAATTAAAAAAGAACAAAATCTTCCTTTATTTAAATCAAACTTAAAATAAAAATTAAAAAAAATTGAAATCATCTCTTGAGTAGACCTGGCATTCGTGTTGTTTTCGTGTCATACCCGATAGCTTAACGGGTCATGTCATGTAATACCCGTTAAAGTAAACAGGTAATATGACCCGATCCGAAATCAACCTGTTAATATTATCAGGTAATATGACCCGATTCGTTACCCGTTAAGAAAAATATATTTTAAAAAATGAAAATGAAAAACATAATTTGACCCAAAAAAAATGTAAAACATAATACTAAATTAGTATATACATACTAAATTTCGGAGTTGACCCCTTCATGAAAGTTGTAAAGCTTTTCATTAGGAGTGATTATATTTTTTACACTTCTACAATAATTATTATTAATTTTATTAATTTTGCACTCAAATAAAAAACACTGTTCATGAGATTTGGAGAGTTTTAAAAATCTAAACGACCATGTAACCATCGTCTAAGCGTTGAGGATGCAATTATGAACGTTTATTTTGCTTTCACATTTTTCAGACTTATACATTAATGATTATGAATTTTGTTTATTTTGAACACCCTTAAAAATACTATTCATGAGAGTTTGTATGGTTTTAAAAATTCACACGATCATATACCTATCCTCAAAGCGTAGAGGATGCGACTACGAGCTTTTGCATATTTTTTCATATTTTTCTCACATGTAAATTAATTATTATAATTTTTTTAATGTGTTTCATATTTTTAAATTACTTAATATTTTTATTTTTAATGTGTTTTATGATTTTTAATCTCAATCTTTGCCTATAATATACTATAAAAATAAATAAATAAACAAAACTTCAATTTTAAAATTTATATAGGATAATAATAGAATAATAATTAATAAACAATATATACATATTCATTATATCTATTGTATTTTATAGTAAGTTTTTTTTAGTAGTTAAAAAAATTAAAATCATCAAAATAACTTTTTTCTTATCGTGTCGAAACAGGTTACTCGCGTGTCACTCTCGTGTAAACCTGTTAAGGACTCGTTATTAACGGGTTACTATCATGTGGCCCGATAATGATCCGATTAGTTATCGTGTTGACCTAAAACTCATTACTTTCGTATCGTTTACGTGTCGTGTTAACGGATCGTGTAAGAAATTATCACGACTACTCTTGAGTCTTGTCTTCCCCAGATCTCTCCGCCGCACCCCCTAACACCCTCATAGAAACCCGAAAGAGAAGAAGCTGAAAAATGGAGTCACACCTTTTCGTCCACAAAACCTTCGCTTAATCAAATGTAGAAGCGAGAGATAAAGAGAGAGAAGCTCCATGGACTGCCATTGCCTTCTGGGCTCATCTTCTTCCCTATACCCATACCCCTCACCAAAACCCCTCCCTCCCTCCGCCGTCTCCTCCTCCTCCTCCTCCCACCTCTTACCCGCAGACGCTGATGATGAAAACGATAAAACCCACAAACCCAATTTCGATTTCCTCAAGCTCTCTGTAACTCTCACCATAATCTCCACCTCCCTCCCCCAAATCCCCACCGCCGTCACCACCGTCAAGGAGAAAAAGCGCGCGCCCAAGAAGTCTACCCCCAAAAAGTCCGAAGCTTTATCTCCCCAAGAACTCGAGTCATGGTTCCAGGGACTCCCCGTTGTCTCCAATCGAATTCCATACACCCAGCTGTTGGCGCTCGGTTAGGTGTTGTGGAGAACGATGTGCGAGAGAGACGGAAGGGAATCGGACTAATAATCCACTTCTTTTGGAAAGGTTTATTATGCAGATGTATACCCTACTAAATAAACTGACTAAATTTATCCAGCGACTATTTAATACGAAAGGACACCAAACGACCGGCTCCATATTATTAGTCTTATCCGGTTCTTTATACGACCCACCAAATGAGGCCGTGAGGTTTACGAGTCATATAGAAACAAAGGAACACATAATATGTAAAACAAAATATAATCACCTTGGACTTTGTTTCGCAAATGGGTTCAAGCAAGGATTCAAATCCTTCAGGAAATCTGGATTACCAGGGCTGGCGGGATCATCGGAGCTGAACTCTTGTTTGATATAAATTTTAATTGAGCGTGTGGGGGGTATTATAGGAAAGTAAGTGGGTATTAAGATAAATTTTGATTGAAATAGCAAATATGAGCTATATTAAGTATATAGGGTGTATCTAACAATATGTGGAATGTTAACATAACAAGACTTCAAATAATAACATAGACAAAAGTAAGGGACCTTGATAAAAAATAAAATAGAAATAAGATTTCCATTAATGAGGATAGAAAAATAAAAGATGAAACCTAACCTAATTTATCCTATTTGTTAACTCCAACAAATGTGAAGATCTCCATTTGGTTCATTTTTGTCTAGCTAGGAAAGGTTTTACTTGATGTGACTACAAATTATTTTCCAATTATCACGCGCATAGTACTCGTATAGGAGAAGTATATGAGACCTTTTTCAATCCCCATTTCCATTTTAGAGCAAAAACTTTGGCATCTCTTACGATGGTATGTACTATACACAATAGTTTCCAGTTATAAAAAAGTAGCTTACTTAGCTTAAAAATGAAAGTCCAAAGA
Organism: Heteromeles arbutifolia; assembly: GCA_024362995.1. Classification (NCBI taxonomy): domain Eukaryota; kingdom Viridiplantae; phylum Streptophyta; class Magnoliopsida; order Rosales; family Rosaceae; genus Heteromeles; species Heteromeles arbutifolia. The sequence continues at coordinate 26,742,910 of JANCRC010000002.1, forward strand.
AATTGCTGATTGCACATATACAAGTCGAAGGCCGCGTCAATTATTATTATCCAAGAAAGAAGGCCGCGTCCACTCAATCTTTAAATAAAGACTAATTAAAGGTAAAATCCATGTACATCAGATTCTCAGTAAGCTCTCCGGCTCTCCGCTGATCTCTTCTGAAGTTCCACGTTCATTATTTTTCGTTTCTTTTTTTGCTTTGATTTATAAATTGTGTATTCGCATGTGATGAACATTCATGACGAGCCCAGGCACACCAGCTTTCTTAGCTAGTTCTGTGGATTACAGTAGTTATTACAAGCTAAGGCCACCGGAGGTAATAGTCATCCTATTTAACTGCACTTATAAGTTCTAACCAAGATTTTCTTTTGAAAAATACTCAAAAACTTTTGCATGCTGATAAGAGCATATTTGTGCGACTTAGTTAGTGTGTTTTCTTGCATTTACTTAGTTATTTGTTGCTTATTATAGTGTCTTAAGTCATTTTCCTGTGTTTATAGGTCCTAGAAGCAAAGTTGGCAAAAAGATGCAATTTGGAGTATTTTAGAGCAGTTTTGGGCTTGGAATGGATATCACAAGATTGGAGCAAGATGGATGGACGAATTTGAAGTTCAAGAGAGGATAGGAATGTGCAAAAGAGTTGAAGAAATAAATCCAAGTCAGAGAAGATAAGGAATCAGCTACAAAGAAGGAGAATTATCCAAAACATTATCCAAAACTACCTTATCTTATCCTTATCTTATCCAAACCTAATTCCTATTGCAAAAGGGATTCAATTTCAGTTTAGGAGACCTAAAAACCTGATTTCTAGGAACCTTATCCCCTCCTACAAAGGTGCCGCACCTATCCCCTTCTAGAAACCCCAAAATCAGCCAAATAACACCCTTTCTACCCTTTCTAGAAGTCCCTTAAAAGGTGGCGCCCCAAGCCTTCTAGATGCATGATCCAGCCGCACCTTTCTCCTAATTCCCTTTGGTTTTTGGCCTTCTAGATGTCCTATTTCCTGCTAGGATTACATAAATCTTTTCCCCTTAGGATTGTGATTTTATTTTCCTACACAAACTACATTTTGTAATCCTTTTCCTACATAACTTGTTGGTGCCGCACCCTCTCCCTATATATACATATTTTCTGCACCATTCAACATCACCATCTCTCATTCACATCTCTCTACACCACAAATCAGCCATACACTCTTGTGCCGCAGCTTGCAAGGAAGGAAGGACTCTGGAGCACTTTCTAGGTGTTTTCTATATTTGTTCAATGTTTAAGTTTATTTATGTTTGTTTGCTTGTGGACATGAGGAACTAATTTCTTTTTAGTTAGAGGTGAATTTGAAGCCATGATTATATGTTTTATATGAATTGATTACGTCCAGTTATTCTTTCTTAAGACTAGAATGTGATTTGCTTAACTGAGTTATTAAAACTTGTTTGTGTGTGTTAATTGGGGGTCGACACTTAATTTGCATGCATGAATTTGATGCTAGAGTATAAGGGAGTTTCACCTAATCGTTATGAACTTATATTCACAAGTAGTAAAGGTTGCTAGTCACAATCATGTTAAGTAAATCCTAGGCAAGAGTATCATGCTGTCATAGTTACGAATGCCTCGTCAACACTTATGATTTTCAAAGAACGTAATGACCTTTGATATGTTTTCTATCATGCTGTCATAGTTAGGAGACTTGATAAGGATACTTTGGTTGTAATGCGTCTTCCATTCAATTCAATGAACTAAGGAAAATCTGATGGTTAATTTGTGCTGTCGCGGTTAACTTGGGGTGTTGTCATTCATGTCTAAAGGAATAATAACTGGAAATTGGTTCATATGCATATATCATGTGTGGAGAAAGACCCTCTAACTAGCCCTTCACCCTTCGTAATTCATCAAAATCGTTTTTCTAAAGTTTGTTTTTTTATGCAAAGATTCTGTTTTTAGTTTTAAATTCGTCAAAAACAAATCCCCCTTTATTTTGAAGTGTTAGATTAGTTAAAATCTGTTTTGATTTGTGTTTTTAAGTGTCTTGAGTCAAGTTAAAACCTTATTTTCGTCCAAAGTAGTGTTTAGAGTCCAAAACTGCCCAGTTTGTGTTTTTAGGCAGTTTTGAGTGTTTTTGTGCTGTTTTGAGTCTTTTGAGTTGTTTTAGTGTTTTAGAATTTAGTCTTGCATTCTTTGAGTCTAGTTTAGTGTTTTAAACTTTGTTTTTACGTTTTTGAGTCAGTTTCAAGTGTTTAGCAATCCCTCCTAATCCCCGGTCCAGAACGATCCCTACTTATACATATACTACAACTGTCAAAAAGAGGGTTTAATTTGTGTGTCAAGTTAATTTTCACATCAAATTTTGGCGCCGTTGTCGGGGATTAGCAAATTTTTGCTAATCCCTTGTTACCGTGTGTTTTTATTTCTTTTACTTTGATTTCTGATTTTTGTTTTTGTTTTCTTGTTTTAGGTACTAGTTTATGACTCGAAGTTCTCAAACAGTTCGTGAGCATATCTTGGAGTTTGACGACGATTTTGAACGAACATTGAGAAGGAAGAGGAGGCATCCAGAACCTAGCGAACCTAGTTCAAGCTCAGAGGCCGAATCTGAATTTGAAGAAGAAGAACAAGCCATGGCTATGGATAATCGTACAATCAAGGAACTTTCAGCCTCGGGGTTGGCCAATGCGGCACCCCTTTGCATTCAATACCCCGCGGCTGCTCAAGGCAAGACCGATGAGTTCGAATTGAAGTCAAGCTTGTTGCATCACGTTCCCAAATACCATGGGCTGTCCATGGAAGATCCAAACAAGCATCTTAAGGAATTCGAAGTAGTTTGTTCGAGCATGACACCCATCAATGTTGATGGGAGCATTTTGATGATGAAGACCTTTCCATTCTCTCTTTTGGAAAAGGCTAAAGATTGGCTTTATGAATTAGCACCCGGAACGGTCACTTCTTGGGAAAGCATGAAGATGGCGTTTTTAGAGAAGTTCTTCCCCACTTCTAGAGTCATTCTCTTGAGGAAGAAAATTAGTGGAATTCAACAAAGCCAAGGAGAGACATTCCCATCATACTATGAGCTTTTTAAAGCCCTTGTCGCCTCATGTCCTCAACATCAAATGAAAGAAGAGCTTCTACTTCAATACTTCTATGAAGAACTTTTTCCCATTGAGCGACAAATGCTAGATGCTTCAGCGGGAGGTGCATTGGTTGACAAAACACCAATGGCTGCGAAGACCCTAATTGCCAACCGAGCATTGAATGCACAACAATACGAGGGACTTGGACAAAGAGAGTCCCCACGGCAGCAAGTCCATGAGGTAAGTTCCAATTCCGACATTCAAACTCAATTAGCTAACCTTACTTCCATTGTGACTCAGATGGCCGAAGGAATGAAGATACAAGGACCAAGTGTTTGTGGCGTGTGTTCTATGCAAGGACATCTCACTGACCAATGCCCTCAATTGATTGAGAATAGAGGCTGGGAATCTGCCAATGCCATGGGTTTTGGGAGTCAAAATCAGCCACGCAATGATCCATACTCCAACAATTACAATCCGGGCTGAAGAGATCATTCAAATTTCAAGTGGAGGGAACCTTAACAACCTCAACAACAAGGTGGATTTAGGCAGCAACCTCCAGGGTTCTATTCAAAACCATACGTGCCTACACAACCCCAAGCATAACCTGCCCAAACCAAATCAGGTACGTCCTTTGATAATGATCAGATTTTTCAATTACTAACTTCTATGTCACAGAGCATGCAAATTAGAGACAAAAAGGTGGATGATTTGGATAAGCGAGTATGGCAGATTTCAGAGTTCATAGGGCAATTCCAAGAACAATGCAAACTTCCTTGCTCAACCATTGTGAATCCAAAGGGAGGATTTGAATCCGCCAAAGCCATTATGTTGAGAAGTGGAAAAGAAGTTGGAACCAACCCACAACCATCCAAATCAAGCCAAAAAAAGGATGAAAAGTTGCTGATTGAAGAGGAGGAACAAGCCAAACCCACGGCAAGGGGGGAGCAACCCTTGCCGTAGCCATCTTTCACTGCCAAACCATCCAATTCGGCCAAGGTAAGTCCTAACTCGAATTTTTCAAGTTCTATTCCACTAAATGTGCCATTTCTTAGCAGTTTTAAGCAATCAAGGAAAGAAGAGAATGAAAAGGACATTCTGGAAACCTTTAGGAAAGTACAAGTCAATATTCCGCTCCTTGATGCAATCAAGCAAGTTCCAAAGTATGCCAAATTTTTTAAAGAGCTTTGCACAACAAGGAAAAGGATTTCAAACAAAGAGGTCGTCCAGGTAAGTGAGAATGTCTCCGCTGTTTTGCAAAGGAAATTACCCCCTAAATGCAAAGATCCGGGTAGTTTTACGATTCCTTGTGTTATTGGCAATACTAAGTTTGAACATGCGATGTTAGACTTAGGAGCTTCAATTAATGTCATGCCATACTCAATTTATGCATCTATGAACTTAGGCGAGCTTAAAAACGATGGTGTTATAATTCAATTAGCCGATCGTTCTAACGCATATCCGAAAGGAGTTTTGGAAGATGTCTTGGTGCAGGTGGATAACTTGATATTCCCAGCAGATTTCTATGTTTTAGAGATGGAGGATTCACCCAATGTTACCCCATTGCCGATTCTACTTGGGAGGCCCTTCATGAAAACAGCACGTACCAAGATCGATGTGTTCAAATGGACTTTAACAATGGAATTTGATGGGAAAATGATTGATTTCAATCTTTCTGAAACTATTAAATATCCTAAAGATGATCATTCTTGTTTTTCTATTGATGCATTTGATTCATTGGCGCAGGAATTCCTTGACTCATTGGATGAAGATCCCCTTGAAACAACAATTGCACAAGGAATTGGAATGAAGCCCAATCTGGCCATACCTAGTGAAGAGCAAGCCGAGATTGTGGCTGCCTTTGACTCATTTCCATGACATCATGGTACGTCTCCTAACCCAATTCCAATTCCCGTTTCTACTAATACGTTGTTACCCTCTGTGATTCAGGCCTCTATTCTTGAACTTAAGCCATTGCCGGATCATTTAAAGTACGTCTTCTTGGGAGATGAAGAGACGTTGCCCGTCATTATCTCTGCATCACTCACGGAAACAGAGGAGGAGAAGTTGATTCGGGTGTTGAAAGAGCACAAAACAGCCATTGGTTGGACATTGGCCGATATTAAGGGGATTAGCCCTACAACATGCATGCATCACATACTTCTAGAGGAAGGGGCTAAACCAACTCGAGAGGCTCAACGCCGACTCAACCCTCCAATGATGGAAGTTGTGAAGAAGGAGATTATCAAGCTTCTCGATTGTAGATTTATCCAATTTTGGATAGCCGTTGGGTTTCACCGGTTCAAGTTGTTCCAAAGAAATCCGGAGTCACTATGGTGAAGAATGCCGAGAATGAGCTTGTACCAACCCGTATCCAAACAGGTTGGAGAGTGTGTATCAATTATAAGAAGCTCAACGCCACCACAAGGAAGGACCACTTCCCTTTGCCGTTCATTGATCAAATGCTTGAAAGGTTAGCCGGTCATTCTTTTTATTGTTTTCTTGATGGTTATTTGGGATATAATCAAATTGTCATAGCTCCGGACGACCAAGAAAAGACCACCTTCACGTGCCCCTTTGGTACTTTTGCCTATCGTCGCATGCCATTTGGTTTATGCAATGCACCTGCCACATTCCAAAGATGCATGGTAAGTATCTTTTCAGATTATGTTGAGAAGATTATTGAGGTATTTGGTGATTCGTTTGATGGTTGTTTGGAAAATCTCACATTAATCTTAAAACGATGCGTTGAAACCAACCTTGTTTTAAACTGGGAAAAGTGTCACTTTATGGTTACGCAAGGCATAGTTTTAGGGCATATCATTTCAGAAAGGGGAATTGAGGTTGATAAATCGAAAATAGATCTTGTACGCTACTTACCCTCTCCTACTTCGGTTAGAGATGTTCGTTCTTTTCTTGGACATGCAGGATTTTATAGGCGATTCATCAAGGATTTTTCAAAGATTTCTCAACCTTTGTGCCGTCTCCTTCAAAAGGAAGTGGCTTTCAAGTTTGACGAGGAATGTGAGAAGGCTTTCAACCAACTCAAAGAGATGCTAACCACAGCACCAATCATTATGCCACCAGATTGGAATCTTCCGTTTGAGCTAATGTGCGATGCTTCCGATTATGCATTAGGAGCCGTGTTAGGACAAAGGAAGGACAAAAATCTGCACGTCATCTACTATGCCTCAAAGACCTTGAACTATGCTCAATTGAACTACTCTACGATGGAAAAATAACTTCTTGCCGTTGTCTTTGCTTTAGATAATTTTCGTTCATATTTACTTGGTACTAAAGTCATTATTTACTCTGATCATGCAACTTTAAGATACTTATTTACGAACAAAGAGGCCAAACCAAGGCTTATTCGATGGATGCTCCTACTTCAAGAATTCGATATCGAAATCCGGGACAAGAAATGAGTCGAAAATGTAGTGGCTGACCACCTAAGCAGATTGGTGCGTGAAGAAGACCCAATTCCTATCCCTGAGACGTTTCCAGATGAAAAGCTGCTGTCCATTAAGGTAAGTACACCTTGGTTTGCTGATTTAGTCAATTATTTAGTGTCTAAAGTGATTCCAAATGAGCTAAACAAGAACCAACGTGATAAACTCAAGCATGATGCACAAAATTATGTGTGGGATGATCCTTATTTGTGGAAATATTGCTCTGATCAAATCATTCGTAGATGTGTGCATGATTCTGAAATTCATTCAATTTTAAATTTTTGTCACACTTATGCATGTGAAGGTCACTTTGGCACTCAAAGGACTGCACGTAAAGTACTTGAATGTGGTTTTTATTGGCCTACTATCTTTAAGGATGCTAGAACTTTTTGCATAACATGTGATCGTTGTCAAAGAACCGGAAACATAGGACCAAAAGACCAAATGCCGCAGGTCTCTATCTTTGGTGTCGAAGTTTTTGATGTTTGGGGCATTGATTTCATGGGTCCTTTTCCTTCATCTCATGGTTTTGTTTACATTCTACTTGCGGTTGATTATGTTTCAAAATGGGTGGAAGCAAAAGCCACCCGTACTAATGATTCTAAAGTGGTTGCAGATTTTGTTAGAACTAACATATTTGCTAGATTTGGAATGCCAAGAGTTCTTATCAGTGATAGGGGTTCACACTTTTGCAATCGAATCATTGAGGCGCTACTCAAGAAATATAATGTCACGCATAAGGTGGCAACACCTTATCACCCTCAAACCAGTGGGCAAGCCGAGGTCTCAAATAGAGAAATCAAGCAGATTTTGGAGAAAACTGTAGGGCCAAACCGCAAAGATTGGAGCTTGCGTTTAAATGATGCATTGTGGGCGTATCGTACGGCCTACAAAACACCAATTGGAATGTCCCCATTTCGGCTCATCTATGGGAAACCATGCCATCTTCCTGTTGAATTGGAGCACAAGGCGTATTGGGCAGTTAAGACCTGCAATATGGACATAGATGCAGCAGGAATCCATACGAAGCTTCAATTAAACGAGCTTGAGGAGCTTAGGAATGAAGCTTACGAGAACGCTCAAATTTACAAAGAGAAGACGAAGGCTTTTCATGACAAGATGATTCGAACCAAAACGTTCTCCAATGGGCAGAAAGTTCTACTTTTCAATTCCCGCCTTCGTCTGTTTCCAGGTAAGTTACGTTCTAAGTGGATTGGTCCGTTTATTGTTACTAATGTATTTCCTCATGGTGCAGTCCAAATTCAAAGTTTAAAGACGGGACAAGAGTTCAAAGTGAATGGACAACGTTTGAAGCCTTACTATGAGCACTTTGAAGAGCAAATTGCAGAGGACATATCCTTTAATGCCGTGGGCTCTATTGAAGAATAGAAGGAAGGTTCGTCCGGCTGGAAGACGTTAAAGCAAGAGCTTCTTGGGAGGCAACCCATGCAAATAAAGAGGACCTAGGAACTCTCTGGCTCCACAACCAGATTTACGTTTCTAAACCCTACTTTTTATTGCTTTTACTTTGCCATATTCGTCATGTTTGTTAGTTGTGTTGTTTGCTTGCTTGTGTGTGAGTCTATGCTTGAAACATTGAGGACAATGTTTGGTTTCAGTGTTGGGGGGGGGGGGTAAACAAGTGTTTTCATTGAAAAATTCGTAGGTTTTTATCACCTATCACTTCTAAGGTTGTTTTTCACTGTTTTGAGTGTTTTTAGTGTGTTTTGAAGTGTTTTTATTTGTCTTGAAAGAAAAATACGAAAATTTACAAAAAAATTTGGAAAAAATTTTCAAAATACCAAAAAGAGTCGTTTTTAGAGTCGTTTTTGTGTGTTTGTGTCTTAGGGTACCTTCCAACACAATGATGAGGATTTTGTTTTTAATTGCATGACTGTTAAAGAAAGTTACAAACATGGATTGAAGTTTGATATGCTCTTTGGTTTATGCTTGGTTATAGTTGACATTCATGAATTCACATGTAATCACAAAAAGGATAAAATCAGTTTTTGTAACATGCTTGAAGGAAGTAACTCAAACTAACGCTACAACCCTGAGAGACTTGAGCCTATACGTTCTTTGGAGAGTTATTAATCTTGACATTCTTTGTTTTCTAAAGTCGTTGCATGATCTCATCATTCTTTGCTTGGTTGCTACTTAGAATGTGTTTCATCATATAGTTCCAAATACTAGAACTTATACCCATTTCATTCAAAACTAAAATTGATTAGCATAACATAAAACAAGATGAAGTTGTTTAGTTTAAAACCAGTGCCAAAAAGCCTAAACCTTCGCATATGTATTGTAGGTTTAGCCCCTTTGAGCCATATTTAGCCTATTTTCTTTGTTAGCCACATTATCCTTACCTAGCCTAGATTAGGACCATCCTTACCCTTGTTCTTAAGGCGTAGTGAAGCATGACCTAGAGTGAATTCCCTTTGTTCGTTATTAGGCAGCAAACAAGTGTGGGGGAAGGGATTCTTGTGTATGTGCCAAAAAAGAAAAAAAGGACACGGGTAAAAGAAGGAAAAAAAAAAAAAAAAAAAAAAAGAGAAAAAGAAAAAAGAAGAAAATTCGTGAGAAAAAGAAAAGTATGTGAAAAGTGTGAAAAGTGTTCAAAATAAGTGAGATTAAAGCTCACAAGTGTTGGTTGTTGAAGAAAGGGTCGAAAAAGTTGAATTTGGCCCTAAGTATGTGTTTTCTGTCCCTTTGTATCAAAGTTTGTGGCTGCGTTTTTAAGGGAGTTCTAAGTGTCATATTCATTACTTTGCTTGCTATTGCTTTAAGAACGTGTGTTCTCCTTACCTTTCTTTGTTAGCCAATACCCTTAGCCCCGTTACAACCCTTTTGACTTCTATCTTGATTGTTATGTGCTTCAATATGTGGAGTTTGGGATTGATATGAGCATATGGTGTCCCTGGTTCTTGCGTCTAAGTAGTGGCATTCCATTCATGAGATCATATATATACATGCATTCCAAAAATTGCTTTCTTTGTTATATACATATGTGAGTATTAGTTTTCTTGTTACATCAATCTTCTCACATATAACTAGTGCAGGGAGTGTAGTCAGAAAATCTGAGTGAAAATTGAGTGCATATCTAGTAAGGAATTGAGGGATTCTCTAAGGCATGTTACTACATTCAAAAAGTTGTTTTAATTGATTAGATGCGAGCTAGTGAGTGGTAACTGTGATTAAGTATGTGCTCGAGGATAGGGATAACTAAAATCTATGTAAGTAATGATTTTTAACATGTTATGTTCCATTGGAAATCCCTGAGGTGAACGTTGGAAGGTTTAGGTTATGTTTTGTTTGTTTTGTTTTGCTCGAGGACTAGCAAAAGCTAAGTGTGGGGGAATTTGGTAAGAGCATATTTGTGCGACTTAGTTAGTGTGTTTTCTTGCATTTACTTAGTTATTTGTTGCTTATTATAGTGTCTTAAGTCATTTTCGTGTGTTTATAGGTCCTAGAAGCAAAGTTGGCAAAAAGATGCAATTTGGAGCATTTTAGAGCAGTTTTGGGCTTGGAATGGATATCACAAGATTGGAGCAAGATGGATGGACGAATTTGAAGTTCAAGAGAGGATAGGAATGTGCAAAAGAGTTGAAGAAATAAATCCAAGTCAGAGAAGATAAGGAATCAGCTACAAAGAAGGAGAATTATCCAAAACATTATCCAAAACTACCTTATCTTATCCTTATCTTATCCAAACCTAATTCCTATTGCAAAAGGGATTCAATTTCAGTTTAGGAGACTAAAAACCTGATTTCTAGGAACCTTATCCCTTCCTACAAAGGTGCCGCACCTATCCCCTTCTAGAAACCCCAAAATCAGCCAAATAACACCCTTTCTAGAAGTCCCTAAAAAGGTGGCGCCCCAAGCCTTCTAGATGCATGATCCAGCCGCACCTTTCTCCTAATTCCCTTTGGTTTTTGGCCTTCTAGATGTCCTATTTCCTGCTAGGATTACATAAACCTTTTCCCCTTAGGATTGTGATTTTATTTTCCTACACAAACTACATTTTGTAATCCTTTTCCTACATAACTTGTTGGTGCCGCACCCTCTCCCTATATATACATATTTTCTGCACCATTCAACATCACCATCTCTCATTCACATCTCTCTACACCACAAATCAGCCATACACTCTTGTGCCGCAGCTTGCAAGGAAGGAAGGACTCTGGAGCACTTTCTAGGTGTTTTCTATCTTTGTTCAATGTTTAAGTTTATTTATGTTTGTTTGCTTGTGGACATGAGGAACTAATTTCTTTTTAGTTAGAGGTGAATTTGAAGCCATGATTATATGTTTTATATGAATTGATTACGTCCAGTTATTGTTTCTTAAGACTAGAATGTGATTTGCTTAACTGAGTTATTAAAACTTGTTTGTGTGTGTTAATTGGGGGTCGACACTTAATTTGCATGCATGAATTTGATGCTAGAGTATAAGGGAGTTTCACCTAATCGTTATGAACTTATATTCACAAGTAGTAAAGGTTGCTAGTCACAATCATGTTAAGTAAATAGTAGGCAAGAGTATCATGATGTCATAGTTACGAATGCCTCGTCAACATTTATGATTTTCAAAGAACGTAATGACCTTTGATATGTTTTCTATCATGCTGTCATAGTTAGGAGACTTGATAAGGATAATTTGGTTGTAATGCGTCTTCCATTCAATTCAATGAACTAAGGAAAATCTGATGGTTAATTTGTGCAGTCACGGTTAACTTGGGGTGTTGTCATTCATGTCTAAAGGAATAATAACTGGAAATTGGTTCATATGCATATATCATGTGTGGAGAAGGACCCTCTAACTAGCCCTTCACCCTTCGTAATTCATCAAAATCGTTTTTCTAAAGTTTGTTTTTTTATGCAAAGATTCTGTTTTTAGTTTTAAATTCGTCAAAAACAAATCCCCCTTTATTTTGAAGTGTTAGATTAGTTAAAATCTGTTTTGATTTGTGTTTTTAAGTGTCTTGAGTCAAGTTAAAACCTTATTTTCGTCCAAAGTAGTGTTTAGAGTCCAAAGCTGCCCAGTTTGTGTTTTTAGGCAGTTTTGAGTGTTTTTGTGCTGTTTTGAGTCTTTTGAGTTGTTTTAGTGTTTTAGAATTTAGTCTTGCATTCTTTGAGTCTAGTTTAGTGTTTTAAACTTTGTTTTTACGTTTTTGAGTCAGTTTCAAGTGTTTAGCAATCTCTCCTAATCCCCGGTCCAGAACGATCCCTACTTATACATATACTACAACTGTCAAAAAGAGGGTTTAATTTGTGTGTCAAATTAATTTTCACATCAGATGCTAGCGTTAGAATATACATGTGCTCTTAGAAAGGTAGTTCTAACTGTCTTGATTTTACGCGTAATCTTTTCGATATGTGTGTGCGTTTAATTAGGGTTGATTTAGGATTGTAAGAAAAAGTTTCTAACGAAAATCTAACTGATTTGACTTTGGCTTTATTGATATTATTTTCAAGGTTCTAAAAATCATTAAGCGCTAGTCGGACGATGGACTGGGGTCTAGCGTCTAGGCGGATTTAAGTAAATCAATCATATTTCGTGTAAATAAGTGTCTGCTTATACTTGAAATATATATAATTTCATCATAAACTACAAAATATAATGCATATATATTATGAAGTGTTGGAACATAATGAAAACATGTAAAATAAAGATATAATGTGTGTTCATTTAAGTATGCAACAAGTCTCTTACAATTTATTGGAAAAAAACAAAATGCAAAATGAAAGTTACCTATTTTCTGTCTAAGTGAGTTATGACCTAGGTGAGTGTTTAGGCGGGTCTAGGCGGTCTAGGCGGGTGCCTAGGTGGTCTAGGCGGTGCCTTAGCAGGTCTAGGCGGCCTTAGCATTAATCAGGACGGTGGCTAGGTGGGGATTTTTAGAACAGCGATTATTTTGCAACTAATATTAAATCAAATTTTAGTGGGAGTCCAAGACATTCTTCTATCCTGTCAATGTTTGTTTTGGATGACCAAGTTTCAAACAATTTCAGCGAATTGAATATGATTGTAGGTAGTGTGATATGATTGTACGTGTGATATCATCTACTATACCAAGAATATCAATGAACCCCTATCATTAAAATTGCTTGTTAAAGAGATTTTAGTAATTAAGTGAGATAGAAATAAACACCATAATACATTAGAATTGGACTACATAATCATTTTAATTATAAATAACCCAGCCATTTTCAAGTAGTTATTTAGAAATTCCTCTTGATTACCTTTGTAATTTTCATGAATTATGTTTCTAGCCTCTTTATCTAACATTTTCTAATCAATCCCTTTACTAATTTAGGCTCAGTATGCTAAAACTTTGAAGTACCTCACCCAGAGATAGCTACATGGAGAGGCAAACAAGGTTTTATTCTAAGGCTTGCATATTTGTGCAAATTACATACGAGCAAAGCTAGACGCATAACTAACACACTCTCTAATACATATGAATGTCACATACAATAATAGAGTCCACGAGGGTGCCAACTATTGTGCTATTTTGTCTGTACACATAGTATTGTTAATAACTTATATAATAGCTGGGGTAATTCATCTCTGTCCAAACGTGCCCAAGTACATTAGCAAGGACATTATATCCAGTTTGCAGAAACAAGTCGATGATAATGGCAAGCCAAGGCAGGACACAAGGTAGTGATCAAGACTCAAAACTCAAAACTATATATAGTTAACCAACATTTTCCCTTGAGCTATTTTTTACTATATATATCTCTGATTATATAATTGACCTTTCACTAAAATTTTCCTTTTGTAGTCCACAAATTCAGGGAAGTGGATCTTGTTCTTCATCGCTAACCTTGGCATAGAGACCGCTTCAGCTGTTTTTGTTCAGCTTTCCTCTTTTAGTCATCCCCACTTTGCACTAATTGGTATGCTGCTGGCTATGTTAGCCGTTCTCATTTGCATCTTGGAGCTCATTATGAAAGGTAAAGAGGAAAGAGTTGAGTTGAGGGCGTGGGGAATGATATGGTGGTTATATCATCCATATCCTTCTACCAGGCTTTTTGGTAGTTTCCCTGACATTTGTGGACTAGGTCTTGCCATCTCTCAGTGCATTTGCTCCGCGGTTCAGTACAATTACCTCCATCGGCATACTAATGATCCTATCAAACTATCGATTTTGCCTTTCATCTTTCTTTTATTTTTGGCTATTTCAAGGTGTTGTAAATAAAATTTAGGAAAGGATAGTGTTATTCACACACCCATTTTTATCTTCCACACAGCTTTGTTAATTTTTACTATTGATTTTTTTCAATTCATTCGACCTGATAGCCAAAAAATTGATAGAAATATTAATATATGAGAAGCGAAAATGAGTGGCTGATAACGCTACCCTTTAGGAAAATATACATACATGAGTATCATCATCATTTTAATTGTATTACTTATCGATGGAGTGCATGGGTGTTCATGTATATAAATCTTTTCCACGATGGATTACCTCCACAAACTTCTCTCTGAACATGGAAACTGTTTTGCGTTAAATAGAGTACTAAAGGTGTTTTAGATTTTTTTTAAGGAAAACTAATGAAAAAAACTTGAAAACTTTGAATGTTAACAAAAAAACCATATACTAACTTTATTTAATGGTTAGGACAATGCTCAACACTAAACTAGTCCAATTAAAATGGCCCAAACGATGAGTTTCCGATTTTGCCCCTAAAAGCATTCGTCTAATCTTACCGATCTCTCTGTTATGCTCCGTCTCCCCCTCTCTCCATGACACAACGATGACAATCTCCTCCCAAAGAAGGAGAGGAGAGGAGATGAGAGATCGTTGTGTTGTTAACGAACATTCGGGTACCGCCGCCATTGTTACCTCAGACCTACCCCGGCCCAAAATTCTGACTGACGAAAAGCTTCGGTCCACTAACCTCAAATCAATCTTCCAATCTTTGAGTCCACTGCTACCACAGAGGTGCATCAGCGTCTACAACAACGGCGTTTGAGTTGATCTTCGGACACCGCCTGACCAGTAGCAATTATGATTTGGTCTTCTATTTTAGGGGTTGGTGCGTATAAATTGTTGTGTTTTTGGACTTGCAGAACTCTTTGAAATTAGTTGCTGCCCCTTTGAACACTTTTCCATTTGTTGATGAGCCCTTCACCTTCTTTCCAACATTGTGACGATGATCATGATCAAAGGGAGTGAGGAAGAAGCTAGACCTTGAAGTTTGAAGCTGCATTGTTTGATCTGATACAAGCCAAAACTAAAAGCACCAAAATTGCAATCTCAGCCATCTCATTAAAATCGAGACAGACCCAGAAGAGAGCAAGGGGGACCGATATATAAGCAGGAAAATCCCACAAAAACACATATAAAAACGACCTTTGAGAGAGGGAGATAGAGAGAGAGAGAGTGATGAGCACCCTCGCCTTCTCTTTATACAAAAAATAATCATTTAAAGACATCATTGAGAAGCTGTTTGTTTTTTCTCCATCCTTTTGTTTAGTGTGACTTTGTTAGGGTGATTGGGAGCTGGCTGTGTTGTTTACCAAGCAGCTGTAAGTATACTTGTGTAAGATGAAGTGACATGCTTTGGCATGCATGTTATGGACACCTGTTCTTGTTGGTGTCATTCCCCATCCAAGAATTATTATACACCTCTTGAGCCTACAAGTGCACTTGTGTAAGATCAAGTCACATGCATAGGCATGCATGTGATGGACACCTGTTCTCTAACATTAAAAATGAAAATATTGTTCACCTATTGGTTTATTTTTTGACATAGTGCCTAATTTTTTGTTTAGTTTCATAAATAGTGTTTACTTATTTGTCCAATTTCATAAATAGTGTTTACTTATTGGTCCAGTTTCATAAATAGTGCCTAATTCTTGGTCCAGTTTCTTAAATAGTGGCCTAGTTCTTGGTCCAGTTTCATAAATAGTGGCCTAGTTCTTAATCCAATTTCATAAACAGTGTCTAGTTCTTGGTTCACTTTCATAAATAGTGACCTAGTTCTTGGTCCAGGTTCATAAATAGTGTTTAGTTCTTGTTCCAATTTCATAAATTCTGTATAGCAATTGGTACAGTTTCATAAATAGTTTCTCTTTCTTGGTCTAGCTTCATAAATAGTGTCTCTTTCTTGGTCTATTTTCATAAATAGTTTCCACCTATTGGTTTAGTTTTAGAAATAGTGTCTCTCATTCTTGATCTGGTTTCATAAATAATGTCTACTTATTTGTCTAATTTCATATATAGTGTCTCTTTATTTTAAGGAGGATTAGAATGACATACTTTGATAAAAATAATATACGATAAATAATGGTACCATTTGACAATTTGATGACATAAGTATTTAGACATCCTACTAGTATACATATATCCCATGTATTCTCCAATACTTGCTGATGGGGAAAGAGGATAAAGGAGACTGCTGGAAAAGTTGACCATTGTGTTTTGTGATGATATCCCCGAAGGATTTATACACACTGTTCGTGGAGAATGTTAAGCAGTATTGTGTTGGTGATACCATAGAGTTTATGCTTCTTAGTCGACAAAATGATTCATTTACTTTATCACATAAAAGTAAACAAGAGAAAGATAGCGTTGGAGGTTGCTATGATGAAGGCTATGATCAATTTTCAAAGTTTAAATTTACTCCAGATGTAGATCTTTCAGTCAGAAAATTAACATCAGAGTTAGATGGTTGGTTGGTCAGGGCAGAGTCGGGGCTTGTTGACGACCTAGAAAAGCTTCCATATGTATGTGTTGCAATGGAACAATTAGAACAGAGGAAGAAATATTGGAACGACCACGAGGCTAGTGACAGTAATAATGGTTTTGCATTTGGCGATGAGCATGCTGTCTGCTCAGCAATGCCTTACTTGTTCTTGCTGAGTTTTGCACAGGGCTGGGCTTTCTTTTTGTTAGGGGCACTTTTGGAAACTTAATTTTGTCTGTGTTGGGCTTTGTAATTCAGCCCATGTAGAATTTAAGGGCCTTGTCCTTATGGTTAATTTTGAGGTGCTTTTGGTTAAAGAAAACTATATGGTGGTTTTTGGTTAAAATACTTTTGGTCCAATCCCTTTTTATTAAAACTCCCTTTTTATTTATTTTTATGTTCAAAGGGAATTTTTTTTACTAACGGATAACACATACAAACAAAGAGGCCCAAATATGTCAATGACCCTTTATTACAGTGATGGAAAGGTATTGAGCTCTTGCATGACGGCGTGGGTTCAAAGCTCGTTTGTGGCTAATTTAACATCCAATCTAACAAAATTCATCATTTGACAAGGAAAAACAAAAAAAACAACAAGAGGCCTAGCTACAAAAATTAAGCACAAAAGTAAAACATGACCTCAAACTTAAAAAACAATGCCCAAAGTCAGCAAAGGGCCCAACACAAAAACCAAACAAACCAAAAAACCTAAGTAATTGACACCACTGCCATCACCATAGTACCAAAGATCTAACACTAATCTGCAGCCTAAAGTCCGACCAAAGAAAGGCCCATGAAGGAGAAAACACAGAGCTCCATCATCATCGAACCAGCACCATATGATCTGCTAACACAAAATGAAAGATACTGATGGGGAAGCCAATGGGAAAACCATAGGCATCCGTGAAAACAAGTGGGAATGGAGCAAGTTAGGGGATAAGAAAAAGGAAGAAACTAGAGCAGAGAGAGAAACAAAGTGGGAAGAATTAGGAGAAGTGTGAGGAAATTAGTTGTCAGAAACATGGAGGAAGGGGAAGTAGGACAGGTAATTTGAAAATTGGAGTAGGAACAAAGAAAGTGGAGATCATAGTTTAGGACTGCAAGGTAAAATGATAGCAAATGGGATGGAGGATTTGTAAGTATAGCAAGGGATATAGAAACAAAAAGAGAGAAAAACGAACCGCTGACTCTGACCACACCTAGAGCCCACGGCTAAATGGGAGTTGGATCAGGAAAGCCCACACACAAATAGTGCGAAAAGCTCTCAAGGAGAGAAAAGAAGTCTCATCAAAATGGGAGAGAAGAGTAGACAGATCTAGGTTTTTTTAAAGGTGTTACAGTTTGACTAGTCTTATATAAGCCCGATCTTTGAATAGGAACCTTCAAACTTTCATATTAGTTTTTGGATAGTATCATTCACACACCTATTTTTACTTCTCGCACACTCCTCTCAATTTTCTGCCGTCGGATTGAATGAATTGAAAAAAATGAATGATAAAAAATTAATAAGAGTGTGTGAGAAATAAAAAGAGGGATGTGAATAGCACTATCCTAATTTTTTTAGTCCTCAAACTTAACCATGTATTGTACAATTGATCATTTTCACAAACACCATCTTTTTTTGGGTTAAATCTATGCGTATATTAAGAACTTCAACTTAAAACTTAAAAAAACAATAAAAGAAGCTAAAAAAACAAATGAAATTAGTAAACATGTTGTAAACATTCCTAGTTTAAGTGTGACTGTGTAAATCCTAGATTAGATTTGATTAGGGTTTATCCTCTCCTATTGTATCTCATATTCCTTGGAGAACAAGGAATATCCTTATCTTATTATTATTATAAATAAAGGTGCAATGTAGGAGGGAAACACACACAATTCCCCTACAATTCTACAAACACACATATCTCTTTTCTCTCTTTCTCTGCCGCCGGCCTCTCTCCCTTTGTCAGATAAATATAGACCACAACACGTTATCAGCACGCTCCTACCGCTGCACTTAGGAATCTGACGTTGGAGGAAATTTTTCTGCATCAAACCAGTTCATCCATATCATCATGCAATCAGGTTCTTTCAAAACAACGGCTTTTAACTCGATATTTTGCAGCCCTGATAGCATGAACATTCACCATGATGCATAACCCAACTTTACGTTTAACGTATTTTAGATTCTACATAAATTGTGTCTGCCTCATAACCATAATTGTTGAAATTATGTGAATTTGATATTTGTTATGAATTGAATCATACATATGTACATGCATTGAAAATATTATTTTGCATATGCATAAAAGTAAATATGTGATTCATTGAATTATATATGCATCTAATTGAATTAATGAAAAGAAAAAAAAAAACAATTTTTTTTTGTTTTCTGGGCTCGCATACAGCGGCCCAGCTCGAAAAAAAAAATAAAAAAAAAAATTTTGGGCTCGCCTGAAGTGGCCCGCGAAAAAAAAAAAACTTTTTTTTGGGCTCCCCTGAATCGGCTCGCGAAAAAAAAAAAAAACACACAGCAGCCGATTCCCCTTGCCCATATCTCCCCGTGAGCACCCGAGACCCTCCCTAGCCCAAATTATGGGAAAGTTAGTTGTCTGGCAGATAGTGCAACCACGCACACTGTTTTGCGTGAATGCATTTATTTCACTAACTTCATACCTAAGAATGCACATCGGACAACCCTCTCAGGCGCATCCAACCTGAAAGAAGGATACGGTAAGGCACGTATAATGTTGTCCAATGGTACAATCTTAACCATTGCTGAGGCACTCTATTCTCCACGTTCCGGCAGAACGTTACTAAGTTTCAAGGACATTAGAGATAACAATTACCACGCTGAAATCCACGTAGAAAACGGAGTTGAATTTCTGTGCATAACTTCCTACGCATATGGCCAGAAGCGTATTCTAGAGAAGATGAAGCGTATCCAGAGTCGTCTGTATACTATGACCACACACCTCATAGAATGCCACTATGTGGCCGGCCCTACTACTGGGACCGCGCACGAAATTACACTTTGGCATGACCGTTTGGGACATCTTGGACTAATAGCGATGCGCACTATGTGGCCGGCCCTACTACTGGGACCGCGCACGAAATTACACTTTGGCATGACCGTTTGGGACATCTTAGACTAATAGCGATGCGCCGTATCCTCAAATCTTCACACGGGCATCCACTAACCAGAAGTTTAGGTTCGATCCAAGGAATCGCATGTCAAACATGTTCAATGGGAAAGCTTATTACTAAGCCTTCTTATGACAAGATTCGTTCGAATCCTCCCATTTTTCAACAACGGATTCAAGGGGAAATTTGTGGACCGATTCAACCTCCATGCGGACCATTTAGATATTTTATGGTTTTGGTTGACGCTTTCACACGTTGGTCACACGTGTGCTTGTTGTCCATAAGGAACGCTGCATTCTCCAAACTGTTGGCTCAGGTTATCAAGCTCAGGGCTCACCACCCTGATTACCCAATCAAATCTATTCGATTGGATAATGCTGGAGAATTCACATCTAAAACTTTTGATGACTATTGCATGTCGGTTGGGGTTGAAGTTGAACATCTTGTACCCCATGTTCACACCCAGAACGGCTTGGCAGAGGCTTTCATTAAGCGCTTACAAATGATTGCTCGATCGTTGGTTATACATACCAAGCTCCCGATCACTGCTTGGGGCCATGCAATATTGCACGCAGCAAAGTTGGTCTGCCTGAGGCCTGTTGCGACCCAACCATTTGGTGCCCTTCAGTTGGTTACCGGATGCGAACCCGACATATAGCATCTGCGTGTTTTCGGTTGTGCGGTATATGTGCCGATCTCGCCGCCCTTACGTACAAAAATGAGGCCTCAGCGAAGGATGGGAATCTATGTCTGATATGATTCTCCTTCGATTATTCGTTACTTAGAACCTTTGACAGGCGATCTGTTTACCGCTCGTTTTACGGATTGTCCTATGAGACAGTCTTCCCGTCGTTAGGGGGAGATAAGAACATCAACGTTCTTGAAGAACGACGCGAATTATCGTGGACGACTCCCACTTTGTCTCATTTAGATCCCCGCACCGCTCAGTCTGAAACTGAAGTGCAGTGCATATTAGATCTTCAGAGCATAGCTCAGAGCATGCCAGATGCTTTCACCAATCTAGCACGTGTGACAAGATCACACATTCCAGCTGCGAATACGCTTGCAAAGATAGATGTACCAAATGTACAATAGACTGCCCTCCTGGAAGCCCGGGACGCCAATTCTGGTCATCCACGTACATTAACGGCTAGCCATTCATCTGCCCCTACGCAAAAGTGTGGCAGACCCTTTGGTTCAAAGGATTCACACCCCCGAAAGAGCAAAACCACGGCACAAGGTCCTGAAAAGCCTACCGTGAATCCGACTATCGCTTACTTATTCTACCCAACTCATGAGGAAATACTAGATTATGGAAACGTCTTTGAAGAGATGAATCCTCCTCCCGAGAATCGTGAGATTTCGGTCTATTATGCTAGCTTAGATGATGTGTGGCGTAGAAATGAGATGATTGTCGACGATGCATTAACATTTGCAGTAGCTACTGAGATCATGTTGAGCGATGACATTGAACCGCGTTCCGTTGATGAATGTCGACGTAGAGATGATTGGTCAAACTGGAAACAAGCAATCCAAGTCAAACTTGATTCGCTTGCGAAACGTAAGGTGTTTGGACCTATAGTTCCTACTCCTCCACATGTGAAGCCTGTTGGCTACAAGTGGGTTTTCGTTCGGAAGCGTAATGAGAAGAACGAAATTGTGCGTTACAGAGCTCGTCTTGTTGCACAAGGCTTCTCACAACGCCCTGGGATTGACTATGACGAAACTTATTCACCCGTTATGGATGTGATTACTTTTCGCTACCTTATCAGTTTGCTAGTTTCCGAAAAACTGGATATGCAGCTGATGGACGTAGTAACCGCGTATCTCTATGGGGATCTTGATACGAAAATTTATATGAAAGTTCCCGAAGGATTTACATTGACTGGTTCAAATATTTCCAAACCTCGGAACACGCTCTTAATTCGGCTGAGGTGTTCACTCTACGGCTTGAAACAATCCGGAAGAATGTGGTATAACCGTCTGAGTGAGTATTTGACTAGTTAGGGATATATGAACAACGAATTATGCCCTTGTGTGTTCATTAAGAAGTCACATTCCAGATTTGCGATTGTTACAGTATATGTTGATGACATGAATCTCATTGGAACTCCTGAAGAGCTCGCGAGAACTGCTTCACACCTAAAGTCGAAATTTGAGACGAAAGATCTAGGTAGGACTCGATACTATCTCGGTCTCAAGATAAAGCATTGTTCAAATGGAATCCTAGTACATCAACCGAACTACACCCAGAAGGTGTTGCGCCGCTTTAACGAGGATAAAGCGAAGTCTTAGAGTACTCTTATGGTTGTTCATAAGCTAGATGCAAAACGATATCCCTTCCGTCCGAAGGAGGATGATGAAGAGATTTTGGAGTCTGAAGTTCCTTATCTAAGTGCGATAGGCGCTTTATTGTACTTAGCTCAATGCACTAGACCTGACATCTCCTTCGCTGTTAATCTTTTTGGCAAGATACAGCAATGCACCAACACGCAAACACTGGACTGGCATGAAAGACATCTTCCGTTACCTTAAGGGTACTACAGATTTGGGCTTGTTCTATCCCTACGAATCCTCGAGTAGTGCCGCACCATGTGCTCCTCAAGTTAATTCTCGCCTTGTTAGTTATACCGACGCTGGATACTTATCTGATCCGCATAAGGCGCGTTCTCAAACGGGTTATGTCTTTACCGTTGGAGGCACTGCAATATCTTGGAGGTCAACTAAACATACCTTAGTTGCCACTTCGTCTAACCATGCTGAAATTCTCGCCTTACAAGAAGCAACTCAGGAATGCTTTTGGTTGAGAGCAGTAGTGGGCCATATTCGAAGCTTCTGCGATCTTCATCCAGCCGTTAATGCCCCGACGACGATCTTTGAGGACAATGCAGCTTGCATCGAACAGCTCAAGAATGGTTACATTAAAGGAGACAACACCAAGCATATTGCACCGAAGTTTTTCTTTTCACATCAACAACAAGAGCATTAGAAGGTTGAAGTCATGCAAATCCTTTCACAAGACAATCTGGCCGACCTCTTCACCAAATCACTGCCGAAGACGACGTTTCAGAAACTTGTTCATGGAATTGGTATGCGTAAACTTTCTGAGTTGTAACTTTGCTATTTCTCTTTGGAATTATGTCAAACTCCGGGGGAGTATCCTACAGATACTTGCTTGATCTTAATGTACTCTTTTTCCCTACGATTAGGAGCATTTTTCCCACTGGGTTTTTGCTACCTAACCAGGTACTAACGAGGCACCCACCTTGGGCTGGTCATATCCCTGATGATGTCCTGTAGACGTTTCTTTTGACTTTGCATTTCTCATGCATTTTTCCTTAGACTATGGATTTTGTCCTTACTCGGGTTTTTGCCATAGCCTTAGGGTTTTTTAGTGAGACTTCCTACTTATGCAAGTTCTTACCTTATTGAGAATAAGCGTTGTTCCTTGGAATCAACACTAACAAGTCAACTCCATCAACTTCTGCATTATGCTAAATCTACCTTGAGTATTTACACACTCAAGGGGGAGTGTTGTAAACATTCCTAGTTTAAGTGTGAATGTGTAAATCCTAGATTAGATTTGATTAGGGTTTATCCTCTCCTATTGGATCTCATATTCCTTGGAGAACAAGGAATATCCTTATCTTATTATTATTATAAATAAAGGTGCAATGTAGGAGGGAAACACACACAATTCCCCTACAATTCTACAAACACACATCTCTCTTTTCTCTCTTTCCCTGCCCCCGGCCTCTTTCCCTTTGTCAGATAAATATAGACCACAACAAAACAATGTTTTTACAACATAACTCTTTGTTTTTCTGCCCAAACCTGCTTTAATTTGACGTTAAACAACAAATTTACGAATTTTCCTTTAGCTGGTTGTTGACTGAGATTGCTGCCACGTTGAAAGAGATGGCGTGGTGGTGCCACGTTCTAAAGAGATGGATATCTGAAAGAGTAACTTCACCTTTCCCAATTGTAAAAGGATTTGGGTGATTCAATCCACCAAAACTAACAAAATGAGCTCCACCTTATCCCAAACAAGTCGGGCTATAGTTAAAAGCAGGAGGCCCGGCTGCTCACTCGGGGCAAAATCTCCCAACCCATTGCCTGAAGCAGTTTGACGTCAGGATGACGTCATCCACGTTATAACTTTTTTGAGTCAAACCCATGAGTTTCATGCATACTTGGGCAGGAGTCATCTGAAAAAAATTCAGGCACTGGGCTTGCGCTGTAGCAATATGTGATTCTAGGTCATTGGATTTTCCACATCTGATGGTCATTTTTTATCTTGATTTTAAAAATTCAAAAAATTCAAAATTCAAAAAAATAAAAAAAATGTAATAGACTTGTCCTCCACGTGGCACAACCTGGACTCTTGTATTGTTAAAAAAAAAAAAAAAGGCCATCCAAGTGTTTTGAAGAACCATTTAAAGGCAAAGGTTGCGCACCACTTCTACTATGCAAGAGACTGAAACAGGAGGACCAACGATGAGCCCACAAAAGTTCAAGTATTGCATTGACACGCATCAGCCTAAAGAATTTGAAATTAGGGGGAGATACTCATTAGGGTGAACATCCAAAACAGATCAAGATTTTAATGAGTCAATCAAAAACTTGTGGCCATCCAACGGGGAGTTGTAATCACTGTTCTAAAAAACACCTTAGGCGGCACCTTGGAACGGAGGCGATTTTGTGCAAAACGACTGGAAAAATCGGGGTGGCTCTAGGCGGCCGCCTAGGTGGGTTTTTTTTTTTTTTTTTTTTTTGAAATTTGTTTAAAGTCTTAAGTTCTAATTATACCTTGAAATTTTGTTAATTTTATAGAATATGTGTGTTGTGTATCAACTTAAATTCTGGGATGGTAAAGATAACTATCTTACATTACTAAATTTCCTTATTTTCCTCCTATTTTCCATTTTATATTGTTTTAAATTGTGAACTTGTTGTACATGTGTCATCTTACAATACTCCTCACTATGGTTATATGACATATATGCCTAATGTGTTTTTAAATTTTGGACTTGTTGGATGCTCTTTTTGCATTTTATCATTATTTTATTATCTTATCCATGGATTTCATACAAGTATAATTTTTTGTAAGTGTCAATATGCACTTATTTACAAGATATACATGAAATTTACCTAAATCCGCCTATACCGCCTAGGGGCCATCCTAGGCGCTAGCTCACCGCCCGACTAGCGCCTAGCGTTTTTTAGAACCTTGGGTGCAATTCATAAAAGCCATTCAATGTGGATGGCCACTCATCCCACTACAACTCATCCCTCTAAACTTTGTCTAACACTCAAGCTTTACCTATAAAACAAAGGAGCATATGATGAA
This sequence comes from Heteromeles arbutifolia, assembly GCA_024362995.1. Lineage (NCBI taxonomy): Eukaryota > Viridiplantae > Streptophyta > Magnoliopsida > Rosales > Rosaceae > Heteromeles > Heteromeles arbutifolia. Next base: position 26,767,596 of record JANCRC010000002.1, read on the forward strand.
GACACCAAAGCACATGATGAAGATATCAAAGCACATGATGAAGATACCAAAGCTCATGATGAAGACACCAAAGCATGAGTGTGAAAGGCACTAAAGGCTTAGTGGGTGTAGTAGGTAAAGGCATTAAGTGAGTGTGGTAGGTATTGATTTAACATCTTGCTTAATCATTTGCCTATATAAGGAAGGCTAAAGTGTAAGAAGAGAACACATCATCAAAGAGAGGAAGAAGAGATTAGAGAATACAGAGAGTTATCTTTGTACTCCTATTATTCCAGATTGTAAATGAAAGCACCACTGCTGCCATGAGGACTTACTCGACTGTAGAAGAACCTCGTAAATATTGTGTCTTGTTTCATTTATTCCACTACACACATATCGACAATTTTACAAAATGTTATCAGCAAGAGAAGCTCTCGTCTTAGTGGACAGCACAACGCCATAAATTCGGTGAAGCAATACCGGCCTCTCACCTCCGTTGGCTGAAATCTCATAGATAAGAAAATCTTTTCATTTCATCTTCAAATCTTTGTACTACTGATTTTCTTGAAGCAACTATATATCCTGTTGTATGACTGACTGTATGTCATCCTTTGTAGAAGCAAAAAGGTACAGACTCAAAATCCGTAGAAAATCTGATAGCCATGTAAACAGCCTCTTAACTCCAACTGTTTGACCTCGGAATGAAATACTTTCTTCTTAAAAGTTGTTCATCCGCCCAATTCCTATAACATATCAAATTTTCAACCCAATTTCCAGTTCCACAGAAAACTGGACAGCCATCTTATGAGTACCAAAACTCCTTTTTTGGTAGCTCAAATCGAAATTGTTTCTTCACAAAAGTTGTTCGGTATCCTCTTATCCATATCATACTAAACTTTGAGCCAAATCTAACGGTTCGATCTTCTTATAAGTTACAGACACTTCTCTTGACTCCAAAAAAAATTATGGGAACAGTTTCGACTCTTTTGAAAATCACCGGAGGAGGAACACCAATTGAGACTTATTGTTACTATCACTTCGTGGGTAACTAAAAACACTTAGAGTTGTTAAAATAAAATAAAATAAAATAAAAAGGATGAAACAAAAGGAAGTGGCATGCAAAGAAAAAGAAAAGAAAAGAAAAATGATGGAAACTTAATCATCATCCTTTTCTATTATTGCTTTATTTATGTGAATGATGCTGGGTTTAAAATCATTTCACAAGATTTATTTACTTAAAGGCAATTTATTTACTTTGGCTGGAATTACCGCTTAATGCTTTAAGTTTTGATTTATTTATGTGAATAGTGCTGAATTAAAGCCCTTGTCACAAACTTTATTTACTTAAAAGCAATTTATTTACCATGGCTGGAATTACCACCTATTGCTTTAATTTATTTATTGTACTTCCTTTTGTTATGATGAGTATATACAAGACTCGAAGTTCCTTGATCAAATCAGAACTTGTAGTTTCTTGATCCTCATCATATAAAATGATTGGACCTGAAGTTCCATCATGTAAAAGGATTGGACCTAAATTTCCTTGATCATCATTAGACAAAAAGATCAGGCATGAAGTCCCTTGATCCTTAAGATCAGGACATGAAGTTCCTTGATGAATACCGTAAGTTTGAAGTGCTGCAGTGCCCCAACTTAATGAAGGCCATAAGAGTCTCAGTCCACAGATTATTAAATAAGGACTAGAAGTTCCTTGATTGATGTAAATGATGATATAATCCATGTACATTTGCTGGAGAATTTACATCTAAAAGTTTTGATGATTATTGCATGTCACTAGGTATTGATGTTGAACACCATGTTCCTCATGTCCATACTCAAAATGGTTTAGCAAAAGCATTTATTAAGCAGATGAAATTGATTACATGCGTTCTACTCATGAAAACGAACCACATGGGGACATGCCATTTTACATGATGCATTATTAGTTCGGTTGAGACCTGTTGCCAACTATCAATACTTGTCAGTACAACTCGTGTTTGGGCACCAACAAAACATTACACATTTACGAGTTTTTGGTTGTGTTATCTTTATGCCTATTGCACTGCCACAATGTACTAAAATGAGGCTTCATCGCAAATTGGGAATTTATGTTGGATTTGATTCACCATCTATCATTCAATATTTGGAACCCTTGACTGAGGATATGTTTACCGTGCGGTTTACAGACTATCATTTTGATAAGACAATTTTTCCATTGTTATGGGGAGAAAAGACCGTTCAGAAGAACGACGAGAATTGTCTGGGATGTACCCACTTTGTCTTATTTTGATTCACGAAGCAATCAATGTGAAAATGAAGTGAGAATAATTGTTCGTCTTCAAGGTATTGCCAATCAAATGCCCGATGCATTTAAAGATGCAACGAAAGTGATAAAATCACCTATCCTAGCTGCAAATGTGCCTGCAAGAATTGATGTCCCTGTTGGACAAAATTATGTGGCAGCAAATGATTTATCTGTTGCACGCCTGAAGCGTGGTAGACTTTCAGACTCAAAAGATTCAGTACTTTGAAAAAAGAAGAATATGGCACTGCTAAACTATTGCATTCCCGAAGCATAACTGTTGTATGCCAGAAGCATGACAGTCACCGCATGGATACACGTCCCAGAAGGACAATCCGTGAACATGAGAATTTTGATGTCTTATGCATAAAGCATAATAGACGTATAGGTTCCACTGACTCAACTCTCGAAAGTGGAGATTAAAATCCAACCTCTATAATGCTCAAGAGGAGGTTATGATCCGTATTCTCTAAACTATGACTGTCCTGGAAGAGATAGTGTAATGCCCTTGAAGAAGCAATGGATATCCAAAGAAATGTGATGTGGTAGAAACTAACACACAAATTAAACCCTATAAATTATGCAATCCTAGTACGAGTAAGTAAGGATCGTTCTATTCCGAGGATTAGAAGGGATGCTAATCAACACAAATTAAACTTGTAAAACTTAAAACTAGTTAAACTAACATCAAAACAATGACTGGGGAGATTTTGCACGAATTTAACTAAAACAAAAGTAAATTACAGTAAATGAATTAGGTCTTGTACGAGATATAGGTGAAAGGCCAGCTAGAGGATCGTTCTCCACACATGAAACATATGCATACAAATCGATTTCCAGTTATTATTTCTATAAACCATGAATGACAATGCCCCAAATTAACTGTGAATTGCACAAATTAACTCTCAGATTTTCCTAGGTTCATTGAATTGGACACAGTGATGCAATCAAATTATTCTTATCAAGTTCCCTAACTATGAAAAGCATGATAGAGATACATCTCAAAGATCATTAAGTTTTGTGAAAATCATAAGCATTGACATAGCATTCTGATAGGAGCATATTTATGCGACTTAGTTAGCTTGTTTCTTGGCATTTATGTTGTTAGTTCTTAGTTATTTATGTATTTTAAGCTATTTTCGTGTGTTTGTAGGTTTAAAGGACTAAAGTGGCAAGAAAGTGCATTTTGGTGCCTTCTGGAGCAAATTTGGGCATGGAATGGATAGCATATACTTGGACCAAAGTGGATGGACAAAATTGAAGATCTAAAAAGGCTAGGAATGTGTTTAAAAGAAGGAAGAATTAATTCAAGGAAGAAAAGGAATCCAGCAAGAAGAAGGATTGACTACTCAAACATACCTTATTTTGACTTAGTCAACTCTTAATCCTAATCTGTCAAGGTTCCAGCTGCAAAGGAGTGTCCTAAATACTTTAGGACACTTAATTATAGGTTTCCCCTTTCCTAAACCCCTTGCCGCATATCTCCTTACCCTTTCTTCCAAAATCTGCCACATAATTGCCTTTCCCTTTCTCTCTAGGACCTGTTGCACCCTACTTACCCTTTTTCCTATTGGGATTCTGATTTGTTACCATTTTTCTGGAGGATTTGGAGTCCTAAACCTTTCCAATTTAATTCCAAGTTGTTCCCTTTCTTTCCCTTATAAATAAAGAGCCTTGCAGCACATCAAATCTTTCCCTGGACCATTCTACACACTTTCTGCCCAAAATCCACCCTCCATCCTTCACCATAACTCACCTACATCCATCCACCACCACAAATCACCACTAAAACTCACCACTAATCCCTTGTGCCGCAGCAAAGGAGAAGAAGGAGAGCTTTTGGACGTTTTGGCATTCAATTTGGATCGCTGGAGCGTTTCGGTATTTTGTTTCTTTTGTTTTCAATGTATAAATCTGTTTACCTTTGTTTTGCAATTATGAGGAAGTCTACCCTTTTTGGCTAGGGGGAGATTCAAAGCCATGAACATGCTTGCAATATGAATTGATTACCTTCAGTTGTGATTTCATGAATTGTGAATTCAATTTGCTTAACTGTTTGATTGATAACTTATTCTTGTATGTTGATTAAGAGTGCATGCTTAGTTACGAATGCCTCGTCACTGCTTATAGTTTTCATGAAGCTTAATGATCTTTGATTTTATCTCTATTGTGCTGTTCACGTAGGGGACATTTAGAGAATGTGTTGAATTGTTGTATGCGCTTTCCCGTCCAATTCAATAACTTAAGGAAAACTTGAGGGTTAATTTAAGCGTACCTAATTAATCTGGGGTGTTGAGTTTCATGGTTTATCGAAAGAACAATTGAAAATCGATTTGTATGCAAGTGTGTCATGTGTGGAGAAGAACCCTCTAGCTAGCCCATCATCCTTCAATTCACTCAATTTCGTGCTAAAATCTGTTTAAGTTTATAATTTTCTTGTTTTACTTTAAATTCGTCCAAATCCCAATCCCCTTTCCCTTTTTGTGTCAATTAGGTTAAAATCTGCCCAACTTTGTGTTTTTAAGTGTTTTGAGTCTTCATAGTTCCAAATTCGTCCAAATTCATCCCTAGAGTCTGTTTTGAGTCTATTAGCTTGTTTTGTGCTGTTTTGAGTCAATTTAGTTGTTCTGAGTCATTAGAGTCTAGTTTTGCATTCTTTGAGTCTAGTTTAGTGTTTTAAACTTAGTTTTACGTGTTTAAGTCAGTTTCAAGTGTTTTAGCAATCCCTCCTAATCCCCGGTCCAGAACGATCCCTACTTGCATCTTTACTACAATTGTCAAAAGGAAGGTTTAATTTGTGTCCTGTTTTACATCGCATCAAATTTTTGGCACCGTTGCCGGGGATTAGTAAAATTTGCTAATCCCTGTGTTTTTGTTTGTGTTTTTGTTTTTACATTTTAATTTTCAATTTTGTTTTGTTTCGTTTTCTTTGTTTCAGGCACTAGACATGGAAATTGTAAACATTCAAGCTCAATTGGCGAATCTTGCTTCTCAATTGTCCCAGATTGCTGAAAGAACCACAATGCACACTGCCCTTACATTTGGTGTACCCTATGGGCAAGGATATCAAACTCATCAATGTCCTCAATTCACTGCAAACGGAGGTGCTTTGGGTTATCAAGGCCATGACCAATCAAAGGACAACATGTTTTCCAACACTTACAATTCATATTTGAGTGATCATTCAAACTCTATGTGGTGGGAATCTCAACAAGTTCAACTCGAAGGATATTGGTAGCCATATGAGGAGTTTTATTCAAGACCTATGCAGCCGTCACAGCCTTCCGCACAACAATTCCCATCGAATTCAAGTATGTCAATAAATTATAATGAAATTCTTGATGAATTAATTTCTTTGACGTAGGGCTCACAACAAGAAGAATATTCGTAGCCATCTGAGGAGTTCTATCAATGGCCATATGCACCACCACAATCTGCCCAAACAAATTCCGGTAGGTCTTTGGATAATGATCAAATTATTCAATTACTCACTTCTTTGTCTCAAGGACAAGAAAATCAAAACAAAGCGATGCAAATTCAAGACAAAAAGGTGGACGATTTGGAAAAGCAAATTGGACAGATAGCGGAATTCGTGGTACAAATTCAAGAACAAAGTGAACTTTCTAATTCAACCGTTGTAAATCCAATAGGAGAATTTGAAATTGCTAAAGCTTTCACCTTGGCAAGTGGCATGGAGGTTGAAGATGAACCCAAGACATCCGAACCAAGCCAAAACATGAATGAACAGCTGCTAATTGAGGAAGAGGAAGAAGAAACACCCTTGCCACAGCCTATCCTAGCTCCACCACCCTTGCCGCAGGCCCTTAAAGCTTCCATGCCGTGCAATTCAGGTAATGTTGTTCCTAATTCAATTCATTCTAACATTATTCCACCAAATGTCCCTTTTCCTCGCAGGTTTTTGATTCCCAAGAAAGAAGAGAGTGAAAAAGACATCATGGAAGCCTTCCTAAAGGTGTAAAGTGATATCCCAATTCTTGATACACCAAATCAAATTCCAGAATGTGTTGAATTTCTTAAAAAACCTGGTACATCAAGAAAAATGATTCAAGACGAAGAAGTGGCTGGAGAATATGTAGAATGCATCAAAGAGGATGTTCATGAGACAACAAAGCCCAAAGAAGTTGAATTTTATGACACGGGACAAGTCACAACCATCACATTCAATCTGGAAAAGTGCAAAGTTCCTGAAACTTTCAAAGATGTGGTGTTTGTCCTTGAGTTTGTGTTGTAGCAAGCAAGTAAGCCATCTATTTCAATTTCAATTTTGTTTTCTACTAACTTGCTGATTTTAATGATTCAGGCACCCACACTAGAATTTAAACCATTGCCGGATCATTTCAAGTATCACCGTCAATTCAAAGATCAATCCATGCATTCAAAGAAGGGAGACCTAGGACCCCACAATCAGAATTGCGTTCCTAAACCCTTCTCTTTACTGCATTTATTTTGCTTTGCTTAGTTCGTTGTTTGTTTGTTTGCTTTCTGTAAGTTTATGTTTGAAACATTGAGGACAATGTTTGATTTAAGTGTACAAAGTGTTTTTGATGCAAATTCGTGAGATTTTATCACCCACTACTTCTAGAGTTGTTTCTCACTGTTTTTAAGTGTTTTTAGTATGTTTTGAGGTGTTTTTGTGTGTTTTGAAGTAAAAATACAAAAATTTGAAAAAAAAATCAGTTTTTGAAGTGTTTTTAGAGTCGTTTTTGTGTGTTTGTGTCTTAGGTACCTTCCAACACAATGATGAGGATTTGGTTTTTAATTGCATGACTGTTAAAGAAAGTTACGAACGTGGATGGAAGTTTGATATGCTCTTGGTTTATGCTTGGTTGTAGTTGTTGTTTACGAATTCACATGTAATCACAAAAGGATAAAATCAGTTTTTGTAACATGCTTGAAGGAAGGAACTCAAACTAACGCTGCATCCCTGTGAGACTTGAGCCTAAACGTTCTTTTGGAGAGTTATTAATCTGTGATTTTTGTTTTCTAAAATCGTTGGATGATCTCATTATTCGTTGCTTGGTTGCTACTTAGAATGCATTCGTATCATGATAGAACCAAATGCTAGAACTCATATCTGTTTCATTCAAAGCATGACATTGAATTGCATAACACATATCAAGATGAAGTTGTTTAGTGAACCACCATAGCCAAACAGCCGTACTTCCCTATTTCATATGCATTGTAGGTTTAACCCTTTTGAGCCTTATTTAGCCTATTTTCTTTGTTAGCCCACATTATCCTTACCAAGCCTAGATTAGGACTATCCATACCTTTTTCTTAAAGGATAGTGAAGCATGACTTAAAGGGAATTCTTTTTAATCTACGATATGCAGAAAAACAAGTCTGGGGGAAGGGATTTTCGTGCAAAAAGAAAAAGAAAAAGAAAAGTGTGTAAAAAGAAAAGAAAAAGAGTTGAAAAGAAGTGAAAATGAGTTTAAGAGTGTTGATTGTTGAAGAAAGGGTCCAAAACATTGAATCTAGCCCTAAAATGTGTAAATCTCCCCTTTTTGGTCAAAAGTTGGTTTCTGCATTCAAATGTGAATTCTAAGTGTTGATTTCATTGCTTTGCTTACTATTTCTTTAAGAACTTTTGTTTATCTTTACCTTTCTTTGTTAGCCAATACCCTTAGCCCTGTTACAACCCTTGACTTCAATCTTGATTGTTATGTGTTCAATATGTGAAGTTTGGGATTGGTATGAGCATATGGTGTCCCTGGTTCTTGCATCTAAGTAGTAGCATTCCCTTCATGAGATCATATTCATATATGCATTAATAACTCCAAAAAATGCTTTCTTTGTCAAAACATATGTGAGTGTTCGTTTTCATGTTTACATCAATCTTCTCACATATACCTAGTGTAGGGAGTGTAGTCAAAAAATCTGAGTGAAAATTGAGTGTTTGTCTAGTAAGGAATTGAGGGAATTCTCTAAGGCATGTTACTACATTCAAAAAGTTGTTTTAATTGATTAAATGTGAACTAGTGAATGGTGACTGTGGTTAAGTGTGTGCTTAAGGGTATGGATGACCAAAATCTGTGTAAGTGATGATTTTTAATGTTTCATGTGTATTGGAAATCCCTAAGGCAAATGTTGTAAGGTTTAGATTGTGTTTGGTTTGTTTCTTTTGTTTGTTTTGCTCGAGGACTAGCAAAAGCTAAGTGTGTGGGTATTTGATAGGAGCATATTTATGCCACTTAGTTAGCTTGTTTCTTGGCATTTATGTTGTTAGTTCTTAGTTATTTATGTATTTTAAACTATTTTCGTGTGTTTGCAGGTTTAAAGGACTAAAGTGGCAAGAAAGTGCATTTTGGTGCCTTTTGGAGCAGTTTTGGGCATGGAATGGATAGCATATGCTTGGAGCAAAGTGGATGGACGAAATTGAAGACCTAAAGAGGCTAGGAATGTGTTTAAAAGAAGGAAGAATTAATTCAAGAAAGAAAAGGAATCCAGCAAGAAGAAGGATTGACTACTCAAACTTACCTTATTTTGACTTAGTTAACTCTTAATCCTAATCTATCAAGGTTCCAGCTGCAAAGGAGTGTCCTAAATACTTTAGGACACTTAATTATATGTTTCCCCTTTCCTAAACCCATTGCCGCATATCTCCTTACCCTTTCTTCCAAAATCTGCCACATAATTGCCTTTCCCTTTCTCTTTAGGACCTGCTGCACCCTACTTACCCTTTTTCCTATTGGGATTCTGATTTGTTACCCTTTTTCTAGAGGATTTGGAGTCCTAAACCTTTCCAATTTAAATCTAAGTCGTGCCCTTTCTTTCCCTTATAAATAAAGAGCCTTGCCGCACATCAAAGCTCTCCCTGGACCATTCTACACACTTTCTGCCAAAAATCCACCCTCCATCCTTCACCATAACTCACCTACATCCATCCACCACCACAAATCACCACTAAAACTCACCACCAATCCCTTGTGCCGCAGCAAAGGAGAAGAAGGAGAGCTTTTGGACGTTTTGGCATTCAATTTGGATCGCTAGAGCGTTTATGTGTTTTGTTTCTTTTGTTTTCAATGTATAAATCTGTTTATCTTTGTTTTGCGATTATGAGGAACTAAGCCTCTTTTGGCTAGGGGGAGATTCAAAGGCATGAACATGCTTGCAATATGAATTGATTACCTTCAGTTGTGATTTCATGGATTGTGAATTCAATTTGCTTAACTGTTTGATTGATAACTTATTCTTGTATGTTGGTTACAAGTGCACGCTTAGTTTTCAGCATGAATTTGATGCTAAAATATAAGGGAATTTCACCTAATCGTTATGAACTTATATTCATGTGTAGTGGAGGTTGCTTATAAACAATCGTGTTAAGTGAATTCTTGGTAGGAGTGTCATGCTCATCATAGTTACAAATGCCTCGTCAATGCTTATAGTTTTCATGAAGCTTAATGATCTTTGATTGTATCTCTATTGTGCTGTTCACATATGGGACTTTTAGAGAATGTGTTGAATTGTTGTATGCGCTTTCCTGTCCAATTCAATAACTTAAGGAAAACTTGAGGGTTAATTTAAGCGTACCTAATTAATCTGGGGTGTTGAGTTTCATGGTTTATCGAAAGAACAACTGAAAATCGATTTGTATACAAGTGTGTCATGTGTGGAGAAGAACCCTCTAGCTAGCCCATCATCCATCAATTCACTCAATTTCGTGCTAAAATCTATTTAAGTTTATAACTTTCTTGTTTTACTTTAAATTCGTCCAAATCCCAATCCCCTTTACCTTCTTGTGTCAATTAGGTTAGAATCTGCCCAACTTTGTGTTTTTAAGTGTTTTGAGTCTTCATAGTTCCAAATTCATCCAAATTCATCCCTAGAGTCTGTTTTGAGTCTATTAGCTTGTTTTGTGCTGTTTTGAGTCAATTTAGTTGTTTTGAGTCATTAGAGTCTTGTTTTGCATTCTTTGAGTCTAGTTTAGCGTTTTAAACTTAGTTTTACATTTTAAAGTCAGTTTCAAGTGTTTTAGCAATCCCTCTTAATCCCCGGTCTAGAACGATCCCTACTTGCATCTTTACTACAATTGTCAACAAGAGGGTTTAATTTGTGTGCTATGAGTTTAATTCGTAACTATGAAAAGCATGATACTCCTGCCAAGAATTTACTTAACACAATCATGACTAGTGACTTTTACTACTTGCAAATATAAGTTCATAACGATTAGGTGAAATTCCCTTATATTTTAGCATCAAATCTCTGCATGCAAACTAAGTGTGCACCCTTAATAAACATACAAGAATAAGTTCTCTATAAAGCAGATAAGTAAATCGCATTCATGTCTTATGCAACAATAATTGGATGTAATCAATTTATATAAAACATATGATCATGGTTTCGAATTCACCTCTAGCTAAAAAGAAACTTAGTTACGCATGTTCATCATAACTAAAAAACAATCTAAAATAAACATCAAAACTAAACAAGGATAGAAAGAACCTAGAAAACTCCAACGACTTCAATGGATGATTGCAGGCATGGCACACTCTTTCTCTCCCTCAATTCTGACGCATGAATATCATATATATAGGGTAAGGGCACGTTTGAATCCTAGGAGGAAAAGGATTAGGTTATTTGAATTAATTTAGGACTCCTAAAAATCAGATAGGAATTGTTGGAATGTGATAAGGATTCCTCTTTGCAGTTGAAGATAACATAAGATAAGATAGGATAAGATAAGGTAAGATAAGGTTGGATAAGATAATGTTCCTCTCCAACTAGGATTCCTTTTTCTTCCAGATTCCAACTTCAATTTCTCTAGATTTTAGCACATGTTTAACATCTTTTAAACACCAAAAACGTCCAGCCCATATGCTCTCCACTTATGCTATCCAATCCAAGTCTAAAACTGCTTTAAATTGCTCAATTTGACCATTGATTGTCATCTTTACCAACTGGACCTACAATAATACGAAAATAACTTAAATCACTATAATAAATGGAAATTAACTAAGTAAATGCAAATAAATAAGATAACAAAATCCCATAAATATGCTCCTATCAAAATGAAAAGCTTTTATGCATGCCCATGCACATGAGAATATGGGATCACAGATTGATGATACCTAATGGTAATTTTGGTTTTTACAAGTAGCTACTAAATTCATCAATGAGCTGTGTTGATATTGAGTCACGTTCTTTTTTTTTCGTCGACGAAAATGAAAAATTATTTTCCCAAATGGAGAAAGGCAATTCCATTACAATTTTGTAAGAACGTGGAAAAAATGAACATATATATATATGTGTGTGTATATATATACATACACACACAATACAAATAGCCAAAGGATGTTGAACCAAGGAGGTTACATATGGGCATTTGTAATATAGTGAAATACAATCGCATGATATGACACAAGGTTACTAATTGAAACATGAAATTGTACTCCTGTAAACGAGTTCATATGAATGGAGAGTTATAAAGGTTTGTGAGTCGCCTATATCATATCTCCATAAGTAAATCCCTCTAGTATACCTGGAAGCAAATTGCTCTATATAAGTTCTAAAATGAGAATGTGTCATGAAGTGTAGAAAATCCCTGAAGGATTCAAATTGCTTGAAGTAAGCCTTGGAAGGGTAAAGCATAAATTATGTACTCAATACCACTGAATGGTATAAATTGCCTTAATGAGTACTTTCATTATAATATTGTTGCAACACACTAAATCTCTTGCAAGAGTTGATGATATTAGATTGGAACTTCTGAATAGTCTAGAAAGATTATAAAGTGTTGAAAGGAATATTGTCACGAGCTGCAGATCGAACAATATGCCAACACGAATCTTATCCATGATGTTTATGATATTAAATAACCATATGGATTGAAGGTTATGAGTAAAATACTCAAATGATTAACCAATATTTACACACTAAGAATGATCATTTATCTTTGTGAGGGAAAAGATGAATTGATATTTGGTCCACAAGTACCACATCTTAGCGAAGTATAGCGAAGTATATGCTTTATTGTATTTAGCACAATATATTGGAATCAAATGAAACTTATCTATTGATTTATATTCTTGGAACTAGAATATTTCATCGTAACCTGATTTATTTATTGATTATGGAACCAGAAGTTTCCATGGGTTTCTATATCTAACAAGCTGGAATAAAAGTTTTCAAGCATAAGGGAGGAAATTTTTATACTTACATTACTTGGTAGAACCCCAGAAGGGGGAGGCACTGGAGATTGATCATGTGATGCCTCAGTACTTGGTGAAACTCTAGAAAGAAGAGGCACTAGATGTTGAGTATTTGAAGCCTCAATACTTGGTAAAACTCCAGACGATGAAGGCAATTGGTTCCTTTGGAATAAAGCCATAAACCTCTGATGGTCACTTTGAATCCGACTTTTGGATTCCTGCAGCTGGTCAAGCTTTCTTTTCATGCTCGTTGAGTAATTATTTGTAAGCATGTGTAACTCTCTGTTTTCATGCTTGAACCCTCTGATCTCTTGTCTAAGACTTGCCATCTTAGCCATTAATGATTTGACTTGGCAAGTTCGAGCAAGTAGGTGTTAGCCCATATTGGATACAGAGCTTGCACACTGAACACTGAAAGCTAGAGAGTCTTGAATAGCCAATTCATCGGACCATTTTGAAAGTACCCAGTTATCCTTGGGAGTGAGAAGATTCCTAGTTACCACTGTAGCAGTTATGTCATTTTTCATCATAGAGTCCCTAACCGTAAGAGGACCATTAGCGAATAAGAAGAATTGGTGCCATATATTGTCTTGAGGAGACATGTCTGGATCTTCCTCAACATTTAAATTAAAATGATGATCATATGGGCAAGTCATTTTCAGAAATGATAAAGGAATAAAAGGTTAGATAAATTGAAATCTCAGAAATGCAAAAAAGGGGAAATTTCTACAGGCAGTAACTTTTTGAGCTTACATTTTGAACACAATTGATGCCTCTACAAAAGAAGAGGCAACATGGCCACTTGTTCAAAAATCGAAGAGGCACCACTTTCCAAATTTCAAAAGCCAGATTTTCCTCAATAAAATTCGTTGGCACTTTTCAGATGCAATCTCAGCTTTTCGGATATCACAGGCAACTTTGTCAAAGATCTCTGACAAAGTTCAAATGCGTGAATTTTACAGTTCCAATTACACCATTGTTGCTGACAAGCATAAAGGAAATGATCTCAACAGCACCACTACTTGGTATTAGGAAATCCCTATATGTGTCGACCTCCGTCCTTCATAGCAAGCCAGACCTGCAACAATGCCTAACTCTTCATCTTCTCCGAGAATGCATCTTGAACAAAGCATCTTGAAATACTCAGCTTTCCTCCTATCCGAGGATGCCTCTTCAACCAAGTCCCTCAAAATGCTCAACTTATTTCCTTAGCAAATACCTCAGAATAGTTGATATGATGTTGGCTCTTTACACTGAAGCTGCCAAGCATGCATGAGTCGCTAAGAAATGATGTTTTGAAGGATCATTCAAGGGCAAAGGTTGTGCACCACTTTTGCTATGCAAGAGACTGAAGCAGAAAGACCAACGATAAGCCCACAAAAGTTCAAGTATTGCATTGACACGCATTAGCCTAAAGAATTTGAAATCATGGGGAGATACTCATCAGGGGGAGCATCCAAAACAAATCAAGATTTTAGAGAGTCAATCGAAGACTTGTGGCCATCCAAGGGGGAGTTGTAATTCATAAAAGCCATTCAATGTGGATGGCCACTCATCCCACTACAACTTATCCCTCTAAACTTTGTCTAACACTCAAGCTTTACCTATAAAACAAAGGAGCACATGATGAACCAAAGCACATGATGAAGATATCAAAGCACATGATGAAGATACCAAAGCTCATAGTGAAGACACCAAAGGACATGTTAAAGACACCAAAGCATGAGTGTGAAAGACACTAAAGGCTTAGTGGGTGTAATAGGTAAACGTATTAAGTGAGCTTGGTAGGTATTGATTTAACATCTTGCTTATTCATTTGCCTATATAAGGAAGGCCAAAGTGTAAGAAGAGAACACAACACCAAAGAGAAGAAGAAGAGTGGAAGAAGAGATGAGAAAATAGAGAGAGTTATCTTTGTACTCCTATTATTCCAAATTATAAATGATAGCACCACTGCTACCGCGTGGACGTACTCTAGTCACACTGACTGTAGAGGAACCTTGTAAATATTATGTCTTGTTTCTTTATTCCACTGCACACATACAACCAATTTTACAACAAATGTCTACATTTTATAGGAAGCCATTGCATGTCTACATTTTCTGTTAGACGTTAGACTCTAATCCAATGGCTAATAGGTCAATATAGTTAATAAGGATTAATGTGGAATGTAAGTGTGATTAGGGTTTAGTTATAAGCTATAACTAGGGCTGGAAAAAAATCCCAAAAATCCCAAACCGAAATTCCCGAAAATTTTGGTACCCAATACCAAATCGATCCCGAAATTTTGGTACGGGAATCGGTCTCAAGTTTTTGGGATTTCGGTATTTCCAAACCAAACCGAAAAATATATATATATATATATTATTTAATTTTTAAATATATAGGATCACATCTTTAAGGGGAACATCATCTACCTACAATAGTGAAAATTGAAATACTGAAGGAGCACTGGAAATCGATGATGGAACATATACATGAAGGAGCCCTAAGATAGATAGTGAAACATATGCAGAATTTTTAAATCACAAAAGATTGATAGCTGGATACATAGATGCAGAATAAACATGGGAGATTGATAGATGGATACATGGATAGATTATAAGTTACAATGTGCTTGAGAAAACTTTACATCTATCTATAATATTTATATTATGTATGTACAGAAGTTTACTCAAGCATATATTAACGTTTTAGACGTAATTTTGGGGACTAGCATGATTATAGATAGATTTACTAATTTACTCAAGCATATATTAACGTTTCATATTGGCAGATACTAACTGGGCCTTGCCATTTGATTGGCAGATTTGTGTGCACAGATTAGTAGAAACAAATTGACAAATTGGGCATGCCTATATGTCAATTTTTCAATATAAGAGGTTGAATTTTAGCCTAAAAGCATAATATGTCAAATTTTAGTCCAAAAGCCCAAAACCATTTCGGGATTCCTGATTTGTCCCGAAATCCCGAAACTATTTCGGGATTCCCGAAAATTTGGTTTGGGATCGGTATTGAAATTGGGATTCCCGAAAAATTTTGGTTTGGGAATCGGGACAAGGGTTTCGGTATGGGAGTTTCGGGATTCCCAAAAATCGGGATTCCCTAAAATTTGGTTTGGGATCGGTATTGAAATTGGGATTCCCGAAAGTTTCGGTTTGGGAATCGGGACAAGGGTTTTGGTATGGGATCCCATACCGAACCACCCCTAGCTATAACTTAGACTCTAAGTAAAGGTATATAATCCGGTTATAATTGGAGAATAAGGGCTCTTGATACTATCCTATTTGGATTGAGATTTGGTAGATTATATCCTTGTACAATAAGGAATCCTAGCGTATGATTATGCGAATGTATGCTAGGGTAGAAGTAGTATAAATACCAAAGGAAGGTTTCTACATACGCCACCGATACACATACTTGTAGAACCCCCCATAGGTTCGAGTAATACAGTGGTGGTGAGTGTGCAGAAGACCAACCTTCAAACTCTAGGGTGTTCGAGGAAAGCTTGCTGCAATTGCAGTCATTGCCATGCTAGGAAGATGACTTCTCAAGGTTAGTTATATGGTGTTTTAATGGTACATAAACATATCATGTTTAACAATTGGTAACAGAGCCAACTTTTATGTAATTAAAATCCATAAAGAACTGACATACTCGAATTCATGCATGCAACATGAATGAACTGATGTTTCTTTAAATTTTGATTCTGGTTTCTTTTCCGCTTCTATTATTAATATTTGCATGTGTGAAGTCTTAAGATACTTTCCTTGCATATCTATAATAATCTCGACTAAATATATGACTAAGTAATATGCATAAAAGAACTGCAAACAAGAGCCATAAATGTTGTGCTTACATCCCCAGAAACCCTAAACTGTCTACCATACATGATTGATGTAAAGAATTGTTGTTGGCCTATTAAAACTAAGAGATTGTTTGCTGTAGAAGTCTTGATTGTTAAGCATGTTCGATAATCGAAGGTTTTAAGGTTCATAACATGTTGAAAGTTACATCATGATCAATGTTTTTGAGATGTAATTGAATGATCGAAACACAACAAATTTGTTCCAATCATTCAAGAACTGCTAAAAATTCAAGGTTTAAATTGATCAGCTTGTATCAGTAGCCATAACAATGAGGTTATATCCCCAAATGAAGATGTGACCAATCGACATTGGTTAGGTTATTGATAGCTCAGTGAGAATATATAAGATGTATGAGCTGTGAAAGTTAATTGCCAAACAAAGGTGGATGGTTTCATGTTGTACCATTACTTATGCAACTTATATGTTTTGCACTGATATTGATTAAACTTGAAAAACCAAACAAAGGTTGAGTTGTTTCAGTTATATACAATATAGAGTCTTGAATGCTTATTTTCATTTGAAAATCTTTCAGTAATTAGCTCCCTGAATTCAATTCAAACACTCAATGGAACTAACTATAAGAAGTGGAGGCAAGATATTGAAATAACTCTAGGGCTCATAAATTTCGATTTAGCTTTAAGAGAGAATGAACCAGCCAAGCCTACTGAAGATACAACTGCAGACAAGAAGAATGAGTATTAGAAGTGGATGAAGGCTAACAGAATAGCGTTGCTGGTAATCAAAAGATCAATGTCTGATCTAGTTCGAGGGGCATTCACTGAATCAGATAATGCTAAGGCATACCTTGACTCCATTGAAGCAAAGTTCAAAGATTTCGAGAAGGCAGAAACTGGAACACTCATGAATACTCTTATAACCACTAAATACCTTGGTGGTGATATGAGAGAGCACATTCTCTCAATGGTTGATGCAGCTACAAAGCTCAATACACTTAACATCAAAATAGATGACCCTTTTCTAGTGCATCTTGCCCTCAATTCCTTACCTCTCGAGTACTCTCAGTTGAAGAGTACTTACATAGCTCAGAAAGAAAAATGGACCTGAACAAGTTGATTGCTATCTGTGTGCATGAAGAGCAAAATATTCGACAAGATAAGGGAAACAAACAAGTCAATGTAATGGAGAATGTCAATCCTCCCAATGAGGGTGTTGGAATGAGATGTTTCTTCTACAAGAAGATAGAACATCAGAAAAATGAGTGCACTAGGTATAAACGCTGGAACAAAAACAAAGAGAGTAAGAAAAACAAAGGTATGGTGCATAAAATTCTAGTTTGTTTTGAATCGAACTTGGTTAAGATATCTTTTGATACTTAATGGCTTGATACTGGTGCTACAATTCATGTGACAAACTCATTGTAGTGGTACATTAGTAAAAGGGTACCAAACAAGGATGAGGTGTCAATGTTCGTGGGCAATAGAGCTAGAGTTGCAGTGGAGTTCATTGGAGTAGTTAGGCTTGAATTATTTTCTGGTTTTTTGCTGGATTTGGTTGATGTTGCTTATATACCTTCCATGAGAAGGAAAGGCTTGTTAAATCAAAGTTCAAGTTGGATATTAATGAAAATGGTTTTTCAATATTTTGAAGTTCCAATTTAATTGGTGATGGAGTATTGGTTGGTGACATGTTCAAGCTTAATTGCAATATACCAACAAGTGTGGTTAACACAATAGGGTAGAAATGAGCACTGATAAACGACACTTCATCCAAGTTATGGCATAAGAGATTAGGGCATATTTCAAAAGAAAGAATGCAAAGAGTACATAGGGAACAAATTCGGCCATCACTAAACTATGGTGATTTCGAAATTTGTACTAACTGCATTAAGGGAAATTTGATAAACACGAAGAAGAAGGGTTCAACTAGAAGTACAAAGTTACTAGAACTGATCCACATAGACATATGTGGACCTTTTCCAACACAAACGCACACTGGCTACAAGTATTTCATTACATTCACAGATGACTTTTCTACGTTTGGGTATGTATACTTGTTGGTTGAGAAGTCTAGTGTTTTTGCTGCTTTCAAAATTTATAAAGCAGAAGTGGAGAATCAATTAGACTGCAAAATAAAGGTAGTAAGGTCTGATAGGGGTGGAGAGTATTTTGGAAAGTTTAGTGAATCAAGAAGACATCATGGTCCTTTTGCATTGTTTCTACAAGAACATGGAATTGTTGCTCAATACACCAATCCAGGCACCCCTGAGCAAAATGGAGTTAGTGAAAGAAGAAATAGAACATTGATCGAGATGGTGAGAAGTATGATAAGTAATTCAAAGCTGCCTACCTTTCTTTGGGGAGAAGCAATCAAAATTGCAAACTACTTGTTAAATAGGGGCCCTAGCAAGTCTGTCCCCAAGACACCATACGAGTTGTGGACTAACAGAAAACTAGTGCTAAATCATTTGAGAATTTGGGGATGCACTGCAGAAGCAAGAACATATAATCTAATGGAGAAGAAGTTGGACCCTGAAACAATCACATGCTTCTTTGTAGGGTATCCGGAAAGAACCAATGGTTACAGGTTTTATTGTCCCAATCATACTTCAAGATTCATTAAAACTGGGAGATCCAAGTTCAATGAAGAAGCTAATGATGATGAGTGGGAGGAGAATCATAACTAGAATAAAGAGACCAAAGGAATACAAGAAGAAAACCTAGGTGATGCTGTGACAGATGAAGCTGTTGTACCAATTCCAATGCAAAGTGACCGAGTTGCAGAACTAACCCAAGTTGTTCAACAAGAAGAGATGATTGTAATAGAACCTGTACAATTGAACAATGCACCAGCCATTCAAGAAGAGAACCTTGAGCCTATGGACATGGAAACCAGAAGATCTACTCATATAAGAAAGCTTGGAATCTCATATGATTTCCTTGTGTATTTGCAAGAGGTTGAGTTCAGTAGCCATGAAGAAGATCCATTAAACTTCAGGAAGGCAATTGAGAGCCTCAACAATGCACATTGGCAAGAAACTATGCAATCAGACTTGGACTCCATGAATAAAAACAAAGTGCGGGAGTTGGTTAAGCTGCCACAACGATGCAAACCAGGTTGCAAATGGGTTTATAAGACTAAGAGAGACTCCAAGGGTGATATCAAGAGATACAAAGCTAGATTTGTAGCTAAGGGATATACTTAGCAAAAAGGTGTTGATTACAATGAAACCTTCTCCCCAGTCTCTACAAAAGACTCTTTTATAGTAATCATGGAACTAGTGGCTCACTTCAATCTACTCTCGCATCAAATGGATGTTAAGATTGCATTCTTGAATGGAAACCTTGAGGAAGAGATCTACATGAAGCAACCAGAGGGTTTCATTCAAGAAGGGAGAGAGAATTTGGTCTGTAAACTTAACAAATCCATTTATGGATTGAAACAGGCCTCGGGACAGTGGTATTTAAAGTTTGATGAGGTTGTTTCATTAAATGGTTTCGAAGAGAGCCCTAGTGATGAGTGTGTTTACATGAAAAGGAATGGAAACTATTTTATTTTTCTCATCCTTTACGTGTCTGACATATTGTTAGCATGCAATAATGCATCACCGCTATGTGACACTAAGAGATTTTTGTCTAAACATTTTGAGATGAAGGATATAGGAGAGGCAGCGTTTGTTCTGGGTATTCAGATCACAAGGGATCGAAGTAGAGGACTACTTGGTTTATCTCAGAAAGCATACATTGAAAAGCTTCTTAAAATGTTCAACATGGAAGACTCGAATGGCTGTGAAGTTCCCATGACAAAAGGAGAAAAGCTCTGTAAGGATCAGTGCCCTAAGACTGATTTTGAGAAGAAAGAAATGGCTAGTAAGCCTTATGCTTCTCTCGTTGGGAGTCTCATGTATGCACAGGTATGTATTAGACCTGATATTGCATATGCTATTAGCATATTGGGAAGGTTTCAATCTAATCATGGCAACACACACTGGATAGCTACCAAGAAAGTTTTGAGATACTTGCAGAGAACAAAAGAATATTATGGATGCAAATTTCCGTCGTCTTCAGTCTTGACGAAAATGCACCTGCAAAACAATCAACACATATGATCAAAGACCTAAGCCTCATGCGCCCACGAGGTAGGGGGGGTTAGGTCAACGGATCTCCGATGCCTAAGTTAGTTTCTCTGAGAGAGTATAGTGTTTAGACTTATTAAGGTTGCAAAAGCTCTGAAAAAGTGATAGAATATGGGGTATTTATAAGGCTAGGGTCGGCCATATAGGGTTTAATGGAGAAATATTCTCTCAATATTCCCAAGATATTTAATAGGAGATAATATCTGGAGTTAATAGGGTAATAATCCTTAATTGATTTATATTAGGATTACTTACTTGATTGGAGTCAATCTTTAATTAGGAATGTATTAAAGATAGGATTTGGGTAATTAATCCTTATCTTTAATTCCTTGCCAAGGGCAGGTGAGCTGTGGGCAGTCGTGTTCAGCTGCTGAGTCCTCCAAGGATGTGAGCTACACATGGGAGCATCTGAGAAGCCTGCCCATTTATTGAGGGCAATCTTGTCTTTCTTGAATAAAAGTCCACGTGTCGCCTCTAGAATTTTTGGGATTATTTTTGGCTCCACAAATGCCCCCACACCTACTGTGCTGCACGCATGGAAATGGCAGTAGGTGTAGTAATACAAGCTGCTTGGGTTTGTAGAGTTGTTACCCAATTTGAACTTGATCTTCTTTCTTGATTTGGAGATAGACTTCATTTAGGAAGAGGAAAATAATTGCCCCCAACACCTATTTAATTCTGTCTTAAGGAGGGGATTAAATAAATTTGGAGAACAATCATTATTCCAACAAGAAAGAGAAGCCAGAGGAAATTTTTATTCTCCCACCCCTAGCGTTCTTCTTTCTTGCCCTTGCAAAGAGTTGTCTCTCGTTGTTCTTCTTCTCCATGCTGCACCAAGGTAAGAAAAATTTGAATTTTCTTGTTCTTGAATTTTTTGGAAGTCTTGGGACTTGAGAAATTGGCTCGTCGGGGGCCGAGATGGTGAGAGGTTCAGCAAGGAGGCCACAGTGAGGCAAGAAGGTCAATGCGCTGGGGTGCTGAGCTTTACTCGACCTGGGCCTAGAGGAAATGGCGGCGTTAAAGGGCATGAGCCGAACCTTGTGGCGAGGGTGCCTCTGCTAGTAACAGAGCCGAACCTTTTGGTGAGGGTGCCTCTCTTATCAAATTTCATTCATATTACTTTGTGCTGAGATTCACTTTTCCTATGTTGCTTCTTTTCCAGGAGGTGATCTGCTCTATGAAATGCGCGCCTGCTCAGTGTTCCCCAAATGCGATTTATGCGATTGTGGGATTCTCAAACTTGAGTAGGTTCTTTGATCTTGGCTTGACCATTAATGAGTTCTAGTACTTCTTTGAGATTGGCCACAAGGAAGGTGTGGGGCAGTTGAGGTCTCGCCATAGGCTGCTCGATGCCTCTAATAAAGACGACCATGAGTGGGCGAGAGACACCCTGGAGGTGAGTGGGGAGTGGAAGTCTGACTCTTTTCCTGAGCTGTGTGTCCCGACTACCTTTATCAGTGGTAAGTGAATTTCTTCACTCTTGTCCTGCTTGAGTTTTTGTTGAGCTGCTCCATGACTTCAATTTATTGATCGTCTTACTTGCTTTGTGTAGATTCAGAGTTTGGCTCAACCCCAAGGACCTTGAGTGGCGATGGCTGCTCAGCCTTCGTCGACGTGAGAAATGTGGCCTGCCTCTGAATGAAGGGATAAAGCGGATAAAAGGCGAGGCGCTGGCTCGCCCAATCGCTGTTGTAGAACCTGCTGCCAATGAGGATGGAAAGAAGAAATCTTCCTTACCTGCTTGTGAGTCTTCGGCTGAGAAGAAGCCAAGGACTTCTTTCGCTGCTCGTGGGAGCTCGTCTGCTACTAAGAAGCTTGTTATTGATCTAACTTCCCCCAATGGGGAAAAGAAAACCGTTGAGCCCGAGCTTGTGAAACATGTTGCTCTGAAGGCGATCGCTTCCATTGCTGATAGACTAGCCCAGTGGAAGGGTTTGGTGACACATTCGGTGTCCAGATTCGTATCAAAGCGTCTGTCTGGGGCTAAGTTTGGTTCTGCTTCTGATAGGCTTGCCTCTATGAAGAGAATGAAGGTGGATTCTACTGTTAAGGTGGCGCCTAGGCCTGTTCCTCCATCTGTTGTGACTGACTCGTCTGCTGAGAAGGGGAAATCTGCTCGCACGGGCAGTTGTGAGAGATCCACAGAGTCTAAGACTCGAGAGTTTCTCGAGGTTTGTGCGCTGCTGAAGGCTGACCTGCTTGAGGACGTTGATACATACGCCAAGTTTGTTGACAGTGTTGGGAAAGTTGTCATCCGCTTAAACTCTTTTGCGAAATGCCCTACCTACTCGAGGATGTCCTCCCTGATTGCTAGAATGCATAAGACTTTGATCCTGGCAGCTGAGTCTATGCGCGTTGATCAAGATGCTGTCAAGTAGGCTAAGGAGGCCGAAGTGGCATTAGTGGCTCAGCTTCTCTTGGCTGCTGAAAAGATTGAGATGCTCGAATCTGAACTCTCCATTTTGAAGGGGTCTGATGTCTCTGTCCCCGCTTCTTTGCAGTTGGAGATCCCTCGAGAGGAGGTTGCCCATTTCAATGCTAGGCTTAGTGCGACTCAAGCGATGTTGGAAGCTGCAGAGAAGGAAATTAGCCGTGTTTTTTCGGTGGTCGAGGATCTTGAGCATGTCAATTCGGAGCTACGATCTGCTTGTTTTGCCAAGGACGAGGAGCTTATCTTCATGCATGCTGAAGTGTCTCGTCTCAAGGAGGTTAAGCTTAAGTCCAAGGAAGTAGATCTGTAAGGTGTGCTGTCTGCTGGCGAGAACCTGAAAAAGGAACTGAATGAGCTGCAAGGTGCTCACACTGGGCTTGTTGAGGAAAATGTGCAGCTGAAGAATGATAAAGTTGGTCACGAAGTGGCGATTGCTTCTTGTCAAGCCGATTTCTACAAGCTTGGCTATGTAGACCATCTTCAGGGCATGCTGTCAGATTATGAGTTTTCTGAGAAGGACTTCGCGACCTTTTTCATTTCTATGGTTGACCTGCTTGATTTCTCGTTTGAGGTTGCCTTTGGTGGAGTAGCTGAGGGTCAGGCAGTCTAGGCAGAGGCGGTTG
Organism: Heteromeles arbutifolia; assembly: GCA_024362995.1. Taxonomy (NCBI): domain Eukaryota; kingdom Viridiplantae; phylum Streptophyta; class Magnoliopsida; order Rosales; family Rosaceae; genus Heteromeles; species Heteromeles arbutifolia. Next base: position 26,791,065 of record JANCRC010000002.1, read on the forward strand.
AGGATGAGCTAATGGAAGCTTTTGCTGCTGGGAATGGCACGACTGCTGAAGGCGTGGCAGTCGAGGAATCGGTGGATGCGCAAGTTGCTAAAGAGTAGTCTTTGTGCTTAGACTTAGGAGTTATTTTTTTTTTTTTTGTTCTGCTTTGCTTGAACTTTGTTGGCCTCCGAGCCGGTTTATCAATTTGCTAGAAATTTAATAAACAACTTTCCTTGTTTTTGCTTCATCCTTCTATTTTGCCATGTCTTTTGCGAAAAAACCGTAAGACGGGCGGCTAGGTGAGCTACTTCAACGAAGCAGTTGATCCCACATCGTCACATAGGTTTTAATTTCTGCTTTGGTGCTTTGGGAGCCTTGCCTGCTTGAGGGACTTGCAAAACTTTGCCGTAGGAAGGGAAATTTAAGTTGGCTACTCTGATGGAGTAGTTGACTCACTTCAATTTTGACTTTGGGACTTCTTGAGCTATACCTGTAAGAGGAAAGATACGAGATTTTTAACTTATAGAGCGGTTAACCGAACTTATGCTTCTTGTGGGAAGCAAAAGAGGTCCGCGTAGCTACAATGGTCGTGACACTCGACTTTAGTGGCTTCTGAGCCTTGGCCCTCCTGGGGCACGTTGCGAGATTTTTAACTTATAGAGTCGTCGATTGGACTTATGCTTCTAGTAGGAAGCAGATGAGGTCCGCGTAGCTACTATAGTCATGACACTCGACTTTGTCCCAGCAAAACTGAAACCATAGACTGTCAGCCAGAAGTGTTGTTTGGAAGTAAGCAGGCAAGTTCGCGTAGTCATAGTTGGTGTAAGTCTCGGCTTACGGGTTACCTTGGGCTTGTAGCCGTAGGGTCATCGGTCGTACGTCTTACTTACAGAAGCAGACATCCTGCGTGACCACTTCAGGCGTCATCCCTGGTTCTCAGAGGCATTTTTTGGCATGAGGTGTAGGCGAAATCACTCCTCAGAGGCCATATCCTTCCGAGTTGTAGCTTTGATCCCTCAGGTTGCTTAACTAGTATTGCAACACTTTAAAATCAAGCCACTTCATGAAGATCTACACGTCGAGGATAGACCATCTTGTTTGCCGAGCAGAAGGTGTCCTACACCATGTCTGCAGGGCAATGTGTGTCTGGCACCATGTCTGCCGAGCAAAGGGTGTCCTACACCATGTTTGCAGGGCAGCGGGTGTCTTGCACCATGTTTGTCGAGCAGAGGGTGCCTTTTGCTTATCGCAGGAAGTAGTCAGTTTATTTATGCATTTGGCCTAGGCTTGCGAATAATTCCTACAATCTTCATCGAAAATATAGGCTTTTATTAACTTTGCTCATAGGCAATAATGTTATAACAACTAATAATCCTCGGCATGCGAGGTTTCTGTCCGTCGAGCTGCTTGAGTCTTCGAACTTCTTCGTCTTGAACATGGTCCAAGGAATGGTAGGAGGTCACACATAGTACTTTCTCAGGTTGTATGCATTCAACTACTTGTCAATTTCTTGTCGTTCATGGTGGTGAGGGTGTAGCTTCCCTTTCCGCCTACTCGGCTGATTTTGTACGGACCTTCACAGATGGGAGCCATCTTTTTAGAGCCTTCCCATCGGCGGTGATGAAGGCTTTTCTGAGGACTAAGTCTCCTGGCTGGAACTGCCAGATTTTTGCCCTTTTGTTGTAGCTGGAGAGGAGATGCTGCTGATAGGTCGCAATGCCAGTGATAACCTTCTCGTGCTCTTCCTCTGCCAGGTCTAAGTTGGTGGCCATCTCCTTTTCATTCTGCTCGAGGTTTGGCAGTACAGTGCTGATGCTTGGCATTGCGACGTTGGGAGGAATGATTGAAGGAAAATTTGTAAAAACATGTTCATTTGAGCAACATCTATGGCATGCAATTAACAATTAAAGGAGGAAACATGCTTGTATGCACTCAAAACAAAACATTACCCATGAAATTCAAAGCCTAGTAGTTATGGTGAACCATGACTCAACTCAAATCTAAAAGAAATGAGTTGAGAAACTTTTATACCTTTGAAGCACCTATTTGCTTAGCAAAGGTTAATCACCCATGTGAGGGCCTTCTTTCCTTTGTCTCCTTGCTCCTTGGCTCCATGGATATGGATGGAAGAATTGATTCTCCAAAAGTCCCCAAGGTAGAAGACCTTTAATTTTCGACACCAAGGATGATGAAAGAAGAAGATGAGTGACCTTAGAGGAGGACGGATTGTTAGCTAATCCCATCCAAGAGGGAGCCAGCCTCCTAGAGAGAAAAAGAGAGAGTTATTCTCTATTTTCATCCTTAGAAAACCTTAATAAGGATGGAGCAAAGATACCCCTTCTATGCTTTCAACTTTTTTGTTCTTTTTGGACCAAAACGTCCATCCCCTCTATATGGCTGGTTTTTTCCCATGCCTTTAGGCTGTTTTGGGCTTATTGAATTTTGGTTGTTAAGTTGTCATACAACTTAAGCTAATGGGCTTGACAATTCGAAGCCCAATTTGGGCTTTAAGGCCCAAATCTAACTCAAGGTTTAAAACGAACTTATTCGTTTGATTAATTAACATATTAATTAATCCTTGCCATAAACAATTAAACTATTTAATTGTCCTTACTCATCTTCGTTATATCCTTCAATCATTACCTTACACGGTGTGCGATCCATTAGGTTTCTTTTAGCGAGGCAGTGGACGATTAGAACTCTTACTAATCGATTGTGAATTGAAACTCACTTTCAATTCTCCCTTTAGTGATTATACATCTTCAGGGCTTCCATAAGCCATGAGTGACACAAAGCAGTATGTCATGGCTACCCAAGCTAATCAGAAGAGGTGGAGAACCGATAGAGTTTAGGATTACAATGCAATACGGTCTTTCTCTAATACAATACTCTTGACCACATTGTTTGGTTTGATAGTTTATTCATGTCTACTATCCAATGTGATTCTCTTACTTGTATGATTACCTTGAATGTGATTTGGAATGACTTCCTAAATCTCATTCATACTCTAGCCAAAGATTCTTAATCATATCATAGAGTATTTTCCCTCAAACGATTTGAAGGTTAGAGATCCCTTGTTGCGCATTCACTTGCCTCCATGGCTAAGTGGCTTAACCCCAACTATGCCGTGGACACCCTCTAATGGAGTGACTTTGACATAGTCAAAGATCAAGGACCTAACCACAAGACAACTATGATGCCTCAGGTCAAATGACTACTTTGCATTATCCCAACCATAAGTTCTCATGTGACATGAGTATGAGAACTCTTCGTTGATCACGTTCAGTGGACTCATTCTCTATTGAGCACCTACATGTTTGTCTTGGTGTCAGTCACACCAATGACTCGAGACCAGTCACTCTCCCTAAGAGAAGACATAGCACGTACTGATCTTGACGGACTGTCAATGCCTAATTGGCAATCATATGATCAGGAACATTTAGGATATGTATACAAAAGAGAATGGTCTCATGAATCTAACTTCTTTAGATCACATTCTCCCTATTACATATTCATTGGACTTATCGTTTAAGCATATAACATTTACATGAGACGGCTTAAAATAATAATCTTTGCCCTTTATATTAAACTAGATTAGTTTAACATGTGAAATGTCGGTAAAGTATCATCATATGATTGGTTTTAGGGCTTATTTCCAACACTGATTGCCTCAGAACTATATGCCAGGAAGAATGGAGTCTCGCCGGTTGCTCACCTTTTGGTGGTGCGGTATGCCCATACAGCACCGGGGAGCTCATTTAGCTATTTGCCCTTCTTGTCTGAGAGGGTCTTCTTAAGGCAGTCGAGGATGGTCTTGTTGGACGCCTCGGCCTGCCCATTGCCCTGTGGATATCAAGGCGTGGACATGTGCTACTTAATGTCATATTTTTTGAAGAACTTCGTCAAGTCTTTGCCCACGAACTGCAGACCATTATCGGTGATGATTGAGTGTGGGATGTCGAAGCGGCAGATGATGTTCTTCCATATAAAGGGCTTTGTGTTCGTCTAGGTAGTTGTGGTCATGGGTTCAGCTTCGACCCATTTTGTGAAGTAGTCTGTTGCTACGATCATCATGCATCTGCCCCTAGTAGTAGGCGATATTGGTCCTACCAATTCGATCACCCACTGTATGAATATCCATGGGCTCGTCTGCAGATGAAGTTCGTTGGCAGGTAGTGTGGGCACGGACTTGAAACGCTGGTAGCGCATCTTTGTACATACTCCTTAACGTCTTGATGCATGGTTGGCCAATAGTAGCCAGCATTGAGAGCCTTTTGCGCCAAGGAACGGCCTCCAGAATGGTTTCCCCAAACGCCTTCGTGGATTAAGCTAAGAATCTTAATGTCGTCGGGAGGCAATAGGCAGCGGAGATGTGGTCCTGAAAAGGATCTTCGAACGAGCATGTTGTTCCACATGTAGTAGCGTGCTGCCTTGATCTGGAGCTTCCTGGACTCTATTCTGTCTACAGGGAGCGTTCCATTGACTATGTAGTCAATGATAGGATCTTGCCAACTCGGAGTCTTGCTGATCTGCGCCACTTCGCCTGCTGGCTCCTCATCTATGCTTGGCTTTTCCATGTACTCGACCAGGATTGAACGTCTGAGCTGATGGTTTAATGCGGAGCCTAGGCTTGCTAGTGCTTCTGCATGGGCATTTTCTGCTCGTGGAACCTGAGTGAGTGTGTACGCTTGGAACGTCGCTAGTTGCTCTCGTACATTCTCGAGGTATCGGGCCATTCTTGGATGCTTTGCTATGTACTCCTCTGAGGTTTGGTTGGTGATCAGCTGGGAATCGGAATAGATCGCAAGCTTCTTTACTGCTAGGTCCTTTGCCAGTGGGAGACCTGCTGGTAGTTGGATGATACATTGACATAGAAGTGTCGAAAGTCTCCTACAGGTGGGGCTGGTGCGGCTACGGTGTGCTCGACTACCTTTGGGGTGTTTATGGGCTGAGTTGCTGCGCTCTTCGGAATGTCCGCTAGTTTTCATGCCTTTAACGTCGTTCATCTGGGCTATGCAAAATATAACATCGTGATGATGACTGCGTACGTCTAAAGGTACGGCTTAAGCTTCCGGGTCACAATAACTAGCGTCAAAATCAAAGTTTTGATTTTCAGGTTTCTGGCTTCCACATCGATGAGAGCTTTTGAACTGTGGAATACAGGTGGTCGGGCCTCTAGCTCTTATCGTATGAGGGTAGAGCTCATTGTTGTTTCAGATACCGCCATGTAGATGCATATATCCTCCACTCCTTCCAGCTTAGATACTAAGGGAGGTGATCTCAGGTACTTCTTCAAGTCCTATAATGCTTTCTTGCACTTCATCGGTCCATTTGCCTCGCTATGCATCTTGATTAACTTGAAGAAAGCTTGCATCAGTCGGTAGGTCACGAGAGGAATCAGTTAAGTGTAACTGCTCGTTAGCTCAGACCTTGGATCTCCTTTAGAGTAGCCGAGGGCTTCATATCCAGGATCACTCAGATCTTCTTTGGATCTGTGTTTGGTCTGACCGTTGCTTAAGGTCAAATGAGATGTGCTTGTCGTCTTCTTAGGGTTTCTATCCTGATTCATCTTCCAGGGCATTGTCGACCTTGACGCCATCTTCTTGACCTACCTGCTGTAATTGTTATTTGGTGGAGGTAGAGTCGTCTTTCTGCACTTCAGCTGCTATTACTAAGGTGAAAGACTTCTTCTTCGACTCTTTAAGGACTTGGTCTACAACTTGGGTGTCGTCCCTCATTTTGTTGGGGATTGGTCCCTGCGTCTGCGTCTTGGCGTATTTTTGTCATTGAGCGTTTCATCACTTGCCTTCTTCTAAGTCGGTTCTGCTTCTCTGCACGGCTGCTCATGCGGCTTCTAAGAGTGCTTGGCCTCATCCCAAAGGGAGTGTTTTTCTGCCAAAGCATAAGAGTCTGCTAGGGTCAAGTTCTAGCGCATAATCAATTCCCCGAAAAGTGGGTGATCTGCTGGGAGCCCTTTTCGAAAAGCTGAGCATGCGATGCTGTCATCGCATTCGACAATCTTTGCCTTCTCCATCTTTAATCTCTTGACATAAGTACGGAGTGACTTCTTCGGGTCTTTCTTCATGTTAAAGAGGTGGTCAGACTTCTTCTTGATCGAACGGTAGGACGAATATTCCTTAGTGAAAACAAAGGAAAGTTCGCTGAAGTTCCGAATAAATCGTGGCGGTAGGGTGTGGAACCAGTCTTGCGCCTCGCCTTGGAGCGTCGTGGCAAAGATCTTGCACATGAGAGTGTTATTGTTGGCGTAGAGTGTTATTGTTGGCGTAGAGGGTTATGGCACTTCGGTAGTGCATCAAGTGTCTATCCGGATCTCCATCTCCTTTGAATAAGGTGAAGTATGGCGGGTTGAACTTTCGTAGTGGTTTCGTCTGCTCGATCTCGTCTGTAAAAGGTGACCTACTTAGGTTGGCCACATCTCTTCGAAGGGCATCATCAGTAGTGTCTATGCGCTGGAATCCGTGCAGCTGCTTTGCTACAAGCCTTTGTACTTGCTCCAGGATTTACGCTTGGTGGGGCAGTGGAGCCTCCGGCTGCTCCCAGTGTTGACCTGCTGGTCCATGTTGCTATTCGGCATGTCCAGCTTGTCTGCGCCGCGGTCGCGGTGTGGGTGGTTCATCTCGCGTTGCTAGCCTTCGCTCTTGGCAGAGGTTACCAGTGGAACCTAAGCTGGATAGCTCACGCGTTCTTCTCTGTGCGTCATGCGGCTGCCTACTCCGTTGCCTTGTAGGAGGATCTTTTTGTGGGCATAGCCTCATGTGGACGCTTCTCCCGGAAGGTCTTGAGTACTTGTCGGAGTGTGGACCCAACCTTGAATACATACTGACTCGTGAACTGAGTCGGGAATGAACGCTTCTCTGTGCATCTAGGCGGGAGAAGACGTTTCCCCGAGGGCCCAAAATAAGAGTGTACATATATACTACCCGAACGCATGGTTAGTGGCGAGCTGAGCGGCTCTTTGCCGGGATGTCGTTGGAACGAGTCGCGTTCTTCCGCCCTTGCCCTGCTTCGAGACACCTCGATATGCTCGAGAAGTTAGTTCACCAAGGTGGTCTGCTGTGCGAGGGCGCTTGTCAAATTAGCAACCTGCTGGGGAAGGTGGTGCTCGCCATTCTCATTGGAAGAGCTTGGAAAATGGGTGTCTCTATGTGTGGTGGAAGTATAGTGGACTGCAGGTACAGAGCTTGAGCCTAGAGCGGGCAGTCTTTGGGTCTGCATGGCCATGAGCCATCCTGGCTGTAAGGCTGTCACATCCTGGCCTGCTGGCCCAGTGGCTTGGGCTTGAGGCCGCTGAGCTGCTTGGCTGGCAGCAGCTGCCAAATTCTGGGCACAAGTTCGGGCTTGTTGTGCAACAAGGCCTGCTGTTGCATTGGGCCATGCCTCCTGCCCGGGGTTTGCTGTGGCAACTGCCAAGTTCGAGGCCTCTTGTCCAAGGGCTTGGAAGTGGACCTGGGCCTCCTGCCTAGGGTTTGGTGGAAGTGGTGTCGTGGCTGCTGGGTCACGGTGGTGATGGTGATGGCGCGGCTTCGCGTCGGTGGGGCCTCTCCTGTCGTCGTGTTGAGCCTTAAGGACCTCCGTCATGGGCCTATATCCTCGTCTCCACTATTTTGTCCAAATCTTTCTACGTACAAGGTTCTGTTTGTCGTAGTTTCTGAATTTCCTACCATTGTATCCTTTCTCCAGGAATTGATCAAGAAACTTTTCTAAGAAAAATTAATTGATACAACATGTGAGAAATTCAACGTAACAGAAAATTCAAGAAACTAATGCGAGAGGCTTCTTCGAGTATTTTGAATCAACTCTCAATGAAAGCACCAATTTGTGGATGCAAATTTCCGCCGTCTTCAGTCTTGACAAAAATGCACCTGCAAAACAATCAACACCTTTGATCAAAGACCTAAGCCTCACGCACCCACGAGGTGGGGGGGGGTGTTAGGTCAACAGATCTCCGATGCCTAAGTTAGTTTCTCTGAGAGGGTATAGTGTTTAGACTTTTTAGGGTTGCAAAAGCTCTGAAAAATTGGTAGAATATGATATATTTATAGGGGTAGGGCCGACCGTATGGGGTTTAATGGAGAAATATTCTCTAAATATTCCCAAGATATTTAATAGGAGATAATATCTTGAGATAATAGGGTAATAATCCTTAATTGATTTAAATTATGATTACTTACTTGATTGGAGTCAATCTTCAATTAGGAATGTATTAAAGATAAGATTTGGGTAATTAATCCTTATCTTTAATTCCTTGCCAAAGGCATGTGAGCTGTGGGCGTTCAGCTGCTGAGTCCTCCAAGGATGTGAGCTGTGCGTGGGAGCATCTAGTAGGCTATAGTGACTCAGACTTTGCAGGCTGCCTTGATTCACTTAAGTCAACTTTATGTTAAATATTCACATTGGCAAATGGGGCAATGTTGTGGAAGAGTGAAACAAGATAATATTGCCATTTCCACTATGCAAGCTGAGTTTGTAGCTTGTTATGAAGCTACATCACACGCTATGTTGTTGAGAAATTTCATCAGCAGTCTCGAGATCATGAATTTAATTGCAATGCCTGTTCAAATTTGGTGTGATAATAAAGCTGTTGTCTTTTATTCTAAGAATAATAAAAGGTCTCCAGGAACTAAGCACTTGAACACCAAATATGCATTGACAAGGAAGAAAGTGAAGTCTAGAGAGATCTGGGTTCATTACATTGACCCTTATGCAATGCTTGCTGATCCACTCACTAAGGTATTACCAAATGCAGTTTTTTCACAAGCATGCAGTCAGTATATGAGTGACTGCAACCCTAGATTTGTTGAACTAGTGGGAGTAGTGATAGTATATAGCATAGTTATGCATATTGGTTATTATCATGATAGTAAGTAGTAATTTTGGTTTTATGTTTAGCCAGTCGCTGCACTTGGTTGAATTCAATATTTAATAAAGGGATGCTGCTTCAGTAATTCATACATTGTTTCAATATAGTTCTAATTCTTATTTTCTGTTGGAAATAAAGGTTGTTGAAAGATCATAAGCAACTGATATATATTACAGGGAGACAATGTAGCAGCAAAAGGTTATTGTTGAAAGATCATAAGCAACTGATATATGTACTGAATTTTTTCAAGAGAAAAATATATGTAAGCTATTCTCATAGCTTGAAAGCTTCATAGGAAGCATTAAGCAACCATAAATAAGACTGATTAAGTGGACCTGGAAGTGATGAAGTTGATGCTTTCGACTCATGGTTATGTGGCTCACTTCTGTACCAAGTATGTGATTGATTATTTCATGTAAGTAAAGATCTTGTTCAGTGATTATAAGAGCTCATGAACACTCATGTAAGTTCATAGTCTCCGATAGTTCTTAATGAGTAATCTTTACTTGACAGAAGTATGCAAGAAGCTTATTAGCTAAACTGAATCCATTGGCCAATAAAGAATCATGCTTACAGATTCATTAAAGTTCTTTCTTGAATTAACTAACTGACCTAGTGGGAGAATGTTGGACGTTAGACTCTAATCCAACGGCTAATAGGTCAATATAGTTAATAAGGATTGATGTTGAATGTCAGTGTGATTAGGGTTTAGTTATAAGCTATAACTTGGACTCCAAGTAAAGGTATATAACCCGGTTATAATTGGAGAATAAGGGCTCTTGATACTATCCTATTTGGTTTGAGATTTGGTAGATTATATCCGTGTACAATAAGGAATCCTAGCGTATGATTATGTGATGCATGCTAGGATTGAAGTGGTATAAATACCAAGGGAAGGTCCCTGCATACGCCACAGATACACATACTTGCAGAACTCCCCATAGGTTCGAGTAATACAATGGTGGTGAGTGTGCAGAAGACCAATCTTCAAAGTCTAGGGTGTTCGAGGAAAGCTTGCTGCAATTGCAGCCCTTGCCGTGCTAGGAAGATGAATTCTCAACGTTAGTTCTATGGTGTTTTAATGGTACATAAACATATCATGTTTAACATTTTCAACAAAAGAAGTGAATGTCTACATTTTATAGGAAGCCACTGCATGTCTACATTTCCTTTAATTAAGGTCATCAATTTTTTTTTCAACAAAAAAGTGAATGTCCACATTTTATATTTTATAAAAATGACCAAACACAGACATAACTATAGAGACCTTTTCTCCGTTTCCCACTACTTTTCAAATAGAAAAGCTAAGATCTGTGGTTATAGAAAACATTCCCTGCTTCTTCCTTGTTAACAAATCTCATATATAATTATAGGGCTTTAGAGAGTCTATGAGGGATCAAATCTCAGCTATCAGAACAGTAAGATGTCTAATAAACGAGTTACTACTGATCACTCAAATGACGACGATTTTGAATTTGAGGTAAGGCAAGTGACCAAGGTTGCGATCCAAAAATCCGATAAGCTTGTGTTACGTGTATATTTAAGTTTTACTTTTTTTTTTTAACATCTTTTGCAGGGTACTATAGTAGTAAAAGTGATCATTGCAGTCATTAGACCATCTCCAACCCTTGGTTAAAACCTAAAATGTTTAGCCTAGGAAATTTAGGTTTTAACCCAGAAATAGCTTTTTTTGCTCCAACCTTTATGGGTTAAAATTTTAACCCTAAATTATTAAAAAATGAATTTAGGCTATTTTTTTTTCTTAAAGTAACTTTTTTAAAAGAAAAAATTATGTAGACTATCATAATTTAATTTTATGAACATTTTAACCTAAAAATATGCAGATTCCGACAAATATTGAAAAATCACTAACTGACACCATGAAACTCATGAAACACTATGAAAGAATATGAAACACATAAAAGAATTTTTTTTTTAATTACTTTAGCCGTTGGATTTAAATTTGAACCGTTAGATAATTTTTTTTACCGTCAAATTTTTTCAAATTTGATCTTAACTGTTAGATTCAATGAATTTATAAATATAAAACTAAAAAAAATATACATATATATGGTGCGCCAACCCCACTAACCTAGGGGGTAATCCTGGGCTAAATTTGGCCCAAAAATGAGTTTTAAGTTTTTACTCATATTTGCCCCAAGGGTTGGAGTAAGTTTGGATAAGTTTAGAACCTAAAATTTAAATTTTACTCCAAGGGTTAGAGTAGGTCTTAGAATCAGCCGGCATATTGTGGCAATTTGTTTTACTCACCTTATTTACATAATGGGGCCCCGTGCCCACTATGCGCTAGTGGGGCCCCTAGTGAAAATTTAGACAAGTTAGAAATATGACTCTTGGTATTGATATGTGGTAAATGGTATAATTAATATATATATATATATATATATATATATATATTAAGTGAGAATCCTACATTAATTATACTTAGAAATTACATTTCTCTAATACACGAAGAAGATTCCGAATTTATTAACTCTAATAGAAACGTTTACAGCTTCTGCAAGAATACTAAAAAGAAATTTAGAACCATAAACATTCCACGTGAACTAACCACCACGCAAGGTAGCATAGGAAGCCACTGCATGTCTACATTTTTAACAAAAAAAGTGAATGTCTACATTTTATAGGAAGCCACTGCATGTCTACATTTCGTTTAATTAAGGTCATCAATTTTTTTTAAACAAAAAAGTGAATGTCTACATTTTATATTTTATAAAAATGACCAAACACAAGTATTCAGGTCCATCCGACATAATTATAGTGACTTTTTCTCCGTTTCTCCGTTTCTCCGTTTCCCACTACTTTTCAAATAGAAAAGCAAAAGCTGTGGTTATAGAAAACATTCCCTGCTTCTTCCTTGTTCACAAATCTCATATATAATTATAGGGCTGTAGAGAGTTTACGAGGGGTCAAATCTCGGGTGTCGGAACAGTAGGATGTCTAATACACGAGTTACTACTAATCAATCAAATGATGACGATTTTGGATTTGAGGTAAGGCAAGTGATCAAGGTTGCGATCCAAAAATCCGACAACCAATGTAGCTTGTGTTACGTGTATATTTAAATTTTACTTTTTTTTTTTTTTTTTTTTTTGAACAACTTTTGCACGGTACTACAGTAGTAAAGGTGATCTTTGCAGTCATTAGAATCGGCCTGCAGATTGTGGCAGTTTGTTTCACTCACCCTTCTTACATAATGGAGCCCCGTGGCCACTATGCGCTAGTGGGTGTGTGTTTGGCTGATGTAGCTGTAGTCCTTCACATCTGGGATATCATCTGGGATCTCATTCGAATACCCGAATTGAGGCCGATCTGGAAGAAATGGTTATACAAAACTCGTGTGACGCTTGGATTAATTTGCAGCCCCTACTTATTGCTTGTCAGTACATTTTATTACTTTAACAGGGACGTAGATGATGTTAGGGCCTCTACTTTGAGGTATAGTTACATGTCAACAAAACTCCACTTTTACATTTCAGGCAATCTCCTCGTTGCATTATACTTTGAAATTAATATTTTCTGTGAGACGGACCCCTCTGAATTAAGATACACTAGGGATCTTGGCATTCACAGGTCCGACATAAAGGTAGTGGGCAAAACTCATCCATCGGTTTCCTTTTGGCGTATGTTTTGCTAACTATATAGGGTTTTGTTTACCAATACTATAACTCCTATCTGATGAATATTGTAGGCTATTACAGTAGAGGGGGTTTCATTAGTCATTAACATTGGTCTAGAGATTTTGTCAGCCGGTTTTGAACAGGCTTCCTCCCCAAGTAAGCCCCACTTCGCACTACTTGGTTTGTTGTTCGCTATTGTGGCTGTACTTATTTCTCTTTCTGAGCTCATTCGAAAGGGTAGAAAGGAAAGAGTCAAATGGAGAAGGTGGGGTATGTTGGGGTGCTTTTATCATCCGTCGCACCGCAACGAGCTTTTTGGTACTCTCCTTGACATTTATGGATTACTTGGTGGCATCTGGCAATGTATTATATCGACAGTTGAGTATATTTGCTACAGTCAGCACGTTGATAATCCGATCAATCTGTGCCTCTTGCCTATCATATTTGTCATATGTTTGGCTGTTTCAAAATTAAATAGCAGGCCACTGGCAGATTAAGAGCTAGTTTGGTACCACTGTTGCTTTTGCTCTAAGAATAAAGAGGCATAAATGAAGTGATTAAGTGTTTGATAAACTTATTTTGTAAAAGTGCTTTCAATAAAAAAATGTATTAGTGTTTGGTAAACTTTTGTATAAAACTGTTTACCTATGTTAAATGAGAATGACTTAAAAAAAGAGTATGATGTTGGAAGTGATAAACAATAATATTTTTTTATTTATAATCTCTCCCTTTCTAGAAGCATTTAGACTCTCTCATCTCTCATTTTCTCTGTCCGATTCTCATCTAACCTCTTCTCTCCTTTCGTCTCCTCCCTCATTCTCTGTCCTTTTTTTGTTCCGTCTGGTTCTTCATCTTCTTTGGTACATTAATTGAGTTTTTCAGGTTTGAATAATGTTAAATAAAATTAATAAATTAAAAAAAAACATTTTTGGGTAAAAAATAAATTAAAATGTGTATATTAGTAAATTCAAATACTTAATGGGAGACTGAATAAAATATACATTAATTTATTTGAGTTAAGGACACATCAATGGACTATAATTAACATGTAATCTAACACCAAGTTTTTATTAAATTTTAATCATTTTCAAAGATTAAAATTAAAAAACCCCAATAATTTATTTTATTTTTTATTTATAATCTCTTTCTTTCTAGAAGCATTTAGACTCTCTTATCTCTCATTTTCTTCGTCTAATTCTCATCTATCCTCTCCACTCCCTCATTCTTTGTCCTTTTTTCTTTCCGTTTGATTCTTGGGGATGGTGTACCAATGAGCCTACAAACGTTCCATAGTGGAGGAAACTGTGACCCGTCACACATCTTGCTTGGTCGTATCAATCATCAGAACAGTTTTGGCGCTAACTTTGATGGCCTTTTGAACAAAGATATTAAGCAGTGCAAGTTTGACTACTAATTGGTACATTCCCAACAGCAAAAGGAAATTTGACAAAAAACATTACGTCGCTCCGAACAATGTAAATCTTAAAATGCAAACCATCATAAACGTCAAACTTAACAATCTAAAACATTAATTAAAACATTAATTAAAACATGAAAACATAAACATTAAATCTAACAATTATAAACCTTCATATGATACCAGATGTTTCCACTCATCACTAGTTTTCACCCACGACATGACTATAACCTGCACCTTCACCTAACGGATCTTGTTTCCTTTTTTTGGGCGGAGCCTCAACCACATGAGTGATTGCCCTGTCATGGTCCTCCGAACCCACCCTTGACTTGTCCCCTGGACCATCTTCCTTGATAATTCCTGGTTGAGGGAAGCAAAAGATTAGATCATCATCCGTGTCTGGCAATGCAAGCCCTAAAACTTTATCACCCTCATCAGGTAGCACGTTCAGATCATCCCTGAACATCTTATTCACCAAAACCAATTGACATTCTTATATTCTTGATCACATCCACAATTCTCTACTGTACATCTTCCACAGTAGAAGCAAACCTCGAACAGATTTTCGTAACTGATGAAAGTTGGCAGCTCATCATCCTCGTTGACCACTAGAACCCTCTTGAGTGGTAGACGAACATTCACATCTATTGGCACCCTAATGGCCATTACATTTAGGAAACTAATACACACATCATCGAACCTCATAAGCCGACCGATGGGTTGAGTGATGTTCTTCATGATTTCCACCTTCCTAAACTACATCAGTATCTGAGGGATTTGAACCCACACCCTCAACAAAGTTATAGGGTTTGATTTCCTTAAGTCTTCTATCCACCGTTCCAAGTGAACTCCAACGCAAATCAATTGCGGCCCAAATGGTCCACAAAGAATGTATTTTTAACACCTTCAGTACATGATAGAGCGAGTTCCATGTCGATGACATTGGCCTTCTCAGGTTTGCCAAACACTTTCCCAATCAACACCCTTGTCTTTGCATGCTCCACGTTAATGATGGACATGGCATTGGTGTCAACCCTAGTGACACCCTTTTCGATTGTGAACTTACAATTCTCACTTTCGACAACAATAGGTGGTTCCCCACGGTTAGGAAGTGCAAATGGGTTTGCCCAGTCAGGAAGCCTGGGCATGGAGACTGATCTTCTAAGTCGGGATGAAGTTGCACCAAGTTGGAAGTTATGAGCCATTGTTAACGTGAAACACTAACTTCCAGTTTGTAGGGTTTGAATGAAAAGATAGCAAGTGTGGTGTTGTAAGGCACAAATAAGAGGACCAATAAATACAAGTATATGGTAATGTGCACAAGCACACGAACAAGCAATAATAATTGCAAATGCCGCATTACGTGTGCACATATTGAAATTATGTGTGCATGTACAGTAAGTGGCATTTATTCCCACCACTGGGTTTCACAACCTTCTGGGTGTTTATGATGAAGCTGTCAGTTTAGTACTCTTTGAATAATGGGTTGTGAAACGTTATGACACTAAAGCCTGGCTTTGGAACAATCTAAATAGTTACGAATAGTAATTCAACTGAGATAGGCCACTGTTTTCAAAAAATTACAAAATAAATTTGAAAAGGGAAAATTGTGCAAAAATGTTGGAAACGCTCATATTGACAAAGGCCAATCACTATGTACAAAGGATTGAACTCGAAAATCTTAATCCATCTTGCAAAAATATGAGTCAAGAAAACTAACCGTTAGATTTAAGTTTTAGGTTGACGCCGTCATGGTCATCGCCGTTAGGGTTTATAGACCTTTATTGTTGTCAAATTTTCATATTTTGGTGGATTGCGAGTGAACAGTTTGGATGGTTCACATAACGTTCAAAACCGATCATATTGTACATTCTTTTTTTTACTAATTTTTGTTCTTGCACATGCAATTCCACATGGCATCCCATGAAGCCGCCACCTGCATCATTTCAGGCGACAAATGTTGGTGGCAAATCAAAACTGAGGGGGACCTTTTCCCTCTTAACCGATCAGTCTTTGTACATTCTGGAAAAAAAGGATTTTAATCCCATCTTATCACCCAACCTCCCCCCTTCCCCGGTAATTCCATTCCACTTATTTCAACCAACCCTAATCCTCTTTCTTAAGTCCTCACATCTCTGCAGTTTCATTAATAAATCATGGCAACACCACCCAATTCGCCTCAACTCTAAATCAATACTACACCCATTGCCAAATAATCAAACTATGGCAAGAAGTGGCCACATCCGAAACCAGCTATTGCTCCACGTGTGTTTTCAGGTAGTATACACCTTGAGTTGGAAGGAGAAATCGAGCGTATTCGTGGGAAGTTGAGTACTGTTGAAAATCGAAACCGAGACTTAAAGACGTAGGGAATGAGATTGCTATTTGGCATCCACCACAGGAAATACTTGAACAAAATTTCCCTTTAATTTGTGGGGGTTCATGGTGAGCTAGTTTTTGCATAACTTGTTGACTTTTCTTGTGTGGTACACTTCTTAATCAAATAGCTTAAACTAGAAAACATGTGCATTTTAGAGTTAATACACACACATACAGTCTTGAGTTGTTTCCTTAATTTGTTATGAAAGACATATTATTCATTCCAAATTCTAATGGATTATTATTTGTCAATTATATATTTGACTTGTCTACGATATCTATAGAGTAGTATTGTGTTTGTCTTCTATAGTGAAGCTGCAACAAGAAGAGTGATCTTAGGAATGGTGGTGAGGTGCTTGTGATGAGTAACACCTCAAGGAAGGCTCATTTAATGAATCATGTCACCGTATTTGACCTTCATTATGTAAAGTTTTGCACTGCGTATTGCTTTAGAAAAGACTGGGATAAAACTTACTACACTATATGTGGAAGTAAATACAATACATATGACAATAAATCAGGTGTCGATGCAAATTTCTGTCGTTTTCAGTCTTGACGAAAATGCACCTGCAAAACAATCAACACCTTTGACCAAAGACCTAAGCCTCACGCGCCCACGAGGTTGGGGGGGCGGGGGGTTAGGCCAATGGATGTTTGATGCCTAAGTCAGTTTCTTTGAGGAGAGTAAAGTGTTTAGGGCTTTTTAGGGTAGCAAAAGCTTCTAAAATTTGGTAGAATATTGATAGGAGCATATTTATGCGACTTAGTTAGCTTGTTTTCATGCATTTACGTTGTTAGTTCTTAGTTAATTTTGTATTTTAAGCTATTTTCGTGTGTTTGTAGGTTCAAAGTGTCAAGATGGCAAAAAAAAGCAATTTGGAGCGATTGGGTAGTGCAAGCATGGAGGCAAGTTGATGGACGAAATGGAAGATATAAAGGCTTGAAATCAGCTAAGAAGAGGGAAGAAGGAAGTCAAAGATAAAGAAGATAAGGAATCAGCTCAAAAGAAGGAGAATTATCCAAAACATTATCCAAACAACCTTATCTTATCTTATCTTACCCAATCATTATCTTATCTTATCCTAATCTTATCCTAACTTGTTTTCTTCAGTTTAGGGGACTTAAAACCTGATTTCTAGAAGTCCTATCCATTCCCCTACAAAAGTGGCGCCCCAAACTCTTCTAGAAACCCCAAAATCTGCCACAAAACACATTCTTTCTAGAACCCTATAAATCTGGCGTCTCCCTCCTTTCTAGAAGGCCTTTGCCTTGCCTTGCACTCAATTTCCTGCCTTATCCAAGCTATGCCGTGCATCCCTATCCCTTTCCCTCTCAGATTCTGATTTGTTAGCCTATTTTCTTGTGGATTTGGGTTCCACAAATCCTTCTCAGAAATCAATTGGGCCATAATTCTTTTTTTCCTACATATTCTGCCGCACCTAGGGTCCTAATCCCTTGCTTATGCTGAGTCCAAGTCCTAAACTGATTCCCCTAGGGTTTGCCATGCTATATATACATATTTCCAAGCCTTGCCGCAGACCACCACCCATCCATACGAATTCTACACCACCCCACCTTCAGAAATCCATATTTTGCCGCAGAGAAGAGAAGGGAAGACAAGGCCTTGCCGTGGCTTCCATTGGAGAAGGAGGAGTTCTTTCTTCTCTTGTTTCGTTTCTATGTTTAATTTAATTTGCTTTTCAATTATGTTGAACATGTGGAACTAATTTCGTTTTAGTTAGAGGTGGATTCAAAGCCATGGACATATGTTTGATATGAATTGATTACCTTCAGTTATTGTTTCATAAATTGTGAATGTGATTTACTTATCTGTTTTATGAAGAACTTGTTCTTGTGTGTTGATTAAGGAGGCCTACTTAGTTTACATGCACGAATTTGATGCTAGGATATAAGGGAATTTCACCTAATCGTTAGGAACTTATATTCACAAGTAGTAAAGATTGCTAGTCACAATTGTGTTAAGTAAATCCAAGGCAGGAGTAACATGCGTATTCCATAGTTATGAATGCCTTGTCAATGTTTATGATTTCCATGGAACTTAATGATCTTTGATATGTATCTCTATCATGCGTCTTCCATAGTTAGGGAACTTGATAAGAATAATTTGGTTGTGATGCGTTATCCATTCAATTCAATGAACTTAGGGAAATCTGGGAATTAATTAGTGCAATACAATTAATTCGAAGCATTGTCATTCATGGTTTATCGAAAGAATAACTGGAAATCAATTCGTATGCATATGTTCATGTGTGTAGAGGAACCCTCTAACTAGTTTTCACCCCTAAATTCACCTTTATCTCTTTCAATTTACTTTGTTTGCCTAAATTTGCTTAGTTTTGCTTAAATCGTCCAAAAACCCCCTAGTTCTTAATTGAGTCTTAGTTTGTTTAAATTCGTCCAAATCTGTCCCCTTTTAGTGTTTTGAGTCTAACTAGTCCAAAAGTCATCCAATTCACCCCTTAGAACCTGTTTTGAGTCTGTTTAAGTTAGTTTGGTTGTTTTGAGTCTATTTAGCCTGTTTTGAGTCTCTAGTGTCAGGAATCTGTCTAGTTGAGTTTTATTTGTTGTTTTAAGTTTGTTTTGGTTTGGTTGAGTCAAGTTAGGTTGTCTAGAGTTAAAATTCGTTCAGATTGATCCATAGTACCTGTTTTCATTGTCTAGAGTCCAGTTTTAGTGTTTAATTTGTATAGATTAGCATCCCTTCTAATCCCCGGCCTTAAACGATCCCTACTTTCATATACTACGTCGATAGGGTTTTAATTTGAGTGTCAAGTAATTCTCACATCAAATGTGGGGTATATATAGGGGAGAGGGTCGGCCATAGTGTTAGCCAATGTTTATGGAGAAATATTCTCAAGATATTAAATAGGAAATAATATCTTGAGATAATGGAGTAATTATCCCTAATGGATTTAAATTGGGATTACTTGATTGGAGTCAATCTTCAATTGGGAATATATTAAAGATAGGATTTGGGTAATTAATGATTATCTTTAATGCTTTGACTTCTCCTTGCCAAGCACATGTGAGCTGTGGGTAGTCGTATTCAGCTGTTAGGACCTTCAGGGGTGTGAACTGCGCGTGGGAGTATCTGAGGATCCTGCCCATTTATTGAGGGCAATCTTGTCTTTCTAAAGCAGAAGTCCACGTGTCGCCTCTAGAATTTTTAGGATTATTTTAGGCTCCACATCAGGTATGATTTATTATCTACCTTATTAAAAAATTTAAGACTTTCTAGAACTTGTGGGGGTTTTTCTTCACCGTACCTTGTGATTTATAAAAATAAATTGGTTACTCATTTTACTACAATATAATTAGGAATTGTGAGGGTTGTCATCATTTTGGAAGAAATTGTGAGGTTTCCTTACATGCATTTTAATTGTGATGTTGATTTATGCGTGATGTCAATTTGACATGTATGGAACTAATGATATTGTTGTGATTGAGCCTTTGCAATACTATAATCAGAGTAACTATAAAGAAGGGGTGGTACAATTTTGATGACCCTTGTGACAGCTCCAAACCAAGAAGGTTCCAATCCATCGAATATAGCAGTGCCATACTACCACTGCATATGAGATTTACTTCAGAAACTCTAAGTAAGGATATCAACGACACTTAAATACGGGATACCTTAACTTGAAAATATATATATATATATATATATATATATATATATATATATATATGGGATAAGATCAAAGGACAAACATTTTGACAAACATTTTTACACTCCTTTACAATCTTTAGATCTTGTAATATTCAACGGTCTTGATTAAGAGTTATGTAGAGGATTTTAAACATTATATGAGGTATAAATTTATAATTAAGAAATTAATAAAATTCAAAACTAAGAAAAGAATAAAAACTGAGGGAATAATCCTGCAAACATAAGGAAGAAGCGGAAATGGCCGTCTTGGATGAAAATGCAGAAGCACGACCATCCAAATTGCTTTGTCCAACCCCAACACCTTGAATTCCTATCACTCACGTTGTCAAACTTAGTATCGTTCCTTCAATTGATTGATATAAAATTCCAATATAAAAGCAAATCAAGTATCAATCTGCTTCAAGTATTCGTTCCTTGCTCTTTCATTAAATTGACAAAACTAAACCCTAAATCAACAACTCTCACTGCCTCCCTCAATTTTTTTTATACAATTAAATCTAAGTGTGGATTTGAAATAGAATCAAAGAGGTTTTTGGGGTTTTTACCCAAAGATGAGGACGAAGACTCAAAAGACGAAGGTATTTTGCACAAATCAATGGAGGCCTTTGTGCGCAAGGTTTTCTTCCTCTTTTCAATTTTTAATTATTTTTCTAGTTTTATTCTTTATCAGTTTTTTTCTAGTTTTTACTCTTTATCAATTTTTTTCTACATTCTTTATCAGTTTTTATTCTTTTCCAATGTTAATTATAATCCACATAATATCTATAAAAAAAAATCATAATCCACATAAGCATCTAAGTCATTGAATGATTCATTGAAGACCCTTAGATGTTATGTAATCTAACGGCTTAAAAGGAATGTAAAAATGTTTGTCAAAATGTTTGTCCCTTGATCCTGTCCTTATATATATATATAATTTAATTTGCACCCATTCATTGTTAAAGCCTATTATAGATTTAAATGTTTGTCAAAATGTTTGTCCCTTGATCCTGTCCTTATATATATATATATATATATATATATATATATATATATATATATATAAAATTTAATTTGCACCCATTCATTGTTAAAGCCTATTATATGACAGTGGTGGAACTATGTTAGTGCTAATCTTTCAGGTCTTATACACCTTTCCAGAATACCATTCAAATTGTGGGGGTGGAGAGCCTTTGTACGGAAAAATCTTTTTGCAGGTGTTGACATACATGGAAATATGGGGGTAAAGCTAAGAAGGTAACCAGACAACAACAATATGTAGTCGTGATTTCATATGTGATGAACACCTAATTGAAGTACACTAAAAATCACATGGACCACTGCATATACATCATGAGTTCATACATATATATGTGAACATCCATCTCAAAGTAAGTGTATAAATTCATCATATACATTCTTACATTAGTTTGTCTAACTCATTATATATTTGAGATCTTGAGCAGATTCACTCAAAAGTGTCATGTACTATTGAAGAAGTACTAAGTACTAAAACTTTTGAGAGATACTTCTTAATTGATGACTGATGAGTAGTGAGTGTTCCGTTATACATGAAATGTATAGCAATGCTAATTTCAACTTTTATACTTACCTTAATATGTTGAAATGCGATGTTCTAGAGATATTTTAACTAGATATGCAGGTACACCACAAAACTCTAGTTAGTAAGTCTTAGAGAAGACCTCAGTCGGAGAACAAGTGGTTACAAAATATATTAGCGGAGGTCGTTGAAGAGGCTAATTATGATTATGTATGCTTAAGATATCCCACTATTTATGGAAGAGACCATTCTCTAATGTGTCGATTATTCAGACATCCCTTTATGGAAGAGACCAGATCTATCTGTGTCTATGTGTGGCGATACCCTAGCTATGAGAGCTTGAGCTAAATATAAATTTATCTCATATATGCGTTTAACTATATGTTTGAGGTCAGAAATGGATCTAGCTAATCCTCTGACAAATCCACAAAGCTAAATGCTAACGATGATTATTACATCGAGGGGGATGAGACGTATGCCTATAACATCGATCAAGAGTGATGGTAACCCAACCTATGTGAATGGAGATCCCATCAAGTAGGTTCATATGGGTAAAAACAAGTCACTTGTTGATTGGACTTGCACTATCAATTTACATCTAATGTTATTATTGTTGAAAGTCTATCCCGATGGTGTAGATAGTGCAACTACTGCAGCATCCAAGGTTGAACTCATGTTCTTAATGAATACCATAGCCTATATATGGGTGGTGTGCTTGACTGTAGTGCACACTTGATGGTTTCACCTATATGTATGTGGGAGTGGGGCCGCTTCCTATGAGAGCTTAGGCAGGTTCTCTAAAACACTCATGAATATCCAAGTGGGCGCATGGCCTATTCACGCCAACCCGCTCAAACAAGCTCGATTCCGAGGATTCAACGTGGGTGGTTAGTCCTATGATTCACACAAAGAAATCTTTGTTCATAAAAAATTTAATTTTCACCAAAATTTATGTGAGTTACGGCTGGCTCGTCCTAAGGCTGGTCATAGTCCAAAAGACACCAATTCTGATGCGTTGGATTCTTACTTTCTGTTGGTACTTCCTTGTCTTCTTTACATTTTTGTTTCTCAAATTCCCTTCTAGTGATTCGATTTGTATTTTGAAATATGTGGGGGATTGTTGGAATTTTTATTGAGTATTTCAAAATACAATTCCTCTTTGATCACGTTAATATCATTCTTAATGATTTCTTTTAATCTTAATTTCAGTTTTGTTCGCAAACCAAAACTGACGCATTAAAGGGGTTTTAATGTTGGGGTTTTAACCAAATTTTGTCTTTGAAGTTGCCATCTTGATTAACCCGTTATTGGGCAATTATATAGTAACGTTCTCCTCATTCAATTAGTAAATTATATGTCTAATATTTAATACCCATTATCCTATATAAACTCCCCTTTACGTTGTGGCAAATTGGAAAGACCACTTTTGATTTCCTTATGTTTTCATCTATTTCTCTTTCTCTCCAATTCTCCTTTCTCGTCTATGGATCCCTCATTGTTTCAAATATTGATATGTTATTCACTTGTTTTGTATTAATAGAAGAATCGAGTGAAGAATCAAGTTGTTCACTCAATTCAAGTATTGCGAGTGTACACTTACAAGGGTCATAGGTTGTTGTATCCTGGAGAGTAGGGCGTTATAACCTGTTACACAGGGACATTGTCTTAGAGAAGTGAAATCTACTCAAGGACAGTGAACTTACACGCCTCAACCTAAAATATTGTTCTAATCAATGATCGACGAAGAACGTTTTCTACCTACCAAGGATAAGTATTTTATCTTATTTTGTTCAGTTTATGTAATTAATTGTGGCAATGAAAATTCTCATATACTAATATTTATCTAATGTGACTTGTTGTAGGAGAAGTAGCATCCACATCACCAATATTTCCAACACTTATTACTATATCCTATTGGTAATATCTATACTATCTCAATATCATATATTATCACCATCTACACTATCTAATGATCATTTATCGTTTTATAGGGGTGTTTTAGACAATTCACTTACTCTGCTCATGTCAATCGTGTCACTAATGTCGATCTCTCTACTTGAACAAAACATACTTATAAACTTTTCTAGAATGACCAATTTTCCAATCAAATTATGAATTATGTGCTCAATATGAATTCATCTTCTATCGTTTCACTTCAACGAAATTTTTTATAATTTTGAACGTACGTGAAAAGTATTGTGGTGCCCTTTGGTTTAGGAAAATGATTTTTACACCTCATTTTCTTCACTTGCACACATTTTATTAGTTTTAAACAATGATTGAATAAAGTAAACAAAATCAAAGTACATAGATTAACAGACGTATGGGGATCAGTTTTCTAAGTTTAATATAGATTGAAAATATTTAATTCGTTTCCCTTGGAAAGTAATTAATTTCTTTCAAGGAAGTAAATTATGATTAATAAGTAACAAATGGTGATAGGTTCTCTTTCAATATAACAAAAATCATATACAATTAACTCGGAGTCTGGTCTGTGTTTATGAGAATGAGATTTCGAATTATTTGTTAGCTACAACCAATAAGATGAAAATCTCCGTCTGGTTCATTTTTGTCTAGCCGGGAAAGGTTTTGCTTGATGTGACTGGAAATTATTTTACAATTAATCCACACGCATAAGTATACCTATAGGAGAAGAATGGGAGACCTTTTTCAATCCTCATTTCCATTTTTTTTAATACATTGATATTTTTACACTAGAATGAGGAGTTCGGCTAAGCTACACAATGAGCAATATAATTTGGTATCAAATTTGTCATCTACGAGATTCGAATCTAAGACATTTCACTTTCAAGTGAAGAAGAATACCACCGGACCGTATTACTGAGTGAAGATGAACCTAAGACCTCTCGCTTTCAAGTGAAGATAAATTTTTGACAGTCTCTTAAGATGGCATGTACTACACACAAATACAATTGTGTTCAGTTATAAAAAAAGGGGCTTAATTAGTAAGCTTAACAATGAAAGTTCAAAGAAATTGCTGATTGCACATACAAGTCCAAGGCCGCTTGCGTTATTATTATCCAAGAAAAAAGGACGCGTACACTCTATCTGTATATAAAGATTAATTCAAGGTAAAATCCATGTACACCAGAATGTCCGTAAGCTCGGCTTCTCTCTTCGATCTGTATTTCCCCGTCCATTATTTTTTGTTTCTTTTTTCTCTTTTGTTTATAAATTGTGTATTTGCAAAGAGAATATTAGAAGAGAGGATGGAGTTTGAGCTTCAAGGAAATCAAAGTACCTAAATTAACAAACGGGAATTAGTTTCTATAGGTTTAAACAGATTGAAAAAATTTAGTTCATTTAAATTAATTAATTTCCTTCAAGGAAGTAAAATATTATTAAGTCATTGTACCAAAATAAGTAAGGAGAAATATGTACAATTCAAGCTTTTGAGTTAAGTGGCAATGGAAGCAGGGCCGGTCCTGAGTTTTTAGGCGTCTAGAGAAAACGCTCAAAATGTGCCTTTTTTAATACAATAACATATAAAATAAATATTTAAAGAGGATTGGAATCTAATCGAAGCTGGGATACTAGGCCCTCATGTTCATATTATATTACTTTAAAGAAAAAAACATACAAGGGGCCATAGTACCTAACACGACCATCAAAAGCAAAATCATATACAACCACTCCAAGCAAAACTCTTTCTTGAAATTTCAACCTTTAAGAAATCGTCTTCTTACATTTTTGGAAGTAAAATCATCAATTATATTATCTGTTGACCCTAAAAACTACAAAGCCTACGTGGCACGCAAGCTGAGTAATTAATAAGCTAACTACGTCATTCGGTTGTGTGCTGGGCGTGCCAACTCGTCGGCCGAGCTCGGCCAGGGAGTAAAATGTGTTGATGTGGTCTTGGGCGCGCTACTGACTTCTGCATCTTGCGATTGCGACCAAGGAAGGAACACGTCTCGGCCTTTGGGTTCTAGAGCCTAAAGACAAGGCTGCAAGTTCTGCGAAGTTCACGAATCATCGGCGCCAGATTCGGTCACAGTGATTATATTTGTGAAGGTATAAGCATGCCGAATCGGTACCAAAGTCTAAGGACACAAGTACTCAAATAAGATGTATGTCTTAATCGTGAACGTGGTTCGACCATCAGAATGCTGAACTCTAAATCCCACTTGTGATTATCCAATCATAAAACAATTTGGCGTTCAATGTACCGAGCCCTAGTAAATTGTAACACCTCACTTTGCCGAGAAGGCTAATGAGATGACCTCTGCCAATAGAGACCGGAAAGTCTTTCTCGACTGAGACTTGGATAGATAACCAGTTCGCCTCGACGCAGTGCTGTTTATCCAAACTGAAGGTATCACCAGTTGCCTTCACAGTGCTATTTATCCAAACCGAAAGTGCGTTGGCGAGAAAGGGGGTAAGAATAGAGTTCTCAAGGTTGTTGAGAGGTTTGCGCAGGGCAGATTTGTGTTAAGTTGAAGAGGGTTGAATGATGCACAGCCTCCTCTATTTATAGCAGCAAATCATCTTACGATCGAGTTAAATTCATACTTAGATTAGGACTTCTTATTCTGATTCAACCTTATCTCGACCAATCCTACTCCCATTAGGACTTTGAACCCAACCTTTTACCAGGCCACATACATTCCAAATCTCAGTATCCTTATCCCGCCGAGAGTCATTATTACATCAAGTTTCAACTTCCTCATCCATCCGTCTCATAATGGGACTCAGTCCATCTTTATCTGGAACACTCCATTTCCCAATAAGACTCGGCCGGCTTCGACTAGGCAGCCCATGAACTGGATGACACAATAATTCTTGAATAAGGCTCCCGAGCCGAGAATGATTCTAAACTCGGCCCAAACCGATATTTTGGGCTCAAACATTGCCCCCTCGCTTCTGAGGTCATTGACCTTCAGTCCTTGGTCAAACCTCAGCCTTGAAGAAGCGAAATCGTCATTTGGTATCTCTATATTAAATCATCTCGAGAACCCTAACCATGCGCATTTATGAAACATCATTTCACGCCCTCAATTCTCCTAACCGTTTCTCCACATGTTGATTCCTCGGTTAACCAAGCAGCCTTTAATAATGACCCTCGAAATGTGCATCTATCAAAACGTCTCTTCTCCATTAAATCCGTCGCCACATGCAATCGTGCATCATTGAACCATGAAATCTTCGGTCCTTTCACTTGGATTCCTTGAATATCCACAATAGCCCGCTTGGTTCTTTCCTCATTTTGAAAATCAAGCAATTAATCTTCCCCCCAAAACGCCTATCAATACCCGTTTCTTCTTCATTCAAACTTTACACCTCCAAAACTCCTGAAATCTTCTTGCCCTTTGTCTTCGAATCCCCAGAAAACCCAAAAGCTCTCAACCCAGAAGCCTTTCTTTCAAACCCAGAAACTCTCCAAGGCTTCATCAATGGCTTCCTTCATCTCTAAACTTTATGACGAGTGCGACAAGTGCAAGGACTTCATCGATCGGAACATCATCAAGACCTTACGCTTCGAGGGTGATTTGAGCGCCTCCCATCAAATTCTAGGGCCACTTTTCAAAGACACAGTGCCACCGTCCATCACCAACCTCTTCAAGGCCCAATGCTTGGCACCCTTGTTGCAAGGGTTTGATTGGTCGAACTGGGACCTAGCGAAGCCCCAAGGAGCCTGGCCCTCAACTACTGCAACTTAGGCGGCCTGGGTCGAACAGATGGAAAAATTCTTCGGCCAAGAATGGAAGGCTCTTGGCATCTATGACGCCATCAAACTTTTGTCCGTGGAAATCGCCACGGACAAAGAACTTTTTATGGCAGCCTTGAGCTTTTGGTGCTTGGGCACCAATACCATGATCCTTCCTTTTGGCCCTATCGGCCCCACCATCCTCGATGTCTCAGCCTTGAGCTTTTGGGACTTCTCCTTTTGGCATTCCAGTCGACACCGCTCTCTCTAGATGCCCGTCGAATCTCGACCTCAAGGCACTATTCGACGAACGGGTCGTAGAGACGCTGAGCACAAAAAGTCAAAAGCCTTCAAAGAAAGAAGTTCAAAAGTTACACAAGAACTTCTTTAACTACAACACCCTCATCCTCCACTTTGCTGGCCGAGGGGAGGCGAGCCTACGGAAGGGAGAACATGAAGCCTTCCTCTTTTACTGGTACAACAAATTGTACCAAGTCAAACAAATGCCTGGTTGAAAACATGCCAGTGGTTGAAGCTCTGGCTAGCGATCATACCTTGGCGCTTAGTCCAGCCATCCTTGCCAACTTTCTCCGTTGCTTGGTTGAAGTGACCATTAACAAGATCGACCCACACCAGAACGAACCCCTCTAGGTTTTCCAACTCTAGCTGCAGATCTATTTTGCCACACTTCGGCCAAAGATTTCTGACTTTCAATCTACCGAAGTGCTCAGCCCTCAGTTATCATCTCAATCGGCGCCTCCTCACCTGACCGAAGAGGTTTTCAAGTACTTCTTCGGCCTCGACGTCCTCTCTGACGATGAATTCTTAATTTGTCGTTGTCAAGAATACCCTTCTTTGATCGGGCTCCTAACATCAGCATGGAGTGAAGCTAAAGATGCTGATCTTCGTCAGGCTTGGGGGTCGTTTATGTTAACACACGACCTTCCCCTTGGCTGCGATGCTCGCCGAGCAAGCTGGGAGGTCTACCATCCCTACTTCACTGCTCGACAGCTTGGCTACCTCTAAGGTTGTCCGGTGCCTCTTCTTACCTCCCGCTCTCTCCTAAGTCGATGACGTCTCTCTTGCTCTTCAAAGAGGAAGTGCAAAGACATCGAGAAAGAGTTTCAAGAACGATGCAAAAAAATCCGCCTTCGACCAACTGTTCCTGAATCTCTCGGCACTGACACCTTCGGCAACTGGTGGGAAAAATACACTCGAGATTTCTTTGGAGCACCGGTCGAAGACGCTGTCAACAAACTCTTTGGCGATCAGTCCAAAAAACCTCATGTCCCACAATCGAAAGAGACAACCCAAGGTATATATCTATCTCAACCTTTTCCCTTCAAACGCCCACTTAATTTTACTAATTCGACTTCGCTTTCTCAGGCGGTCGAGTTTCGAAGTGGGTAGATGTGGTGGCTGCAGCCGCAGCTAAGAAAAAGCTGGTCTCCTCTTCCAACAAAAGCAAACGGCCTCGCCAGGAGGCCGAGACGACGGGTGACGTTTCCTGACATACAAAACGTGTCAAGAAATTGGTGAAAAAAGGAAAGCAGGAAATTCACGTCATTTACAGCCAAACCACGAGAGCGACTACTCATAATGTCTCTCCCTCTACCCCTGTCGTGCAGGCCTCGACAATCGTGCAGCCAGCTCCAACTGGCCCATCATCCTAATGTCTCAAGTCGTGGTTAAACCAATCGTTGCTCCGCTGGTCGAGGAACCGGCAACTCCGGAGCCAGCTGTTCCACCTGTGTTGGGGATCGTGACCCCTTTTACCAGGAGGGCTCCCCCCAAACGTCCAACGATCATCTTGGAAGAGGTATGATTATACAGTTGTATAACTCTCTATTCTTATTAAATTCAAAAGTACTAACAGTTTTCATTTTAGGATGAAAGCGACGAGATTCCACTATCGCGTAACCTTCGACCAACTAATCATTCCTCTATGATTGAGGCGACTGACCAAGTCGACCCTCCTGTAGTCGATCGTGGAAAAATGCCTACCATCAAGCCTAAAGCAACGGCGAAAATGCCGATTCACCCGCAGGATCAAGACCTCGGTATCCACCCGCATGAAGCCACTTCGGATTTCGTAAGTACTCTTACTGCTTTTCATTGATCAATCTTCTGCCTTAGAATTCTGAACTAGGAAAATATTAAATGTCAGGTGCCCACGTTCTCATTTCACCAAAAATTCTATGCGCCGAAGGCGTTATCTATATCTTCTGGCCACCTTAGTGGCCATCAAACATAGATAACCTTCATCGGTCGAGTGAATTGAAAAGTAGTCTTAAATACTGGGCTTGGCCATTAAGCTCTCTAGGCTCGAGCAATGAGCTAGGTGACATGGCCGAAGTCTCTTCTCGGCAGGTCTAACATTTTCCCCCATTTTTACTTCCTTGTGACTTAACTTGTTCTAACGAGTTCCTTTTTGCGCAGCCTTCATGAGAGGTTGAACTTGATGGTATCCTTTTGAACACTTCAGGAGCAGCCGGCTCATCAGTGACTACAACCAGACCCTCTGTATCAACAGTCAAATCAAATGCCTTCGTCAAGCTGCAGGCATTTTTGTCTCTCTCGGCTTCATAAATTCTTGAAAGCAAGGGTCTCGACTCTGTGGGAGAATGTCTTAACAACCTTGTAGCGGGCGGTCTTCTGAGCAACGAAACCATCACTCGCTTATCTTCTATCATAGATCAAACTCGAGAGCATTTTGATATTTTCGCAAGAGCTCTTCGGGGAGAAAACGACTTGAAGGTTGCATTAGTCGCTTAAGAAGTTCTGCGGCTAGAAGTTAAGGCGATAAAGGCAAAGAAAGAACAACTAGCTAACTCCGACCTACATATTGCCGACCTCAGCCGTCGAATTGCTGAACTCCAATGTCAGCGGTCGTCTGTTGCCTCTGATCTTGCTGATAATTTTGAGTTGAGCAAAACTCGTTTGACTAACTATGCGACTGGTGCAAAGCGAATTGAGCAACTGAAGATGGATAGAAGGACCCGGCAGGCTGAAATCACAATAGGCGAGGTATGATGGTTGGAATTGAAGGCTGTCCTTAAAGTTTTTCTTCCTTCATCCCCCTGAGCTGTCTTTGTAAATTGGTCGATCAGTTTCTACTTGTACACCCTCTTTGCAAATATTAATGAAATGAACTTTTATTCTCGCATCTCCCAAGGTACCAGATAATTTTTTTTTTTTTGAATTTCCCATTGATTGGTAGTTTATGAATCAAACCAGTTCGATCCCTGAGGTGGTATGCTCCCTTGCCAAGAACTTTGTGCACAACGAATGGTCCTTCCTAATTCGGCGACCATTTGCCTAACTTAGGGTCTTTAATTCCCACGGGTAGCACGGTTTGCCAAACCAACTTTCATTTGCTGAACATTTTTTACGTGACTCGTTGATTATAAGCTCGTTCGGCAATCTTCTTATGTGGCACTAATAAGTTATAAGCATCAAGCCAAGCTTCTTCTAACTCTTCTAACTCTTTTCTCATGGCCTGACTGTACTCGGCACTGAACAAACCACTTTATTCAATTACTCGCAATGAGTTTATACTTAGCTCGACTGGCAACATTGCATCGTGTCCATAAGTCAACGCGTATGGAGTCGATCTAGTGGCTGATTGAAGTGAAGTTCGATAGACCTATAACGCTTCATTTAGCTTCAGATGCCACATACCAGGCCTCTCTCTTACTATTTTTTCAAGAATACCGATCAAAACCTTATTAGTTGCTTTGGCCTGCCCATTGGTCTGCGGGTAATACGACGTAGACTGCTCGAGCTGAATTGTCAGATTCACCGTATACTCCTTAAACTTGTCAAATGTGAAGATTGTGCCATTATCAGTTATGATTGTTTCTGGTACGCCGAATCTAGTCACGATGTTTTCTTCTACGAAATTACAAACTTCTTTAGACGTTAACTCGGCTAGAAATAGTCCATCGCAACAAGTATCCATGTATGCTTTGCTGACCCGGAAGATGGTGTAATTTTGCTGATTACGTTTATGGCCCATCCTCTAAACGGCCATGGTTTACTGACCGAATGTAGTGATTCGGTCGCGACCTTCTGTATAGGACCATGAATTTGACACTGTACACATCCTCGTGCGAACTCAATGCAATCCTTCAGTATACTTGGCTATAAATAACCGTGTTGGCGAAGCAACCATCACATCTTTTGACTGGACTGATAAGCCCCGCAAATTCCTTCATGAACTTCTGCAATTGCTTGAGCAGCCTCCGGAGGACCGAGGCATAACAGTAATAGACCGTCCTCACCTCTTCGGTATAATTCATTTTGGTACGTGACATAGTTCGTGGCATGAACTCTTATCTTGAGGTCGTGTTTACCATTAGGGTTGTCAAGGTATTGCATGATTGGCTTCCTCTAGTCATTTGGTATTGCCTTGACTGAGCAGACGTCTATGGGATCTTTTCACTCTAATAACGAAGGTAGGGACATAGTATAGGAACTTGCTGATTAACCAAGGCCAGGTATGATCGTCGTAGCACAGGTATTTGCCGGCCTAGCTTGCCCCCTAAGAGTTGTGCTCCGGAGGCTATTTGAGCCAGTTCATCTGCGTCGGTATTTCAAACTCGAGAGATATGTTCGAATGTAATGTCGTCGAAAAACTCGACCAAATAGCTGGCAACCATGTGATAAGGCGCCAAAGTGCAACTCATGCAACGAAAAGTACCATTAACTTGGTTAATCACAAGTTCGGAATCGTCGAGGATGAGGGCCCAGATTGCTCGTAATTCGTGAATGACACCAAGGCTAATGACAAGAGCTTCATATTCGGCTTGATTATTCGTACAATTGAAAGCAAGTTGGAGGGAAAAATACCAACAGTTATGATCAGGGGATTGAATGATGATCCCAACCCCAGCCGAAGCCGAAGTACTAGAGCCATCAAAGTACATCGTTGAGTGATTATCACGCGTATCTACCATACCGATTTCAACATCATTGCCCTCAAAACCGTAAGGTGAAGGATGTTAAGCCAAGAAATCGGCTAAAGCTTGACCTTTGAGTGCTTTATGGGGCACATATTGCAAACTGAATTCAGATAGTGCCATTGTCCACTTCCCGATTCGGCCTTTCACGATTGGCCAAGTGAGCATGTAACGAATAACGTCGGTCTGGGCGATGACTTGAGTGACCGATAGAAGCATGTAATGCCTGAGTTTTGAAGTGGCGAAGAATAGCACTAGGCAAAGTTTCTCGACGACGGAATAATTGATCTCCGGTTGGTTGAGATTCCGACTGACATAAAAAATGGCTTGTTCTCGGCCAGCGTCATTGTCTTGTACGAGGAGGCAACTAATGGATTCTTCGGCTGCGGAGATGTATAACTTGAGAGGTTTACCACGTCGTGGTGGGATAAGGACGGGTAGGGTCATGAGGGAGACCTTGATCTGTGTAAATGCCTTTTGGTGTTCAGGATGCCATTTGAAGGCATCGCAATCCTTGAGTTTCAAAAGCATAGAAAAGGCTTTCATTTTTCCTGCTGAATTAGCAATGAATCGACGGAGGAAGTTGATCTTGCCGAGCAGCGACTGTAGTTGTTTTTTGGTTGCAAGGGGTGAAGCACTGATGATCGCGTGAGCCTTGTTTTCATTGACCTCAATGCCACGATGATGTATAAGGAATCCTAAAAAGTTACCGGCTGTGACGCCGAAAGCACATTTAGCAGGATTCATTTTCAGATTGTGTTGGCACATACGTAAGAAGACTTGTTAAAGATCATTCAAATGTATCTGCCGACGTTTTGATTTTATCATGACATCGTCAATGTAGACTTCGACGATGGTTCCAATTAGATCATGGAATATAGTATTCATCGCTCGTTGGTATGTGGCAACGACGTTGTTGAGGCCGAACGGCATGACGACCCATTCATATGTGCCGAGTGCCCCCGGGCAACGAAAAGCAATTTTTTAGACATCGACTTCGACAATGAAAATCTGGTTGTAACCAGCATGTCCATCCATAAAGGATAGAATTACGTGGTTTACCGCTCTGTCAATTAGCAAATCTGAAATCAGCATCATATACTCATCTTTGGGAGTTGCCAGATTCAAATTTCGGAAGTCGATACAGATTCGTAAAGCACCAGTTTTATTTAACACTGGGACGATATTTGCCAACCATTCGACGTATCGAGCAGTCCGAATCAACCCGGCTTTCAGAAATCGAACAAGCTCATCCTTTACGTTGACTTGCACTTCAATTGAGAATCGGCGAGGTGGTTAACGGAATGGTTTACACCCAGGTTTAATGAGTAACTCATGTTCGACGAGCGTTCGATCTAAACCCGACATTTCATGATAGCTCTAAGCAAAGCAATCTTTGAATTCCTTAAGTAAATTATAGAGTTCGACTTTCATATGTTGGGGTAACAAAGCACTAATAAATAAAGGTCGTGGGTCGTCGGCCATCCTAACATTTATATCCTTTAAAGGGTCTTTGACTTCGGGCCGACTATCTTCGAGCTCAGATGAAGCAGCTTAAACTTTATCTAACGATAGAAATGGACCATTATCTCATTCGGCAAGAAACTCGACTAAGTCTATACCTGAATTTGGTTGCTTGGAAATGGCGTACCAATGGGCAAGCATTCGTTCCATGGTTGATCAAATCGCAGCCTGGCGTCTTTCTTATATGGTTTCAGATATCGGTGTCGGCAATCAGATTGGCCAACCCGAGTCTCGCCGAATCCTGGTGCACAGTCTCGGCGCCTACCTCAATGGCATTTTGTACTGATATCTGAGTTGGTTGCCCTTCCTCATTAAAGCCTTGTAAGGTGATATAGCCAACGTGATCATCGTAGTATCGAGCCTAAATCATGTTTACCTGGAACGGCTGATTATTGGCCAGGTGAACTAGAATTGATTTGTCGTCCTAGAAAATAAGAACTTAGTATAAGGACGAGGGAATGCAGCCTGTTTGATGGATCCAATCGTGGCCGAGTAATGCATTATACTCAGTTTTGGAATCAACTATAAAAAATACGGTCATATGATTATGACCGGCCACGTTTACCTCTAAAGGAAGCACCCCCTTTGTCTGGGGCTTGTCCCTGATGAAGCTGGTCATGGTTACCCCTGACGGGATGAGTTCGTCGTTAGAACGTCGTAGTGCTCTCATGATGGATATAGGCATGATATTGACTGTCACCCCACAATCGACGAATACTTTAAAGATTATGTATCCTTCAATATGAGCTGTAACATACAACGGCTTCAGATGCTAAAGATTATTGGTAAAAGAGTGAGGAAACAACTCGGCAAGGGCGGCTTTAAGTATAGCCTATTTACCCTCTGGCCCATCCTCGTCGACGGCGACAAAGTCAACTTCCGTTGCCTCTTCGGCTACCACGTCACCATCCAAGAAACTTGGTTGAGGTGTGGTCAGCTGAAACTCGATGGGTAAAACGTGGACCATGCTAATTTCCATATCTCAAGGATCGAAAGGCCCATTGGGTCATGGGTTTCGTTTTCCAGGCTATCGATCGAAGTATCCCGTTCTTGAGTATCCTCAACTTGACCGTCCTTTGTTTCAGCGGGTGGCTGCTGTGGCACGTCTTCCAGTTTTATGTCATTCTGGTTGTTTCCGTCAAGCTCGCCTGACGTCAAGAGTTGGTCTTGTTTTTGTGCCGCCTTATGAGCTTGCTCCTAATAAGTAATACGAGCATTC
The DNA here is from genome assembly GCA_024362995.1 of Heteromeles arbutifolia. Taxonomy (NCBI): domain Eukaryota; kingdom Viridiplantae; phylum Streptophyta; class Magnoliopsida; order Rosales; family Rosaceae; genus Heteromeles; species Heteromeles arbutifolia. Next base: position 26,825,965 of record JANCRC010000002.1, read on the forward strand.
CTTGTGTTGAGGTACGTATCCAGTCGTGCCACGCGTTCTTTCTCATCGGTCGTAAAGCCAAAAAAACTCACTACCAAGAAGACTTCGAAGTGGTGCCGTAGATACTGAAGGTCCTCAAGAGAAAAAGGAAGTTCGGCAGTGTTTGTATCGGTATATGGATCGACCTCAAAGCTGAGAACTTGAGCTTCTCGTATGTGCTGGAACCTGGCTTTCATCGCTGGATCAGTGGTCTTTTGGATAATTTGTTCGGCGTCAGGGCAAGTGAGGGCCAAATCAAGGGCTTCTTAACACTCTTTTGGAAGGCTGTATAGGTCATTAGTGAATATTTCTTGTGAAACTCCCACATGTACTCTATGGCCTCGTCAAGAAACGGAGGGTACAAATTCTACTGTATTTTAATTAGTGGCTTTAGTGAAGGCAACGGAGGGAGTTTGTTTTCCGCCTCTTTTCTGAATTGTTCGAAACGAGCCTTTATTTCCCCTGGTCGAAGAATGAGTTTGATGCGCTTCTCAGATTCCTCGATTGTAGCCTCAAAGTCACGATCAATCTCCTTCTTTCCCCAAAGTAATTCGACCATGATTGAAGGGGGTTGCCGATCATCTTCGCCACCTGGTACTTCTTTCGGCTGCCATTTAGTGGTCGAAGTAGCCTGTGCGGCTTGTCGGTGGGCCATGCAGTCTATCCGTTGGTGTCGACGCTTCTAAGATTTGGATAATGCGGTATAGACGCCAGTAAGGGAATTGTAACTATACCACCCTTGGTCGCGTCGCTCGAGTGGCTTGAAAGTTCTTTGATTCGCCAACGAACCTGAGCTTCTGGAATTACGCGAATAATAATCTTCATTGTAAAACGGTGCATCAAAATTAAGGCATCGTCTAGCCGAGGTTGGACCGTCTATTGGTATTTAAGGACCAAGCCTATCAAAGACCTTCTGACGCTGGCCTGCGTCGAGCACTTTTAGGGGTGTCGTCGAGGCTGTGGATGAAGATTGTGGTGTCGTAGCTTGAGGTGGTTTTTCCTTTGGCTTAGCCAAGATAACATCTGCTTTACACCGGTTGCACAACACCATTGGTCCATCCGCTTCGTTTGTGCCGGAGTCTGACATACGTTCGACAATCGTTGGTGGGTTGTTCGAAAATAAATCAACTTTAAGTCGTGGCTGAGAATTCTGTTTTAGGACATGTTGTATTGGAATGAACTCGGCCTTCCCTTTCCCTTTGTTTTTGGGCAAGTGAGCATCCACCATGCCGACTGTCGCCAAAGGGAAGGGATCGGCGTCAACTACCATTTGTTTCTCAGGGAATTTAAGTTTTCTTTTATCAATCCAGCTCTGAACGGCATCACGGAACACGACACAGTTGTTGGTCGTATGCTTATTCAAGTTGTGATATTTGCAATAGGTCTTGCCTTTCAACTCTTCGGCCTTAGGGATGTTATGCCCTGGCCGATACTTGATAATCTTTGCAAGCAACAACTGGTCGAAAACTGTATCAGCCTTAGTGATGTCAAAAGTATAAACTTTTGATGCTTTGATTGTAACTTCTTCAGAGGCTGAGCGAGTTTTGACATCTTTGGAATTAAGGTGACTCATTGCCTTACATATATACGGCTTATTGATTACGATCTCAACCGCGTCTACACTGGAATACTAGGAATCCTCGCCTTCGATCAATGCGTAGCTGACCATGGGATTCTTGTAAATCGTTCCTTTGGGTGGGGACTTCGATATCTTTTCCTCTCAGAGCAAATGATCATATTGATCAATGTGCTGAGCTAGTTCGTACATATCTCAGAAGTTTGCCCCCAGGAATTTTTTTTTTATACTCCACGTCCAACCCATTCAAAGCGAGCCTAACAAATTCGACTTCAGGAAGAGGTACTCGGCACCAATTTCTGGCCAACTTAAACCTTGTAAGATAATCCATTGGTGACATATCAAATACTTGAGCCATCCTGGCCAATGAAGAAACTGACATTTCCATCCCCGACTGATAGAATTACTCATGAAATTTTTCGACCAGCTCCTCCCAACTTTGGATCAGGGTATAAGACTTAAAATCCATGAAAAGTTGCTCACAAAATGGTGGGGGAGCAGCACGAAAGGGGAGATGAGGTAAGTAAAGGTCAGGAATGAGTGGTTGGAGAGAGGTCAATGGGAGATAATGACGTGGATGGCGAAGGGGGAGAAGGCTGGGATGAGGAAGAGAGGGAAAGAAGAAGGGAGTAAGGGCTAGGAGGAGAAAGAGAGAAGTTACCACTGACCCCAGCCATAGCTAGAGGCTAGCGGCTAGGGTTTTGGTGAGAGTGACGGAGCTTTTAGAGAGAATGGGATATTTAACTGCAGTTGCTAGAGTTTGATGATGCAAGGTTTATGAGTCATATAGAACCAAATGAATACATAATATGTAAAACAAAATATAATATCACCTTGGACTTTGTTTTCGCAAATGGGGTCAAGCAAGATTTCAAATCCTTAAGGAAATCTGGTTACCAAGGCTGGCTGGATCACCGAAGCTGAACTCTTGTTTGAGAAAAAATTTAATTGAGCATGTGGAGTGTGGGGGTATTATAGAAAAGTAAATGGGGGTGTATTAAGATAAATTTTGATTGACAACAAATGTGGGGTGCATTAAGTGTGTAGGGTGTATTCAACAATATGTGGGGTGTTAACATAAGAAGTCTTCCTTCAAAAGAGGGCGTGGGTTCAAATCCCACTTCTGACATTTGCCACTTAGTACTACAGTCTAGTGATATTTCTCTTCACTTGTAAGTGAGAGGGCTTAGGTTCGATTCTCGCCGAAGGTGAATTTGAACCACATTATTACTAGCCCATTATGAGGCCAAGTCCATTCCCTCCTAATTTGATCCACATTATTGCTAGCCCATTGTGAGGCTAAGTCCACGTTCACTCCCTCCTTCTTCATTTTGATAATATCGTTTGTTCAAATTTAAAAAAAAAAAAAAAAAAAAAAAAAAACATAACAAGCCTTCAAATAATAACATAAACAAAAGCCAAATTACCCTATCAAAAAATAAAAAATAAATAAGATTTCAATTGACGAGGAAAGAAAAATAAAAGATGTAACCTAATTTATCCTATTTGTTAACTCTAACAAAGGTGAAGATCTCCATTTGGTTCATTTTTGTCTAAATAGGAAACGTTTACTTGATGTGACTACAATTTATTTTACAATTATCACGCGCATAGTACTCGTATAGGAGAAGTATAGGAGACCTTTCAATCCCCATTTCCATTTTAGAGCGAAAACTTTGGCATCTCTTACGATGGTATGTAGTACTGTTGACCCTAAAAACTACCAAGCCTACGTGGCGCGCAAGCTGAGTAATTAATAAGCTAACTATGTCATTCGGTTGTGTGCAGGGCGTGCCAACTCGTCGGCCTAGTTCGGCCGGGGAGTACAATGTGTTGGTGTGGCGTTGGGCACGCTGCTGACTTCTTGATCTTGCGACTGCGGCTGAGGAAGGAACACGTCTCGGCCTCCGGGTTCTAGAGCCTGAAGACAAGGCTGCTAGTTCTGCGAAGTTCAATATCAGATTCTGCTTTCAATCTGTCGAATGTAGTAACCTGTAACACCTTACTTCACCGAGAAGGCTGATGAGATGACCTCTACCAACAAGGACTTGAAAATCCTTGTCGACCGAGACTTGGATAAATAACCAGTCGGTCTCGAAGCAGTGCTGTTTTTCCAAACTAAAGGTGCTCCTTAATCGGCTGATTCTACGGCTCCAATGATATTTATTCAAACTGAAGATGTCGCCGGTTGCCTTCACAGTGTTGTTTATCCAAACTGAAGATGTGTTGGCGGAAGAAAAGGGAGAAGGATAAAATCTCAAAGTTGTTGAGAGGTTTCGCGTAGAGCGAGAATTTGCGCAGGGCAGTTTACGGGTTGAATTGGAGGGGGCTTGAATGATGCACTTCCTCCTCTATTTATAGGAGTGAACCTACTCCTGGCCGAACCAAAGATGTACTCAGACTAGAACTCCTTATCCCAATCTGATTATAATGTGGCCAATCCTAGTTCTAATAGGTTCTTGAACCAAGCTTTATAATGAACCAGATTCATTTCCTAATTCTCAGCATCTTCAGCTTTGAGACCCCTTGTTGTACCAAGATTCGACCTCTTTACCTTTATCCAAATCAATCATTCTCACAATAGGACTTGGCCAACCCGATTGGGCGCCCTATGGCTGCTGGACGGCCCACAATACTTCTGGAAGAGTACTGGGCCGAGAACAAACCTAGGCTCGGCCTAATAATATTATTTTGGGCTCAAACATTGCCCCATCGCTTCTGACGTCTTCGGCCTGCAAATCTTGGCCGAACTCTGACCTTGAAGAAGTGAAATTGACCCCTTAGCATATTACTAAAAGACACCGAGAAACCTCGAATTTCACAACCACTGAGACACATTTATAGAGCACGATTACATGATTTCAACCATGTCAGACCTTTTTGTCATGTGGCATCTTCCCAGCATGTCTACCTCCTAATAATGATGCCTGAGGTGTGCAGTATACTGAAACGTCGTTTCACCATAAACTCACCTCCAAATGCAATCCTGTAATCTTGATTAGCAAACTTTTTAGCATCCTCAAGTTCGTACGAGCACTGAAACGTCCTTTCATCATAAAACTTGTTGTCACACACCATCATGCATCCTTAATCCATGAACTTTTAGGCATCTTCATCTGGATTCTCTGAATATTTGTCATGATTACATAACATTGCGATCGAATCTACCCTTAGCTTTTCAAAATAAAACTGTTAATCTTCTTCCTTAAAGCCTATAAATACCCAACTTTCTTCATTCAAACTTTTACCCTTTCAAAACTCTCAAATCTCTTTGCCATTTGCTCTCAAAACCAGAAAACCAACCTTACTTTGAAACCCAGAAAACCTTCATCTTTTTCAATGGCCGCCAATACTTTCATCACCAAGTTGGTTGAGGAATGCAATAAATGTCAAAACATCACGAATCGAAACACTATTAAAACCATTCGATTTGAGGATGAACCAAACGCTTTGCACCAAACCCTCGACCCACTGTTCAAGGATGATGTTCCAGAAACGATTACCAAAATGCTTAAGGACCATTGCCTGAAACCTTTATTCCAAGGGTATGATTGGTCGAAATAGGAATCGGCCAAACCCTAAGGCGTTTGGCCCCTAACCACCGCGACTTGGGCTGCCTGGGTCACTCGGATGGAGCCATACTTCAGCGTTGAATGGAGGCCTCTTGACATTTTTGATGTCATTAAACTTTCGACCATCGATAGCTCGTGATGGCTGCCCTGAGCTTCTGGTGCTCAGTTACCAATAAGATGGTCCTTCCTCTTGGCCCCTTCGGCTCAACAGTGATGGATATCACAGCCATACTTGGCACCTCTCCTATAAGCCTTCCAGTCAAAAACTCTCTCTCTGGGTATCAATTCAACCTGGACCTGAAGACCATTTTTGAAGATCGTGCCGTCGAAGCCCTGACGGAGGGAAACCAAAATCCGTCGAAGGAAGACGTGGAGAAACTGCACAAGAACTTCTTCAACTACAACACCCTGATCACCCACTTCACTGGCTCAGAAGGGGAAGATCTTAAGAAGGGTGAACATGGGGCCTTCTTATTCTACTGGTACAACAAATACATATTTTGCACCAAGTTGAATAAATGCCTGGCTGAGAATATGCCGACCCCCGAAGTCTTGGCCAGCGATCATGTCCTTGCCCTTAGTCCGGCCGTTCTTACCAACCTCACCAGGTGCTTGGTTGACACTACAGTGGGAAAAATCGACCTTCACCAAAACTGCCGGCTCTGGATTTTTCAGCTCTAGTTGCAGGTCTATTTCTCGACACTGCGGCCAGACCTCACAAGTTTCAGCTCTTCCGAAGCCATGGGTCTTGAGCTGGCCTCACGACCTATTCATTCCCACTCGACCGAAGAGATCTTCAAATATTTCTTCGGCCTAAAAGACCTATCGGAGGACGAATTCCAGATTTAATGTCATCGGACGTACCCTTCTTCTATCATTCTTCCAACATCAGCATGGGAAGAAGCCGAAGAGGTTGTTCTCCGAACATCCTGGGGGTCATTCATCATTACTCGCGACCTGCCCTATGGTTTTCGCGACTCGACGAAGAAGGTGGGAAGTCTATCATCCCAACTTCCTGGCTCGTCAACTGGGCTATCTTGAAGGATGCCCTATGCCATTCCTTACTTCTCCCCGCCTTTTAAGTCGAGAACGCTTCTTCGGCTCTTCAGAAAGGGAATGTGAGGTGGCCGGGAAAGAATTGAGGAAGCAGTACGCCAAATTCCGTCTTCGGCCTAAAACTCCAGAATCCCGATGTGCTAGTATCTTCGCTGATTGGTGGGATACCTATACCAAGGATTTCTTTAGAACTTCAGCTGAGGAAATCTCACAGAAGCTCTTTGGCGACCGCCCCAAAAAGATTCCCGCTCAAAAATCGAAAAAAACGGCCCAAGGTATATACCTTTTACTTTCCTTGTTTATCTATTTTCTTCGAGCTTCATTTTGACTTGAGCTCAGTGTTTTTAGGTGGCCGTACCATAAAACAGGTCAACATGGTGGCGATGACCATGGCCAAGAAAAAACGTGCTCCACCGATGAAGAAAACTGCAGCTGCTATGCCGACCCCACCAAGCAAACAGTCTCGCTCGGATGCCAAGAAAAGGGAACAAGAGATCCATGTTATCTCTAGCCAAACCACGGGAGCAACTACTCCAAGTGCTCATCTCTCTTCCTCTACTATCTAGGTATAGACCGCGATGCAACAAGACTTTCAAACGAATCAAGCGCCAGAAGTTCATCTCGTTCCTTAAGTTATGGTCGAACCGATTATTACTTCGTTGGTCGAGGCACCTGTAGCTCCGGGGCTGGCCGTCGCTCCCCAAGCCTGCCAAGTAGCTGCCGTCTCGAAGAGGGTGGCCACCACGGTAAAGAAAAGTCCTCCCCCAAATCCAAAAAAGAAATCCATGATCGTTCTGGAAGAAGTACGATTATTCTTGTTGAAAATTTCTTTATCTCTTAACTGAATTTTCAAGTATAAAAAAAAAATCTTATGTTCAGGAGGACGAGAGCGAGGGAATTCCGCTGATGGAGCGCCATCGACCAGCTAAACTTCCATCTGTTAATCCTCAACCAGCGGTCGAGACGTCTGGCTAGATTGATACTCCTGCAACCGAAAAAGGCGCGGTACATGGAATTGTACCCTTTGCTGAACCTGAGGCGACGGTGGAGACCCCGGTTCATCCGTAGGACCAAGATTTCAGGATTCCCCCTCAAGAAGCCACTTCAGCCTTTGTTAGACATTTATTATTTTCATGAATTTTTTTTTTTTTTTTTAAAGTTTTAAACCAAGAAAAATATCAAATGCTAGGTGCCCAACCGCTCATTTCACCTAAAATTTTATGCACTGAAGGTAGTTATTTATATTTCCTAGCCGCCCCAATGGCCATCAAACATAGATAACCTCCATCGGACGCTTGAACTAAAAGGCTACCTTAAGCACTGGGCTCGGCCATTAAGTTCTCTAAGTTCGAGCAACGAACCAGCAGACATGGCCAAAGTCTCATCCCGGCAGGCCTAACATATCCCCTTTTTTTGCTGCCTCGTAACTTAAGAATTTTTCCTAACAATTTCCTTCTTATGCAGCCTTCATGGGAGGTCGAGCTCGATGCCCTACTCTTCAGTACTTCTAAAGTAGCCGGTCCCTCTGTCGCCACGGTCGAGCCTTTAAAGACTACGATTGAATTTGATGCCTTCGTCAAGTTGCAGGAATTTCTATCCCTTTCAGCTTCACAAGTCCTTCAACGTAAAGGCCTCGAGTCTGTAGAAGAGTGCTTGAACGACCTTGCAGCCGACAGTCTACTGAGCAGCGAAAATGTTATTCATTTATCCGACGTTCTAGAATGAACTCGGGAATATTTCATCATTTTTTAGCGTGTTCTTCGGGTAGAGAATGACTTCAAGGCTACAACGGCTGCTCAAGAAGCCATCCGACCAGAAGTCGAAGCCATGAAAGAAAGGAAAGAACGACTGGCTGACCTTGACCGTCAAATTACTGAACTTCCACGCTAAAGGTCGGCCGTTGCTTCTGAGCTTGAGAAGGATTTCGAGTCACGGAAAGCTCAGCTAGCAGAGTACGCGGCGGGGGCAAGGCAACTACAACAACTTCAGATTGACAAAAGAATAAGACAAACTAAGGTTACAATGGGCGAAGTAAGGTGGCTGGAACTGAAGGCCGCTCTTGAAGCCTTCCTTCCTTCGACCCCTTATGATTTTGTCTGGTTGTAGGTCGTTTCAATTTTTGTTACCTTGCTTGTATCTCATTTGCAAAATTAATGAAATGAACCTTTTATTCTTGCATTTCCCAAGTAATTGGATAATATTTCTTTAAGAATTTCCCATTGATTGGTAACTTATGAATTAAACCAGTCTGATCCTTGAGGTGGTACGCCCCTTTGCTGAGAACTTTATGGATGACAAACGGTCCTTCCCAATTCGGCGACCATTTCCCAAATCTAGGGTCTTTAATTCCCATGGGCAACACGATTTGCCAAACAAACTCTCCCTCACCGAATGTTTTTTGTCTGACTCGTTGATTATAGGCTCGCTCGGCAATCTTTTTCTACGCAACCAATAAATTATAAGCATCAAGCCGAGCTTCCTCCAAGTCTTCTAACTCTTGTCTCATGGCTTGATTGTATTAGGCACCTGAACATACTACTTTGCTCAAGTACTCGTAATGAGTTTATAATTAACTTGACTGGTAGCATCGCATTGTGCCCATAAGTTAACGTATATGGGGTCACCCCGGTTGCTGATAGGGGTGAATGTACAGTTGTCCGTTACGATTGTTTCTGGTACGCCGAATCTGGTTAAGATATTTTCTTCCACAAAATTACAAACCTCTTTAGATGTTAACTCAATGTATGACTTTGCTTCGACCCATTTGGTGAAGTAGTCTGTCACAACAAGTATCCACGCATGCTTTGATGACCCGGAAGACGGCGTAATTTTGTCGATTACGTCCATGGCCGATCCTCTAAACGGCCAAGGTTTGGTGATCGAGTGGAGTAATTCGTTCAGGACTCTCTGTATAGGCCCTTGAATTTGATATTGTACACATCCTCGTGCATACTCGATACAATCCTTCAATATACTTGGCCAGAAATAACAGTGTCGGCGAAGCAGCCAACGCATCTTGCGTCCAGATTGATGAGCTCTACAAATTCCTTCATGTAGTTCTGTAATTGCTTGGGCAACCTTCTGCGAGTCAAGGCACAATAACAATAAACCATCCTCACCTTTTCGGTACAACTCATTCTGGTAAGACACGTAATTTGTGGCATGAACCCTTGTCCTGCAGTCGTGTTTATCACTACGGTTATCGAGATATTGCATGATTGACCTTCTTCAATCGTTTAGTAATGTCTCGACTACACACACCTCTATAGGATCTCCTCGTTCCAACAACGAAGGTAAGGACATCACTCGTGTACGAATCACGCAATCGTGTTGGAGAACTTATTCATTAACTAAGGTCGAGTGCGATTGTCATACTACAGGTATTACCCGGCCTAGCTCACCCCCCAGGAGTTGTGCTTTAGAGGCTATTTGAGCCAATTCATCTGCGTCGGTGTTTTAAAGACGAGATATGTGTTTAAGCGTGATACCGTCAAACGACTCGACCAAATAGCTGACAACCATGTGATAGGGCGCCAAAGTACAACTCATACAACGAAAAGTTCCATTGAGTTGGTTAATCACAAGTTCCAAATTGCCGGGGATGAGTATGTGGGCTACCCTCAAGTCGTGAAAGATGCTAAGGTCGATTATAAGGGCTTCGTATTAGGCTTGATTATTCGTACAATCGAAATCGAGCTTGAGAGAAAAATACCAGCGATGTTGACTTGGGGATTGGATGACGATTCCAACACCAGCTGAGGCTGAAGTACTAGAGCCATCAAAATACATCATCGAATAATTATCACGAGTTTCCACCATGCCGATTTCAACATCGTTGCCCCCAAAACCATACGTATTGCAAACTGAATTCGGACAATGCCATTGTCTATTTCCCAATTCGGCCTTTGACAATTGGCCGAGTGAGCATATACCGAATAACATCGGTTTGGGCGATGACCTGAGTGATGGACGAGAGTATGTAATGCCGGAGTTTAGAGGCAGTAAAAAACAAAGTCAGGCAGAGTTTTTCGACAGCTAAATAATTGCTTTCAGGTGAGTTAAGATTCCGATTGAGATAAAAGATGGCCTACTTACGCTCGACATCGCTGTCTTGTGCAAGGAGGCAACCGATAGACTCTTCGACCGCCGAAATGTATAGCTTAAGAGGTTTACTGCACCGAGGTGGTACGAGGACAGGTGGGGTTGTTAAAAGCGTAGAGAACGCCTTCATTGTTCCCGCCGAATTATCTATGAAATGGCGGACAAAATTGATCCTGCCGAGTAAAGACTGGAGTTGCTTTTTGGTTATCAGGGGTGGGGCGTCATTGATTGCCCGAGCCTTATTTTTGTCCACCTCGATGCCACGATGGTGTACAAGGAAACCCAAGAAGTTGTCGACCGATACACCAAAGGCACACTTAGCCGGGTTCATTTTGAGATTATGTTGGCGCATACGAAGGAAAGCTTGCCGAATATCATCTAGATACATTCAATTTCGGTAATAAAGATCTGGTTATAGCCAGCATGGCCATCCATGAAGGACAACTTCTCATGGTTGGTCACGGCGTCAATTAACAAGTCTGAAATTGGCATCGAGTATTCACCTTTTGGGGTTGCCAAATTGAAAATAAAAAAATCGATGCAAATGTGTAAAGCCCCGTTTTTCTTTAGAACTAGTACGATATTCACCAACCATTCGACGTATTGAGCGGTCTGAATAAACCTGGCTTTTAAAAGTCAAACTAGTTCATCTTTTATGCCCAGTTGTACTTCGGTCGAGAATCACCGAAGGGGTTGGCGAAAAGGCTGACAACCAGCTTTAATGCGTAATTCATGCTCGACGAGGGTTCGATCTAGATCAAGCATCTCATGGTAACTCCAAGCAAAACAATCTTTAAATTCGTTGAGTAATTTACAAAGTTTAGTTTTCATGGGTTTGGGTAACAAAGCACTAATAAATAACGGCCGAGGGTCATCGACCGTTCTAACATTTATTTCCTCTAATGGGTGTTTGACTTGGGGCCTATTGTCTTCGAGCTCGGCCGGAGCATCTTGGACTTTGTTAAGTGATAGGACTGGACCATTATATCATTCGGCAAGAAACTCCACGAGGTTTACGCCCAAATTCGATTGCCCTGAGCGAACGCCTATATGGCTTGTCGATTACTATCTCGGCCGCTTCTATACTAGCATATTTTTCACCTTTGGCCGACGCGTAACTGACCGTAGGGTTTTTGTAGATTGTCCCTCGAGAAAAAGACTTCGAAACCTTCTATTCTCGGCGTAAATAATCATATTGTTCGACGTGCTAAGCTAATTCGTACATGTCACAGAAGTTTACCCCCAGGAACTTCTTTTTCTATTCCACATCCAAGCCGTTTAGAGCAATCCTAATGAACTCGACTTCAGGGAGAAGTACTAGGCACGAATTTCTGGCTGACTTAAACCTCGTAAGGTATTCCATTGGTGATTCGTTAGAGGCTTGAGCCATCCTAGCTAAGGACGACACTGATATATCCATCCCTGGTCGATATAATTGCTCGTGAAACTTCTTGACTAATTCCTCCCAACTCTGGATGGAGTTGGGCAGAAGATTGATATACCATGTGAAGGCCTAACCAATTAACGAGAAGTTGAACAATCGTAGCTTATGGAAATCGCTGCTAACATCCCCACATTGAGCAGTGAATCGAGCTATGTGTTCTAATGATGATAGGGATGATTCTTCAGCGAAAAGACTAAAATCTGGAATTTTGAAACCCTTAGGATACTCGAACTTTTCCACAAAAGCTGGATATGGATGAATGAACTTTGGAAACTTTGGCCCCCTCTTTAAGGCTGAATCGATCATTCTTTAGACCTCGACCATGTCAACAGATGACGTTTTTGCTTTCTGGTCGAATCTATCTGATCTACTGCTTGATCCTCCTTTTTTTTTCCAAGTCGATAGATTTAAGCTGAGCAGATCCTATCTCGACCTGTATTATTGGTAACAGATTGTTCTTAAGTGGGAGTTGGCGAGAACAATCATCCGTTCCACCTTCGTAGGCTTTATTAACCAATAGTTCAAGCCACCTATTTTGTGTAGTACTACAATCACGTATCTCCTCGAGTACTCGGCTAAATATCTGTTCAACGTGCCGAGATTGCTCTTTAATTCGTCTTTGAAGAAACGATCTAGTTTGTGGATCGGAACCTTCGTCATCATCCTCATCGCAATCCGCTATTATCCCTTCAATTAAAATGCCCTTTGTTTTGTTCGGGATTTCTGCATTGTGAGGCTGACTGCCAAAACAAACTTCATTTTCTTAGTGTGTCACGCTTGTGGCCTCAGGTGTCACGACAATAGGAGGATTGTGTGCCTATGACGAGTCATCTTGTCCTGGGTTTTGGAATAGAAGGTTGGTCGTGGACTTTCCCATGATTGTTTTTTTTTTAACCGATTGTGTCTCAATAGTCATGAACTTCATAGTTTTGGCACTGGGTCCCACAGGGCGTGCCAAAAGGTTGACCCTAAAAACTACCAAGCCTACGTGGCGCGCAGGCGGAGTAATTAATAAGTTAACTACGTCCTTCGATTATGTGCGGGGCGTGCCAACTCGTCGGCTGCGTTCGGCTGGGGAGTAAAATGTGTTGGTGTGGGGTTGGGCGCGCTGCTGACTTCTTGATCTTGCAACTACAGCCAAGGAAGGAACACGTCTTAGCCTTCGGGTTTTAGAGCCTGAAGACAAGGCTACTAGTTCTATGGGAAGTTCAATATCAGATTCGACTTTCAATGTGCCGAATGTAGTAACCTGTAACACCTCACTTCGTCGAGAAGGCTGATGAGATGACCTCTACTAATAAGGACTAGAAAATCCTTGTCGACTGAGACTTGGATAAATAACCAGTCGATCTCGAAGCAGTGTTGTTTATCCAAACTGAAGGTGCTCCTTGATCGGCTGATTCTACAGCTCCAATGCTGTTTATCCAAACTGAAGATGTGTTGGTGGAAGAAATGGGAGAAGGATAAAATCTCAAGGTTGTTAAGAGGTTTCACGTAGAGCGAGAATTTGCGCAGGGCAATTTGTGTGTTGAATTGGAGGGGGCTTGAATGATGCACTCCCTCCTCTATTTATAGTAGTGAACCTACTCCTAGCTGAACCAGAGATGTACTCAGACTAGAACTCCTTATCCCAATCCGATTATAATTCGACCAATCCTAGTTAGAATAAGTTCCTGAACCAAGCTCCATAATGAACCAGATTCATTTCCTAATTCTTAGCATTTTCAGCTTTGAGACCCCTTGTTGTACCAGGAGTCAACCTCTTTGCCTTTATCCAAATCAATCCTTCTCACAATAGAACTCGGCAAACTTGATTGGGTAGCCTATAGCCGCTTGACAACCCATAATACTTCTGGAAGAGTACTGGGCCGAGAACAAACCTAGGCTCGGCCCAATAATATTATTTTGGGCTAAAACAACTACACACAATAGTTTCCAGTTATAAAAAATAAGCTTGCTTACTTAGCTTAACAATTATTATTATCCTAGAAAAAAGGCCACGTATTGCACTGTACAAATGAATAGTCTTTGGAGTCGAATTTCACTTTATTTACGAGGCTGCCGCTGACTCTCTCTGCCGCTGATCTTCATGCAGCGTGTTGATAATCGTGCAAAGGCAGGGGTGCGATGGTCATTTTAGTCTAGGGTTTCGAACAGGTTGGGTGGGTTAAAGGCTTTCATTTCCTTTCTTTCTGAGCTGCAATGGGACTCAGTGAGCCCATGCCGTCAGGAGAGTGAAAGCGAGTGAGCAGAGAGAGAAGAGAGACAAGGACGGAAAGAGATAAGGATTTGGTGAGAGGAAGGCATGCACCTTGCAGGCAGACAGAGTCATAGAAGGTATACGATTCGAGGGAGGGGGAGACAGTACGAAAGAGAGAGTGGGAGAAAGATGAGTAAGGATCGCTCGCTGAGGGTTTCGCAGTTGGGAGGCCATGCTGATGGAGATAGAGATAGAGATATAAGAGAGAGACAGAGACAGAGCAACGGAGAGAGAAGGAAAGGGAAGAGTAGGGATCTCAACGCCATTACTGCAGATACTTGATCTTCTTCGATCTCATCTCCGTGTTCTTCTCAGCCTCTCACAGTCGCAGCATCACTCACCCACTCACTCACTCACTCACTACAGGTACACCTCTTAAACTCTCGCTCACTCTTTCTCCACTGAAATTTAAAGGTGATTTTCCAACCCTAAATTGATATATTTCATACCTTTATTTTATCTTAATTTATCTGGAATTGATCTGCATATGTGTAGTATAGATAGTTTTATCTAATGCTGTAGAATCCATGTCCTATTCAGAAATTCTGAGATGGTAAAGGTTACGGAAAAATTGGAAGGTATATAGAAATTCCAATATGAGTTCTCCGGCCGATTTAAGGTGGGTAATACAAACTTTTACGTTAAGTTGATTTGTTTTGGTTTTTTGGGGTGCTTATTTTCATTTGGAAACAAGGCATCCAAAAGTTTCAATCTTATACCCATTATTCAATACTGGCTCAATAATCATCAATTTTCATCTGACTTTGTTTATGAATTCTGATATATAATCAAGGACACACAGGCGCACCAACGCCTCCATTTTCCAGCGAAACATCACCAAAGAACCACCACCACTCACTCCGTTCTGCTCAGGACACACAGGCGAAGCCCTTTCACTGTGCAGTGGCTACTGCCATAGTTTATCGGCTTCTCTTATGAGACTCACCGCTCCCAACCTCGGTAAACCACCCTTACACTCCTCCTTTTTGTTTTCAATTTGGGACTCGAATTCAAGCTTGCATGTATTTTAGTTTTTCATACTTCTTTTGTCCAATCATCATCACCCTCTCTGTCTCTCTCTAAACAATTTCCAATTGGTTTTTAGATAAAGAAGGTGGCAGCGGCAGCGGCAGTGGGAAGGAAGGTCTTTTCCTGTCTCTGTGATTATTTCTGCCCTTCAAATTTCTAGGGTTTGGCTTTGGCTCTGTTAGCTGTTGAGGTAATTATTAATCCATACTTCGATTGTAATTTTTTTTTTTCCATGTTCAGTAAGTTTGATCAAATGGGTTTCTTTGGACTTGCATAACTAATGTATAACATTGCTTCAATCATTTATTGGGTTCCTTTTGTATTATTGAGTGATGTGATAAAAATTAAGCACTCAAATTAAACACTCTTGTTGTCAAATCGTAGTATAAAAGCAAGTAGGGATCGTTCCAAACCGGGGATTATGAGGGCTTGCTAAAAACCTCTAAACTGACTCAAAACACAAAAACAAAGTTAAAAACGTTTGGAAAGGCTCAAGGGACTCAAAATAGGTTCAAAAGACTTAAAACAACTCAGAAACACTTAAAACTGCCTAAAAACACAAACTGGACAGTTTTGGACTCTAAACACAACTTTGGACGAATTTACGTTTCTGACTTGACTCAAAACACTCTAAAACACAAACAAAACATATTTTAAACACTTTGAAACAAGAAAGTAAAAGGGGGTTTTGGTTTTGACAAAATTGAAACAAAGAAACAAATTGTAAAACTAAACAGATTGTACAATGAATTTAGGAAATAAGATGATGGATGGATTAGTTAGAGGTCCGTTCTCCACATATGACACACTTGTACACGAATCGATTTCCAATTGCTTTTCAATAAACTATGATGCTCAACACCCCAAATTAACCGTGATGCACAAATTAACCCTCAGATTTTCCTTTACTCATTGAATTGGATGAATGAATGCGATAACCCAAATCATTCTCCAAAAGTCCTCTACATGAATGCATAATAAAGATACAATCAGAGATCATTACGTTTCATGAAAATCATAAGTGTTGACGAGGCAATTGTAACTATGAATGCATGATACGTTTGCCAAGAATTCAATTAACACGATTGTGTCAATCAACCTTCACTACTCAGGAATATAGACTTGTAACGATTAGGTGAAACTCATTTATATTCTAGCATCTGATTCATGCATGAAAACCAAGTATGCATCCTTAATAAACATACACAAATCAGTTATGAATAAAACAGATAATTGAATTGCAATCATAGCTTAACAAATCACAATTGGCAGAAATCAATTAATATCTCAAGCATGTTCATGGCTTCAAACTTCCCCCTAACTAAATAAGGATTTAGCCACTCATGATTACAGCAAAATCAGAAGGTAATAACAAAATAAACATTGAAAACAAGAACGAAGTACACCTAAAACGCTCCAATCTGCAAGCATGAAACGCCTAGGTTCTTCTTCTTCCCCACCTTGCTGCCGCACCAGAGACTATGGATGTGTATGGATGTATGAATGGGTCAGAGATGGATTAGGTTGGATGTGAGTTGCGGCAAGGGAAGGAAGTTGGCTGGAATTGTGTTTGGATGTGTAGAATGGTGGATTGGAGTGCGGCAAAAGGATTTTTGTGATGAATGGGTGGTCCCTGCGGCAAAACCCTAAAACATGTATATATAGGCACCTCAAAACCCTAGAGAAATCAGATTTGTACTTGGGCTTAACAGAAATTAAGGAATAAAGGCCTAGGGTGCGGCATTTAATTTAGAAAAGGAAATGTGGTCCAATTAATCTCTGAAAAGGATTTGTAGAACCCAAATCCATAAGGAAAAGGGCCTAACAAATCAGAGTCCAAAAGGGAAAGGCTTGAGAGGTGCGGCACAATAGGATAAGGGCAAGGGAATGCCTTGCAAGGCAAGGAAAAAAGATTCTAAAAGGGAAGGAGGCGCCAGATTTTTAGGGTTCTAGAAAGAATGTGTTTTATGATAGATTTTGGGACTTCTAAAAGGGTTTGGGGCGCCACTTTTGTAGGACAAGGGATAGAACTTCTAGAAAGAGTGTTTTGTGGCTGATTTCAAGCCTTTTTGTCTTCAAATTCGTCCATAAACTCGCCTCCATGCTTGCACTACCCAATCTTGGCCCAAAAATGCTCTAGAATGCTCCAAATCGCTTCTTCTTGCCATTTTGACACTTGGAACCTATAAACACACGAAAATAGCTCAAAATACAAAATTAACTAAGAACTAAGGACGTTAATGCATGAAAACAAGCTAACTAAGTCGCATAAATATGCTCCTATCAAATTCCCCCACACTTAGCTTTTGCTAGTCCTCAAGAAAAACGAAACAAAACAAACAAAACAAACACCAAACAAACTAGACCTTCCAACGTTCACCTCAGGGATTTCCAACACACATGACATATTCAAGATCATCATAACCATAAATTTTAGTCATCCCCACCCTTTAGTACATACTTAATCACAGTCACCATTCATTAACTCGCATTTAACCAATTAAAACAACGTTTTGAATGTAGTAACATGCCTTAGAGAATTCACTCAATTCCTCACTAGGTACACTCTTATTTTCACTCAAATTTTCTAACTACACTCCCTATACTAGTTATATGTGAGAAGATTGATGTAAACATGAAAACGAACACTCACATATGTTTATAACAAAGAAAGAAATTTCTGGAGTTAGAAAGCATTCTAGATATGATCTCATGAATGGAATGCTACTACTTAGATGCGAGAACCAGGGACACCATATGCTCATACCAATCCCAAACTCCACATATTAAAACACACAACACTCAAGGTAGAAATATAGGGTTATAACGGAGCTAGGGGTATTGGCTAACAAAGAAAGGTAAGGAAAACAAACGTTCTTAAAGCTATAGCGAGCAAAGTAATGAATATGACACTTAGAACTCCCTTTTTGAAACGCAGCCACAAACTTTGATACATAAAGGGAAGATCACACTTACTTAGGGCCGAATTCAACTTTTTGGACCCTTTCTTCAACAACCAACACTTGTGAGCTTATTCTCACTTATTTTTCAACTCTTTTTCATTCTTTTCACAACTTTTTCTTTTTCTTCTTCTTTTTCCACGCATTTTTCTTCTTTTTTCTTTTGTACCCGTGCCTTTTTTGATACATTGGCACACACCCACACACAAAAATCCCTTCCCCTACACTTGTTTGCTGCCTAATAATGAACAAAGGGAATTCACTCTAGGTCATGCTTCACTACGCCTTAAGAACAAGGGTAAGGATGGTCCTAATCTAGGCTAGGTAGGGAACATGTGGGTAAACAAAGAAAATGGCTAAA
Source organism: Heteromeles arbutifolia (assembly GCA_024362995.1). Lineage (NCBI taxonomy): Eukaryota > Viridiplantae > Streptophyta > Magnoliopsida > Rosales > Rosaceae > Heteromeles > Heteromeles arbutifolia. The sequence goes on from JANCRC010000002.1 coordinate 26,844,342, forward strand.
CAAGGCTCAACGGGGGTTAATCCTACAAAACTTAATGCGCAGGGATAAGGCTTTTTGGCACTGGTTCACTACACAACTTCATCTTGTTTATGTGTTATGCACTTCAATATCATGCTTTGAATGAAACGGGTATGAGTTCTAGTATTTGGAACTAAATGATGAAACGCCTTCTAAGTAGCAACCAAGCAAAGAAAGATGAGATCATGCAATGACTTTAGAAAACAATAAATGCACGGATTTTTAACTCTCCAAAGAACGTTTAGGCTCAAGTCTCTCAGGGTTGTAGTGTTAATTTGAGTTCCTTCCTTCAAGCATGTTACAAAAACTGATTTTTTTTCTTTTATGATTGCATGTGAATTCATAAATTATAACCACAACCAAGCATAAATCAGAGAGCAATTCAAACTTCCATCCATGTTTATAACTTTCCTTAATAGTCATGCAATTAAAAACCGAATCCTCATCATTGTGTTGGAAGGTACCCTAAGACACAAACAAACACACAAAAACAACTCTAAAAACACTTCAAAAACTGATTTTTTTTTTTTTTTTAATTTTCGTATTTTTACATCAAAACACACAAAACTACCTCAAACACACTAAAAACACTTAAAACAGTGAGAAACAATATTAGAAGTGATAGGTGATAAAAACCCACGAAAATCTTGCAAAAACAGCTTGTTTACCCCCCCCAACACTTAAACCAAACATTGTCCTCAATGTTTCAAACATAAACTCACATAAAAACAATCTAACAAGCAACACATAAGCATAGAAAGATAAGGGCAGCAAGGAAAAAGGTTGAAAAGAAGCAAATCTGGATGTAGAGCCGATTCTAGGTGTTCTTTATTGGCATGGGTTGCCTCCCACGAAGCGCTTGCTTTAACGTCGTGCAGCCAGACGAATACCATCCTTCAAGCTTCCTTGGAGCCCATAGCATGGAGGGGTAGGTCCTCGACCACATGCTCCTCAAACAGGTAGTAATAGGGCTTCAAACGATGCCTATTCACCTTAAATTCGTGTCCGGTTTTCAAGCTTTGGACTTGGACTGCATCATGAGGAAAAACATTAGTAACAACAAAGGGTCCAATCCACTTAGAACGTAACTTACTGGGGAATAACCGAAGACGAGAAGCAAAGAGGAGCACTTTCTGCCCCTTAGAGAACGTCTTTGTATGAAGCATCTTGTCATGATACGCCTTGGTCTTGTCCTTGTAAATGCGGGCATTCTCGTAAGCCTCGTGCCTAATCTCCTCGAGTTCATTCAATTGGAGCTTTCTGTGCACCCCAGCGGCATCTATATCCATGTTGAAGGTCTTCACAGCCCAATGTACCTTGTGCTCTAACTCAACGGGCAAATGGCATGGCTTGCCATAGATGAGCCGAAAAGGTGATATGCCAAAGGGAGTTTTGTAGGCCGTACGATAAGCCCACAATGCATCATCCAAGCGCAAGCTCCAATCCTTCCTTGTTGGCCCCACGATTTTCTCTAGTATTTGCTTGATCTCCCTATTTGAAACCTCGGCTTGCCCATTGGTTTGAGAATGATAAGGTGTTGAAACCTTATGCGTAATGTTGTACTTCTTGAGCAAAGCTTCAATGGTTCGATTACAAAAGTGGGAGCCTCCATCACTAATGAGAACTCTAGGCATTCCAAACCTAGCAAAAATGTTAGTTTTCACAAAATCTGCAACAACCTTTGAATAGTTAGTATCGGTGGCTTTTGCTTCCACCCATTTTGAAACATAATCAACCGCTAGCAAGATATAAGTGAAACCATAAGATGGAGGGAAATGACCCATAAAATCAATACCCCAAACGTCAAAAATTTCAACAAATGATAGGGGTTGCTACGGCATTTGGTCCTTGGCACCTATATTTCCCGTTCTTTGGCAACGATCACAGGTTAGGCAAAAAGTTCTAGCATCTTTAAACAAAGTGGGCCAATAAAATCCACATTCAATAACTTTTAATGCCGTTCTTTGGGTGCCAAAATGTCCACCACAAGCATAAGTATGACAAAATCTTATAATTGAATGAAATTCACAATCATGCACACATCTACGCAAAATCTGATTAGAGCAATACTTCCACAAATAAGGATCATCCCAAACATAGAATCGTGCATCTTTTCGAAGTTTATCACCTTGGTGCTTGGTGAGAGTGCTTGGAACTCGTTTAGACACTAAGTAATTCACTACATCGGCATACCAAGGTTCACTTACCTCAACGGACAACAGCTGCTCATCAGGGAAAGTCTCAGGGACAGGCACGGCATGGTCATGCTCATCATGGATCATTCGGCTTAAGTGGTCAGCCACCACATTCTCGCTTCCCTTCTTGTCTCGGATTTCAATGTCGAACTCTTGAAGAAGAAGCATCCAACGAATAAGCCTAGGTTTTGCTTCCTTCTTCGTTAGTAAGTACTTCAAAGCTGCATGATCAGTATAAACAATCACTTTAGTGCCAATTAAATAAGAACGAAATTTATCTAAAGCAAAAACAACAGCTAGAAGTTCTTTTTCCGTTGTGGAGTAGTTCAATTGGGCATCATTGAGAGTCTGAGAAGTGTAGCATATGACGTGCGGCTGCTTGTCTTTTCTTTGCCCCAAAACAGCTCTTAATGAATAGTCGGATGCATTGCTCATAAGCTCGAAAGGAAGGCTCCAATCTGGAGGAACAATGATAGGGGCCGAAGTGAGCTTCTCCTTGAGTTTCTTGAATGCCGATTCACACTCCTCATCAAACTTGAAGGGCACATCCTTTTGAAGCAATCGGCAAAGGGGATTGGAAATCTTGGAAAAATCCTTGATGAAACACTTATAGAACCCTGCATGGCCAAGAAACGAACGAACCTCTCTAACCGAAGTAGGAGAGGGTAAGTGACGTATAAGGTCTATCTTTGATTTATCTACTTCAATTCCTTTTTCTGAAATGATATGGCCTAAAACTATACCTTGTTTAACCATAAAATGACATTTTTCCCAATTCAAGACCAGGTTAGTTTCAACACATCGTTTCAAGATCAAGGTCAGATTATCCAAACAATTATCAAAAGAATCCCCAAATACACTAAAATCATCCATAAATACCTCAATTATCTTCTCAACAAAATCAGAGAAAATACTTACCATACACCTTTGGAAAGTGGTAGGTGCGTTGCATAGGCCGAATGGCATGCGACGATAAGCAAAAGTTCCAAAGGGACACGTGAATGTGGTATTCTCTTAATCATCCAGGGCAATCACAATTTGGTAATATCCAGAATATCCATCAAGAAAACAATAAAAAGCACGACCGGTTAACCATTCAAGCATTTGGTCAATGAATGGCAAAGGAAATTGATATTTCCTTGTTGTGGCGTTTAGCTTCCTATAGTCAATACAAACTCGCCATCCAGTTTGAATTCGTGTAGGCACCAACTCATTCTCTGCATTCTTGACAACAGTCACTCCAGACTTCTTGGGAACAACTTGAATTGGTGAAACCCAACGACTATCGGAAATAGGATATATTACTCCACAATCTAAGACCTTGATTATTTCCTTCTTCACGACTTCCATCATTGGAGGGTTGAGATGGCGTTGAGCCTCTCGGGATGGTTTAGTCCCATCCTCAAGAAGTATGCGGTGCATGCAAGTGGTGGGGCTAATTCCCCTAATGTCGGCCAAAGTCCACCCTATGGCCGTTTTGTACTCCCGTAGCACCCTCACAAGCTTTTCTTCCTCATATGCCGTGAGACTTGAAGAAACAATGACGGGCAATGTCTCGTCATTTCCCAAAAACACATACTTCAAATGGTCCGGCAATGGCTTAAGTTCAAGAGTGGGTGCCTGAATAACAGAAGGTAAAATCTTAGTAGCAACTGAACTTGAAATTGAGAGCGGAACCTTACCATATTGTTATGGTAATGACTCAAGGGTAGCCACAACCTCTGCAACTTCTTCATTAAAAGGCACGGCAATGGAATCCTCAATCTAGCTGTGGGTTTGCATTGCTCCAATTTCTTGGTTTTTGAGTTCTATGCCCTTCGTAATGGCTATTTCAAAGGCATCCTCGTTCAATTCCTCAAGATATTCCTGCGCCAAAGAATCAATAACATCAATAGAAAAACAAAAGTGATCATCAATGGGGTATCTCATAGTTTCAGAAATATTAAAATCGATAACTTCCCCATCAAATTCCATCATCAAAGTGCCCTTGAACACATCTATCTTTGTGCGGGCTGTCTTCATGAATGGTCTACCAAGGAGAATCGGTAAAGGTGTGGAATGGGCTGAATCTTCCATGTCTAGAATGTAAAAATCAACCGGGAAGATCAAATGGTTCACCTGCACTCAAACATCCTCCAAAACACCTTTTGGGTATACGTTAGAACGATCAGCCAATTGTATAATCACACCATCTTTTTTCAATTCACCCAAGTTCATAGATGCATAAATGGAATAAGGCATGACATTTATAGATGCACCTAAATCTAGCATTGCATTTTCAAACCGAGTATTGCCAATTACACAAGGAATCGTAAAACTACCCGGGTCTTTACATTTAGTGGGCAGTTTTCGTTGCAATACGACTGAAACATTTTCACTTACCTTAACTACCTCTTTGTTCGACATTCTTCTCTTGGTTGTGCACAACTCCTTGAGAAATTTGGCATATTTCGGGACTTGTTTAATTGCATCAAGGAATGGTATGTTCACTTGCACTTTCCGGAATGTTTCAAGAATGTCCTTTTCATTCTCATCCTTCTTCGATTGCATGAACCTACGAGGAAAAGGAACATTGGTCAGATTAGTATTAAGTGAATTTGAAACCAACTTACCTTGTTTGGCCGAATTAGTAGTGATAGAGGCATGCGGCAAAGGTTGATTCACTCTTGCCGTGGGTGTACTGGTGCTCCCCTCCTTGTTTTTCAACTTTTCATCTTCTTTCTGGGAAGATTTGGGAGTGTTAGACTCAGCTCCAACTTCTTTTCCACTACGCAAGATGATGGCTTGGGCAGATTCGAATCCTCCATGCAGATTCACATTTGTCCCACTAGGTAGCTTACCTTGTTCTCTACTGAATTTCCCCATGAATTCAGCCATTTGTCCCATTTCTTTCTTCAAATCTTCCACTTCCTTGGCTTGATTTTGCATGCCCTGCGCCACATTAGTTAATAATTGAACAAGTTGATCATTATCCATGGACGTACATGTTCTAGATTGGGCCGGAAGTGGTTGATTTTGTTGATATGGTCGTGGGAACCCAGGGGGGTTTTGCCGAAATCCCTCTTGTTGTGCAGGTTGTTGGGGCTCTCTCCACTTGATATTAGGGTGATCTCTCCATCCGGGGTTGTATGTGTTCGAGTATGGATCGTATTTGGTTTGATTTTGGCCTTGGAATCCAATAGCATTGGCAGATTCCCATCCACCATTCTCGATCAACTGAGGGCAATTCTCAGATAGATGCCCTTGGATGGAGCACACGGTGCAAACCCAATTTTCTTGTGGTTTTGACCCAATTACAACCTGAGACACAAGAGAGGTGAGATTAGCTAATTGTGATTGAATTTCAGAGATTGCACTTACCTCATTGACATGTTGCTGCCGTGGGTTCTCTCTCTGTCCAACACCTTTATATTGTTGTGCATTGAGGGCTCGGTTTGCAATCAAAGTCTTGGCAGCCACCGGGGTCTTGTCAACCAACGCACCACCCGCCGAGGCATCTAACATTTGGCGTTCAATGGGGAGGAGTCCTTCGTAGAAGTATTGAATGAGCAGCTCCTCCTTCATTTGGTGCTGTGGACATGAAGCAACAAGATTTTTAAAACGTTCATAATAAGCTGGGAACGACTCACCTTGATTTTGTTGGACGCCACTAATCCGTTTCCTCAAGAGAATAACTCTTGAAGTTGGGAAAAATTTCTCCAAGAATGCTCGTTTCATACTTTCCCAAGATGTAACTGTCCCAGGTGCTAGGTCATACAACCAATCTTTAGCTTTATCCATTAGAGAGAATGGAAAAGCTTTCATCTTCAAGATGCTGCCACTGACATTCACCAGGGTCATGCTCGAACAAACTACTTCAAACTCTTTCAAGTGCTTGTTTGGATCCTCCATGGATAGCCCATGGTACTTCGAAATATAATGTAACAAGCTTGACTTCAATTCAAACTCGGTGGTCTTATCTGGAGCTGCCCTAGGATATTGGATGCATAGAGGTGTTTCATTGTCCAATCCCGAGGCTGAAAGTTCTTTGATCGTTCGATTATCTGCAGCCATGTCTTGCTCCTCTTCTGAATCCTCTTTAAATTCAACTTCAGATTCAGAATTAGAACTAGAACTAAGTAGATCAGGTTCTGGATTCTTTCTTTTCCTTCTCAAAGTTCGCTCAAAATCGTCGTCAAAGTCCAAGATGTGCTCACGAACAGGTTGGGAACTTCGAGTCATACACTAGTACCTAAAAACAAGAAAACAAAACAAGTCAAAAACTAAAATAAAAACAAACTAAACGAAAAGAAAAGAACCAAGGGATTAGCAAAGTTGCTAATCCCTGGCAACGACGCCAAAATTTGATGTGATAAAAATTAAGCACTCAAATTAAACCCTCTTGTTGTCAAATCGTAGTATAAATGCAAGTAGGGATCGTTCCAAACCGGGGATTAGTAGGGCTTGCTAAAAACCTCTAAACTGACTCAAAACACAAAAACAAAGTTAAAAACGTTTGGAAATACTCAAGGGACTCAAAACAGGTTCAAAAGACTTAAAACAACTCAGAAACACTCAAAACTGCCTAAAAACACAAACTGGGCAGTTTTGGACTCTAAACACAACTTTGAACGAATTTACAGTTCTTACTTGACTCAAAACACTCTAAAACACAAACAAAACATATTTTAAACACTTTGAAACAAGAAAGTAAAAGGGGGTTTTGGTTTTGACGAAATTGAAACAAAGAAACAAATTGTAAAACTAAACAGATTGTAAAACGAATTTAGGAAATAAGATGATGGATGGATTAGTTAGAGGTCCGTTCTCCACACATGACACACTTGTACACGAATCGATTTCCAATTGATTTTCAATAAACTATGATGCTCAACACCCCAGATTAACCGTGATGCACAAATTAACCCTCAGATTTTCCTTTACTCATTAAATTGGATGAATGCATGCGACAACCCAAATCATTCTCCAAAAGTCCTCTACATGAATTCATAATAGAGATACAATCAGAGATCATTACGTTTCATGAAAATCATAAGTGTTGACGAGGCAATTGTAACTATGAATGCATGATACGTTTGCCAAGAATTCAATTAACACGATTGTGACAATCAACCTTCACTACTCAGGAATATAAACTTGTAACAATTAGGTGAAACTCATTTATATTCTAGCATCTGATTCATGCATGAAAACCAAGTATGCATCCTTAATAAACATACACAAATCAGTTATGAATAAAACAGATAATTGAATTGCAATCATAGCTTAACAAATCACAATTGACAGAAATCAATTCATATCTCAAGCATGTTCATGGCTTCAAACTTCCCCCTAACTAAATAGGGATTTAGCCACTCATGATTACAGCAAAATCAGAAAGTAATAACAAAATAAACATTGAAAACAAGAACGAAGTACACCTAAAACGCTCCAATCTGCAAGCATGAAATGCCCAGGTTCTTCTTCTTCCCCACCTTGATGCGGCACCAGAGACTATGGATGTGTATGGATCTATGAATGGGTCAGAGATGGATTAGGTTGGATGTGAGTTGCGGCAAGGGAAGGAAGATGGCTGGAATTGTGTTTGGATGTGTAGAATGGTGGATTGGAGTGCGGGAAAAGGATTTCTGTGATGAATGGGTGGTCCTTGCGGCAAAACCCTAAAACATGTATATATACGCACCTCAAAACCCTAAAGAAATCAGATTTGTACTTGGGCTTAACAAAAATTAAGGAATAAAGGCTTAGGGTGCGGCATTTAATTTAGAAAAGGAAATGTGGTCCAATTAATCTCTGAAAAGGATTTGTAGAACCCAAATCCATAAGGAAAAGGGCCTAACAAATCAGAGTCCAAGAAGGAAAGGCTTGAGAGGTGCGGCACAATAGGATAAGGGCAAGGGAATGCCTTGCAAGGCAAGGAAAAAGGATTCTAGAAGGGAAGGAGGCGCCAGATTTTTAGGGTTCTAGAAAGAATGTGTTTTATGACAGATTTTGGGACTTCTAGAAGGTTTTGGGGCTCCACTTTTGTAGGACAAGGGATAGAACTTCTAGAAATAGTGTTTTATGGCTGATTTCAAGCCTTTTTGTCTTCAGATTCGTCCATCAACTCACCTTCATGCTTGCACTACCCAATCTTGGCCCAAAAATGCTCTAGAATGCTCCAAATCGCTTCTTCTTGCCATTTTGACACTTGGAACCTACAAACACACGAAAATAGCTCAAAATACAAAATTAACTAAGAACTAAGGACGTTAATGCATGAAAACAAGCTAACTACGTCGCATAAATATGCTCCTATCATTGAGTCTTAGATTTTGCTAGAAATTGTATAAATTTTGACCAAATTGCATAAATTATTGAGCTTTTGTTTGGTATTTTTATGGCTACTGTGCTAATTAGTTCATACCCAAAAAGGAGCAGATAATTAATTGTTCTAATCACTAATTCCCCACTCTGAGAACTTGAGACCTTGGACTGATATACATTTATGAGATTTATTATTTATTTTTGTATAGAATATTTAAAGGTGTTAAACTTATAGTGTAATTATAAAGTATGGGTCTTTGATTCCATATAAATTGCTGCTTATATTTGTGAATTCAAGAGGGGAGCATTTACATGTAGAGGCACCAAAGAGGGGTGGCTTTAAGAAGGTTGGCCTATCTATTTTATCTATAGTTCTTCATTCACTAAATTAAATATGAATCATTAATTTTTCAATTTTTAAAAAGAAAGATAAAAGAAAATCATATGTACTTAATTATATATATATGTGTGTGTGTGTGTGTGTGTGTGTGTGTGTGTGTGTGTGTGTGTGTGTGTGGATAGTTGCAGAGAAGAAATGGAGGGAACTGGGAGGTGTTTTCATGTTCTCCCCAACACAACAAGTGCTTCATTTGTGCTGAGGAAACACTACTCAACCCTTCTCTCCCATTACGAGCAGGTTCCTTCTCTCTCTCTCTATATTTCTTTGGTGCTTACGTACATTAGTTCTAATGAATGTCTTTTCATTAGGCTGATGCTGATGGCAATGGAACCATAGACTATGATAAGCTCATCGCAGCAACAATGCACTGGAACTGGATGGATAAACATCTCTACACTACCTTCCAACACTTCGATAAAGATGTTAAGATAGTTGAAGAAGAAGATAGAAGAGAGAAAGAAACGAGAGGGAGAGAGAACAATCTGTATTTTGTTATTCCTATTTCTGAATAATAAGCACTCTGCTCTTCAACTTCAGTTTTATATCTCAATACCCCAATCTCATCAATCTAATCAATATAGCTAACTAACTAATCTAGGATTGTGATAAGTGTCAACAACCCAATACATCACATTCTTCATTATACTCCTAACATCCCCCCTCAAACTCAAGATTGGGGCACCCAATCATGAGGTTGAAGCATTCAGGTTGTCAAAAAACATCAATACAGAGTGCAGACAACTCGTTGATGAATATTTGTTGTTACTCCAGCCACTAGTAGAAACTTTTAAAAAAAAATATGGCTTTTAGCAAGAACCATAAGCTTTGGCAATCTAAACATGATGAAATTGGGGTTCCACCATAAAACCAATCGGCAATGTGGGGAGTAGCCCAAGACCATATAAGCACATATCAAACCTTTTCCCTCACTGATGTGGGATAACTCTCAACACGCCCCCGCACGTGTGGCGGATTTTCAAGCCTACACGTGGACAACAACTAGGTGACTTGGAGCACGTGTGGCTGTTTGGCTTCACACGATGACAACCTGCTCTGAAACCATGTTAAGATAGTTGAAGAAGAAGATAGAAGAGAGAAAGAAACGAGATGGAGAGAGAACAATTTGTATTTTGTTATTCCTATTTCTGAATAATAAGCAGTCTGCTCTTCAACTTCAGTTTTATATCTCAATACCCCAATCTCATCAATCTAATCAATATAGCTAACTAACTAATCTATGATTGTGACAAGTGTCAACAACCCAATACATCACATTCTTCATTATACTCCTAACAAAAGACAGCAACGGGTATGCAGAGATCATGACAGATATGGGCTTTTTTTTTTTTTTTGTTTTTGATCTTTTACATAATGCTCTTAAATTCCAATTACATAACACGGAGTAAGGTTATAACTCATCATCATCAACATCAACATCTTATTTATAACAATGTTGCCAAAATGCATTCTGATTATCAAGTATATCACAATGGAAGAACTACAGCAAGTCCTCCACAAATACAGCATGAATGGTGAATTATAATCTTTCCAGGTACACCCATATCTATATCCCAAACAACTGTTATTATGTATCAATTTGTTAGAGTCAAGAAATGTTAGAGTCAATTTATATAATTTATTTTTGCTTTCCAGGTACAACCATATCTCACTCCCTTTGGTACTCTCTCTCTCTCTCTCTCTCTCCCCCCATCTCCCTATCTCTCTCTCGCTAAAATCTCTGTTGGGTTTCTACCAATATGTCAATTTGTATAATTTATTTTTTGATGTGAGATTTGTTGCATTTGATTTGGGTTATGGTTCGAGATGTTATTTGCAAGATTTCATTTTTGAGTTGGATTCATGATTTTTGCTTAAGATCTCTTTTTTTAATTGTCGTAGTAGCTTGCTGTGCATGTGATATTTTCTTCCAGGTCCAATATTATCCAAATTCATTACTGCATTTCAAGAGCTTGCGACTTATAACTTCGCTCCCAACTCCCGATTGAGTCTTAGATAGCAAATCACCCTCATAACCTTTCTAAATACGTTAAATGGTAAAAGTGAGAAATGGTGAATCTAAATGGTGGTGTGGTACATCATGTAGAATCTTTTGAATTCAAGTTGTCTTTTTTTTTTTTTTTTTTTTTCCCTTTCTGTTAATTTAAATTGGGATTGGCTACTGATTTGTTTTTGCAGATTAGGAGGAAAAGAGAAATCATGTGCATTTCATTGTTTTGGAGCATTGCAAATAAATACAATATACAATCAAATTAGGAAAAGATAAAAGAATATGCTTGATGACTGATTGGTTTATGGATTAGTAGGATTATTTGTGGTGTAGATCATGGTTTTCAGGTCTTTTACAATTTTAGTGGTTGTGCTTAAGGGTAGATGATGATGTAGGATGGAGATAGTTTTTAGAGAATGTTGGATTTACATTCGTTGGAGTATATTCAAGTAGTTTTGTGTCCCTGTGAGGTATTTGAACCATATTCCTTCTCGAATCTTCATCGATAAAATGTTTTCTTGAGCATCTTCTTTAAATGTGTCTTTTATGTTTGATCCAGTTATGACTTTCCCTAACTTTGTGTGCATGTACTGGTTTGAATTTATGTGCATTTTATTTGAAATAATTCAAATTGAATATTTGTAACCAGAAGTAGTGATTTTTTTAATTGTGATAATTGTGCCTCATGTTTTGTTGAGGACTTTAATATTCTAATTTCTTCTTGATAATATATCATTTTTGTAAGCGGATACGGGTACTTATTTTTCATCATTGTTTAAAGATCACATTATCTATATACTAAAACCCAGTGAAAAAGTACTGTTCACGAGTTCGGTTGCTTTTTATTCTGAGTCATTTATCTGTGTTGCACAGTGAATTTAATGTGTTCCAGTCCAAGATAATGTAGAATTTGGAGATTTTCTGATGTGATTACATCCCTCTTTTTCTTCAGTTAAAACCCTAGAGACGATTGCAAGCCAGGTGGACAGTGATGTGAGAGACAAAGGTGGGTAATTTCTGCAATTCTTGCCCTTTTAATTTTGTAGTAAAATTAGGAATTGTTGCTACTGAACTGTTACATTTTGAAATTCAATCAAGTAGGTTAATTTTGAAAACAGAGGTGTTAACTACAGGACTCTGGAGGAATTATTTCGGATTTCAAAAGACAGAGGTGGCTTTATGAGATATGGATCTATGTGTTAGTATGCTGGAGGTTTATAATGAGAAGATTAGGGACCTCTTGGTCGATAACACTAATCAACCCACAAGTGAGTTTTCTTCTGCTTAGATGTTAATTGAGTAGGCTTTGCTACCGTCACCTTCCCATTTGAAAAATTGTTTATTCAAATAAAGTATCATCTGAAGAATCGAATTGGCCTCTGATTGACAATTGAAATGCTTACTTAGCAATTAACATAGACAATTGCAGAAATAGATTATAGTTGACCCTCACCACCTCAACGCTTCCATGAGTTTAATTGCATTTTAAGTTTGTTAACCGTCTAACCTTTTTATGTTATATCCTTTGGCAATCTTAAGAATCTCAGAAACTACGAAGCACAACGACCTCTTGCTGAAAAACCATGAATTTGATCACAATTCGAAGGAAATTTTAAGCCCATAAAAGCCTTCGTTTCCTGGTGAGTTCTCCGGCCGATTTGGAGTAGGTAATTTTGTGATTTGCAGTTTATTTTGGGGAATGATTGACGGGTTTACAGTTCATTTTACCATTTCTAGAATATTTGCAATTTATTTTGGGGGTTACACTAAAATTGAGGAAGCACATATGAACGCAAAGGCTCGAGGATGTACGACAACTTGGATAGTACAAGCTATGACATTTCTGCAAATTTATTTATTCATTTTTTCATTTTAGGGGTTTTTTTTTACTGTTTGGTTTTTGGGTTTTGTCTAATCTTTGTGGTCTGCTTTATAGATTGTTCTCTTTGGAAGCTTCTTTCTAGCCTTGAGCTTCTTCTTGCCTGCTGCCTTCTCAATGAGTTTTGGAGCATTAAAACACAGGTGTGTGTGTTTTGTCGACGTACGAGGAGAACGACATAAGAACACCCGTCTTTGTATTTTTTTGTGCTTTTTCTAACCCATCAATTTCTTTTGAGTCAACCAAATAGTCCTAGCTTGCAACTTATGTTGTGAAGTACCATTGTCTGAAAAATTACGTATGCATGTATATTTTATGTGTGTGCACATGCGCACCTGCACATGGTGTTAATCTCTGTGGGTCATCTATATATATGTAGACATATCTCTGTGTGTGGAATGCAACATATCGGATTTAGGTTATACTGTGCATAGTTTTATTGTCTGTTGTGCGTTTTCTCTGTTATTTCATCCTCAGTTTAAAAGTGGAAGTCCGAACTTTTAGCTCAGAGAAAAACCCTTGGTTGAATCAAATACTGGTATGGTCCCTCAAATGAGAAAAAAAAACTACAATTTTTTTTTCCTTAAAATTTTTGTTTTTGTTAATTTTTTTCTTTCCGCAAATTGTAGTTTCTCTTTGTTGCATTTGTCTTCTACCCTCCGCAATGAACGACCTGCTAAAGCTAATGTATTTGGTTTGAAAAGAACAAGACTAATTTTTTCATTAGTATCTGCATTTTCACATCAATGTAAACTGATTAATGCAGAAGAGCTAGCCAATTTAACATGAGCGGATATGAGGGAATCTGATTTCAGTGGTTCAACTTTCAATGGTGCATACATGGAGAAAGCTGTCACATATAAGGCAAACTTTGAGGTAAGAACTTCGCACCGCACAAATAGATACTAAAAAGTGAACGAAGCATAAATAGCTTTAGCTACCTATCCTCCAGTATATGTTTGCATCATGAGATCACCCAAAAGACAAAAACCCACCTTCATTGTCAGTCATTTCCATACAAGTTATCCCGGATTGTTAAGCATTTAGGCCATGCTTAATATGAAGGACTAGATTACACTTGAAGGATTCAGAAGCGGTTGATGTCTAAAGCATATCCCTAATCTTATCCCCCCTAATCCCTTTAAAAATTGTAAGCAGACATATTGAAATTTATGTATATATACTTTTTTATAAGAACAGACGTAAATTAGAATCATACCTGGGTCAACATACTGGTAGTATATAATTGAACAACGCTAAAGGTTAATTATGAACTTAGACTATGTGCCGAAAGAAAGTTGTTCATTACTTGCGTATAATTTATTTTGTTTGTTCAGGGAAGAGCATGGTGGCGTGTGCTTTGGGAGGGAGTTTGTACCGCAGGGGAAGCTGTTGTACATTCTTGATGGGGACAATGTCAGGCATGGCTTGAATTGCGACCTTAGTTTTAAAGCAGAACAACGTGCAGAGAACATTCGGAGGATTGGTAGTATGTGTATGCCTCTTTTTAGATTAACTAAACCCTCTTTTTAGATTAACTATGGCTTTCTGCTTCATTATGTATTCATGAAACTAATCTCTGCAGTTTTTCAATTCATCTGGGGTATTTGTGATTTTGAATGACACTAAAATTATTTATGGGTTATAGGAACCACTGGTTAAGAAAATGGGTCTAAATTCAGAGCTGCATTTTTCTTCATGTATGTTTATTGCCATGTACCTCTGTCTTTTCTAATTGATGGTGTTCATGTTACACTGTTATTCATGATGATGATTTAATTGTTTGTGAATAATGTGGCATATATGAATTGCAATCTGTGTTTGTATGAAAGGGATGGCATATCATGTTGCTAACTTAATTGTTTATGTTTTTCATATTTGCAAATGGTGTTATGATCGATTAGCTTATTGCTGACCTGTGACTTTGTTTGGAGCTCAAATTTTGTGAGCATTACATTGGATTGTATTGCACTTGGTTTGATGTTGTTTTGGTCGACAATGCAGGGATAGGAGAAACAAAGAGGATGACACTTATAACTGCCCCTCCCCATTCTTCAAATTTGGATCACAAGAAGGGAGCAACACAGGTGAGAAACAAATTTCTTTGTCTACATTGCGAGAATTTGCAGTTTGCAACTTTCATTGGTTATTATATTTGTTTGAGTTAAACTTGGATATCTGGATTTTGACCTTTTCCTTTGTTTCTATGTTGCAGAGTTGGCTTCATTTCATTCCAATGCTCTCTAAATAGGTCCAAGAACTCACTAAATAGGTAATTGTCTTATATCTTCTTCTCTCTTTGTGTTTATATTTATTTTTCCTGAGTTGTGTTTGAATATGACAAACAAGAACTACAAAGGCAGTTAAGAATATCCAGTGATCCATTAGTGGTTGAACAATTAATTGGCCATATATCTTGGATTTGCAGCGTTTTCATTTCGGAAACATGAGACTTTATGCATCATGTATATCTGCAATGTATATCCCTTATATATTTATTGTACAAAATATTAGTTCACTTACACTTTAATTCTATTCATGGTTGAGGTGTCTTTTCTGGGTAAATGGTGTATATTGAAGTCTATTGATACTGCAATTTAATTCTATTCAATAACACTTTTTTCTCTTTTTTTGTTAATTTGGGGACTAGCTGTTTAATTGTGAACTAATTTTGTGTGAGGTTGACTGGGTAGGAGTTCGTACGCTGAAATCTTGCGTTAGAGCTTTTGGGTTTCTAAGAAAGCTAAGGAAGAGATCTCCAACATCACTCAGGATCTCTCTGTTTGGAATTCTACCACCCTACTAATTTCCACACACCCTCTCTCTGTCTTTTTGTTTCATGCATTGTTCTTGATCTTGATCATATTGTTTTCTTTTGTTGGAATTAATCCTACTGCTTAATAGGGAAGACCCATCCCATTTGATCACTTCCCCAATTTAATAATTTTTCTTAAAAGTAGAAAGCTAACATGTTATATATGTACATAGTACTTAATTAGGTTTCGTTTTAGGATTGATTTTGTGGGTTTAGGATCATGATTGGTTAACGTCCTGCTTGGTCACTGAGAATTTGAAATTTTCAATTTTTCCAAAGCTTTGAATTGGAAAAGAAAATTCTTCTGATGTTTAATTGAAATGGGTATTTCAAAGATTGCATATTTTTTGGAATTTTCAGGCTTGGAAGCTCAAGAGGCTATGCCACTAGTATTTCAAATGGTAATTTTGAATTTTTTGCAAGTGATTGAGTAATTTTTTATGGATTTATTGGGTTTGGATACAATTGTTTTGGAAAGTGACAACTTTTTTGTCTGTCATCAATCAATGGATGTCACAACATGTCCCGAAATTTTTACTATCGAGGAATTTTTACTATCGAGAACGTGAAAAGACGGGATTGTCCTAAAGGTTGATAAGGTGTGTGACATTTGTATTTGATTATTAAGTGATATTCCTAAGTTTTTGGAAAAATTATTTGGAACTTAGTTGTAATTTATTTTTTTGTGTGGTTAGGGTTAAAGTGGACCACACACTCACATAACTCTCTCTCTCTCCCGTGGACTCTCTCTCTCCCCTCTCGGTTTTCTTCTTCCGTGTACTGTACATGTACGGACGGAGCTCGAACTTGACCGTTCCTTCACAGATCGACGTCTAAAAGGTGAGTTTCTTGTTCCCTATCTTCTCCTTAGTCCATTGGTACAAGTTTTCGAACTTATAACCCTCGGAATAGTCATGAAACCCTAACCCCGAAAATGTGCATTGTTCATGCACACATAAAACCTTGCATTTCAGGGAATCTCAAGCTCACATGGAGGTTAAGGAGGTCCTCACGAGCCTCGGGGTGCTTCGTTGATAGAGTTTGGACATCGGAGGACCGAGATCGAAGGTTTTTAAAGTTTGCCAAACTATCGAGCTTCCTCAGGTAAATTTTAGTGGTTTTCAAGCCTTGAAACTTGTTTGGATGTGTTGTACGTGCTTAGAGCTTCATTTTGGTACCAAATTCATGAAAAATGGATGAAAAATGAGCGAGAAACCATAGTTGGAAAATTTCCCCATAAACCGGCGAAGTCGCCGGAGAAGAAGACGGAATATTCCATTAGTTTGGACGGAATATTCTGACGCCGTTAGTTAAGTTTAACGGTTTCTGTTAGGAGTTAACGGAATATTCCAAGGAATATTCCTGACGCCGTTTATGAATCCATCCGTGTGCCTGGCACGTGACCGCGAGTGGGGGCGCGTAGGTTCGTGCCATTCTTGGCGCGTGGGGGCGCGTGGCAAGTCCAAAAATAATTCTAAAAATATGGGGATGTTTGTTAGGTTTTGTAGATCATGTTGGTATACTCAAACACCCCATTTGAGCATCGTATGAGAAGTTATTTTGTATTGTTGGTTATGTGCTCTAAATAACGTTATTATAGTTGGACCAGCGCAATCAAAGGCAACACGGGGGTTACGACCCTTCGACATATCAGTGAGTGGGCAGTTGTTTTTGTTATATACCTATATACTTATTGATTTTCCCAGAAATCGAATTTAAATGAAAGTATGTTTTAAAAATGCCATGCATAGAATTGATATGAAATATATAAATTGGTATATGATGCATATGAATGAAATGATGCGGTGGACGCACAGGTAAGTATCAGGTGAGTTATATTGTGTTGATGATGTGAATTGTGTTGAGAGCTCATAACTTGCACCCTGGTGTTAGTGCTTATGTTGAGATTCACCTCTCGCACCGCACGCTCCCTTGGATCCAAGTAGGTGTAAGTCCTATCGTACAGACCACGTCTGTGGTTCCGACTCGTAGGTGACTTGCGATTATTCGCACGGCCGTTTTGATGAGTACAGCACTAGAGCGTATTATTACACCAAGTCCTGTCGTACAGACCACTTCTGTGGTTCCAACTCGTGTGCAGGCATAGGTATTGAGCTATATGATTAGCCGTACAGGACCACTACAGGGTATCCGGCTAATTTGTTATTCTACCTGATATATTTGCGTATCTTCATTATGTTATTGATGCATATAGCATGGCATATCTTCATAATACTGATTTGAACCATGATTTGAGAATTTGGTTATATACATATGTTTATATGTTATTTTCTAGGAAAGTATACAGGTTTTACAGTGAGGGGTTATATATGTTGATAAATGAAATGTTTTCAAAAAGCTTTGTTTTACTGACCCACTTAACTTTGTTTTACGCCCCTCCAGGTTATAATTAGAAGTGCTTGGTGGCTCACGAGGATTCCCACGGTTGTTCTGACAGACTTCACACATGTAGGACTCACCTTCGGGTGTTGTAATTTAGTAACTATCCTACTTGACTGCATTTAGAATCTTATGCTCTAATTGTGTGTATTTCACACTGAAATTCTTACTAGCATGTCATTTGGATAGTACTGCTAGTATTCGGCTTTTAGTCATTCATAATTCTCTTACCTTATCGCTTCAGCATTGCATTTATGGTTACGTCACGTTAGTGATGGCCAGCACGCCCTGAATCTCAGGTCAGGGTGTGTCAGTTTGGTATCAGAGCCTCGGTTTGCAGTCCTGTATAAGTTGTGAATTTTCTAATTATCTCTAGTGTCTTCTGTCAGAACTATGCCGCCTCGTACGGATCCACGTCCTTCTTCTGAGCCCAGTTTCCCTAATGTAGCTCAGTTAGGGGAAGCGATAGCCCATGCCTTTCAGACTTCATTTCAGTCATCCTCAAAGAACACCCCTGGAGACCATTTATAATCTGAAGTTGGACTATTTCATTGGTAATGAGGGTCATGAAGGGGCAAAAAAGTGGTTAGACCGTATTGAGAAGACCTATCAGGTGATGCAGAGTCAGGGGAATCTTCCTGCTAGTAGATGGGTCGAGACTACTACTTGGTTTCTAGGAAAAGAACCTGCAGGTTGGTGGGAAAATGAGACTAAATTTATGACACATGAAGCAGCAGCTGATTGGGAAACATTTAAAGAGACATTTAAGAGAAGATTCATTCCTCCATAGTATATTGATCGTAAGAAGCAAGAGTTCACTCAACTGAAGCAAAGGAAAATGTCGGCGAATGAGTGCTATAGGAAGTTTACAGACTTATCTCGCTATGATCCAGAAGTGGCTGTTAATCAGGTGGAAATGCTTCGTCGCTTTAAGTTGGGGACAAAGAAGAAATGGCGGACACTTGCTAGTTCTATTCCTTGCACCACTTATCATGAGTTTTCTGAGATTTTGGTTCTGATTGAGGACTCCGAAAATTTGCCTAGTGAAAGTGAAGAAGAGGAAGATAAGAATGGTGATAATCAGAGAAAAGATGATAGGGGTAAAGGTATCTTAACTTCGGGACCCCGTAAGACCCAAAATTTCAAGAAAAGTGGAGCGAGTTCGAGTTCTTCTAGTGGAGGATTTAGTACCACAGGCCCGATGAGAGGTGGAAGATTTACTGGTGGACCCAGGTTTCAGAGGCAGAGAGATTTCGGTGGTTCTGGTGGTTCAAGTCCTCCGTTATACCGCCGTTGTAA
Organism: Heteromeles arbutifolia; assembly: GCA_024362995.1. NCBI lineage: Eukaryota > Viridiplantae > Streptophyta > Magnoliopsida > Rosales > Rosaceae > Heteromeles > Heteromeles arbutifolia. The sequence goes on from JANCRC010000002.1 coordinate 26,863,662, forward strand.
TTCCAGGCATTATGGGGAGTGCATGAGAGGTAGCGGTGCCTGCTACACATGTGGACAGACAGGACATAGAGCTGCACAATGTCCCCAGAGTCAGCAGAGGCCTCAGCAGTCTGTTATGCCACCTCCAACGTCGATCCAGCAGAATCCCAGAACAGGCAGTTATGGTCAGATGAGTCAGGGTGGTGCTGCTTACCACTACCAGGGTGATGCTGTTCCTTATGCTTCAGGGCAGTATCAGTATTCCCAGGATCCTTATCTTCAAAATGGGTATTCCCAAAATCCTGAAGGTTATACTTCATATCCTTCTATGCCAGCTAGCGGATCTCAGTGGTATTAGGGAAGTCAGTTCCAGCAGGGAGAGGTTACTGTTAGCAGTGCAGGACTGTCTAGGCAGTCTAGCTAGGCAGGACATGGACGTAGTTCTCAGGGGCAAGGTAATCAAAGTGATAGAGGTCGTGAAGGACGACAACAAACCCAGGGACGTGTTAACAACATCTCACTGCAAGATGCTCAGAACCATCCGGACTTGATTATGGGTACGTTAAATATCCTTGGTCACTTTGCTAGAGTTTTGATTGATTGTGGTGCTACGCACTCTGTGATTTCTCATACTTTTGCTCAAATGACACAACCTCATCCTACACCTCGAGCATTTGATTTAGAGTTTGCTATGCCTAAAGAGGACAGATGTCATGTTGATAGTGTTTATCCAAGATGTCCAGTGATGATAGATGATGTAGCTATGCCAGCTAATCTTATCCCGTTAGATATTGTGGATTTTGATGTGATTTTAGGGGCAGATTGGTTGCATTATAATCGTGCCCATATAGATTGTTACGGGAAATTAGTCACTTTTAATCATCCTGGACTACCTGAGGTTATGTTTGTGGGTGAGAGAAGTGGGGTGAGGCATGATGTTATTTCTGCCATGAGGGCAAAGTTGTTATCGAAAGGTTGTCAAGGATACTTAGCACATGTGGTGTTAAATGATGTTGCTCCTAGTAGTGTGGAGGAAGTTGGAGTAGTCAGGCATTATCCTGATGTATTTCCTGATGATCTGCCTGGATTGCCGCCAGACAGAGATGTGGAGTTTTCTATTGATTTGCTTCCAGGTACGGACCCTATATCTTTGACTCCATATAGAATGGCTCCGGCTGAATTGAGAGAGTTGAAAATTCAGTTGCAGGAATTAATTGATAAAGGTTTTATTCAGCCTAGTACTTCACCTTGGGGAGCCCCAGTATTGTTTGTGAGAAAGAAAGATGGAACTCTGAGATTATGTATTGATTACAGGCAATTGAATCGGGTAACGATTAAAAACCGTTATCCATTGCCTCGTATTGATGATTTGTTTGATCAGCTTAAAGGTGCGTGTGTATTTTCTAAGATTGATTTGAGATCTGGTTGCTATCAGAGGAGTGTTCCAATGACGAACAAGACCAATACACGGCTTCAGACCATAAAACCACATCAATTGATATGGTAATTGGAGATATAGGCCTAGCCGGAAAAAATCACGCCAATTGATATGATTATTAACGATAAGGCCGATATGGAGAAATCCCATTCGGCTAAGTTATTTGAGTTAAAAGCCGAAATTAACGAAATAATTGTGCCTGGGGAGCATAATAATTGTCCAACACATATAGCAGCCAATGGTAAAAAAAAAATCGTCAAGCCAAACATATTTGGAGATGAACTTTTATTCAGCTTTGGAAAAACTCAAAGTGAAAACTTTGATGTTAAAAGATCTCGACTTGGAATAAAACATTGTTGGCCTCCTCCTGATTATGATTTGGTCTCCTTTATCTTCTCTTGTTAAAAATATAAAAAATAAAAAATAAAACAACAGATGAATAAAATATATTCTTAACCATTCAACTTTCAAGCCGATACTTAAGAAAATAGGGGTGCTACAAACTGTATAATCGGCGGTTAACATTTTAGTCTTGCCGAGACTACATATAATCTATATATATATATATGTATATAGAGTTTTAGTGTTGGATAGAAATCATGCAGCATTTGCCGAGTTTGGTGGTGTCAGTTCATGTGGTAGTGTCAATGAAAACAAATTATTTTCTTAATCATTCGGCCATACAGGCCGATGTAAAGAAAATAGTTAGCTTACAAGTTTATTATTGCTAAGAAAACATGTAATATAGCAGCATGTATTTCCTTGTGTGCTTTCTACCGTGAAGACGTGATGCATAGGCCAAGAGTGGGAACAATTTGGTTGGCTTAGAGAGGAAAATGTGGGCCTCATTTGCCAGGCCACAACGGAAACAACAAATCTGGGTTAGTGTCGGCCGAGTCTGGGTTTTATTGTCCTCGCCCAAATGGCTCGGTTGATTTTCACATCTTCTGAATCGTGTGTTTATTTGATTATTGATTATTGCTGGTCTTTGGTAGACTACTTTCGGTCGAAACCCACAACTCGAATGACTGTTAAGATTGGGTATCCTCGGCGGTTAAAAAGAATATTTGTAGCATGCTCTACACCTACCCATCTTCGATCGATCTTCCTTCCCTTCGCTCAGCCATGAGAGTTCAATTATTACATTCGGGCGTCACACATATCCAGGGATTCTCCTTGGAAAAAGAGAGATATTTGTTCACCGTTTCTTTTCCTCAGCTGGAGTTTTCTCTTTCTCTTAAATTTTTTATCTTGGCTTCTGTTTTTTTATTCCCGATTGAGAAATTGAGGATGCCAGGCACCATGGGTATTTGTCGTCAGTCATATACGCAGAGAGTAGGTATTCACCAAAATAATGGTTGAGGATTAATGGTAGATCGAGTTACTGAGAATCAAGTTTTCTTTTACGTTTCGACCGAATGGAGTGGATGGTTGGAGTGATTACAAAGTGTTTTTGGCGAAGTGTTTGATCAGCCTAGTGTAGAAATGATGGTAGCCAAAGGATGGTAAGAAAGCCTAGAGGTGTCTGAATGTACTTCTTCGTCATGGTTACAGCGCTGATGGTGTTCTAAGTCGACTGTATAGCTAACGGCGATTTCAGCCGAAAGCTTATATGTATTATCCCCATTCAACTTCCTTGTGTTGCTGGGCTACCAAGGAAAATTCGTTCTACTATTAAGTGTATTCATGCTTGGAGTTGGAACTAAAAGTCGGTCACAGCAGGTGCATGCATTCTGGGCAACCACATATATAGTTCTGCTCTAATTCTCAAGTCAAAGGAAATTGTACTTTGGCCGAAAGAAGAGTTGTGAGTTCGACATCAGTTCAATGACCGAAGGTTGGATGTGGAGATCGATGACATATTTCTCGACCGAGAAACTTGAGAAAGCAAGTCGTCGGAATAATTTGGAAATTCTTCAACCCAGGTGAAAAGTTCAACAACACTTGTCTGGGTGTCTTCGGTGAGGATGCTTTGGTAGTCATTTGAATTCAATATATTTTTCAATGCCACTGTACTCGTGATCAGCTGGAGAAACTTAATTTCCTTAACCATTTGGCTTACGAGCCGAAGCTCAAGGTAACTGGGGGGGCAATGTTTGGACCCAAAATTACACCATCGACCTGACTAATCGAGTAGAGTTTTAGGCCGTTGGATGACTCTGAATATTAAGAGGCAGTGATTTTGCACGCACTCAGCCCGAATACTTTAAGTCGTTGGATGAAAGAGGCCCTGATTGATATTACCATTTTATTAGGAATTTATTAAAATGGGAATTATCTTGTGGTTGTGGCTTGAGAGTCAAATAAATGAAAAAAGTTGCATTGTTGTTGACCCTAAAAACTACCAAACCTACGTGGCGCGCAGGTCGAGTAATTAGTAAGCTAACTATGTCCTTTAATTGTGTACGGGGCGTGCCAACTCGTCGGCCGAGCTCGACCGGAGAGTAAACTATGTTGATATGGCGTTGGGCGCACTGCTGACTTCTTGATCTCGCGACTACGGCCAACGAAGGAACACGTCTCGGCCTTCGGGTTCTAGAGCCTAAAGACAAGGCTGCTAGTTCTGCAAAGTTCAATATCAAATTCGGCTTTCAAAGTGCCGAATGTGGTAACCCATAACACCTCACTTCGCCAAAAAGGCTAATGAGATGACCTCTACCAATAAGGATTCGAAAATCCTTCTTGACCGAGACTTGGATAGATAACCAGTCGGCCTCGACGCAGTGATGTTTATCCAAACTGAAGGTGCTATGGGATCGGCTGATTCTACAGCAACAGTGTTGTTTATCCAAACTGAAGAGGTCACCGATTGCCTTCACAGTGCTGTTTATCCAAACTGAAGATATGTTGGCAGAAAAAGAAAATAAAAATCTCAAGGTTATTGAGAGGTTTCGCATAGAGCGAGAGTTTGCGCATGGCAGTTTGTGTTTTGAATTAAAGAGGCTTTTCTCATTGCCACTGCCTCTATATTTATAAGGACATGCTGACTTGATTCGATCAGTATTGCATTTGATCTTTAACGCGGTTTGGCATGGATCATAACCAACTAAATGCATGGTGTTATCATGCAATTGTCCAACCGATTTAAAATCTCCATCATTATCTCTTTTTAATTGACCATATCTGACCAAACAATGATGGCTTTATCCCATCATCATGTGATCCATAGTCAAGAGATCACCACGTCACTATCATTATGTTAATTGACTATTCCCAATGTGTCCATAGGCTGAAGCCTACTCATTTGTTCAGATGTCATCCTAATCACATCACCATCTCATAATTTCACCTTTATCCTATGCATGGATTAATTGCACGAAATTAATCTAGTAGTAACTGTATTGCCGCGTGAATCTGTCAACACCAATATGCCGAATATCCCCAATTAATTCTAAATTGCAGATTAGAGATATCATTTGCACCATGTTTATCTTGTACAAGATAAATAATTATTATGATAAAACAAATCATAATAAAATTATCTTCATTTTTTATACGATGGTGTGGAGCTATGCTTACTCAACGGCCTTGATTGCACAAGCCGATGGTGCAATTTTGGGTCCAAACAGAACCGTTGACTACCTTTCGTAGTCCTGAAGCACACATACTTGAGTTCCTGAAGCAACCCAAATCCACTACACTTAGTTACATATTGTATTATGTGTTCTTACAGGTACCTCCTTTTATGAACTGGAAGTTCATAACTAAACTTGAACCTATAGTTTCGAATTAGTGCCTTTGAAACCCAATGTTTTCATAAAACAATACATCCATGAAAAACCAATTTTTTCATGTAAACCATGTCTTAGAACCCGAATGTTCTAACTTTAATACTTATGGATATCTTATTTACATAGCACCAATCACAATCTTGTTCCCTCCATTCAGTGGATTGTCGAACCATAACAAGTTCGATTTCATTGATTTGGACGTTTCTTAATAGAAACCACTTTATATGGATACAAGACGTGAATCTCCACTTGACTATTAAGAAGCTGAGAAACCATTGTAGCCAACAATGGCATGAAAAAGCTAATTTAGCCCCCCGCCATGATCTTCATTCGAAGACTTATGCCCGAAACATTACCCACGAAAGTACCTCCCGAACGAGGATTTCATGGCTCTTTGGCTCACGCCTATGAACCATCTAATCATGAAAGACATTGCCTGAAACACACCATGATTACGTCCATGAATGAGTACGATTCTGAAGTTTATAAATCCGAGCGAATTTTGACTAGAGAATACTTTTCTCTTCCTTCCATGTTTCTAACTCGCTCTTAAAGCAGCAGTGTAGAAAGCAAAAGTTTACCAAATTCTCGGATCTGATTACTACCATAAACGTGAGAGAAAGGTATAGACCCAGGTTCAGCTGGAGTCTACCGAACGGCATAGACCCAGTTCGGCTGGAGTATACCGAATGGCTTAACCTAGTTTGGTAAAAGCTTACTGAATGGTGATGCGTTGCTTCGGCAATGATACACCGAAAGGTATGCTCTGCTTCGGCAGAGATACACTAAACGGTATTGCTCTACTTCGGCAGAGGCCTACTAAACAAACCCCTTCAACTTCGACTAGAGCCTACCGAACCCAAGTCTGGGTCTGTCTCTCTCACAATCCAATTTCGAGTTTGTTTTTTACAACATATGGTATAATCAGGGCCTACCAAGGTGTGGCATTATGCCCGAAGCATGATCCTTGGCACCTAAGATCTAAAACTTCAAGAATAAGGAATATTGTTCCTAAACCTCAACCCTGCAGAATCTACTTCTGTCTTGATGGAATAAATCATTGGTTATGCACCTGTTCGTGCCCCCTGATAACCTTGTTGGCCAAATCCCCTTAGTAAACCATTTACTTTGTGAACATTTTTCCATGTTCATGGATTCAAGTTTGGTGTATGTTTTAGTTATGGATAATCTTATTGTTATTGTCCTCGAATATGAGTTAATTGAATCATGTTTCTTGTATACATGTGACCGAATTCAATTAAACACGTGATTATGTATGAATGTGGGAAAATTAGTTGTCTGGATGAATGCGATACTACGCACACTAACTTTACACCTAAATCACATATCTAGCAACGAGTTCAGGTTTATCCAACCTAATTAAGGGCATTGGCACGTTCCTCATTGTATGACTAGTACTAACTTACCATTTAAGAGACCTTATATTCTCCCCATTCCAGAACAACGTCATTGAATCTTAAGGATATTCGAGAGAACAATGATCATCACTGAAATCACTGAAGGAAATAAAGTGAAATATCTTTGCACCACCTCCAAAAATGAGCCTAAACTTTGCTTTAGGGCTAATGGGCTGTCTCCCAATTGGAAACACGCCACATATGGCTAGCCCGGAGACGGGTGATTCGAGCAGTTTACTTGCTTTGGCACGACCTTTTGGGACTTAGGTTAAACAATGATGCCATAACGCATCTCCTTACCCGAAGTAAAGATATTGTGCTTACAAGCACACTTTGCCAAGCCTGCTCGTTGAGAAATTTGATTTCTATATCATTCCTCGCAAAGATACAAAATGACTCTCTTTTCACAGTGGATTCAAGGGAAATATGTGGACCAATCCAACTAAAATGCAGACAATATAAATATTTATGGCTTTGGTTGATGAATCGACAAACTGGTCACATGTTTGTCTACATACATTGCTGCTAAACCTCCTGGCCGATTTTAAGGGTTCACCACCCAACTTATCCCATAAAGTCTAGAAGGCTAGATAATGTCGGTGAGTTTATATCAACGGTTTTCAATAAAGTATTGCATGTCTTTTGGGTTTATTATTGAACATCGAATTCCCATGTTCACCCCAAATAGCCTCGCATAGTGATCATAAAGCTCAATTTAAATGATCACCCGAACCTTGGTGAACGCACCAAGCTTTCAGATTTTTCCTAGGGCTATGCAATCTTGTACGCAGTTATGTTGGTCCGCCTTGAGGCCCATTGCCCAACCATTTTAACGTTACAGTTGGTTACTGGGTACAAACCTGATGTTTTGTATTTACGCATTTGGGTGTGCATTCCATGTGCCAAGTTGCGCCGCCGCAACGTACCAATATGGGTCCTCAAAGAAGGATGTGAATCCTTGTCGATTATGATTCTCCTTCACACTAGCTCTCTTAGAGCCCTTGCAAGCGATCTCTTTACCGCTCATTTATAGATTGTCACTTCAATGAGATACTCTTCCCACCGCTAGGGGGAGATCAGAACGTCAACGTTCTTGTAGAACGTCAAGAATTTTCGTGGACATTGCCCATTATGTCTCATCTCGATCCTTATACCACACAAGTGTGGTAAGCAAGTGCGATGAATTCTAACTTTCAGAATGTTGCTCCAGACGTATTCCTCTGATCTAGCTAAAATGATGAGATCATATACCAGCTACAAACATGCCTACAAAGATAGACGTACTTAACGAACATCGAGTCAACATCCTCGAAGGATATGCTGCCCTTGTTGGACGATCCGGTACATCGATGAATAGCCAATCAATCTATCTCGGCCTGAAGCACGACAGATCACATGGTTCATAAGATTCACTTCCCTAGAAGAGGAATGTCACGGCACAACAATGAATCTATACTCGATCGCTGTCTCAAATCATTTCCATCTCATAAGATTAATCTGGATTACTCCCTAGACTTGAAGTTCTTGGTCCAATATACTAGTTTGGATGAGATAATGGAATTGGAATGAGATTATCATCGATGATGTTTTCACTTATATGGTAGTTACCGACATAAATGAAAAGCGACGATATCGAACTGTGTTCCATTGATTAGTGACAACGTAGAACTGATTGAACAACCGAAATTACAATCTAAGTTAAAATTCCTTACCAAAGTGTGTTTGGACATATCGTTCCTACATTGCCCAAGGTAACCACGTTGTGTTACAAGTGGGAAAGGAAGTGTAAGATGAATGAAATAGTGTGATATGATGCACGATTTACGGCTCAAGGTTTCTTTTAAACGGCCTGTGATTGATTACAGCATTGTGAATGTGGTTAGTATTTCTCCCTGGGGATATAGATACAGAGATTTACATGTAAGTTCCTGAAGAATTACATGGACTAGTTCAAATAGTTTCAAACCACAGAACACCTTCTTAACTCGTTTAAGGTGTTCACTTACGGATTGAAGTAATCTGACGGATGTGGGACTAAGTGATTATTTGATCAGTTAGGGATATGAATGAATGCCTTTGCGTGTTAAACTATGAAGTCTTATTCCGAATTACTAGAGTTACAATTTATGTCGTTGACATGAATCTCACTAAGACTCTAGAAGAACTTGAGAAAACTGCCTCGCACCTGAAGATGGAATTTGAGATGAAGGATCTTGGGAAAACTCGTTTATGCCTTGACCTGAAGTTGAAGCATTGTTCTGATGGTACTTTGGTCTACCAATCAAACTACACCCCAAAGGTGTTACTTTTGAGTATACCTATGATCTTCCATACACTATATGCAAATGAGACCCTTGACGAGGTTATGGAATCCGAAATTCCATATCTAAGTTCAACTTTGCACTTCGTTGTACTTAGCTCATTGCGTTACATAAGACATGTTCTTCGTTGTTGATCTATCGGTAAAGATGCAACACCGCGCCTACATGCAACCACTGAATTGGTATTAAAGACGTACCCTAAAGGTACTACGAATTTGGGCAAATCCCAACGCATCTCGAGCGGATTTAACCCCCTGATCCTCGAAATGATGCTTGCCTTGATTGTTATGCTGACGCTGGTTACTTATCATACCCGCACAAGGCACATCCATGAATGGTTATGTCTTTACCTTTAGGATATCGCAATATCTTGGAGGTCCACGGTATGATCTTAGTTGCGAAATCTTCGAATCGTCCCAATACTCACCTCACTTCACTACGCCACACGTGAGACATGGTTAGGAGTTCTTATTGTGCATATTCGAAGTACTTGCTGTTTTTCATCCATTGTTGAGTCCCAACGACGATCCATGAAGACTATGCCACAAGTATCAACCCAACCAAGACATGATACATCAACGAAGTCAACGCCAAGACATATTGTGTCTACATCTACATCAGCAAAGCATCAGGAGATTGAAGTCATGCAAGCGGATCCCAGACAACCTTGCCGACCTTTACACGACGTCACTGTCGAAGTCAACCTTCCAGAAGCTTGTTCAAGGAATTGGTATGCCTAACTATTCGTATGAAATGCTTGTAGTTCTCATTTGGAAGTTCTGTCAAACTCAGGGGGAGTATCCAGAAGTATACTCACTTGATCTTAATGTACTCTTTTTCCTTACATTTAGGAGCATTTTTCCCATTGGGTTTTTGCTACCTAACTAGGTTTTGACGAGGCACCCATCCTGGGCTGATCATACCCTTGTGAGCTCTTCTACTTGCGTCCAGAAGACGTATAGTTTTGACTTAATGCAACTTCTCACATTTCTCCTTAGTCTATGGGTTTTTCTCCCACTTTGGGTTTTACCATAGCGAGGTTTTGTGAGTTATACATTTTTATGCATTCTTCCGTTGATCTGAAACTCGCATTCGCTCATTGTGTCTACCACTTCATCAATTGTACTTGCTTAATCGCTGAAGACCTGATGCGCCATTTAGTTGAGTATTTACACTCAAGGGGAAATGTTGCAATCCTATTAGATTAGGAATGTGATTGTGTAAATCCTAGTGTATCTAGGGATATCTTTGAATATTCCCTTTAGTAGTTAATATCCTATTAAAGTTGTATCCTAAAAGGGTAAGGAATTAACCTGCCCTACTACTATAAATAAAGACACAATGGGGTGAGATAACATACACCTCAGAATTATATATATCTTCTCTCTTTGTTGCCGCTGGCCCATCTCCTTCTCTATCCTAAATACAGTTCAGTCAAATAGGCCTACAACAGTTATCACTTTTTTTAACAAAAAAAAAAAAGTGAATGTCTACATTCTATTTTTTATAAAAATGACCAGACACAAGTATTCAGGTCCGCCCGACATAATTATAGAGACCTTTTCTCCGTTTTCTCCGTTTCCCACTACTTTTCAAATAGAAAAAACAGGAGTTGTGGTTACAGAAAACATTCCCTGCTTCTTCCTTGTACAAAAATCTCATATAGAATTATAGGGCTTTAGAGAATTTATAAGGGAGCAATCCTCAACTATCAGAACAGTAAGATGTCTAATACACGAGTTACTATTGATCACTCAAAAGACGACGATTTTGAATTTGAGGTAAGGCAAGTGACGAAGGTTGCGATCCAAAAATCCGATAACCAATGTATATTGCTTGTGTTACGTGTATATTTAAGTTTTATTTGACTTTTTTTCTTTTTTTTTTTGAACATATTTTGCAGGGTACTACAGTAGTAATGGTGATTTTTGCAGTCATTAGAATCTGCCTGCAGATTGTGGCAGTTTGTTTCGCTCACCTTGCTTACATAATGGAGCCCCGTGCCATCTATGCGCTAGTGGGTGTGTGTTTGGCTTCTGTAGCTGTAGTCCTTCACATTTGGGATATCATCTGGGATCTCATTCGAACACCCGAATTGAGGCCGATCTGGATGAAATGGTTAAACAAAACTCTTGTGACGCTTGGATTAATTTGTGGCCTCTACTTATTTCTTGTCATTACACTTTATTACTTTAACAGGGACGTAGATGATGCTAGGGCCTCTACTTTGAAGGAGAGTTACAAATCAACAAAACTCCACTTTTACACTGCAGTCAATCTCCTCCCTGCATTATACTTTGAAATTAATTTTTTCTTTAAGACGGACCCCTCTGAATCAAGATACAATAGGGACCTTGGCATTCGCAGGTCCAACATAAAGGTAGTGGGCAAAACTCATCCATCGGTTTCCTTTTGGCGTATGTTTTGCTAACTATATAGGGCTTTGTTTACCAATACCATAACTCCTATCTGATGAATATTGTAGGCTATTACAGCAGAGGGGGTTTCATTAGTCATTACCATCGGTCTAGAGACTTTGTCAGCCGGTTTTGAACAGGCTTCCTCCCCAAGTAAGCCCCACTTCGCACTACTTGGTTTGTTGTTCGCTATTGTGGCTGTCCTTATTTCTCTTCCTGAGCTCATTCGAAAGGGTAGAAAGGAAAGAGTCAAATGGAGAAGGTGGGGTATGTTGGGGTGGTTTTGTCATCCGTCACCCCGCAACGAGCTTTTTGGTACTCTCCTTGACATTTATGGATTACTTGGTGGCATCTGGCAATGTATTTTCTCGACAGTTCAGTATATTTGCTACAGTCGGCACGTTGATAACCCGATCAATCTATGCCTCTTGCCTTTCATATTTCTCATATGTTTGGCTGTTTCAGAATTAAATAGCGAATTAGGTTGCCCATTGAGTAGGTTAACCAAATTCCTCCGTCCCCTTGCAAAAGTCATTATGGTAAGTAATAGGATTTTTACCACCCGCAAAAGTAGGGATAAAAACACTTAAAAACACTTGCAAGAGTACAAGGTTGTCGTAGTATAACGGCTCAAGTAAGGTCAGCAGGCATTGTTTCCCCCATTGGGCATGTGTCACTGGCTGGTGGCTCTTCAATTTCAGATTCTTCCATTGTAGTATCGTTGGTTTTCCCCCATCTCAATGTTTGATCTGCAGAGTACTCCTCTGAAACTTGCTGGTTGGCAATTGATTGAGTAGGAAAAATTGAATTGGAATCGTTTTCTTGTTCTGCTAATTGGTGCGAGCTGCCCAATTTGCTGCTCTACATTTTTGATAGAAGCTTTGATAGTCTACATCTTTTGGTTGCTGCTGTCGATATACAACCTTGTGGACTTCGCAAACTCAGCAATCTGGTCCTCCAAAGAAGGATTTTATGGCACACTGGGCTGCTGAAAAGCCTGCTGACTGTTTTCCCACATAGAAGTAGGATGCTCTGTCCACATGCTTATATTAAAGATGGAAAAATTAAAAATCTTGGCTAGTTCATGTATACGAATGAGTTTTCCCAATTTAAGTTGAACCTAAGAAAATTCATGCCATCAGGTGGCAGAAAATTGGTTTGAACGAGAGAGAAGGTGCATCGTTAACATTTGAACAAACACAAAAGAAATAAGAAATACAGAACCACATTCATAGACTGTATTTATAGATTTGAGTACAGAGCCATTAGGACAAATACATGGCTTTGATCAATACAATAATCCAGATTAAACTCTTATCTTACACACACAGAGGCAGAGACAATATGCATGCAAGTGTTATTAAACATGCAAAGCTCTGACACATGCAGTTAGCTCCCGAACTTGACTCCTAGGACGATCATCAATACAGAAGAAGTCAACAACAACACCCCAATTTACTTGGCAAGATGGAAGAACTTCATGGTGCAGATGGAAAAGAAAGATATCTAATGAAATCAAACTAGAAGGGGCCTATTTAAAGACAAAGCATTAGGCGATCTGACCGTTGAATATAAAGAGACTCTGCCTTAAGATTGATGCATGTGAAGATCGGAAATACTCAGGGAAATGAATCGTTGTCTCTTGTAAAATGTGCCCATGAGGTACGGGTAATCATTAATATATTTTACAGCACGAGGTGGCGCGATCGAAATCCAAAGCGTCTCCTCCACACCACTCCACTCCATAGTTAGGAGTAATTGTGAGATCATGATTTTCTAGGCCGGAGTAAGGCTGATCCGAGTACAATTACCAGATAAGTGCTCAATTGGTTATTATTTTTACAAGCTTTTCATAATCTTTGTTGCTTGGTTTTTGAGTCATTTACATTATTTTTGTATTTTGTAGGTCAATTGGTACAAAAGGAGATAAAGGAAGAAATTTTGAAGAAATTGAATGCAAGTTTGGTCAAATGCTGGAATATGGGTGTGCGGATATGTCAACTTGAATAATTTGTGGAGAACAGCTCAGAATGAACCAGGTGGCGAACCATATATGGATGGAAAGCTTTGGGTGTCTAGTTTTTGTCGAATTTTACGGTTCGTGGTTCCGAGGCCTGAAAAAGAAATTATTGAATTTTTGGTGACTGCTGCTCAGTCAGATATTTACGCGGGTTGTGCTGATACTATGGTGTAGGATGTGACTGACTTGTACGACGGCAATGCTTTCGAGTTACGAGTCGATGCTATTGATATGTTACACGTGTGCTGACCATGTGGGCTAAAAAGATGTCTACTTATTTTATTTGGGTTTACTTGAGTGTTTTGGGAGTCCAATTGAAATTAGGTTGAGACTAGTGAGGAAAGCCAAAGGTTGCGGCTGTTTGGGAACAAAAAGAGAGAAGCTGCGTGACTTGCAGAAGAGAGGGGATTCGAGAGTTATCAGAAGTGAGCTTTCAAATTCACACTAGAATTGAGACAAGGACATGCCATTATCATCATCATCCCCAACACCTTGATATGATCTCCATTGATCCATTGTTTATGTTTGCACCTTTAATGTTTTTGCCAATGTCTTTGAACAATTTTATTATGTACCTTAATTCCATGTCGGGCTAAACCTCTTATCCTAAGGTTAGGATGAAACACTTGATTTAGTTTCTTAATTTCAATGTGAACTTGATGCAATTTTCATATTTGTGTTCTTGAATCTCTAAACGTAATTTATCATTAATTATTTGTGGTTTGATGCTTAGTTACCATTATTCCATAGATATAATTGTGTTTGTTTGTGTTGAGTGGTGTGGTAGAAACTAACACACAAATTAAATCCTGTAAATTATGTAATCGTAGTGCGAGTAAGTAGGGATCGTTCTATTCCGGGGATTAAAATGGATGCTAATCAACACAAATTAAACTTATAAGACTGAAAACTAAGTTAAACTAACAACAAAACTGTGACTAGGGAGATTTTAGACGAATTTAATTAAAACAAAAGTATATGGCAGCAAGTAAATTAAGTTGTGAATGAAATATGGATGAAAGGATAGCTAAAAATGATTCTTCTCCACATATGAAACATATGCATACAAATCGATTTCCAGTTATTCTTCCTATAAAGACGATGTCCCAAGTTAACTGTGAACAACACTAATTAACTCTCAGTTTTTCCTAAGTTTGCGACGCAACCAAATTATTCTTCTCAAGTTCCCTAACTATGAAAAGCATGACAGAGATATGTCTCGAAGGTCATTAAGTTCTGTGAAAATCATAAGCATTGACGATTCATAATTATGAAAAGCATGATACTCATACCAAGAATTTACTTAACTCAATCATGACTAGTGACTTTTACTACTTGCAAACTTAAGTTCATAACGATTATGTGAAATTCCCTTATATTCAAGCATCAAATCCCTACATGCAAACTAAGTATGCACTCTTAATGAACATACAAGAATAAATTTTCTATAAAGTAGATAAGTAAATCGAATTCATGTTTTATGAAACAATAATTGGATGTAATCAATTTATATAAAACATATTATCATGGCTTCGAATTCACCTCTAACTAAAAAGAAGTTTAGTTACACATGTTCACCATAGTTGAAAAGCAATCTAAAATAAACATTGAAACTTAAAACAAAGATAGAAAGAACTCTGAAAAATTCCAGCAACTTCAATGGATGAATTGTAGGCGCGGCACACTTGTCAAACGTTGCAGGACACTTCATATTTATATAGGCCATGGCTGAATCCAAGGAGGAAAGGGATTAGGCATTTTGAATTATTTTAGGACTCTAAGAAACAGTTGGAGAGTGTTGGAATGTGATTAGGATTCTTCCTTGCTGCTGGAGATAAGATAGGACAAGATAATGTTTCTCTCCAACTAGGACTCCTCTTTCTTGTGCAATTTCTTTGCTTCCAAGCCTCAACTTTAATTTCTCTACATTTTAGCACATATTTAACACCTTTTAAATATCAAAAAGGTCCAGCCCATATGCTATACACGCATGCTATCTAATCCAAGTCCAAAACTGCTCCAAATTGCTCCATTTGATCTCTAATTGTCAACTTTACCAACTGGACCTACAACAAAATGAAAATAACTTAAATTACTATAATAAATGCAAATTAACCAAGTATTTTCAAAGAAATAAGATAACAAAGTCGCATAAATATGCTCGTATTATTGAGTGATCTTCTTGCCTTACATATAAGCACAACGATTTAGAGATTGCATATGCATATGAGCTAGACCTAGACTTGTATGGCGTGTATATTTATCATTTACAAAGAGCTTAACGAATTGTTGGATGTTAAATTAGACCTTGACCATAGGCTCACTATCCATAGATTACAATCCTAATTCATTACAATCATTCATTCATTGTCATGTTTTATTTCTTTCTTTTACTATCTTGTTTTGTCGGTTTTCTTGTTTGCTTATCAATCAACAAAATTGTGATTTTTAGTTTAATGCTTTAGTGTTTAGTTGAGTCATATTACTAAAATAAAACAAAAAGAGTCATTGTTTGTACTTTTGAGTTGATAGTTATTATTTTTGTTTAAACTAATCTCGTCTATGTGGGATCGACCCTTGCTTGTCATTATACTATCATATTCAATTCGTATACTTGCGAGGTTTAAATTTGTATTTAGATTTGTTATTTGTTAGTGGTCTAATTATTCACACCAAGTTTCTGGCGCCGTTGCCAGGGACGGTGGTTGTGTTTAAGCATTTTAATACGAGTCAACTTATGAGTGTCAATTTTTGTCTTTACTAACAGTTTTTATTTTCGCACAGCATCTGTACCTGTTTTGAAACGCCAATTCTGGACTGTTTATAGAAGATTTACTAGGCTTATTACGTATCACTGGAAAGCTCTGGAAGTCTACTTTCCAACCCAAAAAGAGGATTGACATTCCGATTTTTGAACAGGCAGATATCGTCAAAACAGTGCGCTGTGGTCAAAACTGGGCGTTTTCAAAACTGTTTGGGATTTGTCTTTCCATTTCTTTAGTATTTCTAATTCTATTTAGTTTAGTGTTTTAGCTTTATAGTTTATTTTTATTCTGAATATTTGGTTGTGTCGTTAAGGTTGTTTTTCTTGTTTTGTAGACATATCAATTTCTCAAGGTTTCCTAAGGTATATGCAAGGGAGACGATCGCTCAAACTAGCACTTCTTCATGTTGATCAAGAACTTGAGCGCACTCTACACAATTTAAAGAGACAGAAGAATCATCGAACTCTTGTAAAAGAATTAAAGATGGGTGATCGAGAAGTTGCACCTGGTAGAAGGCCTATGAAGGATTCATATGAAGCTCAATCTTGAATCAAGCATCATGCATTGCTTTTCAGCCACATATCAATGGGAACATGAACTTGTCACCTCATTTATTGAATACCTTGCCTCACTTCAGTGTGGGCCCGAATGAAAATCCACATCTTTATATATAAAGGACTTCTTTGACATTTGCAAGACACAAAGCATTCAAGGGCTTACTCCAAAACAAATCAGGTTGATTTTGTTTCCTTTTTTTACTAAAGTGTGATGCTAAGTTGTGGACGAACTCTTTGGATGCAAATTCTATACATTCATGGGAGCAACTCGCTACGAAGTTCTTCAAGGAATTTTTCCCAGCTCAAAAGATCAGAAAACTAAAAAGCAAAATCCAATACTTCCAACAAAAGGATGGCGATTTGTTCTTTGAAGCTTCGAAAGACTTTAAGAGCCTCCTTCTCAAGTGTCCCAACCATAATCTCACAAGGGGTGAACTGGTAGAATCTTTTTATGAAGGTTTAAATGATACTAACAAGGGTATGTAGATTCTATTGTTGGAGGAGTTTTGATGGATAAAAGTGGAGAAGAAGCATTGAAGTTGTTCAAATCTCTTAGTGAGAGCTCACAACAATTCTCTACAAGGAACAAGACTCGTGGTAGTTTATGAGATCAACTCAAATGATGGCTTGCAAGCAGAGATGGCATCTATGAATCAAAATATTGCAATGCTCGTCAAGAACTTGACTCCTCAAAGCACTCAACAAGTCCGTACACCTGAGGTATGTGCTATATGTTCGTATCCTCATCATAATACGGATTCATGTCCTTGACTTCTTTTACAGATCAGAAGCATGCGAATTATGTTGGACAAATAGGCTATCCTTCCAAGAATAATCCATATTCAAACACGTACAATCCAGCATGGGGGGCTTCATCCTAACTTCAATTATGGGAACTCGCAAATTATATTGAATCCTACACATGGTGTCAATGTACGACCTCAACTCAGCAAGTTCGTGTACCTCAGGTTCCTCCAGGATTTTCTGAGCCTAAGAAAATGTCATTCGAAGATCAGTTATCTGCTCTTATGCAAAGCCAAAATATTTCCAACAACAAAGTCAGACCTCCATACAAAATACTCAAGCTTCTATTAAGAAGTTGGAAACTTAGGCGGGGCAACTTGCTAGTGCTTTTCATGAAAGGGAAAATGGTCAATTTCCAAGTCAGGTTATGTTGAATCCGAAGGGTACTCAAGAACATGTCAAGTCTGTCATGACATTGTGAAATAGTAGTTATTAGTGACAAGGTTACTAATCCAGTCCATGTTGATGGCAGTGAAGTTATTAAAGATGAAAACATGTCAAAATCAATGAAAAGGGACACAATTACAGATCCTAATTTTGTTGGACAAACATGGGCAGCAGTTTCTCATGGCTCTCTTAGCCTAGTCGTGAACTCAAACGGCTCTCCTAGTTCTCCTATGAAGGCATATGTGCCTCCTATTCCATGCCCGGGGCGTTTGAAGGTCAACAAGCATTCCAATGATATCCTGGAACAGTTCAAAAAGGTGGAGATTAATATTTTTTTTGCTTGATGCAATTAAATAGATTTTGAGTTATGCTAAGTTCTTGAATGACCTTTGTACCAACAAGAGGAAATTTGAGGAACATGAAAAAGTGATGCTTTGTGAAGAGGTTAGTGCAATGATTCAGCAGAAATTACCTACAAAGTTGAGAGATCCTAGAAGCTTTACTAGCATGCACAATTAGAAAACAAAAATTTGAAAGGGCATTACTTAATCTTAGTGCCTTAGTGAATCTCATTGAAGATGTGTTAGTTCAAGTTCATCAATTTGTGCTTCCCGTAAATTTCATCATTCTTGATATGGAGGATGCTCCTACACCAGGCCGTGACCTTCCTTTGGTCATGGGGCGTCCTTTTATGGCTACAGCAGGTATAATTATTGACGTGAAGAATGGATTGCTCACTATGACTGTTCAGGATATAACTGTGGAATTTAAAATTTTTGAAGCTACTAGAAGTCCTTCCGATGCTCATGAGCTTTTCCGGGTTGATGTATTTGATCATTTAGTGAATTCTAAGTTTGTGACTAGCAATTATAAAGATCCTTTTGAGAAGTATTTGAATGTTCCACATGAGGAGTTTAAACTCCTAAGTGAAGCCCTTAAAGGCTCTCCTTTCAAGTTCGAGGAGCTTAGGAATAAGGTTTATAAAAAGGGTTGCATATACAAGGAAAAGACCAAGGTGTTCCATTATCGTCCCATCATTCAGAAGGAGTTTGAACTAGGTATACAAGTGCTTTTGTTTAATTCCCAACTTTAACTTTTTCCAGGTAAGCTCAAAACGAGTTGGTATGGTCCTTTTATGGCCAAGTGTTTCCTCATGGTGCAATCGAACTCGAGGGTGAAAAGAATGGGAGTAGTTTCAAGGTGAATGGACATAGACTCAAGCCATTTATGGAGACTCACTTTGATGGATTTGTGGAGGGTTTTAATCTCACAAATCATCCTCCAACTGAAGCTTAAATGTTTGTGAGAAGGTGTGGCTGAAGACCTCCAAAACTTAGCACTACTAGAAGGCAACCTAGCAGGGAGAAACATCTCTACACCCCAAGGAAGTTTTTGTCATCTATTTCTAATTTTTCATTCGATGTATCTTTGTTGTTTTGAAATCTTAGTGTTTACTTGTGCATTGCACGCTTGAGTTATTTTAACATTGAGGACAATGTTCGCTTCAAGCTCGGTACACCCAGCGCTCGAGCGGGGGTTTCCTTAACCCCTCAGGGCCGAGCGAGGGGCTCTGTATGTGTTGGCCAAGGAAACCATGCAATTAAACCTGAGCAAACGTTACTTCATCTTCACGCGTCGACTGAAGAACGAAGGAGTAGCTAGCAAGTTGTGTCTGGGCGTTTGGTTCATTTAATGCTAGAGCAGTGAAGTACTTGAGAGCCCATGACTTTTGGGGCTTACAGAGGGCCTATATAAGAGGGATCAGTACCTCTTATAAGTGGTCAAACACACAAGAGAAAAAAAAAACATATTACGCTATTACAGAGCACTCCTTCTAATCCATTTCAAATATACATACACTACAGTGGACGTATCCTACTTTTTTAGGGTGAACCACTTAAACCTTACTATCACATCTTTGAAGTCTTAATCCCAAGCCCATCAAGGGTTGACCATACTAACCTTTGTTGACGCTCCAATTTTGAATGTTAACAATATGCATTCAGTTCTGGAAGAACATGACCTATATATCTCTATACACGCATGTCGAGATTGAACGTAACCGATAATTATCCCTTAATGTTAGAATTATTTTCATTATAAGTTGCTTCTTAGAATTATGTTTGAGCTCCTTACTATTGGAAACTTGAAGTTAATTTATCGATATAATGTGTTGATATGACACGAAGATTTTACCTTGACTCGTTTTTTAGATCATGATATTTATGTTGCGCTATACAAGTAAGAACTCATATGGACATTCATTAAGTGAGCATGAAGATTCTGCATTATTATTTCACTATCATGTTTTTTACCAAAGATCCATGAAGGAGAATACTTAAGAAATTGTTGATCAAACAAATAGTAATTTTCCCGTTGTTATGGGGAGAAAAGTTGTTCTTGAAGAACGACGTGAATAATTATGAATGTACCATTGTCTTGTCAAGAGATTTTTGTATTCCAAAATTAGGATGGAAGAAAATGCAATCCAGAAGATCGCAATTCAAATGGCGAGATACTTTTAGTGGAAAAATTAAAGTGACATAATCATTATTACATGTCTACAAGAATAGATGTCTCAATTAGACAATTTAAAGTGTTTGCAAATGATTTATATAACTTACACCTGAGTACGTAGTGACATAGCTATAAGATACAAAATTAGCGCCCTAAAAGTGGAGGTTATATTGGAAGGTCTATACAGTTGAAATAATGAAAGGTTACTGAACATCCACATTCTCTATATAATTAATCTCATAGAGTCATAGGATATAAAAGTCTTATAAGAGACGAAATTCAATTGCGAAATGACGAAATCCCCAAAGATATGAAAGTGACATGAAAATATATAAAAGCATCACCTGTTGATTGAGCTTTATGGCACATTTCCAACATAACTAATGTCGAAGATTGTCATGGCAGCCATGAATGGTCCTGGTGCTCCAAAGATTCCAGCCCCACAAATTTCCCAGCCAGATCTGCTTCAGATGATTCAGAGCTCCCCTGGCCAAGGATGAACCCATGTGAAACTATACAACAATATTTATGGATATAGACACCAATAGGGACGGAAGCATCACTCGTGATGAGGCACAAAGAATTTCTCAAATGGAGGATACCAAGAGCTATGTATTTCTCGAGATTTCTTGAAGTTTTTTTCTATAAAACTTATAATTATCAGGATGTTTTTACTAATTTTCTGTACTCAATGCCCCATTAGATGTAACCTTAGCCAGTTCATTAATTCTCCTCATTATATATTTGATGAGATATTAGATATCCTTGCATTTACGTTCTGGACAACATCAAGGGATGCAAGGTTCCCAGATGACGTTACCTGTCACAGCTTCAAAACCACGAATGCAGGTAAGCGCTCCCTATGCTCATCACGTATCTCAACCGCTCGAGTTACCAAAATTTAAATTCAGACAGCCAGGACAGAAAACCGAATTAGATATTATTCATTCAACCATGTTTGATATCACAAATAATTCTGAATTTAACCTTGAGGACTTTTAAGTGTACAAATTTCGTTGAGATGGATCAATTTATTGACCGTAAAAAAAGTAGTGTCCAACTAAAATATTACTAACTTATTATGTAGGCTACTCCTGCATACTGGACCTTTCTAATTATTGCCCTTTGCTTAGTAATCTTCTCACTTGCTTGTGACCAGACTTCCTCCCCAAGTAGGCCCAATTTTGAACAACATGGCATGTTGTTGGCCATGGTGGTACTACTCATTTCTAATTTGGAGATTATTCCAATGGTAAAAGCAAGGAGTTGAAGTGAGGAGGAGGGGAATGTTGTGGTGGTTTTATCATCCTCATCCTCGATGGAGGCCTTTCGGTACCATTGGTGTGACATCCCACATCGTCCAGGGAATTGATCCTTAAATGTATATTTTCATCCCTACCTAGCACGAGGCCTTTTGGGAGCTCACTGGCTTCGGGTTCCGTAGGAACTCCGAAGTTAAGCGAGAAGGGGGCTAGAGCACTCCCATGATGGGTGACCCACTGGGAAGTTGCTCGTGAGTTCCAAGAAACAAAACCGTGAGGGCGTGGTCGGGGCCCAAAACGGACAATATCGTGCTACGGTGATGGAGCGGGCCCGGGAAGTGATCCGCCCCGGGCCGGGATGTGATAATTGGTGCTCTCTTCCTGTTTTCCTTTGCCCAGACATTGGAAAATCCAATTTTGAAGCCATTTTCTCACACTAAATAGCAAAAAAATAAATTTAAAAATTAGAGAAAAACAAAGAAAAGCATCTAAAACTTATATCCGGAGACAGAAAAATAAGCAAAACCCAGTTGAGAACTCACCATAAAAAACCAAACTTTACCCAAGAAAACTCTAAAAAAAATTTTTAAAAAAATAAAGAACCCATTAGAACTTTACACAGAATGCAGCAAAGGAAAGACAAAAAAGAAAAGAGTAAAGCCATCAAGCTCAACCCTTTAATTTAAACACCAAAAAATTTAAACACAACCCCATTGAAGCATTAATCTTACTGTAACGACAAATTATTATGGCCAAACTTTTGGTGCCTATCAAAACCAAGTTTTCATATATATACACAGCATAAATTCTTCAGTTTTAGACATTCTTAAGCATTGTACAACAATGTCATATGATTGTGTCTGCTCCATGTCAAGTACCTCATAATATAGGTGAATCAAGTGATTACATGTATATGTATGTTTATAAACTTATGTTTATAAAGCGACGTAGAACAAAGTTTTGTTTGCCAGTCTATAGCATACTTAAAACAATGATAAAAAGTTGATCCCTTTTCAATGGCACTAAGTCAATTGAGACACAATCATATGACAAATTTTTTCATTACAACCATAAACAGAGAGCTATCATAAAAGCTCTCATAGGCCTATTTTAAGCTCTGAAGCAGCCACAAATGTTGTATCGCTTCATACAGAAAAAGAAGAAATGAATCAGACTAAACATCAATAAGAAAATCTCAGGGGTCTTATTATTTTCAAAGCATCCATTACCTCAACTCATTTTAAAATATTTTTGAAATATGGTGTCATTCAATAACCTGTTAAACAGAACATAGGAATGTTGTTGGGTTTAGTGTATATTTCTTTGAATTGTTAGGTATTTGACAGTCCAAATTTTTTTTTATACAGAAAAAGAAGAGATGAATCAGACTAAACTTCAATAAGAAAATCTCAAGGGTCTTATTATTTTCAAAGCATCTATTACCTCAACTCATTTTAAATATTTTTGAAATATGGGGTCATTCAATAACTTGTTAAACAGTACATAGGAATGTTGTCGGCTTTAGTGTATATTTCTTTGAATTGTTAGGTATTTGACAGTCCAAATCTTTTCGTTATCTTAATTACAATTGCTAACCTCAGGAACTTGCAATCAAATTCTCCAAAGAATAGCCAATAACATGATGATGGTAATATACTTTCTTATAAAACAAAACAGATACAATCTTTTTTTCGTTATATTTTAGAAATGAGTAAATTTTTAATTGCCTTCTCAAAGAGTATATGTATATTTGGGCAATCTGAGGAATTCAATCCCCTAGAAAATAAGTTCACTGAACAGGATTTCATAAAAAATAAAAAATAAAAGGCGGAAGCTTGATGCATGCCCAGAAATCAAAAGAATGCATAAATTTTTCATTGCGTATGAACCGTACCAACAAAAAAAACCCAGAAATCTAAATTAATAAAATAAAAATCCAAACAACTGAAAAACCAACCGTGGTTGAACTGAATAAATCCCAGCAAACTCAAATAAAAAATTAAATATTTCAGACCGAAAACAGAAGCCAACGTTAGGTACCTCAAGATTGAGAGAGACAGAGCTGAGATATCAATGACAGAACAGGAGGAGGAGTTTCTGGGGATTTTTCTTGCTGAATTTTTCCTAGCTGCGTGTACACCTTGAAGAGGTTGTAGAAATACGCGTCTCACCCACGCCTGTACAAAATGAAAAGTGTGAAATTAGTGAATAATTTTGGAAATTAGGGTTTAGGATGAATAAAAGGGGGAAATATGAAGACCTTTAACAGCAGTAATAGCGGACCTCTCAAGAGTTTCTTGTCGGCTTTGTGGATGACAGAGAGAGAAGTCGAGCTCTCCAACAGAAAACCTACTTTACATAAATTTATTGAATTAAAATCAAAGTAATTGGATTTAAACCACAATTACCAGAAAATGAAATTGAAATTGATCGAACCCCTAATCGAATTGAAGCCCTTGTCAAAAAAAATAAAAAAGCCTCACTAATATTGAAATTAAACAAAACCCCTCCCTGATTTTGAAAGCTCAGAGTCGACTCATATCTTAAATTTGAGTGAACTGGTGGAGAAGCAATTTACAGAGTTGGCGGTGGTTTTGTTTGATTGAAAGAGGAGGAAGGCTATCAAAAATGGAGCACTGGAGCGGGAAGGAAGAGGTGGAAGAAAAGAAGAAGAAAGAGAGAAACGAAAGAGAAAACCCGATTGCCACGCATGCGTAACACACATGACCAAGGGCAAAATCGTCACTCCACTATAAAATCCCACCAAAATCAGAAAATACTGAAGAAAATGAGGGGCAAATCCATCCGCACACTATACATCAATAGTAACCCAAAAACTGGTTTTAGTATATATAACTAGCAAGAGTGCCCGCGCAGTGCTGCGGGTTTTCAAACTGTACAAAACATGTAGAAAGTTTTAAATGTATATATGATATGCCATAGTATTTACATACACGTGGACAATGTCCTTACAACACTATCTACAATAAGGAACAATGAGTAGCATTGGACTTCCTTAATCTGATGGGCTTGTTTTCATTTTGCTTAGCATCGTTGACTGAAATCAAGAGAGAAATAGAAAAAGAATTTCAGAAATTGTTTATGAAGGAAACGAATTTAGTCCATATTATATATAATAGATGATCTATTACCTATAAGGAAGAAGACTTGGTAAAACCATTTTACCACATTAAGAAACGTTTGCTCATGATTTGTAATTCATTGCAACAAATTTATTTCCATCACCAATGCTTCGAACTTGAAGGATCTAAATTAAAAAATAATAATAGCTATAAATGGACATTCATCACCAAAAATGAAAATCATAGACCCTAAAACTTCCAACATGGTGAAAAATATAAACATTGCGAAATTGGAATAGAAATCAATTCTGAAAAGAAACTAAGAAGAGGGATTACATTGAATGAAAACCGCAAACACAAACCGAAACAATTCTATGGATAAGTGACTTCTTTATACAACCTTGGTATTCCGAATACCTAATCTCACACTTTGTAACCAAATTATTACATGCTTTTAATGTTGCTTTCAAGTAACAGTAAAAACCAAGAAAAAAATTGAAATGCCAAGATCCTTATGGCTTGTAAAAGATATAGAAAAAAAGGAGCAACATTATGTTTTTGGTCCTTTATTTTAGACAAAAGAAGAAGAAAAGTTGTTAGTCTTGGCACTTTAAAACAGATAACAAAGAGAAAGCATTATTACTACTGTTAAAGGTCTTCATCCAGAAAAACTAGTTGTTAGTTTTGGCACTTTAAAACAGATAACAAAGAGAAACCATTTATCACTTGAGAGCTCCCCTATTATTGTTGTTAAAGGTCTTCATACAGAAAAAGAAGAGATGAATCGGACTAAACATCAATAAGAAAATCTCAGGGGTCTTATTATTTTCAAAGCATCCATTACCTCAACTCATTTTAAAACATTTTTGAAATATGGTGTCATTCAATAACCTATTAAACAGAACATAGGAATGTTGTTGGGTTTAGTGTATATTTCTTTGAATTGTTAGGTATTTGACAGTCCAAATATTTTTTATACAGAAAAAAAAAAAGATGAATCGGACTAAACATCAATAAGAAAATCTCAAGGGTCTTATATTTTCAAAGCATCTATTACCTCAACTCATTTTAAATATTTTCGAAATATGATTTCATTCAATAACCGGTTAAACAGAACATAGGAATGTTGTTGGGTTTAGTGTATATTTCTTTGAATTGTTAGGTATTTGACAGTCCAAATCTTTTCGTTATCTGAATTACAATTAACCTCAGGAACTTGCAATCAAATTCTCCAAAGAGTAGCCAATGACATGATGATGGTAATATACTTTCTTATAAAACAAACCAGATACAATCTATTTTTCGTCATATTCTAGAAATGAGTAAATTTTTAATTGCCTTCTCAAACAGTATATCTATATTTGGGCAATCTGGGTAATTCAATCCCCTAGAAAATAAGTTCAATGAACAGGATTTCATAAAAAAAAAAAAGCAGAAACCGAATCGTGAAAATGAATCATCTCAATCAATTTCCCAACAAAATAAAAGGTTAGGCTAGGAAGAACCCACGTTTTCCTCACCCTCTCTGCCCATCTAGAAAACATTTTTCTTCTTTCCAACTTCCCCATCTTTGTCTCCTCTCCCTTTCCCTTTCAACTCCTTTTTTTCTCTGTTCATATCTTCTTTCCCATCTCCACCCCCCGGTTGAATTGAATAAATCCCAGCAAACTCAAATAAAAAATCGAATATTTCAGACCGAAAATGGAAGCCAAACAACTGCAGAAAAATGCGGTCAGAATCTGGGTAACATGCTAGAACAACACCATATCTCAAAGGTTTGATATTCATAAAACTTGTGTAAGCTCTAAAAAGCTAATTATTTTGTTTAAGATCAGTTTTGTACAAACAAATATCATTTAAATGTCATTACTATCAAATCGATCACCAACAACTTGCAAAAAAAGATCAAACTTTTACTACAAAGCATATACAGTCTAAAACCATGTGATGACCTAAAAGGAAACACACTTTCATCTCAAATTTAAACAACTCATAAAACCCACGAATAATTTTTTGTTTAGCCAATACTTTCTCAGCCAAACACATTTTATATTCAAGCGCAGCCAAGTTAATAATTAACAATATATTAACAGTAATTAATTAGCATTCAAGAACTCCTCCCAGATGAAAATACAAATTGGAGATTGCCCAGATGACGAAAGTATCAAAGAACAGTAACCCAGAAGTTAAAATTGGAAAAAGCTGAAAACTTTGTAAGATTTGATCGAGACAGAGTAATCAGCGTTCATACCTTTTTCAAGAGAGGAAAAAATAGTAGTCACAGCTGCTGCAACTGCTTTCTCTAAGTTTGGAGTTTCTGGGAAATTTATACTCTTTTAGCCGGGAAAGCCCCAACAAAGCACCACAACTGACAGCAAAACGAAATCGTTAGGGTTTCATCCAAATTAGCAAAAATCCTAAACAATCATTATAAAACACACCTTAGATAAATAAAATTGATTATGCGGAGATCTGAAGACAGGCCGCGCCCAAAGGGGTGGAAATCGGCCAAAATTCCGGCCACAACCCGAAAATCCCAAATGGAAAAAAGGACAAACACTGCGAATAGATTCGCAGGATTGAGAAAATTTAGCAAACGGACGTTGATAACGAAGACCAAAAATATGTAAAGGCTGGAGAAGGAAAAAAGGGAGTGCGAGATTGAAAAAGATGCAGCTTGCAAAATAAGAATGGCGAGAGAGGAGAGATAGAACTCAGAAAAACAAAAAGCAGAAAAGTCGAACAGGAATGATGATCGACAGGGGGAGACGATGGGCAAAATCGCCATGTTACTGTGCGAAAGTGGGAAAAAACAAAGAGAAGACCATTTCAGGGGGCATTTTCGTCCGCACACTATAGGTAAACAGTAACCCAAAATTGGGTTTTAGTATATACTAGAAATATTGCACGCGCGTTACTGCGAGATTAGAAATCATATGAAAAAATGTTTCAAAGCTATAATATATTGTTACAGAATGTTAATGTTATCTACACCGAAAGATGTTTGAACTTATTGAAAGAATTTTTACATGAAGAGCATAAATTGGATGAATGAAGCTCTTGAAATTCTTTGAACTACTCTGAATAGCATTATCTGTGAATGATTGATTGTGTAACAAAAATTAGTAAAAGAGTATAATAGATGAAACTTTCATATGGATAATTCAAACTTCTACACAATTATCCGTACTTTACAAATTGTTAGAAACTGCTAAAATAACAATTGGTATGCTATTAAACATAATGAATTCTGTGAAGCAAAAAAATGATATGCAATTTTAACTTACGATGCTAAAGAAGCTCTATAAGAGTAGCTGGGTCCTCTGTGTTTTATCCATCAAAGGCATTGCAATTGTAGATCTTGAAAACTATAAAAATCCATCCAGTCAAGAGACGAAATTCAATAGTTATGGGTAAAGTGCATATGGAACCACAAATGTAAGGTATACTTGACAAATTTGCAAATTCATCACAATTTCCAATTTGATTTTCTCGCTTAAAAATCTTAATCTACAAACCCAAATTAGTTTTATCAAACAACATTCAAAAATAAAATTCAGTAAAGGAAAAGATCAATTGAATAACCTAAATAAGTGGAAGCATTCATACCTCAATTTAATTTCCAACTTAATTTTGTTGCTTAAAAATAATGGTATGCAAAAGCAAATCAGTTTTATCAACAATAAAGTATCAATTTATGAAAGCAAAGACAACACATAAAAAGAACATTAAAACTGGAAACCAAGTCGTGATACTTCGCCATTTGACATAGAAATTTTATCTTGCCAAACATAATTTTGTCACAATTTGTCATTCATATTTTTTTTTATACAAATTATTATACCATTATAAACTTATAAAAATACATACACTGAAATCATTTTTTGTATCTATACACTGATAATTTGACATTCAATACGGAAAACAAATCTATAATTCAGGTTTTAAAATACATTATAAACTCAATTAATACAAACAAACAAAGAGTGTCACATCCCGGCCTGGGGTGGCTCACTTCCTGGGCCCGCTCCACCACCGTAGCACGATATTGTCTGCTTTGGGCCCCGACCACGCCCTCACGGTTTTGTTTTTGGGAACTCACGAACAACTTCCCAGTGGATCACCCATCCTGGGAGTGCTCTGGCCCCCTTCTCGCTTGACTTCGGAGTTCCTACGGAACCCGAAGCCAGTGAGCTCCCAAAAGGCCTCGTGCTAGGTAGGGATGGGAATATACATTTAAGGATCACTCCCCTGGGCGATGTGGGATGTTACAAAGAGCATCACACCAAACAATTTCATCAACCCCAGAAATCTAATTGCCTCATCACTTCACAAAACAATATTTTTTTAAACAGATTGAAAGCAAGCACCACTAAACTCTGAAGGTTGCACACACAACCCTAAAAAACCGTTATTTCCTCAAAATGAAAAGAGAACCAAGTTATCTAGTTACACTTAGGATCCAAACACACAAACAAAACCCTCTAAATTAAAAATGATCTCCTTTTTCGTGTATTTATACTGATCAAATCATCCTATTTTTTAAGCTTTTTGAATAACATGTAAAGCTATGGTTCTCAAGCTATGAAATAAACCTAGCACACCTTCTACCACACTGACAAAGTGTCACGCCCCGACCCGCGAATAAAGACTATTCACGAGCTAGGGTGTGAGCCATATCTTAGCTATAGAAATAGATTCTACAACCAAGATATGGTGGAAAATAAAATTATTAAAATGTATTGAATACGCAACGGAATAACTATAGTGCACAAATTAATTCACATTGAATAAGCAGCGGAAATAAAATATTAGTATACAAAATTAATTCATAACAAAAGTACCAACTAAAATAATAATTGAAATGAGTAGCTCTTGCCAATACATAAAATGTATGCGAATGAGATGGATGAATGTACTCACTCCCTTCTAATCCCGTCAACACATACCTAAGGCACCCAAGCCTGCACGTCCCATACCATGCTTATACCACTTGGCTCTGAGTACGTTAGAATATGAGTTAAATCCCGTTCATCCCTTAACCCAATTTTTGTAATTAAACTCTCAGTTTCCACTTTATTAAACAGGCACTTCCCCCGACGCCCAGTTGTATATTCAAGCCCTGCACCCTACGCCTGACATATACACGGTTCATTATTATTCAAGGCAAACTTCAGCCCTTGAATATCCTCACAACTCAAACACTTTACACAAGTGAGCACTAGACACAACTCAACTCAACTTTTTTTCTTACTTTGCCATGCATGTATATGTATATGTCATGGTCACATAGATATCAATACTCACATTTTATCTAACAAGCATGCAAGCTTCAACATAAATCAAATTGATTAGTAACAAGAATAATATAATCATAATATTAATAACAAAGTAATAATTTATAATCCATCATATAAAGTGTTGCTCATTGACCACTTTATCTTTTTCCCTCGTCTCGTCCATCTTGTTCGGGCAACCTGTTTTTATTAGAAAGGAATAGACATCCATGTTAGAGAAAATAATTGTCAGAGTGAAATATAGGTCTCAAAGGCCACAAGGCATGAAATTATGTCTCTAGCTTTTCCCTTTCCAAACATCATCTTTTATTTTTATTTTAGCCCACCACTTCTACTTCTTCTCATCTCCCTTCCCTTATATTTGTTGGAAATGTGCCCTAAAACCAATCATATGATGATACTTTAGGGAATTTCACATGTTAAACTAATCTAGTTTAATATAAAAGGCAAAGATTATTGTTTTAAGCCGTCTCATATAAATGTTATATGCTTAAACGATAAGTCCAAGGAATATGTAATAGGGAGAATGTGATCTAAAGAAGTTAGATTCATGAGACCATTCTCTTTTGTAATAGAGAGAATGTGATCCAAAGATTATAGTTCCTGATCATAGGATTGCCAATTGGGCATTGACAGTCTGTTAAGATCAATACGTGCTATGTCTTCTCTTAGGGAGAGTGACTAGTCTCGAGTCAATGGTGTGACTGACACCAAGACAAGTACGTAGGTGCTCAATAGAGAATGAGTCCACTGAATGCGATCAACAAGGAGTTCTCATACTCATGTCACATGAGAACTCATGGTTGGGATAATGCAAAGTAGTCCTTTGACCTGAGGCATCATAGTTGTCTTGTGGTTAGGTCATTGATCTTTGACTATGTCAAAGTCACTCCGTCAAAGAGTGTCCACGGCATAGTTGGGGTTAAGCCACTTAGCCATGGAGGCAAGTGAATGCGCAACAAGGGATCTCTAACCTTCAAACGTTGAGGGAGAATACTCTATGATATGATTAAGAATCTCTGGCCAGAGTATGAATGAGATTTAGGAAGTCGTTCCAAATCACATTCAAGGTAATCATATAAGTAAGAGAATCATATTGGATAGTAGACATGAATAAACTATCAAACCAAACAATGTGGTCAAGAGTATTGTATTAGAGAAAGACCGTATTGCATTATAATCCCAAACTGAATAGGTTCTCCAACCTCTTCTAATTAGTTTGGGTAGCCATGACATACTGCTAGGTGTCACTCATGGCTTGTGGAAGCCCTGAAGATGTATAATCACTAAAGGGAGAATTGAAAGTAAGTTTCAATTCACAATTGATTAGTAAGAGTTCTAATCGCCCACTGCCTCGCTAAAAGGAACCTAATGGATCGCACACCGTGTAAGGTAATGATTGAAGGATATAACGAAGATGAGTAAGAACAATTAAATAGTTTAATTGTTTATGGCAATGATTAATTAATATGTTAATTAAACAAACGAATAAGTTCGTTTTAAACCTTGAGTTAGATTTGGGCCTTAAAGTCCAAATTGGGCTTCGAATTGTTGAGCCCATTAGCTTAAGTTGTATGACAACTTAACAACCAAAATTCAAGAAGCCCAAAACAGCCCAAAGGCATGGAAAAACCGACCATATAGAGAGGAGGGACCTTTTGGTCCAAATATGAACAAAAAGTTGAAAGCATAGAAGGGGTATCTTTGCTCCATCCTTATTAGGGTTTTCTAAGGATGAAAAGTGAGAGATAACTCTCTCCTTTTTTTTCTCTAGGAGGCCAGCCCCCTTGGAGGGGATTAGCTAGCAATCCTTCCTCCTCCAAGGTCACTCATCTTCTTCCTTCATCATCCTTGGTGTCGAAAATTAGAGGTCTCCTACCTTGGGGACTTTTGGAGAATCAATTCTTCCATTCATATCCATGGAGCCAAGGAGCAAGGAGACAAAGGAAAGAAGGCCCTCACATGGGTGATTAACCTTTGCTAAGCAAAGAGGTGCTTCAACGGTATAAAAGTTTCTCAACTCCTTTCTTTAAGATTTGAGTTGAGTCATGGTTCACCATAACTACTAGGCTTTGAATTTCATGGGTAATGTTTTGTTTTGAGTGCATACAAGCATGTTTCCGCCTTTAATTGTTAATTGCATGCCATAGATGTTCTCAAATGAACATGTTTTTCACAAATTTTCCTTCAATATTCTCACTCACAAACTTGATCACTTTCTTTCACCCGACTCTCTTTTTCCTTCCACACAACACCTTCCCCTTTTAATGTATTTTTATCATCTTCTTGCTCCTTCTTTTCATTTCCCTCAATAACCACTGCTAGCTTAACCGAACATCAGCGTTTCGAACTGGGGTACAAGCCAGCACATAGATTGGATTGTCGTGTTTTTTGGATATGTTATAGAGGAGATGATAAGGAACAACTTTTGTGAAGTGATGCGATGTAAAACAACACACAAATTAAACCCTCTTGTTGACAATTGTAGTATAGATGCAAGTAGGGATCGTTCTGGACCGGGGATTAGGAGGGATTCCTAATCTACTCTAAACTGACTTAAAAACACAAAAACAAACTTAAAAACACTTAACAAGACTACAAGACTCAAAACAAACTTAAAAGACTCAAAACAGCTTAAAACAGCCAAATAGACTCAAAACAGACACTAGGGAATTATTTGGACAAATTCTAGACTAGTGAGACTCAAAACACTAAATTGGACAGATTTAAACATACTTCTAACTAATCTAACACACTTAATTAAAGGGGGATTGGGTTTGAACGAAATTAATTAAACTAAACAGATTGCATAAACTAAACAAAGTTAAACATGAAATTGGGTGAATTGATGGATAATGGGCTAGCTAGAGGGTTTTTCTCCACACATGACACACTTGCATACAAACCAATTTTCAGTTGTTCATTCGATAAACCATGAAACTCAACACCCCAGATTAATTAGGTACGCTTAAATTAACCTTCAAGTCCTCCTTAAGTTATTGAATTGGATGGGAATGTGCATACAACAATTCAAAACATTCTCTAAAAGTCCCCTATGTGAACAACACAATAAAGATACAATCAAAGATCATTAAACTTCATGAGAACTATAAGAATTGACGAGGCATTCGTAATTATGATGAGCATGATACTCCTGCCAAGAATTCACTTAACACGATTGTGACTAGCAACCTCCACTGCACATGAATATAAGTTCATAACGATTAGGTGAAATTCCCTTATATTCTAGCATCAAATTCATGCATGCAAACTAAGTGTCGACCCTCAATCAACATACATGAATAAGTTATCAATCAAACAGTTAAGCAAATTGAATTCACAATTTATGAAATCACAGCTGAAGGTAATCAATTCATATTGCAAGTATGATCAGGTATTAAATAGCCCCCTAGCCAAAAGGGCTTTAGCCTCTCATGTTCGCAGCAAAACAAAGAGAAATTAAATTAAACATTGAAAACAAAGATAGATTACACCTAGAAACGTTCTAGCAATCCAACTTGAATGGCAAGCATGTCCAAGGGGTCTCCTTCTTCTTCCTTTGTAAATCTATGACACAAGGGTTAGGGTGTGTAGAATGGGTGGTGATGGGTGGTAAAGGATGGATAGGTAGATAGGTGGATGGTAGGGGATTTTCGGCAGAAAGTGTGTAGTATCGTCCAGAGAAACTAAATGGTGCAGATGGCTTTATTTATAGGGCTAGGGTTGAAAGGCAATCAGAAAATAATAAGAAAGGTTCATAACTTAGCTAATTTGCCACAATTGAATAGGTAAGAAAGAATCAGAATTTAAAGAGAAATAGGAATGTGAAATTCGGCAGAATTGTGTAGGAGAGAATGAATGTGTTTAAAGGTCAGAAATTAAGAGAGAAATGGAAAGAAGGTGCGACATTGATTTGTAAGAGAAAGGGGAAGTATTTTTGGGCAGAAAATGGGCAAGAAAACCTCCCTTGTGCAGCAAGGATTAGAATAAAAGAGGAATGTGTTTTATGACATAAAATAGGCAAGAAAATCTCTCCCTTGTTGGGCAAGGATTGAAACAAAAGGGGAATGTGTTAGGCATGGTTTTGGGCTTCTAGAATGAGTAATTAGGCAACCTACATGTTTTGGAAACCCCAAAAATGGAAACCTCCACAAATGGAAACTTGCACAAATGGAAACCTTCACAAATAGAAACTTCCAACTTTAGAAACCTTGGCTTCCAATTTTGAACTCTTCATTCTTCATTTGATCCTAAGCTCATTTGATCTTCAATTTCGTCCATCCACTTAGCTCTAAGCATGTGCAATCCATTTAGTGCCCAAAACTGCTCCAAAAAGCACCAAAATGCACTTTCTTGCATACTTTGCACATTAGACCTACAAACACACGAAAATAGCTTAAAATACTAAAAAAACTAAGAACTAACAACGTAAATGCAAGGAAACAAGCTAACTAAGTGATGTAAATATGCTCCTATCATGAAGGAAGTGTTTCGATACGAGCTACGAAAAATGGGGTTTTGGTGCTCATAACATGGCTGTCCAGTTTTCTGCGGGATTAGTGACATGAATTGGTGTTTCAAACATATTGGACGATCACACCGTTGGATTTTTCTGAAATTTGGATATATCATGGTAGAGAGATATACAAACAACTCTCGTGAAGAAAGTACTATGATATAATCTATAGATGATGGTGTTTTGAGCTGTTAAATAGGCTGGACGAATTTCTAGTTTTTGGATATCTTTCTTTTGATAGATGGAGTTTGGTGGAGAGATTTGTTGGAGAAGGTCTCATGTATTTTTCTGGGATTTTTCTCACACTTGTTGTACATCATTCTCAAGGGAAATAAATAGAGATTTCTGATGGTTTGGTGAAAGTGCTTCTCCTGGAAATGATCTCAAAGTAACAACACAAGATTTAAGTGGTTCACCAATTTGGCTACATCCACTAGAGTTTGCTTTCATTGTATTTCACTTCTATATATATAAGGGACTTTACAAATACAATGAAAGATGGCTTAAAGCCTTCAAGAAAGATAAAGAGGTAATATGAAAAGGAGGATGGCTTTTTGTGTTGGAGTTGTTCTCTTCTTTTTTTTCTTCTTCTTTCTTCTCTCTTCTCTCCATTCTTCCTCTATGTCCTTCCATTGTTTCTTTTCTCCTTCCTTTATGTAGATTGCATGACATCTTCTTCTCCAAAGAATCTCCACAAGTGTGCCAATGGAAAGAAAGCAAGTGTTGGGCTAATCATTACCATGAAATGTGTTCCAATCACAAAGCAACAATTGTTATCCTAATCAATAGCAATGAAATGTGTTCCAATAGCAAGTTGCCAAATGTTAGCCTAATCATTTATAATGTTATGTGTTCAAATGGCAAAGAGACATGTGTGAAATTAATCAATATTATGCAAGGTGGATACAAGCATCCAAGGCCACGTTCATACTATTTTGGAGGGATGAAACATCACCAAACATTTAACTCTTAGATTCCTAATGAATACAAACTTACCAACTCACTTATATTTGATAAAAATATCAAGTCAATCCCATATAATCACACTTCTCCAATTCACCCATTCTCACCTCATTGGAAGATTTGGAATGATAGATTTGAAGCATTGAAGAGAGAATGTAGACAAAGACAATTAATTGAAATTCCCTTAGGCTAGTGAGTAAGAACTCTAAAACAATAACATATTGCCACATGCATGCCAATACATACACATACCTAGTCTATGGCTCTATATAGACTTACACTTCTCCAATGTTTAGGGGTGATATCTCTCTACATTAACTCAACTTGCCAACTCACTCCAAACTCAACACTTAGCCATACATTTGAGCTATAGACTTCCCACCTCCACACCCTAATTATTAGCTTATTAATTTCCAACTTCCACCTCACCCTTGGAGAAAAATCTAGCTAACTCTAATAGAAAATTCCCATCTCTTGGAGCTTAACTCTCCAACCCTTTTTATGCTTCACTAACTCAAGATCAAAATGGCTATCAAGGGTAACTTAGTTGCTATTGGGACGAAAAGCGTAAGTAGAAACCCTAACAAATCAAACTAATACATATATACATATAAGCTACACAGTTACTAGACAAAATTATGATGAGGATGCCAATAGAAACCTCTCTAGTTGGAGAAATTTGAGTATACAAGTATAAGTTAGGCACAAAAATAGATTTTATAGTGAAAAAAATCCCTACTAACTTACATGTCAAAAATACAAGTTCTTGTACTTATAATATATAAAGGGAAATCATTACATTTGAAATCGATATAAGTACTTACACACACATTTATATATATATATAACCTTTTTTTTTATACGGGGTATTACACAAAGATATTGCACCAACCACTCTTCTAGGCATATGCATTTCTCACTAATCTTTGGGCTTTTAACCCAAAAAAAAATAATAATAATTTGTTCACCCACACTAAAAATAGAAACAGGCACACCCAAAACGTAATCATGTCCATCCATATATATTCCTGACAAAACACTGTGCTTTTAATTAAAACACAAAAAAAAAATAATAATAATTGTTCACCTAAGCAAAAACGGAAACATCCAAGGCAAAACCCAAAAATTAATCATGACCATTCCTCTCTTTTTAAATTTTCAGGGAAAAATTGAAATTGAACCACAAACGATCAAAAATCCCAAATAAGAAATAAATTTAACAGCAAAGAGATAAAGTATATACCTGACCCAAAAATGGCTTGCAAGCTCCAAAATAAAACCCTAAAAGACACCAAAATCTAAAAAAAAAATATATATATATATATATATATATATATATAATTCCCACATATTCAACTTTCACACTATAGAAAACACAACTTCACAATATTAAAAAAAAAAAAAATTGTTGCAGAAAATGCTAAAAGGAAAAAACTGAAATTATTTACCTTGAGCATAAACAGCTTCGAAACTGCACATAGAAGCCCCAAAAAACGAAGAGCAAAGTGTCCTGAAACAAAAAAAAAAAAAAAAAAAGCAAATCAAACAACCAAATTACAAAAACTAAATTCTAAAAAACATAGAGCAATGTGTTCTGAAACAAAAAACACAAACAAATCATACACCCAAACATCAAATTTAACGATATAAAGAAAACATCCATAATTAGAAGAAGAAAAAATTCATACAAAAATCCCACTTGAACATGGAAAACTACAAAAAAAAATATTAAAACAGCAATACTATAAAGGTTAAAAAAACTCACCACCAAACAGAGGTGGACCTTGGAGGTAACAAATCCACCCTGATAAAATCGAAAAACCAACAAAATCAGTACTGACCCAGGAATTTTAAACGTAAGACGCAACAACTATTTATTTTTCCAACTGTTTTAAACGCAAGAAATTTGCACATATGATTTGGCTGAGAAAAATGAAAAAGATGAGAAGATCGGAAACCAAAGGTTGAGAAAAGGAAAGCAAATGGAGACTGAAGGAGATTTTGGAAACTGAAGGAGATTTGGAGAGATACAATTGAAGAGAACCTATCCACGATGATCGACGCGTGGCAAAATAGTGGAGAACGCGTGGGAAGGCTGTGCAAAAGAAGAAAAGCAACGGGCAAGCTGGCATCAAACAAGGGCAAACATGTGGGGTAGAAGAGCACTAAACCAGCTTCTCATAATTTTTAACAATTGTTTTTGGGGTGTGATATCCACACACCCTATTTTACTTATCACACACCTTTTTAATTTTCGGCCGTCGAATCGGATGAATTGAAGAAGATCAATGAACAAAAATTATCAAGGGTGTATGAGAAGTAAAATGGGGTGTGTGGATAGCACACCCCTTGTTTTTCCATAATTGTTTATTGTTTGCTGCCACAAATCATATGGTCTGCTTTACTTCCCATTTTTTAAATATTTTTTTGGTCCTGGCACCCATGCATCCAATTTCTTTATCCAATTGATTGTTTATTGTGCTATGGCCTGGTTTAACTCCCATTTAAAAAAAAAAATTGTCCTACCATCAGTTTTTTAATTATTATTTTATATTTCTTTGTCTCCTAAATGATGTACATGGGTTAAAAAAAAGGAACTTTAACGAAAAGCTTCCGGTATTGTTCACTTTAACGAAAAACCACATTTTTACACTAAAAAATCAATCATGGTATTATTCACTTTACACTTTATTTTGTCCTTATCATTAAAACTCAAAGTTTTCAAGACTTTTTAATTAGTTTTCCTTAAAAAAAAAGCAATAATAGACAAATGAAGAACGGGTGGATAGACGCGAGGCTAAGAAGGACAAAACGGATATTTTACTGTAGCAAACGTAAACAGTACAGAAAGCAAAGAAGAAATCGAGGGCATTTCCAACCTTTTACTATTGATGAACAGAATGAACAGTAACTTTCTACTGAGCTTTAGTAGAAAGGAAAGACGTCATGAGGTTGTGTTTTTTAGTAGAAAGGAAAGGAAAGGAAATACGCCCTGGCACCCATGCATATATGTATAAATATAAACGTGCGGAAGAAAGGAAAGACGTGATGAACAGTTGTGGGAAACTGTTCTAGATGTCATAAGGTTGTGTTTTTTAATTATTTTTTTTCTAGTGATAGGCCTCATATCTCACTCACTATCCATGCTTAGCTTTTCTATGCATGTTCCAGATTTTTGTTTTTTTAATTATTTTTTGGTGGGAAGGCATGCATCATTGCTGCCAGGTGTGACGAGGTAAGGTTTTTTAATTATTTTTTGGTGGAAAGACATGTACCATTGCTGCCAGGTGTGGATTAGGTAAGGAAAAAACGCTGGAATCGAAGAGGGAGTCAGAATGAAAAAAAAGATACACAGGATGATCAACACGTGGCCAAAGAACGGAAGAACCTCGAAGAAAAGAAGGGTAACAATGAGGACAATGAGGTCATTTTCCTGCAGCAGAGGGGGAAAAAAGACCCGGCAAGGAAGGAATGGGAGGGCAGCTTGGGGAGTTCACTGCTGATGAACAGTGCTCACTCTCACAGGATGAACAATGGTTTTCTGCTGAGCTTTAGTGTATAGATAATATAATTTAATCACTTCAGGGCGAAGGTTTTACTAAAATAATTGAATTTCTTAGTGGTTCCAGAATTTATCAAAGCCTCCAACAATGCTGCCAAGAACATTATATCTGTTTTGAGATTTTTGTTATTACTTCTAGTTAGCAGGTTTTCACAAACATACTATCTTCTTTTTTTCCAAGGTCTTTGAACATGGTCTTTATAGATTTGGAAAAAGCGTATGATAGGGTCCCAAGAGACATTCTTTGAAGGATTTTAGAAAATAAAGGAGTACGATTAACATATATCTAAGCTATAAATGATATGTATGATGGAGCAAGGATTGCCGTAAAAACTCATAAGGACAAACCAAAAGCTTCACCTATAACTGTAGGGTTACATCAAGGCTCATCTTTAAAGTTCTTACTTTTTTGCATTGGTAATGGATGAAGGAAAATTTGTGAAAAACATGTTCATTTGAGCAACATCTATGGCATGCAATTAACATTTAAAGGCGGAATCATGCTTGTATGCACTCAAAACAAAACATTACCCATGAAATTCAAAGCCTAGTAGTTATGGTGAACCAAGACTCAACTCAAATCTTAAAGAAAGGAGTTGAGAAACTTTTATACCTTTGAAACACCTCTTTGCTTAGCAAAGGTTAATCACCCATGTGAGGGCCTTCTTTCCTTTGTCTCCTTGCTTCTTGGCTCCATGGATATGGATGGAAGAATTGATTCTCCAAAAGTCCCCAAGGTAGGAGACCTCTAATTTTCGACACCAAGGATGGTGAAGGAAGAAGATGAGTGACCTTGGAGGAGGAAGGATTGCTAGCTAATCCCCTCCAAGGGGGCCGGCCTCCTAGAGAGAAAGGGAGAGACATGTTCTCTCCAATTTTCTCCAAAAGAAACCCTAAATGAATTTTGGCTATAAAGTTCTTTATATAGTCACTTCACTTAAGTGACTAAAAGAACAAAATCCTATTTTTTTCATCACATGGCCGGCCTTCCATAGGCATTGGGCTGTTTGGGCCCTTTTAAATCTCAAGTCATAAAAGTTGTCATACAACTTAAGTTAATGAGCTTGACATTTGAAGCCCATTGGGCCATGAGGCCCAAAACTAACCCGAGGTCTAAAACGAACTTATTCATTTGATTAATTAACATATTAATTAATCCTAGCCATAAATAATTAAACCATTTAATTATCCTTACTCATCTTCGTTATATCCTTCCATCATTACCTTACACGGTGTGCGATCCATTAGGTTCCTTTTAGCGAGGCAGTGGGCGATTAGAACTCTTACTAATCGATTGTGAATTGAAACTTACTTTCAATTCTCCCTTTAGTGATTATACATCTTCAGGGCTTCCACAAGCCATGAGTGACACCTAGCAGTATGTCATGGCTACCCAAGCTAATCAGAAGAGGTTGGAGAACCTATTCAGTTTGGGATTACAATGCAATACGGTCTTTCTTTAATACAATACTCTTGACCACATTGTTTGGTTTAATAGTTTATTCATGTCTACTATCCAATGTGATTCTCTTACTTATATGATTACCTTGAATGTGATTTGGAACAACTTCCTAAATCTCATTCATACTCTGGCCAGAGATTCTAAATCATATCATAGAGTATTCTCCCTCAACGTTTGAAGGTTAGAGATCCCTTGTTGCGCATTCACTTGCCTCCATGGCTAAGTGGCTTAACCCCAACTATGCCGTGGACACCCTCTGATGAAGTGACTTTGACATAGCCAAAGATCAAGGACCTAACCACAAGACAACTATGATGCCTCAGGTCAAATGACTACTTTGCATTATCCCAACCAGGAGTTCTCATGTGACATGAGTATGAGAACTCCTCGTTGATCGCGTTCAGTGAACTCATTCTCTATTGAGCACCTACGTACTTGTCTTGGTGTCAGTCACACCATTGACTCGAGACTAGTCACTCTCCATTAGAGAAGACATAGGACGTACTGATCTTAACGGACTGTCAATGCCCAATTGGCAATCCTATGATCAGGAACTTTTAGGATATGTATTCGAAAGAGAATGGTCTCATGAATCTAACTTCTTTAGATCACATTCTCCCTATTACATATTCCTTGGACTTATCGTTTAAGCATATAACATTTATATGAGACGGCTCAAAACAATAATCTTTGCCCTTTATATTAAACTAGATTAGTTTAACATGTGAAATGTCCGTAAAGTATCATCATATGATTGGTTTTAGGGCACATTTCCAACAATCTCCCACTTGCACTAGAGCCAATCAGCTTGGTCATCAGTGATGATACCTCTTCTATAGTCATTTCAAAAATGGATGAGTAGTAGGCCTAGACAATGGATATCTATATGTTATCCATAGAAGCAACCTTGAGAACAACGACGTCACCATTATACATGTTTCTCAATCATGTGGTTCAGTCTCTCATTTGAGTTCGGATCTTGATGAGACCTTGATTCCCTGGCTTGAGCTATCGCCCCATTAGTGTCGTAGTGTCGGCACACTAGAGACACTTTCTGGTTGGAACCGAATGGAGAGTTCATAAATGAACTTTCCCATCCAAACAACATTGTTGTAAACTTCTATATGGCGATATATATTTTGCATTCATGATGGAAGACACTAAAGTCATTACTTTTAATGTTTCCACCCAAATATCTCTTTAGTCATAATAAAGAGATATCCCATTATCTTTTCATTCAAAATGAAGAGACATACAATGATGGATAAGATATTAGATTCATAATCTAATACTTTTACGCTTCCATTGCGTTACTCTAATTCTTCCTCATTCTTGAGGAATCTATCATTTAGTATTTCTTAAATACATAAGGACTCACTTGACAGTTGCCATGGTTCTGATCCTGGGCTTGTATTGATATCGTCTTGTACCATTCTTGGTACAACTCATATCAATGTATTTCATACAATATGAAATACATAAATCACCTTTCTGCTTGTACATAAAGGATTCTATTTACGCATTATTTCTTTGGGAGTCAAAGGGTACGTTCCTTTGAGAAGAGCAACCTCCTAGTCTCACTAGAGTTGTCCTTCTGATTGAAGTTCATCATCATATGAGAAACTTCCCAGCATCTTTTGTCTATTATTAGGGATTGATATAATCCAATTATATCTTGAAATCTATCATCATAGATTCCCATCCCATGTATATAGACTATGTCTCCCATATACATTCTATCATTATAGAATGTTTAAAGTCATAACTTTAACGAAGAAGAATTTCTTTCATTTCCAAAATTAATATATCATATATATGTTAAATTTTTCGGAACATGATTAACTCCCACTAATCTTTTGTAAACCTAGTAAACAAAAGATTCATTTATATCTTTATGAGAAATCAAACGATTTGATCTTTTTCTCATAAAACGCTTGTAGCTCCCACTAGCTTGCTAAGATTCATGATGGATGGATCTCTACAACTTACATGTCTTGTGATTCATAGTTTTAGACATGTCTTATCAAGACTATCTTAATAATTGTTTCGGAAACCCATATTAGGTCCAAACATTGAATCACCGTTTAGTTGTAGTTAGCAATCATCGAATTAATAGAAACCAAGACTACGTCAAAGATGGTTTCTTCCAAGTCAACCAATCTCTTTGATTGTAGTCACCTTAAGCTACCAATTAGCTTTAAAGGTTTCATTATTTCGGGTCAAATGGTACTATACCATTTCCTTGAGTGTATGTCGTATATACACTCAATGTAGTCATAAGGATTCTCATTCTTATTTCTTTCGAATTAAGAGGTGTAACTCTATGACATAGTCATAAAGTTCAAACCATT
Organism: Heteromeles arbutifolia; assembly: GCA_024362995.1. Lineage (NCBI taxonomy): Eukaryota > Viridiplantae > Streptophyta > Magnoliopsida > Rosales > Rosaceae > Heteromeles > Heteromeles arbutifolia. The sequence goes on from JANCRC010000002.1 coordinate 26,906,512, forward strand.
CAACTGAGACGGCTTATAAATCCTTCTTGACTACCTTGGAGCTAGTGGTGTAGGAACTAGGTTGTTATATTTGTTGATTATCATCTTGTCTCTCAAAGAACCCATTCTTTGAGTTCTATCTCACGTTTATTTGCCCTATCTTAGGCAAATTCTAGTGTAAGATTACAATGAACTACCCAACAAACAACATTTGTTAGTTGGTTTATAGAAGTGATATCCAAAGGTTAATTTAAGGATATCCCACAAGATTGTTCTCAAACAAATATTGCTTATTAGCACTCAACCCCAAATCTTAACACGATTTAAGACTTGTCTTTCTTTCCAACTACATCCTATGGAGTCATGAAAAATTTTGGAAGATCTTCTAATTGACAATCATATTGTCTTAGAAGTATATATCCTATATATGGGTAATTGATAACTTCCAACGAACTAAATCTACTTCTAGTTCGTTCTTCTCCTAATGGAGAAATCCATTATCTTGTGATGCAATTTCCTTGATTTCTATCAAGGAAACTCTTCTAAAGTGTTATATTTCCTTGGATCAAATCTAAGGTTGTAAATACTTTAGACATCTTACTCATCAATTTACATTTTTGAATTCTTTGAAACCTTTTGCAAAGTATTCGGACTTTTGTTTATTCAAAATAAGCGATAGTCCAACCGAGAGCGATCTTCGGTGAATGTCATACAACATGAGTAGTATTATGTTGTGGACAAGTGCCACTAACATCTAAGTGAATTAACCTCAACAACTTTGTGATTCTTTCTTCTTTCCAAAAGAATAAAGATTCGAACATTTCGCCTCTATACAATTTTAACAAGAAGGCATTGGATCCGGACCTAACGATCCAAAGTATCCATCTATGACCAACTCGTAATTTATGTTTTTAGAGGTGTCACAACTAAGTTGGGATTAGTCACTACCTTGCAACCTTTTGGGTTTTAAGCATCGTCATATTCTAAACAGTTAACACTACCACATTATCTCTATTATAGAGACAATCAATTAGATTACAATAATCCAATCATTGATTAATAAAGAACAATGTTTTGTCAAACAAAACATTCATCCATCTCTTATAGTGACAGAATTAAGTTCCTTATTCAAATTGGGATGTAAAGACAATCTTTGTTTTTCCAATTTCTTTGGTAGTTCATATGAGGAAGTAAGTACTATCTGCTTTCTCAAAGATCTATATTTGATTCACGTTCCGAATGTGAAGTACCTTCTCTTCTCTCATTAATCTTCTACTTCTTATTAGCGACACTTTTACAACGATTGTAAAACATAGTTACTAATACAGAATCAAGCATTCAAGTAGAAGAACTAACTGTTTTGAACTATTCAAGAACAATTTACAAAACCTTCGAAAGGTGTGTTCTTGACACTTGCAAGACATTTCTTGCATATACCCATTCCAATGTCCATCATTTCATAAAGAAAGTTTGTTCCCTTGGAGTTATTTTGCCTTCTTCATATGACTTCTCCCTTGACTACAATAGTCATGGTCCCCAAACTCCCACTATGTCTCTTGAAACTTATTTCAATTGTGTTATACACAACAAACGATTTGGAGAGCATGCGGTTATTATTCATTATATAGTTTACAATAAACTTAGTGAACCATATGGATAGGGACACAAAGGTGAAGTCCTAGCCTAGTTTCCCTCTCGTGAAGTGGTTTAACACTTCAACACTCAATGATTCAAAATCATCATAAGTCCATGTTGATGGACTATTTTTGTCAACCAACCATCTTGTTCTAAACAAGATTACAAACATTCAAGAGTTGTTCAAGGCAACTCTCATTTCTTCATACAACAATTTGTAAGTGAAGAATCATGGCACATGAAGTGTCCATGCCCTTGTGCTTACTTCTCAAGTTCCTTGTTCATTTAACAAAGAAACAAGCACTAGTGTTTGCATAAACTAAGGGTTGTTCTAAGCAACTCTTATTTCTTCATACAACGATTTGTAAGTGAAGAACTATGACACAAAAAGTGTTCATGTCTTTGTGCTAATCTTCATAAGTTCCTTTGTTCATACAACAAAGGAATAAGCATTGGTTGTTTGTGTTGTCCTCTTTACGATAGACTTATCTAACATGTTCTTCCAATGATACATTATCAATAGGAAAATTGTGAGGATGAGACTACTTAGGCACATATGCAATCCATTCAAGACAATCTATGAGATTGTGGTACCAAGTCCGGAAACTAAAGCCTTTGGCTTTTCTTTGTCAAGTTTTGGATAGCGTTTGCAAATATATCGGTAAATAAATACATAACAAATATAAATTGATTGATTTTAAGCCATTTGATCCGGGTCTTTAAATCAAATAGCACCACCCACTATTTTCGGCAAATTCCATATCCCTCATCGGAATTTGAGAGTTTTGGAGAAAACTCTTAGTAGGGTATGGGAGGCTCACTATTACCAAGCTTACCTCACAATGATATGATGTTGGCTAGCAACAATAATAATGAGAGAGTACGCTTACTCATTTACATCTAATGTAAGTACCCATCTTATTTGGCCTCTAGAGAATGAAGCCTCACAATGATATGATGTTGGCTCCATTGCACTTAGTTAAGTCATTCCCACCATGCAAGTTCGAGTAGGGGTTCAAGAACAACCTCACAATGATATGATGTTGATCATTCTCGTTGCCTACCTTCACAACATCATGTATGCATATAGAACTCCTCCTGAGTGTAAGCACGCACTTTGTACTCCCCCATGATAGGGTGAAGTCGGTGAACGAGTCAAACGATTCGAGCCTACCATGGTGGAAGGCCACGAAAGAGTGTTCAAAGCACTCTCACACTTGTCAACTTAATAATGGTTTAGTTGAGGGTTTTAGGTCTCATCACATATAAGCATTTATTTTAATCTTATTAAAACAATTCGGTCCTATTACAACTATTGGTCCTTTTGATTGATTTAGTAGTATATGATTCTCCCACTAAGCTTGTAAAACGGTTTTTAAAGCAAGAGTATATGGTACTACTAACATAAGCTTTGCATTCATTGATGGACTATACAGTTACCTTAGGGCCTTAGGATGACTATGACCCTTTGATCCGATCCAACACGAGCCTAGTGTTGGACCTCGGTCTAGGGATGGAGATTGATTTTAGTTACGCATTTAATCATATTAAGGCGTGTTTCTCCTATTGGGCATTGGACCCAACTACTCCAATTTCATGCATATCAAATAAACAAGAAATAAGTACTTCAAAGTAAAGAAGAGCTTATGCTCTTTACAACATTTGATCAAAACAAATTACTTTAAAGTAAAGAAGAGCTTATGCTCTTTTACAACATTTGATCATATCAAATGACAACCAAAATTAATCTACACATTCCCATGGTTCAAACAAATTTGAGACGGCCTTTCACATAGCTCAATTATCGTAGGCTTAGGTTCATAATCACCCTTTCTTTAATTAATTAACGCTTTAACTAATTAAACTTGAATGCAACATTTTCATTTGGTTTTTGTGTCCATAGAATTGATTTAAATAGAGCTAAAAGAAATGAAAATCCAATTCTCATTTAAAGATACAAAACTATTTTGTTCTCTACTAATTTGGGCCAAAAAGCAATAACCTCAACCATTGGGCTATATTGCAAAACACAAACTTTTGGGGTCACTTTGTAAAAACACAAAAGTCCACTACTTCATGTAATTACAACTAGAACCCAAAAATTTCAACAAATGCAAAAACTTCATTAAAGGAGCAAAACAATTTGTCCTTTAGTGATTTTGGGCCTTTACGTAAAAACGTAAACGTTCGGGTCAAAGTGCAAATACACAAAAGTATCAAAACTTTATGTAATTGCATAAAAGCCCCAAAAGTACTCCCATTGAGGGAGTGGCCGGTCATGGTATAGAGGAGTGGGGTTGAGACACTTTTGAAATAATTTTCAACAAAGTGAAATGTGATGGGTTGGTTTGAAAATGTGATTTCCATGAAACATGGGAAAGGGTTTTTGACAAGAATAGTGATGTGAATAGTTGAAAAGGTATGGGTGTTGATTGAAAAACTTACCATCCATCACTTAACAAAAACTTTATGTAAACAAACACCCTTTTTGAATCAAAACAACAAACCTTTTTGTTCTTGCCAAGAACATATCAAGAACAATGAAGAACATCCATGAAAACCCATAAGAGCTCCATGAACATTTTTCACCCAAAAACTCTCAAACTTAAGGGAGATAACATATTACCATACTAGGGTACTTAGGGGTTCCTAATGTCACTTTAAAACACTTTTAACAAGACAAACATGAACCCAAAAAACCACCCTTTGGATTTGGCCGAATTTCCCCAAAAACATGGCACCAAATTTTAGCTCCAAAATTCATGCTCATATGAACTACATCTACAACATTTGAGATGGCAAATTTTCTAACAAAATTTACTTTCAAAGAAGCAAGAATAAAGCTTGTAACAATTACAACATTCAAATCACAAACTATGAACTACAAAACCCAAAAGGATTCACCAACTACTAGACCTAGGCTCTTGATACCACTTGAAGGAAAATTTGTGAAAAACATGTTCATTTGAGCAACATCTATGGCATGCAATTAACATTTAAAGGCGGAATCATGCTTGTATGCACTCAAAACAAAACATTACCCATGAAATTCAAAGCCTAGTAGTTATGGTGAACCAAGACTCAACTCAAATCTTAAAGAAAGGAGTTGAGAAACTTTTATACCTTTGAAGCACCTATTTGCTTAGCAAAGGTTAATCACCCATGTGAGGGCCTTCTTTCCTTTGTCTCCTTGCTTCTTGGCTCCATGGATATGGATGGAAGAATTGATTCTCCAAAAGTCCCCAAGGTAGGAGACCTCTAATTTTCGACACCAAGGATGGTGAAGGAAGAAGATGAGTGACCTTGGAGGAGGAAGGATTGCTAGCTAATCCCCTCCAAGGGGGCCGGCCTCCTAGAGAGAAAGGGAGAGACATGTTCTCTCCAATTTTCTCCAAAAGAAACCCTAAATGAATTTTGGCTATAAAGTTCTTTATATAGTCACTTCACTTAAGTGACTAAAAGAACAAAACCCTATTTTTCATCACATGGCCGGCCTTCCATAGGCATTGGGCTGTTTGGGCCCTTTTAAATCTCAAGTCATAAAAGTTGTCATACAACTTAAGTTAATGGGCTTGACATTCGAAGCCCATTGGGCCATGAGGCCCAAAACTAACCCGAGGTCTAAAACGAACTTATTCATTTGATTAATTAACATATTAATTAATCCTAGCCATAAATAATTAAACCATTTAATTATCCTTACTCATCTTCGTTATATCCTTCAATCATTACCTTACACGGTGTGCGATCCATTAGGTTCCTTTTAGTGAGGCAGTGGGCGATTAGAACTCTTACTAATCGATTGTGAATTGAAACTTACTTTCAATTCTCCCTTTAGTGATTATACATCTTCAGGGCTTCCACAAGCCATGAGTGACACCTAGCAGTATGTCATGGCTACCCAAGCTAATCAGAAGAGGTTGGAGAACCTATTCAGTTTGGGATTACAATGCAATACGGTCTTTCTCTAATACAATACTCTTGACCACATTGTTTGGTTTAATAGTTTATTCATGTCTACTATCCAATGTGATTCTCTTACTTATATGATTACCTTGAATGTGATTTGGAACAACTTCCTAAATTTCATTCATACTCTGGCCAGAGATTCTAAATCATATCATAGAGTATTCTCCCTTAACGTTTGAAGGTTAGAGATCCCTTGTTGCGCATTCACTTGCCTCCATGGCTAAGTGGCTTAACCCCAACTATGTCGTGGACACCCTCTGATGGAGTGACTTTGACATAGCCAAAGATCAAGGACCTAACCACAAGACAACTATGATGCCTCAGGTCAAATGACTACTTTGCATTATCCCAACCAGGAGTTCTCATGTGACATGAGTATGAGAACTCCTCGTTGATCGCGTTCAGTGGACTCATTCTCTATTGAGCACCTACGTACTTGTCTTGGTGTCAGTCACACCATTGACTCGAGACCAGTCACTCTCCCTTAGAGAAGACATAGGACGTACTGATCTTAACGGACTGTCAATGCCCAATTGACAATCCTATGATCAGGAACTTTTAGGATATGTATTCGAAAGAGAATGGTCTCATGAATCTAACTTCTTTAGATCACATTCTCCCTATTACATATTCCTTGGACTTATCGTTTAAGCATATAACATTTATATGAGACGGCTTAAAACAATAATCTTTGCCCTTTATATTAAACTAGATTAGTTTAACATGTGAAATGTCCGTAAAGTATCATCATATGATTGGTTTTAGGGCACATTTCCAACAATGGATAAGTTAACGGAACACATTCAAGATGATATTCCTTGGTGTATGCTTTTCGCAAACGATGTAATGTTGAAAGATGAAACTCAGGAAACAGTAAATGTAAAGTTTAACCTTTGGAGATAAGTGTTGGAATCTAAAGGTCTTCGCCTAAGTCAGTCAAAGACAGAGTATATGGAGTGCAAGTTCAATGCAAACGGAGGCTCAAATGAGTTAGGGGTGAGGATTAGAGATCAGGAAGTACCAAAGAGCAACCGTTTTCGTTACCTAGGATCTATTTTGCAAAAGAACAGAGAGTTGGATAAAGACCTTAACCATAGAATGCAAGCTGGATGGATGAAGTGGAAGAGTGCATCAAGCGTGTTGTGCGACCGTCGTATACTACTAAAGCTCAAGGGAAAATTTTATATACGGCAATAAGGCCAGCAATGCTTTATGGCACGGAATGTTGGGCAGTGAAGTATCAACACGTACATAAAATGAGTGTAGCAGAGATGAGAATGCTTTGTTGGATGTGTGGGCATACGAGAAAGGATAAGATTAGGAATTAGAATATCCGAGGTAAAGTAGGATTAGCTAAAATTGAAGGAAAGATGAGAGAAAATCGGTTACGGTGGTTTGGACATGTGAAATGAAGGCCTAGTGACGCTCCGGTTAGAAGATGCTATTACGAGATAGATGTTCAAGATCGAAGGGGTAGAGGAACTATGAAGACTTTGGAAGAGACTCTAAGAAAAGTCTTGGAGTACTTAGATCTAACGTAAGACGTAGCACAGAACCAAGCGCAATGACGTTCTAGGATTCATACAGCCAACCCCACTTAATGAGAAAAGGCTTTGTTGTTGTTATTGTTGTTGTCTCTCCTCAATCTCTAAAACTCAAATTTCCTCGTCGAGGAATCCAACATAAAGCTTCAATTTATAGATATTTGGTTGCGCATAACATTGTTTTTTGGTAAGATCCTATTAGTGCCAAAGAGTTGCTAATGATTCTTCTGGTTTTGTCGTAAGATCCCTTTGATTACTGGTGTTAAACCCTTGAGTCGTGTGAATGCCTTGTTAGTTGAAGCTCTTGTCACACCCCGTGTCCTAAGTACTCCCATGATTGACACGTGGCACTTGGACGTAACGGTGCAACAAGAAAAGTTATGACATACTAAGTGATCAGATACCACTATAAATACCACCAAAAGTCAGTTCTAGTCAGTCTACATTGTTGCGAGTTACAAGAGCTTAAGTTGCCAAGTTAAGTCCAACAATTGACAAGTTCGAGTCGCACACGCCAGTGATGACATACTGAGACAATTTAGGACACTTCGACCACTTCTACCCTCAAGTTGGTCTTTCTCGAGCAGTTCAAGTTCGTCATCGCAACATTTTGGGTTAGGGAGACTCCAAAGATATTATTGATTGTGTAAATAATGTTTGAACATCTTTGTGGTGTCTTAGGGTTTTGCTTTCAAGACATTGAAGTTTTTGTGCTGAAGTCTGATATCATTACGTTTGTGCATGTGTTTAATAAAGCTAATTTTTGGTTGATAAAGTAACTAAGTTAGGGCACTCCTTTTCCTTGAGTTGTATTTGGCTTAATGTCATCCCTTGTAGCACTAGAAACGTCATCCTCTTTGGTAACTGTTGTACCGGTTGCCCTCGTAGTTTTGCGATTTAATATATTTCCCTTTAAAAAGTATGTATTTTTAAAATTGAAATTTTCTTTTGAGAACAAAGTCAAACTATTTGCCCACACAATTAAATAAACAAAAGTCACTTTTTTTTCATAATTAAAAGTCACATAAAAGAGACATCACTCAAATGATGATGAACAAACTTGTATTCTAAGCAAAACCAAACACAAAGGAAAGCTTGCCGAATCCCAAAATAAATAAATAAAAGCAAGTAGCATAACGGGAAGCCCATTGATAAAACTTATGCGTTTTGTGTGGGCTTTAAAATTCTTAATAATAATTAAATATAACAAAAACAAAACTTTTAATTAACTCCATTAATAATAAAAGCATTTTCCGGTCGGAAACAGTACAACTATTTGGGAAATCGTCAAACATTAATGTCGATTGCTTTCCTTAATTAATGGGGGCGAAAGATCACTCAAACGACGCCGTTCCAGCACTAACAAGTCCAGAGAGAATTCGAAAGCGAAAAAAACACACACACACGAAAAAGCAGAAGGAAGAGAGCGTGTAACGGTCTTTCAGAGGAACAGAGGCATCTAATCATAGTGTTCTTCACGAGAAAAAGCTCCGAACCCCATCAAAATAAACATATTATACTCTCACTCTCCCTCCTCATCCTCCTCTTTCTCTCTCCACCTTTACCATTTTATCTCCTTTTTTTGGTTGGGTTTTTTAATTAATGGCTATTGTGAGGAATAAAGCTTGAGAAAACTAAAGCAGGAGGAGGAATGCTTGCCTTTTGAGCTCCCATTACAATGGCTGATGATCTCTGGTCCTTCAAGGTTTGCTATTTCATGCTCCTTTTGAAATTTCAGCTGTATTTCTTTCTGCCTTTTTTCTTTTTCTGGACTTTTAATTTTTGGGGTATTAGATTCTGACCCTTTTGTAATTTGTTTGATTATTTTATGGGTTGCATGTGAATTTCCCGATCCGGGTGCTGAAATTTTTTATGTTTTGTTTCCCGGATTTATCGGTTGCTTTTGGTCTGTGCATTCAAGCTGAAGCAAACCCAGATATCCTTTTTTATTAGGAAAAGGGGTCTTAATCACACTATTATTTTACTTAATGAATTAATTAATGTCAAATTATGAATCCTGGGAATGTTTTTTGGATCATTCCGTTCATACCCATGTTGTTTGTTCATCAGATTTACTGAAAGTTTGGACCTTTGTTAGGATTAATCACCCATGTCATATGTTTATCTGTTAGGATTAAATCTTAATCACACTATTGTCGTTTTACTTAAACACTGTGATTTAATAGCTTGATCATGTGAATTTATGAGTCCTGGGAGTTTTGGATCATTGCAATTATACCCATTTCATTTTGTTCTTCCTGCTGACTTGACTATGTATAAACTTTTGCGGAGCTCGATGGCGATTGGATTGACTTGTAAAGTTTGGACTTTGTTAGGACTAATTACCCTTTATTATCTTTTATTTACTTTCAGTTTTGCATTGCCTAATTCATGGACTGCAGGATATATTTTTGATAAAGGCGCCGAAGAATTCTCCGTTGGTGCTGCGGATGATTGTTGTGTTGTTTGCAATGATCTGTGGTGTCTACATTTGCTCAATTTGTTTACAGCAAGTCAGCACCCGCACAAAATCTGGATTCTTAAATATTGAGGTGATTCAAAGGCCGTGTCCACAGCCTGATGTTGAGCCTGAGGAACTTCGTTATATGCACTACCCAAATCCCAATACTTATAGCAGGTATGCTATATGCTACTGGTTGTTGGAGTTTCAAGTTTGGGTTCTATTTGGAATGCAATGATTTAGATTTATTTTTGTGCATAATAGGGCTGAGTGCGCGTGCAATCCTGTGCAATACTTCGCAATTTTGTCGATGCAGAGGTCTGGGAGTGGGTGGTTTGAGACGCTATTGAATAATCATACTAACATAAGCTCAAATGGAGAGATTTTTTCTGTGAAAGTTAGGAGAAGTAATATTTCAACAATCGTTGAGACTTTGGACAGACTTTATAATCTAGATTGGTTGAGTAGTGCCTCAAAGAATGAATGCACCACTGCAGTTGGCTTGAAGTGGATGCTTAATCAGGTCAGTGATTTTTCATGCATTGTTTTTTTCGGTTTTTTATTTCTGGTAATTGGCCATTTGGTGGTTTTGTTGAGTGAGAGACAATGGCATCTCAGTTCAGTACATTTTATTTATTTTTGACAGGAATTTTTCATTCCTTAATATAGGGCCTAGCTTGTTTGTGTTAGATAGCAAGTTATTCTTAGTAAAAGTAACATTAAGGACCATTTGACCTCTTTTGTAAGTTGTAACAATTGCAGATATTGTAGTCAAATATATAGCTTCAAGTCCTGCCAAGAAGTTTGTGTCATTTTATTGATAGTAAATGCATATTTGTGGAGAGTGGTACTGGGTATGTAGGATTGGATATGGTAGTTTCTTTGTGATCTTCTAGGATCATCGATGATCGGCAAGTATGAATGCATGATTATCCTAATGACGATCCTGCACTTACTTTGTGTGTATCTCACTGGTGGCTAGTGGGACAGGTTTAGAGATGGCTGAAAATAGAGAGTGATTTTCTGGACAACTGTTAAGCTTGAATTTTAAATGCTAAATGTGTAGCACTTCAGAGTTAAGTTGCTTCCATGAAATTTATACGTTACAAAAATATGGTATTAATCTCACACTTTGTTTAGATTATGTATTGATGCATGAATGTTCAGTATTTTCATAACGGCATATTTCAGAGACGTAGGCAGTGGTATCATTGTGAACTGCTTGTCCTGAATGAAACTGAAGAGCCTATTAGGAAGCTAGCCTTCAGGTAAAGCAATTTAGGGCATCGAAGGGATGATACAATTTAATTAGCAAGAAGCATACAGATTTCATGGAAACTGATGGATCTAGATATTGTTCATTAGGTTATTCCATGTCATTGAGTGAAGAACGTCCTGTAAGTAATGAAAACCTTATATTTTAAAGTAACGTTTCAAACTTGATTGGTATGATAGTTACATGGATGCAAGTCTTGGTCAGAAAGAACTTTGGTGCGAACTAAGATTTGGGTTTATCCATCTAGTAATTTAGTTTGGTCCATCGAAATGTCCACCTAATTTGTTTCTCATAACCAATTGGTCTGAAACTCATTCTGTCTACTTTTTGTCTGAAACTCATTCTGTTTACTTTTGTATCCGATTCTTGTTTTAGGTGGAATATGACCAGTAAGCAATAGTTTGGTTACCTCATGAGAACCAATTTAAACGTGTTCTGCTCTGCATTTTCTTGTTTCATGCATGGACCAGCCAATTAAATATTGCAACATTTTATGCAGGGCTTGATGCAGCATCATGAAGAAATAGTAGAGTACTTCAATACACGAGGTGTTTCTGCTATCTTTCTCTTTCGAAGAAATCTGTTGCGGAGGATGATCTCTGTCCTTGCAAATTTGTATGACCGAGATAATAAGCTGCTTAATGGGACCCACAAGTCTCACGTGCATTCTCCTCACGAGGTCTGTGTTTCCCTCCCTCATTGAAAGGTTTTTAAGTAAAAGTGAATTGCTTGTTTTTAACTTGTTTTGCAAATTATTACATGTCATGGCTACAGGCGGAAATACTTGCAAAATACAAGCCTACAATCAATGTGACTTTGCTAATACATAACCTGAAGCAAGTACAGGATACAACCACAAAAGCTTTGGAATATTTCAAGAGCACCCGTCATATTATCCTCTACTATGAGGACATCGTAAAAAACCACACTGTAAGAGAGACATTATCAACACTAAACTGATCTTTCATTTTGTTGTTTGCAATAAATGAAATACGTGTGCATCAGTATTTTTATCTCCAACCTTTCCGTAAACCAGCGCCCCGAAAATGGGTAGAAAATAAAGAATACCAACCTTTGAAATTTTCAATTTGCGTGTTTGCAGAAATTGCTTGATGTTCAAGATTTTCTTAAGGTTCCAAAGAGGGATTTAAAGAGTCGCCAGGTGAAGATACACAAAGGTAATTTGTCTAGTCAGATTGAGAATTGGGGCGACATCCAAAAGACACTTACAGGAACACAGTATGAAAGCTTCCTCAGTGCGGATTATCGAAGAAGGTAAACAGCAGTGAGGCGATGTATAAACCGTGCTTTATTCTTTTCACATTTTTGTTTTCTTCTTTCGTCTTCAGCCGCAGAAGCCAACGGGTTCCCTCCCTGTTGGAATTTTGGCTGCAGCCTCTAATTTTGATTGTAGCTTCTTTGTCACTCAATTTTTGTTTCGTCTTTGCCACACTCGTTTAATATTCAATTGATTCTTTGTCTTCTCCTCTACGAGAAACATCTTCGTTGTACTCAAGCTAATCAATAGAGTAAGTTGCAGTTTCACCTTGCAACGTATGAAAATCTTCAGAAATTTACCAATGCAACTTGTTATATTAGTCGTCAATTAACCTTTTACCTATCTTCACAATACTTTGGAGTAATTTGTAGTACAGGGATTAGGATCCTATCCGGATCCTCTTTGTGGGGATCTGGAGGATCAATTAATCGTGTCCGTTTATCGTACATAGTGCGGTCATAAATCATTTTACATTTTTTTATTTAAAATTAAACACAAGCAGTACTTAACGAAAACTAGCCGCACGATGTACGACGAATGAATACGATTGATTGATCCTCCAGATCTCCACAAAGAGGATCCTGAGAGGATCCTCATCCGTAGTACAGATGGCTGGCCACCTGAAGTGTCTTCTTGCTTCCATGAAGGACCCTCACATTGTGCCGGACACACTCTTTATTACCTTTGTTCCCCTGCAACTTTAAGGGATGCCATTGTGTTACAAATCCAAATGGAGACGATGTTCAAGGTGCTCGGTCGAGAAGAATTTACGTACAAATGGGTGGCTAAAATAGTAGTCTTTCAAACTATTTACGCAATGACATGTATGAGAGTTAAAGCACATTTGAATGCATAACATCACTTGGCAGAATTAAAACACTGTTAACTTGGTGTCTTGGTTGCATGTAAGTTTAGAACGCTATCAATTTAGTGTGAACATTGTTCATGTAAGTTTCTCGATTTGAAGTTTGATCTTATCCGGGAAGATTTGTTAGGTGGGGTTCTAAAGAAAAGGAAGAGGAAAATGCGGTTTACCGACCTGTATTGTATTTGTTTTACAAATATATTGTTTGTCCGGTGAGGTGGGAAATGTTGGATGTTTTGACCGGAGGGTAGAGGCTGGTCAAAGATTTACAATCCGGTGCATAAAAAAGGAACGCGTACGACCGCGCTTTCATCATTCTACGTCGGCTGCGCTATTGTTGGCCGTTAGATATAACTCGCGTCAATTGTGGGATCTGTTTTGGCCAGTGGACAAAAATTCAACTACCTCAATCTCCATTCTCCAAAATTTGACTTTTTATTTTTAACCCCCAAAAACTTGAGTCTCCAAATCTGTGACAATATATAAAAGGCAAAAGGACCGCAGTTCCTTCTTTTATGGTACAAAATCCAGCCTTCTTTATAAGTGACGGACAATGAATATACCTTCTTTATATCAAAATAATTAATTTTAACAATTTTTTTTTTTAAAGAAGAACAACCGGTGACAAATCATAGTTATATACCATTTTCGAAGGCTGGGAAGACTCATAGATGTATTTCAGCCTTCTTCTGGCCACAAGTTTGGCTTCCACACTAGCAGCGGGTTTTGAACCCGAGACCTCTAGTTTTTGGTTTTAAGAAATCCTCGTAATTCGTTATTTACCACTGGGCCACCAGCTCGTGGTTTAATTGCTTTTAACTATAAATAACTTCAAAAGTGTTTGTGTACACAATTTGCATGTAATTTTCATGTATATATATTTGACAAAAATTAGAGAGACTTCATTCAAAAAGGAAAGAATAGGAGCATCTCTAGAGCAAATGTCAACCTTTTGAGACAACGTTTGTTGGTCAACCTTTTGGTTTAATTAAGAGCATTTTCAAAAGAAATGTCAAAATCACATAGACATACAACAGTAAAAAATGACATCACACTCTCTCCAGAACTTTCATTTTCTTAGACCAAACCCAATCTTGAGCTAAAGGCTATTTATTGAATTCAACGGCTGAGATCGAATATAATCAAATCTAACGGTAAAAAAAAGATTTAACGGTCCAAATTTAAATCCAAAGGCTCAAATAATTAAAAAAATTATTTAACTCAAAATTCACCCAAATTTAGTGATTTTTCAATATTTATCGGAATTTAAATATTTTTAAGTTAAAATGTTCATAAAATTAAATTATGATAGTGTACATAATTTTATTTTAAAACAAATTACTTTAAAAGAAAAAATTAGCCTAAATTTATTCTTTAATAATCTCAGACTAAAAAATTTAGGCCAGAATGGTTGGAGCAGAAAAGCTGTTTCTGGGCTAAAACCTAAATTTTATGGGATAAAAATTTTAGGTTTTAGCCCAAGGGTTGGAGATGGTCTTATGTGGTGGCGTTGAGTCAATTGAAGACAAAGGTTTTTGCTATCAAATTTGACTATCAAATTTATTTAATAATTTTTTATGGATGTGATGCATTATATAATCAATGTTGTTATACTTCCAAGTATTTGTTTAGTTGTCTCAATATTGGACTCCACAAAGAGATGAACAAAATTATAGAATGATACTATTATTTAACATATCAAGTGGAGCAAAAAATTGTACAAATTACCACATAGGCCATCAAATAATCTCAAGGCAAAATTATTAGGCACAACACACTTGACCATTTGGTGCACTGTTCTTCAAGTCTGAGTCTATTACGATTAGATAATTTAATTGGTGTTGAGCATTACTACTACGGAATTGGATCCGCTTCGAACCTTAGTGTCCAAAGCCTAAGGATCAACTTATCTGGGCAGCACAAATTGAATTCAACAATCTCCATTAACTTATTTCTTTGGTCCACTACACACAAACTAATAAATCTAATTTCTTTTACACACCAATCAACAACCCATATGGATTGATCCTTAGATTCCAGACACTAAGATCCAAAGCGGATCCAATTCCTTACTACTACATTACATGCGTCAAATCAGTGTTTTTTACAAGTCCAATGAATTTTACAAATTTAATTCATCTAACGATATCTATGGTAATTGTCAATACTATTTAACGATGACGAACCAATTAATTGTTGCCAGGATCATGTCAATCCATTTGCTCATGGAACCATAAAGGCACAAAGCACTTTGACCTGACCATTTGATATAACAGCGCCAATTCTTGAGTTCAAGTACATTACGATCTGATAGCAAATTTGCTCGTTACCATCCTCGAACATTACCACCACATTAAGTGAGTGCCGTTGGATGAATATCATTTAATCTACCATCAATAGGTTCATTCCATTCATTGGCTTATTGGAGTTACCTTAATTAGCTTCTATTTTTTGCCCAATACCTTAATTTTGTTTTTAGTAAAACGACATATTTTATATTGAAGGAATGAGGAAGTTCAGAGTTCGGCTAAGCTACATAATGGACAATCTATTTTTAGTATCGAATTCGTCATTCATGAAATTCGAATCTAAAATCTCACTTAAAAATCAAGAGCAATATTATCAGATTATAGTATTAATCGGCGACGAAATACTTTAATTAGCTTTGGTCAATATATGAAGGCTAGAAAGTGCCAAAAAGGGGACAATTTAAGTGAAAATTTGATAACGTGCAATCCAGCTCACCTAAGCACCAGTTAGCATCCACTCCATGCCGTCCATGTACATCGGACGATAGTAACTCCCTCGGGCCTCAGACCCAAAACAAATTACCGACTGACGAGGGCCCCACACGTCACGGACGGCAAGCAAACGTGATTTAACGGACGGACGTAGCAAACGAGGTCCCATCTCAAAAATGGAAAATATACATATTAAAATAAAATAAAATAAAAAAATATAAAAAATCTAATCATAAGCAATAATCACACCACCGCCGCCCTTTAAAACCCCATTTCGTCACTTGAAACCCCTTCCTCTTCGCTTCCGCGCAGACCTCGCCTGCCTCCCTCCCTCCCACTCTCTCTAGCTTCAAACCGCTCTCTGCTCTCTCTCCTCAAATCTCAAAGAACACAGAGAACCAAGAATTCTAGAGAGAGAGAGGTGCAGAGAGAAGAGCAGAGAATCACAAGCTCAGAAGAACTCCATCATGGCCCAGCAATCTAACGGCGGCGCCGATCTGGGCACTCAGCAACAGCAGCTGCAACAACAACAGCAACAACAGCAGCAGCAGCAGCAGCATCAATGGATGCACCAGCAGCAGCAGCAGCAGCAGCAGCAATGGATGGCCATGCAGTACCCGGCCGCGGCGATGGCGATGATGCAGCAGCAGATGATGGTGTACCCGCAGCATTACATGCCATACGCGGCGACTCCCCATCATCCTCACCACAATCCATACCAGCAGCAGCCTCAGGCTGTGGCGTATCAGCAGCAGCAGCCGCTGAAGCAGCAGCATTCGCCGTCCCAGAAACAGGGGCCGACCGACGAGGTCAGGACCATCTGGGTCGGCGACCTTCATCATTGGATGGACGAGACTTACCTTCACGGATGCTTTGCTCACACTGGACAGGTCAGCTTTTAGCTTCAGTGGACTTCATGTATGAACTCATTTGGGTTTTTGTTTAACTAAAGTTTTGAAATTTTGATGAAAAGAATTGTGGGTTTTAGTTTATTTTACATAATTACAGCTCTATGATTGATTGGCGGTTGATGGTTTCTTTTATGATTGAATGTTATGTGATTGTCATAGCGTATATCCTAGCTTATCTTTGCGGTTTTTCGGTAGTTAGAAACGGAACAATGATTGAAGGAGTAAGGTTAATGTCAACTACTCACTACAAAAATCAGTCTTGGTATATCAAGATGACTATACCTAGATAGAAATGATGCAGGTTTCGGTTAGTTGAGTATGTTCAGTGGCGAGGTCTGTTTCTTTACTGGTTATGTTGGGTCAACTCTATTTGTTGTAGATGGTGGCTCGTTCAGCTTATAGTATCCCATGACCCGACAGCAGTGTATATGGTCTTTGAATACCGTTGAATATGTGAGATTCCTAGCAACAGTTTCTTGCTGCATGCAATAATGACCATAGCTTGACAAATTAAATGCAAAACCCTTCTTGAGTGACTACCGTGTTTTCGGATAGAGGGACTGAGGGAGCAATAGCAGTTGATCCACTCCCCATTCTGTAGTAGTGTTATGGCAATGCCCATTCTACTGCAAACCATTCATGTGTTGTTAATCTCTTTTGCCACGTTTTGAATACTGTCTGTACTGTAGATAGTTTACAGGTGCTCCGGCGGATTGGTCAATTGTCAATTATTGCAGAGCCAAAAATCCTTGTTTGAATACTATTTAGGACATCCGATCATCTGGTAGTTATAATCGATATGGACGAGTAATCTTCCGTTTCCAGCTTGTCATCCTTCCCTGCTTTGGGGTCAAGTGAATGATGGTGAATATTGGGCACTAAGGTGTTCTTTAGTTGTGTAGTTACCTTATGTTACTTTTGTACAGCCTTTTGTTTACTAATGCCAAATGTTTGTTAGAGTGCAGTTGCAATGTCTTTCTCTGTTTTTTTGTTTTTCTAGTTAGGTCACATCTTTTTGGGTTGTTATCTGATGTCGAGTTCTAATAATTACCATCTGTCTTAAACATGATAAAAGCATCCTTCGATTATGAGAACTGAAGCAATTGAGAAGCAATGTATCAGGGGCCTGTTCTTCCCTATTTCTTTAATCAACTATGAGGATATAGAATAACAAATCTTAAGAAGTGAAACTTGACACTAGGAACCAACATCCCCCTTATGTGGAGATTTCCCCATGTTACCACAATTATTTGCCATTGTGACGGTCTTTAAGTGCACTCAAATAACATTTAATAAGCCACGCTAATATCTATAATTTTATTTGAAAAAAAAATTAAATTCCATGTATTCATTTTCTTGGGTAAGAGCTTTACTTTGCCACTAACTATGTGCTTTTGGTGTCACAAACGGTGCAGGTTTCCTCGGTAAAGGTTATACGCAATAAGCAAACTGGTCAGTCAGAGGGATACGGATTTGTTGAGTTCTATTCACGTGAAGTAGCTGAAGAAGTTTTGCAGAACTGTAACGGAGCTCCCATGCCGAATACAGAGCAGCTTTTTCGTTTGAACTGGGCAACCTTCAGTGCTGGTGATAGACGAGCAGACCCTAGTTCTGATCTATCTATCTTTGTAGGAGATTTGGCTACAGATGTGACTGACACTATGTTGCAGGAGACTTTTTCTAGTAGATATTCATCTGTTAAGGGAGCAAAAGTTGTTCTAGATGCAAATACTGGACGTTCAAAAGGTTATGGTTTTGTTAGGTTTGGTGATGAAAATGAGAGGTCAAGGGCCATTGCCGAAATGAATGGTGCGTATTGTTCAAGCAGGGCCATGCGCATAGGTGTTGCAACACCCAAAAAATCACCTGCATATCAACAACAGTATTCTTCACAAGGTATGATATAATGCCCCCGTTTTTCCTCTTTGTTGCTTAATATTGATTGTCTTGTGGCTGTCTTTATGAATATATATCTCCATCATAAATCCGCTCATTTTTGTCCATGCGCATTTGATAATAAGTCTAGCTTATCATTTACATACTTGTAATTACTAATGCTCTCCAATTCCCTTTTTTTGTTGATTGTGTACTTTTCTCTATGATCATTTAATGTCAGTTGTATCTATCTGCTTGTCTTCTGATGTAAGGTGAGTGATTGATGGTTTTAGATAAGAGTTAGGAGGGGTTCAGAAAAAGTTGTGATTGAGTTATAGGCAGCATCATTGCATAGTCTCGTCTATTTTTGTTGCTCTATTTTGTTCTTTCTCCAGCATCTTTTATTAGAGACTCTATTTCTACTAAAGCAATGGGTAGTAGAAGTCATCACTATTTCTTCAATTGTTGGAAGCGTCGCGGTCCATGTAGCTTTCTGTTTTATTTTCCCTTTTCAATACTCAAGCCATGAGTGAATTTTATTAGTTTTTGTTTTTTGGATTATTTGTTTTCTTCGATTCCTATTTTATGGTCTATCTCTTAGGTTCTAGGTTTTGTTTTGAGAGTTTGATAGGGTCCTTTCCTGTATGGTAAATACTTTTCGTACATGCCAAATCTATGATGTATTTTTTGTTGCTGAAACTAACATCTTCAAAAGAAAGTTTCAATTACAATTACACATTCTGGGGAATTTCTTTTCCTGCCTCATTTGGTTTCAAACTTGGTTTCCACAAACACTACTGCTTGTTCCTTCCCCCCCTGGAAACTTTCATTTCAAACCGCACAGGAATTT
Source organism: Heteromeles arbutifolia (assembly GCA_024362995.1). NCBI lineage: Eukaryota > Viridiplantae > Streptophyta > Magnoliopsida > Rosales > Rosaceae > Heteromeles > Heteromeles arbutifolia. The sequence goes on from JANCRC010000002.1 coordinate 26,925,897, forward strand.
TTATCATATTGTGTTCTTCTATTAATATTTTATCCTTGTTCAACATCATTCTTAACTGCTTCGATGAAACCAATAAGTAAGTCATTTAATTGCTGACAAGTAATGTGTGTATGTAGTGGTGGTTTCATCTGTTGAGTACTTTTTCATATCTTTGCAAATTGTCTTCACTAAGTTCGGTAATCTTTAGAAATTTAGATGATATCCCTCCAAAAAATTTTAATTCTAAAATTTAGTTGAGGTTAAATTCTAAGTGAGAAGTTAAAGCTTATGCAATCTCACATTCATTGTTAGTTTATTTTTTTATTTTTTTATTTTTTTTTAGAAAGAGTAGGTTTCCACTAAGCTAGTTGGATTTTTACTTGTGTTGTCATTTGAATTCTCATTTGGGTTCATACGTATGATGTCATTTGAGTTCTCAGTTCTCACTAGGTACAGATTTGGCCATGCATAATAAGTAAACGCTAACACCAACAAAAAAGTTTGATAGATAAATTGTTGTTGACAAATGGAGTCAAATCATTTAGTGGGCAGAGGATTTTCTAAAACAAGCAACAAGAGAACGCATTTGAAAGACAAGGGATACCACTTTTTAAAAGAATTTTCAAAACCATGTTTTAGAGTGGCAGTTTTCATTTCATATGGTAAGCATATCGTGACAAGAGTATTGAGAATGTAGAATATATTTATATTCACTGTTCTAAAAATCCCTGCCTAGGCGATAGGCGGCTGGCCACCCCCCGATTAATCTCCAGGCCTTTGAAAATTAAGAAATGCCCCTTAGACCTAATTGGGTGCCCGCCTACCCCATCTAGGCACCCGCCTAGGTCACTACTCTTACTTAGACAGAACATAGATAGCGTTTGTTTTGCATTTTATATTTTTCACTAAACTGTAAGTGACTTGTTGATACTTGGATGAACACTCCTTGTATGCTTGTTCCCCATGTTTTCAATATGTTCTAATGCTTTATAATCTATGTTATTCTACTTAGCAATTTTGTATCCCAATACAATTGTGTATTTTTAAGTATAAATAGGCATTTATTTATACGATATATAATAAATGTACTTAAATCTGCCTAGGCCCCTGCCTAGCCCTCTAGGCGCTAGGCCCTAACCCGCCGCCCGACTAGCGCCTAGGGTACTCTATGCCAAACATAACTACTAGGCCCTAATGCCATTATGTTTTAAACTTCTATGGCACTCTGTGCCAAACAAATCCACTGTTACACTTGCCCCCATCTGAAAGTAAAAAAAAGATAAGAAGCCTGGATCCACTCCTAGAATGAATCATAACTACTAGCACTACTGTAGAAAACGCAAGTTTCTTTTTTGTTAAGTTGTGTATTTTGAATGGGATTTCATACTAAATGTATTACTTTTATCCTCTTGAATTAGCATTGGTATTGGCTGGTGGTGGACATGCATCAAATGTTGCCGTCGCCCAAGGGTCCCAGTTTGACAATGAGCCAAATAACACAACTGTAAGTCTGTCTCTTCTTTCCCGTTAAAAGTATCATTAACCCTCTATAGCTCTTTAATCTCACTTATTGTAGATATTTGTTGGAGGGCTTGATTCTGAGGTCAATGATGAAGACCTCCGGCAGCCTTTTTCTCATTTCGGTGAAGTTGTCTCTGTGAAAATACCAGTTGGAAAAGCTTGTGGTTTTGTTCAGTTTGCTAATAGGTACCCTTCTCATTTAAGATATATGGGTCCAAATATCTTGTTATTTGGAAATAAAGCTAAAGCTGCAATGTCAAATATCAATGTTACAATTATTTATTCAATAATAAACTGTATAAAAGAAATACGATCAAAATTGTTGAAGACTGAAGGAGGTAAATAGTAACGTTGTAATCTTATTACGTGGAGCCATAAACCATGTAATGGACTCCCTAATATTGTTTCGATTTGCAGGAAGGATGCTGAGAACGCAATACAGATGCTGAATGGAACGGTTATTGGCAAGCAAACAGTTCGACTTTCTTGGGGTCGCAGTCAGGGGAACAAGCAGGTAATACTAGGTCAATTAGTTCATTTAATTGTCTGCTGGCTATTAAGCTATATAACACTCAGAAATGTATCCCTGAATATCACCTGTATTTATCTTTATTTTGCTCTACAACATAGGAGGGCCACACATAATCCCCCGTCCTTCCCCCCTTCTCTTCTTGCACTTCAAAATGATCCCAATGTCAGCAACATTAGAATACCACAATAATGTTTATGCCCCATCCTTTGTTGTATATTCTGTTGAGAGTTGTCCCACATCGGTGAGGGACAAGGTTTGCTATGTGCTTATATGATCTTGGGCTACTCCCCATATTGCCAATTGGTTTTATGGTGGAACCTCAATTTCATCATATTCCACCATTTTAGAATGTTGAATCCCCGCACTTTCTCGACCCCACCTCTAAACCTAAAACCTTACATTTCTAAGAGTTGAATGAATTGTCCCCTAGGGTAGTATCTACCAGTTTTGCACATAGAATCCTCAGAGCTTCCTCATTGTATTATCTCATTATTGACTAAGTGTTTTTTCAGTGGAGGTCGGATTCAAGTAACCAGTGGAACGGAGCACTTTATGGAGGACAGGGCTATGGCGGGTATGGACATGTTGTGCCACAGGGTCAGGACCTGAGCATGCACACCGCAGCTGCAGTTAACGGGACTTCTTAACATGGCCGATGCCAACAGCGTGTAAACTGAACTTACAGAAAGTGGCGTTTTAGATATAGTTATCGGTGCCTTTAATTGAAGTAGGGTTGATTTGGCAGCTCAATTTAGCTAAATCTGTAATGTGAGGAATTTTTGATACCGGATTGAATTGAAATCTTGAAGTCTGTGTGAGATGAATACTTGGGTCTGCCTGACAATCTTCGAATCGACCGGAATTCTTTCATCCCGAAAAATATGTAAACTAAGAAAAGAAGATTGAGAACAATAATGAGTTCATATTCGTACTATCCGTTAATCAGTTTATACCGATCTGGTGTGGTATTAATGTTTAGTTTTTATACTTGATGCTTGTAAGTTTTCATCAGTTTAAATTGGTAGACCACATACCATGGTTGTGCAAAAATTCGGAGTGGAATTTTCGAACGTAAGTTGGAATTCATATATTTTTAGTTTTTAGATACTCTCGAACTTGTTCAAATACACAATTCATTTTATTCTTTATATATGAAATTTATTATTGGTTTTTTAAGTCAATTAGTCTTTGAAATTTGTATAACTTCTCATTTTGGTCTTTGAGATTTGAAATCAATACAACTGGTCCTTGAGATTGTTCACCATCAATCATTTTGATTATTTCATGAATAGTTATGTCAAATAAAGATTTAAATGAAAAAACTACTCTCAATTTAATAAACAAGAAGTCAAAATGATTTGACAAAAATTGAGGGTATTTTTGTCATTCTATCCTTATTTACTGGAGATTTTTCACGGAATGACCAAAATGATTGATGGTGGACAAACTCAGAGACCATAACTATTGATTACAAATCTCATGGGTCAAAATGAGAAGTTATGCAAATCTTAAGGACCATTTTGGATAAAAAAAACCTTTATTATTTTGCCTTAATATTGATATAATATTATGTTGTTATAGATATTCTTGGACTATGATTGTGTAAATCTTAGATAGATTTGGTTACTAGTTATTCTTTCCCTATATGATTGTATTTGCTTGGAGGACAAGTTAATTCACATAAGAAATCTCTACACTTTCTTCACTTTGTCTCTTGCCACAGCACCCCTCTCTCCCTTTCAGTTAAATACAACACGTTATTATTAGCACACTCTTCTGCTGCGCTAAGGAATTTGAAGGGGGGAATTTTCTGCTACAAAACAGTTCATCAATATCCTAACACAATCAGGTTCTTTCAAAATAATGATTTTTATCTCGATATTTTTCAGCCATGATTGCATGAACTTTATGACCCAATTTTATATTTTACGAATTTTAGATTATACTTAATTTGTTCATGCATTATATTCATAATTGTTGAATTATTATGAATTGATATTTGTAAAAGATTTGAAAAAAATAAAAAAATAAAACTAGGGTTTTGAAAATCCCACGCCGAGCTGCGCCGTCTAGCAAGCCGCCAGCACCAGGCCAGCAGACTGCGTCGGCTGAGCGAGCCACTAACCCAGCCACTGAGCCAGCAACTCCAGGCCTGGAAACCCAGAAACCTGACGCCATGTTTGGCGTCCCCACCATTGAAACCGTCGCGGGTTTGGCCTGCAGCCATGCTCCGCCACACAGGTCCACCGTCCTTGATGACCAGAAGTTCGTCCAGGATGAGTTTTGACCGAGATTCCTTCGAATCTCATCAGAATTTTTCGAAATCCCGATTCGTATTTTTAAGGTTTTGGTTCGAAAGTTGAGTTTCTCACCATTCTCCGTTCACATCCGTGATCGCATCGAGCTACGAACTCGCCCCGAGATTTCTCTACCAAGACACGGCCGCCAGAAGCGGCGGCGCCGGTCATCCCCTCCGCTGCGCACACCCAACGTCGCTGGAGTTCCTACCTGATCCAGCCCATGGCCTTTTGGGCCTCGATCTTCCTCGGCTCACAGTAGCAACAAACAGAAGAAATTTTTTTTTTTCGTTTCTGGGCCTGCCAGCAACAGCCCACTGCTGTACCTTCTGACTCGGCCCATTAGACCAACCCGTGTGGCTGTGGTGTCCACTGCGCTGCAGTGTACTGGATTGAGTCCCCAGTGGGCCTCCAGCCAGTTGCCCCGTGTGAGCCTGTTCCCAGTAAAGCCCAGAAAGGCCTGCTGCCTTCTGCCACGCTCGGCCCAACTTGATCCCTTCCCAATTTTTTAGGCCTGGGCTCCATGATTTTCACGGTTTTAGCCCGTTTGGGCTTTGGTTCAATTTAGGACCACCGATTTTCATCGCCTGATTTTTTTAAGGCCTTGGGTTATATTTTTGCCCATCACTCCTCATTGGCTCGAAGCTCGATAATGGAAAATTGTCAATTCATTAAATTATTATCGTAGACCTTGAAGACCTACATGCATTTATCTGTTGTATATTTTTCTGTATGTATTGTGTTTCCTTGCAGGAACTCATGAACCTATAATCTACAACATGCCATCTAGCCCAAGTGATCAATTCAAATCTTTCTATGGAAATTGGAAAGATTCAGGCTTAGTTGCATCTCATCTACGCACGTATCTTCTTTCTTTCTACAAGAGAGGACGAGAATTATGTCAAATTGCAACATCTTTTTATTGCCATTCTAAAGCCCTAGGCTTTATGGGAATCGCTCATATTTTCTAATTATTGCATAAATAAATAAATTTTGTCTTTACATTGTTGGAGCAATAATATAAATATATGAAAATGATACGGAATTTCTATGATAATAATCATAAAGAAAATAGCAACAATAATTGTAAGCAAGATTAATACAAACAACTAGAGAGAAAGTAAAAAATACTGACAAACATGGAAATTGGGGCTTGCATAAATGCAATGTCAAAAAGACAAAATTTCGCCGCTACTCTTGTACTTGTAGTTTGGTAGACTTTCGTCTCCTAGGATTCAACAATATATAATTCAAAGTTGAAGCATTTCAATCTTAGGACTCTGATGAACCCAATATATTCCGTACTCTTAAGACATGACTCCGAATTCGACAATAATGAATAAAAAGTATTTGAGAAAACTCTACTCTTTTAATTCTTGTTATATCCCACGGCTATACTAACTTGAGTTTATATTAAACCTAAGAAACTGGTTGATTAAGAGATGCAAACATTCATCTATTAGATGATACCGTTTACCAAGGAATTTACCAAGGAATGCATTGATTCCCTTAGTGTAATTCTATTCCATTTGAAAAGTTTTACTAACAATGCAGTGCCACCGTTTGATACAAAGTTTTGCATTTTTTTATTCAAAAAATTGAATTAAATAAATATATAAATTCCAACACACTTGGCGGCGATTGATGTGAATGGTGGCTAGTGTGGTGGGTGAATGGCGTCGAAGGTAGTGGTGAACATTATTGTAGCGGTAAAATTTGGAATTCAGTTGACAAAAATTCTGCTTATTGAAAGAACCCAATCAATAAATGATGGGGAAGCTGTGGACTAAGTTGGTCTATCTTAAGTTGTGTGGCCATCCAATCAAGTGTTCTTTCTTACATGTGGGAAGATTTCTTCTCTTGTATGCTATTGTGCAATTTAAGCTTCGGGTTTCTCTTGCTGTGTGTCTTAGAACAATGATGGAGCATTCACGTACCAACCGTAAGTTGATTTTGTTCAATTTCCTGCCCGGGTCCATTCTTTTATGCATGAGCACATGCCTTGAATCTGCAGCTCTTCACAACCTTACTTTGCTTGGAAATGAATCTGATTGTTTGGCTTTGCTAGACTTCAAGAAAAGAATAACCGCAGATCCTATCGATGTCATGAGCTCGTAGAATCATTCCACCCATTTCTGCAATTGGGTTGGGGTTTCTTGCCACCGTTCCACGAAAAGAGTCTTGACGTTGAACCTAAAAGCTCAAAAGTTGATAGGCTCCATTCCGGCTTCCTTTGGAAATCTTACTTATATTACTGGAATCAATTTGATAGACAACAACTTTCATGGAGAAATTCCACCAGAAATGGGTCGTCTACAAAACCTACAATATCTCAACCTTTCTCATAACTTAGTTCATTGTTGAATTTAAAACATCTATGGCTTTATGGTAACAATCTCACTGGAACCATCCCACCTTGGATAGGAAACTTTTCTTTGTTGAGCAGTCTTTTTCTTGGTGAGAACAATTTTCAAGGAAGCATACCGAATGAGTTGGGCCATATATCAGGCTTGGAGGAGTTCGTAGTTGAGGAGAATAATCTATCTGGTATGATCCCTTCCACAATCTATAATATTTCTTCCATGTCCACTTTTAGTGTTGCTAAAAACTAGTTGCATGGAGAGCTACCACCAAATCTCGGCACTATGCTTCCTAATCTCGTACAACTTTACTACGGTGGGAACAAATTCAGAGGAAATATTCCTATATCATTGTCAAATGCTTTTAGACTTCAGATGCTTGAACTTTCTCAAAATGGCTTCTCTGGGACAATCTCTGGTGAAAGTCTAGGAAGCTTGCGAAGTTTAGTTTGGCTAAACATTTATGGCAATCAATTAGGAAATAGAAAAGTTGGTGACTTGAATTTTCTTAGTTTCTTGGCTAATTGCACTAGTTTGGAGTTTTTGGGTCTTGACTCTAATAATTTTGGAGGATAAATCTCGGGATCCATAGCCAACTTTTCAACCCAACTTAATTATCTTAGACTAGGGGGAAATTTTAAACATGGAAACCTCCCTAACGGAATTGGAAACCTTATAAACTTGACCACTCTAGCATTAGATCATAACCATTTGGGAGGTAGTGTCCCTCATGAAATTGGGAAGCTAGAGAAGTTAGAGCAACTGTATTTGGATGTTAACCAATTTTCTGGGTCAATCCCGTCTTCCCTTGGTAATATGACTTTAGTGTTAAACCTCCATATGGGGTTAAACGGGTTTGAGGGCAAAATAGCTCTAAGTCTTGGAAACTACCGAAACATTTTAGATCTTAACCTTTCAAGTAACAACCTTATGGGCACCATACCTAAAATGCTTATGGAGCTTTCAACCCTTTCAATTTCTTTAGACCTGTCTGACAATTATTTGACTGGTCTGCTGCCCTTTGAGGTGGGTGATTTAGTGAATCTCATGGAGCTAAATGTATTAAGAAACAATTTATCAGGTGAAATCCCGAGCAACCTCGGTAGTTGTACTAGTTTGGAGCGCTTGTATTTGCAAGGTAATAAGTTTTAAGGAACAATTCCTCATTCTCTTAAAGATTTAAAAGGCTTGGAAATACTTGATATTTTAAGCAACAACTTGTCTGGGCAGATTCCTAAATTCATAGGCAAGCTTGGTGCTCTTAAGTATCTCAATCTTTCGTATAATGATTTTGAGGGCGAGTTGCCTAAAGAAGGTATTTTTTGCAAATGCCGGTGGTGTGTTTGTTCTTGGAAATCATGGGCTGTGTGGTGGCATCCCACAAGTATATCTACCTCCATGCCCCCCAAAAAAGCACCATTCGTCTTGAGGACTACTTTGTTGCTTGTTCAATGCTGAAAAAGTCAAGAGATGGACTTATAACTTTGTGTTCTTATATGGATTGGAAATCAGGTGTCTTATACTCACAACTCGTTGAATCAACTAACATGTTCTCTGTGGATAATCTTATTGGTTCGGGAAGTTTTGGTTCTGTTTATAAAGGGGTAATTCTTATTGATGGAAGGATAGTTGCTCTTAAGGTATTTAACCTTCAACAACAAGGAGCTTCCAAGAGTTTCATTCATGAATGCAAAGCTTTAAGGAGTATAAGGCACCGTAATCTTCTTAAGATCATAACTGCATGCTCGAGCATTGATAATCAGGGTAAAGACTTCAAAAGTCTAGTTTTCGAGTTCATGGCAAATGGAAGTCTTGACTCAAGGTTGTATCCAAGGGAAAAGGAGCAATCTCTTAAGTAACAGATTGAGTGTTATCCAAAGATTGGATATTGCCATGGGTGTTGCTTCTGCGTTAGATTATCTCCATCACCGTTGTGAAACAGCCATTGTTCACTGCGATTTAAAGCCGAGCAACATACTTCTTGATGAAGATATGGTAGCCCATGTTGGGGATTTTGGTTTAGCAAGGTTCCTCTTTGAAACATCAAATGATCCTTCCTTCAGTCAAACCATGTCAAATGATCCTTCCTTCAGTCAAACCATGTCATCTCAGATAAAAGGTTCTATGGGCTACATTCCTCCAGGTATGAGTTTATATCTAACTTACTTTTTATGTTCTTAGTTAATTTGACTACTAAGCACTAATTAATAAAAAATATATTACTGCCTTTTTTTTCTTGGAAAATAAGTAACATAAAAATCTGAAAAAGATATTGTTCTAATTGTCAATTGCATACGACATCTGATTGTATGTATGTCCTGGCAGAGTATGGCATGGAAGGCCAAGTTTCCACACTAGGAGATGTTTACAGCTATGGGATACTGTTGCTGGAAATATTTACAGGAAAAAGACCTACTGATGACATGTTCAAAGGCGATCTAAGCATTTACCAATTCGTAATCATGGATTTGCCTGACCATGTGATGGACGTTGTCGACCCTTCAATTATGCTCGACCTCGAAGCAGATGGTGATGTTAACGATGACATAGTACAAGAACAAACTCCATCCAGACTTAACAATCGGTGGAACTCCATCCAGATGTATACAATCGTGGTTCGGTAAAAGCAATGAAAGTAAAGGAATGCTTGGTTTCAGTGATGCATATAGGACTCTCTTGCTGTGCAATGTCACCGAGGGAGCGGCTGTTGATGGACGTCATTGTCGAAAAAATGAGTGCAGCCAGAGATTCGTGCCTCAAAGTTTAAGAAGACTAGAAGGACAAGCATGCTGCTCAAAGGAGAAAGGACATGATCACTCATTAGTAATATTTTCCACCCTGCACTCACCGAAGTTTTCTTTTTCTTTTGGCTTCTTTATCCTGCTATCGCTTTGCATTTTTTCTTGTTGATGTATGTGGTTTGTTTTACTTATATGACTTGAAGCTTTCGCATTCTTAATTTGTGTGGTGTTTTTTAGAGTTTTAATGATTAGTGGTTTTTGTTGGAAAATAAAAAGTTTATGTTCTTTGTTGAATGGCTAACACTGCAAAAAGTAGTCACTAACTGCTAGCAGCTTTGATAGAATTTGCGAATGGTGAGATAGGAGTGTGAGAGAAGGTGGATGAGTAACAACATTACTTGTTACATTTTTCTTTAATCTCGGTATATGTTGTTATTGATGCTTTAAAAAAGTTATTTTGCACTATTCATATGTGAAAACATAAAACCAAATTTCACTTCAAGATGTGCAGATGGAATTTTTAGAGCATCAATACCTTATTGTAGAAGAGAGAAGCAGAATGTTGAGTGATGGTGAGAGCTTAACATTAAGATTAGTGCAAGGGGTTTGGAGTGAAAGTGTAAAGACCCAGATTTTTAATTTATATTATTTACCTATTTTTATAACTACATATTTCTTTTTTTCCTGAATATAATTATTTATGTTTCAATGCTCGTCTCCACGTGTTGAGCAAATGAAGGAAGGGGATGCTATAGGAATGTCAAGGGATAAATGGGTATTTGTAGGACTACTTGGAGAGCACTCCAAATTAGCTGGAGGTGGCAGGATGTGGTGATGAACGAGTTTTCCCTACTTAAGCAGTTGACACCTACTGCATTCAAGTGAGTAAGCTATCTGTTAGCTTGATTACATCCTAATCCAGTTGGAAGCTGCTGCCTTCTCCAACTACAAATAGGGAGCTGCACCTGCATTTCATTTCAAACATTAGTATCTTACGGGGAAGAGAGAGAGAGAGAGAGAGAGGAGAACATATATATTTTGTTATAAATGATGAGAGAGAGAGAGAGAGGAGAACATACATATTTTGTTATAAAAGATGATATTCAAAAGGCTGCACATATAATATCAATTTATCATTTGTTGGATATTATCTTTTGTAAATTGGTTTGACAAATGGAATTCAGTTGGAGATTTCTATTTTCCCAAAACAATAAAACATATTTATGCAATTTGAATGAAGCAGTCTATTGTATATATACAAAGAGTTTAATATACCAATTTTTATGTATCACTCATAGTATTAGATATATCCAACGGATTAGTGAGTTTATCTAATATATATGTGGTTCTGCTAAAGTATTTTAAAGTACTTATGTATTTCGCACTATACCTTTACTTATTTTATAAAAGTATTCCAGTTCAAATGTTCCTTCAGTGATGACCATGCTGCTATAAATTAACCAAATGACTTTTGAATTAGTTGTGAGGAATTAGCAAGCTTAAGTATGTTGACTAGGATTAAAGTTCATTTAGTAATTGCTTACACTTGTGAATAGAAGTTGCTGAAGATAGACTCTTGTAGTAGAGAGTCGGAGCAATACTTTGGAATTTAGGTAGGGGAAATACGGCTGACCTTTACGGAGATTGATTTTATTAAATTTCGTGAAGTGTTATAATACTCTTGATCTTTTTGGTTAATTAATGTGGTTGGATATAGCTTCACCTGAGTGTTTATTTGTTATTGATTATACTGGAATGTTATCCGGTTATAATATGATGTGATATATGTGAAACATGAGTTGAGATTATTTGTGCATCACTTATGTGTGAGAAGTGGTTGGAACTTTGGTGTTGAGAAAGGAATTGAAAATGAGGGTAGTTGGAAAGAATCTTTTGTGTAGTTGAGCCAAACTCGTAGTAGGTACCATGTCTCAGGTGTGCCCACAGTGCACAAATTCTTAAGGGTAATTCAGGATTGGCGACGAAGAGTTTAGGTAAAATGACTAACAAAAAGGAAAATTGGGATGATTAAAATTTATACTAGAACATTTGAACCACCACTGCAAAGGTAAAATGCACGGTATGGGATGTGAAGGTCCGCATGTTTTATTATTTTAATTAATGGGTAGAGATGAAGAGTATTGCATTGCACTTATGCATTATAACTGATAATAATTTGATATTGGTTATATGATTTCATGACACTTAATTTAGTATTGTCAATTTACTGTGGTAAGGTCATGTCCCTACTGAGCTTTTGAAGCTCACCCCTCTATTGTTATGTAGGTTTACGAACTAGACTGTCAAGAGGATAGACGGAATGAGTTCGTATTAGATGTGAGGATAGAGAGTTTATTTATTTATTTATTTTAGCCTTATAAAGAATTATGGAGTTGTTTTATGATAGGAATTGATATTTTCCACCCCCTTTCGCTTTCATTTTATTTAATTTTATTTTTATTCGCGCGCCGAGTTTGGGTTCGATTTTCCCACCTACCCCGGGCCCGGGGTGTGACAGAAAGGGACTTATAGCTCAAGTTTGGAGCAGTTTTCTGTTGTAGTTAAAAGTCCTAGTGATGCTGATGGGTTACCAACGGTTTTTTGAAAGATTTTAAGAAGTCAGATTTTTTCGGTTGAGCCAAATTTCCTGACATCTCAGACTGAAGACCAAATCGAATCATATGGGTTTGGCTCGGTTATTGATTTTATCAAATTTGAAAAAATTAGTATAATTCAATTTGATTCAGAATTTTCTGTCAAAAATGCCAACCCTAGTTACCATTAATATGGGAAACCGGGACCAGTGACTACTCAATATGCGGGACACTTTCTCACCTTTGGGTTTTATGCATTTTTTTGTTGACGTAGTCAAAAAGCCTCATTTAGCTAGGTTGTTGGAGATCAAACTCAAAATCATATGGCGGTGCATTATTTAGTTGAGATGTTATACATAGTGATATCTCATATCTAGGTAAGTACTTCTCTTTGGCCGCAACACTCTTATCCCTTTTCTTATTTACAAAACTCCAGATTTAATGGGTTGCAAATGTGACCCGTTGTCATCTGTTTTCTTCCGCAATGTGCATAAAGAGTTCTCTGCACCCATTAATTATCCTCCCTTGCCGCCGCCGCCAACCACCGCCCCCGCTCTCACTACCACCTCTTCCCAATTCCGACTTACGACCCCTGATCTCGTAAACCTCTACCAGCACCGTTAACCCGCCAAACCCTCCATACTAGAATCTGAAACCCACCGAACCCTGACCCACCCAGACCCAACTCTTCCGTGATTTGAAGTTTTTGTTCACAGCAGTCACCCCAACCCTGACGACATTGATCCCGTCATCACAAAATCGTTGATTTAGCTCTTGGATGTCAAACTAATGAAGTTCCCTAGTACGAATGTGTCGTTGAACTCAATCTCGCAGTACTTACCGAAGCAATGACATCTGATTTTAAGTGGGTTTGGTGGTGTGAAAGATCTAGAAGGAAGAGAGGGATAATCGCTGGTGCAGTGCTGGTGGTCGGTGTTGAGAGAGGGTGGGCGGGACAGTTGGGCAAGGCTTTTCACGTTTCAGTTTTTGTTTTTCATTTATTATTATTTTGGGTAAATTACAAAAAAACTACCTTAACTATTGGTGTTACGACACTTTCATACCTCATCTTTTAAAGTTGACAATGTCATACCTCATCTTACGAATTTGTGCCAATATTATACCTGCCGTTAATTGACCGTGAATTTTTCAGTTAAATGCTGACAGGGCTTGATTCGGGACCCCTTTTTTATTAAAAAATTATTAAAAATTAAAAAAAAATCATTTAATATTTTTTAAATATTAAAATAATAAAAAAAGGTTATAAAAATAAAAAAAACAAAAAAAAACCAACACTCGTCCCCTCCCCCCTTCTCTCTCTTCTCCCCACCCACCCAATCATATGTGTAGAGTGTTGGAGGCGGAGAAACCATGGCTTTTTCGTGACGATTTTGTTTTGGTAGTCGATGGCGCTCGCCATGGTCGTTGGGCTGAGCCCTTTCATTTGGTTACAATGTGGGTTCAACTGCACAATGTTCCTCCCCTTAATATGACGGAGGCGGTAGCTTCTGCAATAGGGGGTTTGATTGGCAAAGTGATCAAAGTGGACAAAGATGACGGTCATGACTGCATTGGTAGATTTTTGCATATAAAGATTTCCTTTGATGTCCGAGAGCTACTTATGCGTGTAGCGAATGTGGAGTTCCTGGACGATGGGGAGATATGGATTGATTTCCGTTACGAGGGGTTGCCTAACTACTGTCTAATTTTTGGCAAGGTGGGGCATGTCACTAGGTGTTGCAAATCTAAAATACTTGGTGAGGAGGCTTTGGAGGTGGACACAGAGGCTTTGTATGCTTTTAAAGGACTTGATGCGGAGTACGATCTGAGAGGGAATTGGCTTGGCGTGCGAGTTACTTCGTCAGGACAGAGGTTTGGTGACGTGCAGAGGGGACCAAGGGGTTGTAGTGGTCCTATCTTATCCTTCAATTGGCGACGACAATCCAACTCCCAAGATGCATACCAGAGTGAACCTCGCGCAAGGGAGGCTGAGGAAAAGGAATGCCAAAGGTTGGAAGGAAAGATAGCTTTTGATGCCGGCTTCATTGGTCTAGGAGGTTCGATTACGCCTGAGGCATGGATGAGAGTTTTGGAGAACCATCCGGAAGTGGAGACGGATATAGGTGAGGGTACTGAGGTGACGCAACCTGGTCATGAGATTGATTTGAATATTCCTATTTTGGTTGAGCAAGCTGGGTTCCATGGTGGAATTCCTGAGAAGGGAGTGACAGATGGAAGGATGAGGGATGGGTTATTGTCCCAAGATTCTGACCCTTTCAACCTTCTTCCAATAATTGAGGCAGCTACGAGAGAAGGTGTGAAAAGAAGTCGAGATAATGATGACAATGAACTGGAAGTGGTTGATGAGGCGTTGAACCGTGTGTACAAAATACCAAGGTCAGGAGTTGACTAAGCGGAGGCCACCTATGATGGGTCTCCATGATCGTAATAAAAATCATATGTTGGAACTATCAAGATATCGAGGGAGACCTGACAGTTGACGATCTGTTGGAGCAAAATCGGCTCCGCTCCCTCGAGGTTGTGGCTTTATTAGAAACGAAGAATCATAGTAGGAGGTACTGTTATTTGAAACAAAGGCTTGGAATGACTTGTATGCATGCTATCGAGCCTAGAGGAATTGCAGGCGGTATGTGTTCGTTTTGGAAAGATGCCAAGGATGTTGTTTTAGTAAAATATGGTGATTTTTTCATTGAGGTGTGGATTGAAGATGTGGTCCAAAACTGTAAGTGGTGGCTTGTCGTCGTTTATGCTAGTACTGATGATCGAAAAAGAGCATAACAATTGGGTGTATTAATGGAACGTATATCTAGCTATCTAGAGCCATGTTTTTTAATAGGAGATTTTAATGATTTATTATCAGATTCTAAAAAGGAGGGGGAAATATGCGCACGACTGCAAATATGCAGTCTTTTCGGAATTTTGTGATGAACACAAGATTGTGAGATTTGGGATTTGAAGGTTACCCTTATACATGGCAAAATAGATGTGATGAGGGTTTTATTCAGGAAAAGATTGATCGGGCATTTGCTACGAACGAATGGGTGCGATGTTATCAACAAGCTTTGGTCAAGCATATGGTGCTTGAAGTGTCAGACCATGCGATGTTAATTCTTTCGACGAAGGTGAAGCAACCTCAGAGGAAGAAAAGGTTTATGTATGATTTGCGATGGAACCAGGAGGAACAGTGTAATGAGGTGGTGTGATCGTGTTGGGGTCGTAATCATGTTGGCTCTATTGCCTATAATTTGGTGTCTAAACTAAAAAGTGTTCGACACAGCTTAGTTATGTGGCGGAAAAAGGTGGGGCGAAATGAACAAAAGGAAATATGTCGAATGAAGGAAGAGCTACGAAGTGCATATCAACAACCGGTATTTGAGGGCTAACAGATTTGGGATATGGAAGTGGACCTTACACGTGCAATCAAAAGAGAAGAAGTTTATTGGTGAACGAAGTCTAGTGTAGTGGTTACAAGAAGGTGACAAAACTACGAGATTTTTACATGCCCAAACTATGAAATGGAGACGGAGAAACTTTATTCGTGGGTTGGAAGAGGAGGATGAGACTTGGTGTAATGATAGGCATTGTATGCATGGCATTGTAGTTCAATATTTTCAGTCTATTTTCTCAATTGATTGTCCTGCATGCTTTAGGGATATTTTAACTTGTGTGCCGAGTAAGGTAAGAGTGATGGATAATAATTTTTTGATTGCATCGGTGACTGATGTAGAGATTGAGAATGCCATATATCAAATGCATCCAATGAAATCACCGGGTTCGGATGGGTTTAATGCAGGGTTTTGTCATCATCATTGGGAAACGGTTGGTGGTGTGGTGATGGGTATGGTTAAACATTTCTTTCAGTCTAGATGTATGCTTAAAGAATTGAATCATACCAATATTGTGCTCATTCCTAAAGTGGACAACCCAATGAAAATGTCCCAATTTCAGCCAATATCGTTATGTAATGTGGTGTATAAGGCTTAATCAAAGGTACTAACGAATCGGTTAAAGAGAGTTCTTCCGAAAGTGATTAGCCAAAATCAATTGGCTTTGGTTGCGGGGCAGCAAATTTCTGATAATATTTTGGTTGTTCATGAGCTCCTACATTCCATGAAACAAGGGAATGATGACGGTATAAATTATATGGCGCTAAAATTGGATATGGCAAAAGCCACTGACCGAGTTGAATGGTCTTTTCTTAATGCTATGCTGCACAAATTGGGATTTGATGATATATTCTGCCAATGGGTGATGGAGTCTGTGCAAGCAGTTTCATATAGTGTGGTAGTCAATGGTGAGGCTACGGGATATGTCACTCCATGTAGAGGACTTCGCCAAGGGGACCCTTTATCACCTTTTTGTTCCTAATTTGTGCCAAGGGATTCTCATCTTTTATTCATAATGAGGAGCGGGTAGGACGGATTAGGGGGATCAAGGTTAATCACCTTGTCGAGCCCCTTTCCTATGTTTTCTTTGCAGATGATTCCATTCTTTTTTGCCAAGCTACGGAGATGGAGGCAGTGTGTGTCAATAGTTTACTCCAACACTATGCAGATGGTTCTGGGCAATTTATTAATCTGGAGAAGAGCTCGGTCCATTTTAGCTCTAGGTGTCCATAGTATTTGAATGTTCGTTTATCAGAGGTTTTGGGTATCAAACATCAGGAGGGTTTTGGAAAATACTTGGGTATTCAAGTGGATTTTGGAGTTTCGAAAAGGAAAGTGTTTGAAGATGTACGTAATAAATTGGATGAGAGAATTAACGGAAGGGCGAAACAGTTTCTGTCGGTTGCTGGGAAAGAGGTACTAATTAAAAGTGTGGCTTCAGCTTACTTGACTATACAATGTCATGTTTCTAGTTACCGGTTCAATTGGCAAAAGAAATCGAACAAGTGATTGCAAGGTTTTGGTGGAGAGACCAAAAAACAAAGAAGGGTGTACATTGGGTGGCTTAGAGTAAAGTTGTGAAAGAAAAATCAACAGGAGGGCTTGGTTTCAAGGAAATTATTTCTTTTAACTTAGCTATGCTTGCAAAGGTTGGGTGGTGCATTATTTGTAACCCGGATTCTCTACTAGCTAAAGTTCTTCAACCTAAATACTTTCCTTCATCGTCTTTTCTGGATGCACCGATGGGACGAGGCACTTCTTGGGGATGGAAAGGGGTTTTGCAGGGGAGGAAAATCTTGAAAGTTGGAATCTAGTGCAGGGTTGGGGACGGGAGGAGCATTCGGATTGTGAAAGACCCATGGTTGCTTACTCAGCATACATTTCTTCCCCTTTCGAGGCACGCAGAGATGTCGGGAAGGGTTGAGGATTTAGTGGTGCTCGGGGGTATATGGAAAAAGGATATTATTGAATGGTGTTTTAACGACGAGGAAGCTCGTATTATTTTGAGTATGCCTCTTAGCAAACTTGGATGTACTGATAGAATTATTTGGCATTACACAAAGAATAAAGTGTATTCGGTTAAATCGGGGTACATGGTTGCTCAAGAGATGAATCGAAACGGGAAGCTCGGTCGTAAAGGTGTGGGACAATCAAGTGGGGAACAAAATAAGGATCCGGTGTGGTCGGCAATTTGGCACTTGAAGGTCCTTCCAAAGCTAAGGCATTTTATATGGAAGGGATGCAAAAACATTCTTGTAGTGTGTACTAATTTGCAACGCTGTGGTGTTTGTTTGGAGACAATGTGTCCGTATTATGAGGAAACTATGGAAATGTAGATACATTTATTTTTCCATTGTCCGTTTGCCAGTGTATTTTGGTTTGGATCTCCAATCCAATTGGATTCGGTAATAGTGGAGAGTGATGACTTCTTGGAGTGTTGGAAGTGGCTTTGTCGTAAATATGATGATACTGAGGATGCCGAAAAACTAATGCGTTGGATTGTATGTGGTCTTTGGCAAATATGGAAGTGTAGAAATAGTGTGATTTTTGAAAAGCTTGCTGTGAAGCCTCATGTTGCTTTGGAGCTCTTGCATCAACAATGGTGTGAGATTGAGGAATGTGGTAGGGACAAAGTGAAGCAGCCATACCGACAGGTTCAAGGAGGTGGGGAGATCGGGGGCAAGTGGACTAAGCCTCCGTTTCAAACAATTAAATTAAATTGTGATGGGGCTTGGTGTAAGCAAACTGGGCAGTGTGGCTTTGGGTGGGTTGCCAGAGATTTTGCGGGTATATTCAAAGGAGCTGGAGGGGCGGGAAATATTCTATGTGAGTCTAGTTTGATGGCAGAGGCGGAAGCGATGATGGCGGCTTTGTTGGCTTGTGTGAAGAAATGCTTTGGGATAGTTCAATTGGAAACAGATTTAAAGGTTGTGGTGGACATGTTAAATGGAGTATTACAACTAGATGCCGTCATTGAAGGTATTCTTTGGGACATTCAGCATCTAAAGCAGCAATTAAGTTTGGTTGTGTTTCTTTTCACTCCCTGTGCCTGTAATGGGGCTGCGTATCAGGTGGCGTCTTATGCCACGCGTGTGGGGGGCTATCATATGTGCAATTGCTTTGAACCAGAGTGGTTGTTTAATTCTCTGGCTTCTAATGTAAACATTTCAATTCATATCTAATAATATTTGCTCTTTGACAAAAAAATAAAAAATAAAACCCATGATCATGAATCTAATGGATGGTTAGTGGGCTTTAACTATGTGCCATTTTTCTACATATTACACATATATTGCACGTCCGATGTCTAGAATTTGATTGAATTATTTAATTACCATAAAATTTAGGGTAGGTAAAAAGAAATGAACTTTCCCAATTTCTGAAAGGATGAACTGTCGTGGCGAAACCACCAGCTAGTCTCCTTTTTAAAAAAGAAAACAAAAGACTGCTTCTGCTGTGCTGGTTTGGTATTGCTGTGCTTTGAAAAAAAACTGCTTCTGTTGTGTTGTGAGAATAAACTCATTTTTGCTGCTTCACGTTTTCAGCTTTTTTTTCACCCAAAACTGTGAAAATAAGCTGTTTTTAAGTGTTTACCAAACATCTTTTTGAGCTCAGCTTTTTTTATACCCACTTTTTATAAAAGCACCTCAGTACCAAACCAGTACTAGAAACCCAATAACGAAGAAAAAGTGAGTTCAGTGTCATTTTCCTCACAGCTGCTATCTCAATTAAAAAAAGGTTTCTGATTTATTTCCTCCGCAATTTAGAGCAAACATGGAGCATTCCCGTACCAATGGAAAGCTAGTTTTCTTAAAATTCCTACATGGTTTCCTTCTTTTATGGATGATCATATGTCCGGAATCTGCAGCACTTAACCAGCCCTACTCTGCTTGGAAATGAATCTGATCGCTTAGTTTGCTCGACTTCAAGAACAGAATAACTGGAGATCCTCTCACTATCATGCGCTCATGGAATCATTCCATTGATTTCTGCAGTTGGGTACGGGTTTTGTGCCACGGTTCCAACAAAAGAGTCATGATTCTGAACCTGAAAACTAAAAATTTGGTAGGCTCCATTCCACCTTCCATTGAAAATCTTACTTATCTTACTGGACTCAACTTGAAAAACAACAGCTTTTACGGTGAAATTCCCCAAGAAATGGGTTGTCTACGAAGCCTGCAACATCTCAACCTGTCGTACAATTCTTTCGCCAGGAAAATTCCAACTGATATAAGCCACTATACATCACTAAAATTCCTCGATCTTGTTTCAAATAAAATTATAGGATCGATTCGAAACCAACTCTGTTCATTGTTGAGTTTAACTATGGCTTAACGATAATCTTTATCTTGGCATCAACAACTTGCAAGGAACCATACGCAATGAGCTCGGGCATTTAACAAGATTGGAGGAATTCGCAGCTGAGGCAAACAATCTATCTGGTTTGGTCCCTTCTTCAGTTTGTAATATTTCTCCATAAATTTTTTAGCTGTGACTCAAAACCAGTTAAACGGAGAGCTACCGCCAAACCTCGGCAAGATTCTTCCTAATCTCACAGTATTTCACTATGCTGCGAACAATTTCACAGGAAATATTCCTGTCTCGTTGTCAGATTCTTCTAGTCTTCAGTTGTTTGACCTTGGTACAAATGGCCTTACTGGGACGCCCCCTAATCTTGGAAGCTTACAAAGCTAACTTTGAAGGCAATAGTCTTGGAAGTGGAAAGAAAAGTGATCTGAATTCTCTTCTTTGCGAATTGTACTAGTCTGGAGTTCTTAGGTCTTCGCGATAATCGTTTTGGAGGAGGAATTCCAAGATATGTAGTCCTTTTCAACCCCAATAAAAACATTTTAGTTTGGGGGACAATTTGATAGATGGCAGCCTCCCTCACGGAATTGGAAACCTTATAAGCCTGACCATTATTGGATTGGGAGGAAATTATCGAGGTGGTAGTATCCCTAGTGATATTGGGAAGCTTCAGAATTTGAAAGTATTGTATTTGGGTGGCAACAAGTTTTCTCGGCCGATCCCATCCTCCCTTTGTAACATGACTTCATTGTTAAATCTCTGCATGGAGAATAACAGGTTTGAAGGAACTACACCTCCAAGTCTTGGAAACTGCCAATCAAAGTGGGTGATTTCGCAACAATCTAATTGGTACCATACCTAAAGAGCTAATTGGGTTTTCATCCCTTTCAATTTCGTTAGACACGTCTGACAATAATTTGTATGGTTTGCTACTATTCAAATTTGGTCTTTCTAGCATTATCATAATCTAAAATAATAAATGATGGACTCTCATAGGTAGATGGCGTTTTATTGCAATGCGGAAAGTAATTATGTATTTACCTCAGTGCGAGTTCGATCTCCACTTATTCCTCTCACTTAACAATAAACTATTTAACTCACTAGCATTATAATTTTTTTTTTTTTTTAAAATTATAGTGAAAGATGGCCTAAGCAGGGGCGGACCGACATAGGGGCAAGGGGGGTCAGCTGATCCTCCGAACTCCAGTGAATCTCCATGGATGACTTGGGTGCTGCTCCTTTGAAGGTTGGAGTTGCCCTTCATATATGCCCTCCAACTGCTTGATAAAATGCGTTAGAGAGGTACTGCTTCTTTATAGTCTAGTCCTAATATTATTTACCTCTGGCTTGGTTTTTGGTTGTGATTACAATTGTAGGAGGAAAAAAAAGAACCAAGTAAAAGACTATCCACAAATGCAAAGTAAATGAAAAGGTAATCTCAGAGAATGATTGGACAAACATATTAATGAGATGCAATGATATCAATCAATTTGTTAGTGTGTTCAAGATAAGTGTATCCCTTTATTAAGCATTTATATGGGAGTAGCCTTGAAACATGTTAGTTACCCACGCAAATGAGGCATTAACAGGTGCGCAGTATGTATTTGTAAATGACTTCAAGTCTTTCAAGACTCAATCAGATGGCGATATGCATGCTATTTTTGTTTAAAAATTTGCCCCCTAATAATATTTCCTAGATCTGCCACTGCTTGAGTAACCGAAAGATTGCGAGCAGCAAGCCAATTTTTTCTAATTGATCGAAGGTCGGTTGAATGTACATGAATTGTACCTAAACTTAATTAAGATCCAGAAAGAAAAATAGTGGGATTCTAAAGGTGCCCTTGTGGAAGGATCTTGTGGAGTTGCATCACTAATCACTTGCATCGCATCACGGTCTGTCATCTCCTAATTATGTCGGAGGCTCCCTTAAATGTACGTTGGGAGCTTATAATATTTTGAGCTCAAGATTTCTTTTTGAAACTGCATTTTATTTACTCAAAGAGTTATGGGATGTGAACTCAAAATCTTTTTAATAAAGTTGAAAATAAGTGTCGTTAAAGTAACTAATCATCCGTATTTGATACGATGTTAAATTTTGTTAATTTCATAGTACTCTCAAACTTTTAAAATATAGGATATGAGTTTAGCTAGTACAATTACAAACTTCTAAGGCAAAAGTAAAACTAAATTTCTTTTTGATGAAATACAATATTGATATTCAAGCATGTTACATTTTTCTCATTGCTTTGAAACTTGGAGTACAGTTGTGCACTATTGACACCGAATAGAAGAGAATGCTTTAAATTGTATTATATTCTTCTCAATAAGAAATACTTATAGGTTTACAACCTTAACATAAATGAAAAGAGAACTAATTACAAGTGATTACATGAGAATACCCGGAATTACAATCAATTAGGGATCCTACCTAAAATACAAAAGTCAACACTCCCCCTCAAGTTGGTGCATATATGTCGCTCATACCTAACTTGTGTAAGAAACTTGAAAACTTGTGACTTGAAACAGCTTTTGTAAGTATATCTGCCAACTGATGTTCTGTTTTTATCGCCGGTACTTCAATTATTTTCCCTTCCAATTTTTCTTTGATGAAGAACCGGTCAATTTCAACATGCTTTGTTCTATCATGTTGTACCGGATTATGTGCGATGTCACGGGCAGCTTTATTATCACAAAATAATTTCATGGGCTGATCATGTTGTATACCCAAATCGCTTAACAGAAGCTTAAGCCACAAAATTTCACAAATTCCCAAAACCATACCTCTGTATTCGGCTTCTGCACTGGGACGGGCAACCACATTCTATTTCTTACTTCTCCATGTAACCAAGTTACCCCCAACAAACGTAAAGTAACCTGATGTTGAGCGCCTATCGTCAATTGAACCTGCCCAGTCTGCGTCAGTATAACCTTCAACGCTAAAGTGATTATTCCTTTTAAACAAAATTCCTTTGCCCGGACTTCCTTTCAAATATCGCAATATTCTCATCACGGCATTCATATGTTGTTCTCTAGGATCATGCATGTATTGACTCACTACACTCAAGGCATAAGCAAGGTCCGGTCTTGTGTGTGCCAAATACATCAAACGGCCTACTAACCTTTGATATCTTCCTTTGTCAACTGGTACTTGATTAGAATCAACACTAAGTTTCAATCCTTCTTCTAATGGTGTAGCTACTGGCTGACAAGCTGACATGACAGTTTCGTGCAACAAATCAATAATATACTTCCTCTGAGACAAGAAAAATTCCAGAACTGCTTCTCGACACCTCAATCCCTAAAAAATATTTCAGGGATCCAAGGTCCTTCATTTCAAATTATGTAGACAGGTATCTTTGCAAGGCCGCACGTTCTTCCGGATCATTACCTGTTACCACCATATCGTCTACATACACAATAAGTGCAGTAAGCTTCCCATTTTGTCTTTTCAGGAACAAAGTATGATCAGAGTTACTTTGCCTGTAACCAAATGCTCTCATACATTTTGTGAATCTTCCAAACCATGCTCGAGGAGACTGGTTCAAGCCACACAAGGATTTCTTCAACTTGCACACCTTTCTTTTGTATTTATCTGGAGCATTACATCCAGGTGGAGGATCTATATAAATCTCTTCTGTCAAATGTCCATGCAAGAAGGCATTCTTCACATCAAACTGTTGTAAAGGCCAATCAAGATTTGTAGCCAAGGACAACAAAACACGAACGATGTTGATCTTGGCCACATGAGCAAATGTATCTGTATAGTCAATTCCATATTTTTGAGTGTATCCTTTTGCTACTAGTCTTGCCTTGAAGTGATCCACCGTCCCATCAGCTTTATACTTCATAGTATAAACCCATTTACATCCCACATGTTTCTTATCAGCTGGCAAGTCTGTGATCTCCCAGGTAGCATTCTTCTTCAAAGACTTTAACTCTTCATTCATTGCTGCTTGCCAACATGGATCAGCTAAAGCCTCATGCACACTGTTAGGAATAGATACAATAGATAATTGATACACAAATGACTTATTTGATTCTGACAGGTGACTGGTCGACACATAATTAGTTAATGGGTATAACACATTGGATTCAGGGTTAGGCTTATTCATTGGATACCTAGTTTTGCATTTAGGGTCAGCTTCATAAGTAGGTTTAGGAATACCTCGGTTTACATGGTCAGGGAGGCGGGGTGGCGGTGGTGTATCCGGGATCGAAGACGATTGATTATGGTTATTGGGGCTCAAGGGCAGTGAGATCGATTGTGAGATAGTTGGTGACACATGGTTGTCCGCTGGTGAGGAAACTGGCAGTAAGCTGTAAGGCGGAGATGAAGGCTGTGAGTTATCTGGTGCAGTCAACTCGTTACTTTCAAAGTTTTCAACATTGTTTCCATGTGAATGATCACCACTTGTCTCCAAGACATTACCACTTACCTCCAATTCATTCACATTATTATTTTCTTGTGAATGATCACCACTTATTTCCAAGACATCACCACTTAAATCCAAATCATTCATACTATATGTCTCCAGAATAGTATAGTCAAGAGTTTGAACTTATGTTTGATTCTCCCCCTGAAGTGAAGACTCAGGACTGGCAAAGTACATATCATTCTCATGAAAGGCAACATCCATAGTGACAAACAACTTTTTCGTCGAAGGGTGATAACAACGATATCCTTTCTGATTTGAGGCATACACCACAAACACACACCGTAAGGCCTGAGGTTCAAGCTTACTCCTCTGCTGTTTATGAAGATGAACGAAGGCCACACAGCCAAACACATAAGGTGGAAGATTGGGGACTGCAGGAGCATCAACGTGTGAGGAGAGAGCTTGAAGTGGTGTTTGAAAATCAACGGATTGGGATGGAACACGATTAATGAGATACGCAGCTGAGGTGAGGGCTTCTCTCCAATAGGATAACGGGAGATGAGCCTCGAGCAAAGAAGCATGAACAACCTCCAAAAGCTGACGGTTCTTGCGTTCTGTAACCCTATTTTGTTGTGGAGTATATGGGCACGTGGTTTAATGAACAATGCCATGATGATCAAGAAAGGCACAAGGGTCAGAGTTAACATATTCACCGCCATTATCACTCCTGAGAACCTGTATGTGGGACTTATATTGTACTTGTACCATTTTATAAAACTGCTGAAACAAAGAAGGAACTTCACTTTTGGACTTCATCAAACATACCCAAGTCATACGTGTGCAATCATCAATAAAAGTAACGAACCAATGAGCACCACCAAACGTAGCAGTTTTAGATGGCCCTCAAACATCAGAATGAATTATCATAAATGAAACTGAACTTTTATTCACACTGGACGGTAATGAAGTATGATGACTTTTAGCCATTTCACAAACACCACATTTAAAGCTAGAAACGTCATGCTTAACAAATAGGCTAGGAAACAACCTTCGTAAATAGCCGAAAGAAGCATGTCCAAGTTGACGATGCTACAACCAAACCTCCGAAGCTTTATCCCTCAACCCATGAGATCCTTCCACGGCAAGAGCTTGGGTCAAATTTCGAGAACTGTTTGATGTCATCTCCAAGTAGTGGAGTTTTCCCCTCCGAATACCATAACCAATCGTCTTATGAGTCCGAATGTCCTTAAAAACACAAAAGGAAGGCCAAAAAATAACAAGGCAATGTAGGGTGACAGTTATTTGAGCAATAGATAATAAATTATAGTCAAGGGAAGGAACAACAAGTACGGAGTCAAGATTTAGGGTATCAGAGAGGGAGACATCGCCTTCCCTAATAATGGGGACAACATTACCATTGGCAACACTAACTATAATATTGGTGGATGGTTTTAGGGTTCGGACCAGTCTAGAATCACAAGTCATATGTTCAGTAGCACTAGAATCAATTATTCATGTACTATTCACAACAGATGCAGAGATTTTTAAAGCTTTACCATCATTACTTGTATGATTAGAATCTGCCTTAGCTTCGGCAACCAATGCACCTTACTTGAATTGGTCACGATTGATCTTACTCTCCTGTTCGGTTTGATCAGATCGATGCATAGTGAGTACATGAGTACGTGATGCAGCAGTGGGTCGTGAGTGGATGCAGGGATCGGTTCGGTGAACTTCGGTCAGCAACGATGGCGTCGCTCGCTGGTCAGACGGGCATGGTACACAACTAGATGCGCGGTGGTCTTTGCTCGCTGGTTTCACAGTGCGCGGCACAACAGGCTGCACAGCGATTTCTGTTCTCAGGACAAATTGCGATAATAATAATTTTTTTATTTTTCTTAACCTGGCTTTGGTGCCAAGAAGATAATGCTTTGAATTGTATTATATTCTTCTCAATAAGAGGTACTTATAGGTTTACAACCCTAACATAAATGGAAAGAGAACTAATTACAAGTGATTACATGAGAATACACGGAATTACAATCAATTAGGGATCCTACCTAAAATACAAAGGTCAACACGAATTTCTTTTGTTGCATTGCTTAGGCAAAGCACATGCATGGGCCTATTAGAACCCTACCACATCATTGCAGGTTGTGTAGGGATTACCAAATTTTTTTTATTACCAAATTCGTTTTTGGCTAGAATCGAACCTAAGATCTCTTACTTAGAAGTGAAGAGGATTACCACTAGACCGTAGTACTAAGTGACATATAACTACGGAATCCGTCAAGTTTATAATAGGAGATTCTATTAAATCTCCTAAACTATTTTTAGAAGTATAGCAATTTATAGGTGTATTTAAAATATAGTCACGTACTGTTATTATTTTAGTCAAATTATAATACGTGCACGTCAAAATTTCCCAAAATTTCTAAACTATTAAATATTGTTCGTCATAGTTTTTGTACACCTTGATGAATATTCGTTAAGGTAAGTACGGTGATGTTAGAATATGCATGTTTTACTAACAGTCAGCCAGTGTTTGAATCTTCGATACGGTCGATATTTTCGTGGAAATATAAAAAAAATCATAGAAAAATATAGAAAGAGGGGTGGGGGTGAAGTCTAAACTTCACTCTATATTGGAGAAACTCTTAAAATTTGACAGATTTTGTCGAATATCATAAAAACTCTTACATTTCGTTTAAACTAGTGTTTGACATTCCCCAAAGTTTCATTTTAAATTTCTATGTTTTAGAGAAAATTTTCATCATTTCCGTCGAAGGAAATCGATATCGATATATCTATTGATATTTCCACAGATACTGATATTAAGTTAGCACAAATACTGTTTGGTTAAACAGATTTTGGTTGACAGCTGGCGCAAATTCAATCTGATTAAATAGGTTTGGGTTGGCAACTAGCGATGGTGTTAATCTGGTTAGACAGCTTTGGAGTTGTAAAATCAATTTGGCTCAGGCGTCTTGACAGTTTGGTTAAACAACCAGTTTCTTAACATTTGCTTGTTATTTATCTCAAGTCTCTGCCAGAGAGGAGTCTTTAATTCCATTGCTGAAGGAAGTCACTTAATTAGCTTTCTCAGCAAAGTGAAGTGTTTTATGGATGATCAGATATTCCCAAGTTACATTCAGAGTTCGGCATATAGATGACTGAACCACTTTTACCATAAATACACTCATCTCTTTTGAGTAACTTTGCCCCATACATATTCGACGAACCTATATTTTCACTAATATAGTTGAGCTTGCCGAACCTAGTGTATAGGATTTAGAACTTCACAGTGATCTACATTGCATTGTTGATTAGAACCCAGGCCGAGAGTGTTTTTTCCTCGACTGAGGTTGCTTGATTCAAAAGTCAGAATAACACTCTCGGTAGCGAATTGGCATGCCCGCATCAATATTCAAGGAACAAAAGAATGTAATTAACTCTTTGTACTCAGCCTCCACACCACGTAAGCTGTGTAGCTTTCTGAGGTCAACAAGTATGTAACACTCGAATTTTATTTTGATAATTGTTCTCACCCAAATGCTTCGTTGCCTTGTAAGTAGTCGTGTGTGTGTATATATATATATATATATATAGTCCTATATATATGCATGTTCATACAATTGAATCTTGGTTTTTTTATTGTTCGATTATGGTGATGTCTATGTGACTAGAACGGAATACAATTTTTTTTAACAGAGACCACCATAATCGAACAATCAAAAAGCTCAAGATCAAGTTGATCAAACCTTATGGGTAAAATTCAAACATCTATATTCCACAACGATGAAATTATAAAAAACAAAAAGTATCTACGGCCACAGATTGAGTTATTATCTGCATCCTCCACCACGTGTCAAAGACACAAATGCTCCTCTGGAAACCTCGTGCAACCCAGTGTTGAATCCCAAGCAACCCAAGAGCCCATGCTTGTAAGGTAAGAAGGTCTTCCTCTTCATCTGCTCCGTAACCGCCCGGTTCGCCGTATAATGCAACTCGTGCGGCGAAACCGGTCCTTTCCTCCTCGAGCTCACTGACCCCACGCTGTCGGTGGACCGGAAACTCGAGTTCTTCACGTCCTGCGCAACACTACAACTCTTCATCTTGGGCGACAACATGACATACTTCCTCAAATGGTCTTTGCCCGTTGTGGCTCGGCCTTCTGATGCACTCCGAAACAACAATAAATCTTTCAATTTCCATTTTCTGTTCCCTTTCGATGAGAACGAGATCGCTGATAAAAATGAAGCGTATGCTGAAGTAGAGGCCTTATTAGAGTTGATTGTTGTTGAAGAAATTGCGTTGTCTTCTTGGGTGTCGAACATGATCTCTGACACCCTCAAGGGAGACAAAGATCTACTTCCCCTATTACGATTGGAAGCAGATATTTCCCTCCCGCGTCTTTCCTCTTGATTTTCGTGTTCATCCTTTCGCGTCTCATCCATCGCGACCGCGAAAGGATCATCAGTACGATGTTCCTTTTTGTGATGCCGCGGGGATAGAACTTCTTTGACTAGTTTCCTTCCTTGGGAAAGTCTTGACACTCTTGGCGACGGTGACCTCTGTGAAGAACTAGAGGGACCTTGATCACGTACTCCTCCATTGCTCCCAACTTGTAAGCGAGGCGGCAGCTTTAGTGGCCTGATCTTGCCGCCATCGAAGAGCTCGTCCGCCGGCAAAGAAGTCTTTTCCAATTGACCACTAAATTCGAACTCAAAATCCTCCTCATGATGATGCTTCTGATCATTACTAAAGCTACCTCTTGATTTCGGAATTCCGGGTTTTTCTTCCCACTCAAAAGGGACTGTGGAGGCTGAAAGTATAGGGTTAGTGTCCATGGAGAGGTCATTGAAGTGGCTGTACAAGGCCGAGGCCCGGGTGGGACTGGTGGGTGCGCTAAAGTAGTAGTTGCCGAATCGGGTCGGGCTAGAAGGAGCAGTCATGTAAGGGGAGGAGCAGGCGCTGCTGTCGAAGTTGAAGTCCACCGGAGGAACTGGAAGAGCCACGTGCATCTCCATGGGTGGAGTTTAATTAACTTGAGCTTGTTTTGTACAAGGTTGGAGAATAGTGAGAGAGGAATGGATATATAGGAGTTTAGAGGTAGAAAGAGCGAAGAGGGAGAGAGGAAGGAGAGGGGAAGGAGAGGATAGTGGGGGAAGATTGACTAAATGACTAGAGTTTTGATCAGTCTCTATAGACACGATTGGTCATAGACGCCAACCTCAATATAAATCTACTTCCCCATCTGTGTCATTTATTATTCTAATTTTCTTTGGTCCATCTCCTGCGTGGGGTTGGTTTTCCTTTGGTTTCTCTTACCACTCACTAAGTACCATGTTTTTTCTTTTGTTTTTCTTGTTTTGTTTTTTTTTTTTTTTGGGTTGATTTAGCTAATTTTTTTGGGTTGATTTAACTAACTTTAGTTTTCTAAATTTTAAGATATTTCACCTCACATTGATGACATATTAATTTCTTTCCTCAAGCAATTCCGGCACCACATGAGGCAGTAGTGTACTGTTGACCTCCCGAGTCAAACAGTAAACTAAAGCAGGGTCAACGACCTTACAAAATGTATCTGTAGGAATTCAAACTCTTGAGAGTTACAAACTTTTGCTCATGTTAAGTTGAAACTTTTTATAATATCCGTACATAAAAAAAATAAAAAAACTACAAAATAAAGTTGTTGAGATCTGCTGCAGCGGGCTGCTAGGTATCTACTGCGTGGAGCGACCGGGAGCTCGAAGGTGGGTGAGGATCAGCTAGTGGCATCGAGAATCGAAAGCTGGACAACTGGAGGGAGTGTGAGATCTGGCTCATCTTATCGCCCTAGGCCACAACGATCGACATGGATGTCAATAAATAAAAGAAAATAGGTAATTAGAAACAAGTGTCAGTTTACAGTATTTGATACATTCTAGCTGTTTTATCATTAACATTAACAAAATATAAATAACATATATATTGAATATTTTAGACTAATATCTCGTACCAGACAATATCTCCTACCAGACATATGAGAGTTTGTTTAGTTAAACTCATCCATGCTGGTAATTTGAAGATATGAATTGGAGAAGAATTGGTATTCCATAGAAAACAATCCTTGCTCCCCCTGTAGATAGGGTTGTAGCAGAATTTTGAGTTCTTTGGAAGAAAAGAATCCTCATATATTAACGTTCACCATAATATAAATTGCGGACGGATCCGTACGTGTCACTCCTTTTTTACATAATATTTACACATGTTTTTGTGGATCTCACTCCATATTGTATTTTAACGATCCGAACCGTCTATGTTTTGGGTTTTCCCTCAAAAATTATGTCTACCAAAAATACCCATATTTGAAACAATATGACCATTGGAATAAGGATTTAAGATTTCCTTGTAACACCGTTTTCGTTAATTTTCTTCACTACATATGAATGTCTTAATAGTTTTGGATTTATCAAATTTTTTGAAAGGATTATCCATGAATGATATTCTAAAATATAGACTATTTAGATCGTTAAAATATATTACGAAGTAGATTTCACAAAAACGTGTGTCAAACGTGGTAAAAAAGAAGAAGGTGGTGCCATATATATATAATATCACAATTTGTCGCTTCCTACCTTTTTTTAATATAATTTTCAACGTAGATATACGTGGCTTCATTTCATGTATTTTCTAATTAATTAAAAAAAAGGGTTCATTTTTAAATGTAAATCTATGTCTGAGCAGACAGGAGGATGAGAACACTAATTAGGTTATCAAGATACATTATCCTACAAAGAAAATGAGACACCAATTACTTGGCCTCTCGTTCTACAAAGAAAATGAGACACCAATTCTTTGGCCTGTCGTTCTTGTTTTTATCTTGTTTGAAAGTCTTAGGAAATGTTACAATGCATGTGGCTTATTTAATTAACAGATGACAATAATTTTAAGGAGGCCAGCCACATACATGGCTCTCATGCTGAGATCATAATATACGCATGTAGTGTGTTGGAGGAGTAATTTGCTTGCTTTGGATAGGGGTAAAGAAGAGTTTTTATTTTTATTTTTATTTTTTTTAAATTACATGCAATATTATTAATTGAGTCTACATTAATGGGTCGTTTATTAATTCTTAATCAGATTGAGAGGAATTAAATTGAGGAGGAATTGAATTGATGATGAATTGAATTGATAAGGAATTTGAATAATGTGGAATCAAAATCAAATTCTTGATAAAGTTGTTTACTAAAATTGTATGCAATTGGAGTATGAAATCCTATTGATCCTTATAAACTGTTTACTAAGTCACATGAAATGGAATTAAAATTAGCGTCATTACTAAAATGCCCCTATTATAGGTAATTTATTTTATGTGTTATTTTGTTTTTATTTTTAATGAAAATTTTATTCTTTTAGTTTTTAAACTTTGTGAGAAAGTTATCGTCTCTATCTAGGTTGCACGGACACTCCAAAATTATGAAGTGTCGGAGTGTCGAACACTCCTACGCACCTCAGACACAGTCAAGATACGGCATGGGCTTTTTTACTGTGTCGTCGTATTGCCGTGTCGCGTGTCATCGTATCTGTGTCCATGTCTGAGCAACATAGGTCTCTATCCTCCCCAACTTTCAAAATTTTTGTTCGTTTTATTTTCATTCTTTTATTTTCTATGCTAATCCTTTTGAATCTAGCAGTTTACGACCATGCCTTTCTTGCCACCATCTCTATCTTCCCCACCCCTTTTTAATCCAGTTTAATCGTCGCCAATCAAGAAGTAGATTTAGAAGCGAGAGGCGATGAAATTGATGAGGAGAGACGCCAACGAGTGGCTGAAGACGCTTTTGCAAAAAGTGAACAACACTCTTGTAGAGAGGAAGGAGGTGCTGTGAGTGATAGTGAGTTCTCTAGATCCTCTTGTGATGATTCGTTGAATTCGATGGAAGAGGGCGTGGAGGATTTTGAGGTGGGGGAGTTAAAAGAGGCGGCGGAGGAGGAAGGAGCCAGGGAGATTGTGAAAGGCGATGAGAAAAGAGGAGATGTGCTAAGATTTATCTTTAGATTATTTATTTTTCAATAAAGTAGTTGCATGTAGTTAGGAGACTTGTTTACCTAGTCTACAGGAGAATCCTTAAGTTGTAGAAGTCGTGGTTAAGTTGTTAATTATGTTTATTTTCATGTTGGAGTCGTGGTATGTAGTTCCACAAAATCTGCAAAGTGGACGTTATGTTGCTTGCAACAGTAGACTTGTTTCTCTTATTTAAGTTGTAATTTCTCATTCAAAGTTGATAAATGAAATTCAGAGCTTCTTAGCCATCTCTTTAGCAGCAAGTTTAAGTTTACAGTTTTGAAAAGTTTAACCAACATTTGGCATCAGAGCCTCCACTGGGCCTATGTTGAGAATCTCTCATAGAAGCAGCAGCTTTTGTCCTTGCAGTAGCAAGCATCTATGGCATCTGACAAGCCAGCAGAAAACTTCGTTTAGCCAGTGATTCCACGCTTCGATGGTCACTACGATCATTGGAGCATGTTGATGGATAATTTCCTAAGGTCCAAAGAGTACTGGGATCTTATGGAAACGGGATATACTGTACCCGAAGAAAGTTTGACTACGGCTGTGCAACAACATAAGCTTGAAGAACTGAAGTTGAAGGATTTGAAGGTAAAAAATTACATATTCCAATCAATTGATCTTGCTATTTTGGAGACTATTCTCCAGAAGGATACTTCCAAGCACATTTGGGACTCTATGAAGAAAAAGTACCAAGTGTCAGCAAGAGTGAAGTGTGCACAGCTTCAGGCCTAAAACAAGACTTTGAGACTCTTCAAATGAAGAATGGAGAGCCTGTCACAGAGTATTTTGCAAGGACCATGAGGATTGCAAACAAAATGCGAATTGATGTGAAATTAAATTGCACTCAAACTTAAACCCTATCAATGTAGTATGTGTAAGTAGGGATCGTTCTAGTCGGGGATTAGAAGGGATGCTAATCTACGCAAATCTGACTTAAAAACACAAAATTAAACTTAAAAACACTTAACTAGACTCTAATGACTCAAAACTAACTTAAAACACTCAAAACAGCAAGAAACAATAAAAAAGACTCAATTCTAGACCTAACAAGTGATTTTGACGAAAATAGAACTTAAAAGACTCAAACAACTAAAAGAAAACAGGTTTTGACTCTAAAAACAAGATTAAATGAAAGGGGGTTTGTTTTTGACGAATTTAAAACTTAAAACAGAAACTTTGCATAAAATGCTTTATAGAAAACGAATTTGATGAATTAAGAAGGGTGAAAGGCTAGTTAGAGGGATCCTCATCCACACATGAACATATGTATACAACTTGATT
Source organism: Heteromeles arbutifolia (assembly GCA_024362995.1). NCBI lineage: Eukaryota > Viridiplantae > Streptophyta > Magnoliopsida > Rosales > Rosaceae > Heteromeles > Heteromeles arbutifolia. Next base: position 26,959,349 of record JANCRC010000002.1, read on the forward strand.
CCCAGTTACTCTTTCGGTAAACCATGAATGACAATGTTCCGAATTAATTGTATTGAACTAATCAATTCCCAGATTTCCCTAGATTCATTGAATTGAATGGATAACGCATCACAACCAAATTATTCTTTCTCAAACTCCCTAACTATGGAATACGCATGATAGAGACATTCAACAAAGATCATTAAGTTCAATGGAAATCATAAACATTGACAAGGCATTCATAACTATGGAAAACGCACGTTAATCCAACCTAGGGTTTACTTCACATAATCGTGACTAGCGATCTTTACTACTCATGAATATAAGTTTATAACGATTAGGTGCAATTCCCTTATATCCTAGCATCAAATTTATGCATGCAAATCAAGTGTCGACCCCCAACCCACATACATAAACAAGTTCTTAATAAGAACAGAAAAGTAAACCACATTCATAATTCATGAAATCGTAACTGGAGTAAATCAAATCATAAGAAACATATATCCATGGCTTCAAATTCCCCCCCTAACTAATAGGGGTTTAGTTCCTCATGATAGCAATTAAACAAAGAAAACTGAATTGAACATTAAAAACAAAGGATATAATACACCTAGAAACGCTCCAGATTTCTTCCTTCCTTCCTTTGCAAAGCTGCGGCACAAGAGTGTGTGGTGGATGGATGTAGGTGACTTATGGTAGAGGGTGGTGGTCTGAATGGTGCAGCATAAGCTTGTATTTATAGGGCTAGGGATTACTTGGCCTAGGTTGTCAAGGAAAAGGATTTAGGACTCCAAACCAACAAGGAAAAGGCCATCTACAAAGGTTGGGGCGTCAGATTTTTAGGGCTTCTAGAAAGGAGTGTTGTGGCATGTTTCTAGAACAAAAAGGCCTCCTAAAAACAGGTTTTAGGCATCCTAATATGAAAAGGAGTCCCCATTGTAGCTGGAAATAAGGTAGGATAAGATTAGGATAGGATAAGATAAGATAAGGTTTGGATAAGATAAGGATAAGATAAGGTAGTTTGGATAATGTTTTGGATAATTCTCCTTCTTTGTAGCTGATTCCTTATCTTCTTTGACTTGAATTTATTTCTCCAACTCTTTTGCACATTCCTAGCCTGTCTTGAACTTCAAATTCGTCCATCCATCTTGCTCCATACTTGTGCTATCTATTCCAAGCCCAAAACTGCTCTAAAATGCTCTAAATTGCATCTTTTTGCCAACTTTGCTTCTTGAACCTACAAACACACGAAAATGACTTAAATCACTATAATAAGCAACAAATAACTAAGTAGATGCAAGAAAACACACTAACTAAGTCGCACAAATATGCTCCTATCACGAATCCATGGTGACAAGCTTGATGATGGCTCCATTGTGGAGAAAATCCTGAGAACTATGGCCAACGACATCGTTTGCTCTATTGAAGAGTCAAAAGACACTACGGAGATGTCTATTGATGAGCTCTAAAGCTTCTTGTTGGTCCATGAGCAGCAGCTGAACTGTGGGACCACAAAATGTGTCAACTAAAAAAAACAAACTTTGAATGCTTCTACCTTTTCTAAATCCTTAAGCTCAAGAGGAAGATGCCGAGGTAGAGGTAGATGAAGATGAATAGGTGGTCGAGGCAACTGAGATAGAGACAGACAACACTAAAGTTCCAAGAGACATGATGATCACTCTCAGAGTAGAGGAAAATGACAAGTTGACAAGTTCAACATTGAGTGTTACAGGTGTGGAAACCTTGGGCATTATCGCAATGAATGCTACACGAAGTTGCCAAAAGACAAAGATAAGGGAGAGAAGTCCAACTTTGCTGAAAAGAAGGATGATGAAACACTTTTGATGGCTTTCCACATCAAGGAGGAGATTGATTCAGAAGTGTGGTACGTAGACCCAGGTTGCAGCAATCATATGAGTGGCTATAAGTCATCTTTTTCATTTTTGGATGAAAACTTTCGAACTACCATGAGCTTTGGGGATTGGTCAAGTGTTAATGTGATGGGAAATGGTGATATTCAAATTAGGACTAAGGATGATTTTGTTGAAACAATTTCAAATGTGTTTTATGTGCCTAGTTTGAAAAAAATTTGTTGAGTGTTGGACAGTTACAAGAAAAGGGTTATATAATAATGCTTCAGAAAGATGCATGTGAGATATATGATTCTGTAAGGGGTGCCATTACTGTTGTTCAAATGAGCCAAAACAGATTGTTTCCACTGAAGATCAAAACTGTCCAAATGGTGACTGGCCTTCCCATGATCACACCTCCATATGAAGTCTGCAAAGAATGTGTTGTTAGCAAACAACATCATGATCAATTTCCCAAAGGAAAGGCGTGGAGAGCTCAAAACCTATTGGAGTTAGTGCATTCAGACATATGTGGTCCAATCAATCCAATATCGAATGGTAAAAAGAATTATTTTATTTCTTTTATTGATGACTTCAGTAGAAAGGCTTGGGTGTATTTTTTGCAGGAAAAATCAGAGGCTTTTAATGCAATTAAAAGCTTTAAGGCACTTGTTGAGAACGAAAGTGGAAGAAGGATCAAAACCTTACGAACTGATCGTGGTGGTGAATATTGCTCAAAAGAGTTTGAAGTTTTTTGTGGTGAGCAAGGGATTCGAAGGCAACTCACTACTTCATATACACCCCAGCAAAATAGTGTATCCGAGAGAAAAAATCGAACCATTCTCAACATGGTCAGAAGCTTGCTAGTTAAGGGAGGAGTTCCTAAAAGTTTTTGGCCCGAAACAGTTTTGTGGTCTGATAGGAGTATATTTATGAGACTTTATTAGCTTGTTTCTTTGCATTTACTTAGTTAGTTTCTATTTATTATAGAAATTTAAGCTATTTTCGTGTGTTTGTAGGTTCAATTGGCAAAGGTGACAAGAAATGGCATTTGGAGCAATTTGGGGTAGTTTTGGGCTGGAATGGATAACTTGCCTACGGACCACAAGGAATGGACGTTTTTGGTGCTTAAAAGGTGCTAGGAATGTGCAAGGAATCAGGAAGAATTAATTAAGGCTTGGAATCAGTTGAAAACAAGGAGACTTTATCCAATCCTATCTTATCCAAACCTTATCCAAACTAACCTTATCTTATCTTATCCTAATCCTATCTTACCTTATCTCCAGCTGCAAGGGGGATTCCTTATCACATTAAACAACTTCCCATCTGATTTAAGGAGTCCTAAAATCATGCAAACAACTAACCCTTTTCCTCCTATAAATTTGCCGAGTCTATCCCTTTTCTTCCAGGATTTGGAGCCATGCCTGCCCTATATATATGCATACATTGTGCCGCATCATTCATACAGATATAGAGAGAGTTTTTAGAAAGTTTTAAAGCTTGGAGCCGTGCCTGCCATCCAAGGCCTTAGGATTGCTGGAGCGTTTCGAGGTGTATTCTATCCTTAGTTTTAGTCCAATGTTTGTTTTAATTTGGTTTTCAGTTATGATAGACATGTGGAACTAATTTCGTTTTAGCTAGAGGTGAATTCAAAGCCATGAACATATGTGTGATATGAATTGATTACATTCAGTTATTGTTTCATAAATCGTGAATGCAATTTACTTATCTGTTTGATTGATAACTTATTCTTGTATGTTTATTAAGGAGGCCTACTTAGTATGCATGCATGAATTTGATTCTAGAATATAAGGGAATTTCACCTAATATTTATAAGTAGTGGAAGTCACTAGTCATGATTGTGTTAAGTAAATTCCTGGCAGGAGTATTATGCAGTTCATAGTTATGCATGCCATGTCAATGCTTATGATTTTCATAGAACTTAATGATCTTTGATATGTATCTCTATCATGCAGTTCATATAGGGAACTCGATAAGAATAATTTGATTGCGTCGCTGATTACAATTCAATGAATTTAGGAAAATCTGAGGGTTAATTTGTGCAGTTCACGTTTATGTTGGGGCATTGTCATTCATGGTTTATAGGAATAGTAACTGGGAATCGATTTATATGCATATGTTTCATGTGTGAAGAAGAATCCTCTAGCTAGCCTTTCACCCAATTTTCGTACCAAACTTAATTTGTTTCTTCAATTTACTTTAAGTCATAATTCATCCAAAAACCTCCCCCCCTTATTGTTTTGTGTCAGTTTAGCCTAGTTTTCAGTTTTTAAGTCTAATTTGTGTTGATTAGCATCCATTCTAATCCCCGGCCTAGAACGATCCCTACTTGCTCATACTACAACTGTCTAAAAAGGGTTTAATTTGTGTGTTGGTTTGTACCGCATCATGGTCCATTCATGTTTTGAATAGGTGCCCTACTTTTTCTGTTAAAAACATGATACCTAAGGAAGCTTAGAGTGGACGGAAACCTTCAGTGGATCACTTTACAGTGTTTAGGTGCATAGCATATGCACACATTCCAGACGAAAAGAGGAAGAAGCTCGACGACAAGGGTGTAAAGTGTGTCTTTCTTGGAGTTAGTGAACACTCCAAAGCCTACAAATTATTCAACCCAACTACTGAGAAGGTGTTTACCAGCAGAGATGTGGTTTTTGATGAAGAAAAGACGTGGGATTGGTCTAGAAAAGGCAAGCAGCAGCAGCAAATTCCAGCTAACTTTGGTGCAATAGAAGATAGGTTTGAGCAATCTCATGTGCCTAACGAAATCTCACCAGAAAATGCTCAGCATGCAAATGATCAGCCACCTCAAATTCAACGTCCAAGGAAGAGACCATCTTGGATGATTGATTATGTAAGTGGAGATGAACTCTTTGATGACGATGCTACTGCACACTTTTCTTTGTTTGCAGATTCAAATCCTCTCGCTTTTGAGGAAGCAGTTGAAGACTCAAAATGGCAAAAGGCAATGGATGCTGAAATTAAGTCCATTGAGAAAAATGATACATGAGAGCTTACTGATTTGCCTAAATGTCAGAAGACAATAGTCTGAAGTGGGTTTTTAAAACCAAATTGAATGAGAAAGGTGAGGTGGACAAGCATACGGCCTGTTTGGTAGCAAAGGGATACAAGCAAGAATATGGTGTTGATTATAAAGAAGTGTTTGCCCCAGTTGCAAGGCAAAACACAATTCTTTTGGTAATCTCTTTAGCTGCTCAAAACTCCTGGCCTATTTTTCAATTAGATGTGAAATTTGCCTTTTTACATGGTAAATTGCAAGAACAAGTGTTTGTTGATCAACCTCCAGGCTATGTGCAACAAGGTAAAGAGAAGAAGGTTTTGAGGTTGAAGAAGGCACTTTATGGGCTGAAACAAGCACCACGAGCTTGGGATGGCTGCATAGATGTATACTTTGTCAAACAAGGCTTCCAAAAGTGTCCATATGAGCATACTTTGTACGTTAAGGTTGGTGATGAAGGTAAGATGCTCATTATATGCCTTTATGTTGATGATCTAGTTTATACTGGAAGTGGTGTTGATATGTATGATGATTTTAAGAAGTCTATGAAGAAAGAGTTTGATATGAGTGACTTGGGACTGATGCACTACTTTCTTGGCATAGAAGTAGTAGAATTAGCAATTGGTATTTTAATTTTCCAAAAGAAATATGTTCTGAAAATATTGGAAATGTTTCAGATGTTGAACTGCAATCCGGTTGGAACTCCAGCAGAGGTAGGATTAAAGTTAAGTAAAGATCCTGATGGGGAAATGGTTGACATCACTTATTTCAAACAGATAGTTGGAAGTTTGATGTATCTAACTTCCATGAAGCCTGATATCATGCATTCTGTAAGTGTGATAAGTCGATATATGGAGAATCCCACTGAGATGTATCTTAGGGTAGCCAAGAGAGTCTTTTGTTACTTGAAAGGCACAATAGATTTTGGGATTTTTTTTATAAGAAAGGAAGAAAGGAAGAAAGTCAAGTTTCCTTGGTTTTATTGACAGTGATTACGCATGAGATATTGATGATCGTAAAAGCACTTCTGAAAATGTGTTTTTAATGAGTTCTGCAGTTTCATGGTCCTTGAAGAAGCAGCAAATTGTGACATTATCCACTACTGAAGCTGAGTTCGTGGCAGTAGCTTCATGTTCCTGGCAAGCCATTTGGTTGAGAAGAATGCTAGAAGTTCTTGGTAACCAGCAATAAGATTCAACAACAATCTATTGTGATAATGTTTTAGCAATCAAGCTTTCCAGGAATCCAGTTATGCATGGTAGAAGCAAACATATCGATGTTAGATACCATTTCTTGCGTGATCTATGCAAAGATGGTGTGATTGAGTTGAAGTTATGTAAGAGTGAAGATCAATTTGCTGATTTCATGAAAAAACCTCTCAAACAACCAGTGTTCGAGAAGCTCAGAAGTATGCTTGGAGTTTGTTCAAGGGAGGGACTCGCACATGAGTGAAGTGAAGATGAAGATCAATCCTAAATTGTTTTTCTGCAAAAATCAGTTTAAGGGAGGGTGTTAAGATTTATCTTTAGATTATTTATTTTTCAATAAAGTGGTTGCATGTAGTTAGGAGACTTGTTTACCTAGTCTACAGGAGAATCCCTAAGTTGTAGGAGTCGTGGTTAGGTTGTTAATTATGTTTCTTTTCGTGCTGGAGTCGTGGTATGTAGTTCCACAAAATCTGCAAAGTGGACGTTATGTTGCTTGCAGCAGTAGACCTGTTTCTCTTATTTAAGTTGTAATTTCTCATTCAAAGTTGTTCAATGAAATTCAGAGCTTCTTAGCCATCTCTTTAGCAGCAAGCTTAAGTTTACAGTTTCAAAAAGTTTAACCAACGAGCTGCTGAAGAGGATGGCGGAGGACTTCAAGAGGATGGATAGGCATTTTGAGAAGAGATGTTTGATTCTAGATACAGCCTTCTCCTCGAAATCCAAATACCACCTCTGCCTAGGTAATTCAATTTCGGGTAATTCCGGATATTAGGCGTACCCCGCCCATTTTCTGATTCCTAATGTCAGTATCATACAGTTGTTTTTGTTGAGTTAGAAAAGGATAATTTATCAATTAAATTTTACTAAATTAGAGTATAATTACAGTTTTTTTTCTTCATTTTCTGGTGCTATATTTTTAATACAAACCAGGGGCGGAGTCAAATAGGGACCGAAGTGATCTCGGGACCTTTCAGAGGTCAGAAAAGTGTTTATGACGGTCCTCTAAGGACCCCCAATGGTCTGGGCAAGTGATGATACGGAGGTGGTTTAAACCTCCATGGATGTGCAATGAACATGTTTTAAAAACTAGCCATGTGCGAGGTAAAAGTTTGAAACTGCTAACCCGGTGACGAGGGTGAGTACAGAGTCAAAAAGCCTTGCTTAGAAGAAGGCATTCGAAGCTGTCTTTCTATTATTTGAACAACGTCATTCTGTTATTTTGGCCTTTTAGTTTCTTTTCTTTTATTACGTGGCACAATATGCAAAGTCTTTTTGCCACTAAAGTTCATAAATAATAATGCTAGATAGACCAAATTTGTAAACTAAATAATGTGTCATCGATACGAAATCAGCACGTTAATTAACACTTAAGTAATAATTCAATCCTTAACTTCTATGTCATTTAGTTTACAAAATATAATCTACACATATAATCCCCCTAGCATTACCCATTCATAAAAGCCTAATAACGTAAACTAACTAAACTAACGAATTTTAGTACTCTATATATATATATATATATATATATAATTTTTTTTTTTAAATTTTTTTTAATTAATTAATTAATTAATTTTTTTTAATTTCACATTACAAAATAAAGTATTGGAAAAAAAAAGACTGCTAATATTGTACCCAAGGTTCTAAAAGATGCTAGGTAGTCGGGCGGTGAGCTGGAGCCTAGCGCCTAGGCGGACTAGATGAATTTAAGTAAATCTATTATATATTGTATAAATAAGTGTTTGCTTGTACTTAAAAATATATATAATTTCATCATAAATTGCAACATAGAATGATATATATATATATATATATATATAAATATATTATAAAGTATTGAAACATAATGAAAACATGAGAAACAAACATATAATGTGCGTTCATCTAAGTATTCAATAAGTCTCTTACAATTTATTAAAAAAAATAAAATGCAAAATGAAAGTTATCTATTTTCTGTCCAAGTAAGTTGCGACCTAGTCAGATGCCTAGGCGGGTCTGAGCCACATAGGGAGGTGCCTGAGAGGTCTACGCGGGCGCCTAAGCAGGTCTAGGCGCGCGCCCTTTGTTAATTTTCAAATACCTAGAGATAAATTGGAGCGGGGCCATGCTTAGGCGGGGCCTAGGCGGCATTAGGCCGTGATTTTTAGAACAGTGATTGTACCTAGCATTTTTCATTTAAAAAATAAAGGGGTTTTCCAACTTTAATCCTTCAAGAAGATTGAAATTTAAAATAAACCTGGAGTTAGATTGCATATTGATTATAATCCTTGATGTGTTCTTAATTCAAAATAATTAATGTGCATTTTATTTAATGTCTCCCATTAAATATTTAAATTTATTAATATACAAATTTTAATTTATTTTTTGACCAAAAAAGAGTTTTTTAATTCATTAATTTTATTTAACATTCTTCAAACTTGAAAACCAAAATGTATTATAATAAATGTATGTACCGAAATGTGTTGACACACCCCGACTCAACATCGGGACGTGCTGGCCGTCACGTGGGCGTGACAAGGCCATGTGCGCAATACGGAAGTATAAATATAGGAAATAAGTGCTAAGGTAACCATAATAATGCTACAGGCACATAAAAGAGTAAGACAGTTAATATCATGATACACAGAGCTCGAGCATCCTAGGTGCAGTCCAAAGGACACAAACGAGAAAATAAAAATATTTACATGGGTGGTGTGCTGTCAGATATGCCTTTGATGCCTCGTTTGCCACCAAAACTACCTAGTACCTGGAGGGGCGCAAAACAAAAGTGTGAGTGGGCAAAAACAAAGCTTTATCAAAACCATTTCGATATGAAAGTTGTAACCCCTCTCTGTAAAACAAGTATACTTCCCAGAAAATATATATATACGTACTAATACAGAAAACCATTAATTAATCAATCTCATCAAATAAGCAATGCCATGTCCGAATGAACCATAACCAATGATCAACATATACCAAATACCATCAAGTAATCAGGTGATATCTTTACTCAAGTCATTCCGGCAATATATATATATATATATATATATATATATATATAATAGTCAGCCGGAGTCACCTCTAGTGACCTGTACGGCTGAATCTATGGCTCCTCAATCAAATCCTCAATCCATCTCTCAATCAATCATTAATAATCAATAATCAGTAACCTGCACCCATGACGGAACCACCTAATATGGTCTGTACGTCAAGCTGGGTATATACGCTCTGTGCTACGATCACGTGAAGGCTGGCGACGAATCGCAAGTGACCTACGAGTCGGAACCACTTAATGTGGTCTGTACGACAGGCTGGCACCTGACTTGGATCCAAGGTGAGCGTACGGTGCGGGAGGTGAACGATCACGTGAAAGCTAAGCCCTACTCTGGCGGCACAACCCCGATGTGCAGGTAATGAGCCATATAACAATCTCATCGATATCACCTTAATCATCACATCACAAACACATACTTACCTGACTTACTTGGCGTCCACGATGCATCAATGTATATTCACACAAATGTATATAAAAATATAACTATGGCATTCGACATGGCATTCATTTCATAAAACCATTTTAAAACGCATTTCTGGGAAATCAATCAATTATATATATATATATATATATATATATATATATATATATATGCGAAACAACTATATAAACGTTAATTACGCACATAATCCAAACCAAGTAATAACTTCTCATACGTTGCTCAATTGGGGTGTTTGAATATACCAACATGCTCTACTCAATCCCACGAACACCCCCATATTTTTAAAATAATTTTTGGAAGCCTCACGCGCCCTCACGCGCCGGCCAAGGCACAGCAACACGCGTCGCCCACGCGCGCCCACGCACCGTGCACACGGACGGAATCCTTAACGCCGTTAAGGAATATTCCTTCAAATCCCAGAATATTCCGTTAAAGTTAACTGACGCCGTTAACCTCCGTTAGGAATATTCCTCTCATGCTGTTTTAATTGTCTAGAGGCATATGCAATCACCCTGCCATGCTGCATCAACACACAGCCCAAACCATTTAAGGAAGCATCGCTGTAAATTTCGAAATTACCACTGTCGTCAGGAAGTGCCAACACTGGTGCCTGAGTGAGACAATATTTCAACTGCTGGAAACTCCGCTCACAACTATCATCCCACTCAAATTTAACATTCTTCCTTGCTAACTTAGTAAGTGGCAAAGCAATCTCAGAAAAATCCCGAACAAATCGTCTATAATATCCTGCTAGACCCAAGAAACTACATACCTCCGAGATGGTTCGCGGCTGCTCCCAATTCTCTATCGCTGCCACTTTCTGGGGATCCACCTGAATACCCTGAGCTGAAATGATATGCCCCAAAAATGCCACCTGATTCAACCAGAATTGGCATTTACTGAATTTGGCATAAAGTCTACACTCCCTCAACCTTTTCAACACCAAACTGAGATGTCGCACATGCTCCGCTTTAGATTTAGAATAAACCAAAATGTCATCAATAAAAACAATGACAAAGCGATCTAAATACTGCTTAAACACTCTGTTCATCATATCCATAAAAGCAGTAGGTGCGTTAGTCAACCCAAATGGCATTACCAAAAACTCATAATGGCCATAACGAGTTCGGAACGCCATTTTAGGAACATCATCCCTCCTAATCTTCAACTGATAATACCTAGACCTCAAGTCAATTTTCGAAAATACACAAGCTCCCCGCAGCTGATCAAACAAATCATCAATACGTGGCAATGGATAACAATTTTTAATCGTCACCCGATTCAGCTGCCGATAATCTATACACAGCCTCAAAGTACCATCCTTTTTTCCTCACAAATAAAACTGGAGCTCCCCAGGGTGAAGTACTAGGCTGAATAAAACCTTTATCTAATAATTCTTGCAGCTGAATTTTCAATTCCTTTAATTCTGCAGGAGCCATTCGATAAGGAGTCAGAGATATAGGGTCAGTACCTGGCAATAAATCAATGGTGAACTCAACGTCTCGATCCGGCGGCAACCCTGGCAAATCATCAGGAAAAACATCTGGAAAATGTCTGACCACTCTAACATCCTCCACTCTGCTGGCCACCTCATCATTCAACACCACATGTGCCAGATACCCCTGACAACCCTTCTGCAACAACTTCTTGGCTCTCACAGCTAAGATAATACTATGCCTAACGCCACTAGGCTCACCAAAAAATGTAACCACCGGTAAACCCGGTCGTAGAAACGTAACCTTCTTCTCATAACAATTGATGTTAGTTCGATTATAATGTAACCAATCAGTGCCCAGAATAACATCAAATTCAACAAGGTCTAATGGAATAAGATTAGCGGGCATAACCACATCCTCCACTGGACGAACTCGAACTAGTACCACTCTTCTTAAAGCTTTGAGTATTTCTGGGCCCCTGTGATGCTATCCCCTTGCCTTTATCATTCTTCTTAGAATTATCTTTCTCTTCCTCATCACTATCACTAGGCAAGTTCTCAGAATCCTCAATCTGCAATAGAATCTCATAAAACTCATGACAAGTCGAACAGGGAATCCCGGTAGCCACAGTACGCCACTTCTTCCGAGTGTCCAACTTAAATCGACGAAGCATCTCTGCTGGATCCATCGCCACCTCAGGATGATATCTGGACAAATCTGTAAACTTCTTGTAATACTCATTAGCAGACATCTTCTTCTGCTTCAGACTAGTAAACTCCTGTTTCTTGCTGTCGATGTAAGCAGGAATAATGAATCTCTTATGAAACAGCTGCTTAAATATCTCCCAGTCTGCGGCTTCCTCTCGAGATAACTCCGCAGCCGACTGTTCCCACGAGGACGCCGGTTCCTTACCTAAAAACCACGAGGCCGTCTCAACCTATCTGTCTACAGGCAAACTCCCCTGACTCTGCATCAATCTGAAAGTTTTATCCACATGATTCAACCACTTCTCAAGACCCTCGTGCCCTTCATCACCCACGAAAGTGTTCAACTTCAAGTTATAAACAGTTTCCAGAGGAGTCCTCTGGGGAGGTCGCAACGTCGACTGAATAGCGTTAGCAATGGCTTCCCCTAGCTGAGCTATATCAGGGAAACTAGGCTCAGAAATCGGTCGTGGCTCACGTCGAGGCGGCATAATTATGACAGAAGACACCCAAAATAGTTAGAATATTCACTAAGTACACAAGACTGCCAAACCTAAGCTCTGATACCAAACTGACACACCTCGACTCAACATCGGGACGTGCTGGCCGTCACGTGGGCGTGACAAGGCCATGTGGGCAATACGGAAGTATAAATATAGGAAATAAGTGCTAAGGTAACCATAATAATGCTACAGGCACATAAAAGAGTAAGACAGTTAATATCATGATACACAGAGCTCGAGCATCTTAGGTGCAGTCCAAAGGACACAAACGAGAAAATAAAAATATTTACATGGGTGGTGTGCTGTCAGATATGCCTTTGATGCCTCGTTTGCCACCAAAACTACCTAGTACCTGGAGGGGCGCAAAACAAAAGTGTGAGTGGGCAAAAACAAAGCTTTATCAAAACCATTTCGATATGAAAGTTGTAACCCCTCTCTGTAAAATAATTATACTTCCTAGAAAATATATATATACGTACTAATACAGAAAACCATTAATTAATCAATCTCATCAAATAAGCAATGCCATGTCTGAATGAACCATAACCAATGATCAACATATACCAAATACCATCAAGTAATCAGGTGATATCTCAACTCAAGTCATTCCGGCAATATATATATATATATATATATATATATATAATAGTCAGCCGGAGTCACCTCTAGTGACCTGTACGGCTGAATCTATGGCTCCTCAATCAAATCCTCAATCCATCTCTCAATCAATCATCAATAATCAATAATCAGTAACCTGCACCCATGACGGAACCACCTAATGTGGTCTGTACGTCAAGCTGGGTATATACGCTCTGTGCTACGATCACGTGAAGGCTGGCGACGAATCGCAAGTGACCTACGAGTCGGAACCACTTAATGTGGTCTATACGACAGGCTGGCACCTGCCTTGGATCCAAGGTGAGCGTACGGTGCGGGAGGTGAATGATCACGTGAAAGCTAAGCCCTACTCTGGCGGCACAGCCCCGATGTGCAGGTAATGAGCCATATAACAATCTCATCGATATCACCTTAATCATCACATCACAAACACATACTTACCTGACTTACCTGGCGTCCGCGATGCATCAATGTATATTCACACAAATGTATATAAAAATATAACTATGGCATTCGACATGGCATTCATTTCATAAAACCATTTTAAAACGCATTTCTGGGAAATCAATCAATTATATATATATATATATATATATATATATATATATATATATATATATATATACTGAAAACCAAAAGCCCACTCACTGATATGTAGACGGGTCGTAGCCCCCGAGCCTCGCGTGGCTGCGCTCGTCATTAGGATACGTCTCACCTATATGCGAAACAACTATATAAACGTTAATTACGCACATAATCCAAACCAAGTAATAACTTCTCATACGTTGCTCAATTGGGGTGTTTGAATATACCAACATGCTCTACTCAATCCCACGAACACCCCCATATTTTTAAAATAATTTTTGGAAGCCTCACGCGCCCTCACGCGCCGGCCAAGGCACGGCAACACGCGCCGCCCACACGCGCCCACGCGCCGTGCACACGGACGGAATCCTTAACGCCGTTAAGGAATATTCCGTCAAATCCCAGAATATTCCGTTAAAGTTAACTGACGCCATTAACCTCCGTTAAGAATATTCCGTCAAAGTTGACGGAATATTCCGTCATCCCTAACCTCCAGTCGCCGGCGACCGGCGCCGGCGCCGCTGTGTCACCGGAAACTGGGTAAATTTTCAAACCTATATTTCTAGCTCATTTCTCAACCAAATTTCACGAAATTTACACCAAAATGATCCTTAGAGCAAGGAGAAGAGGTTTATACCTGTTTTGAACCCAAAATCCAAGCAAATCTCGCCGGAGAAATTCTCCAAATTCCGGCCAACTTCCAAACCACCGATCCCAACGTCCAACTTCCTTTAATTTTGTCCTCCGAGCATCCCAAGAAGATTCTAAGCCCTCTTATGATCTCCAAATGAGCTAAAAGTCCATAGATTTTGAGCACATGAACAGTGCCACTTTTGGTACCTCACGGGTTCTAGGTTTCCAGGCAGTTCCACACTACATAAGTGGTATGGATGAACACACTGGGTTGTAAGGATTCCAAATATCCTATTTAGAGTCTTGATCCGTGACCAAAACCCAAGGAACAAGGGTTGTCCGTACGGTTGCAGGGGAGGGAGTAGAGAATTCAAGAAGAGATGAGGGAGAAGGTGACGGGTAGGGGTGTCTTTGCACACGTGTTGTGCATGTGTGTGTATATATTTACCTCAAACAATCCCCTTCACATAATTTTAATTCATATAAATTAAAATAAATAACACACACATAAATATAAATATATATAGGCACCCCTATATAACCATTACTCCTTATTCACCCGTCCTCTCACATCTGTAAGGGGGGTAAAATCGGCATTTCATAATTAATATATCATTAACTCGGAACGGACTGTTACATGTGTGCACCTAAATGTATGCATCGAAATGTATTATAATGAATTTAATGTACCTAAATGAAGAAGACAAAGTACATCGAAATATATTGTATAACAAAAATTAGTTTATCTAAATGTTTACAGCAAAATATATTATGATAAATGAAATGTAAATGAAAATGAAAATAAAAATGAAATAAAATTAATACATCAAAAATTACAAAGAAAAAGAGAAATAATAAAAAAATAAAAATACAATTAATAAATGAGGTTATTAATGTATCAAGGGACTAAAATTAGATTTTGATCTTACTCATGATTTTAATCTAAAATTCATTTTTATCAAGGATTAAAATGAAGTTTTCTTAAAAATGGATAACCAAACCTACGACAACATTTATTTCTTTTATAATTGGATAATTGGATGATTGAACATTTCCCAAAGTTTCACTCTGAGTTTTAAACCAAATTTCCATCATTTCAGCGGAGGATTAGCGATATCGATATTTTTGTAAAAATGGGTATTTAAAACCTTGGTAGTGATCCAAACTCTAACCTCCATCACCTCTTTCCACCAAGACCACCACCTTCAATTTTGAAACTTTTACATTGGGAAAGCTCAATATTAGAATTATGGATTTGCCACTGATATAAACAACATGCGGAGAAGTCTAACACACGATTTCGAATGTAAAGATGAATATTTTTAACTAGCTAAATTATTTTCAATTTATTTTGTATTATATTTCCAATTTATTTTGTTTTGACATAGCCTATTATTCTTATAGATTTCTAGAGCATTTAATTGGAAGTGACTATAGGTTCTTTTTGCAAACAAGATTACCCCACTAGGGCAAAGAGTTTGACTTTTAATCCGCTGCAGAGATTATTCTGACCATTAGGCATCAAATGCAAAAGCATGTGGGACTCACATTTACATGGTGAATTTGCGTTTTTGTATTAGTTTTTATCATAATGTCATACACTAAAAGGCCATTTGAGTGGACAATTCACGATTGTTCATGTTATTGGTGTTCCCAGGACCAAATTATTGTACACAAAGTATTATAATCATTTGTCATTTTCAAAATAAGTCTAACGTCGTTTACATGATTTTCACAAAGAGTCATTGAGATTTGGAAAAATTTGTTCAATTGCTACGTTTATGACGTATAAATACAAGAAAATAAATCACACAGTTGAATACCAAATCAATTGTAAACTCTAACAAAAACATTACTAAATGGATATGAATGAGGCAAAAAAATCTGAAACTTGAAATCGGGTCTAGTATTTGATATTGTATCCTTAAGATAAGATTGTCTGTCACTAGTGCTTCAAGGTTTGCATTGACAAATATCTCCGAAGTTACAACAATCTTTCACTTCACGGAAGTAGCACTCCAATTCAAATAGATTTAAACTCTCAAAAAACACTCTAATTCCTAAATATGAGACACACCCTCACTACTAGGAATAACATCTTGGGCGACGAAGGGGAAACTGTCGCGCAAAACGAAAAACCGTCCCTGGAAACATTGGGCGGCGAAGATTCTGTCACGCAAATTCCGTCGAGCAAAGCTCTTGACGTTAGGCATTGCGCGACAGAGGAAGTGTCTTCGTCGCGCAAAATGAAGATTGCGCGACGGAAGTCGTGGTCGTTGCGTGTACCGAGCGACAAAACTGGGTTTCGACCCCTAAACTCTTGCGCGACGGTGACACGGGTTCGACCCTCAAAGTCTTGTGCGACAGACGTTCAAGCTCGACCCACAAACTGTTGTGATACAGACATGTAGGTTCGACCCACAAACTCTTGCGTGACGAATATAGAGGCACAATCTATTATTTATTTGTAAATTAGTTTTATAAATAATTTATTATTATTTTTTTCGTTTATGTAAAAGTGAATTTAATGAAAATAAAAATAGAAAATGTAAAGAAGAATATTGAATTGAAAAATTATTGTAAATGTACATACAATGGAAAAAAGTATTTTTAAATTCGAAAACAATTTAAAACTAAACTAAAAAAAGAAGTCGGCGACGTCACAATCGTCGGCTGGTGGTGTTGTTGTTGTGTCAGGGGGCTAGGAGGTTGTAACTACTGCGACGGGGGGCTTGGAGGATGTAGCTGCTGTGGCGGGGGGCTGGGAGGTTGTTTCTGGAGGTAGTTCAACGTTAGGGAATTGAATGCCAGAGATTAGAAGTGCGCGACGTATTTGGTTCATCAAATTGTTTTGGGCCGCAATCTGCTCTTTTAAGCCCGCCACTTCAGATGTCAACGTATCGACCTGTTAAGTTCTTTGCCTAGAGGATGAGGCATACAGGTCCCGAAGGCGGGCCTTCCCAAGCCCCTGGTGAACAGTCCCACACCGACGACCGAGGGTCTGATCACGTGTGTCCATCATGATCTGAAACCCAGCATCCTCAGGGGGACACACCTCCTCGATCGGGGTCTCTAGGGGAAGCTGGGAAGCCACCTACTCCAGAACTGTCTGGCCCTTCTCCACCATGGTGGACTAGAAAAATGAAAAAAAACAAATTAATTTGAATATACATGTAATTAATATTAATACAAATTGAATATTATAAATGTGAAATAACTTACATGAAGCTGCTCCGTCAGCTCATCCCCGGGCTGAACGTACACCTCCTTGAACATGTCAATTTCAGGAAACTTTGACCCCCCCTGAAATTTTTTAAAAAGTGTTAACATAGATTACCAATTGTGTAATAAAGAGTAAAAAGATTGAAAACTTAAAATAAATATATAGTTACTTTATGTTGCTCCTCCAACCTATAAGAGAAGCGTCGTGACTCGGATCGGTGAAGAAGTTTCTTCTTTGATCGATTGATCGAGTTTGCCTTCACTTTTTTCTGTTGAATTAAAAATACGTATTAGTTTAGATACTTATAACAAATGAACGAAAAAAAAATGAAATGTTTTTTTTAAACTGTAAATTTTTTATTAATATATTATTGAAATATAAATTATACGTACCAAGTATTTCTCGTCTTGAAAATGGCCACAAAGCCACTCCCATTGATCCCGACGGTCTATCAACTCTATAGGGCACCCAACTTCTAGAGCGACCTCCAGACCGTCATATAACTTATAATGCTTGTGGAGGTCGCTCTTCCATTGAGTGAACCTACTGGAGCAAAGGTAGTTGATAACACACCCCGACCCGAAAGAGGGGCGTGTTGGCCGTCACGTGAGAGTGATGTAACCATGTGCACAGTGCGGAAGCAATAAATGATAGAATTTACGGGTCAATTAAAACTGAAACACTAGCAATACTAGTGTAAAAGAAGAGTGAATTCCACTAATACAGAGCATAAAAGTCTATGTGCAGTCAAGCAAAAGAACTGAATAGAAATAACACCTGAAGGTGGTCCTACATAAGTGAATTTTGTCAGAACCCTGATGAGCTCCTCGTATGCCACCAACGAACACTACTTAATACCTGGAGGGGCAAAAAACAAAGTTGAGTGGGTCAGAAACAAATCTTTTCAAAACCTTTCTTTTCTCAAAGATTATAACCCCTCGCCGTAAAACCTGTATAATTTCCCAGAAATAAAGTATATACTCGTATATAAAATTCTCAAAACCCTGCTGAAAATATGTATGTATGAAAGTATGTATGCCATGCCAAAGTATCATAACTGAATGCCAAAGCAGAACTCTGTGAATGTGATTGAATACTAAATAATCAACTTAACACTCGGCTGTATATAGCTCATAACAATCATCATATCATATAGCTCATACTCATCTCAATCATATCATCATATATATACCCTGCACACACATCAATACCACCTCTAGTGGTCTGCACAACATCACTGAATATAAACTAATATGCTCTAGTGCTACGATCACGTGGAGACTGAGCGACAAATCGCGGGTCACCTACGAGTCGAACCCACCTATAGTGGCCTATTCGACAGGACTGAGCACCTAACTTGGATCGAAGGCGAGCATACAGTGCGGGAAGTGAACATCACGTGAAGGACTGAACCCCTCTCTGGGCGGGAGCACTAATATCAGTGTGCAGGTTTATGAGCTCTAATCATATCACATCACATCACATCACATCATTCGTTCTCAACAACTAGTAAATAAATTTACCTGCCACTTACCTGTGTGTCCTCAGTACCAACATCAATATAAGCAATCAATAACGCATAATAAATAAATAGATACTTTGCATGGCATTTCGCATTTCATATAAACTGATTTTCTGGGAAAAACTTATTTATATAGGTATATAAGGAAAACAAATGCCCACTCACTGATAAGTAGACAGGTCGTAACCCCCGTGCCTAGCTTGGCTACGCTCGTCCTCCGGATAGGTCTCGCCTATATGAGAAGTAACTGAAATAATGTTAATTAACGCACATAATCGAAACCTTAGAAATAACTTCTCATACATTGCTCAAATTGGATATATGAATATACCACTGTGATCTACACAATCTCAGGATCATCCCCATATTTTTAGAAAAATTTTACGACCACCCAGCGCCGGCCAAGGCACGACCAGACCCGCGGCCACGTGACTTGCACACTGACGGCGTCAATTAACGCTGTCAGGAATATTCCTCAGAATATTCCATTAAAACCTAACGGTAACAGTTAAAGATAACTGACGGCGTCAGCATATTCCGTCAAAACTGATAGAATATTCTTCGTCTTCTCCGGCAAGTCGCCGGTCGCCGGCGACTGTTCGCCGGTTTCTGGGTAAACTTCCAAACATGGTTTCTCACTCATTTTTGCACCATTTTCTACGTACTTTATACCAAAATGAAGATCTAACAAAGATGAACACATCTATACCTGACTCGACCCCCAACTCCCCGGGGATTCGCCGGAAAAAGCCTCCATAATTTTGGCCAAAATGAAACTCCCCGATCTCGCTATTCCGACGTCCAAAATCTTTAAACGAACCACTCCGAGCTTCCTTAGGACCTCATAAAGCTTCTATGAGCTCAAAATCCCCTGAAAAACACCATTTCACGTGTGCATGAACAGTGCACAAATCGAAGGGTGAGGTTTCACGGGGTTTTCGAAGGTTCCAGGTTCTAAAACTTATACTAATGGCTTCCTAGTACCACAAGGAACACAAATATACGTACCTTAGACTCAATCTACCAGGTTTAGGGAAGATTTGTGCTTGTCCGTACAAAAACCAAGAGGGAGAGAGAGAGAGTCTATGAGGTAGAGAGAGAGTGAGTACGGGAGTGAGAGAGAGGTAGAGTGACTGTGTGTGTGTGGGTGTGGTCCAAATACAACTAACCCTCAAGGTAAAAACACACACATACCTTAAATAATGCCTAGGGGCATTTTCGTCATTTCACATCCATCGTACGAAAACGTCGGGATGGGCTGCTACAGTTGATGTATTGCATTTGGTTAGAATCGAGGTTGGAGAGCTCATAGTGATGTTGCAAAACTCAACAAATAAATAGTAGTTAAAATTTATAATCTTTGTATACTTTAATAAAAATGTAGTATTTGAGGTTGAAAATACTTATCGATAATTCATAAAGCATGTTGTCGTTGGTTTCTTGTGGCACAGCTCTTCATGACTCCTACTTTGCGCGACGAAGATGTTTAAACTTTCATCGTGCAACCAATTATTTTTTAAAAAAATGAATTTTTTAATATTTGCGCGACAAATATTTATACAACGTCGTCGCGCATAAGTGTAAATTTAATTTATTTTAAATAAATAAATAATTTTTTTTTTAATTTAATTTTGTTACAAATTTTAAAGGAAGCTTTTGTTTGTATACAACATTTTTAAATACCATTCAATACATTTAATTAATATACATCATAATTTTTCATTAATCCTTGTCTGAACTAAAATAAAGATCATCACTATCGTCAGATTCAAACTCTTATTCCTCCTCGTCTGTAGGCACATCAACATCGTCGTTCACGCGCTCGGGTGCATTGTATCATGGCAATCCCTGAGGTCAATCGTAATGGAATCGATTGGTATTTCGATTTCAGGACCCCCAGATACTTGATACGGTTCTTGTACAATAGTCATATCCCACACTGTATTTGCACCAAGTGTGTGACGACCCGTCCCTATTTTCTATATAATTTTCTCCCCGAGTGTGTAAAGTGACGATTATGCCCTGGTTGACTAAGTGACGTGGATGTCCATATTCAGTTTTAAATTATTTTCTCGTTATCGTAATTAAATTGGCCTCGATGTCAAGAGTGCGTTAACGTGAGTTAGACCCGAATTGGAGTCGTAACAAGGAAGCTACGGTTATTTAAGTGTGTAACGGGTAAAATTAAGAACCAATTATTGTCGTTCCTAACTCTTCTAAACCAATCAGATATTTTCTCTTTCTTTTGGACCAATTAAAAACATCTCTATCTCATCTGCCCAATCAGACCCGTGACATTCTCTCTCTTCTTCTCGTATCTTCTTCTTCCTTTTCGTACCTGAGACACCCTCACCTCTCAACATACACCAAATCATCACCAAGCCTAAAAATACCACCATCACATTCATCTTGACTTCACGAACCCAGCCATACCATCTGATTGAAGAACGGACGAGTTTTAACTCGCTAACTCGGAAGCTCCGACTTGGTCGAGTTGGTATCGTTGTGATCCCAACCAGGTTACAAGGTTTTAGGATGTGGGGGAGCCTCTACTCAACTTCCCGAGGTCTTTAGTGAAGGTTTGAGGTAGCTTTGTCATGAAACAAACCGATTTCGAGAAGTTAGAGTTTTGGCCAAATCTTTCGAGGGATTTTCAGGCAATTTTCCATTTGATTTTGGACTTTCAAGAGGTATGAACTTGTTCTACTCCTTAAGAGCTTCAAATCCATATAAATTTTGTGGATTTTGGTTGAGAAATGAGTTAGATATAAAGGTTTGAAAATTCTCCAGAAACCGGCGAACCGGACGGCGGCGCTGGCGGCGGCGGACGACGAAGCTTACCGGAGAAGAAGGCGAATATTCCATCAAAGTTGATGGAATATTTTGGCGGCGTTAGGTAACGTCGTTACTATTTAACAGAATATTTCGTCTATTATGACGGAATATTCCTAACATCCGTTAGGGTTTCTGTTGGGTATGCCGTGCATGTGCCTGCGCGTAGCCGCGCGTATGGCAGTGGGTTGGACGGCCCATCAGGGCGAGTCCGGTCTCTGGCCGGTGAGTGATTTTCATGTGCAGGTTCGTGATTTTGAGTACATTTTTCATATATTCAAACCTTCCATTTGAGCAAACTATGAGAAGCTAGGGGGCTACGATCCTTCGACATATCAGTGAGTGGGCATTTGTTTATATATATATGTATAGATATATATATGTATAAACTTTGTGGTTTCCAGAAACATTTTAAAATTATTTTATGCATAGCATGCCGTCACATAAATATGTTATATTTAATTGTTGCATTATTATGAGTTTGTGATGATGCCACATGATCATACGGGAGGCGCATGTAAGTTCAGGTGAGTTGTGTGTGATTGAAATGGTTGCATTATATTGGCATGCATATATTCATTTAGAGCTCATCATTGTTGCACCCCGATGTTAGTGCTCCTACCCCAGGCCAAGGCCAGTCCTTCATGTGATGTTCACCTCCCGCATCGGACGTTTGCCTTGGATCCAAGTTTGGTGCCAGTCTTGTTGTACAGGTCACATTAGGTGACTCCGACTCGTAGGTGACCCGCGATTTATCGCTAGCCTTCATGTGATCGTAGCACTAGAGCGTACATATTTACACCCAGCCCTGTCGTACAGGTCACACTAGGTGACTCTGACTCTTGTGCTAGCATAGACTGATGAGCAATAGGTACAGTCATACAAGTCACATTAGGTGACTCCGACTAGCATGATAGTTTAGATTGATTCACACCTGACTTACATTCATTATTGCTGAGATGTTGTGACGTGGCATGCCCCTGTTTTCATTACTATTGTGCATTGATTTTCATACTTATGTAGTATTATTTTCTGGAAACTATATGGGTTTTACAGTGAGGGGTTATTACTTTCAAAAAAGAGAAATGTGTTTTCTAAAGCTTTGTTTTTGCCCACTCACCCTTCTGTTTTTCGCACCTCCGGGTACTAGATAACGGTTCTTCTTTGTGGCACACGAGGGTTACTCGGCGGATTCTGACATTCCACTAAATTATGTAGGGTTCTTCTATGTGGTTATGTATTTAGTATTTAGTTAGTTTGATTGCACCTTTAATTTACCTATGCTCTGAATGTTTGTAATTTGGGTTTGACCTCTTCTGCATACTCACTTATTTCTAGTTTAAATAAGTTTTAGTTTGGTTTTAATTTGTTCACATTTTTTTTGATGACTTCTTTTGCACTCTCGTCTACGTCATTTTCACATGATGGCCAGCACGTCACTCTCAATTGGCGTTGAAGTTTCCAATTGTTGGTCAGCAACGTCACCATAATGGTCATTGGCAGCAGGATCTTGGTCCCCAATATCATATAGCTCTCTGTGCTCAATCTTCTGAACTATTTTCCATCCCCTCCCGGCCTTAGGGTCATCTATATAGAAAATTTGTTTAGCCATCGTTGCCAAAATGTAAGGGTCGTTGTTATACCAACATCTGTTAATGTTGACCGATAGTAAACCATCGTCTCGCTTAACACCTCCAACCTGACGTGGGTTTGTATCAAACCAAGGACACTTAAAGAAGATAACTTGACATCGGTCTTTGTAAAGAATTGCACAACACTTGTCAGTTTTCCATAGAAATCAATGTCTGCAATGTCGCCCGCACCTGATACATGTACCCCACTATTTTGCGTACAAAGCTTGTCATCGAGATCAGCTGCCAAAAACTTGATGCCATTTACATGAAAAATGGAGTACAATTCTGCGCTTAGGGGCCCAATCGCCAAGCTGTACAATTCTTCACTGTAAACGGGCTAATTAATTTCCTTCAATTTCTTCACCTAAATAAAAGAGAAAAAGATGTCGTGTTAATTTAACATTTACAATTATGAAAAAAACCCAAATACGAACAACATACATTTTCACGAAACCATCGAGGAAACAATTCACAATGCTTTTTGGCATATAAATGTGAAGGATGTTCCCGCTTCATCAACTCTTCATGCTTATCTAGGTACGTAATTGTCTCGTCACAATTTTTAAGTACAAACTAATGTGCTACCTCCATGGCCTTTTTGTCAAACGCCTCCCCTTTGATTGGTTCGCCAAATGGTCGTACAATTTGGGAAAAAACAGAATTTTTTTCACTTCTCACACCACAGTCATTATTGCGTTGTTGTCGGTTGAACATAGTCTCAACGTCTTGTAGGTACATTGCACAAAATGTAAGGGACTCAAAGCCGACCCATGCCACCACGATTGATCATTCGGACTTTGCCCTGTTTCGTACACTCTTTTTTAATTCATACATCACGAACTAAATTATTTATGGTGGTTATATACCTTTCGATCAGATACATCCATCGATAGTTGATAGGTCCGGCTAGACGTTGTGTTCTCTTTGCAAACTGGGCATGCATAATAACCCTTAGTGCTCTACCCAGACATCATAGCGTACGCAGGAAAATCGTTTATAGTCCACATCACGGCTGCTCTCAAAGTGAACATCTTCCCGATAGATTTATCGTATGTGGGAACACCGTTTTCCCATAATTCTTTTAGTTCATCGACCAACGGCTGTAAATACACATCAATACACGTGCCTGGATCTTCGGTTATTAACAATGTCATCATCATAAATTTTTTTTTCATGCACTTCCAAGGTGACAAATTATACGGAATTGCGAAGATTGGCCAAGTGTTGTGGTATTGGTTTAGAACCCCGAACGGATTAAACCCGTCTGTCGCAAGTCCCAATCTAACGTTCCGGGGCTCACATGCAAATTTGGGGTACAGCCGATCAAACTCTTTCCAGGCCTCTCGATCTGCATGATGTCTCATAACATCGTCATCCACCTGTCTGTCCTTATGCCACCTCATGTCACTTGTAGTGTGCGTCGACATATACAATCACTGCAAGCTGGGCTTTAATGGGAGATAACGCATAACTTTTTGTGGAATCTTTGTTAATCTATTCTGAGATGTCATTTTAAACCGTGACTCATTACATACAGTGCATTTATCCAACGCTTTATTCTCTTTGTAGAACAAAATGCAATTATTTTTACACGCGTGAATTTTTTCATATCTCAATCCAAGACCACTCATCACATTCTTTGCACTTTTATGATCTTTAGGAAGGTAATTTTCCTTTGGAAGCATCCTCTTGAAAACCCCCAAAAAGTAATCAAAACACTGGTTCGACATACGAAACTTTGTTTTTCCATGCATCAACTCAACAATGGCCGTGAGCATCAAAAATCCTTCTCAACTGGGGTATAATTCTTGCTTGGCACTTTTTAATGGTATTTCCTATTTTTTGAATGCTTCACTATCCATGGTGGGAGGGATGCCATCTTCTACTTCCACATTCATATTCGAACTAGCGGTTGGAAAAGCATCATTGATAATGTCCATAATTTGATCATTTGGATCCATAACAGAGTCAACTGTATCCACTACTCTGGTAGTGTCAGAGGATGAAGCATATTGTATTTTTCTCCATGATGATTCCACGTAGTATACGTTTTGCATCATCCCATTTCTCACTAAATGGTATCGAACAGTTTCAAAATATTCAATCATTAAGTCGTTACACTTTCTACAAGGATGCCAAATTTGAGTTGAACCGCAGTTGTTTGCAATTGCATAATCGATGAACTGATTTATTCCATCCAAATATTCATCAACACATTTGTTATGATTATGTATCCACTATTTGTCCATTTCACCTGCAAACAAATTTTTTTTACAAGGGTTACAACAACTTCAATTATGACATGCCACCTTATGCCTCCGGTATGGGTCCTATCTCATTCGAGAATGCACAGTTACGTGCTATAATTTACGGTTCCAACACATTAGAGTTCAAGCGTGGGAAAAATTCAGCAGCATCTCCTTGCAATTCTTCAAGTGCACGACGTAGATACAAAAAACTACGAAGCACCTGAAGAACGCAAATAGATGCTACCACATTTCCCACGTTCAAACTCTAATGCGTGAACCGCAAACTACAACATGTAAATGTGCAATCTCAAACTGTCCAAAATTTTGGGATAATTCAAGAATCAATTGGACCGCAATCATGCTTTCGCATCCATTCGCGAAATCCAACTAATTCTTAAATGAGAAACTAAGCTCATATGAACATTGCACACCATTTTTTGTACATCCAACAAAAATGATTGCATACAAATACATAAACTCACAATACCTACAAACTACATACAACACAATTTAAATGAATGGAAATTAGATAACTTAGTTAAGAAAAATTATACCTCAAACTATTGGAAATTGAACCAGGGGAAGGCAGCTGCTGCAATTGTTTTGCAGCTTTTGCCTTCCTACAATCTGGTTAAGTTCAGTAAAGTGAAGAACTTTTGCGCGACGCAACCATCGTCGTGCAAAATCTTGGGCTTCAACATTTTTGGCGCCATTCGACTACGATTTCTCGGGATTTTTGAACCCATTGCGCGAAGAACTACAGTTCGTCACGCTTTTTTTTTTTTTTGGGACATTTACGTGGCCTTCAACTTTTTGTGCACCTTTGACTTTCCCTGGTTTTTTAAACTCATTGTGCGGCGAACTGTGGTTCGTCGCGCGTGTTTTCTTTTTCTTTTTTTGGGATATTGATAACATTTTTCCATTAACTCTTCAATTTTTTTCAAACCACATACATATTTAATAAATAATACCATTTGTGCATATTTAATTAATATACTTACTAATTAAAATGCATTGATTTCATTCATAATAAACATCAAGTACATATTTAATCAAAGATTTTCATATTAAAAAAAAACTTAAAATTCATATACAATTATTAAATAAGCAATAATATTAAAAAAAGAAATTAAAATAAGAAATCCTATTCTACTCATCCACCGGTACTTCTGGCTCTTGTTATAGTGCTGCAGCGCGTTCATTATCGAACTTCCACTCCCAGAATCTCGACTTGAACACATTGTCGATAGCCTTCATCAGATTTGGGTCACTTTTGTCAATGTCCCAATTGGCCTGTCATGCAAAAATTAATAAATTAAAATCTCACTACTATATTATATTTAACAAACATAATTATTATTTAACTAATGAAATTAGCACATACAACTAACTCATCAATCATGTGCATCTTCAGCTCCTTAGGGATGGCTATCCAAGACTCCCAATCTGCATTGCATTTGGTACGCACCATTGCTCCTACGTCGAACGAAAAGCTGGCATGCTTATCTAACTTCACAACCCCTATTATTTCGTCCGCAGTGATTCGGTAACGGCTCCTTCCGTATGTGTTTCGGACCTGTACCGTAGCTCTTTTCTTCTTGTCTATCAACAAAAAATAATTTCATAATACTAAAGCTAAATAAAAACTTTGTACCAAATGCAAAAATTTCAATGCAAACCTTTTCTAGAACCTTCTCCATATGTTGCCTTTGATGAACGTGCATCTTTGTCGGCCATCGTACCAACACTCAAAGAACAAACTGATTATAATCGTCAGAATTGCAAAGCGTTTTCGAAAAGAATTGTGAAGAACAAGGACAACAAAAATGCATATTTATAGGAAGGTTAGGGACTTTGCGTGATGAAACCGCTCAGACACATGCAGTGAATACGGTATTTATTTCTCTAATTCAGATGCACCAAATATGTTGACCTATAACTGAACGCCCTTGCGTGATGAAACCTTTGTCGTGCAAGGGTTTGCACATCGACAACTTTTTCGCGCAAAGGTTTTAGCGACGAACTATTGTAATTATAAAGTTTACGTAAACATAGATATCTAAGTTTACGTAAACTTTATAATTACCAACAAATTTTCAGTTATAATATGTATTCTAAAAATAATTACTACCTTAAATAAATTGATATTATATTCCATTCAATTAATACATTAAATAATTAGTACCTTAAATAAATTGATATTATATTCCATTCACTTAATACACTAAATCGTTAATACTTATTATATTTCATCCAATTAATACCTTAAATAAATTGATATTATACTCCATTCAATTATTTAAATAACCAAACATGAATTAAAACATAATTAAGTCGAAATACATAACTTATAAAAAGTACCTTAAATTTAAATATTGTCATACAAAACATAAATTTAAAACTACTATTTCAATGGTCCTCCATTCCGCTGGACTTCATAACACCACCTATTGTAACCTCCCTCCAACGCATCCTCCATCAACTTCATCAACTGTTCATTCGTATCATCATCAATAGTATACTTACACTGTTACACATATATGCAAATAATTCATTCCAACATATAACAAAAAATTTCACAAAATTAATTATTGATCCATCAACAGTATACTTACTAATAATTCATCCATCACCGCTTCCTTCTCATTCTCTGGCACATCTTTCCAAGAACCCCACTCAGCAATAGGATAATTGTTCCCTATGGTTACAGCAATCGCATACGCAACCTGAAAATGCTGCCTCAAATCATTTGGGTCGGCGTCGGTCACATTATCATCTTGGTTTTTATCCTCCATCTCAGCATGAATATAATTGTGAAGAATAAGGAGAACAGAATTGTGAAGAAAAATGATAGCAGAAGCGCATATTTATAGGAAGGATTGATATGAGCATATTTATGCGACTTAGTTAGCATGTTTTCTTGCATTTTCTTAGTTAGTTTCTACTTATTATAGTGTTTTAAGCTATTTTCGTGTGTTTGTAGGTTCTAAGTGTCAAAATGGCAAAAAGAAGCAATTTGGAGCATTCTAGAGCATTTTTGGGCCAAGATTGGGTAGTGCAAGCATGGAGGCAAGTTGATGGACGAATTTGAAGATAAAAAGGCTTGAAATCAGCTCAAAAGATGGAGGAAAGAAGTCAAAGATAAAGAAGATAAGGAATTGGCAAGAAACAAGGAATATGATCCGAAACATTATCCAAACATGTTCCTAAAAACATGTTACATGTTTTATGCCTTGTTCTTCTAGAAATCAGCCACAAAACACTCTTTCTAGAAGTTTGATCCCTTGTCCTACAAAAGTGGTGCCTCAAACCCTTCTAGAAGTCCCAAAATCTGTCACAAAACACATTCATTCTAGAACCCTATAAATCTGGCGCCTCCTTCCTTTCTAGAAGGCCTTTGCCTTGCCTTGCACTCAACTCCCTTCCCTCCAAGCCTTGCCGTGCACTTCCCTATCCTTTTCCCTCTTGGATTCTGATTTAATTAGCCTATTTCCTTGTGGATTTGGTTTGTGCAAAGCCTTTTCAGAAATTAATTGGGCTAAACCCTTTTTTCCTAATGGATTTGAGTCTTGTGCCGCACCCTAGGCCTTTATTCCTTAATTTCTGCTAAGTCCAAGTCCTAATCTGATTTCCCTAGGGTTTGGAGATGCATATATATACATATTTTAGGGTTCTGCCGCACACACGACCTATCCATACCAATTCTACACATCACAGCCATTCCAAACACCATCCATAAACCCTATAGCCACCTGTGCCGCCACCTTGCAAGGAGGAAGGAGAGGAGGAGCAGCTTTAGAGCGTTTTGCACCCAATCTGGAGTGTTGTGCGTTCTTAGGTGTTTTCTACCTTATGTTTTCGATGTTTAAATTAGTTTTCCTTTGTCTTGCTGTAATCATGAGAGGCTAAACACGTTTTTAGCTAGAGGCTACTTTGAAACCATGATTTTGTGTGTGATATGACTTAATAAATTTCAGTTACAGATTCTTGAAGTATGAATGCAATTGGCTTAACTGTTTATGTTTGTTGTTTGAGGGTCGACACTTAATTGGCATGCATAAATTTGATGCTAGGATGTAAGTGAGTTTCACATAATCGTTACAAACTTATGTTCACAAGTAGTAAAGGTTGCTGGAACAATCGTGTTAAGTTCAATTCCTGGTGTGAGTAACATGATGTCATAATTATGAATGCCTCGTCAATGCTTATGATTCTCATTGAGCATAATGATCTTTGATTGTGTCTCTATTATGATGTCATGTAGGGAAATTGATGAGAATAATTTGGTTGTAGATGAGTTGTCCGTCCAATTCAATGAAATTAGGAGAATCTGAGGGTTAATTAGTGATTGACACGGTTAATCTGGGGCATTGTCATTCGTAATTCAATGAAAATGTAACTGGAAGTCAATTTATATGCATATAAATCATGTGTGGATAAGGAAACCTCTAGCTAGTTCACCATCCATCCTAAAAACCCAATTTCGTCTAAATTTGCCTAGTTTAAAGTCTTAGTTTGTTTTAGCTTAGTTTCACTCTAAAACCAATCCCCTTTCACTTGTTTGAGTCAAATTAATTAGAATCTGTCTTAGTTTGTGTCTTTGTGTGTTTTGAGTCAAGTTTAATTCAATTTTCGTCCAAAGTTGTGTCTAGTGTCTAGAGTCTGTCCAATTAGTGTTTTTAAGCAGTTCTGAGTGTTTTGAACCTGTTTTGAGTCTTACTAGTCTATTTAGAGTCTTTTGAGTCTTGTTTTGCTTATTTGAGTCAGTTTGTGTTAGATTAGCAAGCCCTCATAATCCCCGGTCCAGAACGATCCCTACTTGCATTTATACTACAATTGATAACAAGAGGGTTTAATTTGTGTGCTTAACTTTAATCACATCAAATTTTTGGCGCCGTTGCCGGGGATTAGCAACTTTGCTAATGCCCCGTTGTTTCTTTTTGTTTATTTTCGTGTGTGTTTATTTCGGCCACCAACCCCTGGGATTCCCTTTGTTTGTTATTAGGCAGCAAATGAGTGTGGGGGAAGGGATTTTTGTGTGTGGGTGTGTGCCAAAGTATCAAAAGAGGCACGGGTAGAAAAGAAGGAAAAAAAAGAAAAAAGAAAAAAAAAATAAGTGAGATTAAGCTCACAAGTGTTGGTTATTGAAGAAAGGGTCCAAAAAGTTGAATTCGGCCCTAAGAATGTGTGATCTTCTCTTTATGTATCAAAGTTTGTGGCTGCGTTTTAGAAGGGAGTTCTAAGTGTCATATTCATTACTTTGTTCGCTATTGCTTTAAGAACGTTTGTTTTTCCTTGCCTTTCTTTGTTAGCCAATACCCCTAGCCTCGTTACAACCCTATACTTCTATCTTGAGTGTTGTGTGTTTTAATATATGGAGTTTGGGATTGATATGAGCATATGGTATCCTTGGTTCTCGCATCTAAGTAGTAGCATTCCATTCATGAGATCATATCTATACATGCTTAATAACTCCAGAAATTGCTTTCTTTGTTATAAACATATGTGAGTGTTCGTTTTCATGTTTACATCAATCTTCTCACATATACCTAGAATAGGGAGTGTAGTTAGAAAATCTGAGGTGAAAATAAGAGTGTACCTAGTGAGGAATTGAGTGAATTCTCTAAGGCATGTTACTACATTCAAAACATTGTTTTAATTGGTTAAATGCGAGCTGATGAATGGTGACTGTGATTAAGTATGTGCTAGAGGGTGGGGATGACTAAAATCTATGGTTATGATGATCTTGAATATGTCATGTGTGTTGGAAATCCCTAAGGTGAACGTTGGAAGGTCTAGTTTGTTTGGTGTTTGTTTTGTTTCGTTTTGCTTGAGGACTAGTGAAAGCTAAGTGTGGGGGAATTTGATAGGAGCATATTTATGCGACTTAGTTAGCATGTTTTCTTGCATTTTCTTAGTTAGTTTCTACTTATTATAGTGTTTTAAGCTATTTTCGTATGTTTGTAGGTTCTAAGTGTCAAAATGGCAAAAAGAAGCAATTTGGAGCATTGTAGAGCATTTTTGGGCCAAGATTGGGTAGTGCAAGCATGGAGGCAAGTTGATGGACGAATTTGAAGATAAAAAAGCTTGAAATCAGCTCAAAAGATGGAGGAAAGAAGTCAAAGATAAAGAAGATAAGGAATTGGCAAGAAACGAGGAATATGATCCGACACATTATCCAAACATGTTCCTAAAAACATGTTACATGTTTTATAGAACCCTAAAAATCTGGCGCCTCATTCCTTTCTAAAAGGCCTTTGCCTTGCCTTGCACTCAATTCCCTTCCCTCCAAGCCTTGCCATGCACTTCCCTATCCTTTTCCCTCTTGGATTCTAATTTAATTAGCCTATTTCCTTGTGGATTTGGTTTGTGCAAAGCCTTTTCAGAAATTAATTGGGCTAAACCATTTTTCCTAATGGATTTGAGTCTTGTGCTGCACCTTAGGCCTTTATTCCTTAATTTCTGCTAAGTCCAAGTCCTAATCTGATTTCCCTAGGGTTTGGAGATGCATATATATACATATTTTAGGGTTGTCCCGCACACACGATCCATCCACACCAATTCTACACATCTCAGCCATTCAAACACCATCCACAAACCCTACAGCCACCTGTGCCGCAGCCTTGCAGGGAGGAAGGAGAGGAGGAGCAGCTTTGGAGCGTTTTGCGCTCAATCTGGAATGCTGGGTGTTCTTAGGTGTTTTCTACCTTATGTTTTTTATGTTTAAATTAGTTTTCCTTTGTCTTGCTGTAGTCATGAGAGGCTAAACTCGTTTTTAGCTAGAGGCTACTTTGAAACCATGATTTTGTGTGTGATATGACTTGATAAATTTCAGTTACAGATTCTTGAAGTATGAATGCAATTGGCTTAACTGTTTGAATTAGAACTTATTTATGTTTGTTGGTTGAGGGTCGACACTTAATTGGCATGCATAAATTTGATGCTAGGATATAAGTGAGTTTCACATAATCGTTACAAACTTATGTTCACAAGTAGTAAATGTTGCTGGAACAATCATGTTAAGTTCAATTCTTAGTGTGAGTAACATGATGTCATAGTTATGAATGTCTCGTCAATGCTTATGATTCTCATTGAGCATAATGATCTCTGATTGTGTCTCTATTATGATGTCATGTAGGGAAATTGATGAGAATAATTTGGTTGTAGATGAGTTGTCCGTCCAATTCAATGAAATTAGGAGAATCTGAGGGTTAATTAGTCATTGACACGGTTAATTTGGGGCATTGTCATTCCTAATTCAATGAAAACGTAACTGGAAGTCAAGTTATATGCATATAAATCATGTGTGGATAAGGAAACCTCTAGCTAGTTCACCATCCATCCTAAAAACCCAATTTCGTCTAAATTTGCCTAGTTTAAAGTCTTTGTTTGTTTTAGCTTAGTTTCACTCTAAAACCAATCCCCCTTCACTTGGTTGAGTCAAATTAATTAGAATCTGTCTTAGTTTGTGTCTTTGTGTGTTTTGAGTCAAGTTTAATTCAATTTTCGTCCAAAGTTGTGTCTAGTGTCTAGAATCTGTCCAATTAGTGTTTTTAAGCAGTTTTGAGTGTTTTGAACCTGTTTTGAGTCTTACTAGTCTATTTACAGTCTTTTGAGTCTTGTTTTGCTTATTTGAGTCAGTTTGTGTTAGATTAGCAAGCCCTCCTAATCCCCGGTCCAGAACGATCCCTACTTGCGTTTATACTACAATTGATAACAAGAGGGTTTAATTTGTGTGCTTAACTTTAATCACATCAAGGATAGGGCCATTGAACGACGAATGCTTTATCGCGCAAAGACCTTACTAAATACATTCAGATTCTATTGATTCACATGCACTGAATGCTCTGACGGAAAAACTGATTGTAACTTGCGCGACGAAGCCTTTGTCGCGTAAGTGTTCCTCGGTTTCCCAAGCGTTGAATGTTCTTCCCTAGAAAATGAACAAGCTTTGGGCGACGAAGCCTTGGTCGCGCAAAGATATAGCGGGAAAATCTTCGTCGCGCCTTAGTTTTGCCGCAAAATAAAAAAAAAAAAAAAAAAACTGCATTTTTCTTGTTGGCTTTGTGCGACGAACATGTTTTTTGTCGTCCTGCAAAAGGTTTTGCTCGACTAAGTGCTTCGTCATGCAAAGTTCACTGCCCTTGCGCGATGAAGGTATGTTCATCGTTGTGCAAGGTCTCATTGCGCAACGAAATTTGCTTTGTCGCACAAAATTCTTTCGCGCAAGTAGTTTTTTGTACTAGTGCCTATATCTAACTATTGTGCTAATATTCCACGGTCTGAATTAATCTCTTATTCATGCAGGAGAGTTTCTTTGTTTATAGAGTTTAAGGCACCAAACAGAAAGGTCGTGACTATAAAACAGAGTCGAAGTGTTACCAGTTCCAAAGCAGGTCCAGGTTTTGTGATTAGAAATGAGGATGGGATCTGCCAGAGTGCTAGAAAGATTGTATAGTTAACTCAAACCCAATGAACTTACTTAAAGTACCCCACACTCTACCCTCTTCACATAACACCATATTCTCTTCTATTCTAAAATAAAGAACTCCTTTGTGTGTTTACAAACTTGTCTTCCTCTTCAACACAAAAACAAATTTTTTGTATCAAACTCGTCATTTATAGGTAGTTGCTTCCAACTGAATCGTATAAAGTTTAACAAATATATGATGAAACTTTTAAGTTTTCAACATGAATTTATTGAATTGGTGTTTCTGCATATTTATATCCAAATTTAAAAAAAAAAAAATCAATAGCTACTGATCGAAATTGTGCATGTTTATAGTCTATATATCAACCGTGGCCACGTGTAGAAGTTATGCTTACTTTTAGTGGGCTCCAACCTAGGAGTACGCAGTGGTGAAGCCAGGAATTATTGGGGGAGGGACAAAATTTGAAAGGGTAAAAATTGTTGCCGGCGAGGTTTCATGTCATGAAAACATTCCATAATATGCTTATTCACTGAATATGAAACGTTATTAGCAAGGGCCCCTCGTCGGAATTCATGGCACCTGTAAAAATTGGTTTTGGCCGGTGTACTGTCTTCGTCGAATTTGCAAAGGAAAGGTGATAATTTGGTTGGATTTGCAGAGAGTGTGGCTTCAGGATCTTACTCGTCACCACAAACATCACCAGGATAAGATCAAATGGTAAGAGAGACTGTCCAAATTGATGATGATAGGTAACAATCATCGCCGTCATTCATAATGGAGGACGACGATCGCAGTCTCTGTAGAAAAAAAGGATTGTGGGTCGCATGAAATAGGGATTGGGTCACTGGGAAGAGAGAGGTTGCAGGTGCGTCGCCGGAGATGAGAGGGGATTTAGTGTTCGATGAAAGAGCAGAAGAATGCTTGGTTTGCAGAATAAGGGATGTTTGGTTGTATGGTTAGGGACTTGAAAATGGACATTTGTCTTCATTTTATTGGTCTATTAGGAAGTCAGTAAATGTTGGGCCCTGAACAATCAGTACCCAAGTATTATTCCTTTTTGTGGTTTATTAACCCATTTCTCTCCTTTTTTTTATTTTTTTATTTTTGTATGTATTTTTATTTTCTCTTTTAAGACTCCCACCGTATTTATCTTAAACTCTCACATTATTTATAAATATTGTATTACTTTTTAAAAACAATGTAAATATTGTTTAATGCTTATTCTATGATAATTTAAATCCATGTAGGCTTCTACCTAGATCTTGCCTAGGCACCTAGCTACTAGGTCCAAATCCGTTGTTTGACTAGCACCAAACCTTTTTTAGGATCTAATCCAAGCCAATTTAAGCTTCTTACATCGGCTTTGAAATTATTGCTTACAACCGCTTTGGTGGAGAGATTATTTTTTGCTATAAATATTGACTCAAAACTTTACACTCTCCAATGTGAAAGCAACCGCTTCGATTGAACCTTGCACTTTTTTGAATTTTGCCCCTCTTCTCGACAAATCTTGGCTTCACCTGCATACAGAACGTTATTAGCAAGGGTAAAAAATTGTAGGAAAAGGTATTAAGCCGTTTTGAGGGAACAAGTTCATTGTTGGTGGTCACAAATTCTTTTCGAATACTTTTTTTGTGACTAGTCGTCCAAAAAAACACATTTTTAATGCCAATCACCCTTCAGTTTTGGGTTAAATCCTTATCAAAATCGAATTTTAAAAAGGTTTAATAATCCTAAATTAAATAGGGTTTTTTGTCAATCCGGTGCAAAAAGGAGAGTTTATGTAGGGGTGGAAGATATGGCAAAAAGAGCTCTTGCCTTGCTTTGAGTTATGATGCCCAAAATGCTACCACTTGTGAGGACGTTCTTGTTCTTTGCGTTGGTTGCGGGAACAGCTTGAGCCTTCCTTGATGCAATTGATTTTGAGGTGTGTTTGGATTTCTTGAACGGAGAAAGAGATGAGAGGTAGAGATTGTCCAACTGGGCGTGCCAAATTTGTGAACACGAAATATTCCTGCGATGAACGAAACAAGAACACGTGTACAAAATAATATTTGTATTTAATTTTAGGGTTACAATCTCTTTTACAATTTGTTCCTCTGATTCGATCTCCGTAAGATGTTGGTTTGTGGATGTTGTTGATCCGAGGGCCATCAAGGCTTGATCTTGGATGAACGGGAAGTTTCTTCAAGGGGGGTTGGTGGCTTGATCTTGAAGGTAGATGAACGTTTCTTCAAGGGCCGTTGGGCTTGATCTTGAAGGTTGGGTGAACGACGAACGATGAATGATCTTCAAGGGCTTTTGGGCTTGTTCTTGAAGAACGGATGAACGACGAACGATGAACGAACTTCAACGACTTTTGGGCTTGATTCTTGAAGAACCGATGTTGTTGATCCAAAGGGCTGTTGGGGCTTGATCTTAGGATGAACGAGTGATGAACAATGAACACTTTCTTCAAGGACCGTTGGAGCTTGATCTTGAAGGAGGATTTGACGAAGAACGAAGAGAGTTTTCTTGATCCTTCGGGATTTGCTTGAGAGCTTTTAGAGTTTCAAAGCTTCAAGGTTTTGGTGTGATGTAAATTCGTTTCTTTGTCTTGTGATGGAGAAGCCTATTTATAGGCTTTGAGAATGAATTACCACCACAAATTTTCTTGGTGAAGTAAGTGGAGGTTGTAGGTGAAATGGGTGGAGGTTGTAGGTGAAGTGAGTGTATGTTATTGGTGAAATGAGTGTAGGTTGTAGGTGAAGTGAGTGTATGATGTTGGTGAAATGAATGGAGGTTGTAATTGTAATGCATTGGTCAATATTTATTTCACAGAAATTTCGATGACTACAAATGCATTATAAGAAATTTAAAACTTCGTGGAACATTTTAAAAATTATTCCAAATGTGAAGAGTGTAAATTTTAGTTGACCTATTTTTTTAAGTTAAACTCCAAATACATACGTTCTTCATTTTATTACTCTTTGAAAAAGATCAAAATGAACACTACCAATTACCTAATGTTTACATATAAGTAAGAGACTGAATTATGTGCTAAATATTAATCTACATTAGGTGATTGCAGACTAAAATTTATATTCATATATACAAAATTAAATACATTGCCAGTATATAATTTAAAGAGTCAGAACTAGGGGGCATATTTGTGAATTGTGAGTTTTTGGGGGCATACTTTGCTGCTCTCTTAAAAGGGATAGGGTATGAGTGTGAAGAGGAAATGGGGGACTAGTGGTCCCCACTACAATCATTTATTTTTTTAACTCAACAAAGCGAAACGGCGTCTTTCCGCTTTGGAATTTTTCAAAATAAAATTAAACCCTACGCAGCTATTGCACGCAACAGCAAACAAACCAGAGCAGTAGCTTGGACTCCATCACTTTCGACGGGACCAGAGCTCTAGCAAAAAACCAAAGAAGTAGTCAGGATTCCATCACTTTCGATGTGGGGAGGGGTGGCTGCCCCTCCTTGGGCCTCTGTAACTTCACCCTTAGGAGTATGTAATAAATAAAACTGTTGCTGCACAAAATCAGTGAGACTTTGGAACAGCGTAAAGTGTCAAGTTTGTGACCTTCGTGCGATTGCCCCGGTCACCTAGTCAGGATAATAAATAAAGAAACTAGAGCGATAGCTGGGACTCCATCACTTTTGATGGGACTTGAGCAGCAGTAAAAAAACAAGATAAGCAATCGGGATTCCATCACTTCCGACGAAAGGAGGGGCGGCTGCCCCTCCTTGCGCATCTATATCTTCGCCCTTAGGAGTATGTAACAAATAAAACTGTTGTTGTACAAAATTAGCGAGACTTTGGAACAACGCAAAGTGTCAAGTTTGTGACCTTCGCCTGGTTGCTTCGGTCACCTAATCAGGATAATATGTAAAGAGATAGAGACAGGGAGGCAAACACAAGATGTACGTGGTTCACCCTAAGTTTGGCTACGTCCATGGAGTAGAGGAGTTCTCATTAATAGTGAAGGGTTTACACAAATACATAAGTTTAAGCATAATCACCATTAGTGGGTTCTAATGACTAGTTTAAGTACAATAATGATATTCCCCCTTAATTCTATTATAATGGTCTTCTTTTATAGTTGAAGAGAGTCTTCGGCTTTCATCCGTGGTCGATGTGGAGCACTAGGAGCTTTATTTTGACATTGACACGTGCCATATTGTGATTGACCTCCTGGGTGGAGGGAAACTCTTGTGCTTCAGTAGGGTGCCTCAACATGAAACTTCAGTGGGTCCTTGAAGGTATGAAGTTGACCAGTGCTTGGTAGTTTCGGGATCAAGTAGTAGAAAATGTGGAAGAGACCACATAAATAGATTTTGCTTCCACACTCTTGAAAGTTCGGAGGAACCATATAAATAGATTTTGCTTTCACACTCTTGAGCAAGAGTGTGGAAGGCAATCTACATGTTGTAGTTGTTGAAAATTTGAAGGAACCATATAAATAGCTTTTGCTTCCACACTCTTGAGCAAAAGTATGAAATGCAATCTACATGTTGTAGTTGTTGGAGGTTTGTTGAACCATATGATACGATTTTGCTTCCACACTCTTGAACAAGAGTGTGGAAGGCAATCTACATGTTGTAGTAGTTGAAGGTTTGTTGAACTATATGATCCGATTTTGTTTCCACTCTTGAGTAAGTGGAAGGTAACCTACATGTTGTAGTAGTTGAAAGTTCGGAGGAACCATATAAATAGATTTTTCTTCCACACTCTTGATTGAGTAAGAGTGTGAAAAGCAATCTACATGTTATAACTGTTGGAGGTTTGTTGAACCATACAATACAATTTTACTACCACACTCTTGAGCAAAAGTGTGGAAGGCTTTGTTGAGTTTGTATATGCCTTTTTCCGAGTTGTAAGGCTTGAAAATTTTTGACTTGAAAATTTTCTTCTACTTGTGAATGCTAAGAATCCACAGGTGCAGGTTGTACTATTATTCCCTAGTTGGTATAAGTTCTTTCATCACCGGGTTGGTGAGAAGATGAGCGAGTTGTCGAGGCAAAAATGTTTATTAAAGTACTATTTGTATCTTCCACCACCTGGTTGGTGATACGAAGTTGAGTTCCGTCATCACCTAGTTGGTAAGAAGAGTGACAAGTTGCTGAATCTCAACATTGTTTACTAGAGTACTTGTTGTGCTCTTCATCACCTGGTTGGTGATACAAATGTGAGTTCCTTCATAACCTGATTGATAAGAAAAAGTGGCAAGTTGCCGAAACTCAAAATTGTTTATTAGAGTATTGGTTGTGCTCTTCATCACCTGGTTGGTGATACAAAGATGAGTGTCTTCATCACTTGGTTGGTGGAAAGAATGGCGAGTTGCCGAGGCATATTGTAGCATGTGCCAAAAAAAAAAAAAAAGTATGTTGACACCCTTTCGTAGCTCAGTTGTCTTATGTATAAATGTTTTGAAGGGTATGAAGTTTATTTTGATTGACATGAGTGATGCTTTTGACATGAGTGATGTTCATGACATGCATGTTGTTTATAAATATTTTCCTATGCATGAAGGAATCCATTGTTTGGATATGTGAACCATGTTGGTTATTACCACTTAGTTTCACTTACTTGGTGTTAAAGTACATATGTTGAAGCTTAAGTTGGAGTATAGAGGTAGGTCAGAGTTAGACTAAGTGTTCCAGTGTTAGGAATAGAAAGGACTCTGACGAAGTTGTCTGAAATGCCTCGTCATTAAATATATGCTAAATGACTTATGTTACAAAGGATGCCAAACGATTGAAGGTCGATACATTTGTAATGCATATGCCTTTCTATGATAATGTTATCTTCAGTACCCAATCCTCTACTTTGAAAAAGCGATGCTTGACCCCATGGTCATAACAGTTGAAGGTACGTTTACCCCTGATTATCTTGATACAAACCTTTATTCCTCTTGTTGTAATAAGCTTGCTGAGAGTAAAAATTCTTCCTCTTACCAAAAGACGAATAAGCTTGGCCACCTAGCTGGTTGCTAAGTAGGGCAGGAGGGGATGCAATGAGTGTTTGGAAGGCCAAAACCTTCTCACTTAGTAGAACTTGACATTTGTTCCCCACTTGTTGATATGGGTTTACCGTATAAGGATTCCATTGGTATGTCCTTGCCTCGGCAAAGACATGATTGTAAGCTTGCCTCATCACCTTAAAGTAAGTTTTCCAAGTGTTAGCATTGATCATGTACTTGAAGAAGCATTCACGCATACCTACCGTTAAGGCCCTGAGCGTTGTTTTATCATCTCCCTTTGCGCAATGAGAGTATCCGTGGTTGAATCGATCGACATATTCACGCAATGACTCATCTGCTTTCTGACGAATGGTGTATAACTCATCACCAAAGTATAAGTGATCAGCTTGGAAGATGTGTTGAGCCATAAAGAGTCTCATTAGCTCGATGAAGGAATCTACCGTATCAGGTTGAAGGCGACAATACCAATTAAGAGCTCTACCACAGAGAGTGGAGGGAAAAATGAGACATCATTCCTCATCACTGTGTCTCCGGTATGCCATGGTGGATTCAAAGAGGTAGATATGTTCAATTGGAATTCCCTCCCAGTATACGATTGTAAGCCAAGCCTCTGTTTCGTTTCTCTTTGTAGATGGGTGCAGATGATCCTCCTTATCAAAGGGCTTGGCGTTAGCTGATTCCAATCAGGTATCCTGGCCTAAACGCTTGGCCTTCTGCTTGTTCACTTCCTTAAGGAATTGCATGATAAGGGGATCCTAAATGGAGTTAGGCATCATTGGAGCTTTCTTTTGTAAGTTTCCATCATTTCTTGAAAGTAGGGGAGATCGGTCAAGGACATGTGGCATTTCCTTGAACTCAACATACTAGTTGTCACAATGTGCATGTTGAAAGTCCCCTTAGTCTCCTACGCCTTTTTGTTACCCTAAGGCTTGCCGTTCATTTCCTGGACTGGGGGCTGGCCTAGACCGCAGTAAAGGACCAAGTCATTCGATGATCATTAGGTTATTGATCCTTGAGCCTATGTGGATATGTTTTTATTGACACTTCCTCAAGAAGTCTCAACAGTCACAGTAAATGGCTCTTAATCCTTCCACTCATTCTGCAAGGAGGTGCTTCCCTTAACTTCTCTTGTTTGGGTCGAAACAGCTAGGTTGAGAGAAGTCTCATGTTGATCGACACATTGATGGGGAGACCGCTCTTTAATTAGGAGCATGCATGTTAAAGACATGTGACCTTCTGTGTTGGGGGGCACCCATGCAATGGTTAACATCCACAAAGGCGATGAGCTCGTGAGATTGACTCTACTTAGCCTCGTGAAGTATCTTAAAGAGTTTCTTATACTGTTATTGGAGGATCTTATTCCTCATTACTATTTTGTTGTTCTGAGCCTCCAGCTCTTTGACCTTAGCTTGAAGCGTAAACTTCTTTCTTTCCTTCATTCGCTGCCTTACACTTGGCGCGAAGGGAGTGTCGTTTTGCGTGCTGTGGCTTCCTTCACTCCCTATGTTGAAGAGGCATGACTGATCAAAAGAGAGTGTATGAACAATGGAAACCAGCTTGACGAAGCTGGCGATAGGAGGAATAAGTGTCGTTCTCACAAACGGTGCCAAATGTTGTTACACAAAATCATCGGGAGCAACGTAAAGTGTCAAGTTTGTGACCTTCGCCCAGTTGCTCCGGTCACCTAGTCAGGATAATATGTAAAGAGATAGAGATAGGGAGGCAAACACAAAATGTACGTGGTTCACCCTAAGTTTGGCTGCGTCCATGGAGTAGAGGAGTTCTCATTAATAGTGAAGGGTTTACACAAATATATAAGTTTAAGCATAATCATCATTAGTGAATTGTCTTCTTTTATAGTTAAGGAAAGTCTCCGGCTTTCATTCGCGGTCGATGTGGGACTCTAGGAGCTTTATTTTGACGTTGACACATGTCGTATTGTGATTGACCTCTTGGGTGAAAGGAAACTCTTGTGCTTTGGCAGGGGTGCCTCAGTATGAACCCTTCAGTGGGTCCTTGAAGGTATAAAGTTGACTGATGCTTGGTAGTTTCGGGATTGGTCAAGTATGGAACAAACAAAAACGATGCAAGTTTTTAGCAAATATCCGTAGAAATTATGGACATGTGTTGGAACATCTCTACCGAAGTATCTTCATGAGTACCTACTGAAAATTATGATGTGTTTAGGGTATGCCCATCATTATGACATTGTTCATATTGATGCAAGGAGTGGGCATAAAAACTGTGGAATTGCGATAATACAAACCGTAAAAAACCATGTTGACCATAAAAAGTCAACGTAGGTTTAAGAACTGAACCAAACCGTTCAAACCGGTTCCAATTCTAATTTTCACGTTGTCAAAACCACTTAGACCGAACCAAACCGTAAATAGAAATAATTAATTCAATTTAATAGTTATATACAGGCGTCACAATGTACAACAATTTTTGGGCAGCATAACCAATCAATATTAAGGAGTTTAAGTGTGTCATGTCACTTGTTTGTGCACAAATCATAAATATTTACAACACCGTACAACTCCCGGCGGGAAGGTTCAAATTTAATAGAACTAAGCAACAATAAATTATTTTATGAGATTGAAGGTACCTAATTACTCATTTTCCAGTATCTACTAAAATGTCCAATTTTCATTGTTCTGTATGTCAAATGGTGCATGATATTTACCTTTAATCTTCTTTTCCAAGCAGGCAGGATTATCTTAAATACTTGAAAAAAAAAAAAGGTTTTTTAGCCAAAATGGTTCATGAGATTTGCAGAACTCTTCCCTTTGGTCCCTGAGATTTGAAATCAATACAAGTGATCCTTAAGATTGTCCACCATCAATCATTTTGGTTATTCCGTGAATAGTTATGTTAAATAAAGATTAAAATGACAATACTACTCTCAATTTAATAAACAATAGGCTAAAGTGATTTGACAAAAATTTGAGGGTATTTTGTCTTTTTATCCTTATTTAATAGAGATTTTTCACGGAATGACCAAAATGATTGATGGTGGACAAACTCAGGGACCAATTCTATCGATTTCAAATCTTAGGGACCAAAATGAGTAGTTATGCAAAACTCATGAACTATTTTGAATAAAAAGCTGAAAGCAAATAAAGCTAACTTGCCAACATACATATCTGAGGCGTAAAATTCAGCTTCTTTTTTTGTTTGCTTGGTGCCAAGGACATTTGCATTTTGATTTAGTATTTGAAAATGATTTGTTTCGTTTGTAACTTTGTTTAGCCTTTTTAGAAGTCGTATTTGAATGCAAGCATACAAAAAACAAGTAAACTTTGAATACCATTTTGATTTGGCATTTAAATGATTTGTATTGGAACCATAAACTGGCATGAAGTGAACCGAAACCAGTGTGAATTGAATCGTACGATTTTTTAGTAATAAATTTAAGCGGAACCATACCATGCCCAGCCTAGCAAAATGATAAAAACTTTGAAGCCATACGTCATGTGGAATCTCTTGGGCTTAGTGGAGCAGTGCGTTCTACCTTTGCACTAAGTTTAATTCCTGTCTAAGTAGTTTAAATGAATTTATTATATGTTATCTTATTATTTGTAAAAGAAATAAATGTTTTTTTTTTCGTTTACTTGTGTATTATTTGTGTCTTTAGTGGTTAGGGGGTTATCTTGTTCTAAGTGTGAGAATATGTTTGTGAGCGTGAAGAAAAAGACTCTTGGATGGAGGTGTGCTCAAGGGCAAATATTTAATACTAAAATTTCATGTGAGATGGAATTTCCAAAAAAAAAAAAAAAGTGTTAATAAAACCATTTTTAATTTTTTAATTTTTTTTTATTTTATTAACAAAAGATGAAATATTATAATTTGAAATCTCTTAAAACATTAAGAAGAGAAGAATGACGACTAGATTAATAACTAGGTAATTTCTGCTTAATTTTTTTTCTCATGATATTATCTGTGTGATGTCTCACAATGACATTAAGATTGGGTTTCATCCTACGTTTTGATATGCGATTGGTGGAATTATTTATTGATGCAAACCGTCCAAATAAATATAGAAAACTCAAATGTCTAATGAAAAACTTTGTTTTAGCGTTATCTGAATTTGTTGATAAACTGTCCTTAAGGTTTATTCCAAGGTACGTTGATGTATACGCGCATGACATGCGTATGTATGTACTAATATATAGTTATATATATGACTTAATTATGAGTTTTCTTTCAAAAAACAATAACACAATTTTCACTACGCGTGCAGGTTTTAACAACTTGTTCTAGAACATAAGAAGCTATCAAGAAGGACGGCCAAGACTGCATCACTGCTTGAAGTTTGTAGGCATAAAATCCCGAATATATAGTTTGCTTGCTTGCAGTAGTAGTTGAATATTATGCAGTGTCAATTACTATGTCATAGTCAATAGAACTCAAAGGACAAGCGATTAAAAAAACATGATAACGTCCACAATGGCACTGCCTCTTCGTTAAACTTGATATATATAAATCCTAACAAACCATAAAATAATATATAATTATATAATGTATTAAAATCGCTCTCAAATGACATGTGAGTTGTGGCCAAAGTCCTCCTGTTCAGGCCCCTTTGTTATAGGAGGATGATGGAGCCTTTTTAGGGTACGTTTGTTGCACCAGATAGGCCTGGTAAACGGGTCGTGTCTATCGTGTTCGTATCGTTTTAGTGTAACATCTGTTATCTTAACGGGTCGTGTCATGTCACACCT
This sequence comes from Heteromeles arbutifolia, assembly GCA_024362995.1. Taxonomy (NCBI): domain Eukaryota; kingdom Viridiplantae; phylum Streptophyta; class Magnoliopsida; order Rosales; family Rosaceae; genus Heteromeles; species Heteromeles arbutifolia. The sequence continues at coordinate 27,003,972 of JANCRC010000002.1, forward strand.
GTTATCTTAACAGGTCGGGTCACTTTACCCAACGGGTAAAGTGATCTGACCCGTTATGACCCGGTAAGAAAAATTTATTTATTTTCTTAAATTTGCACATACCACACATTGCCACATAAATATTACTTCAAAACATTAAAGCACATTTGTCGTTTAAGTACTACATCTACACTCGAAAATAAGAGCCTAATAAAAAAACATTCATACACTACTAGTCTATTACAAAATATTAAATGTGCAAGGATATGCAAAATGAAAGAGTTTTTGTTTCCAAGGTTGTGAAGTCTTTCATTAAATATAACATAAGATTTTGTGGTATCCACTAGCGTAAATATTTTAAATTGAAGATCTAGTTCATTCATTGTATTCATATAGGGTGAAGGAGGGTAGCTGTAAAAAAATCATCAAAATCGAAGTTAAAATAACCGTTAAATCGTGATTTTCTTTTATAATCGTCGAAAAGTTTTGTCCAGTTACTTGATCTCTGAATGTTTGTTTTTTGCGATTTTTGGCGTATGCGATCTCGAAGCATATACAAACAACTTTGATGGTTGGATCGTTGAAATTAGTTTCGTAGAATGCGTATCCCATCAAAACGATAGATTCACTAACACTTAGAGAGTTTATGTATACTTTCATTAAGTATAACATAAGATTTTTTGGTATCCACTTGTGTAAATATTTTAAATTGAAGATCGAATTCATTGTAGTCATATAGGGTGAAGGAGGGTTGCTGTAAAAAAATCATCAAAATCGGAGTTAAAATAACCGTTAAATCGTGATTTTCGTTTATAATCGTCGAAAAGTTTTGTCCCGTTACTTGATCTCTGAATGTTTGTTTTTTGCGATTTTTGGCGTATGCGATCTCGAAGCATATACAAACAACGTTGATGGTTGGATCGTTGAAATTAGTTTCGTAGAATGCGTATCCCATCAAAATGATAAATTCACTAACACTTAGAGAGTTTATGTATACTTTCATTAAGTATAACATAAGATTTTTTGGTATCCACTTGTGTAAATATTTTAAATTGAAGATCGAATTCATTGTATTCATATAGGGTCAATGAGTGTAGCTGTAAAAAATCATCAAAATCGGAGTTAAAATAACCGTTAAATCGTGATCTTTCGTTTATAACCGTCGAAAAGTTTTGTCCTGTTACTTGATCTCTGAATGTTTGTTTATTAAGTAGATTTAAATTTATTTATTTTGTACATATAACACTTGAAAAATTAAATGGTATGTATATTTAAGCCGATCCAATGGTCACCAATTTTTAAAATTTAATTTAATATATATATATAATTATAATCGTTTTTAGGGGTATAAAATTGTTAAATTAATATATATATATATATATATATATAATTATTATAGTATTTTTTTAGGGTTATAAAATTATAAAATTAATATTTTGCTTATTGTGTATCGTGTTACTCACGTGTATATCCGAACCAACCCGTTATCTTAACAGGTGCTTATCGGGTTACTCGATAACGACCTGATTCGTTATCGTGTCGACCCGAACACCTGTTAATTTTGTGTCGTGTCGGGTTATCGGGTCGTGTCAGGAATTGCTAGGCCTAGCACCAGACTATCTCGGATTGAACTAGTTTCAGAAATTAAGTTGAACTGACTTGGCTTGGACTAAGTCGGATAAAAACTATGAAATGTTTGGTGCAGTGCCGGACTAACCCATGGCCTAACAAATTTTTTTTTGCAATTTTTAAAATTCAGTTTTGCCTTTTAATAAAAAAAAAAACTAAAAAAAAACATTATACTGTGCCATCATCGTTTTCCTTGCCCGCCTCCTCTCTCACACAAAGTTTCAAACTCATTTTTATGTACTGATCCCTCTGCAAAGGGAATGAAGCATTCAAAGACCCAATCAAGCTTATTGAATTCTTCTGACAAGTTTGCATCAAATGGGTTGATTCATTGCGAACTCTCTTGGTAAAAGCTTCCGTAAAAAATACCCATGTTTGATTTCTAAATCTGCTTCATGAAACTCTCCGACTCCAATCCAATTGCAATCATTGGAGATTTGCTTCTGATTTCTTCAATAGAATCCACCATGATCTCTCTCCTCTCTCTCTCTCAGTTCACCGCCACCATTGAGAAAAAGGGAAGGGGAGGAGGGTGCGACGGCAAAATAGAGGGAGTGCACAAGAGTTCCAGTCCAAGTCTGGGGAGAACGAATTGGGACTGGAATATGTAAAACGTTTACGAAATCATTTTAAGAAATCATACGTAAAATATTTATTTTTATTTATTTTTTAATTATTTTTTTATAGATATGTTAATTCATTAGAGTGTAATAACACAGGTCCAAGAATTTTACCTCATATTTAGTTTTCGTCCCTGAACTCTCATATTAGTTTCTCATGTCCCTTAACTTAATTCTAAGTTGCATAGGTGAACCTTCCGTCAAACCTGTCTTCTTTTTCATCAAATTTAAGGTGCAGTGGTCTTTTCATTAAAAAAAATCTAATTTATTTAAAAATAAATAAAAGCTTGGCTCCTTAAAGTTAAAGAGGAGTGCCTCCTCAAAATACTTCATGACCTATTCACAAAATTTCGTGCTTAGGATCATAAACGTTCATATTATAAATCACTATATAAAGATCATCTTTGCAAAAAGTCAATTAAAACTAAGATTGTTTAGCCAATTCTTAACGAGTTCTGGTTATAAGAACGAAATTTTATGAATAGATCGCGAGGTATTTCAAGGAGCTTCCTTGAGGAGCCAAGTCTTTCTCTTTAAAAAATTTATTTCTCATTTTTTGGATGAAATTCCTATTTTATCCCTCAATTAACTGAAAAGTTAACAAAATTAATGAAAATGACTACTAGTGCAACAAATGACATAATTCGAGGATGAGATAAACTATTAGTAGAGTTCAAATACGAAAATTAAACTCGTGGTATAGAGCACGGCCTTTTGTTACAATTTTGCCAATTCATTATAAGAAAGGTACATAAAAATGTCGAAATACAAAGTTAAACACAAACAAAAGATATGGATCAACCAAGCAACAAAATAAATGGCCCATTCCAGGGATGTAGGCTCAAAATAAAAGAAAAAATCCTAAGAACCCTAACTACGCATCCGCTACTAGAACAGTCACCATCAGCAACCAAGGTAGAGGCAAAGAATAAGCCTCGACAAGAGATTTATAAACGATGGATGTTGGAACCAAATTCGCGCACATCCACGGGCGGAGGTGAGAACTAGTCGTAGTTATCCATGATCTCCAATGAGGGGAGATTAGGGTTGATTGGGAGTATGGTTGAATCTGAATAGGACTGCATAGGAGAATCAAACCACTAGTGTAGTTTTAAGAAAGAATGGTGTGAATTATCCTTGACGAATAGCCTTTTGGCGGGGCGTTAAGAAGATGAGTTCTCCATGGACGTGTCTACACGCGTAGACGGCGGCGTATGAGCATGTGTTAGGCATAAAGAAAGATAGAAAGAGAGATAGATTTTTCCTAGCAAGAGAGATAGATGATCCCCCCTGATAAATACCGAGACTAGAGTATTTATAAGGATCTTGAGAGTCCTTGTATGGAAAGTAACGTTCATCAAATTGGGAGACTATCTAGGATAAGATACCCAATCATCCTATAATCTTGATTATGTTGCCTAATCCCCAAGATATCCTAATTTTACTTGAAATAGGGTTTCTTTACTTGGGATATAAGTAATATCTTCAATATGCCTAAGCTTAGCTTGCCGGACTATGCTTTATAGACTATGAGCATCTTGGTCCTTCTTGCCACATGTCATGGACCCAGAAAAACATGGTTCCACAATCGCCCCCACTTCGAGGATAGATACTTACCAACGGACCATAAATGAATCACCCTATAATAACTCCTCTAGAATACGTAATGAAATATCTTTCGAACTTCAAATTGATTCAGAGCTAGCTAAGATCGGCTAGTCTTACTTTCTTTTCTCTTCCAAGATTTGATCTTTCGAAGTTCCGAACCATATTATAAACCCCTGGTCGGAGTTCCGAATACATAGCTAAAGAGCTAGATGCAAGGTGATATGCGCCTTTATATTCCTGCAAGGCCTTAGATGCCTTAAGAATATACGACTAAGTTTATCTTACTCAAGTCATTAAGCATGTTATAGTAAAACACTTTGAACTTTTCATCCTTTGCTTCCTAATCCGATAATATAGTTTAATCTATCAATCTTTTCAAAGTAATCTAACTTCAAAGTAAGGAGTACTGAGGTGAAACACAAGTAAACATATGGGTTGGGGCAAAGATTGAAGCCCCCACAAGTAACGTTGATTCGAAAAAATGTCACATCCCAAACTTAGTGTTCATAAAGATTTTCACTACGATAATCGAAGTACCACCTTACTCCGACACCAAGCTTAAAGCCCATGAGGAATCTTTTACCCCAGTCTTGGTGTAATTCTTACATCATATCATTTTTTTTTCTTAGAACTATCCAGTGATTTGATTCTCCATCCCGGAGACATATAGGCAATCATTTTCCGATTCAATCACACCTTTTTATCTATCTAATTCTACTTTGAATCACAAATAAAGAAAAGTTATTCGTCTTACATATCTGCTCTTTCTTTTCCTTGTGATGCAAGAGAGTACCCTACTCATTTCAAACAGGGCACTAACTTTGAAAACCTTTGCACGAATGCAAGTCTAAAAAAGTTCAGAAGTAAAACTATCAGAGGAATTTCCCTTGGACCAACCTATCTTGAACGGTTAGCAGATTGGGAGACTTGAAACATGTAAGCACGGTAACAATTGGCGAGCTACATGCATAGGCACATGGTGCCCTGACCTGAAAGTCCAATTCACCATCCAGCCTCCGAAAAGTTTATGCAACCAACAAGGTTGTGGGTTATCACATTCAAACTCGGGCTCTACGCCATTCAAGGGAATAGTCGAAATAGCAATCCAGAAATCATTTGAGGGTGGCTCTGAACTCTGACCTCGAGTACGACTACTTTTATCCCAGACCAACCTACTAAGTCAAGTATGCTCTGCAACACCATGTGTTAGTAGATCCGAAGGGGGTATCCAGACTAGACAATTCCCAAGAGCAATTTTATTACAAAAGAGCTCCGATATGTGGAAATGCTTTGGTAAGTTAATCCAAGTAGTCTATGTGACGTCCCGTCTCGAATTTAATATTATTTTATTCTCTAACCTTAGTAAATTATGAAAATTCCCTTGACGGGTGAAATCCTTCGTGGACATTCGAGTCCTTAGGTGGTATGTATTCTTACGAACACGTGAGCGTGAACATGCATAAATTAGACGATTTACGCACGTTTCCCAATGAGGTCAAAATGCTAATTTTGCACTCTTGGGAATTTATTACTTGTTTATCGAGACAACAGTGAGTTGTCAGTATTGTGCGCTGCAGACTGTAATACTGATGACTTATTCGTTAGGTTCATTAAGCAAATGGGTAAGTAGGCTCGTCCATGTTAGTATTTAATTAATTAGAACTTGTGCCTAATTAATTATTGTTTGGTCTTGACCCAAAGACAAACGTACACATATTCTCAGAGTAGGCGACAATACGAACACATGGGCGCAAGCAAAACTGAATTCGGAGTTACAACGAAAATTTTAAGAACTACGGAACATGAAGGGTGTTTTGGTAAATTTACGTTTACGGGAAATATTTTTCTATATTGTCTTTTCTGACTTTGAGCTGTGTGCCAAGTGGGGCCTACACAACTCCATCCCTTCACTCATGTGTCTTCTCTCACTGTCTCAATCTCTCACTTTCTTTTAAACTCTCTCGATTCCCCCTCTCTCTAACAATCTCATCTTTCTCATCTCTTTCACTTTTCCCCCACTTTTCTGTCATCACTCTTAAGCTCTCCCTCTAAAACTCTCTTGCTGCACTCACTGCATAAAGGCAGTAAGCTAACTACCGTGACCACCAGAGCCGACCCTGAGAGTGTGCAAAAAGTGCCACCGCACAGGGCCCCCGATTCGGAAGGGCCCCCAAAGTTTCTTTACATGTAAACAGATACCTATTATATACTTAAATGTGCAAGATAATAATAATCACCGCACCAGCGCTAGTGGTGTAGGCCTTCAATCTTCTTGTACATGGCCCGGGTTCGAGTCCTTGTAGAACTATTTTGCTATTTTTAAGTTTTGCAAATTTATTAACTTAAAAAGTTGATGAGTTTTACACAAAAAACCATGCAACATATTTTGAACTGAGTGGTGCTCTAATTTGTAGTATTTAAATTTTATAGATACAAATTTAAAAAAAAATAACAAAGAAAATACAGTATTAAAAAAATGAAGGGCCTCAATCTAAATCTTGCACAAGGCCCTTAAATTCTCAAGGCCGGCCCTGGTGACCACCATCACCATTTTCATGGTGGAAAAATCACACGACCACCATCATTCTCGCAGCAGACAACCATCACAACCCTCTCTTGCCATTTTTTTTCATGGCTAGTTTTACCAACCACCAAGGATCAAGGATGAAAGAAGAGTTCTCATGCGAGAACTCGAACCCAGACACTAAGCTTGCATTGCACAATAACTATTTCCACTGTTCATTCACTTCCCCGACCATGGTGGTCCTCGAGACCCTCAAATCCTTCTTATTTTGAAGCTCTTATGTTGTTCTTAACCATAAAAATGAGATTGGGGAACGATTTAATGCAAAAATCACATCGGGAATAATTTCCTTAGTTTTTCGATGACTGACCAGCCACTTTCAGATCATTTTTCTGGCCATCTCTGACATTTGTTGGCCCTCGACCTGGTATACATTGATTCTCTATATTTCTAACTCCACTTTGGCTTTTAAATCACTAATTTTGGTTGAGAAATGTTGCTTGGAATGAGCTCGGGAAAACGGCCCTGCAACCTGCAATCTGCAGGCCTTCACGAGGAAGGCGAGTACACTGATACTCGCAGCATGGGCCCGCGTGGGTGGCGCCCTATCCTCAATGTGTGCGACGCATGATTGCCAGTGCAGCCACCTTGTGGCAGCGCATAGAAGAACCTGAGGTCCCTCCTTAGGTTTCTCGACACATCGAACTCGAATTTGCCGTCCTTTTTTTGAAATTCGATTGTTTTAAAATAATTCCTTTAGTAGTTGTACTTTGTACGAATACACGAATTTACGTTAGTACTTTATATATTTACGTAAATGGTTTCGTTTCTAGGTGAAACGCAACGCAAGGATCTTCGATGCCAGCGAGGCGGGTCCGACCCGATGACATAACTGTAAGTGGGTCTTTGCTTTTAAATATTATATATTTATTTAGTTTCCATTTACATATTCAATAAAGAATCCTAGATTAGATTAGGGTTTATAAGAATTTGCACATTGACGGAATTTATGAAATTATTCTACGTTCCACGGGATGCACATGTATGTGTATTATTATGGGATTCCTTACTTCTATTTGTGGCCATGAATAGTGTTATGTTGATTAGAATTATCAATTTATCGTTGCATGATCCTATTTGTGTTAATTGCTCATCGTGCATGCTACAGTGGTGTTAGTACTCGCTCGGGCCAGGGCTAGTCTTCATGTGTATGTTCACATTATACTGATACACTCACTTTGGATCTATTGTAGGTGTTAGTCTTATCCTAGATTGCTATAAGCAATTAGGACTCGTATATGACGCGCATAACGCTAGTCTTCACATGATTGTAGTACTAGAGGGTAAATCATTATTATACCCAGCCTGTTCATGTCATAATATCTCTGCATGAGCTCGTGTGTCAGCATATGTCGATGAGCACCCGATATTATATGTTCATTTATGCAAGATATTGTGATTACTGGATGTTATATGCAGAATATTGTGATTTTGATATAAGAGACTACTTCCAATGGTATAATGCTTATTCTACTTTGCTGTACTTTACTTATGCTCTCATATCACATGTGAAATGGGTTCAATCCCACTCACATGCGCATGCTTGTATTTAGTCACTTTTAGGTTAAAATTTATTCACATTTTTCCACTTCACCACACTTAATGGTTTCGTCACCTTCCTAGTGTCAGCCAGCACAGCTCAATTCGGAGTCCAAGTGGACATTCCAGGTCAGGGTGTGTCAATCCGATCGAAAATGCTTAGGTCTGATGCATAGGGCCTGACAAAAGAATTCAAAAAGTGTTTCCAACTTAGCCGACAACCATGTTTCCAAAGAACTTTCGTTTAAGATTCACTAGAAACGGACGTGCAATTCAGTCCAGGAAGGAAAATCCCTTACTACACGAAATCCATAACCCCAAGAAACATGGGAAAGGTATAAAAGATTTTGCTAGCTTGTCTCTTGCAGGATATTTTAGATGCCATGTCCGATAAATGTAAAAAAAGAGCTCGGAGGGGAGGATTGCTCATGGGTTTAGTGTTTAATTCCTGGTAATAGAGTAGGGTACTTCAGATATCGCGATGAAAATCCTTCATAGATGCATAGTTTGGGAGGTAGTGTTTTCCGAGCCAACATTACCGAGGCGGGTTTCTTAAAACTCTGTCCCAGGCCCACAAACTTATTTGCATTCTGCTCTGTTGCTGATTCGAAGTTCGTTTACTTTGGAAATATTTATCGGATTGGATATTATTTATGCCAAAAGATATATGAGACAGGAAGATTCTCACATAAATGAATGATTATTATCAAAATTACAAAAGAGACCAAACTAGTACATCAGTTTCGGGGAGACAAGCCCTCACCCTTAGTAAAAGAGAAAATTTAGAGATAAAACGATGTGTTGGATTGGAATTGTTATTCCTAGATAGAATACCACCGTTAAGCCAGTGGCATGCTACGCCCACCTTGCTGCATTTCGGACACGACACTACATTAAGGGCAAGTATTTATACGGAGATCTGCCATCGTTGTCATCCACAAGTAGATGAAATGGAAAGAAACAGAGGAGAAAAGGCACAAAAACTTCCCATCACCTTGAAAAAATCGAACATCGGTGCAAATTCTGCACAAGGTGTTCGGCAAAGGATAAGGTTGGTGATGGGGCATTCTGGTCTAATTTCAAACAGTCAAGCCACATGAGTGAGTGTTTGAAAGAAGGGCCATCACCTTAGCCATCAGTAAGCATCAGATGAAGAAGAAGTCAATGACGACAGACCCTTCAGTGGATTTTCACACTTCGTGTAGATCCTAGCTACCCTTCTCGGCCCGAAGCCTGCATGAAGAGTGCTATGAGGGGATGAATGTTATAGAACAAGTTGAAAAAATGTGGAATATTATAGAGCAATCTGCATGAAGCAAGGAAACATTTATGAGAACACGTAGGGATTTACTGTGTGTAACATGATTTGTTGGGATTGAAGTTTTCTTCGACAAAGAACCAAAAGGAAGACTAAGGTTGAGAAAAGGAAAAAAAACACATCATAGAACAAATGAGGAAGGAATGAAGAAAAATGCGACTTGTGAAGGTTGTAAACACGAATTTTCCTGAAACGAACGAAACAAGAACACGTGTACAAAATAATATTTTTGTATTAATTTTGGGTTACAATCTCTTTTACAATTTGGTCCTCTATTCTATCTCCGTAAGATGTTGGTTTGTGGATGTTGTTGATCCAAGGGCCGTAAAGGCTTGATCTTGGATGAACGAGAAATTTCTTCAAGGGCCATTGGTGGCTTGATCTTGAAGGTGGATGAACGTTTCTTCAAGGGCTTTTGGGGGGCTTGATCTTGAAGTTGGATGAACATTTCTTCAAGGGCTTTTGGGCTTGATTCTTGAAGGTGGGTGACTATTGATCCTATTTATAGGCTTTGAGAATGAATTACCACCACAAATTTTCTTGGTAAAGTAAGTGGAGGTTGTAGGTGAAATGAGTGGAGGTTGTAGGTGAAGTGAGTGGAGGTTGTAGGTGAAATGGGTGGAAGTTGTTGGTGAAATGAGTGTAGGTTGTAGGTGAAATGGGTGGAAGTTGTAGGTGAAGTGAGTGTATGTTGTTGGTGAAATGAGTGTAGGTTGTAGGTGAAGTAAGTGTATCATGTAGGTGAAATGAATGGAGGTTGTAATTTTAATGCATTGGTCAACATTTATTTCACACAAATTTCGATGTCTACAAAGGCTATTTAGAGGCAAACCAGGAAAAGATCTCACCGTTGATGGTCGTTAAACTAGATCAGCATAAAACGAGAATCAAGGGCAATCAATGAGATACGTGGTTTTTTTTTTTTTTTTTTTTTTTTTTGTTTGTTGAAAAAAGTGCACTCAAAACGGCAGAGGCGTGTATCATCATGACGGTTGGATTTAGATGAATGCATGAAGGAAATTGGGAACGACTCAAATACCTCATTTTAATAAGCTAGACAAGTTTTCAAGAAATTGAAGACCAAACGGTATGTATTCCAACTTACTCCGAAATGCATTATCTTTGGATAACAATCCATCCTAAAAAAGAACGGGTTGCCTCTCAGACTGATAGTTAAGGCCAATTATGGGACCATGATTTTCAATGCCGGAGTAAGGCTGGTCCGAATACAGTTACCTCAGAAGTCCAGTCATGAATTCACTAGCTCCGATTGAAGCTGCATCAAACGGAGTAGCGGTGCCACCCTCACTCTACTCTGATGCAATAGGCGGAGTCCTCGTAACTCCTTTGGATGACCATGCTTGTTCTGCAAGACAGGCGATCTGATCCGGATGTGGACATAATCAGATCCTATAAGTCTTGGAGTTCCTACAATCTAGGATTGGCATGCCCCGCAAGTAATCATAACTCCTAAGAGGATGCAATATCTACTTCTAGATATCATCTAAGATTCTCCCGTCTTAGAACGAGGATTCTATCCTAAAAATGTCTCTATCCTATGGTATAAATACACTCATCTAGGGTTCACCTAGGGTAACGCAATCTAAATACTTCAATTCTCTTGCTCGTTGCTTGAGTCTAAAATCATTCACTAGCTTGACCGTCGAAGAGCCTTTGGCCGGCACACCCCACCCCAACCCTTGGCATGCTCACAATTGGTTTACTGTTTTGCAGTTGCTCGGATTTGTGCTCAACCACCGCTCACGGAGGTGCGAAAATCTGGTTCCAACAATTAGCAATATGAAAAATACACATGCAAGATCTCTTTTTATCTCAATATGAAATTCATATTCTCACCACGGTTTCTAACATTTTGTTTTTAAGACTAACACAGACAAATTTTGGATGGCGTGAAGCATGTATGGCTTTTGGCTTCATCATACTCGAGCCAACTTGCTTTGATACCTAAACAGAGTTGAGGGTTCACTATAAAATCAATTGACTATATGAAGAGCAGTCTAACTACTTATAAGCACATGCAATGTCTTGTTTCCCCACTATAGAATTCATATTGTCAACATCAAGGCTAAAACAAGCTAGCATACGCCACTTAGTATTATAGTCTAGTAGTATTCCTCTTCACTTGAAGTGAGAGGTCTTAAGTTCAATTCTCGCCAAAGGCGAATTCGAACCACATTATTGCTAGTCCATTGTAAAGCTACCACATTATTGGTAGTCCATTGTGAAGCTAAGCCTACCCCTCCCCCTTAGTGTAGATAATATCATTTGTTTAAAAAAATAAAAAAATATAAAAAAAAGCTAGCATAATATAATTAGAATGCTAATGACAATTTTTTTTTAACTAAATGCGAAAAGTGAACAAGTAAATGCCTGAAAATAAGTTTCAGTAATGGAGATTTAAGGTTAGTTCTATTACGATTTGTAACGTAAGTTCAACTTTTTACTAGCTAGGTTTTGAAATGATGATTATATGATAATGCAGTAGGGAAATGGATCATCTGAACATCAACTAGAAATTCCATTGGAAACCTGCAAGGACGAACACTATATGCTAGGGTTTAAGGACTTCCCACCTACATGGGGTTGGAGTTTTCTCTAGTTGATCTTTTTTTTCTCCAAATTTACATTACATCGACATAATGAAAAAGAAACTCCATTGTTACATTACTTACATTACTCTAAACATGTGAAACTCAAGTGTAGAACACATCACTTACATTACTCTAAACATGAATTTACAAACACAACTAGCCATATTAACTTGCAAAAAGCATTTCTTGGAAATGAAATATATATCAAACAAAAATGTTGAGCGATTGAACTGATCATTGTGATCGGCTATACAGTCCAAGCCGTTGTCGATTCTGTCTGTGTAAGAATCCTTATACACAGACAAGTTGATGATGCCCTGCATTGGGGAAAATTTGTCCTTAGTTATTGCCGATTGTATACAATCATGATTTTATCTATATGTAAGAGTTTTTATACAGAGACCAGTTGATACCCTAAGATGGAGAAAATTTGTCGTAAATATTACCGATTGTATATAATCAATCATACTTTCAAACGAAGAAAACCTGTTGTAATTATCACCGGTTGTATATAATCATGTTTAGACACATTAAAACGGAGCAGTGCCTCGTGAGCAAATGCAAACCAACGTTTGATCTGACAATGTGTGAACAAGAAGCACCACATGTTAGAAAGTCAGTATCGCAGTGGACCTCCGAGCGATTTCAGAATTCAGACCAACCTCATTTGACTTCAAAGTCCTCCTATTCAGGCCGGAATCGAAGACCTTTCTGCTAGTCACAATGTCGACCCAAGTCAATGATCTGATTAGGCACAGAGAAAAGAAGAAAATATAACAAACACACGTGCGAGCGGCAAAGTGGTAGTTGTAAGTTGTAACCGTAATTTTCTCCTTATACGTAGGCGATGAATTGTCTTGATAGATAGGACAGTCATCTTGAACCCATTACATTCCGAATTCAAACTCTTTCCATCACTTGTGATAATAAAAAATAAATAAAAATAAATAAAAACATCCGAATTCTGTCTGATAATCGAAAGAATTCAAAACCGAATTTTGCTTCGTTTTTTATGCATCGAGTTTGTCAAAAGCAAGCACATGATTGAGAAATATGTGCAATGCAGCTCCCCAAGAGAGTTGATTATAAGTGTTTATATTTTGGAAGTGAGAGGAGGTTAGTGGATTGACAGAGAATTGATATGTTCAACCAAAAGGAATTGTCTAGGTTCACATTTCTGCACTACATGATTAATAGCAAGGACAAAGGGAGAAAGTAGTCGCTTTCGCATAGGTTGTTGACTCAAAATCTCGACCCTTCATCGAGGTTATGGACTTGAAATCCCGACGCGTCGTACTTGAGTGGTAGCCCAAGTGACATTAAGGTGGAATATGGATGGTTTAACTGAGTTCAAATCCTGTTAAGCAAGCCACAACCAAATTGATTTAGAGCAGTGTATTTTCTCCCTTTCTTGTAATTTAGATAGATGTGTAGAATATTACGTAACAAAAACACTTGTGGGAAATTAGAATGGTTGAGCTAGAGCATCTCCACCGGTTGCCCAATTGGGTTGAATTTCCATTGGTCCCAAAAAAGTGGTCCACCGGTGCAAAAAATGGAGGCTAGATGGCTGCCCTTGCAATTGAAGCACGGGCTTTCGCCCCTTTGATCGGTGGACATCAGCGTCGACGTTGGGAGACAAAGGGGTCCACCCACGTGGTACAACACACAGCCAAACGACTCTTTTTCCATGCAAGCCCATCCGTTGGATTTCCAATGGTTGATCTAGATCATTGGATTTCCAACTGTAAGAAAAATTGTAACTTTTTTTCAGCTTCCACATGGCGAGATAAAGGGCATCCAACAGTAATAATTTTGAAAATCAACGGCGAATATTACTCTAACGATACAACAACAACAAAAAAGCTTTTTCCCACTAAGTGGGATCGGCTATATGAATCCTAAAACGTCATTGTGCTCGGTTCTATGTCACGTCTTCCGTTAGATCCAAGTGCTCTAAATCTTAGAGTCTCTTCCAAAGTCTTCCTAGATCTTCCTCTACCCCTTCGGCCCTGAACCTATGTCCTGTAATCGCATCTTCTAACCGCAACGTCAGTAGGCCTTCATTTCACATGTCAAACCATCATAACCGATTTTCTCTCATCTTTCCTTCAATTTCAGCTGCTACTACCTTACCTCAGATATCCTCATTCCTAATCTTATCATTTCTCGTGTGCCCACACATCCAACGAAGCATTCTCATCACCGCTACACCCATTTTATATACGTGTTGATGCTTCACCGCCCAACATTCCATGCCATAAAGTATTGCCGACCTTATTGCCGTCCTATAAAATTTTCCCTTGAACTTCGGTGGCATACGAATGTCACACAACATGCCGGATGCACTCTTCCCAAACGGGTGGACTTGCACAAATGCAATAACTATTTAGAGTGAATAGTAAAGGCAATTTCATTGCTCTTGCCCTCGCACTCCTAAAACAGGTAGAGTTGTTCTAAATAATGCTAAGACATCTTGTTATTTAAATCCCAAATATTTGAATGTTGGTTAAGAACTCGTAAAAGACAAACGGCATCCAATTATCATGCTTGAAGATACAAATTTATTTCCAGACTCTTAACAAATGTTCCTAAATCCAAAAATGCATACAAGCGCTTAACGAAAACTAACATTTTAGCTACAACACACACCTGCAAGCCGATGTCACCTCGTCAATTCTTCGGTCTTGTAACATCTGGTAACATTGAACACGACAATGCTCCTCGTTGAAAAATGTTACTAGAATTGTATTCCCCCGACATGTGTTGCAGTGGCTCTATGCTCCAAATCTAAACTGTGTATCTATCAGTACCCTCAAACCGGAAAAATATCAGCAGATCCAATTATGAGATGCGAGCCCAATTGTTTATGAGACTCATCCCTTTCTACATCCACTTATAATAACACCCGAGCCATTCCATTAGTTACTCTTTCACATTCCTCGCTTTTAGAACTAAAAGGTTCCAAATAATTGGTCGAACTTTTGCACTCAATCCAAACAAACTAAAGATATCAAATGTATTTCCCATCAGGCATTATACGCCAATTTTTTTCAAAAAGTAAATTGTAACTATGGTCCCTTAACTTTAACTCAATTGGAGCAATGGTCCCTTAACTAAAAATCCATTACCATTGGTCCTTCAACTTATCAAAACGTGCAGCTATGGTCCCTCAACTAAAAATCCATTATCATTGGTCCCTCAACTTTAATTCAACTGGAGAAATGGTCTCTTAACTTTAACCCAATTGTAGCAATGGTCATTTCAATGTAACTTGTTTTGACAAAAATTTTGACATAGTTGACAAAAAGAACCATAATTATACACTTTGATGAGTTGAGGGACCCTAATTGTATAAATGGTCATTCCAATATAACTTATTTTGACAAAATTTTGACAAAATTTATGAAAAGGACTATAGCTACACATTTTGATAAGTTGAGGGACCAATGGTAATGGATTTTTAGTTGAGGGACCATTGCTCCAATTTGATTAAAGTTGAGGGACCATTCATACAATTTACTCTTTTTCCAAAGCTAAACGTTAGAAGAATCATGCAAACGCCCCGTGTGCAATGTGATGGGAATTTACAGTAGGAAGAGGAGAAATTGGGTGTCTTGGCCCTCTTGGATGACAGTGTATTAGTTAAAATATATTATCAATTCGGTAAGACCTATACTATTTTAAGTCTACAAACCTACTATTTATTAGGTAAAGTAGTAGGGGCATAGTTAACATTTCATATATGATGATTGACCAAAAGAGTGCTCCTAATGATATTATATTTAGGATAAATCTCAGTTTACTACCCTTAAGTTTCATGATTTTCAACATTTGATACATGAAGTTTTTTTCGTCCTAGAGTCATACCCAAAGAGTTAATTTTGGAACAGTCTCATACATTTGTTAGTCTAGCTGTTAAGTCTCCCGTAAACTGATGACGTGGCACCCATGTAGACAATGAATGGGCACCCCACGTGGAAATTAAAAAATTCAAAACAAAAATTTATTTTTTTGGAAACAAAAAAATAAATAAAATGTAAAAAAAATATTTGTCGTCTTCTACCTCCGACCTTCCCTTCCTCCTTTATCCCTCCAAGTGGGGGGCAGAGGGTAGTAGGAGGACGAGATCGGCGATGGAGAAGCTGAACTGGGGCTTCGGTTGGCGGAGGAGGATGGTGGCGATGGTGGGGTTGGTACTCGATGACATGCATTGTCGCGGTGGGGGTGTTTGGCTGCACGGGGTCCTCGGAGATCGAGCGTGGAGGTGGTGCGTGGGGTTGTGGCACTGAAGGACACCGTTGCTGAAGGACAGAGGCCTTAAGGGTTGCTGGATCCGAGTCGGAGTTTCGAGTCCTGTGGTGATGAAGAATTCGACATTTCGGTATTCCGAGTCGAGCTTGATATCGTCCTCATCGTCGTTCTCGAAAAGGCTAAGGGAGAGAAGGTCGGGGAGGGAGTGGGTGAGAGCGAAGGATTTTGAATTGACGGTCTCGGCGTTCCGTGCGAGGCCGGAGGGGCGGTGAACGTCGCAGGGCGACACCCTGGTGACCGACAAGGAAGAATTGGCCGGGGAAAAGTTGTTGAAGAGAAGAGGAGGGTTGGGTGGGTGGGTGGATGGGTGGAGTTGAAGATGGAGGGGGAAGGGTTTTGTGGGTTGGTGCAGAGGAGAGAATGGAGGGACAAGAGAGGAAGGGCCAGAGGTAAAAGACGACCAAAAATTTTTTTTTTTTTTTTTTTTTTTTGTTTTCAAGAAAACAAATTGTTTTTTTTAATTTTTAATTTCCACGTGGACCCGTTAATGACATGTGACGCCCAGTTGTTGTCCACATGGGCACCACATTATCATTTAACGGGAGATTTAATAACCAGACTAACGGATGTATGACTATCTCAAAATTAACACTTTATGTATGACTCTAGGATGAAAAAAACTTCATGTACCAAATATTGAAAACCATGAAACTTATGGGTAGTAAACTGAGATTTACCCTTATATTTATGTATACGTAAGTATAAAAAGTTTGAGCAAAATGCTCAACCCACAAACATATAATGTTCATAGTTCGTACAATCAATCCCAAAAGTGTCAATAACAAAACTAAAAATCTAACAGCAGAGAGAGAGGAAAACCCCAAAAGGATGTTCAGCTGATAAAACGTGAATTAGTTTTGAACACTTGGCCACTGAGGGTTGCATTAGAAACACCTTCAAAAATACTGATGAAACCAAATAACAAAATAACTGGAATACATCAAAGTCCCCTAATTTTGACAGCCTTCCATCACGAAAATCAGAACATGCAGGGGACAAACGAAAGAGATGGGAGAAAGATTTGGTTCAATAAATCAACCATTTAAGCCAGAGCGCCCAATAGCAAACTTAGATGCAAGAATCTAAACTAAAATAATAGAAAAGGAAAAGAAAATCTTAAAGCATACCTTTTGAGTGAAGGTCCTTAAGGATATGAACTTGCTAGAGCAGCCAAATTATTGTGGCCGGTAAAGGCCAAGCAACGGTTTCTCTCTCTCTTGAACTCTCTTTCTTGCAACTTCCCTTGCTTTAAGTGCAGCTGCTTCTTCGGCGGATATAGCCCTTGGCTTCTCATCTCTCTTTCTCTTTCCGACAGCAACGGAGGAAGCAGCACCTTTAACAGATCTCTTGGGATTTAAAGAAGATGAAACCACTGGCCCAGGTGGAGGCCCATTTTGAGTTTTATCAGCACCTTTGTTTTCGGTAGCTGATCCTGCACCTGAGGCTGACACTGGCTTTTTCAAAATGGTTTCTTTATATCCAGCATTGGATAAGAACTGCGGGTTCGCATATGCCTCTTCCTGTGTTACCCACTTGCCTGTTGTATTTTTTGATCAAAATATATCAACTAAAACACATATTCTAAAAGGATGGTAAGCTAACACAATAATTAGAATATAAGTGCAATGTGTCAATACCTATAGAATCAGAATAGTAGAAGCCTGAATTTGGATCATAGTAAAAACCATTACTTTGATTGTAGTAATAACCAGATGTGCTGTTATACTGCCATTCTGTAACCAATCAAAGTGAATCAGTTTTAATAAATAAGTTGAAATAAGAAATATTTATCAACAAAGCTTAAGGCATGCTTCTTCAAATAGCAATAAAGGGCCAATTTAGGAACAAATAATATTCATGAACCACCCTAAAGAGATGCTTCTAAGGGAATCTAAATTTTGAAAGACTCTGTTCTGTTCACCAATTAATGGCCAACTATCAAACCGGACAACTATGGCCAGAATCAACCTAAAACCACAAGCACCTAACATGTCTAGTTCATTCAAGGCAATTTGCATAACTTGCTAGCTTAATGTCTTCCTCTCAAGCAACCTAGGCGTTTGAATTTTTTTTTTTTTTTTTTTTTTTTAAAAAAAAAAAACCTAAACCCAAAACGACATTGTTTTGGACAGGGTTTTTATAAAATTCATGCTAATTTTATGTTTCTAACTTGGTTTCTATTACTTTATCGTGACTTTTTTTATGTGAATTAGAGAAATAATAATAATAATAATAATAATAACAGTCAGATTTTGATTGGTTGGCATGCTTGTAAAACGTTGATATATATGTAAAGTATTATAATAATTTTATATGAAAGTATTATATCATATATATAATATGTAAAGTATTATAAAGTATATATTATATATAGTCAAATTTTACTTGCTTGGCATGCAATCTACAAAGTATTATATTACATATACATGTAAAGTATTATAATAATTTTAGATACCATGAGGCTAAAGCCTCAAGCCTCTATCGCCAAAGCCAAGCTATCCATGAAGGGCCTTCACTTCACCTTCGCCTATTAAAACATTGATATATATAATATCACTAGCATCTAATGAACCATGCCTTCCTCTTTCCTTTTTTTCTCCCTTGTAGAGTGCTTTCTTTGGTAAAATGCCTCAGAGTAGTTTCTCAAGCTTAGTTTGTTGAGAAATAGATTTTATACATGCAGCCCGATTGTTGTATTGTCTTAACATAAAAAAGTAGTTGAGCTTTAAGCAAGGTGTTCAGTTATCCAACAGTCCTATTCCAACATACATGGTACTCTTGGACAATAAATCATATGGCCAAGGTGAATAAACTAGATTTTGACTCCATACAAGTACAAAGAGAGGAAAAATGATGCATCAGGATTGTCAAAAATAATGATGGAGGTTCTCCAAAGTGATTGAGGTGTGATATACCGGTTTTATTCCATAGCTTGCAAGAATAGTGCAGCCACAACATTGCAACAACCCTGGAATACAAATTTACAGTACTTACTCTCTAGATCATCATCATCAACTTCGAATGCACTAGAATCTCTAGCCTCTTTTAAGTTTGCCACATCCTTTTGATAGCTGCGCTTAGCTTTCTGTAAATGTTCAGGACCAAAAGTAAATAAAATTGAGCATAAAGAAAATTTTCTCAGGTCAGTGTCTCATAGAAAGAAGACTTTGTCTTCCACTAAAGCTAATTTTTTTTTTTACAATAAATCATAAGACAAAGGAGTTGGGGAAATAGTTGTGCTCAACTTTTTTCACAAATTCTGGTATGCCATTCGAATGTCATTTGAAAACATAATAAGTTTTGAATTGATAACAGCTCCTCACGGACTGCTAACAAAATGGCAGTATCAATGAGAAAAAGAATAGGAATGAAGCTTAGTATTAAAGGGGAGATGCACTACCATCAAAGAATTGCCATAATAAAATGAACCTCCATTATCCGAATAGATGTATTCAAACATATATATATATATATATATATTAACTACTTCTAACTTCGAAATAACCTTTTGATACTCACTGCTTCGATTTGCAGAAGGGCCCGCTCTGCTTCCTTTTCTTCCTTCTCCTTTGCAGCTTTTTCTTTTCGCATATCAGCAAGCTTCTTTGCAACATTATCCTTGTGTCGTTGACCAAGCTCATGATTTCTGACGCTGGAAGGATTGTGCGAGATGTAGATTTTGCAGAAGTCACACCACTTGTTACCCTGGCTAACCCAATACTGCAAACAGAGAAAGGGAAAAATTAACAAGGTAAGCTAATATACGAAAACGAACTGTATCAAAAATTTTAAAGAGAAGAAGATTCCTCTCCAAGTAATATATGCTTCGTTTCAGTATAATTCAGAAACTACATTACCTATATATCACTATGCTTCTTCTGAAAATAAAACAAGTTGGCTTTTTAGCCAAAATGGTCCCAGAGATTTGCATAACACATCACTTTGGTCCCTGAGATTGAAAATCAATAGAAATGGTCCCTGAGATTGTCCACCATCCATTATTTTAGTCCTTCCATTAAGTGTCCCGGAGCTCTTGGCCGAAAGTTTGGGCAATTTTCAAAGTTTCGTAACTCAATCGTTTATTAACCAAATTCGACCCATAATATATCAAAATGAAGATAGGAAAGTGTAGAACAAGTATACCTATTTGGAAGCCCAATGGTTGCCGGAGATGGCCGGAAAATAGCCTGAAATGTGACTGGTCTGCGGAAAATCTGGAAAAATGGCCGGAAACTGGGTAAACTTTAAACGTTCATAACTTCTTCAATACTCAACGAAATCGAGTGATTCAAAAACGAAAATCATACTTCTTGACAAGACGAAGAGAATCGTACCTTTCTCGACGGCTAAACCACAGCGAATTAACCATCTAGAAAGGTACCATTCTCTTCGTCACGTTGAGAAGTATGATTTTTGTTTTTGAATCACTCGATTTCGTTGAGTATTGAAGAAGTTATGAACGTTTAAAGTTTACCCCGTTTCCGGCGAGTTTTCCAATTTTCCCGCGGACCAGTCACCTTTCAGGCTAATTTCTGGCCATCTCCGACAACCATTGGGCTTCCAAATAGGTATAATGTTGTTTTACACTTTCTTATCTTCATTTTGATATATTATGGGTCGAATTTGGTTAAGAAACGATTAAGTTATGAAGCTTTGAAAATTGCCCAAATTTTTCAGCCAAGAGCTTCGGGACACTTAACGGAATGACCAAAATAATGAATGGTGGACAATCCAAGAGACCATTTATATTGATTTTCAATCTCAAGGAGCAAAGTGATGTGTTAAGCAAATCTCAGAGACCATTTTGGCTAAAAACCAAACAAGTTTTCACCTATCGGAACCATTTGACATAAAGAAGTAGTAATTACATTACTTGAAATATCAAAACGAAGCTAAAATCACATTCTTTCGTTCCCAAATCCCAATAAACGTGCCGGGATCACATAATTAGTGACACAGATTACTAACTATTAGCGCCGAATGGATCCCAATGCAGCCATAGCTGTAACAATGGCAAGAAGCATCTTGTTACTTCCGTAATTGGGTTTTGCTTATTATTCATGAATATTGCTCTTCAATCCCCATATCGATACACTCGTATAAATTATCCAATTAAGCACTCAAAATTAGGAATAACATCAAGAAAAGCTGCTTTTTTTACAAGTGCTTTTCAAAATTAAAAGTAAAAAATAGTTGAAGGCGGAGGAGGATACCTCAGTCATGGCGACGAATTGGGGGCTGTGAAGCTGGTGGGAGAAAAACCCTAAAATCAGACCGTTAGGGGAAAGATCGGAGGTTGCAGCTACTGAAATTTGTCAATCGAAATAATCAAATCAAAAACTCTCCTTTTTCTTTCTCTTTCTCGCGGAGCGGAGACAGGAATTCGGTCTGCCGATTTAACTCCGACGACTATATGAGTCGGTCTTGGTTTTGATAGGCCCACTCGACCAATTTTTGGGCCTTATAGAATTTAGTTTAACAAGCCCGCCCTTTCTTTTCAATTTCAGACAATTATTTGGAATAGTGGAGCGGCCTTCACGTAAGGAATGAGAATTAGATAGATTAGATCAACTATATCCCTCTTGTTTAATCTAATTTTTTGTTACGAGAGTATTTGCATAAAATTTGAGATTCGTTCATTACTAGGGAATACGGTATAACGTTTATTACGGGTAAATACATCTAGGACTAAAATAGCATAATGTTGTAACGTTCATTACGGGAGAGTACGTCACCTCCTAGTTAATGTCAAGGCATTGAGAGAAACCTCGCACCATGAGGCGTGTATTATATCGCACTATCTCATTCTTCTCAGTACGCTTCCTAACGAAAACTCACGTGTACCCAACGGGCTTCACATGCCTCAAGCACCTTGCGTTTTGTAAGTGAATCAAGTTCAACTTGGATTGTTTGTTGCTAGTTTAACCAATCAGTTCTACGTTAACATTCATCATGGAACACAATTCAATGTTATTGTTCAGTATGATATCAGTGACCACTATGTATGCAAATGATCGTCGACTATCATCTCATTCAGATTGGAAACCTCATCCAAGCTAACATAATGGACCAAAATCTCACAATTCTCGGGAGGCAGATTTGTCTCATCAAGGACGTTTCCATAACCTAGAATAACCTCGTGCATTGGAATGCTTAAGTTAGCGATGGTAGGATTAAAACTTATTTCACTAGGTTATGTCGTGGGCTTCCTCTTCTAGGGCTATGAATCTTTTGAACCAACAAGTCTGCCACGCTTCAGGGTAAGAGCATATAATTGACTAGCCACCAATGTATCAGGCTGCATAGTGGGTGCGGCCGACAGTCCTATAGGGGCAATATTTCGACGTACGTGCGGTACATCTATCATTGCTGGTGCGTTTGCATCTTGTATATTTAAGCTTGTGACTTTCACTAAGCATCGAGCATGCTTTGAGCAACATTATGTAGATCTAAAATACATTGCACTTTAATTTCAGACTGTGTAGTGCGGGGACATAAATGAGACATAGTGGAGTTAATCCATGACAATTCGCGACATTCTTCAGGATTGTTAACATTCTTATCCGCTCCTAACAACAGAAAAATTGTCTAATCAAAGTATAATCCGCAAAACATGCGGTAAACAAATCGCCTGTCAAGGGCTCTAAGTAGCAAATAATGGATGGCGAATCATAACCGACATATTCTTATTCTTCTCTGAGGACCTATTTTGGTATATAGTGAAGGTGTTATTGGTGCACAAAATGCGCTATTAGCGTATGTGCGAGATGTTAGGCTCGTACCTAGTAACCAATCGTAAAAGTGAAAAGATTGGGTGACGATGGGCCTTATACAAACCAACATAGTTGTGTGCAAAATTACATAACCCCACGCAGAAACCAAAAGCTTAGTGTGCATGGCCAAGGTTTAAGCAATCAATTGAAGACGCTGAATGACGCTTTTGTTAAGCCTTTTTAGGTGTGAACATGGGATACTGGATGTTCAATTTCGATCCCCACTGACATACAATAATCATCGAAAGTTTGCAACGTAAACTCTCAAGTGTTATCTAGTCGGATCGACTTAGTCGGGTAATCAAGGTAGTGGCCCTGAGATTAATAATTTGTGCTAGAAGTTTTGCAAATGTAGCATTGCATGTGGACAGTAGGCAAACATGTGACCAACATGTAGATGCATCAACCAACAACAAAAAATATTTAAATGGCCCTCATGTTGATTGAAAAGGCCCACAAATATCACCTTGAATCTGCTAAAGAAACTTCAGTGATTATGGGCAATATTGGCATTAGAGGGTTGAGTTAATAATTACCCAAAGAGCATGCTTGAGATGGAATTTCCAGGTATGACTTTCAAACTTCTAGTAAGAGGATGCATGTGTGATGTTTTGAGGTTACGGCACATTATATCTCTCCCTAGATATCTCAAACGGTCATGCCATGGTAGGCTTCCACAGCTTGTACGATTGTATTGTATAGTCCATTCGGGAGACGTTCCATCTTCTCATGAATATGCTTTTGGCCATATTCATAGGAAATGATACAAAGATATTCCATGCCATTCTTTTTAGTGGTTTCAGCATGATAGTTATTCTTCAAATATCCTTAAAGCTCAACAATGTTATTCTGGAACAAGGTAAGTAAAGGTGCTCTTTAATGGTTAAGTCAGTATCATTGGACAACACTATCTATACAAACAATGTCATACCCCTAATCAAGTTGGATAGGCCTGAAAGGGTTGTCAAAAGTGAATTTTTAGGATTAAGTTAATAAAATAGTGATTGTCGCACAAGATGGTGTGCGTAGTTGCATTATCTACCAAATAACTAATTTCCCCACAAGACATACCCAAAAATAAATTAATTAAATTGGTCACATCTATGAGGAAAAATTCAAATTCCTTTCCTTCAATTAATTAATTAAGAAATAATATCCATAAAGTAACTATCCCAAAATTTAAAACAGACACTAAACAAATAATCTGAAATAAAGAAAATTGTTCAAAACTTAAACCAAAAGAAATAGGGCCACTCTAAAAATTAGAGATTTCCACGGTGGTATCTTCGGGATTGTCCACTTGAGCAAAGTTTGTCTCAATCTTCTGACGACGTGAATGATACCCAAAAATGGCTTAAGGAAAAGCTCAGCACACATGAGATCAATATTCTTTGGAACCACGTAGGTGACACATATCAAGATCAGTAGAAGCTTGATGATTTGACCTTTACCTTTATTCTTGAAGTTGGAAGCTTTGGGACCTAGGAAATTGCGCTTTGGGTTCATATTTCCTTTCTTGGATGGGCTTCTACTATGTTGATAACTCATATATTTCATAGATTTATACAGTGGCAAAGCTATAAAAGGTTAGGGAGAGAAGCCCCTCCCCTCGCTGGAAATCAAGCCTAGGAGTGATGGTCCGTCCCTTTGGTGTGAGCTTCAGAAACTCAAGTATAAATAGTGATTGTTCGTCACATGTCTGCCAACCAGTTAGATCTATTGTGAGCTTCGAAACTCCATTTTCTCTTACACAGATCAAAATATTTTCTTTAAAGAAGTTGTTCTTTATCCTCTCTACCACAACATAGCAAAATCCTAGGAAGATCCAACTGCCCATTCATTCCAGATTTTTGAAATACAACCAAGGTCTTGAAAATCCGTAGAAAATCCTATAGTCATGTTTGGAGTTTCAAAGTTCCAACTTCCCACACTCAAACAAAAACACTTCCTTCGTAAAAGTTATTCCTTATCATCTGTTTAATAACATATCCACAATTTACAACAATCCAATCTTTATGTTGATTTGTGCGTTAGTTTGAGTACTTGATGTATAGTTGAGCTTCCCTTCTTGGCCAACCTCTTTGTATGGCCAATATCTTCAGTTTCTGTTGCTTGCTTCTTGGAATGAAAAAGGAAAAGAATTCAAAGAGGGAGTTGTGAGTAAGAAAAGAAAGAAAAGAATGAGGAGCAACATGTGAGTGAAAAAGGAAAGGAATTCAAAGAAAGAGAGGGGTGACGGGTTGTAGAAAAATAACGAGGTTTAGGAAGGTTTGGAGAGAGTTTAAAATAAAAAGAGTGGTGAGAGGGAGTCATTTGGAGAAAAAAGAAAAGAGAGTTGGTGTGAGTAAAAGAAATTGTATCCATACTAAAAATGTAAATAATAAGAATTAATTAAAAGAAAAATATATGAAAGAGTTAAAAAAAATTGAAATAATGAAATAATAAGGGGGATAACATGATGGTAAGATAATATTTTACCTACTTAGCTTTAATTCTTGCTCATACCATTTTTGACATGAATGATGATTTATGTGTTTGGGTTGCTAAATGAGTTTATTGTTTTACATTTTTTATTTGCATGATTATAATATGAGAATAATATTGGCTTTGATATGATGAATTACATATGCATAAGCATTGCAAACAAGGACAAATATTTGAGTTGTGAATCTATTCAAGGGTTGGAGACTGCCTTGAATATAAAATAATGAACCTTGTATCAGGCGTTGGGGGAAGTGTTGAGTATACAAATGGGCGTCGGGAAAATTGCCTATATAATAAAGTGAAAAGGGAGAATTTAATTCTAAAAATTGGGTTTAAGGGATGAACAAGAGTTAACTCATATTCTAAGGTATTCGGAATCAAGTGGTATAACTATAAGCATGGTATGTGATGTGGTAGAAACTAACACACAAATTAAACCCTATAAAATTATGCAATCGTAGTACGAGTAAGTAGGGATCGTTCTATTTCGGGATTAGAAGGGATGCTAATCAACACAAATTAAATTTATAAAACTCAAAACTAAGTTAAACTAACATCAAAACAATGACTGGAGGGGGGGGATTTTGGACGAATTTAATTAAAACAAAAGTAAAGGGCAGCAAGTAAATTAAGTTGTGAATGAAATATGAATGAAAGGATAGCTAAAGGATTCTTCTACACACATGAACCATATGCATACAAATCGGTTTCCAGTTATTCTTTCTATAAACCATGAATGACAATGCCCCAAATTAATTGTAAACAACACTAATTAACTCTCAGATATTCCTATGTTCATTGAATTGGATTCAGGGACACAACCAAATTATTTTTCTCAAGTTCTCTAACTATGAAAAGCATGATAGAGATACATCTCAAAGATCATTAAGTTCTGTGAAAATCATAAGCATTGACAAAGCATTCGTAATTATGAAAAGCATCGTACTCCTGCCAAGAATTTACTTAACTCAATCATGACTAGTGACTTTTACTACTTACAAATATAAGTTCATAACGATTAGGTGAAATTCCTTTATATTCTACCATCAAATTCCTACATGCAAACTAAGTATGCATCCTTAATAAACATACAAGAATAAGTTCTCTATAAAGTAGATAAGTAAATCGCATTCATGTCTTATGAAACAATAACTGGATATAATTAATTTATATAAAACATATGATCATGGCTTCGAATTCACCTCTAGCTACATGTTCATCATAACTGAAAAGCAATCTAAAATAAACATTGAAACTTAAAATAAAGAGAGAAAGAACTTTGAAAATTCCAGCAACTTCAATGGATGAATGGCAGGCGCGACACCCTCTAAATCGCTGCGGAAATTTCATATATATATATATATATATATATATATATATATATATATAGGGGGAAACGGCTGAATCCAAGGAGGAAAAGGTTTTGGCATTTTGAATTATTTTAGGACTCTAAGAACCAAGTAGAAAGTGTGGGAATGTGATTAGGATTCCTCCTTACAGCTTCAAAGCCTCAACTTTAATTTCTCCATAATTTAGCACATGTCTAACACCATTTAAACATCAAAAACGTCCAGCCCATATGATATGCACGCCTGCTATCCAATCCAAGTCCAAAACTGCTCCAAATTGCTCCATTTTGCCATTTATTGTCATCTTTACCAACTAGACGTACAATAATACGAAAATAACTTAAATTACCAAAATAAATGGAAATTAACTAAGTAAATGCAAAGAAATAAGATAACAAAATTGCATAAATATGCTCATATCAGTATGGGATGTGCATGCCTAGGTATGCGTTAGCGGGATTAGAAAGGAGTGAGTGCATATTCATCCATCACATTTGCATATATTAATTTTACGTATTTGCAAGAACTACTTATTTGAATTATTATTTTGTTGGTACTTTAGGTTGTAAAGTAATTTGTGCATTAATTTTTATTATACTGTGTATTCAATAAATTTTATGTACTAAAATCAAGCATTTATTATGTAAAATTTTGTTATACGATGTATTGTTGTTTAATTGCAAAGAAATATTATTTTAATTTTTCATCATGTCTTTATTATAGAATTTATTTGTATAGCTAAGATATAGCTCACACCCTAACTCATGAATAGTCCTTATTCGTAGGTCAAGGCGTGACAGATTGCTAGCCTGTTTTGGAGATATCAAATAAGGAAAAAACGTGCAAAGTAAAAGATGAATTGTTAGGATCTCTTCGGAATATGTTGCAGCCTCTTTTACCACATAAAAACTTGCCTTTCAGTCACTTTTACATACCTTTTTAATTCTGGATGAATTTCAAAACCCTAGCCATCTATTTTTTCTCCTGTTTCATCCCCACTCAAAACCCTAGTTGTTCCATACACTTCCACCCTCACTGAAGACTCATCTCAACAGGTTGTTCTTGGAGAAGTATTTTGATTCAAGGGTTTCCTCTCTTGAATTTATTTTCACTCATGTTGTGTATCTTCATTTTAATCTATGCGAACATGATATGTAATTAAATTCATAGATACGAATTTTGATTTAGCCTTGCAAAATTGATCCGTGTTTCTAAGTTAAAGTATTCAATTCATCAATGTGCTTATTTTTTCATTCACGATTCTATTGTTTGATTTGTTTGTTTATCTTAATTCTTGATCACCATTAGGGTTGCTTACAAATTATTTAATCAAGGTTATAGTACACATCATGCTTAATCTTGGTAGACATGAATGAATGAAGAGAATGCTATTCAAACATCATGCCGCATATTTTCTTTGGTTATTTTGACGTTTTCATGCATCCTATTGACTCGTAACTTAGAACAGAAGTTGCACATCCTAATTGAGTTGCAGAATAGGAGAATTTGATCAAAACCACACATCATATAGCTAATCATATTTATGTAAAACAAACTTTGGAAATAGGTTGGTAGTTGAATACAGGCTAACTTAATAAGCATGAATTTGGTTTTGTGAAGGTGAACTCGAAATCCATGTTCCCATCCCATTGTTTCAAAATCAATATATCATTCGCTGTTACATTCTTCTTGCAATTAGTTATTTTCGTTTACAACACAAAAACCACATTCCATTTGTTACCTCTATTATACGAACCATATATTTGCACTTAAAAGGAAAACAACAGCAGTCGCCCTTAGGCCTGTGGCTGAGGATTAGGCCTTTTGCCACGGCCTTGACACTTCTTGCATCCCTTATGGCCTCGAAATGTGGTGGCATGCACTTCAGGCACAGAGTTTGATCCAGTAGGTCTAACTTGATATTTCTTTATCAAAAGCTAGTTTTGCTTTTCAGCAAGTAGTAAGATAGAGAACAAATCTAAAAATTTGATGAATTTATGTACCAGATATTGTTGTTGCAAGACAATATTGGTGACATGGTAAGTTAAATAGGTTTTCTCCAGGTTCAATCAAAGCCTCTTTACAGGATTTGAGGAGTGATCGAATTCGAAAAAATTTAGAATTGTATTCATTTACAGACTTGAAGTCTTAGAGGTGTAAATGCTGCTAGTTATGTTTTACTTCAAGCAAGAAGATATCATTCCGATGATCGAAGCGCAGAGCGTTCGTGGACCCTTTTTAGTGAGGTATTTAGTATGCAATGCGTTGTGCACATGTCTTCTATTGAAAATCATGGAGATTGCTTTGTCAGCTTTATCAACTGATTTGTCCTTAGCCTCTTCAATGGTGGCTTTTAAACTTTTGGTTGCAAGGTGGAGCTTCACATCTTGAACACAGCTTCGTCAACTCGTTAGGCTTCACACGTGCGATAACCTGGTTCTGATACCATGAAGAAAGTTGAGATTCTACCATAAAACCAATTGGCAATATGGGGAATAACTCAACTTACTTATAAGCCTATGCAAGGTCCCTCTTCCCATTAATGTGGGATTCATTCTCAATAGATTGTCCTCGGAAATCTTTCAGTTCCTTAGCACAACAATGGTATCGTGCTTGATACCGTGTTGTTAGCTTATTTTGTTGAGAGAACGGAGAAAGAGAGCGTTTGAGAATTCTGTGGTGTGATTTTTCACTATATTTTACCTTTATTTATTGTAATAGGGAAGATAGCATCATTACTCTCCAAATAATAAAATTACACTTACTCTCTAAATAAAACAATTACACTCCTAGTGAATTTATAATACAACACTTTCATATACTATTGTAGCTGGCTTTCCAAACTTAACGTTTGCCTATGACCTTTCAGCCAAGTCCAAGATTTCTTAACTCAAGTTGAAATTGAAATGTTATTTGGTAACAAAATTGAAATGTTCTAATTTCAATTCCAACTGGAAACTCAAGAATTTGTGCACATCATTCTTTCAGTACTTAATGGGTTTCTAATAAACTAAACAACTGAAGAAGAAAAAACACTTCAATCCAAAAAAGAAAATAGATGAAACGTTTATCCTAATGCTCTCAAACCTCATCCATCTCCACAACTCAATCGACCCAACAACCTCTCTCCTCTCCACCACCACCACAACTGCCTTCGCAGCATCTTCTTCCCCGACCTCTTCATCCTCCCTCACCCCCACCTCCCTCTTCTCCTCCTCTGCCGCCCATTTCCTCTTCTTCACCATCACCTCTATCCTCTCCTTCATCGCCACATCTCGCTCTAAACCCTCTTCCTCCTTATCCCAAAACCCAACTTTTGCCTCCGCCTTCGCCTCCGCCTTCCGATCGCTCTCCACCGAGCACATCTGGTCCCTCGAAGCCTCTCTCTGCGACGCAATGTCGGTCCCTCTACGGACTCTCTTACCCAGTTTTCACCACTGTCGTCAAGAAGCTCAAACCCTACATCACCCTCTCCAATCTCTCATTCCCTCCATTCCGACTACGCTGTCGCCATGGTCTTTTCCCTCATCTCACACGGCTTCTCCGCATAAACCCTTGCTTCCCGTTACTTCATCGACCCTTACCTCGTTTCCAAGATCACCAACATGATCACTCGCCTTCTCACCACCAAGCTCTACCCTGAGTTCATCAAGATCCTAATCTTCTGTCGTAGGCTAATAGAAAGAATCCAGGCTTTCGAGGAGCTCACAATGTTCCCCAACAAGTGTGGCGCCATTGATGGCAGCCCAATCAAGCACAACAAAGGCAATTTGCCCGAAAACTACAAATACTAATATGGGTACCCTTCGGTTTTGCTCGAGGTCATGGCGTATCACAAGAAAATCTTCTGGGATGTGTGTGTGAAAGCTCTTGGTGGCACATACGTGATGTGATATAAACTAACACACAAATTTAAACCCGCTTTTTGATAGTTGTAGTATGTGTAAGTAGGGATCGTTCTAGGCCAGGGATTATGAGGGACACTAATCTATACTAATTCAACTTTAAATCACTAAACTAGACTCAAAAACATAAAACTACGCTAAACTGACTCAAATCACTCAAAACAAGCACTAAAGGGTGATTTGGACGAATTATAGACCTAACTCGACTCAAAATACTAACGGGGGACAGGTTTGAACGAAATTTAAAACTAAAACTAAGTAACTTGCAAAGCACAAACTAATTGATACTAAATTGGGGTGAATGAAAGGGGTGAAAGGCTAGCTAGAGGGTCATTCTCCACACATGACACATATGCAACACAAATCGATTTCCAATTATTATTCCTATAAACCATGAATGACAATGCCCCAAGTTAAGCATGAACTGCACAAATTAACCATCAGATTTTCCTAAATTCATTGAATTGGACTCAGCAACGCAACCAAATTATTCTTATCAAGTTCCCTACATGAACTGCATAATAGAGATACATATCAAAGATCATTAAGTTCTATGAAA
The DNA here is from genome assembly GCA_024362995.1 of Heteromeles arbutifolia. Taxonomy (NCBI): domain Eukaryota; kingdom Viridiplantae; phylum Streptophyta; class Magnoliopsida; order Rosales; family Rosaceae; genus Heteromeles; species Heteromeles arbutifolia. Next base: position 27,035,245 of record JANCRC010000002.1, read on the forward strand.
ATCATAAGCATTGACAAGGCATTCGTAACTATGAACTGCATGATATTCCTGCCAGGAATTTACTTAACTTAATCGTGACTAGCGACTTCCACTACTTATAAATATAAGTTCATAACTATTAGGTGAAATTGCCTTATATTCTAGCATCAAATCCATGCATGCAAACTAAGTAGGCCTCCATAATCAACATACAAGAATAAGTTATCAATCAAACAAATAAGTAAATTGCATTCACGATTTATGAAACAATAACTGGATGTAATCAATTCATATCATACATATGTTCATGACTTTGAATTCACCTCTAGCTAAAACGAAATTAGTTCCACATGTTTATCATAACTGAAAACCAAATTAAAACAAACATTGGACTAAAACTAAGGATATAATACACCTAGAAACGTTACAGCAATCCCAAGGCCTTGGATGGCAGGCATGGCTCTAAGCTTTAAAACTTTCTAAAAACTCTCTCTATATCTCTCTGTGGCTCCCCTATGCTGCGGCACAATGTATGCATATATATAGGGCAGGCACGGCGTAAAATTCTGAAAGGAAATGGATAAACTCAGCAGACTTATGGAAGGAAAAGGGTTAGTTGTTTGCATGATTTTAGGACTCCTTAAATCAGATGGAAAGTGATTTAATGTGATAAGGAATCCCCCTTGTAGCTGGAAATAAGGTAAGATAGGATTAGGATAAGATAAGATAAGATAAGGTTAGTTTGGATAAGGTTTCCTTGTTTTGAGCTGATTCCAAGCCTTAATTAATTCTTCCTAATTCCTTGCACATTCCTAGCACCTTTTAAACACCAAAAATGTCCATTCCTTGTGCTCCATACGCAAGCTATCCATTCCAGCCCAAAACTGCCCCAAATTGCTCCAAAATGCCATTTCTTGTCACCCTTGCCAATTGAACCTACAAACAGACGAAAATAGGTTAAATTACTATAGTAAATAGAAACTAACTAAGTAAATGCAAAGAAACAAGCTAATAAAGTTGCATAAATATACTCCAATGGAACATGACATGTTAAAAATCACTACTCACACAGATTTTGGCCATCCCTACCCTCGAGCTCATACTTAATCACAGTCGCCACTCACTAGCTCGCATTTAATCAATTAAAACAACATTTGAATGTAGTAACATGCCTTCGAGAATCCCTCAATTCCTCACCAGATATACTCTCTATTTTCACGAAGATTTTCTTACTACACTCCCTTCGCTAGGTATATGTGAGAAGATTAATGTAAACATGTAGACTAAACACTCACATATGTTATAACAAAGAAGGAACTTTATGGAATTATTAACATAAACATGTATATGATCTCATGAATGGAATGCCACCACTTAGAAGCGAGAACCAGGGATTCCATATGCTCGTACCAATTTCAAACTCCACATATTGAAACACATAGCAATCAAGATAGAAGTCTAAGGGTTGTAATGGGGCTAAGGTATTGGCTAACAAAGAAAGGTTAAGGATAAACAATGGTTCTTAAAGTGATAGTAAGCAAAGTAATGAGATCAACACTTAGAATTCAAATTTTGAATGCAGCAACCAACTTTAACCACGAAGAGAAGATTCACACATTACTTAGGGTCAGATTCAAACTTTTGGACCCTTTCTTCAACAACCAATACGTGTGAGCTCAATCTCACTTATTTCTCAACTCTTTTTCTTTCTTTCTTTTTCTGCACACTTTTCTTTTTTTCTTTCTTTCTTTTTTCTTTTCTTTTTCGTGCTCTTCTTCCTCTTTGGCACACAAAACGTACAACCTCATAGATTTCCAATGAAAAACCTTCCCCCATACTTGTTTTTCTGCAAATCGTAGATCAAAAGGAATTCCCAACAAGTCACGCTTCACTATTCTTTAAGAACAAGGGTATGGATCTTCCTATACTAGGCTAGGTAGGGATAATGCAAGCTAACAAAGAAAATAGGCTAAATAAGGCTCAAAGGGGTTAAACCTACAATACATATGCAAGGGATAATAAGGCTTTTTGGCTCTCATGGTAACTAAACAACTTCATCTTGTTATTTGTTATGCAATCAATTTTATGCTTTGAATGGGCATGAGTTCTAGTATTTGGAACTAAAATGATGAAAAAGCATCCTCAGTAGCAACCAAGCAAAGAAATAATGAGATCATGCAACGACTTTAGAAAACAAGAATATCACAGATTAATAACTCTCCAAACAAAGAATAGGCTCAAGTATCACAGGGTTGTAGCGTTAGTTTGAGTTTCTTCCTTCAAGCATGCTACAAAAACTGATTTTTTTTCTTTGTGATTGCATGTGAATTCGTAAATGACAACTACAACTAAGTATTAACCAAAGAGCATATCAAACTTCCATCCATGTTTGTAATTTTCTTTAACAGTCATGAAATTAAAAACCAAATCCTTATCATTGTGTTGGAAGGTACCCTAAGACACAAATAAACAACAAAAACAACTCTTTTTGGGTTTTTCAAAACTTTTTTTCGATTTTTTTTTCTTTCCAATTTTCGTATTTTCACTTCAAAACACAATAAAAACACTTAAAATCAGTGAGTAACAACTTTAGAAGTGATAGGTGATAAAATTCAGCAAAAAAAATCAATGAAAATCACCTGTTTACCCCTCCCCCCCCCTACAGTTAAACCAAACATTGTCCTCAATGTTTCAAACATAGACTCACACATGAAAGCAATCAAAACAACTAGTAAACACGACAATCATGGCAAAGTAAAAGCAATAAAGAGTAGGGTTAAGGAACGCAAATCTGGTTTTGGAGCCGGAGATTCTGAGGTCTTTATTCAAACACATGGGTTGCCTCCTAAGAAGCGCTTGCTTTAATGGCTTCCAGCCGGACGATACCTCTTTTTAAGCTCCCCTAGGGTCCACAGTGTGGAATTGATCTTTGAATGGAAGGTGATACTTGAAATGATCCGGCAATGGTTTAAATTCTAGAGTGGGTGCCTAAATCATCAACAACCTTTAGTAGAAAACGAAATTGAAATCCGAGGAGGTGGCTTACCTATGTGCCCCGACACAAACTCAAGGACAAACACCACTTCTTTGAAAGTTTCAGGAACTTTGCACTCGGCCAAATTTGGTGTGAGGGTTGTGACTTGTCATGTGTCATAAAATCCAACTTCTTTGGGGTTGGTTGTCTCAAGTACCTCCTCTTTGATGAATTCATGATATTCCCCAGCCACTTCTTTCTCTTGAATCATTGTTCTTGTTGTACAAAGTTCTTTGAACAATTCAACACATTCTGGAACTTGATTTGTTGTACCAAGAATCGGGATATTACTTTGCACCTTTGGAAGGGCTTCCAAGATGTCTTTTTCACTCTCTTCTTCCTTGGAAATCATGAACCTGCAAGGAATAGAGACATTTGGTGGAATGGGGCTAGAAAGAATTGAATTTGGAACAACCTTACCTGAATTGGATGGCGTATGAGCCTTAGAAGGTTGCGGCAAGAGGTGTTCTTGCCTTGCCATGGCCTTGTCCACCTCTTCTTCTTCCTGCAGTAGCTGTACATCCACGTTTTGGCTGTGTTTGGACGTTTTTGGGTCAACTCCAACCTCTATACTACTTCCTAAGGTGATAGCTTCAACGATTTCAAAATCTCCCGTTGAATTTACAATAGTTGAGTTGGAGAGTTCACTTTGTTCTTGAATTTGCCCCATGAATTCTGCGATCTCTCCAAGTTGATTTTTCAATTCGCATATCTCATTAGCTTGGTTTTGTAAGCCCTGCGTCAAAGAAGTTAGTACATCAAGAAATTTATCATTATCCATGGACATACTTGAATTCGATTGGAATTGTTGTGGGGGAGGCTGTGGTGGCTGCATAGGTCTTAAATAAAACTCCTCAGGCTGTGATGGTTGCATAGGTCTTGAATAGAACTCCTCATATTGCTGCCAATATCCATCTTGTTGAAATTGTTGAGGTTCCCTCCACATAAAATTTGAATAATCTCTCCAATTTGAATTGTAAGTGTTGGAAAACAGGTTGTTCCTTGATTGATTATGGCCTTGATAACCCCAAGCACCTCCATTCTCAGTTAATTGAGGACGTTGATGAGTTTGATATCCTTGCCTATAGGACACACCAAATGTAGGGACACTTTGCATTGTGTTCCTTTCGATATACTACGACAACTGAGAAGTAAGATTCGCCATTTGAGCTTGAAGATTAGCAATTGCCATGTCTTGCTTCTCTAGTACCTAAAATCAAAGAAAGAAAACTAAATCAAATATCAAAAGTAAAATAAAAAAAAAACAGGGTGATTAGCAATTTTACTAATCCCCGGCAACGGCGCCAAAAATTTGATGTGATATCAACTAACACACAAATTTAAACCCACTTTTTGATAGTTGTAGTATGTGTAAGTAGGGATCGTTCTAGGCCAGGGATTAGGAGGGATGCTAATCTACACTAATTAAACTTTAAATCACTAAACTAGACTCAAAAACATAAAACTAAGCTAAACTGACTCAAATAACTCAAAACAAGCATTAAGGGGTGATTTGGACAAATTCTAGACCTAACTCGACTCAAAATACTAACGGGGGACAGGTTTGAACGAAATTTAAAACTAAAACTAAGTAACTTGCAAAACACAAACTAATTGATACTAAATTGGGGTGAATGAAAGGGGTGAAAGGCTAGCTAGAGGGTCATTCTCCACACATGACACATATGCAACACAAATCGATTTCCAGTTATTATTCCTATAAACCATGAATGACAATGCCCCAAGTTAAGCATGAACTGCACAAATTAACCATCAGATTTTCCTAAATTCATTGAATTGGACTTAGCAACGCAACCAAATTATTCTTATCATGTTCCCTACATGAACTGCATAATAGAGATACATATCAAAGATCATTAAGTTCTATGAAAATCATAAGCATTGACAAGGCATTCGTAACTATGAACTGCATGATACTCTTGCCAGGAATTTACTTAACTCAATCGTGACTAGCGACTTCCACTACTTATTAATATAAGTTCATAACTATTAGGTGAAATTCCCTTATATTCTAGCATCAAATTCATGCATGCAAACTAAGTAGGCCTCCTTAATCAACATACAAGAATAAGTTATCAATCAAACAAATAAGTAAATTGCATTCACAATTTATGAAACAATAACTGGATGTAATTAATTCATATCACACATATGTTCATGGCTTTGAATTCACCTCTAGCTAAAACGAAATTAGTTCCACATGTCTATCATAACTGAAAACCAAATTGAAACAAACATTGGACTAAAACTAAGGATAGAATACACCTAGAAACGCTCGAGCAATCCCAAGGCCTTGGATGGCAGGCACGGCTCCAAGCTTTAAAACTTTCTAAAAACTCTCTCTATATCTCTTTATGGCTCCCCTATGCTGCGGCACAATGTATGCATATATATAGGGCAGGCACGGCGCAAAATCCTGGAAGGAAAGGGATAGACTCGGCAGACTTATAGGAGGAAAAGGGTTAGTTGTTTGCATGATTTTAGGACTCCTTAAATCAGATGGAAAGTGATTTAATGTGATAAGGAATCCTCCTTGCAGCTGGAAATAAGGTAAGATAGGATTAGGATAAGATAAGATAAGGTTAGTTTGGATAAGGTTTCCTTGTTTTCAGCTGATTCCAAGCCTTAATTAATTCTTCCTGATTCCTTGCACATTCCTAGCACCTTTTAAGCACCAAAAACGTCCATTCCTTGTGCTCCATACGCAAGCTATCCATTCCAGCCCAAAACTGCCCCAAATTGCTCCAAAATGCCATTTCTTGTCACATTTGCCAATTGAACCTACACACACGAAAATAGCTTAAATTACTATAATAAATAGAAACTAACTAAGTAAATGCAAAGAAACAAGCTAACAAAGTCCCATATACTCCTATCAATACGACGCCACCCATTTCAGAGATAGACTTTTGTACAATAAGCTGACTTCCGACGATGTTTGGGAGAAGATGATGTGAGAATTACTTGACACTCAAATTAAAACCCTATCGACGTAGTATATGAAAGTAGGGATCGTTTAAGGCCGGGGATTAGAAGGGATGCTAATCTATACAAATTAAACTCTAAAACACTAAAACTGGACTCTAGACAATGAAAACAGGTACTATGGATCAATCTGAACGAATTTTAACTCTAGACAACCTAACTTGACTCAAATAACACAAAATAAACTTAAAACAACAAATAAACTCAACTAGGCAGATTCTAGACACTAGAGACTCAAAACAGGCTAAATAGACTCAAAACAACAAAACTAACTTAAACAGACTCAAAACAGGTTATAAGGGGTGAATTGGATGACTTTTGGACTAGTTAGACTCAAAACACTAAAAGGAGACAGATTTGGACGAATTTAAACAAACTAAGACTCAATTAAGAACTAGGGGGGTTTTTTGGACGAATTAAGCAAAACTAAGCAGATTTAAGCAAACAAAGTAAATTGAAAGAGATAAAGGTGAATTCAGGGGTGAAAACTAGTTAGAGGGTTCTTCTCCACACATGAACATATGCATACGAATTGATTTCCAGTTATTCTTTCGATAAACCATGAATGACAATGCTTTGAATTAATTGTATTGCACTAATTAATTCCCAGATTTCCCTAAGTTCATTGAATTGAATGGATAACGCATCACAACCAAATTATTCTTATCAAGTTCCCTAACTATGGAATACGCATGATAGAGATACATATCAAAGATCATTAAGTTCCATGGAAATCATAAACATTGACAAGGCATTCATAACTATGGAATACGCATGTTACTCTTGCCTAGGATTTACTTAACACAATTGTGACTAGCAATCTTTACTACTTGTGAATATAAGTTCCTAACGATTAGGTGAAATTCCCTTATATCCTAGCATCAAATTCATGCATGTAAACTAAGTAGGCCTCCTTAATCAACACACAAGAACAAGTTCTTCCTAAAACAGATAAGTAAATCACATTCATAATTTATGAAACAATAACTGAAGGTAATCAATTCATATCAAACATATGTCCATGGCTTTGAATCCACCTCTAACTAAAACGAAATTAGTTCCACATGTTCAACATAATTGAAAAGCAAGTTAAATTAAACATGAAACGAAACAAGAGAAGAAAGAACTCCTCCCTCTCTAATGGAAGCCACGGCAAGGCCTTGTCTTCCCTTCTCTGCAGCAAAATATGGATTTCTGAATGTATATGGGGGTGTAGAATTCGTATGGATGGGTGGTGGGGTGGTGTCTGCGGCAAGGGGGGAGAAATATATATATATAGGCACCAAAAACCCTAGATGAATCAGATTAGGACTTCTAGAAAGCCAAATCCATCCAGAAATAGGTTCAAAACAATCAGATTTCTAATGGGAAAGGGCCTAAGGTGCGGCACAATAGGATAAGGGCAGGGAATGCCTTGCAAGGCAAGGAAAAAGGATTCTAGAAGGGAAGGAGACGCCAGATTTATAGGGTTCTAGAAAGAATGTGTTTTGTGGCAGATTTTGGGGTTTCTAGAAGAGTTTGGGGCGCCACTTTTGTAGGGGAATGGATAGGACTTCTAGAAATCAGGTTTTAAGTCCCCTAAACTGAAGAAAATAGGTTAGGATAAGATTAGGATAAGATAAGGTAAGATAAGATAAGGATTGGGTAAGATAAGATAAGATAAGGTTGTTTGGATAATGTTTTGGATAATTCTCCTTCTTTTGAGCTGATTCCTTATCTTCTTTATCTTCAATTTCTTTCTTCCATCTTCTTAGCTGATTTCAAGCCTTTATATCTTCAATTTCGTCCATCAACTTGCCTCCATGCTTGCACTACCTAATCTTGGCCCAAAAATGCTCTAGAATGCTCCAAATTGCCTCTTTTTGCCATCTTGACACTTTGAACCTACAAACACACGAAAATAGCTTAAAATACAAAATTAACTAACAACTAACAACGTAAATGCATGAAAACAAGCTAACTAAGTCGCATAAATATGCTCCTATCAGAAGATAATCAAAGTGAGGGGTCACTATGTGAGGCCTTACATTGTTGGGGACTGGTACTATCCATTGATGTCCTTTTTGCTGACACCGTTTTCCCCGAATGGGATGGGGACTCCTGCCCAGAACCTGTTTAACAGAGTGCTTATGAATGGGAGGTCTGCTATGGTTGAGGCAATTGGGCTGCTTAAAGGTAGGTGGAAGATTCTGCAGGACCCCAATGTGGGTATTAATCATGTGCCTCATACCATTGTTGCTTGTTGTGTGTTGCATAACTTGTGCCAGATTGCGAGGGAGCCCGAACCGGAGGTCTGGAAGGACCCGGATGAGAGTTGGCCGCCACCCAGGGTGCTTGAAAGTGAGAAGGATTCTTATTACTATGGGGAAAGCTTGAGGCAAGCATTGGCAAATGATTTGCATCAGAGGCTTTCGTCGAGATAATACACACTTCCAGAGTAAAGGGATGGCTTCTCAACCCTTTTAATTTTCTGTGTAAAAATGTTTATTTAAATGTTATCTTCGTTGTTTGTTTTAGGTTTAGGCTGTAGAACTTGGATTGAGTGAAATATGTAATGAATGCGAAATAGTTGTTAGGACCAACGGACTTGGTAGTGAAGTTACAAGATTGGTGAATAGAGTGGAAATTCACTAGTAGTTCATCAGTTGTACCGCATTCTTATGTGTATGTTTTAGCAGTAGTTGTAGGCGAAAGTAATCAACAGCCGGAGTGTAATATTTCCGATTTTGATGGCAATCAATTTAGCTAGTCGTTTAGGAAGAACCTAATGCTTCTTAACCTTGCAATATTACCGTCGAAATTATCATATTGATGAGAGTAATTCTTTGGTGCATTTTGGTCTACACTTTTTCTAAAATCTGGCAAAGAATGTTTCGTTTCATGGCTGTGTTCTTGGGATCTGTAGGCAAAACCTCTCTAGGTTCAGGTTTCAGAGCAGCAAAAGTCGCAGCTATGAAGCCCCCAGAAAATTCGTTTATATTGATACAAGAAGTACACTAATTTGCATACAATTGATCTGCGTTAAATCCCAAGTAACCTTGAGAGCTGGAAGGTTCAAAGTAGTAAGACCAGTTATGAGACTAATACTTTATGAGAATGGGACTAATGCAGGTTGCTACTAAAAGCTAAGAACTGTTTTGCGCTGGATTGCCGATGGATTTTATAGACCTGCGGTTCCGGACCTTTCATTCAACCTTACCTTAAGGCTTAAGGGAAGTTCGTATGAGTTAGCTCGTGTAGCTCGTAATGATCCGTTCAAGATCGGTTGGCTCGTGTTCCGCCTTATCTTAAGGAAGTTTTTGTGTTTCCATTAACAACAATGGTCTGTTTGAACGAAGTCCTCGAAAGCGCATCTGATCGGTGCTCGTTTCAAATTCTTGGCCTTACACAGTGTTACTCAATGTTGTCTAAGCGACGACGTTTGGAGACAAGCCATTATCTTAAGGAAGTTTTTGTGTTTCCATTAACAACAATGGTCTGTTTGAACGAAGTCCTCGAAATCGCATCTGATCGATGCTCGTTTCAAATTCTTAGCCTTACACAGTGTTACTCAATGTTGTCTAAGTGACAATGTTGTCTAAGTCACCTAATCAGGAACAAAACCTTTTCTTTTATTCTGATCAAAGATATGAATTATCTCATTCATCTTACCTTCTCGACACAACCAATTGATTACCACATTGTACGAAATCAAATTTGGCTCCAAACCCTTCAATGCCATCGATCTGAACAGTTCAAATGCCTCATCATTCCTCTTCAACTCACAAGAGGCTTCAATCAACGTAGTAGAATTAGGATAATGCCCTTGATGTTAAGAGTCCCGTAAAATCTTCTTTGTGGCTCTGAATTATGTTCCGCTTGTGTCCACGCGATCGTAGTGACAAGCACTACAAGAATATGTGTGTGTATGTGTCTTTGAGTCAAGCTCAAACAATAATTAAATCGGCACAAGGCTAAATAAATAAAATACTAACGAAGATTGACCTACTTGCCCACTTGCTTAACAAACTCAACGAATAGAATGTCAATATCACAGTTTGCAGCCTGCAATACTGACAACCCACTGTTATCTCGATATAAAAAGGATTGAATTCCCGATAATACAAAATTACCATTTTGCCCCTCATTTTGGAAAAGTGCATAAACCGTTTGTTGCACGTCTGATTTACGTCTCGTTCCCTCGTGTGTTCGTAAGAATACGTGCTAACTAGAAAGACGAGAAAAGAAACAAAGAGTGACAAGAACTCAGATGTCCCCATAGGAATTCTACTTAGGATTTCCACTTAGCCCATCAGGGGCATTTTTGTAACTTCCCAATGTCAGTGAATAGAATAAGATTAAATTAGGAACGAGATGTGACATATATATTCAAATTTCTTACACAAAAAGCTCTGATTATTTTAGGTTTTTTTCCCTTTCTCATTTCTCATTTTTAAATTCACTTTAGTGATTTGGAATGAAGTCCTAACATAGCCTTAAACTTAACAAAAAGACAGATGGCGTTAGTTAAAGTATGGTACAACACACTATTAAGTCCAAGGACTGCAAAAACCTAATATGAAAGTTCAAAAACTAAAACTAAATTAAGAGTAAAGTTCAGACAACATACATTTAAGCCCATTTAAAATGACGGCCGTAAATTTGTAATTTAACTTACCGTTGGTAAATTGCACAATGGTAGCCAGCGGAGACAGAAATGCTTTGTAAATCTTCACAACCTCTGAAAAGATGGATGTGGTCACTAGCTGGTCTCCTTTTAACCAAATAATAATAATAATAATAATAATTAGTAATTTAACTATTTTTTCGTGGAGGCCCATTAACCCCCAACCTGCTGTTAACTACATTGAAATGTTTGGGAATTGAAGGGGAAATTTAGAAGAAAGGATGAACAGAAGGATGAACACAGAGATATTAGAGAGAGAAAATATGACTTGTATTAACTGAAAGAATGAAGATTACAAACTTTGTTTTTATACTAGTAAGTCTAACAATACCAACAAACTTGCTAACTGATATGAGAGAGAGATAGAGTTTAGAGAGAGAAAATATGACTTGTATTAATTGAAAGAATGAAGATTACACACTTTGTTTTTATACTAGTAAGCCTAACGACTATAACCAAATACTAACAAACTTGCTAACTGATATGAGAGAGAGAGAGAGAGAGAGAGAGTTTAGAGAGAGAAAATATGACTTGTATTAACTGAAAGAATGAAGATTACAAACTTTGTTTTTATACTAGTAAGTCTAACAACTCTAACCAAATACCAATAAACTTGCTAATTGATATGAGAGAGAGATATAGTTTAGAGAGAGAAAATATGACTTGTATTAATTGAAAGAATGAAGATTACACACTTTGTTTTTATACTAGTAAGCCTAACGACTATAACCAAATACTAACAAACTTGCTAACTGATATGAGAGAGAGAGAGAGAGAGTTTAGAGAGAGAAAATATGACTTGTATTAACTGAAAGAATGAAGATTACACGCTTTAATTTTATACTAGTAAGCCTAATAACTCTAACCAAATACTAACAAACTTTCTAACTATATTTCTAACCGTATAGCATATTGCTGACTTGTACCCTTTAGTACTCGCCACTCTCGTGTTATTGTAATTCCGTAAGCCGTCGTCTCCCAGCTCGTTCTCAGTCTCAACTTTCTTTGGCTCCCCTCCGTCATGTATCAGGTACTTCGCTCAAAATCTTCTGGGTTTCGCGTCAATTCACTCTTTTCCATTGCTCTGTTTGCAGAGTTTTAGGTTTGATAACCTTGATTTACATACAAATTTACACACAAATACGAATGCACTCATTGATTTCAGCATTACTATTCGACAGAAGATGGCATGGAGACAAATGTTATTCCACACCAGTTCAAGTTCAATATTGGTACCATTTTCGACAGCCGGGTTCGCCAGGTTCTCCACCAAATCAAACCCTTACCTAGGTAACCCTAAGATTTTGGCTTTCAGGGATTGGTGCCCATGGTTGAATTTTCCATTTTTCTTTGGTATCCAGGAAAGTTTTGGATTTTTTTTCTTTCCGGGTTTTTCGAATTCGCTGATTTGCATTTCTTCAAGTATAATTGATCCAATTTTTTTTCTAGTCGGGTCTCGTTTGGTATCTTTGATTGGATTAGAAGGGAGAAGTCTGCTTTGTGTTCATGGACGGAGTCGGGAACATTTTTTGGTGGGGGCAACTTCGAATGATGAAATTAAATTAACAATTTGATACAATGCTATCAACTTATTGTCCAACAACATGATTTTTTGTAACTGGTGTTTATAAAGGTAAAATTGTAAACCGTTAGCTAATGGGAAAAGTTACATGGCCAAGAAGGGAGAGAGGGTAGGAAAAGTATAGAACATGGGAGGGATTTTGAGTTGAGTGTTAGATTGCGACTTCATTTTTTTAGTATATAGGAAATCATATTTCTAGTTCGATCATTTTTCATGGCAAAACAAGTTGAGTTATATCCAACATATGCTACCTGACACGCCTTGATCTCGGGGTCCCATAGAACACTGGGATAGACACGTGCTGGCCGACACCCGAAGGTGACGAAAGCCATTTATTGAATACAAGAGTAATGATTAGGAGAATATGCATGATTAAACATCAGAATATAAAGGAAATAAGCAAAGTTTAAGGAAATGTCTAGAGTGCACATAACACGTTCTAAATCAAGATCACAAAAGGAAAGATCATTACAGATATCACATAAGTGAACGATAGACTGCTACTGGTAGGGGAATGCCTTGTACGTTCTGTCGTAGTTCTCGTTTCTAAGACCTGAATGGGGGTGCAAAACAAAGGTGAGTGGACCAAGTTTATATATATAATAATAATAAAACAGTTATCAACATACTAACCCCCACAGTTATATAATGAAAACTACTAGCATAATAAGTGATAGCTTTACTGAAAACCTTAGCATGCCATAAACATCTCAAAAGATATATCGTGGAAAGACATCGCGTAAAACCAAAGCATGAATCATCTCACAGATCGTTTAGCAAACGCGGTGTGCTGCCAATAAAATCACTGAATAATAATACTCTCGGCCCCTTGCCTGCACCTAAGTCTCTGTACCCGTAGCCAGAGATAACTCCCTCTCGGCCCAATGCCTGTCTCCGTGTCCCTTAGCCTTTCGCTAGGGATTATTTCTCCCGGCCTCAATGCCAACACTAGATCCTCGCCCCAGGCGGCATAGTGTCCACTAGGTACGCACAAATAGTTATGTATCTCGACTTCGTGGGATAGAGTCATCCATCATCTATACCATGAAGCGGGGTTTTTCGAAAACATGTTCTAGCATCCTATCGTCATCCATTGGACAGTCTACCAGATCATGGTTTTAATAGAAAATACGATATATCAAAATATTGCTCAAAATAGGCTAACAATTATTCCTTCACGAAAATGAGACGATAAATCAACATTTTCAATAAACATGCTCATCATAAAAATCAATTGGGTTAGAAGGGTTTAGGATCAAAAGGGGTGGTTTGGGCTTAGGCCCAAACCCACACACACACACACACACGTGCACCGCACACACTCACACACACTTACATGGACACACATACACACTCAACACACAAACACACATAGAGCACATGCACACACCCATGCGCACGGCCCGCAGGCTTAACAGCCAAAAAGGCTGGGCTTAAGCCCTCTGTAAATAAAAATGGCCCAAGGCCCTGTGGGCCTTTAAAACAAAATAACAAAAATTAAATAAAACTAAAATGGTTTTGGGCTGAACCAATACGGGCTTAAGGCCCGTGGATGTCCTAAACGGCCTGAAGGCCTGGTTTGCTAATCGGGGAAGAACGCCAAAGCTGCTACAGCTCTGGCCGACGGTGAATATGTAAACCAAGCTCCCACTACACACCAAAATGAAGAGAAAAACATAGCTGAAGTGATAGGAACGAGAGTATACCACTGTGAGTCTCGGCCGTGGTCGAGAATGGCTGGGTGGTTGCGGGACTCGTCGGATTTCTCGCCAGGTTCTGGAAATAGTAGGCAGAGAGTATGCATGTCAATACGTAGTTATCTATAGCCCAACTCACATGCAAATAGGTATCTAGTTACCTGGAATAATGTTCAGACGAGTTCGAGTGCCAACACCTTCAAACTCACTAGAAAAAGCACAGGGTTCACCGTTGAAAACTGAGACCAAAAGAATGAGTGCATGCAGAGAGTTAAACCCACGAATTTAAGCTTAGGTTAACCCAACAATACATTAAAAGTCTAAATCGAGCTAAACCCCAAAAAGACAGTCATTACCTAGCTTCGAACTAAACGACATTCGTCGAAATTTGTCGCCGGAATGACATGCATGCACAAATTCCAAACAGAGAGATTAACCTGAGAGATTTTCGACATAATCCTCATCACTGTGAAAATAATTCAAAACTTATAGATTGGAAGAACACCTCACAGTGCTCCAATGGTGAATGCAAAACCACCATATAATTCCTTATGTCCCACTGGTCTCGAAGGTAGAAGTTTGGGGGGTTTGATTTGGACGGAAATGGCGTGGGTGATGGTGGTCTCCTTCTCGAAGCTTAGAGAGAGAGTTCGAATGTTACCGAGAGAGAGAGAGAGAAACTAACAGGAAGGAGAGAGTCTGAGAGGGAGGGCTTGGGAAGAGAGAAAAGAGAAGAGAGCTAGAGAACTGCCACTTGGCAGTTTAGGAGAAAAGAGGTATCTAGATCAACAGAGGTATCTAGATCAACGGCTAGGATTAAATGAGATAAAAAGACTAAATTGATAGACTTAAACATGTTTCAGGGAGGAATATAGAAATATTCTATAAATGTGGGTAGGGGCGGATGTACAGAGGGACCTGGGAGGTCACAGGACCCTCCGGCGATCCTAAAATGCTGCTAGAAATTTTTTGGGGGACCCTTCGAACACGGGATCTGTGCTGTTGATAGGAGCATATTTATGCGACTTAATTGGCTTGTTCTTGTGCATTTATGTTGTGTTTCCTTAGTTATTTTAGTGTTTAAAGTCATTTTCGTGTGTTTTCAGATTCTAAGGACAAAGTATGCAAGAAGATGCATTTTGGAGCCTTTTGGAGCAAATTTGGGCTTGGAATGGTTATCACATGCTTGAAGCAAAAGGAATGGATGAAATTGAAGCCTTGAAGAAGTTAGGATTCCTAATTGAAGAAGGATTCCTAATTGAAGAAGGATTCCTAGAAGAATGAGGATTCCTAATCACATGAGGATTCCTACTCAAACAAGGATTCCTACTTGAAGTAGGAAAGTTAAGCCAAGGTTTCCTATTTTGGTGTGACCTTTCCTAATCCTAAATGTTCCTGAATTCCAGCAACTTTGAAGGCCTCATATGCATTTTAGGACACAAACTACATATTCCTTGCACCATTAATGTCCTTGCCGCACCTTTCCCTTGCCATGCAAGGGAGAGTGCCTTTCCTATTTTCTGTCATGAAAACATCTTCCCCTTTAGTACCTAGCCTTGCTGCACAAGGGGAGGCCTCTCTTTCCTATTTTCTGACCTTTAAACACATTCCTTTTTTCTCCTATACAATTCTGCCGAATTTCACATTCCTATTTCTCTTTGATTTTCTGATTCTTTCTTACCTATTAAATTGTGAGACAAAATAGCTAAGTATTGAACTTTTCCTATTATTTTCTTATTGCCTTTCAACCCTAGCCCTATAAATAAAGCCATCCGCACCATTTAGTCTCTCTCTCTCTGAACAGATTCTCTGCGTCCATTCCATCCACCTATCTACCTATCCATCCTCTACCACCCATTCATGCCAGAAATCATCCACCCCTCTCTGCCGCACCCTTCCTTCACCATTCTCCATAGTTTCTGACCTTAAACAACCATTGCCGCACCATACATCCATCCTAGCCATAAACCTAGCCTTCTACACCATTCATAACCCCAAAAACTTACCACCAAACCTTGTGCCGCAGGAAAGAGGAAGGAGGAGAGCCCTTGGATGTGTCTGCCATTCGAGTTAGGATTGCTGGAGCGTTTAGGTGTTTTCTATCTTTTGTTTTCAATGTATAAACTTGTTATTCTTTGTTCTGTGAGTATGAGGAACTAAACCCCTCTTAGCTAGGGGGGAATTCGAAACCATGGTTATACTTGCAATATGATTTAATTACATCCAGTTGTGATTCATAAGCTGTGAATTCAATTTACTTATCTGTTGAATTAAAACTGATTTGTGTGTGTTGGTTGAGAGTGGACGCTTAATTTTCATGCATAAATCTGATGCTAGGATATAAGGGAGTTTCACCTAATCGTTATGAACTTATATTCACAAGTAGTGAAGGTTGCTGGTCACAATCGTGTTAAGTAAATTCTTGGCATAAGTATCATGCGCTTTCATAGTTACGAGTGCCTCGTCAATACTTATGATTTTCATTGAACTTAATGATCTTTGATTGTATCTCTATCATGCGCTTTCATGTAGGGAACTTTTGAAGAATAATTTGATTGTGATGCGCTTTTTCCATCCAATTCAATGACATGAGGAAAATCTGAGGGTTAATTTAAGCGTACCTAATTAATCTGGAGTGTTGAGAATTCGTGGTTTATTGAAAAGCAACTGGAAATCGTTTTGTTTGCAAGTGTGTCATGTGTGGAGAAGAACCTCCTAGCTAGTCCATCATCCATAGTTTCACCCAAATTCGTGCAGATTTCATTAGTTCTTTACTTTATCTGTTTTGTTTTCAAATTCGTCAAAACCCAATCCCCATTTACTTTGCTGAGTCATATTAGTTAGAAACTGATTTAATTTGTGTTTTTAAGTGTCTTGAGTCAAATTAAAGTCTATTTTCGTCCAAAGTAGTGTTTAGAGTTCAAAACTGCCTAGTTTGTGTTTTTAGGCAATTTTGAGTGTTTTTGTGCTGTTTTGAGTCTTTTGAGTTGTTTTAGTGTTTTAGAGTCTAGTTTTGCATTCTTTGAGTCTAGTTTAGTGTTTTAAACTTTGTTTTTACGTTTTTGAGTCAGTTTCAAGTGTTTAGCAATCCCTCCTAATCCCCGGTCTAGAACGATCCCTACTTGCATCTATACTACAATTGTCAACAAAAGGGTTTAATTTGTGTGCTTATATATTTCGCATCAGCTGTCATGTGCTGCAGGTTGCAGCTTGCAATGGAGAAGAAGACAGCGGGGAAGAAGGAAGAACAGAGCCTAAGGGCCTTTTAAAAAATTGGTCCAAAACGCAGTCTTTTGGCCAATTTGTTTAATTTTTTTTTCTGTTTTTTTTTTAAAACCCAATTAGAAACGGTGCCGTTTGTCCATGATTCCCGAGTCCTTTTTATGGGCCATCTTTCTCCTTTCCCCCACCCACCCATTCCTCTGCTTTTCCATTCCCCCTAATCCCCATATCCACCCAAAACCCTAAATTTCTAATCCCACCCAATCCCATATTATAATTACATTACTTCAATATTATACCTCCACTTGTTTCAATTCTCCAAGCCACCACTATTTGGTTCAAAATTCAAGTAAGTTTTTTGGTATTAATCTAATCTCAATTAAATTATGTTAGATATTGGTGGAGATTTTTAGTCTATTATTGATATGATTGTTGATATGTTTTATGTTTGTATACTCACTTTATCATTGAAATTTAGATGGAATTTTTGTTTATTGGTTGATTGGTATATGTTTTGTGTTTTTGGTTAAATGTGTAGTTTTGAAATAAGAAATATGGAAAGATTTTTCAAGCCAAAGTCAATAGCACCATCTACTTGTTCGGGTAGTTCGAGCTCAAGACAAAATGAGCGTGATATTGATTTTAATAATCTTGAGAGAGACCCGGGAAAAAGAATTCGAATGAAGGACTATCCTTCTAATATTCAAGATGAGGTCCGAAGAGCATATTTGCAAATGGGACCTTGTACGCCTACAAAGTATGAGTTCCCATACACTTTGCATGCAAAGAAAAAACGATGATTGTTGTTTCGTGGTTTGAAGAATATGATTGGTTGGAGTATAGTATATCTAAAGATGCGGCATTTTGTCTTCATTGCTATCTCTTTAAAATCAACTTTTCACAATTAGGAAGCGATGCCTTCGCTGGGGTAGGCTTTAAGAAATGGAAGAATGCAAGAGAATGTTTTGACAAACATGTTGGTCCTATTAGTAGTTTCTACAATAAAGCTAGAGAAGCGGCTAGTTATTTAATGAACCAAAAGACACATATTGAAGCAGTTGTGATCAAACAGTCAGAACAAGAGTGTATGAAATATCGTCTTTGCTTGAATGCATCAATAGATTGCACTAAGTTCTTGTTGCGACAAGGCCTTCCTTTTCGTGGCCACGATGAAAGTGACACTTCGAATAATAGGGGGAATTATTTAGAGCTCTTGCAATTCCTTGCGGATTATGATGAGAAAATAAAGGAAGTTGTGTTGGAAAATGCTCCGGGAAATCTCAAGCTAATAGCTCCTTCAATTCAAAAAGATATTGTCAATTCATGTGCCTTCGAAACTATTAAGGCTATTATGAAAGAAGTGAAAGAGAGTAAATTCTTTTCTATAATGGTAGATGAATCACGTGATATTTCAACAGAGGAGCAAATGGCGGTGATTTTGCGTTATGTGGACAACAAAGGTCAAGTAATTGAAAGGTTTGTGGGAGTCCAACATGTTATCAAAACAACTTCAAGTAAACTAAAGGAGTCCATTGATGAGTTTTTGAAACTACAAGATTTGAGCTACTCCAACCTACAAGGTCAAGGTTATGATGGAGCGAGTAATATGAGAGGTGAGTTCAATGGCCTTAAAAAAAAATTTGGATGAAGAAAGTTGTGCATTCTATGTTCATTGTTTTGCTCATCAACTACAATTAGCTCTTGTTGCCGTAGCAAAGAAAAAATCCGATGTTGGCGCTTTTTTCACATTGACTAATAGTTTGGTGAATGTTGTTGGATGCTCATGTAAGCGTCGTGATGCACTTAGAGAGAAACAACAAGAAAATCTCATGAAAGCTATTGAAAATGATTGTCTTGAAACAGGGCAAGGGTTAAATCAAGAAACTAGTCTTAAACGTGCTGGGGATACACGATGGAATTCACATTATGGTGCTTTGATTAGTTTGATTACAATGTTCTCATCTGTGGTGGATGTGCTTGACATGTTTGTTGAAGATTGCTACAATGATAGTGTTGGTGAAGCAAAAAGGTTATTAAAAGATTTACAATCTTTTGAGTTTGTGTTCCTCCTCTTTTTGATGAAATCCATATTAGGAGTTACAAATGATTTGTCACAAGCATTGCAAAAAAAAGATCAAGAGATTGTGAATGCAATGGCTTTAGTCAAGACATGTAAAGAACAACTACGTTGCATGAGGAATGATGAAAAATTTGATCTTTTGGTTGATAAAGTATCATCTTTTTGTGTTGAACATGAAATTGAGGTGCCTAATATGGATGCTTTATATGTCATTCAAGGGAAGTCATTGCGTAAGGCTCCAAGAAAGACCAATCGTCATCATTACAAAGTGGAGCTCTTTTTTGAGGTCATTGATTTCCAACTTACAGAATTAGATGATCGCTTCACTGAAGGTAATACCGAATTGCTTATTTGCTTGGCATGTTTGAGTCCGAATGATTCATTTGTAGCTTTTGATAAAGAGAAGATTGTTCGCCTTGCTCAGATGTATCCTAAAGATTTCATGGATTGAGATAGATTGGCACTTCAAGATCAACTTGATATTTACATTCATTTTGTGCGTTTTGATAATGATTTTTCTCAATTGCGGGGGATTAATGAGCTTGCTAAGAAAATGGTGGAGAAAGGGTCGCATCGAACATTTGCATATGTATATTTGCTTGTTCAGTTGGCTTTGGTTTTACCGGTTGCAACCGCTTCAGTGGAGAGGACATTTTCCGCTATGAATATCATTAAGGGTCCACTTCGCAACAAAATGGGAGATCAATGGTTGAGTGACAGCTTAGTTGTTTACATTGAGAAAGATATTTTTTCATGTATTGGTAATGAAGCTATTATGAAACCTTGTCGTGGATGCTTGAATTAGGATTTTATAGCTTATAATGTTGTTTTGCACATGATTTTTGAATGAAATGTATTATATTTAACTTTTCAATGTTATTTTTGTCTATAAATTTTTTGACCTTTATTATTGGGACCCCCGAGTTTAAAATCCTGGATCCGCCACTGAATGTGGGGGTGGGTGTAACGCTACCTCCATCCTTGCATGTATAATGCTCTTTTAATCATCACCTCGACCTTTAATATACCTTGACCGTTAGTAGTTATTCCAAGCCATCCCAAATCTAGGCATGAGACCAATTTTGGAAGCTGAAAAAAGTGAAGTGGAAAGAAACGGGAAATTAATTTAGTGTTTCTGTAATGCTGTATATTCAGGTTTTGATAGATAGAAATGAAAACTTTCTTGGGCAGTGAAGAAGGAATGGTTAATGAGGTTGGTCTTGCTTGTGTTGCCTCGTTTGTTTGATGAGAAAGTTGGGGGATCTAAACAATGGCAAGTCAAATATTGGGTTTTGTTGTTCAATGCTTCTTGTATGTAACTATCTATTTTTGGTGAGGAACTTTTTTCCACTACTGGAAATCAAACTCGGGTTCTGTTCCGTGCCTTTTCTTTGCAATTATTGGTATTGTATTTGTTTATTTGCTTTGCTCTTCTCTGGTGCTAAAAGATTTAGAATATTGAAGGGAATGAAGAGTGAATATTTTGTGTGCATAGCTTAGCCCTGTTTTGGGCTAAATTGGGTGGTCTACGTTTTCTTGTTTCAGAATATCAAACATTTGTAATGAAATTGCGTGGCTGTTTTTCTTGCAGTGAAAGTTGGGATACCAGAGTTTTTGAATGGGATTGGCAATGGCGTGGAGTCACATGTAGCCAACCTTGAATCTGAGATTGGTGACTTCCAAAAGCTGCTTGTCACTCGTACTCTCAGGCTGAAGAAACTTGGCGTTCCTTGCAAGCACGTAAGCAATCTCGTGTCTATGACTTATACAGATAGAGACGCACTGGCTAGACTTTAACACATCAGAGTTCTGTTGTTTAATTCTTGCTTGGTATCTGCCTGAGTAATCCTTTAAGCATTGTTGATGAATGGGTGTTGAATGAGTACTGTGCGTCCTTTTTCTAAAAGAGAGAGAAAACGATTATGAGGAATGTGTAAATTTGGCAGTTCATTTCATTAACTCACGTTTCAACAACAACATAGTTTTATCCTACTAAGTGGGATCGGCTATATGAATCCTAGAACGTCATTGCACTCAGCTTAAAGAAATTGATAGCCGGTTTCTGTTTTGCAGAGGAAGCTAATCTTGAAATACACTCACAAGTATCGGCTAGGACTCTGGAGGCCTCGAGCACAGCCCGTCAAAGCCTAGCTGGTTTAGGAGTAGCATGTCCTTTACACAGATTTTTGTCTGCTGCAAATTGTGGCTGTCGCATACTTAATGTATTTGAGCGTTGAAAGAAGAGTTTTGCTTGATTTATGTTCAAGTCGTTCGCATCCTTTATTTAAATTTCGTAATAATGTTCATTAGTGGTTTAGTGTCTGATGTACTGGAAGATGTTCAGTCCATAACGTAGCTAGCCAGTTGAATATAACAAAATAATTTATACCACATTTAGGTACAACATTGGCCGTCACATCTCTCACATACATGGAATTCACATGCCACAGAAACTCATCTTTGACATGCTAGTGAACTAGGCGAGCCATTTGGAAAACAAACGTCATTGGACTCCATAGCCGTGGGTCCACAAACATGTCTAGGACAAGCCTATGCATTGGTTCATCCAATGCCCACCCATCGCTAATATCCAACTCAATTCCAAAGGCAACCGGGGGAGGAAATCCGCTACCGGGGGTTAATTTCAACAAGCTTGTGAGTAGTACTTGCATTCTCAGAAGTAGACCTGGCATTCGTGTCGTGTTTTCAGTGTTCGTGTCGCTTTCGTGTCATACCCAATATCTTAACGGGTCGTGTCGTATAACACCCGTTAAAATAAACGGGTAAAATGACCCGATCCGAAATTGACCCAATAATATTAACAGGTAATATGACCCGACCCGTTACCCGTTAAGGAAAATTAAACCAATAAATAATCAAGTGAAAAACATAATACTAAATAAGTATGTACATATCATATTGTCACATCCAAAACATAAAAACGCATTTTTCTTTTAAGTATATTTTCACTTACCTAAAGTCTTTAATAGTTTTTTAATTAATGTAGAAGTGTAAAAAAATATAGAAAAAATATATAAACGCTCATAATGATAAGCTTTACAACTTTTATGAAGAGTTTAACTTCGAAATTCGCCATTATAATTATATAAATCATAAATCAAAATTTAACCGTTGATTGTTGTTTACATTTACGCTTCATTGTTCTCATCAAAATTTGTTTTTTCAGATTTTCTTTTTTGAAAACATGATCTATTAGATGATGCAGGAAGATGAGCGGTTTGGATCGTTGATATTATATTCAGAGTTTTACGATTAGTGAAAATATTGCTTTATGTTTATAAAGTTTTTACAAACTATATGACTTCAACTCATATTTTAGTTAACCGTAAATATCGAAACGTGATATCAAAGATCTGAACCGTTCATCTTCTTACATCCGCCAGATAATCATGTTTTCAAAAAAGAAAATTTAAAAAATGAAATTCAGTAAGAAGAATAAAGCGTAAATGACAATCGACGGTTAAATATAAATTTAAGGTTTATGGATTATAGTATTGGATTTCGAAGCTGACCCCTTCATGAAAGTTGTAAAGCTTGTCACTATGAGTGATTGTATATATATTTTACATTTTTTACACTTCTACAATAATTATTATTAATTTTATTAATTTTTCCCTCAAATAAAAAACATTATTCATGAGGGTTTGGAGGATTTTAAAAATCTAAACAATAATGTAAGTGTAACCATTATCTACTCGTGGAGAAATAATGATGAATCACGAGTGTTTATATATTCTTTCACATTTTTCATACTTGTATGTATGTCTTCTTAGTTCTTGCCTGTGCAAATATTATACTAGTTTATTTTAATTTTGGACAACAACATGTTAAGTAAAATTTATCCTAGTAATGATAATAAGGAACTCTCGTAATAAAAATAAATAATGACAAAAACTTTTTTTTTAAACTTATATAGAATAATAATACAAAACTATATATTTAATGTAGAATATATTGTATATATTAATATGGCTATTGTATTTTATAATAAATCTTTTAGTAATTAAATTTTAAAATTATCAAAGTAGTTTTTTTTTAACGGATCGAAACGGGTTACCCACGTGTTACCCGCGTGTATACCCGTTAAGAACCCGTTATTAACGGGTCCTTAACGGGTCACCCGATAATGACCTGATAAGTTATCGTGCTGACCCGAAATCCGTTATTTTCATGTCGTTTTCGTGTCGTGTCAGAAACTGCCAGGTCTACTCAGAAGTAATAGCATTTCCACAGACAAGCATGTCGGAAAAAGAAAAAAAAAAAATACAAAAAATAACTCACTTGTGAATTCACAACCCCCTTTCCATGGCGACGGCGACGGTGACTCTTTCTTCCAACCGCCGCCACCACCATGAGGCTGGGGGAAGAAGTTTTGGGGTGCATTAAAGTCTCCATGCTTGAGCTAAACCGTATCACTTTCATATTATATTTTACCCTAAAAATTTAATACTTTTTTATGTTTTGATTGTAGGACATGCATAATCTACTTTGATTAAAAAGTAAAAAAAAACAGTAGAATTTGGAGTGAAATAAATTGGAGTAAATTTGCAAGTCATTCAAGTTGATAAAGTCAAAATCTCAACCTTTAATTCTTAGTCTTTGATCGTGACAGTTAAATGAAGGCAGAAGTGCAATGATGGCAGATTTATGTTCTCGGTTTGTTTGGGCCATAAGTAATTGAAGATGACGTTTTTTGAGAAAAGTTTCTTCTACAAAGTTTAAGGGGATGTTTTAAGCTTCCAACGCCATCTTAAACGCTTGATTTGGTGCAGATTTGACTAGGAAGCGGGTTGTCTTTCTGGCTGACCAGTTTACCAAATTAGAATAGGAATGTATCTTTAAATTATATTATTTTATTTGGTTTTTCAAATTTATTGAGAGACTTATTTTAAATAGAATTCATATGTTTAGGTCTATTTATACATCGAGTTTGGAGTCTTTAAGGGGGGGTTGAACGTTTTTGGCTTAAGAGCTTTTGGCGATAACACGACACGTAAACGACACAAAAATAACGGGTTTTGAATCAACACGATAACTAATTTGGTCGTTATTGGGTCACACAATAAGAACCCGTTAATAACGGGTCCTTAACAGGTTTACACAAAGGTGACACACAGGGTACCTGTTTTGACATGTTAAGAAAAAAGTTATTTTGATGATTTTAATTTTTTTTAACTACTAAAAAAACTTACTATAAAATACAATAGGCATAGTGTATATGTATATATTGTATATTAAATATGTATTATTGTATTATTATTCTATGACAATTTAAAAATTTTAAGTTTATTTATTTATTTATTTTTATAGGTAAAGAGTGAGATTAAAAAACTATAGAACACATTAGTATCAAGTAATTTAAAAATACCAAACATATTAAAAATTATAGTAATTAATTTATAAGTGCGAAAAATGTGAAAAAAATATGCAAAGGCTCGTGATCGCATCCCCTACGCTATGAGTATGGGTACATCCTCGTTTGAATTTTTAAACCCATACAAACCCTCATAAATAGTATTTTTAAGGGAGTTTCAAAATAAATAAAATTCATAATCATTAATGTACAAGTCTAAAAAATGTGAAAACATATATAACGTGCAAGGTTTCTCAACCTTAAAACACTACTCCCTTCATTTTGCATATCCTTGAACATTTGATATTTTATAGTAATGTACTAATGTTTTTTCATTAGGCTCTTATTTTGGCATATGTAATAGTTGAAAGACAAATTTTTTTCTTTTTGTTTGAAGTAATATTTATGTGACAATGTGGTATGCATATACTAATTTAGTTTTATGTTTTTTTTTTGTCAAATTACATTTTTCATTTTTATTATATATTGATTTAAAATATATTTTCTTTAACAGATAACGGGTCGGGTCATATTACCTGATAATATTAACGGGTTGATTTCGGGTCGGGTCATATTACCCGTTTACTTTAACGTGTGTTACACGACATGACCCGTTAAGATATTGAGTATGACACGAAAACGACACGAACACGGAAAACACAACACGAATGCCAAATCTATATAAGAGTGTTTTCTTAAATTTTCTTCTTAATAATATTTTGATATTCAATAATGATTATGGGTAATTTATTCTCTTATGCTATGGCAAGGCTACGAGCCTTAACATGAATATGTAGTTTCTTTTTTATTTACTTGTGATGTTTTTTTTTTTTTTTTGAACAAACTATATTATCTACACTAAGGGGAGGGGTGGGCATAGCCTTATAATGAGCTAGCAATAATGTGGTTCAAATTCGCCTTTGGCGAGAATCGAACCTAAAACCTCTCACTTACAAGTGAAGAGGATTACCACTAGACCGTAGTACTAAGTGGCTATTTACTTATGATGTTATGTATGCTTGCTTTGAATTTTCAACCACTGATTTAAAACTATCTATATATGTCGATGCTTAATCACCATTAGGAGGTTTAGACAAGTAATTGGATGCAATTTATGTTTGAATGTCACCCTGAAATTGGTTAATACTTCTTGTGGTTGGAAGTTGTAAGTTCACTTAAGAAGAATATCACACTCTTTAAGTATTCCATGGTTTTCCAAAGTGATTTCACAAAACTTAATGAGTTTTGCATGTTTATATTTGATCTGAATGTCATAGAGATTGCATGTTAGATATATATTGCTTGAATATCACAAGTTGAATATGCATAAGGAAAACCTAACCTTCAAAACTTGTATGTGTTAACTCATAAGTAATTGACAGGACTACATAAGAGTGTTAATGGTGACGGATAAACCTTAGTGCTTCATACACTTGATTTTAGGGTAGTGCTTATTAGAGGCAAGTATCTTGAAAAATCGTCCCTAATAGAAAGTAGGAGCGAAAAATATTCCCATCCCCCCCAAAACAACACAACCCTCCAGCCCAGTTAGGCAATTAGGCCCAAGGCGAGCCTGAGAAAGAAGTCAGGCAAAAGTCCACGGCCTAAGCACCTGAGTCGATGTGAAGCAAGGTTGACAATTAAGTGGATAAGAAAAGAAAATCAAAATCAATTGACAATTACTTCTTCATGCTATACAAGCAACTCTCTTTTCCTTTCTTTTCAGTTTTTGATGGGTCATGCTAAACAACTCTTTAAATACAAAGAGGAAAATGATTTCTGCACTCCTTCTGTACACTGTGTTTATTTTATGTCTGTTAATTCTCCTTTAATTTACTTGATAAAAAGCCAAAAATAAATAGAGGATGAGAGAGAGAAACGAGGGTCGAAATCACTTCCCGAATCAATAAGATGGTGAGCATATGCCCTTCGGGTTAGCCCAAGTGGTGAGATGTTGGAAAATGATTAGACTGCTCATTGCATGAAAAAGATGTGATAAAAACCTACGAGTGCAGGTATTTTCAGAAATTGCAAAACACCGAATGGTAAATCTTGGTTTTCAATTGATGCCATTGCGGAGTTTTACAACACTAAGGCAAATCAAGCATGTTTCAAAGTAACTAGACAGATACAATGCATCTAAGGAGTTGAAGAATATTGTAACCGCCCATTTAGGCAAAACTAACTACAGCTTTACACTTGAATAGCTACACAGCATTCCAACTGGTAACCAAGATTTCGCACCTGCATTGTCCGGGATGTTTCAAACCCTCTTCACGAATTGGCCGGATGGGTCACTCAACGTGTGCGCCAAACGGATTGTATATGGCCATCTTTCCGAACATCCAAATCTTGAAAATCAATCATCGGGTGCACCACGTCTATTCCACATATAGCACATATCATTTGGCTAAAATACGTGCATAAATAATGCTTTATATCTTCATTATGCTTTTACAAACGTCCGGCTGGACACACCATGCAACAATTTCACAAACCCGAGGAAGCTTAGCTTCCCATCTGTGTGCCTAATCCAGTCATGGAGAACCACATGAAGTGGAATGGAAGGACCAAGCCCAAGTTCCTGAATCACAATTTGGAGAGAGTGTGAACAACAGTAGTCTCAGTCCAGTACATTAAAGATAGTACAGAGCCTTGCAAATCTTTCGTTTCTAGAGGGCGTAAATTAAAAAACAAATCAATATCAAAATCCTGGCAAAAAGGGCGGATGCTACGAGAATGCAGATGCATAGGATGTGCTAATATCTTAGAAATTAAAAAATCTAGGAATAAATATGCTATGGGAGCATGACCATTCAATTTCAGCTCAACTTTAGTTTGGTCCCTTTTCCATTGTTTCAGTTCGATCTTTCAAAATTTTCAAGTGAAGTAATGTGATCTTTCGTGCACCATAATCATGCTTTTGTTATCAAAAGTTATTACGGTCCATGGTTTACTGACATAATGCATTGACAGCGGATATGATAACAAAAGTCAGTCATAGAACATATGCAGTAGAGCTGCCCACATTGTTTCAACTCAAAATAATAGGACTTGCCCAAAACAAATGTAAAAAACAAGACCAAAGTGTAATTTGAATCAAAATTTAAGCACCAAAAGTACAGTTTAGCCAGAAGTCTACTTCTCCCTCCCTACAGTAATCTTTTAACCAAAAGTATGTTACTTATGAAATGTAACTAGTAAAACAGAAAGTTTAAGAAATGTCAGCGAGTCCAGTTCATAAGTAAAATACTATATACTAAGAAATCGACCTTATGATTACTAAGCTTCAAGTTAATATATACAAGTTTGCAAAATGTAGCATTAAAATTTCAACTTACCGAAGCAAGTTCTTCAATGACAATCGCCCTGTTGCCATCCTTCTCGAATAGTTCATATGCACATCGAGCATGTTGTTCCCAACGATCAAGTGCCTCAAGCTGATGGACACTTAATGCAGCTGCACAGAACTCATCAAAATCCATTCTTCTGTATTGAAGTGCATTTAACTGTCATGGGAGAGGTACTAACCAGTAAGTACTTTTATAACCTATTGAGCCTAATAGCATAGAAATATTCACGAAAGTAACCAAGTTATTACCGATGAAATGAGATCAGGAATGCGGGACTCCTTCATTGCGTCTGTAGCAATTTTCATCAGGACCTGTCCAGGAAAATAACAACAAAAAGAAAAAACTAAATATTGACTTATCTCTCTGTGTGTGTCTCTGTGAGAGAGAGAGAGAGAGAGAGAGAGAGAGAGAGAGAGAGAGCAACCATTCTAATATTGTCAAGAGTTATGGTGCCATTTTTGTTTGGCTCCAATAGAGCAAACTGTTCATTAAGATAAAACAGTTCATCCACAGTCAATGTCTTAGACAAGGCCTGTCACATCAATTTACAGAAATGAAACGTTAAAAGACTGATTAAATATATCCCAAAATATAACGTTTAAAAAAATATATAAAACACACAAACATAAATAATTCAAAACACAACTATGCAAACGTATAGAACAATAATTTGGACGAAACAATCATCAAGCATTAACTGATAACATCTCAGAAGCCCCTCTTATTTCCCGTAATTATACACATGACCGTGTAGAGAAAATATGAGAACAGATAATCGATGGTTTTATTGAGTCATCATTATTTAAAATGGAATACTAATAATTACTTTTCAATTATATATTTTTTAGGAGGTACAAACCAAAATCTCATTCATCAAGAAAACTAACCCCATCATTTGACTTGATATACAAAGTTCTTAAGACCAAGAATCTGATTCAGCATGCAAAATTCGAGAAAAAGTTCTCACTCTCGTCGGTGAAAACATATACACACCCTTAAAGCAGCCTTCCGAAGGGATGATGATCTCATATAAACCTTCATGAGTCTAAATACTAAAATATCAAGTGGCACTTTGACGTCATTATAATTCCGGATCCAAGGATGACCTGCAAAAAATATAAGAATTTAAGGCAATGACTCAGGAAAATGATAGCAGAAACTTAACAGACTATGGACATAGAAAACTCACTTAGAGCCTGAGCTGCTGTCATTCGTTTCCGAGGGTCCTTGTTCAATAAACGTTTGACAAAGTCCTTTGCTTCAAGAGATAAAGAGGGCCAAGGTGCTTCCTCAAAACTGGGATCAGCTTTCAAGACCGCCCGAAAAATCCCAGACTCAGTCCGGGACCAAAATGGACGGCTACCACATAAGAGAATATATGCTATTACACCAATACTCCACACATCAGCCTCTGTACTATAAGATCTATGTAGAACTTCGGGTGCGACATAGTATGCACTTCCAACAATATCATTCAGCCTCTCGTCTGTAAGACAGAAAGAGTATTAAAACCTATCCAAAATAAAAAGACCCAGATCAATAATAAAACAAGCTAAAATAAGAAAGGACAAACCTGGTCTGGCAAAATCTGACAAGCCAAAGTCAATGGCTTTCAACTGGGAATTCTCATCTTTGGCGGTATACAAAAAGTTCTGATAACAAAAAAGGAAAAATAACATTGGGTTAACATAAAGAGAATTAGATTTAGAGAGCACAACTGACAATAACAAGTACATCAAGTATAAGATAATAAAAAACTTCCATGAACTTCTAGCTTTCATGATGATAAATACATATCAAGGTATCTGATGGAGCAATATGAGTGGAAATATAAGCCAATTAACTAGTTTTGAATTTTTAGGTGGAATCCCTACACTTCCCACATCAACGCCTTTTCAACTAGCACATAAGATAAAATATTGAACAAGGAAATGTGGTTCAGGAGTCAGGTTATTTCTTAAATTGTTCAAAAACACCTGCTGTAGAAACAGCCAGTGTGGACTACTGTTTCAACTGTCACTAAAATATTTCCCTTTCAAGCCAAACAGAAAACAATGCCACCTATATGATTAAACTAAAATTTATCGGATTTAGATAACCATTTTGTGTGTGAAGTTTTCATTTCACCTAGCCTGGAACAAGGTGCCAATTTCTTTCCCTTGTTAGAAATAACCACAAAATCTGGGAATCTGGGAACCTAAGGTGTGAACTGAGTAGTAATGACACCCCGCAACAATCTATTGATAGATTGTATGAGATTGGAGGCGCCTAATAGTACTAAATATACTAAAGTAAAAAGATTTTTGTCCAGAAGACAAATAGGTTTTTGTCCTGCTACATGATGATGTTTCATCTTAGTCCAGCAGACATCAACCATGTATACCTACCAATCATTTTAAACAGTCGGGTAATTCAGGGGCAAATTGGGAAACTACAGATCCAGTCAATTGAAACATAAGGGGTTTCTATTGCAGTCTGTCTGCTGTATAAAAGTAACCATTAGTCATGTTGTTCAATTCCTTGTATACAGTATTGGGGGTTAGCGAAGGTGCAGGGACACACTTAAATCTAAATTGAGTTTGTTTCCCTTCTAAACAGAATAGTGCACGCAAGTTTAACCAGCCTCATTCAGTACTAGAAATTTTGAGCAACCCCTTCATTTTGTCACTCGAAGTATCCCTCAAAGGGGTATCTTTGTCCACATTGCCCACACCTGGATCTTCATTAAAAATGTAAGCTTCAAACACACGTCTCATCTGCTAATTAGATAAGAAGAAAAGTAGAGAAATGTTTTTCACCTCTGGCTTAAGATCCCGGTGCACCACACCCTGGAGATGACAAAACGCGACAACATTCAGTATTTGCACCATGACAGTCTTCGCATCATCTTCTGAGTATTTCCCGCCCCTTCAGAAGTAACAGATTATTAAGTTAGTAGCAAAAAATATCTGCATCTGAAAGTCCTTATGGAAGATATCTAATTTATATACCTTGAAAGTATTCTATCTAAAAGCTCTCCACCTTCACACAACCTGAAATGTTAAAAAAGATGAATACCATAAAGTCAGATATCTTTAAGAGAGGTAAGAAATCCTCCTGTAAATTACATAAGAAAATAAAATAAAAACGAACAACGGGACCACACAACCATACCATGCTTAGCAAAATTATAACTTTTTACCCGCTGAATCACTATTACTTATGAAAAAGTAAAACGAGATGTAGACTTAAATAGGAATTCAATTTTTGAACTTACTCCATTACTATGTAGACATTATCTCTGTCTTCAAATGCATCATAGAACTTAACTAGATTGCTATGTCCAGTCAAGGCTTGCAAGATCTTGACCTCCCTTCTCACATCCTCGATTGCAATAGCAGTTGTCATCTAACAACAAACAATACATTGTCGTTAGAAGAAATCATAACAAAAAGAAAAAAGAAAAAAAAAGAAAATGCATTAAAAGTAAAATCAACTACCAAAACCACCACATGTAACACAACATCTCACAGCAATACATTATTGTGACCTTCTATACAATTCTTTAAGTGCTTCATATCTTATGTTTCCCCTCCAAATTTACTCAGGGAACAGGAAAGTCAATTGTATACCAGTATAACATCGCTACTCGTGATCTTGGACTTATTTTAAAGGCAACTCGAGTATTTGCCTCATCCAATTTACATTGTTCAACATTTATAATACTCAATTTACTTTTGTTGATGCACAAAATCAGTGAGACTTTGGAACAACATAAAGTGTCAAATTTGTGACCTTCGCTCGTTTGCTTCAGTCACCTAGTGATGATAATGTGTAAAGAGATAGAGATAGGGAAGCAAACACAAGATGTACGTGGTTCACCCTTAGTCTGGCTATGTCCACGGAGTAGAGGAGTTCTCATTAAAAGTGAAGGATACACAAACACATAAGTTTAAGCATAAACGTCATTGGTGGGTTCTAATGACCAGTTTAAGAACAATAATGACATTAGGGATTCATTGTAGAAGAATGGTCTTCTTTTATAGTTGAGGAGTCCAGCTTTTGTTTGCGGTCGATGTGGGACTCTATGAGCTTTATTTTGACGTTGACATGTGTCGTGTTGTGATTAGCCTCCTGGTTGGAGGGAAACTCTTGTGCTTCGGCAGGAGTGCCTCAACAGAACCCCTCAGTGGATCCTTGACGGTATGAAGTTGACTGGTGCTTGGTAGTTTCGGGATTGGTCAAGTATGGTACAAACAACTTTACATGAATAAATTCACACTATTGTTTACAAAGAAAATTCCCAGCATATGAGGCATACTTGATGTTTAATAAAACTACAAAGTTGTCACCTTGTGTCCCTAAAAATTTACTTTTTCCCCCTCTTTATTTTACAGGGGACTTTAGGGAAGAAAGCATAGTCCAGAACTAGAAGTCGTCATCTCTTTTTTTTTGATGAGAGAGTGGGTAGATTGAGTCAACCTCCCTGGATTAGTGTTGAGTCCCTTAAACCTTTACCACTGCTTGGACATAGATATTTGGAACTTTGTTCAAAAGAATATACTGCCAATCATATAGCTTCAATTATTGGTGAACCACCTCACGCTACATGATCATCAGACACAGAACAATACAAGATTAAGTTCAATGTTTCTTTCCTCTTGCAATAAGCGTTTTACAATCTGCTGAGGCTTCTGATGGTTAACCATGTAGAGGGTCAAGATTGTGAAATGTGACCCACCAAAAGCTTTCGGCAGTTTGGATGGCTATAAGCATGGTTGCTACTGGCCATTATTGACCGGCTGCTATATGATCTAGTTCAATTATATACCTGTGGGAAGGCCAAGACCACAATTTGGACCATGACTTTTGTCAAAGATTAGGTCCACTCACAACCATTGGACTGTATGCTTTGTTTATCATTCAGAACGAACTGTCACATCTTAGGTATCGACTAAGTGTTATATGGCTGAGAAGCCATCACACAAAACAAACAAAAAAGTCTATTATTCCTATTCCCACTACATGGAATTCAATTGGTCACCAAAGATCCGCATTTTTGAAAGGAAAAACGTACTTCCATGCCAAAATGTGATTTGAACATAAAATATCCCAACTTGAGTGCGCAAAACCTGGTGTAAACTATTC
The DNA here is from genome assembly GCA_024362995.1 of Heteromeles arbutifolia. Lineage (NCBI taxonomy): Eukaryota > Viridiplantae > Streptophyta > Magnoliopsida > Rosales > Rosaceae > Heteromeles > Heteromeles arbutifolia. The sequence continues at coordinate 27,068,365 of JANCRC010000002.1, forward strand.
AGGTGGATCAAGAAGGCCAAGAGATCAATACCTATTATTGACCAAAGTAAAGCAATAAACAAACAACTTGGTCACTTTACACCCCTTTCACTCAAACAACTTGTCTTAGTATATATTTCTTTCATTTAAATAATGAATAATATTTTCTATCTAGAACAACTCCACCACAGTCAATTGACATAAATACGTGACGAGATATTGCAAAGATCTTCCTTGTGCCGCATTCAACCTCAAAGGACGTCTTCGACCTTAATCAGCTAAGAATTAAGTTTAACAGAGTCACTGTAAACCACCATTCCCTGGCTCCCACCCACAACACAAAAAACAACAATAACAAAGATTCAACATTGGCCTAAAGTCTCAGGTTTTACTTTTACCTTGAAGAATGACTAAAATACAATAAAAAAAAACCCAAATTTTATCAACCAAGATTAAGCAAATGAGAGCAAGAAAATCCAATCTTTACAAAGAAAATATAGATTAACCAAAAACCATACATGCAAATAAGAGCATTAGGCCAAACCTTTGTTTTAGGGATGACTTTCACAGCGACCTGTTGACCCTTAAACTCCCCCTTTTTGTACCTAGCGGAGCAAGTATACCCAAAATGCCCTCGACCCAATTCGTCCCCAACCTCCAATCGACTCGTAACCTCCTTGGAGAACCCAAACCTCTTGTCCAACTCAACCCCATCTTCCTCCTCTCCGTCCTCCGGTATCGCCACCGAAGCCGATGCCTTTTTGCCCAGCCGCCGTGCCAGCACGGCCTTGATGTGCTTCGCCGGCGACGGAGGAGGAAAGGGTCGCCGGAAAAACCGGCTGGGAGTGGAAGTTGCGCTCTTGCTCCGCGCCGGAGACGACTTCTTGAGGTAATGGGCGGGGCTGGGACTGTAGAAGGGGTAGAAGGGGGACTGGGACTGGGATTGCCGTGAAGCGACGTCGTCTTTGTGGTGAGGGGTGTGGGATGGGAGTGATTTGGGCGTTTGGGAAGGATTGTTTGGGTCAATTAGGTCCCTGGGGGAATATGGGTTCTGCTTTGGAGGTTTCGAAGTGCAGGTTCCCATGGAGGTTTCTGTGATTTGAGAAGAGGAGTGAGAGAAAATGGGTGAAGGATTGAAGCTTTAAGGTTGAAAAGCTGCTTAATTCAATGGTTATGGTTGTGGCATTGTGAAATGTGTGAGAGTGTAGCTCTAGCTCTAGATCAAGCTCTAGGTTTTTTTGTTTGTGAATGCTTATAGGTGGTGTTGTTGCTCCACTTTTCTTGTGGTGTCTAGAGAGAGAAAGAGGAGAGAGAGAGCAGGGGATGGAGCTGTTGGAGTTAATAATAAAAGGCAGGAAAAGGTGTAAATGTGCACAGAGAGAGAGAGAGAGAGAGTGAGAGTGAGTGGGAATTCGTTGGGGACGAGGACGATGGGGGTGACTGAGGGAGATGGCAGTGTGGGAGTGAGCTGTAGATTGTAGTCTTCTGTGATCTCGACTGTGACCGGTAACATGTTATTATACAAATAGTGAGATATATGTGCTAAAATATTAATAACTTAAAATATAAAATTTTCTACCACTTCTATTAAAACACGTAGTGTATTATTATATTCCCGTTATAATTAAAAATTTCTCCTGTGATTTCAGTAGCCACATGGCAAGCACATGACTCTTTGGACTTTTTCTTTTGGTAATTTTGTTTGTGAATGAATTCATCGTACACAGTTTTTTAATTTTTCACTTGATTATTTTTATTTTTTTGTCATCGAATTAAATAAACAAAAAAAAGCATACAAAATTAATTTTTTACACTATTATATTTGTTTCTTGCTAACAAATTGAATAAACATAGAAAAGCAGACAAAATTAAGCACGGATGTTTGAGAGATTAAAATCAATGTGGGTATATCATTTTTCTCACGCAATTGGGAATTTTAGGGGTTGGGGGGAACTTGGGATTAGGTGTTTTGGCACTTTGGGTGATGGTGCGCAAGGACAATGAAAGTTGACGCAAAAGACAATGAAAGTTGTAGAAATGGTATAGTCGATGTATTATATGAGCTTTAAATTTCGTCAAGTAGTTCAGCCCAGGCCTAGTCTTGGCTGGGGTCGATGGCTGTCCCTTTTCCTTTTTGTTTTCCATTTCTTCCATCTCTGTCAGCTTGTTTTTCTCCGTGTTCTACTGCCCAATTTCTTCATTTTAGCCTAAGATCAGAAGGCCCCATTCCACAACTGTCTTAATATGCAACCACCTCTTTCTGCTGCGTTTTGCGACTTAGTTGGAAGGTGTGTAGAGCTCTAGCTCGGGTGTCCACACCACCAGCACTGTTGCTTGTGGGATGTATTTTCTCGCTGTCTTCCTTTGCTTTTTGGTTTAGATCTTTGTGGTGGTTGTTGGAGGATGATGAAGCTTTCTTTTTTGATTTTGGGGGCTCGTGCTGGGTTGGAGGTGCTACAGCGGTGGCTGGGGCAATAGGTTGCTAGGTTTTTGCTGTGTTTTGCTATTTTGGTCTCCAATTCTTGTGTTGGGTTGGGCTCTTTTTTGTGCTTCTTGAGTGGTTCATTATTATGCTTTGTGCTTCACTTGTATTAGGACCTCTGTTTGTGGAGATTAGTTGTGTTGGTAATGAAATTTACCATTGTTAAAAAAAATCCATTGCCATTGATAAAGCACCAAAAAGAAAAGTGACAAGAGTACTTCCACTGTACTTTGCTTAGATATTGAAATGGTGTGAATGGTGTTGTCAACATTGCACTTAAAAACTTTTCATAATGGCACGACCAGATGTTTTGTTTTAACTCTTGAGATTAGATTTTGGGTTTAACATTTTGGTTTAAAACTCAAAATTCGAGAGTTCAAAATTTAGAATCTAAGTGAGAATGGTTGAGGTTTTGATTATCGTGCTTATTTTTTATTGGTGAAACATCACATAGTTTACATATTCGGTCTGAAAAATTAGTCTACTTTTTTTTTTTTTTTTTTGAGCCAAAAAAAAATTAGTCTACTTAGCAATGCTAGGGAGACCAAATTTGGAGACTAAATTTGCAAACTAAATTATGTGTTACCAATAAAAATAAACACGTTTATCAACGTGTAAGTAATAAACCAATCATCAACTTCCATGTCTTTTAGTTTTCAAAACTCTGTTTACAAATTTAGTCTCCCTAGCATTACTCTATCCAAAATCCTATCAAATAAAAAATAAAAAAACTTAAGCTAAGCTCATTGGAGATTCTCTAATGTATATGTGTGTGATACTCTTTTTCTTTCGACGAGGTTAAAAGTTTCAACAATATTTTTATGTTGCCGCATGTATGCACCATATTCTCTTTTCTATGTATGTTTTCTTCTTGAATAACAAATATAATATTTCTTTAATGCAAGAAATCTTCAAAGGTAAATGTTTAATTAGAAACCAGCCCTCGCTCACTCTCACAAAATCACTCCTTCCAATCTGCAATTACCATGCACGTTCTCTAATGTATTTGTGTGTAATACTCTTTTTCCTTTGACGAGGTTAAAAGTTCCGACAAAATTTTCATGTTGCCGCATGTATGCACCATATCCTCTTTTCTATGTATGTTTTCTTCTTGAATAACAAATATAATATTTCTTTAATAAAAGAAATCTTCAAAGGTAAATGTTTAATTAGAAACCAACCCTCACTCTCCTCTCACAAAATCAAACCTTCCAATCTGCAATTACCATGCAATTTAAAGAATGAATAATGTTTGGAGATTGTCATTTTTGAAGAAAGTTCAAACAGACTGTCATTTTCCAGGAAAGTTCGAAGAGAGGAACCCGATTCAATATTTGGTATAATGTCAGGGAAAGCAGTTGTAAAACATGATCCCACTGCCACTTTATGATATCTAAATGCTGACATTATTTGCTAATAAGAGCATGCTTTTTTCAATAAAAAAACTTTATGATATATTAACAGAATGATTTAATCTATTAAATTGGCAGTTAAATAACGCACATCTTAATTAATGCAAATCACTGATTTTATTTTAAAATGATAGCACAATAATTGAGGAGAGAAATACGGGAAACAGGGAACCACAGATTAAGATTTAGAGGACAATGAAAAATTGATCCGTATCTCAATTTTTTATGTGACCATGATCTCGTTTAGTCCTAATTCCTAGAGCAGTGAACATTTGTTTATTTAATTTTGTCCGGAGAGAACAAGTGAGATTTGAGAAGAAACAAAGGAAGTTTGCAAAACAAAAACACGACCTAAGTAAACAAACCAGGCTATATACTACTGGATAAACAACATTTGAAAGTGCTTTACCAAAAAAAAAAAGTAGAAATTAATCTAAAGGAGTACAGACTGTAAAGTGTAACTTGCCTGATTAATTTATCAAATTTTCTTTTACTGTATTTGTTTTCTTCCATGTTTAGCTAATGACCTCAATGATGAAATCTACTTTAATTTGAGAAGTTTCTTATTTGTTTAACCTATGAGTATGAATGAACTTTATGTACATCTAAAGTCAACTACTTAGCAAGATCGAACCATCTGATGCCTACCTATGTGGTAATATAGACTGTAATTTTTTTTAAAAAGGCATCAACGTATGAATGAGCTATGTAGTAGACAAATGCTAGTGATCATGGTGGTGACAGTGTGATAGTAGGTAGTGACAACGATGATGGTGATTGGGTGGTGGTGGTAGAGATGGTAATGGGGCGGGGTGGCGGCGGTGATGGTGAGAGTGAGAGATGGACATAGAAGTGTTTATTTCCTATTTATTAAAAACCCTTGCCGCTACAGAGAAAAATGAAGAAAAAACCTAACATCGTCGACCCTTGTCCTTGGCCTTGGAGTTCAATCCTTCTTAATATCTTCCCTTCTTGTTTCTATGGCCGCTATCTCACTTTGTTGATGAGAGTCTTTGTGGTTGTAGTTGCTCTCTTTTTCTATGTTGAGGAGACCCTTTTGTCCGTGGTGTTTGTGTGTGCGCTTGGTAAAGGACTATGAGGAAAAAGCTTTATGTTTGTTGGAGGTGACTCAGAGCACGGCTTCTTTGCCAATGATTGCAAAATTCTTAGAGTGGTGTGGTTCTTTCCTCGTAGTAGTTTGCAAGATTTAGTACTCTTCATTATGGTTTTTCATGTTGGATAGTTGTCTAATTAGTCATGTTTTATCTCAACCGCACTCTTTTCATGGTGAAGAAAGTTGAGATTCTATCATAAACCCAATTGGTAATATGGGTAGTAGCACAATTACTTATAAGTACATGCAACATCCTTTCTTTCTCTGATGTGGGATTCATACTCTCAACACGCCCCTTCACGTGAGACAAATTTTTAAGCCTAGCACGTGGACAACACAAATCGGATGACGTGGAGCATGTGAACAAAGTTGAGGTTCTACCAAAAAAACCAATTGGCAATATGAAGAGTAGCCCAATTACTTATAAGCACATTCAAGATCATTTCTTTCCCCAATACAGGATTCATACTCACAATAAGTGGCCTTATTTGTCATGCGATTATCTACCAATTGTGGAGGTATAGTAGCATCCAACTGATCAACTTGCATGTAATCTAGTGTTTAGGTAGTGGTTCTCATAGTCAATTGCAATTAATTGAACTATAATTGGTATTGGTTCAATCATGTACTTGTCATATAATGAGAGAAAGCAATTAATTAAGTCGTCTCATGTGTTTGAATCGTACCATGTTGGTTTTGGAGAATACTACTAGCCAACCGTGGAGAGCAACTCAATTCATTGACACATGTACACTGTTGTAGTAGCGTTTTGTGTCAGTAACACAACATTATAAAAAAATTATATCAATAGACTAAGATGGGGCACCGGTTGAACATAACCCCGACAATACTGAATTACGTTATGTGTTTTTTCTTCTTGACTTCATTGTTGTAAAATCATGCTCCGCCACTACATGTGCTATGGAAATGATTCTCGTTAATCATGTACTATTATTTGAGCACTTTCCCTCATAATAACCGTATTGTGTTTACATATGTGATAAAGAGAAAGAGACATACACAGCATTACATGGGAATTCTTCTCCAAGTAATAGGACCTATATGCATGAATCTTGAAGGAAGTACTCGCAAAGATAAGTGATAGTTTAAGACTCATTAATCTTGATTTAAGTGAGGAAAACAAAGCTCTAATTAGATTTAGGTTCAAAAGTTTAAGGTGTTATCAGATTTAGTCTAGCAATATATTCTTATCGATATAAGTCTTTTATTTTGTATGAGAGTGGTCTCAATATCACGTTAACTGTCAAGGGGTCAAGAGAAAAAGACGAGCATTGTCCATAATGGTAAGTCATTTACTTGCTCACGTATATAGCTTGCCCTACTGTCAGTTCCCTTTCAATTATCATCTAATCCAATAGACTTGTTTCTCTAATTGTACAATGACCATTTTAACTCCAAAGCTAAAAAAATTAGAAAGCTTATTGGGTTCAACCATATGAGTTATGAAAATGAAAAACACTAATAATAATATCTGGATGCCATGGGAGAGAGAGGAAGGTCGGCTGAGGAAGAAGGAGAACCTAGGGCAGGAAGGGCTAGGGTTAGGGTTTCCAGAAATGTAGGGCAACTTAAACTATTGATACCATGTAAAGTGTACGGTTTTGATTGATTGAATTGTGTAAATCATGTACAATATATAGGATTACATCAAGTGTAATTTAGGTATGTAACCAACACTGATTAATTACAACTGCAATTCTTAAGCAATTAACAAGTCATTTAGAATGGCCACTTAATACTATGATCTAGTAGTATTCCTCTTCACTTATAAGTTAGAAGTCTTAATTAGGTTCGATTTTCATAACATTTTTTCCCACCAAGTGATGAACAGTCCATCCAAAAGTAAAAAAGCTAAAGTCCAAAGCATAATGGTTCTGACTGAGTTCAATCTGGAGGCTAGATTGCATCTATTCTTTGGCAGTAGTGCCAAAGTGGTTCCCAATATCTCATGGAACTTGCCACTTTCCTTTATGCCTTTTGTTTCCTTTTTCTTTTCTCCCCCATAAAACATTGTTGTTTCTTAAAGGGTCCTCAAATTACTCATTCCAAGTCAAAACGACTTTGAAATTTCTTCCCCCATTATCCCATTTGTGGTACTCCTTCAATGAGTGGGTTCCCCGCTACATTGCATTGTTAGGAATAAACAAATTACAACCTCTCTTTCCCATCAACATGTTTTTTGACACTGGACACGCATTTGAACTCCACTAAACTAACATTTTCGCGCTTAATCAATCCCACTTAATTAAATGAAAGGAGTTTACCTACCTGCAGATGAAACCAGTTATGGATTAACAACTTTGATTAATCATCCTTTTGGATTTGTAAATACATGCGTGTTTGGGAGTACTTGTACACGAAGCTGTGATTGTTTGCTAAATAGCTGTTTTCTTTTTGGTTGTATACTTTAGGTAGAATCATAGGATAAGTAAATGCTTCTTGTATTGAATCCACCTCAGAGTGCTTCCCACGAAAGCATCAATCGCGTACATGTTTGGTTCATACATTCACCCTAGATGAAAAAGAGATCATTCTACTTCTTTCTATCAAACATGAAGACTGAAGAGCTTCTCCTCTTCCATGAGAGGAAGTAATAAGATAACATTTTCGAGTAATAAGGGCTCGTTTGTGTAAAGGTATCAGGGATATCAAGGTTTGAGATGCTGCCAAGTGTCAAAAGATGAAGCTGGTCTGTTAGTTGTTCTATTGTTAGAACAGTTAGCTAACTTAGCTTAGCTTACTCGGTGAGTAAGAAAAGGAAAGCTTTAAAAACAGCTGTAAAGATTCATTTGTTCAACTAATGAGAAATACAGAAATCTTGCTATTCCTTCTCTCTCTCTACGTGCTTCCTGTTACTCTTGAGCCTTCATTTGCAATTCTTCAATCTCTGCTTTCTACATGGTACCTTCTCTTCTACTGCTTCTGCGATCTCTCTATGTTCGACTGGTATATTCTGACAAGGTACCTATGTTTAGGATTAGGTTGGAGTGGATAAATCATAAGATTCAAGGTACCTATGTTCAAGTAAGAAAGGAAGGTTTAGAGGCTAGGGAAATTAGAAGAAATAAGTTATATGGTGTTGATATTCCATTTTGGGGATTGAAAATAATAAGCATATGGTATTCTGACTAGTCATAGCCCAAATATTATCCAATATTTATGAAGCATATCTTTAACCAATGCCAAGGAAGATTGGTCCACAGGAAAGATTGGAATCCATTGCAATCAAACCCCATGGGGAAGGTTTTTTATTTTTATTTTTTATTGTTTTTTTAAGTCAAACGATATATTTTGTTAGATTAGTCACCGACGAAGTTTGAACCCACGCCGTCATGCAAGGGCTCAACACTTTTCTACTATTGTGGTAAAGGGTTGGCCACTTACATGGGGAAGTATTTCCTCATTTATCCAAATTTGGCGGGGTTATAAACATTCTTAAAAATGACTTGTGGCATTTTGGATCAATAATAAAATGTTGTGTATTAAATTTATCACATGAAATTCTATTAATAACCTGAGAAGCTAAGGTGGCATATCAAAATGTAAGTCTCTCCAACTCAACCATTTAAGCTACTTCAAAAGTATTAAGTTTGGTTCCCTAATAAAAACTTAAGGATTAAAACAAACACAAAGTTTCATTAGGTTTAAGGAATTATTATTCATCCCATTATATTATAACTAATTATTTGTATTTTTTATATGTTGACAAGCAATAGGATATTACAAAGCACCAGTAGTGGCACAACAAAATACTCCATCATAGTGGGCTAATCACGATTAGGTATCGAATTTACTGTGAATATACAATCCTCGCCTTTGATAGTACTCAAACTTAAGACCTACTCTAACTACGCATAAACAAATTTCATGCACTTATAAGGAAAAAAATATAGAAGTAATGTTGTCCACTAAAAAACAAAAATGTCTCTAATGTTCAACTACCGACGAAATTCAATGTTCAATTTATTTGTACTTAATATGAATCATTATTCCAATAAGTAAAAGACATTTCTATATAGTGCCTTTTTAACAATTGGAAAAATTAACAAGTTTTGTTTCTTCATAATGGAATAGTGAGTGTTTGGATTCATTTTTTATTTTCTAAAATCACTCCTGTGAAATTTTTTGAGACCTATTATTTTATGAGGAATATTGGAGGACAGGAGAATCAAACTTGAAACTTCAAGCGTATGAATGAATGTTGTTAATCAACTGAGCGATGAACCCCTCTCTACTTAAAGATTTGTTAAATCCAAAACATCCTAGATAATAATTTTTACTTTTAAATTCTGAAATAAAGCGTCTTGAAGTGCACTGGTTCTCCACAGTCATAACCAACCTCATTGAAGTTGATTTTAGACTAGTTTTGCAGTTCGGAGCTCTGACCTCTCCACAGCCTTACCCCATCAAGTTAATTAAAGACTGCTGTCCTACTGAAGAAAATGATGAACATTAAAGTTGATGGTGAGCCAGGAAATTATAAACCCCTTCTGCAAACAACCACCACCACTCAGTCCACCAGGATCACCACCATGCATGAATAACTTAAGCTCTGAGTTCATGTCCTTGAATCTAACTCTTCCTGTAACCATCATCAATTCCTTCTGAAATTATATTGAATTCCTTCCGAAATCATATCCAAACTCATTTGAAAAAAAATCACTTACCTTTATTTAACTCATATATCCTTTAAGGGCAGAACATTTTGAACTTAGATTTTACAGAAAACTATAGCAATATTGTTCCTTGAATTTAGGTCATTATTCTATTTTTTTCTTTCAAACTTTCACTATGGTTTCGAACCCTACTAAACTTTTAATTTGTTTTGAGCTCACTAAGTTTTCAATTCAGTGTCCACTTCTCCTCAACCGTCAATTTTTACAATTTTTTTGTTAATTTCATTGCGTGCAATGCCTAAAACAAAATTAATGAATACTTAGAATTATATTCTTTTTTTTTTTAGTCAAACTTAGAATTCTATTCATTGAGTAAGGAGAAAAATTTAAGAGGAATACATCTACAAAAAAATCCAAAGACGTGCGTACTGTGTAAAGTGGACAAAAATAAACCTCAAACAGACCAGAACATTGACATGAGAACGAAGGGACCAAAAACTAAATTGAAAGTTTAGAAGATAAGGGAAAACAAAGCCTATAGAATTCAAGGGGTACTGCTACTCAAATTAAATAATGGAATTTAGGGACAAAGTGTAGCAAGATTTACAATTCAAGGGAAAATGATCCTCGCCCGATCTTTTTTTTTTCTGGGGATTCTAGGTATCTCATGATCGTGACTGTTCATCGTACATCGTGCGGTCAGAAATCATTTCAAAATTAAAATTTAAAATTAAATTAAATAGCACCTAACGAAAACTGATTACACGATGTACAATGAACGATTACGATCACAGAATCCCTAGAAAAAGGATCCGGCGATGATCCTTTTCCGAATTCAAGGAGCAAAGTAGAACACTTCGTAATAATTTAAAGACAAAAGCTGACACTAGATGTAATTTCAATTGATATTTTTCACTCTCACATAATGATCATGCTGCCCGGAAAGCAACATCAATTGGAAATTCAATCTAAACTAATCTCAAAATAAACTAGTTTACTGTTATAACTCGTTTGAATGTGCTTTTAAAATGACTAAAAACGCTTTTGGTGAACATGTTTTTATAATTAATTCTTAGTAAAAATGCAAGTAAATTTTGGAAAAACACTTAAAGTGCTTCTTGGAAGAAGCACACAATTGATGCTTATTGCAGAAAGCACTTTAAGTGCTTTTGAAATCCAAAAACATTTTCTCTAAAAACACTTTTAATCATTTTAAAACACATCCAAACGAGTTATTAATTTGCACTTATGATATCGTCCTCACATTTTTACCTTAATGCCGATTGTGTCCTTGAAACACCGTCATATATATACTATATTTTTCTTTTCTTTTCTTTCTTTTTCTTCCTTCTCCCTTTTCACTCTTTCCTCTCGCTGTTCTCCTCAAATGCGACTCACCATCGTGGCCAGCAACAAGTTCGTCGTTTTCAGCGACTATAGTCCACGAAACCACCACCAATTGATCCTTGTTGCACTATTGTTATGACCCTGATTAGCTTAATCATAGTTAGTCATTGAATTAGTTAGTTAAATGGGACTATTACAAGTAATTAGGAAAGTTTGTTAGATTCTGCTAGCTGGCAATGGGTTTGGGAGTACTATAAATAGTCTAATGTGTAATGGATTTGCCCAAAAAGGGCTTAAGCCGCTGACCATTAACTTTAAATACTTTACCATTTGTTGGATCCTCGACCTCCACAGCTCCAAAAGGAAAAACTCTTTTCACCACATAAAGACCTGTCCATCTAGAATGAAGTTTACCAGGAAACAAATGCAATCTCGAATTGTACAAGAGTACTTTCTGCAAAGGCTCAAAAGTTTTTCTCAAAATATTTCTATATGGAAAACTTTCATTCGTTCCTTGTAAATTTTAGAACTTTCATAGGCCTCATTCCTAATTTCTGCCAATTCATTCAAAGGAAAACTAATGAAAAGAGCTTGAAAACTTTGAGTTTTAACGACAAGGGCAAAATAAAGGATAAAGTGAATAGTATCAGGATTGACTTTTTAATGTAAAAATGTGGTTTTTCGTTAAAGTGAACAATACCGGGAGCTTTTCGTTAAAATTCCCTTCATTCAATTGAAGTTTTCTATTCAAACCGACAACATCCAAGTTAAAATTGAACATCTTAATAGCCCAGTAGGCTTTGTGTTCCAGTTCCACAAGCAAGTGACAAGGTTTTCCATAAGCTAGTCTATAGGGAGACATACCAAGCGGGGTTTTAAAAGTTGTACGATAAGCCCATAACGCATCTGTCGATGCAAATTTCCGCCTTCTTCAGTCTTGACGAAAATGCACCTGCAAAACAATAAACACCTTTGATCAAAGACCTAAGCCTTACGCCCCCACAAGGTGGGGGGGGGGGTTAGGTCAACGAATCTCCGATGCCTAAGTTAGTTTTCTCTGTGAGAGTAAAGTGTTTAGGCTTTTTAGGGTTGCAAAAAGCTCTCTCAAATTGGTAGAATATGGGGTATTTATGGGCTAGGGACCGGCCATATAGGGTTTAATGGAGAAATATTCTCTAATTATTCCCAAGATATTAGATAGGATATAATATCTTGAGATAATGGTGTAATTATCCTAATTTAAATAAATTAGGATTACTTACTTGATTGGAGTTATTCTTCAAGTAGGAATGTATTAAAGATAGGATTTGGGTAATTAAACCTTATCTTTAATTCCTTGCCAAGGGCAGGTGAGCTGTGGGCAGTTCTGTTCAGCTGCTGAGTCCTCCAGGGAAGTGAACTGTGCGTGGGAGCATCTGAGAAGCTTGCCTATTCATTGAGGGCAATCTTGTCTTTCTTGAATAAAAGTCCATGTGTCGCCTCTATAATTTTTGGGATTATATTTGGCTCCACAAATGCCCCCACACCTACTGTGATGCACGCATGGAAATGGCAGTAGGTGTAGAAATCCCAAGCTGCTTGGGCTTGTAGAATTATTTCCTAATTTGAACTTGATCTTCTTTCTTGATTTGGAGATAGACTTCTTCTAGGAAAAGGAAACCAATTACTCCCAATACTTATTTAATTCTGCCTTAAGCAAGGGTTTAAATAAATTTGGAGAGCAATTTTTATCCCAACAAGGAAAAAAAGCCAGAGGATATTTTTTCTTCCCCCTCCCCCAACGTTCCTCTTTACTTGTCATTGCGAATAGTCGTCTCTCGTTGTTGTTCTTCTTTTCCGTGCCGCACCAAGGTAAGAAAAATTTGAATTTTCTTCTTCTTGAATTTTTTGGGGAGTCTCGAGACTTAAGAAATTGACTTGGTGGGTGCCAAGAGGGTTGATGAATCACGGCAGGGAGGCCGTGGGCTACTTGGTGGCACGGTGCACTGGGTCGTAGAGAGAAAGAGAGATCGGCATGGGCCAGATCTCTCTGGCTGGTGCATTGGGCTGGGGCCCCCTAAAGGTTGGAGAAAAGAAGGAGAGGCCGGCTCGGGCCAGTCCTCTTGCTGGTGCACGCGGTTTGGGCTGTACGGCCTGGGCTTGCCTTTTGCGGCGCGCTGGCCGCAGAAGAATGATGGGAATGAAGCATGGGCCTCCCCCCATGTTGGGTTGGGCTTCTTGTGAGAAAGAAAGAGGTTGGGTCCTAGGCCGTGGGGCCTGGCCTGCGGCTGGGGCTTGGGTTGAGAGAGATAATGAGGGTCGTGGGGCCTGGCGTAAGGGCGCTGGGCTCACGGTTATTTCATTTTTTTTTTATTTTTTTATTTTATTCTCTCATCGCGAGTTGCCTTCTAAATATTTTTCCTTGTACTTTTTTGTAGGGACTTTGAGATTTCTTCTTCCGACCACAAAAGTGACGAATATCCTCCACCTTTGTATCGTCAAGGTGGTTCTTTTAGCATGTTGGGTTACTTCAAGGCTACGCATGTCAAGATTAATTCCGACGAGTTGTTTCGAGATTTTCTGGAGGCGTACAAGCATGCAATTCTATCTGGGGTTCATGTCAAGCAGGTGAAGGATGATAGTGGCCATGAACCATGTGGCGATGGCACCTCTGCCAAGAAGAGAGCTATCAAATTCCATCTGTACTACTTTGTGTTGGGATTTACTTTTCTCATGCCACGTCTTTTCCAGGAGGTGATCTGCTCCATGAAATGCGTGCCTGCTCAGTGCTCCCCAAATATAGTTCGTGCGATGGTGGGATTCTCAAACTTGAGCAGGTTCTTTGATCTTGGCTTGACCATAAATGAGTTATGGTATTTCTTTGAGATTGGCCACAAGGAAGGTGTGGGGTAGCTGAGATCTCGCCATAGGTTGTTCGATGCTTCTAGCAAAGGTGATCATGACTGGGCGAGAGACACCTTGGAGGTGAGCGAAGAGTGGGAGTCTGACTCTTCCCTTGAGTTGCGTGTCTCGACTACCTTTATTAGTGGTAAGTGAACTGCTTCATTCTTGTCCTGCTTGAATTTTTGTTGAGCTACTCCATAACCTTAATTTATTGATCGTCTTTCTTACTTTGCGTAGATTCAGAGTTTGGCACAACTCCAAGGACTTCGGCAGATATGAAGAAAGTGCAGTTCACCTTAGGCATTCCTGCTGAGTACCGTGAGTGGTGCTGGCTGCTCAGCCCCATTCGACATGAGAAAGGTGGCCTGCCTCCTAAGGAAGAGATAAAACGGGTAAAGGATGAGGCGCTGGCTCGCCCAATCGCTGCTGTAGAGCCTGCTGCCAACGAGAGTGGAAAAAAGAGATCTTCTTTGCCTGCTCGTGAACCTTCGGCCGAGAAGAAGCCAATAACTTCTTCTGCTGCTCGTGGAAGGTCGTCTGCTACTGAGAAGCTTGTTATTGATCTAACTTCCCCCCAGGGGGAGAAGAAGACCGTTGAACCTAAGCCTGCGAAACCTGCTGCTCTGAAGGTGACCCCATCCATTGCTGAGAGACTTGCCCAACGGAAGGGTTTGGTGACGCCTCTGGTGTCCGGATTTATATCAAAGCATCCGTCGGGAGCTAAGTCTGGTTCTGCTTCTGAGAGGCTCACTGCTATGAAAAACGGGAATGTGGACTCTGCTGCTAAGGTGGCATCTGGGCCTACTGCTCATTCTGCCGCGACTAGCTCATCTGCTGAGAAGGGGAAGTCTACTCGTATAAGCAGTTGTGAAAGATTCACCGAGTTTGAGATTAGAGAGTTTCCCGAGGTTTATACACTGCTGAAGTCTGACCTGCTTGAGGATGTTGATGCATGCGCCAAGTTTGTTAACAGTGTTGGGAAAGTTGTCATCCGCTTATATTCTTTTCCGAAGCGTCTTGCCTACTCAAGGAGGTCCTCCCTTATTGCTACAATGCATAAGACTTTGATCCTGGCAGCTGAGTCTATGCGCGTTGACCAAGATGCTATCGAGTGTGCTAAGGAGGCCGAGGTGGCGTTGGTGGCTCAACTTCAGTCGGCTACTGAAAAGATTGAGAAACTCGAATATGAACTCATCGTTTTGAAGGGGTCTGATATCTTTTTCCCCATTTCTTTGCAGCTGGAAATCGCTCGTGAGGAGGCCGCCCATTTGAATGCTAGGTTTAGTGCGACTCATGTGATGTTGGAAGCTGCAGAGAAGGAAATTAGCCATGTTTCTCCGGTGGTCGAGGACCTTGAGTGTGTCAATTCAGAGCTACAATCTGCTTGTTTTGCCAACGATGATGAGCTTATCATCATGCATGCTGAAGTGTCTCGTCTCAAGGAATTTGCCAGTAAGCTTGAGTCCAAGAAAGTGGATCTGCATGGTACGCTGTTTGCTAGCGAGAACCTGAAAAAAGGAACTGAATGAGTTGCAGGGTGCTCACACTGGGCTTCTTGAGGAGAATTTTTCGAGAAGGAATTTGAGACTTTTTCCATTTCTCCAGTTGATCTGCTTAAATTCTCGTTTGAGGCTGCCTTTGGTGGAGCAGCTGAGGGTCAGGCAGTCCCGGTAGGGGCAACTGAGGATGAGCTGATGGAAGCTTTAGCTACTATGAGCGATGTGGCTACCGAAAGAGTGGCAGCTGAGGAACCAGTGGTTGTGTAGGCTGCCAAGGAATAGTCTTTTGGCTTAGACTTAGGAATTTTCTTCTTTTCCTTTTTTGTTTTGCTTTGCTTGAGTTTTGTTGTCCTTTAAGACGGTTTATCAATTTGCTAGAAATTTAATAAATAGCTTTCTTTGTTTTTTGCTTCATCCTTCTATTTTGCCACGTATTTTGCGAAACTTTTCCGTAGGACAGGCGGCTGGGGGAGCTGCTTTAATGATGCAGTTGATCCCACGTCGTCACATATAAATCAGTTTCAGCTTCGCGGCTTCGAGAGGCTTGCTTGCTTAAGGCGACTTGCAAAACTTTACCATAGGACGGGCAGTTGAGTCAGTTACTCTGATGAAGTAGTTGACTCACGTGGTCACTTGAGGGTTTAGTTTTGGTTTTAGGGCTTCTTGAGCTTTACCTGCAAGAGGAAAAATACGAGATTTTTAACCTATAGAGTTGTTAGCTAAACTCGTGCTTCTCATAAGAACAGAGGAGGTTCATGTAGCAACTATAAGTCGTGACACTCGACTTTGTTGGTTTCTTGAGCTTTGGTCCTCTCGGGGCATGTTACGAGATTTTTAACTTATAGGGCCATCGGCCGGACCCATGCTTCTAGTAGAAAGCAGAGGAGGTCCGCGTAGCTACTATAAGTTGTGACACTCGACTTTTTTGGCTTCTTAAGCCTTGGCCTTCCCGGGGCACGTTGTGAGATTTTTAACTTATAGAGCGATCAACCGGACTCATGCTTCTTATAGGAAGTAGATGAGATCCGCGTAGCTGCTATAGCGGTGACATTCGACTTTATTGGCGATTTGAGCATTGGCCCTCCTGGGGCACGTTGCGAGATTTTTAACTTATAGAGCCGTCGGCCAGACTCATGCTTCTCGTAGGAAGCAGAGGAGGTCCGCGTAGCTGCTATAGTCGTGACACTCGACTTTATTGACTACTTGAGTCTTGGCCCTCTGAGGGCACGTTGCGAGATTTTTAACTTATAGAGTCATTGGTCGGACTTATGCCTCTCGTAGGAAGTAGAGGAGGTCCGCGTAGCTACTATGAGTTGTGACACTCGACCTTGTCCTAGCAAAACTTAAACCATAGATCGTCGGCTGTAAGTGTTGCTTGTAAGTAAGCAGACAAGTCTGCATAGTCATAGAAAGTGTAAGTCTGAGCTTATGGGTTACTTTAGGCTTGTAGCCAAAGGGTTGTCGGCCGAGCGTTTTACTTATAGAAGCAGACGACCCGCGTAACCACTTTAGGCATCATCCCTAGTTCTCGGAGGTATTTTTAGCATGAGTATAGGCGAAACCGCTCCTCAGATACCATATCTTTCCGAGTCGCAGCTTTGATCTCGCAGGTCGCTTAACTAGCATTGCAACACTTTAAAATCAAGCCACTCATGATGATTTGCACGTCGAGGACAGACTATCTTGTTCACGTGACATCTTTCATGGGCAGAGGTCATGCACTTAATTGTCTCATCTGGTTAGATACCCGGGTCCCGCAGAATGGAATCATTCAATCGGCTAAGTCTGTTTTCGTGGAATGACTATTTTGGCCAATTCTGGGAGTCTTCCGGCTCAGGTAGTCGCTGATATCAGTGGAAACTGAGAAGTCGTACCACCCATCCACGTCTGGATATTTTGGATACGCCACATCTGGTAGTGCAGCGGGCGCCTTCTGCTTGTCGTATGTGAGTTATGCCATATCTGGTCGTGCAGCAAGCATTTTTTTTTTGTCATAAGAGTTGGTCAGTTTGTTCATGCATTTGGCCCAGGCTTGCAAATAATTCCTTCAATCTTCATTGAAAATAGAGGTTTTTATTAACTTTGCTTATAGGTAATAATGTCATAACAACTGATAATCCTCGGCATGCGAGGCCTTGTTCGTCGAGCTGCTTGAGTCTTCGAACGTTCTCATCTTGAACAGGGTCCAAGAAATGGTGGCAGGTCACACGTAGTACTTTCTCAGGTTGTGGGCATTCTACTGCTTGTCGATTTCTTTGTTGCTCATAGTGGTGAGGGTGTAGCTGCCCATTCCGTCTACTCAGCTGATCTTGTACGGACCTCTCCAGATGAGTGCCATCTTTTTGGACCCTTCCCGTCGGGCGGTGATGAAAGCTTTTCTGATGACTAAGTCTTATGGCTGGAATTGCTGGATTTTTACCCTCTTATTAGAGTTGGAGAGGAGCTGCTGCTGATAGGCTGCAATGCAGGTGATAACCTTCTCGCGTTTTTCCTCTGCCAGGTCCAAGTTAGTGGCCATCTTTTTTTCGTTCTGCTTTAAATTTGGCAGCACAGTGCTGATACTTGGCACAGGGACGTTGGGATCAATGATCGCCTCTGAACCATACGCTAGGGAGAATGGAGTTTCGCCGGTTGCTCATCTTTTGGTGGTGCGGTATGCCCATAGAACACCAAGAAGCTCATCTAGCCACTTGCTCTTCTTGTCGGATAGGGTCTTCTTGAGGCAGTCGAGGATGGTCTTGTTGGACGACTTGGCTTGCCCGTTGCCCTGCGGGTATCGGGGCGTGGACATGTGCTGCTTGATGCCATATTTTTCGAAGAACTTCGCCAAGTCTTTGCCCACGAACTGTGGACTATTGTCGGTGACGATGGAATGTGGGATGCCAAAGTGGCAGATGATTGTCTTCCATATGAAGCGCTCTATGTCTGTCTGGGTAGTTGTAGTCATGGGCTCGGCTTCGACCCATTTTGTGAAGTAGTTGGCTGCTACGATCATCATGCCTCTGCCCCGAGTAGCAGAAGGCATTGGTCCTACCAGGTCAATTGCCCACTACATGAATGGCCATGGGCTCGTCTGCAGGTGGAGTTCGCTGGCAGGTAGTGTGGGCACGGGTTTGAAGCGCTAGCAGCTGTCGCACCTTTGTACATATTGGCGTCTTGATGCATGGTTGGCTAGTAATAGCCAACGTTCAGAGCTTTTTACGCCAGGGAGCGGCCTCCAGAGTGGTTTCCACAAACGTCTTCATGGATTGAGCTAAGAATCTTCGGGTCGTCGTGAGGCGACAGACAGCCGAGATGTGGTCCTGAGAAGGATCTTCGAACGAGTATGCCGGTCCACATATAGTAGTGTGCTGCCTTCATTTGGAGCTTCCTAGACTCCAGTCTGTCTGCGGGAAGCACTCCATTGACTATATAGTCGATGATGGGACCTTACTAATTAGGGGTCGTGCTGATCTGCGCCACTTTGCCAGTTGGTTCCTCTTTTATGCTTGGCTTTTTCAGGTATTCGACCTGGATTGAGCGTCTGAGCTGATGGTCTAGTGCAGAGCCTAGGCTTGCTAGTGCGTCTGCATGGGCATTTTCTGCTAGTGAAACCTGAGTGAGTGCGTACGCTTGGAACGTCGCTAGCTGCTTTCGTACCTTCTCGAGGTATTGGCCCATCCTTGGATGTTTTGCTGCGTATTCCTCTGAAGTTTGGTTGGTGATCAGCTGCGAATCGAAATAAATTGTGAGCTTCTTCACCGCTAGGTCTTTCACCAATCGGAGACTTACTAGTAGTGATTGCCTACTCAAGTAATTACCTTAAAGCTTAGAGTGATTGCCTGCTCGAGCATTGAACTGTCCGGGGTAGTTAAAACTAGGCCTGCCCCCGATCCTTGGTGGTTGGATGATCCATTTAATTGTAAGCCCCAGAAATCTCCAGCATGTGGGGCATGTATGACTATGGTGTGCTCGGCTGCCTCTGGGGCATTTTCGGGCTGTGTTGCTTCTTCAGGCTTGGGGTGAATTCTGCTATGAAATTCGTCAACGCTTCAGCTTTTATCGCCGTGCGGGGTAGGTATACTAAGCCGTATTGGCCCAGTTCCAACGCCTACTTTATTAGTTGTTGGGAAGCGTCTGGGCTGTGTAAAACTGATCGCAGTGGGTACTGGGTCATTACGATGACCGTATGCCCTTCAAAGTAGGGTCTGAGCTTCCGAGCTGCAACAACTAGCGCCAAAATTAGTTTTTCAATCTTTGGGTATCTGGTTTCCACATCGAGGAGAGCATTGGATGTGTAGAATATAGGTATTTGGGTATCTGGTTTTTCAATCGTTGACATAGACTTCCATGGTGACTCCGATCTGCTTCTTGAACATTGTGTTTACGAGTTGTTGGTAGGTTGCTCCTGCGTTCTTGAGGCCAAAGGGCATGACCTTATAGCAGTATGTGACTCGCTCGATCACGAATGGGGTTTTCCCTTTGTCCGATTTGTGCATGGCAATTTGATTGTAGCCTAAGTATGCGTCCAAGAAACTGAGCAGTTGGTTCTCGGATGTTGAGTCGACGAGCAGGTCAATTCGGGGAACTGGATAATTGTCGTTAGGGCATGCCTTGTCGAAACTTTGTAATCCACGCATACTCTCCATTTTCCCTTTTCTTTCTTCATTACTAGCACGACGTTGGCCAGCCATACTGAGTGCGCCACTTCCTGATAGGAGCATATTTATGCTACTTAGTTAGTGTGTTTTCTTGCATTTACTTAGCTATTTGTTGCTTAGTATAGTGTTTAAAGTCATTTTCGTGTGTTTCTAGGTCCAAGAAGCAAAGTTGGCAAAAAGATGCATTTTGGAGCATTTTAGAGCAAATCTGGGCTTGGAATGGATAGCATAAGCAGTGGGCAAGAAGATGGACGAATTTGGAGTCCAAATGGAGTTAGGAATATGTTTCAAGGTTGGAGAAATAAATTCAAATCATTGAAGATAAGGAATCAGCTCAAAAGAAGGAGAATTATCCAAAACATTATCCAAACAACCTTAACTAACCTTATCCTATCTTAACTAACCTTATCCTATCCTAATCATTTTCTAACTTAATTCCTGGTACAATGAGGGTTTATTTTCTGATTGGGGGACATTTAATTTAGGATTGCCGCACCCGTAACCCTTCTCCTAAGTGGTCTTAGTTCTTCTAGAAGACCAAATTTCCTGCTAGGTAACCACAAATATCTGCCGCAAGAAATCCTTTTCCTTTGGGGTTTCCTACCTTCTAGATGGCCTATTCCTAATGGGTTTAGGTTGTGTAATTCTTCTCTGATTCCTAAAGCCCTTTATGATGCACCCTAAACCTTATAAATAGCACTCTTTGCCGCACCATTTAATCATCAAGCCTTCAATTCATTCTCTGCCTTCACACATCCATTCATCCGCAAATCCTCTCTACAAAAACCCCCTACACCATTCATCATCATCCATCCTTCACCAAACACATCCCCAAACCCAGAAAGTTCTTCTTGTGCCGCAATTATTCAAGGAAGGAAAGAGAAGGTGCCACTTAGAGTCGTGAATGTCATTCAAAGCATTGAATCGCTGGAGCGTTCTTAGGTGTTGTCTATCTTTGTTTTTAATGGTTCAATTCAGTTTTCTTTGTTTAATTGCTATCATGAGGAACTAAACCCCTATTAGTTAGGGGGGGAATTTGAAGCCATGGATATATATTTCTTATGATTTGATTTACTCCAGTTATGATTTCATGAATTATGAATGTGGTTTACTTTTCTGTTTTTATTAAGAACTTGTTTATGTATGTGGGTTGGGGGTCGACACTTGATTGGCATGCATAAATTCGATGCTAGGATATAAGGGAATTGCACCTAATCGTTATGAACTTATATTCATGAGTAGTAAAGATCGCTAGTCTCGATTATGTGAAGTAAACCCTAGGTTGGATTAACATGCGTTTTCCATAGTTATGAATGCCTTGTCAATGTTCATGGTTTCCACTGAACTTAATGATCTTTGTTGAATGTCTCTATCATGCGTATTCCATAGTTAGGGAGTTTGAGAAAGAATAATTTGGTTGTGATGCGTTATCCATTCAATTCAATGAATCTAGGGAAATCTGGGAATTGATTAGTTCAATACAATTAATTCGGAACATTGTCATTCATGGTTTGTCGAAAGAGTAATTGGGAATCAAGTTGTATGCATATGTTCATGTGTGGATAAGGACCCCTCTAACTAGTTTTTCATCATTCAATTTCATCAAAATTCGTTTTTCTTTAAAGTTTGGTTACAAGTTTCAGTTTTAATTTCAATTTCGTCAAAACAATCCCCCTTGCTTTTAAGTCTTGTTTTTAGAATCTAAATCTGTTTTCTTTTAGTCTTTTGAGTCAAGTAAGTTTGATTTTCGTCCAAATCACTTGTTAGGTTTAGAATTGAGTCCTTTTAATTGTTTCTTGCTGTTTTGAGTGTTTAAAGTTTATTTTGAGTCTAGAGAGTCTAGTTTAGTGTTTTAGAGTTTAACTTGTGTAGATTAGCATCCCTTCTAATCCCCGGCCTAAAACGATCCCTACTTTCATATACTACGTCGATAGGGTTTTAATTTGAGTGTCAAGTAATTTTCACACCAAATTTTGGCGCCGTTGCCGGGGATTAGCAAAATTGCTAATCCCTTGTGTTTGCCATGTGTTTTTGGTTTAGTTTGTCTAGTTTTCTAATTTTGTTTTGTTTTCTTTGTTTAGGTACTAGTGCATGACGCGGAGTTCTCAAACTGTTCGTGCAAACATCTTGGACTTTGACGACGATTTTGAACGAGATTTGAGAAGAAGAAAGAGGAGGCATCCCGAACCTAGTGAACCTAGTTCAAAAGTTCAGAGGCCGAACTGAATTTGAAGAGGAAGAAGAAGTCATGGCAGCAGACAATCGTACAATCAATGAGCTCTCGGCCTCGGGGCTGGCCAATGCCGCACCCCTTTGCATTCAATACCCCGTGGCTGCCCAAGGTAAGACCGATGAGTTCGAATTAAAATCAAGCTTGTTGCACCACATTCCTAAATACCATGGGATGTCCATGGAAGACCCAAACAAGCATCTTAAGGAGTTTGAAGTGGTTTGTTCGAGTATGACACCCATCAATGTCGATGGGAACATTCTAATTATGAAGGCTTTTCCATTCTTTCTTTTGGAAAAGGCTAAAGATTGGCTATACGAATTAGCACCCAGAACAGTCACTTCTTGGGAAAGCATGAAGATGGCGTTTTTAGAGAAGTTCTTCCCCATCTCGAGAGTCATTCTCTTGAGGAAGAAAATTAATGGCATTCAACAACAACAAAGGGAGTCCTTTCCAACATACTATGAGCGTTTCAAAGCTCTTGTCGCTTCATGTCCTCAACATTAAATGAAAGAAGAACTTTTACTTCAATACTTTTATGAAGGACTTCTTCCAATTGAGCGACAAATGCTAGATGCCTCAGCGGGAGGTGCATTGGTTGACAAAACACCCATGGCTGCAAAGACCCTAATTGCCAACCGAGCGTTGAATGCACAACAATACGAAGGACTTGGGCAAAGAGACACCCCACGGCAAGGAGTGAATTAGGTAAGTTCTATGTCCGACATTCAATCCCAATTAGCTAACCTTACTTCTATTGTTTCTCAGATGGCCGAGGGAATGAAGATACATGGACAAAGTGTTTGTGGCATGTGCTCTATGCAAGGACATGCCAATGATCAATGCCCTCAATTGATTGAGAATGGAGGGTGGGAATCTGCCAATGCCGTGGGATTTGGGAGCCAAAATCAGCCACGCAATGATCCATATTCAAACACATACAATCTGGGTTGGAGAGATCACCCAAATTTCAAGTGGAGGGAGCCTCAACAACCCCAACAACAAGGAGGATTTAGGCAGCAACCACCAGGCTTTTATACAAAGCCATTCGTACCAAATCAAACCCAAATGCAATCTGCCCCAACAAACTCAGTTATGTCTTCGGATAATGATCAAATTGTTAAGTTACTTACTACTTTGACGCAGGAAGTACAAACTCAAAACAAAGAGAGGCAAATCCAAGACAAAAGGGTGGACAATTTGGAAAAGCAAATGGGGCAAATAGCAGAATTCATGGGGCAGATTAGAGAACAAGGAAGATTGCCTAGTTCAATCGTTGTTAATCCTAAAGGAGGCTTTGAAACCGCCAAGGCAATCATGTTGAGGAGTGGTAAACAGGTCGGAATTGACCCCAAACCATCCAAATCAAGTCAAGAAGAGGATGAAAAGCTGCTGCAAGAAGAGGATCATGGGGCAAAACTCACGGCCAAAGATGACCAATCAATGCCGCACCCACCTAATGCCTCTAAGCCATCCCAACCCACCAAGGTAAGTCCAAATTCAAATTTTCCTAGTTCCATTCCACTAAATATACCCTTTCCTGGCAGGTTTAGGCAATCAAAGAAAGAAGAAGCCGAGATGGACATTCTAGAGACATTCCGGAAAGTTCAAGTCAATATCCCACTCCTTGATGCCATAAAGCAAGTTCCAAGGTATGCTAAATTTTTGAAAGAGCTTTGTACAACAAAAGAAGGATTTCGAACAAAGAGGTGGTTCAAGTAAGTAAGAACGTTTCTGCTGTGTTACAAAGGAAATTACCCCCTGAATGCAAAGATCCGGGTAGTTTTACAATTCCATGCGTTATTGGAAATACTAAGTTTGAACATGCCATGTTAGACTTAGGGGCTTCAATTAATGTTATGCCATACTCTATTTATGCATCTATGAACTTAGGTGAGCTTAAAAACGATGGTGTGATTATTCAATTAGCCGATCGTTCTAATGCATATCCAAAAGGTGTTTTGGAAGATGTTTTGGTGCAGGTTGGTAATTTGATTTTCCCAGCAGACTTCTACGTGCTTGACATAGAGGATTCACCCTATTCTACCCCATTGCCGATCCTCTTAGGGAGGCCCTTCATGAAAACAGCCCGCACCAAGATAGATGTGTTCAAAGGGACTCTAACAATGGATTTTGATGGGGAAGTTATTGATTTCAATCTTTCTGAAAGTATTAAATTTCCTAAAGAAGATCATTCTTGCTTTTCTATTGATATATTCGATGATTTGGCGCAGGATTATCTTGATTCCTTGGAGAGGGATCCCCTTGAAACAACAATTGCATAAGGAATTGGGCAAAAACCCAATAATGCCATGCCTAGAAGTGAAGAAGAGGCCGAGATGGTTGCTGCCCTTGAGTCACTACCTCAGCACCGTGGTGAGCCTTCAAAACCAATTTCAATTCCCATTTCTACTGATAAGTTGTTACCCTCAGTGATTCAGGCACCCGTACTTGAGCTTAAACCATTGCCGGACCATTTAAAGTACGTCTTTTTGGGAGATAACGAGACGTTGCCTGTCATTGTCTCCTCATCACTCACGGCAATGGAGGACGAAAAGTTGATTCGGGTGTTGCAAGAACACAAAACAACCATTGGGTGGACTTTGGCCGATATTAAGGGAATTAGCCCTACTACGTGCATGCATCGTATACTTCTAGAGGAGGGGGCTAAACCAACTCGAGAGGCGCAATGCCGACTCAACCCTCCAATGATGGAAGTTGTGAAGAAGGAGATTATCAAGCTTCTTGATTGTGGAGTGATTTATCCAATCTCGGATAGTAGTTGGGTTTCACCGGTGCAATGTGTTCCAAAGAAATCCGGAGTCACTATGGTGAAGAATGCTGAGAATGAGCTTGTGCCAACCCGTATCCAAATAGGTTGGCGAGTGTGCATCGATTATAGGAAGCTCAATGCCACCACAAGGAAGGACCACTTCCCTTTGCCGTTCATTGATCAAATGCTTAAAAGGTTAGCCGGTCATTCTTTTTATTGTTTTCTTGATGGTTATTCCGGATATAATCAGATTGTCATAGCTCCGGATGGCCAAGAAAAGACCACTTTCACGTGCCGTTTTGGTACTTTTGCCTATCGTCGTATGCCATTCGGTTTATGCAATGCACCTGCCACATTCCAAAGATGTATGGTAAGTATATTTTCAGATTTTGTGGAGAAGATTATTGAGGTATTTATGGATGACTTTAGTGTCTTTGGTGATTCGTTTGATGGTTGTTTGGAAAATCTCACATTAATCTTGAAACGATGCGTTGAAACTAACCTTGTGTTAAATTGGGAAAAATGTCACTTTATGGTTAAACAAGGCATAGTTTTAGGGCATATCGTTTCAAAAAGGGGAATTGAATTTGATAAATCAAAAATAGATCTTGTACGCTACTTACCCTCTCCTACTTCGGTTAGAGAGGTTCGTTCTTTTCTTGGACATGCAGGATTCTATAGGCGATTTATCAAGGACTTTTCAAAGATTTCAAACCCTCTTTGCCATCTCCTCCAGAAAGATGTGGCTTTTGACTTCAACGAGGAGTGTGAGAAGGCGTTCAAACACCTCAAAAAGATGCTAACTTCGGCCCCTATCATAGTTCCACCAGATTGGAGCCTTCCGTTTGAGCTTATGTGTGACGCTTCAGATTATGCATTAGGAGCTGTCTTGGGACAAAGAAAGGACAAGAAGCCCCATGTCATCTATTATGCATCCCAGACCTTGAATGATGCGCAATTGAACTACTCCACCACTGAAAAAGAACTTCTAGCTGTTGTGTTTGCTTTAGATAAATTTCGTTCTTATTTACTTGGTACTAAAGTTATTATTTACACTGACCATGCAGCTTTGAAGTATTTGTTCACCAAGAAAGAGGCCAAACCAAGACTCATTCGCTGGATGCTCCTTCTCCAAGAGTTCGATATTGAAATCCGGGATAAGAAAGAGAGTGAAAACGTGGTGGCTGATCACTTGAGCCGTATGGTGCAGGAGGAGGATGTTGTGCCTATCCAAGAGACATTCCCAGATGAGCAGCTGCTGTCCATCAAGGTAAGTGAGCCATGGTATGCTGATGTAGTGAATTATTTGGTGTCTAAACACATTCCAAGAGAGCTAAACAAGCACCAAAGTGATAAACTTCAAAGGATGCACGTTTTTATGTTTGGGATGACCCATACTTGTGGAAATATTGCCCTGATCAGATTCTTCGTAGGTGTGTGCATGATTCTGAGTTTAATTCAATTTTAACTTTCTGTCACACTTATGCATGTGGAGGTCACTTTGGTACTTAAAGAACAGCACATAAAGTTTTAGAATGTGAATTTTATTGGCCTACTATCTTTAGAGATGCTAGAACTTTTTGTATGACTTGTGATCGATGCCAAAGAACGGGCAATATAGGTCCTAAACAACAAATGCCGCAAAATCCTATATACTCTGTCGAAATCTTTGATGTATGGGGTATTGATTTCATGGGTCATTTTCCTTCTTCACATGGTTTCCTTTACATTTTGCTTGCTGTGGATTATGTGTCGAAATGGGTGGAAGCAAAAGCCACCCAAACTAATGATTCTAAAGTGGTTGTAGATTTTGTTAAGACTAACATATTTGCAAGGTTTGGAATGCCAAGAGTACTAATCAGTGATGGGGGTTCCCATTTTTGCAATCGAAGCATTGAGGCGCTGCTCAAGAAGTACAATGTCACGCACAAGGTTGCCACACCTTATCACCCTCAAACAAGTGGGCAAGCTGAGGTCTCAAATAGAGAAATCAAGCAGATTTTGGAGAAAACCGTTGGGCCAACGAGGAAGGATTGGAGCTTGCGTTTGAACGATGCATTGTGGGCGTATCGCACTGCCTACAAAACCTCAATTGGGATGTCCCCTTTTCGGCTAGTCTATGGGAAACCATGTCATCTTCCCGTCGAGTTAGAACATCGTGCAAATTGGGCCGTCAAAACATTCAACATGGACATTGATGCCGCAGGTCTTCATAGAAAGCTTCAATTGAATGAGCTAGAAGAAATTAGGAATGAAGCTTATGAGAATGCACGGATCTACAAGGAGAAAACAAAGGCATTCCATGACAAGATGATTCGTAGCAAGACGTTCTCTATAGGGCAGAAAGTGTTACTTTTCAATTCTCGCCTTCGGTTGTTTCCGGGTAAGTTGCGTTCTAAGTGGATTGGTCCGTTTATTGTTACTAATGTATTTCCTCATGGTGCAGTCCAAATTCAAAGTTTAAAGACGGGACAAGAGTTCAAAGTGAATGGACAACGTTTGAAGCCTTACTATGAGCACTTTGAAGAGCACATTACGGAGGACATATCCTTCAATGCTGTGGGCCCCATTGAAGAGTAGAAGGAAGGTTCGTCCGGCTGGAAGACGTTAAAGCAAGTGCTTCTTGGGAGGCAACCCATGCAAATAAAGAAGACCTAGGAACTCTTCGGCTCCACAACCAGATTTGCGTTTCTAAACCTTCCCCTTTATTGCTTTTACTTTGCCATATTTGTCATGTTTGTTAGTTGTGTTGTTTGCTTGCTTTTGTGTGTGTCTATGTTTGAAACATTGCGGACAATGTTTGGTTTAAGTGTTGGGGGGGGGTAAACAAAGTGTTTTTCATGAAAATTCGTAGGATTTTGTCACCCATCACTTCTAAAGTTGTTTCTCACTGTTTTTAAGTGTTTGTAGTGTGTTTTGAAGTGTTTTTATGTGTCTTGAGCAGAAAATCCGAAAAATAAAGAAGTTTGAAAAATACAAAAAGAGTCGTTTTAAGAGTCATTTTTGTGTGTTTGTGTCTTAGGTACCTTCCAACACAATGATGAGGATTTGGTTTTTAATTGCATAACTGTTAAAGAAAGTTACAAACATGGATTGAAGTTTGATATGCTCTTTGGTTTATGCTTGGTTATAGTTGACATTCATGAATTCACATGTAATCACAAAAAAGATAAAATCAGTTTTTGTAACATGCTTGAAGGAAGAAACTCAAATTAACGCTACAACCCTGAGAGACTTGAGCCTTTAACGTTCTTTGGAGAGTTAATAATCTGTGCATTTGTTGTCTTCTTAAGTCGTTGCATGATCTCATTATTCTTTGCTTGGTTGCTACTTAGAAGGCGTTTCATCATTTAGTTCCAAATACTAGAACTCATGTCCGTTTCATTCAAAGCGTAAAATTGATTAGCATAACACATAACAAGATGAAGTTGTTTAGTAAACCAAGAGCCAAATAGCTGTACCCCATGTTCATTTGTTTTGTAGGTTTAAACCCCGTTGAGCCTTGTTTAGCCTATGTTCTTTGTTAACCCACTTTATCCTTACCTAGCCTAGAATAGGACCATCCATACCTTTGTTCTTAAGGCATAGTGAGCATGACTTAGAGGGCATTCCTTTTGATCGATATTATGCAGAAAAACAAGTGTGGGGGAAGGTTTTGTGTGCCAAAGAAAAAAGGGCACAGGTAGAAGAAAAAAAAAGAAGACAATTCGTGAGAAAAAGAAAAGAAAAAGAAAAGTATGTGAAGAAGTATGAAAAGTGTTCACAATAAGTGAGATTAAAGCTCACAAGTGTTGGTTGTTGAAGAAAGGGTCCAAAAAAGTTGAATTTGACCCTAAGTTGTACGAAATCCCCTAAAAAAGATTCAAAGTTGATTGCTGCATTTTAGAAGGGAATTCTAAGTTGATTTCATTGCTTTACTTGCTATTGCTTTAAGAATGTTTGTTTTCCTTACCTTTCTTTGTTAGCCAATACCCCTAGCCCCGTTACAACCCTATACTTGAATCTTGAGTGTTGTGTGTTTCAATATGTGGAGTTTGAGATTGGTATGAGCATATGGTGTCCCTGGTTCTCGCGTCTAAGTAGTGGCATTCCATTCATGAGATCATATATATACATGCATTCTAGAAATTGCTTCCTTTGTTATATACATATGTGAGTGTTAGTTTTCATGTTTACATCAATCTTCTCACATATACCTAGTGTAGGGAGTGTAGTCAGAAAATCTGAGTGAAAATTGAGTGTATATCTAGTAAGGAATTGAGGGATTCTCTAAGGCATGTTACTACATTCAAAAAGTTGTTTTAATTGATTACATGTGCGCTAGTGAATGGTAACTATGTTTAAGTATGTGCTCAAGAGTAAGGATGGCTAAAATCTGTGGGAGTAATGATCTTTGGCATGTTATGTTCCATTGGAAATCCCTGAGGTGAACGTTGGAAGGTTTAGGTTATGTTTTGTTTCTTTGTTTTGCTCGAGGACTAGCAAAAGCTAAGTGTGGGGGAATTTGATAGGAGCATATTTATGCTACTTAGTTAGTGTGTTTTCTTGCATTTACTTAGCTATTTGTTGCTTAGTATAGTGTTTAAAGTCATTTTCGTGTGTTTCTAGGTCCAAGAAGCAAAGTTGGCAAAAAGATGCATTTTGGAGCATTTTAGAGCAAATCTGGGCTTGGAATGGATAGCACAAGCAGTGGGCAAGAAGATGGACGAATTTGGAGTCCAAATGGAGTTAGGAATATGTTTCAAGGTTGGAGAAATAAATTCAAATCATTGAAGATAAGGAATCAGCTCAAAAGAAGGAGAATTATCCAAAACATTATCCAAACAACCTTATCTTATCTTATCTTATCCAATCCTTATCCTATCTTAACTAACCTTATCCTATCCTAATCCTTTTCTAACTTAATTCCTGGTACAATGATGGTTTATTTTCTGATTGGGGGACATTTAATTCAGGATTGCCGCACCCTTATCCCTTCTCCTAAGTGGTTTTAGTTCTTCTAGAAGACCAAATTTCCTGCTAGGTAACCACAAATATCTGCCGTAAGAAATCCTTTTCCTTTGGGGTTTCCTACCTTCTAGATGGCCTATTCCTAATGGGTTTAGGTTGTGTAATTCTTCTCTGATTCCTAAAGCCCTTTATGATGCACCCTAAACCCTATAAATAGCACTCTTTGCCGCACCATTTAATCATCAAGCCTTCAAGTCATTCTCTGCCTTCACACATCCATTCATCCGCAAATCCTCTTTACAAAAACCCCCTACGCCATTCATCATCATCCATCCTTCACCAAACACATCCCCAAACCCAGAAAGTCCTTCTTGTGCCGCAATTATTCAAGGAAGGAAAGAGAAGGTGCCACTTAGAGTCGTGAATGTCATTCAAAGCATTGAATCGCTGGAGCGTTCTTAGGTGTTGTCTATCTTTGTTTTTAATGGTTCAATTCAGTTTTCTTTGTTTAATTGCTATCATGAGGAACTAACCCCCTATTCGTTAGGGGGGAATTTGAAGCCATGGATATATGTTTCTTATGATTTGATTTACTCCAGTTATGATTTCATGAATTATGAATGTGGTTTACTTTTCTGTTTTTATTAAGAACTTGTTTATGTATGTGGGTTGGGGGTCGACACTTGATTTGCATGCATAAATTCGATGCTAGGATATAAGGGAATTGCACCTAATCGTTATGAACTTATATTCATGAGTAGTAAAGATCGCTAGTCACGATTATGTGAAGTAAACCCTAGGTTAGATTAACATGCGTTTTCCATAGTTATGAATGCCTTGTCAATGTTCATGGTTTCCACTGAACTTAATGATCTTTGTTGAATGTCTCTATCATGCGTATTCCATAGTTAGGGAGTTTGAGAAAGAATAATTTGGTTGTGATGCGTTATCCATTCAATTCAATGAATCTAGGGAAATCTGGGAATTGATTAGTTCAATACAATTAATTCGGAACATTGTCATTCATGGTTTGTCGAAAGAGTAACTGGAATCAAGTTGTATGCATATGTTCATGTGTGGATAAGGACCCCTCTAACTAGCTTTTCATCATTCAATTTCATCAAAATTTGTTTTTCTTTAAAGTTTGGTTACAAGTTTCGGTTTTAATTTCAATTTCGTCGAAACAATCCCCCTGCTTTTATGTCTTGTTTTTAGAATCTAAATCTGTTTTCTTTTAGTCTTTTGAGTCAAGTAAGTTTGATTTTCGTCCAAATCACTTGTTAGGTTTAGAATTGAGTCCTTTTAATTGTTTCTTGCTGTTTTGAGTGTTTAAAGTTTATTTTGAGTCTAGAGAGTCTAGTTTAGTGTTTTAGAGTTTAACTTGTGTAGATTAGCATCCCTTCTAATCCCCGGCCTAAAACGATCCCTACTTTCATATACTATGTCGATAGGGTTTTAATTTGAGTGTCAAGTAATTTTCACACCAAATTTTGGCGCCATTGCCGGGGATTAGCAAAATTGCTAATCCCTTGTGTTCGTCATGGGGAAAGTCTACTCCCTCAGCGTCCTGCTCGGTGAAGCCGACGATTGGTCAATGTACAACATCTATGGCTTGAACCTGATAGACTAATTTTGCCAACTGAATCTTTCTCTTCTTGGAGTTGTTGGTGGCCCCCAGATGCTCAGATTTGGCAAAGATTCTGTTGATTTGGATCGTCTTGGTTGGGGGTTCGGCATCAGCATCTGCTTCCCACCTTAGCCGGGCAGCTGGCTTATCGACATACTGGTCGCACTTGCCTTCCTTCACAAGCTGCTCAAGATATCTTCTCTACGTGGTGCAGTCATTGGTTGTGTGCCCATGACTTCTGTGGGATGCGCAATACTTGGTCTGGTCCATCCTAAAAGTATTGCCCTTTAAAGGTACCGGCGGTGTGAACCATGGTTTGTCCTTGAGGTCGCGAAAGATTTGGCTGATCGGGATTGAGAACTTAGTGTACGCTTTAGGCGTTGTACTTCCCTTTGTTGGGGTACGGTCCCTGTATTTGTCTCTTGGCTTGCTTTTGTTGTTGAGCGATTTATCGCTAGCCTTCTCTTGAGTCGGTCCTGCGTCTTTGTGCGGCTGCTCAGCGGCTTCTGGGAGCTCTTTTCTTCATCCCAGAGAGTGTTTTTTTGCCAAAGCATAAGAGTTGGCCAGGGTCAAGTTCTCATCTATGATCAATTCTCTGAAAAATGGGTGATCTGTTGGGAGCCCATTCCGGAAAGTTGAGCATGCGATGTTGTCATCGCATCCGACGATCTGTGCCTTCTCTGCCTTAAACCTCTTGACATACTTGCGGAGTGACTTATTTCGGTCATTCTTTATGTTGAAGAGGTGGTCAGACTTCTTTTTTATCGACCGGTAGGACGAATATTCCTTAGTGAAAACCAAGGAAAGTTCGCTGAAACTCCAGATTGAACGTGGCGGCAAGGTGTGGAACTAATCCTGCGCCTCGCCTTGAAGCGTGGTGGAAAAGAGCATGCATATGAAAGTGTCATTGTTGGCGTAGAGGGTCATGGCACTTCGGTAATGCATCAAGTGCCTGTCCGGATCTTCATCTCCTTTAAACAAGGTGAAATGTGGCAGGCTGAACTTCCACGGTGGCTCTGTCTGCTTGATCTCATCTGTAAAAGGTGACCTGCTCAGGTTGGCCTTCGGAGGGCATCATCGGTAGTGTCAATGCGCTGGAATTCGCGCAACTGCTCTACTACGAGCCTTTGTACTTCCTCCTGGATTTGTGCCTAATGGGGCAGTGAAGCCTGCAGTTACCCCTGATGTTGACCTGCTGGTCTATGTTGCTATTCGGCATGTCCAGTTTGTCTGCATCGCGATCGCGATGCGAGTTGTTCGCTCTGTGCTGCTCGTCTTTGCTCTTGGCGTGGGCTACCAGGGGAACCTGAGCTGGACTGCTCTCATGCTCTCTTCTGGGCGTCCTGCGGCTGCCTACTCTTTTACCTCGTAGGAGGATCTTCTTGTGGGGCTAGCCTCGTGTGAAGGTTTCTCCTGGAAGGTCTTGAGTGCTTGTCGGAGTATGGACCCAACCTCGAATGCACACTTACTCGTGAGCCGAGTCGGGAATTGATAGGAGCATATTTATGCGACTTTATTAGCTTGTTTCCTTGCATTTACTTAGTTAGTTTCTAGTTATAAGAGTGTTTTAAGCTATTTTCGTGTGTTTGTAGGTCCAATTGGCAAAGTTGGCAAGAAAATGCATTTTAGAGCATTTTGGAGCAATTATAGGCTGAATTGGATTGCATGCATGTGGAGCACAAGGAATGGACGTTTTTGAAGATCAAAAGGTGCTAGGTAGGGATGGGCAATGGTTATGGCGGGCGGGTAACCGCGGTTATTTACCCATAATCGTTTATGTTCATACCCGCATAACCGTTTACCCGTTGGGTAATTGCTTAAATGGTTATACCCATAACCATAACCGTTTATAAACGGTTATCCATACCCATAACCGTATACCCATAACCTTGACCATTTACCCGTTTACCCAATAAAGCAATCTCATTCGTCTTCACATCCCAAACCAAACAGAAATTGAACTAACATATACGACTTCTATTAGTCCTTCACATCTCAAATCCAGTAAGTACCCATATTTCGTCTGAATCTGGAAAACATGCATCAGTGAATTTAACAATCTGGGTATCTCAAAATTACTCATTTAATCACAAATTTAACAATTGAACATATAAATGGGCATTTTATAGTGAAATACTAGTATAGTACTCACCGTGTGCTCGGAGCAAGAGTAGCCAGAAAGCTCAATGAACTGCGCACAGAGGACTGCAGCGGTGAACGACAGCAACCGATTCTGTAATATTCAGTCGAGTTTTGGGCGGTTTTTGCAACGATTCAGAGGTCGAGAGGCTGGTAAGGAAAGCTGGGACGGAAGAGCACTGGTATGGAAGAAAGGCTCTGGTCGCCGTTGTCGCAATTCGCGAAGGAAGAAGTGCCCCAAAACAATTTCGAGTGAGAAGTCGAGAGAGAGAGATCAAAGGGTCTGTGTGATGTAGGTGTGGCCGGATTCTGAGGTGAGGTCGAGGAGGGTGGTAAGGTCGTCGAGGTCGAAGTTGAGAGATGGAGAGACTAGAGAGAGAGTGACGGAGAGAGAGAGTGACTGAGTTCTCTGAGGGTTTTTAATTTTTTTTTTTACATATATTAAATTAAATGGGTAAATGGATACCCGTTATAACCATGGATAATACTCATAACCGATGGATACCTATTATAACCGTGGATAATACCCATAACCGCCCATTTAAATTTCACGGATAAACGGTTATACCCATAACTGTAACCGTCAATTTTAAATGGGCTGGTAACCGCGGTTACCCAAACCCATGGGTATTTTGACCATCCTTAGTGCTAGGAATGTGCTACAAATCTGGAGAAACAAATTCAAGGCAAAAAAGATAAGGAAAGAGCAAGAAACATGGAACATTATCCAAAAACATTATCCAAATAACCTTATCTTATCCAAAACCTTATCTGTTTTCTAGAAACATTCTTTCTAGAAGCTCTATCCCTTGTCCAACAAAAGTGGCGCCCCAAACCCTTCTAGAAGTCCCAAATTCTGCCATAAAACACAATCATTCTAGAATCCCTAAATCTTTGCCGCACCCTTATTCCCTGTTCCCTTTGGTTTTCTGATTTCTAGAAGCCATTTCCTTTTTGGATTGGAGTGTAAAGTCCTTTTCCTTGTCAGATTAGGGTCCAAATCCTTTTCCTTAAAAGCCTAGCCGTGCGTTAGCCCTATATATACATAAGTCATATTTTTCTGAAGGGTTGGACAGTTTTTAGAGAGTTTTCAGAAAATACAAGATTGCCGCAGGTTTTTGGGAGATTTTCAAAGACTTGTGCGCGCAAGGAAGGGATGAGAAGAGGATTCTTGGCGTTGTGACATGCCATCCAAGGCCATTGGAGGGCTGGAGCGTTTCTGGGTTCTTTCTATCCTTAGTTTTAGTTTAATGTTTAATTTAGATTGCTTTCCAACTTTGTTAGACATATGGAACTATTTTCATTTTAGTTAGAGGCGAATTCGAAGCCATGGACATATGTTTTATATGAATTGATTTCCTCCAGTTATTGTTTCATGAATCGTGAATGTGGTTTACTTATCTGTTTTATTGAGAACCTATTCTTGTGTGTTGATTAAGGATGCATACTTAGTTTACATGCATGAATTGGATGCTAGAGTATAAGGGAATTTCACCTAATCGTTATGAACTTATATTTGTGAGTAGTAAAAGTCACTAGTCATGATTGTGTTACGTAAATCCTAGGCAAGAGTATCATGCTTTTCATAGTTACGAATGCCTTGTCAATGTTTATGATTTTCACAAAGCTTAATGATC
This sequence comes from Heteromeles arbutifolia, assembly GCA_024362995.1. Lineage (NCBI taxonomy): Eukaryota > Viridiplantae > Streptophyta > Magnoliopsida > Rosales > Rosaceae > Heteromeles > Heteromeles arbutifolia. The sequence goes on from JANCRC010000002.1 coordinate 27,103,714, forward strand.
TTTGATACGTGTCTCTATCATGCTTTTCATAGTTAGGGAACTTGATAAGAATAATTTGGTTGTGATGCATTATCCATTCAATTCAATGAACTTAGGAAAATCTGAAATTAATTAGTGCAATACAATTAGTTCGGGGCATTGCCATTCATGGTTTATCGAAAGAAGAACTGGAAATCGATTCATATTCATATGTTTCATGTGTGGAGAAGGAACCCTCTAACTAATCTTTCACCATCTTAATTCACCAATTTCGTGCCTTTTGAGTTTGTTTTACAAATTTGTTCAGTTTTAGTTTAAATTCGTAAAAAACAATCCCCTTTTTATTGAGTCTTGTTAGTTGAGTTAAAATCTGTTTTCTTTTAGTCTTTTGAGTAAAGTTAAATTTAATTTTCGTCAAAATCACTTCTTAGGTCTAGAATTGAGTTTTTTTTTATTGTTTGTTGCTGTTTTAAGTGTTTTGAGTCAGTTTTGAGTTTATAGAGTCTAGTTTAGTGTTTTTAAGTCTTATATTTGTTGATTAGCATCCCTAGTTAATCCCCGGTCTAGAATGATCCCTACTTACATCTTTACTTGAATTGTCAACAATAGGGTTTAATTTGTGTGTCAAGTTAAATTTCACATCAAATGTTGGCACCGTTGTTGAGGATTAGCAAAATTGCTAATCTCCCTAATTTCTGTTCTTGTGTCTTATTTTGTTTATGTTTTTCTTTTGTTTCCTGATTGTGTCTGGTGTTGATTTCTTTCTTTTAGGTACTAGTATATGACTCGTAGTTCTCAACCTGTTTGTGAGCACATTTTGGAGTTTGACGACGATTTTGAACGAAAGTTGAGAAGAAAGATGAGGCATCCAGAACCTAGTGAACCTAGTTCAAGTTCAGAGGTCGAATCTGAATTTGAAGAAGAAGAAGTCATGGCAGCGGACAATCGTACAATCAAAGAACTTTCAGCCTTGGGGTTGGATAATGCCGTACCTTATGCATTCAATACCCCTGTGGCTGCTCAAGGCAAGACCGATGAGTTTGAATTGAAGTCGTTGCATCACATTCCCAAATACCATAGGTTGTCCATGGAAGATCCAAACACGCATCTTAAGGAGTTCGAAGTGGTTTGTTCAAGCATGACACCCATCAATGTCGATGGGAACATTCTGAAGATGAAGGCCTTTCCATTCTCTCTTTTGGAAAAGGCTAAGGATTGGCTCTACGAACTAGCACCCTGAACCATCACTTCTTGGGAAAGCATGAAGCGAGCATTCTTAGAGAAGTTTTTCCTAACTTCGAGAGTCATTCTCTTGCGGAAGAGAATTAGTGGCATTCAACAAAGCCAAGAAGAATCTTTTCTAGCATATTATGAGCGTTTCAAGACTCTAGTTGCATCGTGCCCTTAACATCAAATGAAGGAAGAACTTTTGCTTCAATATTTCTATGAGGGACTCCTTCCAATTGAAAGACAAATGTTAGATGCCTCGGCAGGGGGTGTTTTGGTTGACAAAACACTTGTGGTTGCCAAGATCTTAATTGCAAACCGAGCCTTGAATGCACAACAATATGAAAGAGTAGGACAAAGAAATTCCCCATGGCAACAACAAATGCATGAGGTAAGTGCAATTTCCGAACTTCAATCTCAAATGGCTAATCTCACTGTTCTTATGTCACAGATTGCCAAAGGAATGAAAGTGCAAGGACCAAGTGTTTGTGGCGTGTGTACTATGCAAGGACACCCGCAATTAATAGAGAATGGGAGATGGGAAAGTGCCAACGCCATTGGCTATTAAGGCCAATACATACAATATCGAAATCTGAGACAAGAAGGAGGCCAAACCAAGGCTTATTCGCTGGATGCTTATTCTCCAAGAGTTCAATATCGAAATCTGAGACAAGAAGGGAAGTGAAAATGTGGTGGCTACCACTTGAGTCGTTTGGTGCATGATGAAGATGTTGTGCCTATCCCAGAGACATTCTCAGATGAGCAGCTGCTGTCCATTGAGGTAAGTGTGCCATGGTATTCTAATGATTCTAAAGTCATGGTACTAATGATTCTAAAGTGGTTGCAGATTTTGTTAAAACTAACATATTTGCAAGGTTTGGAATGCCGCGGGTACTTATAAGTGATGGGGGTTCCCATTTTTGCAATCGAACCATCGAGGCGCTGCTCAAGAAGTATAATGTCACGCATAAGGTTTCGACACCTTATCACCCTCAAACAAGCTGGCAAGCCGATGTCTCTAATGGGGAAATCAAGCAGATTTTGGAGAAGACCGTTAGGCCAACTCGTAAAGATTAGAGCTTGCATTTGAATGATGCATTGTGGGCGTATCGTACTACCTACAAAACACCAATTGGGATGTCCCCATTTCGGCTCATCTATGGCAAACCATGTCATCTTCCCGTTGAGTTAGAGCATCATGCACATTGGGCCGTCAAGACGTTTAACATGGACATTGATGCCGCAGGTCTTCATAGAAAGCTTCAATTGAATGAACTTGAGGAAATTAGGAATGAAGCTTATGAGAACGCTCGTATTTACAAGGAGAAAACGAAGGCATTCCATGACAAGATGATTCGTAGCAAGACGTTCTCTATAGGGCAGGATGTGTTACTCTTCAATTCTCGCCTTCGTTTGTTTCCGGGTAAGTTGCGTTCTGATGTGAGAATTACTTGACACACAAATTAAACCCTCTTCTTGACAATTGTAGTATATGTATAAGTAGGGATCGTTCTGGACCGGGGATTAGGAGGGATTGCTAATCACTTGAATCTGACTCAAAAACGTAAAAACAAAGTTTAAAACACTAAACTAGACTCAAAGAATGCAAGACTAAATTCTAAAACACTAAAACAACTCAAAAGACTCAAAACAGCACAAAAACACTCAAAACTGCCTAAAAACACAAACTGGGCAGTTTTGAACTCTAAACACTACTTTGGACGAAAATAGATTTTAACTTGACTCAAGACACTTAAAAACACAAATCAAAACAGATTTTAACTATTCTAACACTTCAAAATAAAGGGGGATTTGTGTTTGAACGAATTTAAACTTAAACAAACAAAATTGTAAAGACAACTTTAAAAAGGCACGAAATTGATGATTTGAATGGGTGAATGGCTAGTTAGAGGGATCCTTATCCACACATAAACATATGCATACAACTTGATTCCCAGTTACTCTTTCGATAAACCATGAATGACAATGTTCCGAATTAATTGTATTGAACTAATCAATTCCCAGATTTCCCTAGATTCATTGAATTGAATGGATAACGCATCACAACCAAATTATTCTTTCTCAAACTCCCTAACTATGGAATACGCATGTTAATCCAGCCTAGGGTTTACTTAACATGATTGTGACTAGCAACCTTTACACTTGTGAATATAAGTTCATAACGATTAGGTGAAATTCCCTTATATTCTAGCATCAAATTCATGCATGTAAACTAAGTATGCATCCTTAATCAACACACAAGAACAAGTTCTTAATAAAACAGATAAGTAAACCACATTCACAATTTATGAAAGCATAACTGGAGTAAATCAAATCATAAGAAACATATATTCATGGCTTCAAATTCCCCCTCTAACTAATAGGGGTTTAGTTCCTCATGATAGCAATTAAACAAAGAAAACTGAATTGAAACATTGAAAACAAGGATAGACAACACCTAAGAACGCTCCAGCAGTAGTCACGACTTAGAGTGGCACCTTCTCCTTCCTTGAATAGCTGCGGCACAAGAGGGGTTTTCTGGGTCTGTGTGGATGATATGGCACGGCAGGGGGTAGGGGATGATTTCTGGCGTGAATGGTTGTGTATGGGGGGTGGTGTACACGGCAAAGGATTGATTTGTATATATATAGGCACCAAAACCCTAGATGAATCAGATTGGGACTTCTAGAAAGCCAAATCCATTCAGAAATAGGCTCAAAACAATCAGATTTCCAATGGGAAAGGGCCTAAGGTGCGGCACAATAGGATAAGGTGGGATAAGGCTTCTAGAAAGCTTTGCAAGGCAAGGAAATCAAGTTTTCTGGAAAGCTAGGTGCGGCAAGGCTTAGGGTTTCTAGAAACTCAATTTAAATGTCCCCCAATCAGAAAATACACCCTCATTGTACCAGGAATTGAATTAGAAAAGGATTAGGATATGATAAGGTTTGTTAAGATAAGATAAGGATTGGATAAGATAAGATAAGATAAGGTAGTTTGGATAATGTTTTGGATAATCCTCCTTCTTTTGAGCTGATTCCTTATCTTCAATGATTTGAATTTATTTCTCCAACCTTGAAACATATTCCCACTCCATTTAAACTCCAAATTCGTCCATCTTCATGCCCATTGCTTGTGCTATCCATTCCAAGCCCAGATTTGCTCTAAAATGCTCCAAAATGCATCTTTTTGCCAACTTTGCTTCTTGGACCTAAAAACACACGAAAATGACTTTAAACACTGTACTAAGCAACAAATAGCTAAGCAAATGCAAGAAAACACACTAACTAAGTCGCATAAATATGCTCCTATCACGTTCTAAGTGGATTGGTCCTTTTGTTGTTACTAATGTTTTTCCTTATGGTGCAGTCCACATTCAAAGTGTGAAGACGGGCCAAGAATTCAAAGTAAATGAACATCGTTTGAAGCCATACTACGAGACTTTTGAGGAGCATGTCGTGGAGGATGTACCCCTCCATGCCGTTGCCCTAGTACAGCTTAAAAAAAGGTATCGTCCGACTGTCAGACGTTAAAGCAAGCGTTTCTTGGGAGGCAACCTATGACAATAAAGAGGACCTAGGAAGCTCCGGCTCCACAACCAGATTTGCGTTTCTAAACCCTACTCTTTATTGCTTTTACTTTGCCATATTTGTCATGTTTGTTAGTTATGTTATTTGCTTGTTTGTGTGTGAGTCTATGTTTGAAACATTGAGGACAATGTTTGGTTTAAGTATGTGGGGGGGGGGGGGGGGGGTAAACAAAGTGTTTTTAATGAAAATTCATGGGATTTTATCACCTATCACTTCTAAAGTTGTTTCTCACTGTTTTGGGTGTTTTTAGTGTGTTTTGAAGTGTTTTAATGTGTCCTAGGGCAGAAAATCCGAAAATTTAATAAAAATCGAAAAGAGTTTTGAAAAATACCAAAAAAGAGTCGTTGTTAGAGTCGTTTTTGTGTGTTTGTGTCTTAGGGTACCTTCCAACACAATGATGAGGATTTGGTTTTTAATTGCATGACCGTTAAAGAAAGTTACAAATATGGATAGAAGTTTGATATGCTCTATGCTTAATTGTAGTTGTTGTTTACGAATTCACATGTAATCACAAAGAAAAAAAATCGTTTTTTGTAACATGCTTGAAGGAAGGAACTCAAACTAACGCTACAACCTTGAGAGACTTGAGCCTATACTTCTTTTGGAGAGTTATTAATCTGTGCATTGGTTGTTTTCTAAAGTCGTTGCATGATCTCATTATTTCTTTGCTTGGTTGCTACTTAGAATGCGTTTCATCACTATAGTTCCAAATACTAGAACTCATGTCCGTTTCATTCAAAGTATGAAATTGATTAGCATAACAAATAACAAGATGGAGTTGTTTAGTTTAAGCTAGAGCCAAAAAGCCTTAACCCGTTGCATATGTATTGTAGGTTTAACCCCTTTGAGCCTTATTTAGCCTATTTTCTTTGTTAGCCACATTATCCTTACCTAGCCGAGTATAGGACTATCCATACCCTTGTTCTTAAAGGATAGTGAAGCATGACTTAGAGGGAATTCCTTTTGATCTATAATATGCAGAAAAATGAGTGTGGGGGAAGGTTTTTAGTGGGTTTGTGTGCCAAAGAAATAGTAGAAAAAAGAAAAGAAAACAAAAAGAAAAAAAAAACGTGAAAAAGAGAAAAAGAAGAAGAAAACGTTGTGAAAAGAAAGAAAAAGTGTTGAGAAATAAGTGAGAATGAGCTCATAATTGTTGGTTGTTGAAGAAAGGGTCCAAAAGTTTGAATTTGACCCTAAAAGTTGTATGAATCTTCCCTTTGTGTTCAAAGTTGGTTGCTGCATTCAAAAGTGAATTCCAAGTGTTGATTTCATTGCTTTGCTTACTATTTTTTTAAGAACCTTTGTTTATCTTTAACCTTTCTTTGTTAGCTAATACCTTAGCCCCGTTACAACCCTTGACTTTAATCTTGATTGTTATGTGTTTCAATAATGTGGAGTTTGAGATGGGTATGAGCATATGGTATCCCTGGTTCTTGCGTCTAAGTAGTAGCATTCCGTTCATGAGATCATATACATATGTGCATTAATAATTCCAGAAAAGTGCTTTCCTTGTTATAACATATGTGAGTGTTCGTTTTCATGTTTACATCAATCTTCTCACATATACCTAGTATAGGGAGTGTAGTCAGAAAATCTGTGTGAAAATAGAGAGTATATCTGGTGAGGAATTGAGTGGATTCTCTAAGTCATGTTACTACATTCAAAATGTTGTTTTAATTGATTAAATGTGAGCTAGTGAGTGGCTACTGCGATTAAGTATGAGTTCGAGGGTAAGGATCACTAAAATCTATAGGAGTAGTGATTTTTAACATGTCATGTTCCATTGGAAATCTTTGAGGTAATCGTTGGAAGGTTTAGGTTTTGTTTTGTTTTCTTTGTTTTGCTCGAGGACTAGCAAATGCTAAGTGTGGGGGAATTTGATAGGAGCATATTTACGCGACTTTATTAGCTTGTTTCCTTGCATTTACTTAGTTAGTTTCTAGTTATAAGAGTGTTTTAAGCTATTTTCGTGTGTTTGTAGGTCCAATTGGTAAAGTTGGCAAGAAAGTGCATTTTAGAGCATTTTGGAGCAATTTTGGGCTGAATTGGATTGCATGCATATGGAGCACAAGGAATGGACGTTTTTGAAGATCAAAAGGTGCTAGGAATGTGCTACAAATCTGGAGAAACAAATTCAAGGCAAAGAAGATAAGGAAAAAGCAAGAAACATGGAACATTATCCAAAAACATTATCCAAACAACCTTATCTTATCCAAAACCTTATCTGTTTTCTAGAAACATTCTTTCTAGAAGCTCTATACCTTGTCCAACAAAAGTGGCGCCCCAAACCCTTCTAGAAGTCCCAAATTCTGCCACAAAACACAATCCTTCTAGAACCCCTAAATCTGTGCCGCACCCTTATTCCCTGTTCCCTTTGGTTTTCTGATTTCTAGAAGCCCTTTTCCTTGTTGGATTGGAGTGTAAAGTCATTTTCCTTGTCAGATTGGAGTCCAAATCCTTTTCCTTAAGAGCCTAGCCGTGCCCTAGCCCTACATATACATAAGTCATATTTTTCTAAAGGGTTGGACAGTTTTTTAGAGAGTTTTCAGAAAATACAAGAGTGCCGCAGGTTTTTGGGAGATTTTCAGAGACTTGTGCGTGCAAGGAAGGCAGGAGAAGAGGATTCTTGGTGCCGTGACATGCCATCCAAGGGCATTGGAGGGCTGGAGCGTTTCTGAGTTCTTTTTATCCTTAGTTTTAGTTCAATGTTTAATTTAAATTGCTTTCCAACATTGTTAGACATGTGGAAGGCGAATTCGAAGCCATGGACATATGTTTTATATGAATTGATTTCCTCTAGTTATTGTTTCATGAATCGTGAATGTGGTTTACTTATCTGTTTTATTGAGAACCTATTCTTGTGTGTTGATTAAGGATGCATACTTAGTTTACATGCATGATTGTGTTAAGTAAATCCTAGGCAAGAGTATCATGCTTTTTATAGTTACGAATGCCTTGTCAATGTTTATGATTTTGATAGCTTGATGATCTTTGATATGTGTCTCCATCTTGCTTTTCATAGTTAGGGAACTTGATAAGAATAATTTGGTTTTGATGCGTTATCCATTCAATTCAATGAACTTAGGAAAATCTGAGAATTAATTAGTGCAATACAGTTAATTTGGGGCATTGTCCTTCATGGTTTATCAAAAGAATAACTGGAAATCGATTCATATGCATATGTTTCATGTGTGGAAAAGGAACCCTCTAACTAATCTTTGACCATCTTAATTCACCAATTTCGTGCCTTTTGAGTTTGTTTTACAAATTTGTTCAGTTTTAGTTTAAATTCGTCAAAAACAATCCCTTTTTTATTGAGTTTTGTTAGTTGAGTTAAAATCTGTTTTCTTTTAGTCTTGTGAGTAAAGTTAAAGTTTAATTTTCGTCAAAATCACTTGTTAGGTCTAGAATTGAGTTTTTTTATTGTTTGTTGCTGTTTTAAGTGTTTTGAGTCAGTTTTGAGTTTATAGAGTCTAGTTTACTGTTTTTAAGTCTTATATTTGTTGATTAGCATCCCTAGTTAATCCCCGGTCTAGAACGATCCCTACTTACATCTTTACTACAATTGTCAACAATAGGGTTTAATTTGTGTGTCAAGTTAAATTTCACATCAGGAATGAACTATTCTCTATGCATCGTAGCAGGAGAAGACGTCTTCCCAGGGGCCTAAACGAAAGTGCACACTACCCGAACGCATGGTTCGTGGCGGGATGAGCGGCTCTTTGCCGGGACGTTGATGGAATGAATCATGTTCTTCCGTCCTTGTCCTGCTTCGGGACACCTAGTCTGGGGCGTGCTGCATCTTGATACGCTTGAGAAGTTGGTTCACCAAGGTGGTCTGCTGCGCGAGGGCGCTCGTCAAATTAGTGACTTGCTGGGGCAGGCGGTGCTTGCCATTCGGATTGAAAGAGTTTGGAAAATGGGCATCTATATGCGTGGTGGAAGTATAGCGGACTGCAGGTACAAAGCTTGAGCCTAAAGCGGGCAGTCCTGCAGAAAACTGTGGTGAAAATAGTCCTAAGTCGATCACAGGACAGTTGGCCTGGATCTAGATCGCCGTAAGCGGCCTTGGAATGGATTGGCCGCGGGCCGGATTGCCGGAACGGGTCGTGGCGAGCGTTGGACGAGCGCCTGGTCGCCTTGGGCTTGCACGGCTGTAGGCCCTCCTGGCCGTTGGGCTGCCACATCATGGCCTGCTGGCTGAGTGGCCTGGGCTTGGGCCCGTTGAGCTGCTTAGCTGGCAGCAGCTACTGCATTCTGGGCTTGTGTTTGGGCCTGCTGTGCAGTGAGGCATGTTGCTGTAGTGGGCTGGGCCACTTGCCTAGGGTTTGTTGTGGCAGCTGCCAAGTTTTGGGCCTGGGCCTCCTGCCTAGGGTTTTATTGCATGTTGTAGTGGTGCCGTGACTGCTGGGTCACGGCAATGGTGGTTGTGGCGCGGCTTCGTGGTGGTAGGGTTCCTCCTGCCGTCGCGCTGAGCCTTGAGGATCTCCGTCGTGGAGCTATGTCCTCGTCTCCACTCTCCTGTCCAAATCCTTATACGTATGGGGTTCCGTTCGTGGTAGTTTCTGAATTTCCTACCATTGTATCCTTTCTCCAGGGATTGATTAAGAAACTTTTATAGAAAAAATTAATTGATACGACGTGTGAGAAATTTAACGTAATAGAAAATTCAAGAAACAAATGCGAGAGGCTTCTTCGAGTATTTTGAATCAGCTCTTAATGAAAGCACCAATTTGTCGATGCAAATTTTCGCCGTCTTCAGTCTTGACGAAAATGCACCTGCAAAACAATCAACACCTTTGATCAAAGACTTAAGCCTCACGCGCCCACAAGGTGGGGGGGGGGGGTTAGGTCAACAGATCTCCGATGCCTAAGTTAGTTTTCTCTAAGAGAGTAAAGTGTTTAGGCTTTTTAGGGTTGCAAAAAGCTCTCTCAAATTGGTAGAATATAGGGTATTTATAGGCTAGGGACCGGCCATATAGGGTGTAATCGAGAAATATTCTCTAATTATTCCCAAGATATTAAATATGATATAATATCTTGAGATAATGGTGTAATTATCCTAATTTAAATAAAGGGGTCTTTTGATATGGTTTCAATTGGACTAAAAATTGGACCTATTTCAAAAGTGAAAAGTCACTAAAAATTGGACCTATTTAAAAAGGTGGGCTATAAAATTGGACCTATTTCAATTTTTCCCTTAAATAAATTAGGATTACTTACTTGATTGGAGTTATTCTTCAAGTAGGAATGTATTAAAGATAGGATTTGGGTAATTAAACCTTATCTTTAATTCCTTGCCAAGGGTAGGTGAGATGTGGGCAATTGTGTTCAGCTGTTGAGTCTTCTAGGGATGTGAACTGCGCGTGGGAGCATCTGAGAAGCCTGCCCATTCATTGAGGGCAATCTTGTCTTTCTAAAATAAAAGTCCAAGTGTCGTCTCTAGAATTTTTGGGATTATATTTGGCTCCACAACATCGGTTAGTCAGATAGACCAATCTTTGCGATTTGGGCTAACCATTTTTTCTAAAATTTGTTTTATCTCTCGATTGGCAAGCTCAACTTGGCCACTTGTTTGGGGGTGGTAAGGGGTAGCCACTTTGTGAGTAATACCATATTTTTTCATCAAAGCTTCAAATGGTTTATTACAAAAATGTTTACCACCATCACTGATAATAGCAGTGTTCCAAATTGGGAAAAGATATTTTCTTTTAAAAGAAGCAAAACAGTTGTGTGATCATTTTTTTGACATGGAACGGCCTCGCCCCATTTTGAACCATAGTCAACACCTACTAAAATATATAGATATCCGAAAGAAGCAGGAAACGGACCCATAAAATCAATACCCCAGCAATCAAACGGCTCAATGACAAAATTGGATTTATAGGCATCATATTTCTATGAGTTATGGCACCCAACTTTTGACAACGATCACAAGTTCGACAGAAAGCATTAGTATCTTTGAAAAGAGTAGGCCAATAAAATCCACTTTGCAAAATTTTCGAGCAGTCTTTTTAATAGAAAAATGACCACCACATGCCTCATTGTGACAAAAAGAAATTATGGCATTGATTTCATGATCAGGCACACATCTCCTAATTATTTGATCAGGGCAATATTTAAATAGATATGGATCATCCCAAAAAAAAATTACGTACCTCCACTAGAAACTTCTTTCTATCCTACGCACTCCAATTAATTGGAATTTCACCTGTAGCAAGAAAATTAACTATGTTAGCAAACCAAGGTAATTCTGAAACAGAAAATAATTGCTCATCAGGAAAAGAATCATTAATGGGTGTTGGTTCAGAAGAATCATCAAAAACCAATCTGGTTAATTTTCCGCCACCACATTCTCTACCCCATTTTTGTCTTTGATGGTGATGTCAAATTATTGGAGTAAGAGAATCCATCTGATCAAACAAGCTTTTGCATCCTTCTTAGTAAGAAGGTATTTGAGGGCTGCTTGGTCAGTATAAACAATAATAGGAGAACCAACAAGATAAGCCCGAAATTTGTCCAAAGCAAATACTACAGCAAGAAGTTCTTTTTCAGTTGTTGAATAATTCATTTGAGCACTATTCAAAGTTCTACTTGCATAGCAAATAACATACGGTTTCTTATCCCTTCGTTGCCCCAACACAGCCCCAATTGCATAATCACTTGCATCACACATGATTTCAAAAGGCAAAGTCCAATTAGGTGGTTGCATGATAGGTGATGAAGTTAACATGCCAATTAATTTATCAAAAGCAATTTGACATGCATCGGTCCATTCAAAAGCAGAATCTTTTAATAAGAGATTACACAATGGTCTAGATATCAAACTAAAATTCTTGATAATTCTCCTATAAAAGCCAGCATGCCCTAAAATGGATCTAACATCTTTGATGGTCTTCGGAATAGGCAATTTAGCAATCAATTCAATATTAGCTCTATCAACCTCAATTCCACGAGACGAAATAGTGTGGCCAAGAACAATTCCAGATGAAACCATAAAATGACATTTTTTCCCAATTCAAAACAAGGTTCTTTTCTTGGCAACGAGTTAAAACTTTTTCCAAGTTATTCAAACAATCATCAAATGAATCACCAAACACAGATATATCATCCATAAAAACTTCAAGAAATTGCTCCACCATATCACTAAAAATACTAAGCATGCATCTTTGAAATGTAGTGGGAGCATTACACAATCCAAACGGCATTCTACGAAAATCAAAAGTACCAAAATGACATGTAAATGTAGTTTTATCTTGATCGTCAATGACAATTTCAATTTGATAATAACTTGAATAACCATCCAAAAAGCAATAAAATGCATGCCCAGCCACCCGGTCTAAAATCTGGTCTATAAAAGGCAAGGGACAATGATCCTTTCGAGTCACAAGATTATGTTTTCTATAGTCAATACACATACGCCAACTAGAAATTACTCTAGTAGGAACCAATTCATTTTTATCATTTTTAACTACAATTAGACCAGACTTTTTTGGACCAGCTTGAGTAGGACTCACCCACTGACTGTTAGAAATTGGGTAAATGATACCCACAGCCCATAATTTTAAAACCTCTGTTTTGACAACTTTCATGTTAGGGTTCAACCTACGCTATGGGTCAAGAGATGGTTTAGCACCATCTTCCAAAAATATTTTATGTGTGCATACAAGAGGGCTAATTCCTTTTATATCAGCAAGAGTCCATCCAATGGCAGATTTATGGGCAGTCAAAACCTTAATTAACTTACCTTCCTACGAAGAGTTGAGTTCGGAAGAGATTACCACAGGGAAAGTGTTATCTGGCCCTAAAAATGCATGCTTAAGACCTGTCGGTAATGGCTTGAGCTCTAATTTGGGCACTTCCACACTAGATGGTACGACTTTTGATAGTGGTGGAAGCTCCTCAAACTTAGGTCTCCATCTATTCACTTCTTGTACCTGACAAGAATAAAAAACAGCAGCAATTTCAGTTATTTTGGTATCATTTTGTGCATCATGATTCAAAAGAAAAAGTTCTAAATCATCCTCAATTCAACTCCTCTCAAACTGTCCATGCATTGCAGTTGAAATGAAATTTACAACCTCACATTCATCATCTCCATGTGGTTGCCTGAAAACATTAAAAATGTTAACCTCCATTGTCATATTTCCAAAACAAAGTTTCATTATCCCACTCCTGCAACATATGTTAGCATCACATGTAGCTAAGAAAGGACGTCCTAAAATTATAGGAATGTGATTTTCAGAGTCTAGAACAGGTGCAGTATCCAAAACAATAAAATCAACAGGATAGTAAAACTTGTCCACTTGGACTAACACATCCTCAATAACTCTTCTAGGAGGTTTAGTAGAACGATCAGCCAACTGCAACTTTACCCGAGTCGGCTTTAATTCACCAAGACCTAGCCGCAAATACACTGAATAAGGCAGTAAGTTCACATTAGCGCCTAAGTCAAGCAAAGCACGATCAATAAAATTATTTCCAATGACACATGACAAAGTAGGACTTCCTGGATCTTTATATTTTGGTGGAATTTTATTTTCCAATGCTGCACTCACATGGGCAGCTAAAAACGCAGTTTTCTTCACATTATGCTTTCTTTTATAAGTACACAAGTCTTTCAAAAATTTAGCATAAGCAGGAACCTGCTTCATAGCATCTAATAAAGGAATATTTATCTTTACTTGCTTAAAAAGCTCAAGAATATCAAAGTTATAAACAGCTTTCTTTAAGGGTTGTAAAGCTTTCGGAAAAGGTACAGGCACATGATATTCCTTGTCATTTTCAAATTCTTTGAGCTTGTCAAGTTTATCATTACTTTTAGTTTTCTCAACCTCCTCAAGTAAAGGTGTCGTATCAATTATTTTACCGTTCCTAAGAGTAATCATAGACTTAGCATGCTCAAATTCGGTATCAATTGAATTAACACCTTTAGGATTAGCTTGAGTGTTTGCAAGAAATCATCCTTTTTCATTAACCGACATTAGTTAGTTAATTTCGAAAGTTGACTCTTTATTTCCTTGTTTTCCTCAACAAGTTGACTAAACAATGAATCAAACTTTTGACCTAATGCTTGAACAGGATCTACATATGATTGTTTATGTTGAAACGAATTAGGCGCAGAAAATTGGTGGTTAGGAGCACTTACCTGAGGTTACGAGTCATTCCTCCAACGTAAATTAGGATGATTTCTGGTTGCCGGATTGTATATCTCTGAAAAAGGAGTATACTACTTCTGATAGCTTCCAATGGCAGCACATCGTTCTTCATAAATTCCTTTCATTTCCTGCAACATTTGACAATTTTTAGTGGAGTGATCAATCTCACAACAAACATCACAAATTTGATCAACATCAGACTGATAAACTTGTTGAGGTATATTAGATTTTCCAAATTTTAATGCAGCTACCTCTTTGGCAAGATTATCATATTTTACTTTCAATTCATCTTCTTCCCTCAATTGAAAAATTCCTTTACTACTAGAAGATGTGGAAGGTTTTGAACGATCAGTGCTCTCAAGTGGGTTAGGACCTTTCCATTGATGGGTACTTTTAGCAATTTGATCTAGGAACTCTAAAGCATCATCAGGTTCTTTTGACATAAATTCCCCATTACACAGACTTAAGAAATTGACGATCTCAAGAGAGGAGAGCCTCGTAGATGAAACTAGCAAGACGCCAGTCTTCGAAAGCATGATGTGGGCACAAATTCAAAAGATTCTTAAATCTTTGCCATGTTTGATACAATGATTCACTCTCTTTTTGAGAAAAAGTAGAAATTTGTTGCTTTAAAGCCGTAATCTTATGATCCGGAAAAAAATTTTGAAAAAATTCATCAGTCATTTTAGACCACGAACAAATAGACCTAGCCTTTAATGCATACAACTAACCTTTTGCTTTGTCTTTTAAAAGAGAATGGGAAAATTTTTTATCTCACTCCATCCAATTGATGTGCAATATTATAAAAAGTACTAACAGCATCCTCATATTCCCTAACATGCACATAAGGATCATCATTTTCTAAACCATGAAAAATTGGAAAAAGATGAACCATTCCATATTAAAATTCATAATTTGGCATATTAGCAGGAAAAACAATGCATGAAGGAGATGCAACACGAGTTGGATGCAAATAGTCTTTCAATGTTCTGGGGGGAGGGTTTTCCTCGCCTTCAATAACTGCACGGTCAGCCATGTTGAAAGACTCACTATCACTATAATAAAGATCCCCAAACAAAGTTTCAATTTTAGTTTTTGGACGCTTAGCAAATCTACCTCGGTGATCATGATATCGCATGAAAATTTAAGAAAGAAGAAAAAAAATATGAAAAGCAACTCAACATGTCGCCAAAAGCAAGTAAAATATACTTCTACTTGTTAAAAAAAATACAAATACAAATACAAATAAAACTAAAAATAAGCTAAAACCAACGCAAACAAAAAAAAAAAAAATAGAAATAAATGGAATGAGTGTACCGGGTGGGGAAAAATTATGCGCTCCCCGGCAACGGCGCCAAAAATTTGCTTGCTAAACCCAAGTGCAGGTGTCGTGTAGCAATATAAACTCGAAGTCCGAGTGTCGTATTCCTCAAAGAGCATTGAAAAAGAATGCAGAATTATCAAGACTGAAACAAAGAATAATATCGAATGAGATGTAACTTATAGAAGAAAAGTTCAACAATTAAAAACACTAAAGCATCAGGGTTCCATCCGCATACAACTATACAATTTTACTATTTCGATTCCTTTTTATAACTTAATTGAGATACCAACAACAAGTGATCTCAACCGAAAAATATAGCAATTAAGTTTTCCTCAAATAAAACTTCTTGAAAAGTGATTTTCATTGTAGATATTCAAAACAAAACAAAACGCCCATTCAATTTCTTATAGAAGTAATCCCAAATATAACTTGTACCTATGGCAACAAAATATTAAGAAATTACTCCGTTGAAATCGTACCAATCTACTAATTTATTCCATTCACTAAAAGCATGAATGTGAAACAAAACTATAGGAAAAACATGATTAAACTTATGAATCATAACCAACATTCATCAATCCAAAAATAGAATAAATAAGAAATTTCATTGAAAATCCACAATGTAAAATTGACATTAAAACTCCGAACTAGAATCGAAATAATAAAACTACATACTCATAATATAGGTTTCCCCCCTAGCTTTAGCTAGGGAGATTAGTTCTCCATAAACTAAATAGAAAAAGAAAAGTCTCAAATTATGAAAGAGCCGGGCCCTTTGGAAAACAATCAAATGGAGATTATATGAGTTGTTGCCGCAGCCAACCACCCTTCGTATTCTTCTTCAATAATGGTCATTGATAAACCCATTATTAATATGTTAATGCCAATCCCCATAACCCTCTGAATAATGGTCATTGATAAGCCTTAATGCCAAATTGAAATGGTAATGGCTGGCCGTTTCTTTTTCTTCTTCTTTGCCTTCTCCTTTCTTCATTTCTTTTCGGTGACCGACATAGAATTAATCACCAATTTATTGTCTTGTGCCTCACCCTTTAATTGCCTTGCAATATTCTCATAGTCTTGCACATTAACATTAATATAACATCATTAAAAAAATTAAAACAAATTAGATATAAAACCTATTTGACCAGGTATACATGATAAAGCACAAATTTGATAAATTACTAGAGAAAAACAGGTAACGGATATAATCAAAGCGCATCTGACATGCACTTTTGAGCAATTATCACACAATGTCTCTGGAGTGTTATCCAGTACAGCTGAGAATGTGAGCAATTTCATGAATGCCGAGTCTATTTTCGGCTCAGATACTCACCTTGTGTACAAGCACTTTGCAACTTTGTAATTGGTCATTGTATCCGACAGTTCTGAAAACGAGCTTGCCATGCTCAACCTCATACAAGAAAACATCGGGAGTCTAACCCGAATTTAATTCGCCAAACAACTTAAAGTGCTCCGCCATGGTTCTTCTTCCTCTTCCAGCTAGGAGTGTTATCCGCCCTCCTTCAGTAACCATCTAAACATTGTCGTTTTGGTGGTGCCACTAGTATCTTTGGATTCATTTTCTGCAGCCTTTCAGTGTTGATTTTTGTATCCAATTTGGATCTGTTCTCCGGTTTTGGTGCCGTGAGTTAAAATATTTTATTTTCAAGATTTATGTTGTGTTTAAAGCTTCCTACTTTGTTACACCATGAACATCGGCAAGGAGGAGCTGGACTGTTTGAATATCACCCTTGAAAGACAGTCTCGACCTTGAGGAAATATTTGATAATACCATACATCTCGTGGGCAGGCTCATAGCTAACCATGACCCATTCCAAATTGTGGTCAAGGAAGTCCTTAGATTAGCTTGGTACAAAATGGGAGTTGACCGGGTTCTCATACGAAAGACAATGTTTATGTAATACAATTGGAGAAGAGGCTGTAACTAGGAGGAGTCGGTGAACCTGTGACTGACCTATCATTCTCTAGAGTACATTGAGGCTAACCAGGCTATTTACTGGTTCAGGGGCACTGCTGATGCGATTTAAAACAGCACACAAATTAAACCCTCTTGTTGTCAATTGTAGTAGAGAATGTAAGTAGGGATAGTTCTAGGCCGGGGATTAGAAGGGATTGCTAAAACACTTGAAACTGACTTAAAAACGTAAAACTAAGTTTAAAACACTAAACTAGACTCAAAGAATGCAAAACAAACTGAAAAGACTCAAAACTAACCATAATGACTCAAAACAGCTTAAAACAACTAATTAGAATCAAAACAGACACTAAGGGTGATTTTGGACGAAAATTGGTTTTACTTTGACTCAAAACACTTAAAAACACAAAGTTGGACAGATTCTAACTAATTTGACAATTTAAAGTAATGGGGGATTTGGTTTTGACGAATTTGAAAACTAACAAAGTAAAGTGCAAAAACTTAAGAACTAGACAGATTTAGGCACGAAATTGGTGTTTTGAATGGATAATGGGCCAGCTAGAGGGTTCTTCTCCACATATGACACACTTGCATACAAATCAATCTCCAGTTGTTTCTTTCAATAAGCCATGAATCTCAACGCCCCAAGTTAATTAGGTACGCTTAAATTAACCCTCAGATTTCCCTTATGTCATTGAATTGGACGGAAATAGCGCATCACAATCAAATTATTCTTCAAGAGTTCCCTACATGAAAGCGCATAATAGAGAAACAATCAAAGATCATTACATTCTATGAAAATCATAAGCGTTGACAAGGCATTTGTAACTATGAAAGCGCATGATACTCCTACCAGGAATCTACTTAACACGATCGTGACCAGCGACCTTTACTACTTGTGAATATAAGTTCATAACGATTAGGTGAAACTCCCTTATACTCTAGCATCAGATTTATGCATGTAAATTAAGTGTGCATTCTCAACCCACATACACAAACAATTTTAATGCAAACAGTTAAGTAAATTGAATTCACAATTGGATGTAATCAATTCATATTGCAAGTATAATCATGATTTCGTATCCCCCCTCTAGCCAAAAGGGGTTTAGTTCCTCATGGTCACAGCAAAACAAAGATAAAAAAACTTAAACATTGAAAACAAAGAATGAATTACACCTAAAACGTTCCAGCATTCCAACTTGAATGGCAAGCATGTCCAAGGGCTCTTCTTCTTCCTCTTTGTTGTGGCATAAGGTGTGGTTGATGGTTTTGTGTGGTGAATTGTATGGGAGAATGGCTGGGAATGTGTTTTTATGTGTCGAATGGTGAATGGATAGGTATATGGCGCCGCAGAGAATGAATTGGGATGAGTATGTGAGTGAATGATTCCTCTTAGGCTGCAACACAGGGGCTTTATTTAAGGAAAAAGGAAATCAAAAGCCCTAACTTAATTTGGCTAACAGGAATTAATTCAAATCCACTAGAGAAAGGGAAATAACATCAGAATCCTAGGGGAAAAAGGGTAAGGACATGGCAGAAGGTTTAAAGGAAAGGGAATGTGCTTTTAAGGCAGAAAATAGGAAAGAATCCTCTCCCTTGTGCGGCAAGGTTAAGAAACAAAAAGGGGAATGTGTTTTGGTTCAGAATTTAGGGAAGAAAGGCCTCCCTTGCACGGCAAGGAAGGGGAAAGGGATAGGGGGTGCAGCAACGTCAAGGAAAGGTTCTAGGACTTCTAGAAACATGTAATTAGGCAACTTAACATGTTTTGGCACCCTTTTGTGGCTGGAACATAGGTGAGGAAGGATTAGGAAACTTCCAAACCAAGAATAGAAACTTTCAAGAATGGAAACCTCCAAGAATAGAAACTTCCAACTTTAGAAACTTTGGCTTCCAATTTTGAACTCTTCATTCTTCATTTTCCTTGAATACAATTCTTCATATCTTCATTCAATCCTAAGCTCATTTGATCTTCAATTTCGTCCATCCCCTTTGCTCCATGCATGTGCTATCCATTTAGTGTCCAAAATTGCTCCAAATTGCTCCAAAATGCACTTTCTTGCTCCTTTAGCCCTTTAGACCTACAATCACACGAAAATAGCTTAAAACACTAAAATAACTAAGAACTAACAACAAATATGCAAGAAAATAACTAACTAAGTCGCATAAATATGCTCTTATCAAATTCCCCCACACTTAGCTTTTGCTAGTCCTCGAGCAAAACAAAACAAACAAAACAAACAAAACTCAATCTAAACCTTCCAACATTTACCTCAGGGATTTCCAATGAACATGACATATTAAAAATCATCACTTACATAGATTTTGATCATCCTTACACTTGAATTCATACTTAATCATAGTCACCATTCACTAGTTCGCATTTAATCAATTAAAACAACATTTTGAATGTAATAACATGCCTTAGAGAATTCCCTCATATCCTTACTAGATATGCACTCAATTTTCACTCAGATTTTCTGACTATACACCCTACACTAGGTATATGTGAGAAGATTGATGTAAACATGAAAACTAACACTCACATATGTTATAACAAAGAAAGCATTTTTCTGGAGTTATAAGTGAATATATGAATATGATCTCATGGACGGAATGCTACTACTTAGATGCAAGAACCAGGGATTCCATAAGCTCATACCAATTCCAAGCTCCACATATTTGAAACACATAACACTCAAGATTGAAGTCTAAGGGTTGTATGGGGCTAAGGTATTTGGCTAACAAAGAAAGGTTAAGGATAAACAAGAGTTCTTAAAGAAATAGCGAGCAAAGCAATGAAATCAACACTTAGAATTCACTTTTGAATGCAGAAATTTAACTTTGAACAAAAATGGGAGATTTACACATTTTAGGGCCAGATTCAATGTTTTGGACCCTTCCTTCAACAATCAACACTCTTAAACTCATTCTTTCTTCTTTTCAAACTCTTTTTCATTCTTTTCATAACTTTTTCTTTCTCTTTTCTTTTGCATACGTTTTTCTCATCTTTTTCTTTACTTTTGGGACATAAAACGTACAAATGAGCTTAAAAACAAACAATCCTTCCCCCACACTTGATTTTCTGCATAATGTAGATAAAAAGGAATTCATTCTAAGTCATGCTTCACTATCCTTTAAGAACAAGGGTATGGATAGTCCTAATCTAGGCTAGGAGGTAAGGATAATGTGGGCTAACAAAGAAAACAGGCTAAATAAGGCTCAAAAGGGTTAAACCTACAAAACATATGAAGTAGAAGGGGGTACGGCTATTTGGCTTTAGTGGCAACTAAACAACTTCATCTTGATATGTGTTATGCAATTCAATATCATGCTTTGAATGAAACAGATATGAGTTCTAGCATTTGGATCTATAATGATGAAAATGCATTCTAAGTAGCAACCAAGCAAAGAATAATGAGATCATGCAACGAATTTAGAAAACAAAAATCACAGATTAATAACTCTCCAAAAGAACGTTTAGGCTCAAGTCTCACAAGGATGTAGCATTAGTTTGAGTTCCTTCCTTCAAGCATGTTACAAAAACTTATTTTATCCTTTTGTGATTAAATTTGAATTCGTAAACAACAACTATAACTAAGCATAAACCAAGAGCATATCAAACTTCCATCCATGTTCGTAACTTTCTTTAATAGTCAAGTAATTAAAACCAAATCCTCATCATTGTGTTGGAAGGTACCTAAACACACCAAAAATGACTCTAAAAACACTTCAAAAACTGATTTTTTTCCTTTCAAATTTTCGTATTTTTACTTCAAAACACACAAAAATACTTCAAAACAGTCTAAAAACACTTAAAAATAGTGAGAAACAACCTTAGAAGTGATAGGTGATAAAATCTCACGAATTTGCATCAAAAACACTTTGTTACCCCCCCCCAACACTTAAATCAAACATTGTCCTCAATGTTTCAAGCATAAACTCACAGAAAGCAAACAAATAACACAACTAACTAATCAAAGCAAAAATAAAAGCAGTAAAGAGAAGGGTTTAGGAACACAAATCTGGTTATTAGGTGATTCCTAGAACTCATTTCGTTGAATGCGTGGGTTGCCTCCCAAGAAGCGCTTGCTTTAACGTCATGCAGCTAGACGAATACCTTCAATTAAACTTCATTGGAGCCCACAACATGGAGAGGTATTTCCTCCACAACTTGCTCCTCAAAATGCTCATAGTATGGCTTCAAATGGTGCCCATTCACCTTGAATTCTTGTCCTGTTTTCAAGCTTTGAACTTGGACTGCACCATATGGAAAAACATTAGTAATAACAAAAGGGCCAACCCATTTGGAATGTAACTTACCAGGGAAGAAACGAAGGCGGGAATTAAAAAGTAACACTTTCTGCCCAATTGAGAATGATTTGCCACGAATCATCTTGTCATGATAAGCCTTGGTCTTCTCTTTGTAAATTCGAGCATTCTCGTAAGCCTCGTGCCTAATCTCTTCAAGTTCATTCAATTGAAGCTTCCTATGAACTCCAGCAGCATCAATGTCCATGTTGAATGTTTTGATAGCCCAATGCGCCTTGTGCTCCAATTCTACAAGAAGATGGCATGGTTTGCCATAGATGAGCCGAAATGGGGACATGCCAAAGGCTGTTTTGTAGGCCGTACGATATGCCCACAGTGCATCATCCAAATGCAAGCTCCAATCCTTCATTGTTGGAATCTGCTTGATTTCTCTATTCGAAACCTCGGCTTGGCCATTTGTTTGAGGATGGTAAGGTGTAGAAACCTTATGTGTGACATTGTACTTCTTGAACAGCGCCTCAATGGTTCGATTGCAAAAATGAGAACCTCCATCACTTATGATTACTTTTGGCATTCCAAACCTTGCAAATATGTTAGTTCAAATGAAATCTGCAACCACTCTAGAATCATTAGTTTGAGTGGCTCTTGCTTCCACCCATTTCGACACATAATCCACAGTAAGTAAGATATAAAGGAAACCATGTGAAGAAGGAAAATGACCCATAAAATCAATGCCCCAAACATAAAAAATTTCGACAGGAAGTATAACAATTTGCGGCATTTGATCCCTTGCACCTATATTACCTGTTCTTTGACAACGATCACAAGACATACAAAAGGTTCTAGCATCCCGAAATATAGTTAGCCAATAAAATCCACATTCTAAAACCTTAAGGGCTGTGCGTTGTGTCCCAAAGTGTCCCCCACATGCATAAGTGTGGCAGAAAGTTAAAATTGAATTAAACTCCAAATCATGCACACACCTACGTAGAATCTGATCAAAACAATATTTCCACAAGTATGGATCATCCCAAACCTAAAAACGTGCATCCTTTTTCAATTTATCATGTTGGAACCTGTTTAGAGTATTGGGGACTTGTTTGGACACCAAATAATTCACCAAATCAGCATACCAAGGTTCACTTACCTCAATGGACAGTAATTGCTCATCAGGAAACGTTTCTTGAATGGGTGTGGGCTCCTCATCATGCACCAAATGGCTCAAGTGGTCAGCCACCACGTTTTCACTTCCTTTCTTGTCCCTGATTTCAATATCGAACTCTTGGAGAAGAAGCATCCATCGAATTAACCTTGGCTTGGCTTCTTTCTTTGTGAGCAAATACTTTAGCGCTACATTATCAGTGTAAACAATGACTTTAGTGCCAATTAAATAAGAACAAAACTTATCTAATGCAAATACAATAGCAATAAGTTCTTTTTCAGTTGTGGAGTAATTCAATTGGGCATCATTCAAGGTCCGGGAAGCATAATAGATGACATGTGGCTGTTTGTTCTTCCTTTGGCCTAAAACATCTCCAATTGCATAATCTGATGCATCACACATTAATTCAAAAGGAAGGCTCCAATCTGGTGGGATGATGATTGGAGCCGAAGTAAGCATATCCTTGACGTGTTTGAAAGCCTTCTCACATTCCCCGTTGAACTCAAAAGCCACTTCTTTTTGGAGGAGACGGCATAGGGGCTGTGCAATTTTTGAAAAATCCTTGATAAATCGCCTATAGAATCCTGCATGTCCAAGAAAAGAACGAACCTCTCTAACTGAAGTAGGAGAGGGTAAGTAACGTACAAGATCTATTTTTGATTTATCAACCTCAATTCCATTCTCTGAAGCAATATGCCCTAAAACTATGCCTTGTTTTACCATAAAATGACACTTTTCCCAATTTAAAACAAGGTTAGTTTCAATGCATCGTTTTAAGATCAAACTGAGATTATTCAAACAACCATCGAATGAATCACCAAAAACGCTGAAATCATCCATAAAAACTTCAATAATCTTCTCAACATAATCTAAAAATATACTCATCATGCATCTTTGAAATGTGGTATGTGCATTGCATAAACCAAATGGCATGCGACGATAAGCAAATGTACCAAAAGGGCACGTGAAAGTGGTTTTTTCTTGGTCCTCCGGTGCTATGACAATCTGATTATAACCTGAATAACCATTAAGAAAACAATAAAAAGCATGACCGGCTAACCTTTCAAGCATTTGATCAATGAACGGCAAAGGGAAGTGATCATTCCTTATGGTGGTGTTGAGCTTCCAACCCTCCAACCTGTTTGGATTCGAGTGGGCACAAGTTCGTTTCTGCATTTGGTATCACAGTTACTCCAGATTTCTTAGGAACACATTGAACCGGCGAAACCCAACGACTATCAGAGATTGGATAGATCACTCCACAATCAAGTAGCTTAATTATCTCATTCTTCACAACTTCCATCATTGGAAGGTTGAGTCGGCATTAAGCATCTCGAGATGTTTTGGACCCCTCCTCTAAAAGTATACGATGCATGCATGTGGTAGGGTTGATGCCCTTGATGTCGGCCAATGTCCAACCAATTGCTGTTTTATGCTCTTTTAGGACCCTCACCAACTTTTCTTCCTCTTGTGCCTTGAGTGTGCTTGAGATAATGACGGGCAAAGTCTCTTGGTCTCCCAAGAAAACATACTTCAAATGGCTTGGTAATGATTTAAGTTCAAGGGAAAGTGGCTGCACAACTGAAGGCAGTAACTTATTAGTTGAAACTGAACTTGAAATTGGGAGCAAAAGCTTACCAGATTGTGGTGGTAATGATTCGAGGGCAGCCACACCATCTCAATCTCATCTTGACTAAGAGGCACGGCAAGGATGTGTTCCTGCATGCCGTGGGTGAACATGGGTGTTGTCCTTTCGTTCTTAAGTCCTATTCCATTTGTAATGACCGTTTCAAGTGTATCCTCATTCAATTGTTCAAGATGTGCCTGCGCCAATGAATCAATTATATCAATAGAAAAAGAAGAATGATCATCGCTAGGATACTTGATAGATTCAGAAAGATTGAAATTAATAACTTCCCCATCAAATTCCATTGTCAAGGTTCCTTTAAACACATCAATCTTGGTGCGGGCAGTTTTCATGAACGGCCTTCTAAGGAGGATTAGCAATGAAGGAGAACGGTCCGAGTCTTCCATTTCAAGCACGTAGAAGTCCGCTGGGAAGATTAAGTGATTGACCTACACTAAAACATCTTCCAAAACTCCTTTTGGATAGGCGTTAGAATGATCAGCCAATTTAATAATCACTCCATCATTTTTCAGCTAGCCTAAGTTCATAGATGCATAAATTGAATAAGGCATGACATTAATAGATGCACCTAGGTCTAGCATAGCATGTTCAAATCGAGTATTGCCAATAACACAAGGAATTGTAAAACTACCCAGATCTTTGCATTTAGGGGGCAGTTTACGTTGCAAGACGGCTGAGACATTTTCACTTACCTTCACAACCTCCTTGTTCGAAATTCTCTTCCTAGTTGTGCAAAGTTCTTTTAAAAATTTGGCATATCTTGGAACTTGTTTAATTGCATCCAAAAGTGGGATATTGACTTGAACTTTTCTAAACGTTTCTAGAATGTCCTTTTCAGCTTCCTCATTCTTTAATTGCATAAATCTACGAGGAACAGGTACATTTGGAGGAATAACGTTAGAAATAATCGAATTTGAACCTTTCTTACCTGTGGTGGACGGATTAAGTTGCTTAGGTGGCTACGGCAAGGGTGGTTCTACCCTTACCGTGGGTTGTTCTTGTTCCTCCTCTTTAATCAGCAACTTCTCGTCCTCTTTTGGATGCGATTTGGAGGGTTGTGGGTCTGTTCCAACTTGTTTTCCACTTCGCAAACTGATGACCTTGGCAAATTCAAAACCACCATTTGGGTTAACAACGATTGAACTAGGCAACTTGCCTTGCTCTCTGAATTGGCCCATGAACTCCACAATCTGCCCAACTTGCTTTTTCAATTCATCCACCTTTTTGTCTGGAGTTTACATTCCCTGTGCCATAGAAGTTAATAATTGAAATTTTGATCATTATCTATGGACGAACCTGATTTGGTTTAGGTAGGTTGTGTTTGGGGTTGTGTGGGTGAGTATGGCCTTTGGTAAAATCCCGGAGGTTGCTGCCTAAATGCATTTTGTTGTTGGGTTTGTTGGGGCTTCCTCCACTTGAAATTTGGATGATCTCTCCAATCTGGATTGTGTGTATTCGAGAAATGATCACTCCTTGGTTGGTTTTGGTTCCCAAAACCCACAGCATTGGCAGATTCCCACCCTCCATTCTCGATCAATTGAGGGCATTGATCAGTGAGATGCCCTTGCATGGAGTACACGCCACAAGCAGCTACACTTTGTATTTTGGATACATCTACAACCTGTGACACAAAAGTAGTGAGGTTAGCTAATTGAGATTGAATTTCAGAAATTACAATTACCTCATTCACTTGTGATTGTTGCCGTGGGTGTCTTTTCCTCCAACGCCTTCATATTGTTGTGCATTCAACGCTCTATTTGCAATTAAGATCTTTGCTGCAGTCGGGGTTTTGTCTACCAAAGCTCCTCCCGCTGAAGCGTCAAGCATTTGTCTTTCAATGGGAAGAAGTCCTTCATAGAAGTATTGAAGGAGAAGCTCTTCCTTCATCTGGTGTTATGGACAGGAAGCAACTAACGTCTTAAAACGCTCGTAATAGGCTGGAAACGACTCTCCTTGGTTTTGTTGAATGCCACTAATTCTCTTCCTCAAGAGAATGACTCGTGAGGTTGGGAAAAACTTCTCTAGGAATGCTTGTTTCATGCTCTCCCAAGAGGTAACCGTTCCAGGTGCCAATTCATGCAACCAGTCTTTAGCCTTGTCCATTAGTGAGAATGGAAAGGCCTTCATCTTCAATATGCTTCCATCGACATTGACAGAGGTCATACTTGAGCAAACAACTTCAAATTCCTTCAAGGGGTGCGGCATTGTCCAATCTCGAAGTAGAGAGCTCCTTGATTGTTCGATTGTCTGCTGCCATGACTTGTACTTCTTCCAACAATTGAGCCGTTGGGTCTTCTTCCTCTTCTATCACTTGTTCTTCAAGCTCAAGTTCAGGGCTAGGTGGATTAGACTTTTGCTAGTTTCTCTGCCTTCTCAAAGTCCTCTCAAAATCATCGTCAAAGTCCAAGATATTCTTACGAACAGTTTGAGAACTTCGAGTCATAAACTAGTACTTAAAAACAAGAAAAACAAAACTAAGTCAGTAACTAAAACAAAAACACACGAAAATAAACAAAAAGAAACAACGGGGGATTAGCAAAGTTCCTAATCCCCGGCAACGGTGCCAAAAATTTGGTGCGATTTAAAACAGCGCACAAATTAAACCATCTTGTTGTCAATTGTAGTAAAGAATGTAAGTATGTATCGTTCTAGGCCGGGGATTATGAGGGATTACTAAAACACTTGAAACTGACTTAAAAACGTAAAACTAAGTTTAAAACACTAAACTAGACTCAAAGAATGCAAAACAAACTGAAAAGACTCAAAATTAACCATAATGACTCAGAATAGCTTAAAACAACTAATTGGAATCAAAACAGACACTAAGGGTGATTTTGGACAAAAATTGGTTACTTTGACTGAAAACACTTAAAAACACAAAGTTGGATAGATTCTAACTAATTTGACACATTTAGTAAAGGGGGATTTGGTTTTGACGAATTTGAAAACTAACAAAGTAAAGTCCAAAAACTTAAGAACTAGACAGATTTAGGCACGAAATTGGTGTTTTGAATGGATGATGGGCTAGTTAAAGGGTTCTTCTCCACACATGACACATTTGCATACAAATCAATCTCCAGTTGTTTTTTTCAATAAGCCATGAATCTCAACGCTCCAAGTTAATTCGGTACGCTTAAATTAACCCTCAGATTTCCCTTATGTCATTGAATTAGACGGAAATAGCGCATCACAATCAAATTATTCTTCAAGAGTTCCCTACATGAAAGCGCATAATAGAGAAACAATCAAAGATCATTACCTTCTATGAAAATCATAAGCGTTGACAAGACATTCGTAACTATGAAAGCTCATGATACTCCTGCCAGGAATCTACTTAACACGATCGTGATCAGCGACCTTACTACTTGTGAATATAAGTTCATAACGATTAGGTGAAACTCCCTTATACTCTAGCATCAGATTTATTCATGTAAATTAAGTGTGCACTGTCAACCCACATACACAAACAGTTTTAATGCAAACAGTTAAGTAAATGGAATTCACAACTTACGAATTCACAACTGGATGTAATCAATTCATATTGCAAGTATAATCATGGTTTCGAATTCCCTCCCTAGCCAAGAGGGGTTTAGTTCTTCATGTTCACAGCAAAACAAAGATAAATAAACTTAAACATTGAAAACAAAGAATGAATTACACCTAAAACGTTCCAGCAATCCAACTTGAATGGCAAGCACATCCAAGGGCTCTTCTTCTTCCTCTTTGTTGCGGCACAAGGTGTGGTTGATGGTTTTAGGTGGTGAATTGTATGGGAGAATGGCTGGGAATGTGTTTTTATGTGTCGAATGGTGAATGAATATGTATATGGGGCGGCAGAGAATGAATTGGGATGAGTATGTGAGTGAATGATTCTTCTTAGGCTGCAGCACAATGGCTTTATTTAAGGAAAAAGGAAATAAAAAACCCTAACTTAATTTGGTTAACAGGAATTAATTCAAATCCGCTAGAGAAAGGGAAATAAAATCAAAATTCTAGGGGAAAAAGGTTAAGGACATGCGGCAGAAGGTTTAAAGGAAAGGGAATGTGCTTTTAAGGCAGAAAATAGGAAAGAATCCTCTCCCTTGTGCGGCAAGGTTAAGAAACAAAAAGGGGAATGTGTTTTGGTTTAGGATTTAGGGAAGAAAGGCCTCCCTTGCACAGCAAGGAAGGGGAAAGGGATAGGGCGTGCGGCAACCTCAAGGAAAGGTTCTAGGACTTCTAGAAACATGTAATTAGGTAACTTAACATGTTTTGGCACCCTTTTGTGGCTGGAACATTGGTGAGGAAGGATTAGGAAACTTCCAAACCAAGAATAGAAACTTTCAAGAATGGAAACCTCCAAGAATAGAAACTTTCAACTTTAGAAACTTTGGCTTCCAATTTTGAACTCTTCATTCTTCATTTGCCTTGAATACAATTCTTCATATCTTCATTCAATCCTAAGCTCATTTGATCTTCAGTTTCATCCATCCCCTTTGCTCCATGCATGTGCTATCCATTTAGTGTCCAAAATTGCTCCAAAATGCACTTTCTTGCTCCTTTAGCCCTTTAGACCTACAATCACACGAAACTAGCTTAAAACACTAAAATAACTAAGAACTAACAACAAATATGCAAGAAAACAAGCTAACTAAGTCACATAAATATGCTCTTATCAACTGTATACCAGGGAACTATTGTACGGTGAAAAATGCTAGATATCTGGGAGTTAGAACGGGTGCAATCTTAGAGGTGGATGATCATTTGGAAACTAGCTTCAAGGGTTTTCTTCTGATGAAGGTTAATTTCAATATAACTAAACCATTGCTCAATAGTTTCTCGGTGCCTTGTCCCAGACTCGGTTCTTACATTATCCAACTGTGCTATGAGGGGTTCAGGATATTTTGTTACAGGTGTGGAAGGTTGGGTCACTCTAGCGGTTGTGCCCGCCCTGCCCCACCACTACCTTCGGGAGAAAGTCGGTTTTACCAGTAGTTGAGTGCTGAAGGAGATTCAAGATCTAATTCCTTCTTGTTTCTTACTGCTAAACATACTCTGAAATCCGGTGCTAACGAACGTCATTGAGGGCATTAATGGGAGGTTGGAGAGGGAGGATTCTATGGTTTGTTAGATGGCGAAATACATATTTCGCCAAATAATTTCTTGGCATAGAGGATGAGATAAAAGCAGTCTAGGGTCTTTGGGATTCCTGTCAACCTTGCCAACCCAAGGATAACTGACATTTTACCCTTTCACGATCCGTTTGTCTTGTTAGGATCAGGTACGGATATCCCCTTAGCCACACGTTTCAAATTGTAACCTGATTACAATCACATGTGGCATCCAAATAGTTTTGGCACTTAATTCTCAAATGGCACTTTGACTATTGTTGTTAATAGCCTGTCTCTTGAGAAAAAAATGGTGTAACCATAATAGGTTTCGACCTTAGGCTTTTGATAATGTGCAAAGGATATTGCAAGCCTCTGATCAAGTTCGCGCCAACCCAATTAGGTTCGTGGTCCAGGACTATTTTCCTCTAGGTACAAATATTCTAAACATCAATGAACCAGAACTCATCTAAGTTGCTAAATTGATTGCTGATTCTAACGGTGTTGATGAGGACCTAATCACAGCCACTCCTCATTCCAAAAAAGTGAGATTTTCCATCAATCCAAAAGGGGGGCATCCTCTCCACCTCTCAAACCTGAACTGTCGCGGTTCCAAACCACGGGGTAGGGGGCTCGAGGGACTAGGCTCTTCAAGGTCCAGGGTGGAATATGGCGGTGAATTCTCGGGTTATGCCAATCTCTGCAATATCATTATCAATCCTTCCAAGAAATTGGAAGATACTGATGAATGAGGTTTACTGGGCAAGAACAGACGTTCAACCAACATTAAATCAGCAACAGTTGCCAGAGCGCAACCACACTATCAGCTATGAAAATACTATTGTAGAACTATCGGAGGCACTAGAACCCCAGAAAATTTAAGCGGTGCAAGGCATTATTAGGCTGCAAGATCCCAATTTGGTATTCCTCTGTGAAACCAAATCATCTAGTTCTTTTGTTTTGTCTCTTAAATTCAAGTTGGGGTTTAATAAAATTTATAGTGTTGGAGCTCGGGGTAGTTCGGGAGGACTTTGCCTCCTATAATTATACTAATATAAGGGTGCGTTCTTCTTTGGATAATCATATTGATTTAGGGATTGGGGGCATTAGTGACACTCTTCATTGGCAGTTTACAGGCTTCTACAGCAACCCTGTTATGACTAATTGCATTTACTCCTGGAATCTTCTTCGATCTTTTGGCATTTTCATGTTCCCTACCATGGGTGATGGGAGGAGACTTCAACAAGCTGATGAGTGTTAGTGAGAATGAAAGTGGCCTTACACGATCGATCAACCAAATCCTTGAGTTTAGGGAGACGGTTGGTGACTACAATCTTTAGGATCATGGGTTTACTAGTAACCAATTTACCAGGTTGACCACTTATTCGGGGGGAATTAAAGAATGATTGGACCTGGTTTTGGCCACTCTTGATTGGAAAGCCCTGTTTGCTAATAATATGGCATTCCACCTCGATCCTAGCATATCTAATCACATTATAATTATTCTCTCCATGGATGGGTAGCCAGCACATATGAGAAATGTCGTTATTGTTTCAGATTCGAAGAGATTTAGGCTAGCCATAAGGATTATGAAGCTATTATTAGGGATGCCTGGGGTTGTCTTGTGGCTGGAGTTCCAATGTTCCAAGTACTCTAAAAAATTAAAGCTACTAGGGTTGCCCTCCTCAAATGGCAACATGTGGTTTTCAAGGGGCGTCAAGATGAGATTAATGTTGTCCGCTCGAAACTTGGCTTCATCTTGGCCCAACCGTTATCAGAAGCTACCATCGCTAAAAAGGCTCACTTGGATCATTTGGACGTCTTACTAGGTTTGGAAGAAACCTATTAGAGTCAAAGGTCTCATGCATTATGGCTACTATAAGGGGACATGAATACTCAATTTTTTCATCAGAGAGCTAAGAACAAAAAGTCCAAAAATGACATCAAGGGTTTTTCTGGTAGAGCTGGTACTTGGCTCACTACTGATTTGGGTATTGAGAAAACGGTCCTGAATTACTTTGAGGATACTTTTCGTGTTGGCCCATTGGGTAGTGGTGTTGATGTGCTCCAGTCCATTGAGAGTTGGGTTACCCCTAAGATGAACTTGCAGTTAAATATGTCGGTGTCTGGGGATGAAGTTAGGGGCTGCTTTGTTCCCAATGCATCCTTCCAAGGCCCTGGGCCAAGAAGGAATATCCCTTTTTTCATTCAAAGGTTTTGGTCCATTGTTGGTATAGATGTAACTATTGCCATCCAAAGTCTCTTGTATTCTGGTAGGGTACTAAAGCAGATTACCTATACCCATGTTGCTCTTACTCCAAAAGTGAAAGCACCAAGGATGTAGCTCAGTTCCAACCCATAAGTTTTTGCAATGTTTTATTTAAGATTGCATCGAAGGTCATGGCATCAACTTAAGTTCATCCTTACCCGTATCACTTTACTGGCCCAAAGTGCGTTTGTCCTGGGAAGTTTTATCTCAGATAATTTGTTGCTTGCCTTAGTGATTTCTAACTTTCTTTCTAAGCAACGACGTGGAAAGAAAAGGTTTTTGTCCTTGAAGTTGGATATTAGTAAGGCCTACGACAGAATCGAATGGCACTACCTTCGAAGCATCTTAACTAGACTGGGTTCTCGTTAAAATGGATTGATTTGGTGATGGAGTTCGTTTCCTTGATTTTGTACTTTTTCATTTTTAATGGGCACCCTAGAGGTTATATGCTTCCCTCTCGTGGCCTCCATCAGGGGGATCTTATTAATAACTGAAGGGTAATTGATGTACAGGTGACAATTGTTGATTGGGTAGAATATAATAAGGAGAGATGTAAATGAGTGCCACCTATGCAAGTTAGTTAGGAATGTGGTGCTATAAAGGCTGTTGAGAAACGGTTGCAATTCTATCAATACAGTTAGACATTTTCCTTCCATTACTTAGCTTCTTTCTCTCTCAACTTTTCTCTTCCGCCTTCATCTTTCTCAGATTTCGTGTAGTTGTTTAGTTTTGTTATCATGGTATCAAGAGCCTGCGATCGTGTGTGGGTTGTGTCGGTGCCTATCGAAGTTTGATTTTCTGCTTCAGTTTCAGGCGATTTGGGAGATTTCAAGTTGTGATTTCGGAAAGTTTGCTTGAAGAAGTGGGAGTTTTTCTTGGCGATTTAGGGATTTCTCTTGGCATTGGGGGATTTCTTTTGGCGATTTGAGGATCTTTCTATGCAATCAAGGTGGAATTTGCAGCAATTCCAGGTTTTGTGTTTACAGTATCTCAGTATGTTGTTTTTTTCTTGAAATTCTTTTGGGCGATTCTGGTCTGCTTGAGTAAATTGTGTTTAATAGTATTGTTTGATTTGCAAAGATAATATATTGTCTATGAAGTTGTGAAGGCCAAAGCCATTATTAGATAGTTGTTTCTGCACTGAGTATTTTGAGAAGGCCAATGCCATTACTCGGTGTTAAGTAAGAATTTGAAGGCCAATGCCATTGATTCAAGAAATCTACTATTTATAGAATTTGACAGAATTTTCGATTCTTTTTCTGGGTTTTATTCCAAGATTTGTCTAAAGATTGATTCTTGAAGGTTATCAGATATATCTTCTTCATCTGTGAAAATTGAGAGTCTGTTGGGTATGTTGACTATTAAACTTGGTGAGCACAATTAGACCAAGTGGTGTTTTCAATTCAAGTCAGTACAAAAAAGGTATAAATTGTTTGATCATTTTGATGGATCTATAATTTGTCCATCAAAATTTGTGGTGAATTCAAAAATTGGAGTTACAAAAGAATTAACTGCTGCTTTTCAAGAATGGGAAACAACAGATTTGTCATTGTTGAGTTTGTTAATAGTAACATTGACTGATGATACTATTGAACATGTTATTGGGGTGTAAGACTGTTGCAGAAGCTTGGACAAATCTTGAAGAAAGATATGCATCTGTTTCTCAGACAGTGGTTAATCATTTGAAAACTGAACTGCATACAGTGCAAAAAGGTGGTGATTTGATGGATATATATTTGTTAAGAATCAAGTCCATAAGGGATCAGTTGATGGCTGCAAATGAGTACATTTCAGATAATGATGTGATGATTGCAGCCCTTGTTGGGTTACCAAAAGAATATGCCACTATTAGGACAGTTATACTTGCAAAAGATTCTAATGTCACTATGAAAGAATTTAGGGCACTATTAATAGGGGCTGAAAGGGAAAATGATGTGGTGATGAATTCACTAGCTCAAAATATGGCTGCTTTGTATATGCAGGGAAATATTGCTGGTTCGAGTTCTTCTCTATACAACAATGGGGCATCCAGTTCAAACTCTTCTCTAATTGAACCATCAAGTACAGAAGGTGTTATCACTTTTACTCCATTACCACAACAAATGCCATTTCTTCCACAATCTCAAATGGGTTAACCGGGTTATTTTTCAGATCATAATTCTCTTGGCTCAAGTGCTGGTTTTGTTGGTAATATAGATCATTCACAGGATAACTCAAGGCAACATCAACCTTCATCACAATATAATGGGACTCAACAAAGGTTCTACAATGGAGGACAGTCAAGGGGAAACAATAATTACAAGCACGGGTTCAAAGGAAAAGGGTCTAATTACAGGAATAACAGTGGCTGGACTGGAAATACTGAGTCAATGACTACTTTATATCCAGAGTGTCAAATCTGCAAAAGAAGGGGACACACTGCTTCTACATGTTTTTACATAAATGCTCAGAGTACTTCACCACACTTTAACACTGAATGTCAAATATGTGGTAAGAGGGGACATAGTGGGCTTGAATGTTATCATATGAAAAATTACTCTTATCAACCCTCTGGACCTCCTACTTCTCGTGCTCCATTTCCTGGTCAATCTCAAGATGTTCATCGCCAATAGGGTTTTATTCAACAACCTCAAAACTTTGTTGCTCATTACTCTTACCAATTAAATCCACCTGCACCATATATGCTTCAGCAGAATATGCCTATACCTGATCTATCATACCAAGTTCACCCTCCAATGCAGGGAATGGTTACACAAGGTTCACCATCATACTCTAATGCTGCTACTTGGATTATGGATACAGAAGCATCACATCACATGAGATCTGATCTTGTTAGTTTGAATCAAGTTTCTCCTTTTGAAGGTTCTGAGAAAATAAAGATTGGCAATGGACAAGGTTTACCAATTAAGAATACTGGATCTGCAATTGTTAAAACACATTCTCACTCTATTATTTTGACAAATGTGTTGCATGTTCCATCTCTTGCTGTGAATTTAATGTCTGTGAAGCAGTTATGTAAAGATAATAGGTGTTGTTTTATTTGTGATAACCTGAATTTCTTTGTGTAGGACAAGGTGACAAGGGAGATCTTGTACAAAGGAATGAGTAGACCACACGAGTTGTTTCAGATTCCTATGTCATCTTGCACAGTTTCGAGTGCTTTCATTGGACAGTTGGTAAAGTCTTCTTTGTGGCACCACAGGCTAGGGCATCCTACAAATGAAGTGTTGGCGGTTATGTTAGCTAAGTCTCACATTCCAGTCTCCATAGATAATACACATACAATGTGTGCTGATTGTATTCATGGGACTAGAAAACAATTCTCTAATAAGTCTTCTCAATGTATCTTACCTTTTGATAAAATTCACTCGGATGTGTGGGGACCTTCCTCAGTCAAGTCTATAGAAGGGTATCGATTCTATGTTGTATTTGTTGATGATTGTACAAGATACATGTGGATTTTCCCACTTTATAACAAATCAGAAGTATTTCCAGTTTTTGTCAAGTTTTACAAATTTATTGAAGTTCAATTTGGAGTACAAATTAAATGTTTGCAATCAGATGGGGGTGGAGAATATGTCAATAATACATTCAAGGAGTTTATGCAGTCAAAAGGAATGGTTCATAGGATTTCATGTCCTTACACTCCACAGCAAAATGGGTTAGTTGAAAAGGGACATAAGCATATAGTTGAAACAACAATAACTTTGATGAAAACTGCTGGTTTGTCACAAGAATTCTGGTTTTTGTCATGTGCACATGCTGTGTATTTGATCAACAGGATGGCTTCTAAGTCATTACAAATGAATTCACCTTATTTCTATCTATATGATAAACATTCATCCTTGCAAGATCAGAAAGTATATGGTTCAGTTGTGTTTCCATATTTAAGACATTATAATGATAGTAAATTTCAAGCAAGGACTTCAATGTGTATATTCTTAGGTTATCCTGTAGGTTATAAGGGTGCTATATGCTATAACTTGCAGACTAAGAAATTGATTTTGTCTAGACATGTTCTACATGACGAGTCTGTGTTTCCAGCAAAATGTAGACCTGTTGTGATATCAAGTAGTGATTCTATGCAACATTCACCTTATTTTTCTCTAATCATGATTCAGCTGAGGGTTCCAAATGCACAAGACAGAAGATCCAGTGAACCTATTCAACCTATTTATGAAAATACTTCATTACAACAAGATATTGATGGGTTTGTTTCTACTAATCATACACAGTCTACACAGTCTACATCTCAAACACAGTCTGTATCACAAACACAGGGATATGAAACACAAGAATCTGAGTCATTGGTATCACAATCTTCTACTCATGTACAATATCCCAATCAACTCTTATTACCTCTCCTAGATCCAGCATAACTTCAGGGACTACTTCATATCCCTGTGGATGAATGGAATCAATCTCCCAACTCTAATCCTACTAATACTTCTCGAACTCATTCTATGCAAACAAGACTTCAAGCTGGAGCTATTGAGAGAAGGGATTATGCAGCTTTTTATGCTAGTTTACCTGAATTACAGTCTTTACAACTTGATGACGGCTCTCTGTGCTATAGTGGGTTCTCTTTTGTGGCTGAAATTATTGATCATGAAGAACCTAAAAGTTTTAAAGTAGCAGTTACAAATCCAAATTGGCAAAGTGCCATGCAGGATGAATTTGATGCTCTTCAAAGATAAAGAACTTGGGTCCTTGTACCTCCTCCTCATGACAGAACTATAATTAGGAGTAAATGGGTGTACAAATTGAAGAAAAATCCTGATGGGAGTATATCTAGATATAAGGCACGTCTGGTAGCTCAAGGATACACACGGGAGTATGGTTTAGATTACTCAGAGACATTTAGTCATGTGGTACGTCATACTATAGTAAGGTTAATCCTTGCACTTGCTACAAGCTACAAGTGGGAACTTAGACAACTAGACATAAAGAGTGCATTTTTACATGGTGAGTTGCATGAAGAAATATACATGAAGCAACCATAGAGTTTTGTGGATCCCAATGCTCCAAATCATGTCTGCAAACTAGTCAAATCACTATATGGCCTCAAACAGGCTCTAAAAGCCTGGAATTCTAAGTTCAGATGTGTGCTACCATCTCTGGGATTCATAGTGTCTCAGTCGAATACAAGTCTTTTTGTTAAGACAGATGACAATGATATTATCATTTTACTTTTATACGTAGATGATGTCATTCTTAAAGGCTCCAATGTCTCTAAAGTTCAAGATGTGATTACTGCACTCAGTGAGATATTTGGTTTAAAAGACATGGGAAAGTTGACTTACTTCTTAGGATTGCAAATTCAGTACAAAAGTAATGGGATGTGTTTATCACTCAACCTAAATATGCTAAAGAACTTATAAAAAAAGGTAAGAATAGAGAATTGTAGGCCTGCACCAACACCTTCAAAACCCCATACTCAGTTACTCATGTTTGAGGGACAACCTTTGGCTGATCCAAGCCTTAACAGAAGCATTGTTGGAGCTCTTCAATATTTGACCTTCACTAGGCCTGATATTGCTCATTCTGTAAACATTGTTTGTTAATATATGACAAATCCAACTGATGCACATATGTTCTTAGTAAAAATCATACTTAGATATCTTTAAGGGACACTGCAATGTGGAATTACATATCATTCATATGCTAATATTCATATCTCAGCATATTCAGATGCTGATTGGGCCTCTGATATCAACACACGAAGATCGATCACCGGATATGTAGTGTTTCTTGGATCTATGGCAGTCGAAGAAGTAATATTCTGTGCCTCGAAGCTCACAGAAGTTGAATACAAAGCTTTGGCTAATTGTGCAGTTGATGTGTGTTGGATAAGGTCACTAATGAAGGATCTCAACTAGTTCTTATATGCTCCTTCTGACTTGTACTGTGATAATCTCTTAACATTGGCACTCAGCACCAATCCTGTGTTTCATTCCAGAATTAAACACCTTGATACTGATTATCACTTCAATCGAGAATGGGTGCAAAAGAAGGATGTTGTGGTTCATTATGTTTCAACAAATAATCAAGTTGCTGATGTTCTCACTAAAGGATTGCACAATCCTGTCTTTCTTAAGCACTACATCAATCTCAGCCTTGGTCTCCCCAGCTGCGATTGAGGGGGGTAATAACTGAAGGGTAATTGATGTACAAGTGGCAATTGTTGATTAGGTAGAATGTAATAAGGAGAGATGTAGAGGAGTGCCACCTATGCAAGTTAGTTAGGAATGTTGTGCTATAAAGGCTGTTGAGAAACAGTTGCAATTCTATCAATATAGTTAGACATTTTCTTTCCATTGCTTAGCTTCTTTCTCTCTCTAACTTTTCTCTTTAGTCTTCATCTTTCTCAGATTTCGTGTAGTTGTTTAGTTTTGTTATCACTTATTTCCCTACTTATTCCATTTATGTGCAGAAGGTGTATTCGATCTCATTGCTAAAAGGAAGCGGAAGGTAAAATTTAAGGCATCTCTATTTGTTTTGGTGCCCCGAGTGTGAACCATCTCTTATTTGCTGATGATAGTCTGCTTTTCTATCGGGATAATAAGGCTGAATGCGTTCAGATTGTTGAGATCCTTAATTCATATGAATGTGCTTCGAATTCGTATGAATGTGATTCGGGCCAGAAAGTTAATCTCTTCAAGAGTGAGAGTTGTTTCAGTCAAAACATCAAGCGTCCTGTGCAATCTAAGCTGGCAGACCTATTGTGTGTTCATAGAGTGGACTGACATGCTATGGACTTGGGTATATCAACCCTTATGGGTAAGAATAAAAGTCAATTCTTTGTGCACATCAAGGAGTGGTTGTGGAAGAGAGTTCAAAGTTGGAAGGGGAAAATTCTTAGTAACTGTTCATTAAAACCATTGCACTTGCTATCCCTACCTATATGATGAATTGTTTCCTCTTGCCTAAATACTTTTACGATATCTTAAATTGCTTAATTGCTTCTTTTTGGTGGAATGATTATGATGGTGGAAAAATGATCTAGTGGCTCTCTTTGAGTAAACTGTGCATTCCAAAAACAGATGGTGATTTGGGTTTAAGAAACCTGTATGCGTTCAATCTTAGCTTGTTGGAAAAACAAGGATGGTGGATCTTAATGGAACCCCACTCTTTGGTGGTAAGAGTGCTTAGAGCCAAATATTTTCCAAACACACTACCCTCGTGAGTTCAGACGCATCCTATTCATGGAAAAGTATTTGTGCAGCTCGTCATATCATCTTTCTTGGCTCGAGATGGCAAGTGGGTGGGGGTGCTTCACTCTGTATCTAGGATGACCAGTGGATTCCATTACCGATTGATAGGAGCATGTTTATGCGACTTAGTTAGCTTGTTTCCTTGCATTTACTTAGTTAGTTTATGTTTATTATAGTGTTTTAAGCTATTTTCGTGTGTTTGTAGGTCCAATTGGCAAAGTTGGCAAGAAAGTGCATTTTAGAGCATTTTGGAGCAATTCTGGGCTGAAATGGATTACATGCATATGAAGCACAAAGAATGGATGAATTTGAAGTTCAAATGAGGCTAGGATTGTGTTTAAAAGTTGGAGAAATAAATTTAATTCAAAGAAGACAAGGAATCAGCTACAAACATGGAACATTATCCAAACTAACCTTATCTTATCTTATCCTATCCTAGTCTTATCCTATCTTAATTCCAGCTGCAAGGGGGACTCATTTTCATAATAGGATGCCTAAAACCTGTTTTTAGGAGGCCTTTTCCTTCTAGAAACATGCCACTACACTCCTTTCTAGAAGTCCTAAAAATCTGGCGCCCTAAACCTTTCTAAAAGGCCTTTGCCTTACCTTGCACTCCATCCCCTTCCTTCCAATTGCTGCCGCACCTTCCCTATCCTTATTCCTCTTGGATTCTGATTTAATTAGCCTATTCCCTTGTGGATTTGGATTGTGCAAAGCCTTTTTGGAAATTAATTGGGCTAAACCCCTTTCCTGATGGATTTAAGCCTTGTGCCGCACCCTAGGGCCCTAATCCTTTATTTCTGCTAAGTCCAAGTCCTAACCTGATTTCCCTAGGGTTTTCCATGCCTATATATACATATTTTGAGGCTTTGCCACAGGTTACCACCCCCTATACCACACCATAATTCGTAGCCATCACCATCCATACACAGAAACACCCTTTGCCGCAAGAAGGAGAGGAGGAAAGCTTTGTCGTGGCTTCCATTGGAGGAGGACCTTGTGCTGCAACAACCTGCAACCATTGGAGACTTCCTGAGTTCTTTCTTCCCTTGTTTTAGTTTCAATGTTTATTTCAGATTGCTTTTCAATTGCTTTTCAATTGTATATATAGGCACCACAAACCCTAGGGTAATCAGATTAGGACTTGGACTCAGCATAAGCAAGAGATTAGGACCCTAGGTGCGGCATAATGTGTGAATCCCTTAGGAAAAAGGATTATGGCCCAATTAATTTCTAAAAAGGATTTGTAGAACCCAAATCCACAAGGAAATAGGCTAACAAATTAGAATCCAAGAGGGAAGGGATAGGGAATGCACGGCAAAGAGGGATAAGGCAAGGAATGCCTTGCAAGGCAAAGAAAAACCTTCTAGAGAGGAGGGAGGCGCCAGATTTATAAGACAAGGGATAGGACTTCTAGAAATCAGGTTTTAAGTCTCCTAAACTGAAATTAAATCTTTTTTGTAGCTGAAAACAAGGTAGGATAAGATTAGGATAAGATAAGATAAGGTTTGGATAAGATAAGGTAGTTTGGATAATGTTTTGGATAATTCCCCTTCTTTATAGCTGATTCCTTATCTTCTTTATCTTTGACTTCTTTCTTCCCTCATTTTAGCTGATTTCAAGTCTTTGTATCTTCAATTTCGTCCATCAACTTGCCTCCATGCTTGCACTGCCCAATCTTGGCCCAAAAATGCTCTAGAATGCTCCAAATTGCTTCTTTATGCCATCTTGACACTTAGAACCTACAAACACACGAAAATAGCTTAAAATACAAAATTAGCTAAGAACTAACAACATAAATGCATGAAAACAAGCTAACCAAGTCGCATAAATATGCTCCTATCAAATTCCCTCACACTTAGCTTTTGCTAGTCCCCAAGCAAAACGAAACAACCAAAACAAAACAAAGTGAACAAACTAGACCTTCCAACGTTCACCTCAGGGATTTCCAACATACATGACATATTCAAGATCATCATAACCATAGATTTTAGTCATCCCCACCCTTCAGTACATACTTAACCATAGTCACCATTCATTAGCTCGCATTTAACCAATTAAAACAATGTTTTGAATGTAGTAACATGCCTTAGAGAATTCACTCAATTCCTCACAAGGTATACACTCTATTTTCACACAGAATTTCTAACTACACTCCCTACACTAGGTATATGTGAGAAGATTGATGTAAACATGAAAACAAACACTCATATATGTTTATAGCAAAGAAAGCAATTTCTGGAATTATTAAGCATGTTTAGATATGATCTCATGAACGGAATGCTACTACTTAGATGCGAGAACCAGGGACACCATATGCTCATACCAATCCCAAACTCCACATATTGAAACACACAACACTCAAGATTGAAGTATAGGGTTGTAACGGGGCTAGGGGTATTGGCTAACAAAGAAAGGATAAGGATAAACAAATGTTCTTAAAGCAATAGCGAGCAAAGTAATGAATATGACACTTAGAACTCCCTTTTGAAACGCAGCCACGAACTTTGATACATAAAGGGAAGATCACACATACTTAGAGCCGAATTCAACGTTTTGGACCCTTTCTTCAACAACCAACACTTGTGAGCTTATTCTCACTTATTTTTCAACTCTTTTCACACTTTTCACAACTTTTTCTTCTTCTTCTTTTTCCACGAATTTTTTTTGTTTTTTTGTTTTTTTGTTTTTTTTCTTTCCCACCCGTGCCTCTTTGATACCTTGGCACAAATGAACGTACAACTTCCCCCACACTTGTTTGCTGCCAAATAATGAACAAAGGGAATTCATTCTAGGTCATGCTTCACTACGCCTTAAGAACAAGGGTAAGGATGGTCCTAATCTAGGCTAGGTAGGGAAAACGTGGGTAAACAAAGAAAATGGCTAAACAAGGCTCAAAAGGGTTAAACCTACAAAACAAATGACAGAGGGTTAAGGCTTTTTGGCACTGGTTCACTACACAACTTCATCTTGATTATGTGTTATGCTAATCAATTTCATGCTTTGAATGAAACAGGTATGAGTTCTAGTATTTGGAACTAAATGATGAAACGCCTTCTAAGTAGCAACCAAGCAAAGAATGATGAGATCATGCAACGACTTTAGAAAACAATAACTGCACAGATTTTTAACTCTCCAAAGAACGTTTTAAGCTCAAGTCTCTCAGGGATGTAGCGTTAGTTTGAGATTCTTCCTTCAAGCATGTTACAAAAACTGATTTTTTTCCTTTTTGATTGAACATGAATTCATGAATTATAACCATAATCAAGCATAAACCAGAGAGCAATTCAAACTTCCATCCATGTTTATAACTTTCCTCAATAGTCATGCAATTAAAAACCGAATCCTCATCATTGTGTTGGAAGGTACCTAAGACACAAACACACCAAAACGACTCTAAAAACACGTCAAAAACTGATTGTTTTGTAAATTTTCGTATTTTTACTTCAAAACACACAAAACTACCTCAAAACACACTAAAAACACTTAAAACAGTGAGAAACAATATTAGAAGTGATAGGTGATAAAAACCCACGAAAATCATGCAAAAACAACTTGTTTACCCCCCCCCCCCCCCCACACTTAAATCAAACATTGTCCTCAGTGTTTCAAACATAAACACACACAAAAGCAAGCAAAGAACACAACTAACACACATAACAGATATGGCAAAACAAAAGCAATAAAGAGAGAGTGTAAGAACGCAAATCTGGTTGTGGAGCTAGAATTCCATCGTTCTCTTGTTTAAACACATGGGTTGCCTCCCAAGAAGCACTTGCTTTAACGTCTTCCAGCCGGACGATACTTCCATTTAAGTTCCCATGGTACCCACGGCATGCAGAGGTAATGCTTCCACCACATGCTCCTCAAACAGCTCGGGCATTGGATCTATGAATGGTAAGGGATAATGATCCTTTCGGATTGGGGTGTTGAGCATTCTAAAGTCCATGTAATCATGCCCACCAGCTTGGATTCGATTGGGATTCTGCACCATACAAGGTAACAACCTATTAGTTGAAATGGGAATCGAAATTGGAATAGGTGGCTTACCAATGTACTACAATGAAGTGGCAACCCTATCAACAAATGCATGTGGGATGCTCTCGCCAAGATTTGGGGGTTTTAGGGTTGTGGCCGTGCAATCCTTGTGCTTCAATCCAATTCCCTCTTCGTTGGTGGTTCGAAATGCATCTTTCTTGAATGATACTGAATGTTCCTGCCCTTTATTTTTTATTTTATCAATGACAAAACAAGAGCGAACACGATTAGTATTCTCAACAGATTCAGAAACATTAAAATTAATCATATCACCACCAAACTCCATAGTTACTGCTCCTTTGGCCACGTCAATCTTGGTTTGAGCTGTTTTCATGAAAGGTCGTCCAAGTAAGATTGGCAATGTTGAAGAGTAGGCTGAATCCTCCATGTCAAGCACATAGAAATCTACAGGAAAAATCAAGTGGTCTACCTGCACCAAAACATCTTCCAAAACTCCTTTTGGGTATGCATTAGATCGATCGGCTAATTGGATAATAACACCATCATTTTTCAACTCTCTTAGATTCATAGATGCATAAACAGAATATGGCATGACATTAATTGATGCACCTAAGTCTAACATGGCATGTTCAAATCGAGTATTGCCAATAACACAAGGAATTGTAAAACTACCCAGATCTTTGCACTTAGGGGGCAGTTTACGTTGCAAGATGGCTGAGACATTTTCACTCACATGCACCACTTCTTTCTCTTGAAGTCGTTTCTTGGTTGTGCAAAGCTTCTTCAACAACTTAGCATACTTCGGAATTTGCTTTATTGCATCAAGAAGCGGGATATTGACATGCACCTTCCTAAACGTCTCCAGAATGTCTTTTTCATCCTCTTCCTTCTTTGATTGCATGAATCTGCTAGGAAAAGGCACAGTTGATATAACAACATTAGAAGGAATCCAATTTCGACCTACCTTAGTTAAAGCGGATGGCATAGGGTGCTTAGGAGGCTGCGGCAAGGGTGGTTCTACCCTTGCCGTGGGTTTCACTTGCTCTTCCTCCTCGATCAGCAGCTTTTCATCCTCTTCTTGACTTGATTTGGTTGGTTGTGGGTCAGCTCCAACCCGTTTGCCACTTCTCAACGTGATTGCATTGGCGATTTCAAATCCTCATTTAGGATTAACAACGGTTGAACTAGGCAATCTGCCTTGTTCTCTAATCTGCCCCATGAATTCCGCTATTTGCC
The DNA here is from genome assembly GCA_024362995.1 of Heteromeles arbutifolia. Classification (NCBI taxonomy): domain Eukaryota; kingdom Viridiplantae; phylum Streptophyta; class Magnoliopsida; order Rosales; family Rosaceae; genus Heteromeles; species Heteromeles arbutifolia. Next base: position 27,147,812 of record JANCRC010000002.1, read on the forward strand.
CCATTTGCTTTTCCGAATTGTCCACCCTTTTGTCTTGAATTTGCCTCTCTTTGTTTTGAGTTTGTACTTCCTGCATCAAAGTAGTAAGTAACTTAACAACTTGATCATTATCCAAAGACATACCTGAGTTTGTTGGGGCAGATTGCATTTGGGTTTGATTTGGTACGAATGGCTTTGTATAAAAGCCCGGTGGTTGCTGCCTAAATCCTCCTTGTTGTTGGGGTTGTTGAGGCTCCCTCCACTTGAAATTTGGGTGATCCCTCCAACCCGGATTGTATGTGTTTGAATATGGATCATTGCGTGGCTGATTTTGGCTCCCAAATCCCACGGCATTGGCAGATTCCCACCCTCCATTCTCAATCAATTGAGGGCATTGATCATTGGCATGTCCTTGCATAGAGCACACGCCACAAACACTTTGTCCATGTATCTTCATTCCCTCGGCCATATGAGAAACAATAGAAGTAAGGTTAGCTAATTGGGATTGAATGTCGGACATAGAACTTACCTCATTCACTCCTTGCCGTGGGGTGTCTCTTTGCCTAAGTCCTTCGTATTGTTGTGCATTCAACGCTCGGTTGGCAATTAGGGTCTTTGCAGCCATGGGTGTTTTGTCAACCAATGCACCTCCCGCTGAGGCATCTAGCATTTGTCGCTCAATTGGAAGAAGTCCTTCATAAAAGTATTGAAGTAAAAGTTCTTCTTTCATTTGATGTTGAGGACATGAAGCGACAAGAGCTTTGAAACGCTCATAGTAAGCTGGAAACGATTCTCCTTGGTTTTGTTGAATGCCACTAATCCTTTTCCTCAAGAGAATGACTCTTGAAGTTGGGAAAAATTTCTCTAAGAATGCGCGCTTCATGCTTTCCCAAGAAGTGACGGTTCCAGGTGCTAATTCGTAGAGCCAATCCTTAGCTTTTTCCAAAAGAGATAATGGAAAGGCTTTCATCTTCAATATACTTCCATCGACATTGACAGGGGTCATGCTTGAACAAACCACTTCAAATTCCTTCAAGTGCTTGTTTGGATCTTCCATGGACAACCCGTAGAATTTGGGAATGTGGTGCAACAAGCTAGACTTCAATTCGAATTCATCAGTTTTGCCCTCGGCTGCCCTAGGATATTGAATGCATAAAGGGGTTGGATTATCCAATCCCGAGGCTGAAAGTTCTTTGATCATTCGATTATCTACAGCCATGTCTTGCTCCTCTTCCAAATCCTCTTCAATTTCAACTTCAGATTCAGAATTAGAACTTGAACTAAGTAGATCAGGTTCTGGGTGCTTCCTTTTCCTTCTCAAATCTCGTTCAAAATCGTCGTTAAAATCCAAGATATGTGCATGAACGGGTTGAGAATTTCGAGTCATACACTAGTACCTACAACAAAGAAAACAAAACAACTCAAAAAACAAAGCAAAACAAAAACAAAAAAAACAACTAAGACACACGGCAGAAAATAGGGAGATTAGCAAGTTTGCTAATCCCCGGCAACGGCGCCAAAATTTGATGTGAGAATTACTTGACACTCAAATTAAAACCCTATCGACGTAGTATATGAAAGTAGGGATCGTTTTAGACCGGGGATTAGAAGGGATGCTAATCTACACAAGTTAAACTCTAAGACACTAAACTAGACTCTAAACAACTCAAAACTGACCAAATTGACTCAAAACAGCAAAACTAATTTAAACATACTCAAAACAGGTACTAGAAAGTGAATTGGATGAATTTTAGACTTGTAAGACTCAAAACACTAAAAGGAGACAGATTTGGACGAATTTAACAAAACTAAAACACAAATAAGAACTGAGGGGGTTTTTAGACGAATTTATCAAAACTAAAAAGATTCCAGCAAACAAAGTAAATTAAAGAGAGGTGAAGGTGAATTCAGGGTGAGAAACTAGTTAGAGGGTTCTTCTCCACACATGAACATATGCATACGAATTGATTTCCAGTTATTCTTTCGATAAACCATGAATGACAATGCTCCGAACTAATTGTATTGAACTAATCAATTCTCAGATTTCCCTAAGTTCATTGAATTGAATGGATAACGCATCACAACCAAATTATTCTTATCAAGTTCCCTAACTATGGAATACGCATGATAGAGACACATATCAAAGATCATTAAGTTCCATGGAAATCATAAACATTGACAAGGCATTCATAACTATGAACTGCATGTTAATTCTGCCTTGGATTTACTTAACATGATTGTGACTAGCAACCTTTACTACTTGTGAATATAAGTTCATAACGATTAGGTGAAATTCCCTTATATCCTAGCATCAAATTCATGCATGTAAACTAAGTATGCATCCTTAATCAACACACAAGAACAAGTTCTTAATAAAACAGATAAGTAAACCACATTCACAATTTATGAAACAATAACTGGAGGTAATCAATTCATACTAAACATATGTCCATGGCTTTGAATCCACCTCTAACTAAAACGAAATTAGTTCCACATGTTCAACATAATTGAAAAGCAAATTAAATTAAACATGGAAACAGAAACAAGAGAAGAAAGAACTCCAAGAACTACAATGGTTGCAGGTAGGCTGCGCACAACCCTTCCTCTCCAATGGAAGCCACGGCAAGGCTTTGTCTTCTCTCCTCTGCAGCAAAGTATGAATTTCTGAAGGTGTGGTGCTGTAGAATTCGTATGGATGGGTGGTGTCACCTGCGGCAACTTTCTAATTCTGTATATATAGGCACCACAAACCCTAGGGTAATCAGATTAGGACTTGGACTCAGCATAAGCAAGGGATTAGGACCCTAGGTGCGGCATAATGTGTGAATCCCTTAGGAAAAAGGATTATGGCCCAATTAATTTCTAAAAATGATTTGTAGAACCCAAATCCACAAGGAAATAGGCTAACAAATCAGAATCCAAGAGGGAAAGGGATAGGGAATGCACGGCAAAGAGGGATAAGGCAAAGAATGCCTTGCAAGGCAAAGAAAAACCTTCTAGAGAGGAGGGAGGCACCAGATTTATAGGACAAGGGATAGGACTTCTAGAAATCAGGTTTTAAGTCTCCTAAACTGAAATTAAATCTCTTTTGTAGCTGAAAACAAGGTAGGATAAGATTAGGATAAGATAAGATAAGGTTTGGATAAGATAAGGTAGTTTGGATAATGTTTTGGATAATTCCCCTTCTTTATAGCTGATTCCTTATCTTCTTTGTCTTTGAATTCTTTCTTCCCTCATTTTAGCTGATTTCAAGCCTTTGTATCTTCAATTTCGTCCATCAACTTGCCTCCATGCTTGGACTGCCCAATCTTGGCCCAAAAATGCTCTAGAATGCTCCAAATTGCTTTTTTTTGCCATCTTGACACTTAGAACCTACAAACACACGAAAATAGCTTAAAATACAAAATTAACTAAGAACTAATAACATAAATGCATGAAAACAAGCTAACCAAGTCGCATAAATATGCTCCTATCATAGCTCTAGTTCCAAATCTGAGTTTGAAGAAGAGGAAGCGGAAGAACAAGCTATGGCTGTGGATAATCGTACAATCAAAGAACTTTCAGCCTCGGGATTGGACAATGACGTGCCCTTATGCATTCAATATCCTAGGGCAGCTCAAGGCAAGACCGATAAGTTTGAATTAAAGTCTAGTTTGCTGCACCACATTCCCAAATACCATGGGCTGTCCATGGAAGATCTAAACAAGCATTTGAAAGAATTTGAAGTGGTGTGCTCAAGCATGACACCCATCAACGTGGATGGGTGTATTTTGAAGATGAAAGCCTTTCCATTCTCTCTTATGGATAAGGCTAAAGATTGGCTTTATGAACTAGCACCTGGAACCGTCACTTCTTGGGAAAGCATGAAGAAAGCATTCCTAGAGAAATTCTTCCCAACTTCAAGAGTCATTCTTTTAAGGAAAAAGATTAGTGGAATTCAACAAAACCAAGGCGAATCATTTCCGGCATATTATGAGCGTTTTAAGGCCCTAGTTGCATCCTGCCCACAACACCAAATGAAGGAAGAGCTTTTAATTCAATATTTCTATGAAGGACTTCTTCCAATTGAGAGACAAATACTTGATGCTTTGGCGGGAGGTGCTTTGGTTGACAAGACTCAAGTGGCTGCCAAGACTCTAATTGCAAATCGAGCCTTGAATGCGCAACAATATGAAGGAGTTGGATAGAGAGAAAGGTCACGGCAACAACATGTGAATGAGGTAAGTGCAATTTCAGAATTGCAATCTCAAATGGCCAATCTCACTCTTCTTTTGTCACAGGTTGTTGATGGAACCAAAGTGCAAGGTGCGGCAGTTTGTGGAGTATCTTCTATGCAGGGACATCTCAACGATCAATGCCCTCAGTTGATTGAGAATGGAGGGTGGGAAACTGCCCATGCCGTGGGATTTCAAGGCCAAAACCAGCAAAGGAATGACCCATACTCAAATACCTATAATCCGGGCTGGAGAGATCACCCAAACTTCAATTGAAGGGAGCCTCAACAACCTCAACAACAAGGTGGATTTAGACAGCAACCTCTGGGATTTTATCAAAAGCATTCACACCAACTCAACTCCAACAACAATCTGCCCAAACAAGTTCAGGCATGTCAATGTATGAGGATAATACGCTTAAATTACTAACTACTTTGACACAAGGGTATCAAAATCAAGCTAAGGAGATGAGTGACATGAAGAAGCAAATAGAGCAGATTTCAGAGTTCCTTGGGCAGTTTCGAGAAGAAGGTAAATTTCCTAGTTGAACCGTTGTGAATCCAAATTGAGAATTTGAAACCGCTAAAGCCATCATGTTGAGCCGTGGAAAAGAGGTTGGAACTAACCCACAAGTCTCCAAATCAAGTCAAAAGGAAGATGAAAAGCTGTTGCGTGAAGAGGAAGAAATGCACAAAGCCACGGTAAGGGTGGAACCAACCTTGCCACAGCCCCCTAAGCCTTCCACACCGTCCAATTCAGGTATGGGTGGTTCAAATTTGACGCATTCTAACCTAATTCCACCAAATTTGCCTTTCCTTAGCAGGTTTATGCAAGCTAGGAACGAAGAGAATGAACAAGACATTCTAGAGACCTTTAGGAAGGTGCATGTCAATATCCTGCTCCTTTATGCTATAAAGCAAATTCTGAAGTACGCTAAGTTTTTAAAGAAGCTATGTACAACAAGAAAACGGATTCGAGAGAAAGAGGTGGTAAATGTAAGTGAGAATGTCTCTGCAATGTTGCAAGGAAAGCTGCCATCTAAATGCAAAGATCCAGGTAGTTTCACAATCCCTCGTGTAATTGGTAATACAAGGTTTGACCACGCTATGCTAGATTTAGGTGCATCAATAAATGTCATGCCATATTTCGTTTATGCATCCATGAATCTAGGAGAGCTTAAAAATGATGGTGTTATTATTCAATTAGCCGATCGATCTAATGCATATCCGAAAGGAGTTTTGGAAGATGTTTTAGTGCAGGTAGACCACTTGATTTTTCCTGCAAATTTCTATGTGCTTGATATGGAGGATTCAGCCCACTCTCCACCATCGCCACTCTTACTTGGACAACCTTTCATGAAAACTGCTCAACCCAAGATTGATGTGGCCAATGGAGCAGTAACTATGGCATTTGGTGGTGATATGATTAATTTTAATGTTTTTGAATCTGTTGAGATTACTAATGACATTCGTTCTTGTTTTGTCATTGATGTAATTAAAAATAAAGGGCATGAACATTCAGCCCAAATCAAGAAGAATGCATTTCGAACCACCAATGAAGAGGGAATTGGAGTAAAGCACAAGGATTGCACGGCCACAACCCTCAAACCCCCAAATCTAGCCGAGAGCACCCCACATGCATTTGTTGATAGTGCTGCCACTTCATTGCAGTACATTGGTGAGCCACCTATTCCAATTTCGATTCCAATTTCAACTAATCGGTTGTTACCTTGTATGGTGCAGGTCCCCAATCGAATCCAAGCTGGTGGAAATGATTACATTGACTTTAGGATGCTCAACACCCCAATCAGGAAGGATTACTATCCCCTTCCATTCATAGAGCCAATGTATGAGTATTTTGATGAGCATGTCGTGGAGAATGTACCCCTCCATGTCGTTGGCCCTATTCAAGCTTAAAATGACGAATCGTCCTGCTAGAAGACGTTAAAGCAAGCGCTTCTTGGGAGGCAACCCATGTGTTCATACGAGGAAAAGATGGAATTCGAGCTCCAAAAACCAGATTTGCGTTCTTTAACCCTTCTCTTTACTGCTCTTATTTTGACATACTTGTCATTGTTTGTTAGTTGTGTTGTTTGTTTGCTTGTCTGTGAGTCTATATTTGAAACATTGAGGACAATGTTTTATTTAAGTGTGGGGGGGGGGGGGGGTAAACAAAGTGTTTTTCATGAAAATTCATAGGATTTTGTCACCCATCACTTCTAAAGTTGTTTTTCACTTTTTTAAACGTTTTTAGTGTGTTTTGAAGTATTTTAATGTGTCCTATAGCAGAAAATCCGAAAATTTACAAAAAAAAATCAAAAAAAGTTTGAAAAATACAAAAAGAGTCGTTTTTGTGTGTTTGTTTCTGTCTCAGGGTACCTTCCAACACAATGATGAGGATTTGGTTTTTAATTGCATGACTGTTAAAGAAAGTTACAAACATGGATGGAAGTGTGATATACTCTTTGGTTTATGCTCAATTGTAGTCGTTGTTTACGAATTCACATGTAATCACAAAGAAAAAAAATCAGTTTTTGTAACATACTTGAAGGAAGTAACTCAAACTAACGCTACATCCCTGAGAGACTTGAGCCTAAACGTTTATTTGGAGAGTTATTAATCTAGGCATTTCTTGTTTTCTGAAGTCGTTGCATGATCTTATCATTCTTTGCTTGGTTGCTACTTAGAATGCATTTCATCATTTAGTTCCAAATACTAGAACTCATGCCCGTTTCATTCAAAGCATGAAATTGATTAGCATAACAAATAACAAGATGAAGTTGTTTAGATTAAACCAAAGCCAAAAAGCCTTCACCCTTTGCATATATATTGTAGGTTTAACCCCGTTGAGCCTTGTTTTGCCTAATTTTCTTTGTTAGCCACATTATCCCTACCTAGCCTAGTATAGGACTATCCATACCCTTGTTCTTGAAGGATAGTGAAGCATGACTTAGAGGGAATTCCTTTTGATCAAAATTATGCAGAAAAACAAGTGTGGGGGAAGAGATTTTTGTGCAAAAGAAGAAGAAGAAAAAAATACGTGAAAAGAAAAGAAAAAGAAAGAAACGAAGCTTCAAAATAAGTGAGAAAGAACTCACAAGTGTTGGTTGTTGAAGAAAGGGTCCAAAAGTTGAATTCGACCCTAAGTGTTGTATGAATCCTCCTTTGTGTTCAAAGTTAGTTGCTGCATTCAAAAGTGAATTCGAAGTGTTGATTTCATTGCTTTGCTTACTATTTCTTTAAGAACTTTTGTTTATCTTTACCTTTCTTTGTTAGCCAATACCTTAGCCATGTTACAACCCTTAGACTTCTATCTTGATTGTTATGTGTTTCAATAATGTGGAGTTTGATAGGAGCATATTTGTGCGACTTAGTTAGTGTGTTTTCTTGCATCTAAGTAGTGGCATTCCATTCATGAGATTATATATATACATGCATTAATAATTCCAGAAATTGCTTTCTTTGTTATATACATATGTGAGTATTAGTTTTCATGTTTACATCAATCTTCTCACATATAACTAGTGTAGGGAGTGTAGTCAAAAAATCTGAGTGAAAATTGAGTGAATATCTAGTAAGGAATTGAGGGATTCTCTAAGGCATGTTACTACATTCAAAATGTTGTTTAAATTGATTAGATGCGAACTAGTGAGTGGTAACTGTGATTAAGTATGTGCTCAAGGATAGGGATAACTAAAATCTATGTAAGTAATGATTTTTAACATGTTATGTTTCATTGGAAATCCCTGAGGCGAACGTTGGAAGGTTTAGGTTATGTTTTGTTTGTTTTGCTCGAGGACTAGCAAAAGCTAAGTGTGGGGGAATTTGATAGGAGCATATTTGTGCGACTTACTTAGTGTGTTTTCTTGCATTTACTTAGTTATTTGTTGCTTATTATAGTGTCTTAAGTCATTTTCGTGTGTTTATAGGTCCTAGAAGCAAAGTTGGCAAAAAGATGTAATTTAGAGGATTTTAGAGTAGTTTTGGGCTTGGAATGGATATCACAAGATTGGAGCAAGATGGATGGATGAATTTGAAGTTCAAGAGAGGCTAGGAATGTGCAAAAGAGTTGAAGAAATAAATCCAAGTCAAAGAAGATAAGGAATCAGCTACAAAGAAGGAGAATTATCCAAAACATTATCCAAAACTACCTTATCTTATCCTTATCTTATCCAAACCTTATCTTATCTTATCTTACCATGCCTTATCTTATCCTATCCTAATCCTTTCCTAACTTAATTCCTGCTGTAAAAGGGTTTTAATTTCAATTTAGGAGACCTAAAAACCTGATTTCTAGGAACCTTATCCCCTCCTACAAAGGTGCCGCACCTATCCTCCTCTAGAAACCCCAAAATCAGCCAAATAACACCCTTTCTAGAAGTCCCTAAAAAGGTGGCACCCCAAGCCTTCTAGATGCATGATCCAGCCGCACCTTTCTCCTAATTCCCTTTGGTTTTTAGCCTTCTAGATGTTCTATTTCCTGCTAGGATTACATAAACCTTTTCCCCTTAGGATTGTGATTTTATTTTCCTACACAAACTACATTTTGTAATCCTTTTCCTACATAACTTGTTGGTGCCGCACCCTCTCCCTATATATACATATTTTCTGAACCATTCAACATTACCGTCTCTCATTCACATCTCTCTACACCACCATCTACCATTCAACCTCATTGTGCCGCAGCTTTGCAAAGGAAAGAACGAAGAAATCTGGAGCGTTTCTAGGTGTATTCTATCTTTACTCTTGATGTTTAAATTTAATTGTCTTTGTTTATTTGCAATCATGAGGAACTAAACCCCTTCTTAGCTAGGGGGGAATTCGAAACTATGAGCATATATGTGATATGAATTGATTTCATCCAGTTGCGATTTCATAAATCGTGAATGCAATTTGCTTAACTGTTTGATTTAAAACTTATTCTTGTATGTTGATTAAGGATGCATACTTAGTTTGCATGCTAGAATTTGATGCTAAAATATAAGGGAGTTTCACCTAATCGTTACAAACTTATATTTACAAGTAGTGGAGGTTGCTAGTCACGATCGCGTTAAGTAAATTCGTGGCAGGAGTGTCATGCAGTCATAGTCACGAATGTCATGTCAATGCTTATGATTTTCACAAAGCTTAATGATCTTTCATATGTATCTCTAGTATGCAGTCATATAGGGAACTTGATCAGAATAATTTGGTTTGCGGCGCTACGTCCAAATTCAATGAACTCAGGAAAATCTGAAGGTTAATGCGTGCAGTCACGATTAATTTGGGGCATTGTCGTTCATGGTTTATAGAAAGAACAACTGGAAATCGATTTGTGTTGCATATGTGTCATGTGTGGAGAAGGACCCTCTAGCTAGCCATTCACCCATTTAAATCACCAATTTCGTACAAAACTAAGTCTAGTTTACAATTCTGTTTTGCTTAAGTTTAAATCCGTTTTCAAACAATCCCTTGCTCTTAATCTGTGTTAAGATAGTCTAAATTCATCAAATCTTGAGTCTTTTAGTCTTTTGGGTCAATTAGAGTCTTAATTTCGTTCAAATCAATCTTAGGTGTTAGTTTAGAGTCTAGATAACTTGCTTTGTGTGTTTTAGGTCTATTTAGCTTGTTTTGAGTCTCTAGAGTCCAGAAACTGTTTAATTGAATTCTATTTGCTGTTTTGAGTTATTTGAGTCAAGTTAGGTTGTTTAAGGTGTCTAGAGTAAAAATTCATCCAAATTGATCCCTAGTACTTGTTTTCATTGTTTAAAGTCGAGTTTATTATTTTAGAGTCTAATTTGTGTCGATTAGCAATCCCTTTAATCCCCGGCTTAGAACAATCCCTACTTTCACATACTACATTGATAAGGGTTTAAGTTTGTGTGCGATTTCATTTCACATCAAATTTTTGGCGCCGTTGCCGGGGATTAGCAAGTTTGCTAATCCCTTGTTTTTGTCAAGTTTTTCTTTTGGTTTCTGATTTCGTTTTGTTTCTTTTCCTTTGGTTCAGGTACTAGTGTATGACTCGGAGTTCTCAACCAGTTCACGAGCACATCTTTGAGTTTGACGACGATTTTGAGCGAACGTTGAGAAGAAACAAGAGGAAGCTGCCACCCACTCCATCTATTTCAAGCAGAGAATCCGAATTTGGAGAAGATGAGGAAGACGAACAAGTCATGGCAGCGGACAATCGTACAATTAAAGAGCTTTCATCCTCGGGGTTGGATAATGCTGTGCCTTTATGTATCCAATACCCTGCGGCAAGTGAAGGCAAGACCGACGAATTCGAACTAAACTCTAGCTTGTTGCATCATGTTCCAAAATACCATGGGCTGTCCATGGAAGATCCAAACAAGCACTTAAAGGAATTTGAAGTTGTTTGTTCAAGCATGACTCCCATTAATGTTGATGGGAATATTCTGAAGATGAAAGCTTTTCCATTCTCTCTTATGGATAAAGCTAAGGATTGGTTATTCGAATTGGCGCCCGGAACTGTCACATCTTGGGAAAGCATGAAAAGAGCGTTTTTAGAGAAATTCTTCCCAACTTCTAGAGTTATCCTTTTGAGGAAGAAGATTAGCGAGATTCAACAAAACCAAGGCGAATCATTCCCAACATATTATGAACGTTTCAAGGGTCTTGTTGCCTCATGTCCTCAACATCAAATGAAAGAAGAGCTTCTCATTCAATACTTTTACGAAGGACTTCTTCCAATTGAGCGACAAATGCTAGATGCTTCAGCGGTAGATGCATTGGTTGACAAAACACCAATGGCTGCAAAGGTCCTAATCGCCAACCGACCGTTGAATGCATAATAATACGAAGGCGTTGGATAAAGAGAAGGGCCACGCCAACAAAGTGTGCATGAGGTAAGTTCAATTTTTGAAATTTAATCCAAATTAGATAACCTCACTATGCTTGTGTCACAGGTTGTTGATGTAACCAAATTGCAAGGGATTACACAAAGTGTATGTGGTGTGTGCTCTATGCAAGGGCACCTCAATGATCAATGCCCTCAATTGATTGAGAATAGAGGGTGGGAATCTGCCAATGCCGTGGGTTTTGGGAACCAAAATCAGCCACGCAATGATCCTTACTCCAACACGTACAATCCGGGTTGGAGAGATCACCCTAACTTCAAGTGGAGAGAGCCACAACAACCTCAACAACAAAGCCAATTTCGACAGCCCCCTGGGTTTCTTCAAAAACCATTTGTGCCATCTCAAGCCTATCCACAAGCTACCCAACAAACTTCAGGTTCGTCCCTTGAAAATGCTAAAATTCTTGAGTTATTAACCTCCATGTCGCAGGGAATACAAAATCAAAACAAAGAGGTGCAAACTCAAGCACAAGTAGTGGCGAATCATCAACAGGAGATAGGAGGAAGAAAGAATCAATTGGGGCAAATTTCTGAGTTATTGGGGCAGATTAGAGAACAAGGCAAATTGCCTAGTGCAACAATTGTCAATCCGAAAGAAGGATTCGAATCTACAAAGGCAATCATGTTACGAAGTGGCAAGCAAGTTGGAACCGACCTACAACCATCCAAATCAAGTCAAAAGGAGGACGACAATTTGCAGATTGAAAAGAAGGAGGAAGCACAACCCACGGCAAAGGGTGAAACACCCTTGCCGCAGCTACCTAAGCCATCTAATCCGTCCACTTCAGGTAAGAAGGTTCAAAATTCGATTATTTCTAATGTTGTTCCTCTGAATGTGCCCTTCCCTCGCAGATTTATGCAATCAAAGAAGGAGGAAGCTGAAAAGGACATTCTTGAGACGTTTAGAAAGGTGCAAGTCAATATCCCTCTCCTTGATGCAATTAAGCAAGTTCCCAGGTACGCCAAGTTTTTGAAGGAGCTTTGCACAACAAAGAGGAAGATTTCGAACAAGGAGGTTGTCTAGGTAAGTGAGAATGTCTCTGCTGTTTTACAAAGGAAATTACCCCCTAAATGCAAAGATCCGGGGAGTTTTACGATTCCTTGTGTTATTGGCAATACTAAATTTGAACATGCCATGCTAGACTTAGGAGCATCAATTAATGTCATGCCATACTCAATTTATGCTTCTATGAACTTAGGCGAACTTAAAAGTGATGGTGTAATCATTCAATTAGTCGATCGTTCTAATGCCTATCCAAAAGGAGTTTTGGAAGATGTTTTGGTGCAGGTGGATCATTTAGTCTTCCCGGCTGATTTCTATGTGCTAGAGATGGATGATTCGGCCCAAGCTACTCCATTCTAGAGATGGATGATTCGGCCCAAGCTACTCCATTGCCAATCTTGCTTAGGCGACCCTTTATGAAAACAGCCCGGACAAAGATCGATGTGTTCAAGGGGACATTATCAATGGAATTTGATGGGGAAGTTATTGATTTTAATATTTCTGAAGCCATGAAATATCCTATTGATGATCATTCGTATTTCTATTGATATTTTAGAATCTTTGGCACAGGAATTTCTTGACTCATTAGATCGAGATGCCCTTGAAACAACCATCGTTCAAGGAATAGAAAGCACAACCCATGCCCCAGAAATTGTGCAAGGGCACGGCAACAACAAGGAGGAAGTTGTTTCCGTGGGTTTTTGTGAAGAAATTGAGGAGATGGTGGCTGCACTTGAGTCATCCCCACCATGTGTTGGTAAGTCTTCAATCCCAATGTCAATTCCTGTTTCTACTAACAAGTTATTACCTTCGGTGGTGCAGGTACCTACACTAGAGCTCAAACCATTGCCCAACCACTTGAAGTATGTCTTTTTGGGAGAAAAAGAAACGTTACCCGTTATTATTTCATCATCTCTCACGGCATTGGAGGAAGAAAAGCTCATTCGTGTGTTGCGGGAGAATAAAACTGCCATTGGATGGACCCTAGCTGATATCAAGGGGATTAGCCCTATGACATGCATGCATCGCATACTTCTTGAGGAAGGTGCTAAACCAACTTGAGAGGCTCGACGCCGTCTTAACCCTCCTATGATGGAAGTTGTGAAAAAGGAGATTATAAAACTCTTTGATTGTGGGGTCATCTATCCAATTTCAGATAGCTGTTGGGTTTCACCAATTCAAGTCGTTCCAAAGAAGTTGGGAGTCACTGTGGTGAAGAATGAAGAAAATGAACTTGTGCCTACCCGAATCCAAACAGGTTGGAGAGTGTGTATCGACTATAGGAAGCTCAACGCCACCACTAGGAATGACCACTTTCCCTTGCCGTTCATTGACCAAATGCTTGAGAGGTTAGCGGGTCATTCCTTTTATTGTTTTCTTGATGGATATTCTGGGTATAACCAAATTGTCATAGCTCCGGACGACCAAGAAAATACCACTTTTACTTGTCCGTTTGGCACCTTTGCATATCGCCAAATGCCATTTGGTTTGTGCAACGCTCCAGCAACTTTTCAACGGTGCATGGTAAGTATCTTCTCTGATTTTGTTGAAAAGATTATTGAAGTGTTTATGGACGATTTTAGTGTTTTTGGTGATTCATTTGACGGTTGCTTAAATAATCTTAGTTTGATCTTAAAACGATGCATGGAAACTAACCTTGTTTTGAATTGGGAAAAATGCCACTTTATGGTTAAACAAGGCATAGCTTTAGGTCACATTGTTTTGGAAATGGGAATTGAGGTTGATAAGTCGAAAATAGATTTTGTACGCTACTTACCCTCTCCCACTTCAGTGAGAGAGGTTCGTTCTTTTCTTGGTCATGCAGGATTCTATAGGCGATTCATCAAGGACTTCTCGAAGATTTCTACCCCCCTATGCCGACTTTTGCAGAAGGAAGTGCCATTCAAGTTCGATGAGGAATGCGAGAAGGCCTTTAAACACCTCAAGGAGATGCTTACTTTGGCCCCCATAATTGTACCACCAGATTGGAGCCTTCCTTTCGAACTAATGTGCGATGCATCCGATTATGCAATTGGAGCTGTTTTGGGACAGAGAAAAGACAAGAGGCCTCACGTCATTTACTATGCTTCTAGGACCTTGAATGACGCCCAATTGAACTACTCCACTACGGAAAAAGAACTTCTTGCTGTAGTTTTTTCTTTAGATAAATTTCGTTCATATTTAATTGGTACTAAAGTGATTGTTTACACTGATCATGCAGCATTGAAGTACTTGCTCACGAAAAAGGAGGCCAAGCCAAGGCTTATTCGATGGATGCTGCTTCTTCAAGAGTTCGACATCGAAATTCGGGACAAGAAAGGAAGTGAAAACGTGGTGGTTCACCATCTAAGTCGTTTGGTGCACAATGAGGAGCAATTACCCATCCCAGAAGCATTCCCAGACGAGCAATTGATGTCCATAGAGGTAAGTGAGCCTTGGTATGCTGATTTGGTCGATTTTTTGGTGTCTAAGCAAGTTCCAAGCACCCTAAACAAAAACCAACGTGAAAAATTGAAAAAGGATGCTAGGTTTTATGTTTGGGATGATCCATACTTGTGGAAGTATTGCCCCGATCAGATTATACGTAGGTGTGTGCATTATTCAAAGTTTAACTCAATTTTAAGTTTCTGTCACACTTATGCATATGGGGGACACTTTGGCACACAACGCACAGCCCTTAAAGTGTTAGAATGTGGATTCTATTGGCCTACAATCTTTAAGGATGCAAGGACGTTTTGTGTTACTTGTGAACGTTGCCAAAGAATGGGCAATATAGGCCGAAAAGACCAAATGTCGCAGACCCCTATCTTTATTGTTGAAATTTTTTATGTTTGGGGTATTGATTTTATGGGTCCTTTTCCTTCATCGCATGGTTTTAATTATATTTTACTTGCGGTCGATTATGTCTCGAAATGGGTGGAAGCAAAAGCCACCCACACTAATGATTCTAAAGTTGTTGCAAATTTTGTTAGAACTAACATATTTGCTAGGTTTGGCATGCCACGAGTACTTATCAGTGATGGAGGGTCCCATTTTTGCAATAGAACCATCGAGGCGCTGCTCAAAAAGTACAATGTCATGCATAAAGTTTCAACGCCTTATCATCCTCAAACGAGTGGGCAAGCCGAGGTTTCCAATCGTGAAATCAAGCAGATTTTAGAGAAGACAGTTGGGCCAACAAGGAAGGATTGGAGCTTGCGCTTGAATGATGCACTATGGGCGTATCGTACGACGTACAAAACACCCATTGGCATGTCCCCATTTCGGCTCATCTATAGGAAACCATGCCATCTTCCCGTTGAATTAGAGCACAAGGCGCATTGGGCAGTTAAGACCTTCAATATGGACATAAATGCCGCAAGAGTTCATAGGAAACTTTAATTGAATGAGCTTGAAGAGATTAGGAATGATGCTTACGAGAACGCTCGAATCTACAAAGAGAAGACGAAAGCCTTTCACGACAAGATGATTCGAAGCAAGACGTTCTCCAGGGGGCAGAAAGTGTTATTCATCTTGACATTCTTTGTTTTCTAAAGTCGTTGCATGATCTCATTATTTCTTTGCTTGGTTGCTACTTAGAATGCATTTCATCATTTAGTTCCAAATACTAGAACTCATGCCCGTTTCATTCAAAGCATAAAATTGATTAGCATAACAAATAACAAGATGAAGTTGTTTAGTTAAACAAGAGCCACAAAGCCTCACCCTTTGCATATGTATTGTAGGTTTAGCCCCTTTGAGCCATATTTAGCCTATTTTCTTTGTTAACCATATTATCCTTACCTAGCCTAGAATAGGATCATCCTTACCCTTGTTCTTAAGGCATAGTGAAGCATGACCTAGAGTGAATTCCCTTTGTTCGTTATTAGGCAGCAATCAAGTGTGGGGGAGGTTGTACAGTGTTGTGTGCCAAAATAAAAAAAAAGGGCATGGGTGAGAAGAAGAAAAAAAAAAAAAAAAAAAAAGAAGAAATTTCGTGAGAAAAGAAAAGAAAAAGAAAAGTATGTGAAAAAGTGTGAAAAGTGTTCAAAATAAGTGAGAATAAGCTCACAAGTGTTGGTTGTTGAAGAAAGGGTCCAAAAAGGTTGAATTCAGCCCTAAGTATGTGCGATCTTCCCTGGCTGCATTTAAAAAGGGAGTTCTAAGTGTCATATTTCTTACTTTGCTTGCTATTGCTTTAAGAACGTTTGGTTTCCTTACCTTTCTTTGTTAGCCAATACCCTTAGCCCCGTTGCAACCCTTTTGACATCAATCTTGATTGTTATGTGTTTCAATATGTGGAGTTTGGGATTGGTATGAGCATATGGTGTCCCTGGTTCTCGCATCTAAGTAGTGGCATTCCATTCATGAGATTATATATATACATGCATTAATAATTCCAGAAATTGCTTTCTTTGTTATATACATATGTGAGTATTAGTTTTCATGTTTACATCAATCTTCTCACATATAACTAGTGTAGGGAGTGTAGTCAGAAAATCTGAGTGAAAATTGAGTGCATATCTAGTAAGGAATTGAGGGATTCTCTAAGGCATGTTACTACATTCAAAATGTTGTTTTAATTGATTAGATGCGAACTAGTGAGTGGTAACTGTGATTAAGTATGTGCTCAAGGGTAGGGATAACTAAAATCTATGTAAGTAATGATTTTTAACATGTTATGTTTCATTGGAAATCCCTGAGGCGAACGTTGGAAGGTTTAGGTTATGTTTTGTTTGTTTTGCTCGAGGACTAGCAAAAGCTAAGTGTGGGGGAATTTGATAGGATTTGTGCGACTTAGTTAGTGTGTTTTCTTGCATTTACTTAGTTATTTGTTGCTTATTATAGTGTCTTAAGTCATTTTCGTGTGTTTATAGGTCCTAGAAGCAAAGTTGGCAAAAAGATGTAATTTGGAGCATTTTAGAGCAGTTTTGGGCTTGGAATGGATATCACAAGATTGGAGCAAGATGGATGGACGAATTTGAAGTTCAAGAGAGGCTAGGAATGTGCAAAAGAGTTGAAGAAATAAATCCAAGTCAAAGAAGATAAGGAATCAGCTACAAAGAAGGAGAATTATCCAAAACATTATCCAAAACTACCTTATCTTATCCTTATCTTATCCAAACCTTATCTTATCTTATCTTACCATGCCTTATCTTATCCTATCCTAATCCTTTCCTAACTTAATTCCTGCTGTAAAAGGGTTTTAATTTCAGTTTAGGAGACCTAAAAACCTGATTTCTAGGAACCTTATCCCCTCCTACAAAGGTGCCGCACCTATCCCCTTCTAGAAACCCCAAAATCAGCCAAATAACACCCTTTCTAGAAGTCCCTAAAAAGGTGGCGCCCCAAGCCTTCTAGATGCATGATCCAGCCGCACCTTTCTCCTAATTCCCTTTGGTTTTTGGCCTTCTAGATGTCCTATTTCCTGCTAGGATTACATAAACCTTTTCCCCTTAGGATTGTGATTTTATTTTCCTACACAAACTACATTTTGTAATCCTTTTCCTACATAACTTGTTGGTGCCGCACCCTCTCCCTATATATACATATTTTCTGCACCATTCAACATTACCATCTCTCATTCACATCTCTCTACACCACCATCTACCATTCAACCTCATTGTGCCGCAGCTTTGCAAAGGAAAGAAGGAAGAAATCTGGAGCGTTTCTAGGTGTATTCTATCTTTACTCTTGATGTTTAAATTTAATTGTCTTTGTTTATTTGCAATCATGAGGAACTAAACCCCTTCTTAGCTAGGGGGGAATTCGAAACTATGAGCATATATGTGATATGAATTGATTTCATCCAGTTGCGATTTCATAAATCGTGAATGCAATTTGCTTAACTGTTTGATTTAAAACTTATTCTTGTATGTTGATTAAGGATGCATACTTAGTTTGCATGCTAGAATTTGATGCTAAAATATAAGGGAGTTTCACCTAATCGTTACAAACTTATATTTACAAGTAGTGGAGGTTGCTAGTCACGATCGCGTTAAGTAAATTCGTGGCAGGAGTGTCATGCAGTCATAGTCACGAATGTCATGTCAATGCTTATGATTTTCACAAAGCTTAATGATCTTTCATATGTATCTCTAGTATGCAGTCATATAGGGAACTTGATCAGAATAATTTGGTTTGCGGCGCTACGTCCAAATTCAATGAACTCAGGAAAATCTGAAGGTTAATGCGTGCAGTCACGATTAATTTGGGGCATTGTCGTTCATGGTTTATAGAAAGAACAACTGGAAATCGATTTGTGTTGCATATGTGTCACGTGTGGAGAATGACCCTCTAGCTAGCCATTCACCCATTTAAATCACCAATTTCGTACAAAACTAAGTCTAGTTTACAATTCTATTTTGCTTAAGTTTAAATCCGTTTTCAAACAATCCCTTGCTCTTAATTTGTGTTAAGATAGTCTAAATTCGTCAAATCTTGAGTCTTTTAGTCTTTTGAGTCAATTAGAGTCTTAATTTCGTTCAAATCAATCTTAGGTGTTAGTTTAGAGTCTAGATAACTTGCTTTGTGTGTTTTAGGTCTATTTAGCTTGTTTTGAGTCTCTAGAGTCCAGAAACTGTTTAATTGAATTCTATTTGCTGTTTTGAGTTATTTGAGTCAAGTTAGGTTGTTTAAGGTGTCTAGAGTAAAAATTCGTCCAAATTGATCCCTAGTACTTGTTTTCATTGTTTAAAGTCCAGTTTATTGTTTTAGAGTCTAATTTGTGTCGATTAGCAATCCCTTTAATCCCCGGCTTAGAACGATCCCTACTTTCACATACTACATTGATAAGGGTTTAAGTTTGTGTGCGATTTAATTTCACATCAGAGTTTGGGATTGGTATGAGCATATGGTATCCCTGGTTCTCGTGTCTAAGTAGTAGAATTCTGTTCATGAGATCATATACATGATGTATTAATAATTCCATAAAGTGCCTTCTTTGTTGAAAACATATGTAAGTGTTTAGTCTACATGTTTACATCAATCTTCTCACATATACCTAGTGTAGGGAGTGTAGTTAGAAAATCTGTGTGAAAATATAGAGTATATCCGGTAAGGAATTGAGGGATTCTCTAAGGCATGTTACTACAGTCAAAATGTTGTTTTAATTGATTACATGTGAGCTAGTAAGTGATTACTGCGATTAAGTATGAGCTCGAGGGTAAGGATGGCTAAAATCTGTGGGAGTAGTGACTTTTAACATGTCGTGTTTCATTGGAAATCCCTGAGGCAATTGTTCAAAGGTTTAGGTTTTGTTTTGTTTGTTTTGTTTTGCTCGAGGACTAGCAAAAGCTAAGTGTGGGGGAATTTGATAAGTGTGGGGGAATTTGATAGGAGCATGTTTATGCGACTTAGTTAGCTTGTTTCCTTGCATTTACTTAGTTAGTTTATGTTTATTAGTGTTTTAAGCTATTTTCGTGTGTTTGTAGGTCCAATTGGTAAAGTTGGCAAGAAAGTGCATTTTAGAGCATGTTGGAGCAATTCTAGGCTGAAATGGATTGCATGCATATGGAGCACAAGGAATGGACGAATTTGAAGTTCAAATGAGGCTAGGAATGTGTTTAAAAGTTGGAGAAATAAATTCAAGTCAAAGAAGATAAGGAATCAGCTACAAACATGGAACATTATCCAAACCAACCTTATTTTATCTTATCCTATCCTAATCTTATCCTATCTTAATTCCAGGTGCAAGGGGGACTCCTTTTCATAATAGGATGCCTAAAACCTGTTTTTAGGAGGCCTTTTCCTTCTAGAAACATGCCACTACACTCCTTTCTAGAAGTCCTAAAAATCTGGCGCCCCAAACCTTTCTAGAATGCCTTTGCCTTGCCTTGCACTCCATGCCCTTCCCTCCAATTGCTGCCGCACCTTCCATATCTTTATTCCTCTTGGATTCTGATTTAATTAGCCTATTCCCTTGTGGATTTGGATTGTGCAAAGCCTTTTTGGAAATTAATTGGGCTAAATTTCCTGATGGATTTAAGCCTTGTGCCGCACCCTAGGGCCCTAATCCTTTATTTCTGCTAAGTCCAAGTCCTAACCTGATTTCCCTAGGGTTTGCCATGCCTATATATACATATTTTGAGGCTTTGCCGCAGGTTACCACCCCCTATACCACA
The DNA here is from genome assembly GCA_024362995.1 of Heteromeles arbutifolia. NCBI lineage: Eukaryota > Viridiplantae > Streptophyta > Magnoliopsida > Rosales > Rosaceae > Heteromeles > Heteromeles arbutifolia. The sequence goes on from JANCRC010000002.1 coordinate 27,167,968, forward strand.
CCATAATTCGTAGCCATCACCATCCATACACAGAAACACCCTTTGCCGCAAGAAGGAGGGGAGGAGAGCTTTGCCGTGGCTTCCATTGGAGGAGGACCTTGTGCCGCAGCAACCTGCAACCATTGGAGACTTCCTGAGTTCTTTCTTCCCTTGTTTTAGTTTCAATGTTTATTTCAGATTGCTTTTGCTCTCTCCAGACGATTAACGAATTATTTGACCCCACTGCTAGAAAATGGAATTCTGAACTGTTGACTTCTCTTTTTTTCAAGACGGAAGTTAATTCTCTTCAGTCTATTCCAGTGAGCATAAGGCAGTCTGATGATTATCTAATTTGGCACTATGAAACAAGAGGAAGTTTACGGTTAAGAGTGGCTACCACTTAGCTCGGGAATGGATGCAACCGAGTTACTCTGGTGCTTCTTATTCCTCTTATCCTAGTCGGCTTGCTGGGTTATGTCCAAGATTTGGCGGGCCAACGTTCCTCCAAAAGTTAGAGCCTGTATATGGAGACTCCGTAACAACATTATCCTTACTAAATCGAATCTTGCCAAGTGCCACATCATGACTGATCTGCTGTGCGTGATGTGAAACCACCATGAGGAGTCAATTCTCCATGCATTAATGGAGTGCCCCTTTGCTAAATGCGCTTGGCCATCCTCCCACTTTGGGAGCTTGTTACGGGGCTCTTCTCCTCCATCATTCCTTTTCTGAGCAATGGATATTGCAAAATTGATTAGATCACTGGCGATGTTTAAGTCTTTTATGATGATCTGCTGGGCTCTTTGGGGAGCAAGAAATGAGATGCTTAGGAATAGCAAGTGTGATCCTCCAGATGTCATTATAGCTCGGGCAATCCAGTGGTGGCACAACTTTATGTCAATTAATGAGGTGAAAATCTCTTCTTTTTCCCTCTTGCCACTCTCCGGCAAAATGGTGTGTTCCCCCTTTTGGATGCCTCAAGCTCAATATCGACGGCTCTTGGAATTGTGATAAGAGGGGGATTTGGGTTAATTGTAGGCGCTTCTGGGGATTTTGTAGCTGCAAAGTGTGGGAAATTTTTTTCTGTCTTCTCACCTCTCCAGTCGAAAGCTATGGTTATTAGAATTGGCTTGATTTGGGCGCATGAAAGAGACTTTACTAATATTTTATGCGAGTTTGATTCGCTTCAGATTGTCGATGCATTGTGAGACTCTTTGGTTAATTTGTCATTCGTCGGGCAATTAATCGAAGACGTCAAAATGCTTTCTCCGGCAGTCACTGAAGCTTTTATTTCCCACATTCGTCGTCGCCAATGAGGCTACTCATAGATTAGCTCGTCTTGGTCTTACTTTGGATCAGTATTGTGAATGGATAGGGTCTCCTCCTGGCATTATCTTAGATATTCTAGTTGAGGATTGTGGCTATCCTTATATTGCTAATTGGTTTTAAGGTGGAATCTAAACTTCTCCATGGTATTAGAGCATATTGCCACACATGTGAAGCTCAACAGTCACACATGCTCCACATTAGCTGATTTGTGTTGTCCACGTGCTAGGCTTGAAAATTCGTCACATGTGAGGGGGCGTATTGAGATTGAATCTCACATTGATGAGAGGAGAGACCTTGCATAGGCTTATAAGTAAATTAGGCTACTCTTCAAATTGCCAATTAATTTTATAGCGGAACCTTAACTTCTTCAATCTACAAATAACAATAAGATTATACACAAGACATGATCAACACAATATCACCGTTTAACTTTGTCAACCGGCTTCGAATACTGTCTCAGAACTTGTATACCAAGTCTTTGTTATTTCTTCAAAAACAATCAATTATGAATATAAAGGAGAAGTCACACGAGTATAGAGACATGGGGTATACGACCCCATGTTCCGTGTAAATTGAAAAATCTTTCATACTTGAGGGGAAAAAAATTGCTATACGATTGTTTGACATGATGATGACATTCGCAAATTAGACAAGCCAAACGAGTTTTCTAATGTTAGTGCAAGGTGTGAAAACCATTCCCTCGGTTTGGGTCTTTGTGCCGCCGCTTTCTATGGTGTTGTTTACATGGTTGTTGGGTTCATGAGTGTCAAAATTTTGTCCTTGCTGGTTTTCCCGTGGTGAAGATGACATAAGAACTTATTTAGTTGGTTTGATGGGTTATTTGGGGATTGTTTGGATTTTGATATCTTCTCTTTGGTTTTTGTGTGATTAGGATTGGTTTTGATTCTGATTTGGAATTTGTGTGGTTATGTAATTTTATTCAGTGACCATTTGTGTTGTAATGGTGTCGGTGGTGCTCTTGCTCCGCTTCGTAGCAATGCATTTGGTCAATTCCTGGGGTGGCTTTGTGATGTTGGTCGTCGTTTGCTCATGCCTTATTTTCTTCATATCTTCTTATCAATCGAAATTATTGGACTTTTATAATTCTACTTAAACATGTTCCTCTCAATGAAGTTCATGTTAGAGATAAGTGCCAAAAACGGTTACTTATAACACCATCTGACTTTCATGTTAGAAATACCACATCAGATGCTAGGTGGTGTTATGATTACACAATTTTTTTGTCTTCAATAATTAACAATGCATAATTAACGAGTAGTGCTATACTTATTACCTATTTGTACCAGTGCTATACTTATTACCTATTTGTACCATCATCTGTATTTTTTTTCCAATAGAAGTAGAGTCCAGCAACACATATGAGTTTCATCTCTATTAGAAAAATAGTACAAATAATTTGACCTTTTTGTTTTGCTTTTTGTTACAAAGAAGGGTTTTGATGACACACCCCAATCCAACCTCGAAAATCCGGCAAGATCTCGCCTATGTTTAGGAGTATCACGGTCTTTTAACCTTGAAGAATGTGCACAATATGCACGTTTATAACTCACAAGCCTCTCATAGACGTATATAATGAGTCTCAAACTCTCCATTATATGCATAAGCATAATAGAAATTCAAAGCGTAAAAGGAGTCCTAAAAGTAGTTTCCATCCTAAAATGGGAACTTTATTACAAAATATAGATAACGTAACTTCCCCACATTGTAGGAAATTGCTAGAGCTGCTAGAAATGCCTCGACATACACATAAACTACTAGGTCCTGGGGGCGAAACACTTGAAAGATGTTAACTTAACCCCCATTTTGAAAAACATATAGCCTGCACTAGTTTAAGCTAACATGATGCATCCCATGCACCTGTAAGCTAGGAAATCCTTGATGCCATGCTTTCATCCTGCTATGCAAACGGACACTCTTTTTGAAAATGACCAGTTTGTCTACAGATGAAGCACTGAGTGGTGCCCTGCCTGCATTCTCCCTCATGAGGTCGGTTACAACGCCGGCAAAGTGGGTAGTTAACTCTACCATAACTGTCTGACTGCATGCTGCGTGAGAAACAAGAACTCCCTGATGATCGCCCTCCTGATTGATAGGAGCATATTTATGCGACTTAGTTAGCATGATTCCTTGCATTTACTCAGTTAGTTTCTGTTTATTATAGTGATTTAAGCTAGTTTCGTGTGTTTGTAGGACCAATTGGCAAAGTTGGCAAGAAAGTGCATTTTGGAGCATTTTAGAGCAATTTTGGGCTGGAATGGATTGCATGCATGTGGAGCATAAGGAATGGACGTTTTTGGTGCTTAAAAGGTGCTAGGAATATGTTCAAGAGATGGAGAAATTTATGCAAGACTTGGAAGATAAGGAATCAGCTCCAAACAAGGAGTTAGCTAAAAACAAGAAACATTATCCAAACCTTATCTTAACCAACCTTATCCAAACTAACCTTATCCTATTCTACCTTAATTCCAGCTGCAAGGAGGGTCCCTAAATAATTTAGGACACTTAAATATAGGGTTCTAGAAGACATAATCCCTGCCACAAAGGGTGCCGCACCAAATTTGTCCAGAAATACCGTTCCTTGCCGTGCAAGGTAATCCTTTGTTTCCTGGGATCTTGCCGCAACCACCTTTCCCTTTTCCCTTTGGATTCTGAATTTAATTATCCTTTTTCCTTGAGGATTTGGTGTACAAATCCTTCTCCAAATTTAATTAGGTCGTGGTCCTCTGCCTAGCCTATAAATATATGTTCCTGCCGCACCATTCATCATCCATCCTTCACCATAACTCACCTACATCCATCCACCACTACAATTCATCACTCAAATCATCACAACCCTTGTGCCGCAGCAAAGAAGGAGAAGGAGGAGAGCTTGGAGTTGTGCTAGCCATTCAAGATCCTTGGATTGATGGAGCATTCTAGGTGTCTTCTACTTTTGTTTTCAATGTTTAAATTCCATTGTCTTTGTTTAATTGCGAACATGAGGAGCTAAATTCGTTTTAGCCAGGAGGAAATTCAAAGCCATGAACATATTTGAAATATGAATTGATTACTTCCAGTTGTGATTTTATAAATCGTGAATGCAATTTACTTAACTGTTTGATTCAGAACTTATTCTTGTATGTTGATTAAGGATGCATACTTAGTTTGCATGCATGAATTTGATGCTAGAATATAAGGGATTTTCACCTAATTGGTATGAACTTATGATCGTGTTAAGTAAATTCCTGGCAGGAGTATCATGTTTTTCATGTAGAGAACTATTGAAGAATAATTTGGTTGCCGATGCGTTGTCCATCCAATTCAATGACTTAAGGAAAATCTGAGGGTTAATTAGTGCTGTTCACGGTTAATCTGGGACGTTGAGGTTCATGGTTTATTGGAAAAACAACTGGAAATCAATTTGCATGCAAATGTGTCATGTGTGGAGAATGACTCTCTAGCTAGTTTATCACCCATCCATTCACACCAATTTTGTGCCAAACCTATTTAAGTCTTTAATTTACTTGTCTTTACTTTAAATTCGTCAAGTTTGTGCTGTTTTGAGTCATTCTAGTTTGTTTTAGGTTATTAGAGTCTAGTTTTGTGTTTTTGAGTTAGTTTTAAGTAGATTAGCAATCCCTCCTAATCCCCGGCCTAGAACGATCCCTACTTACATTTTTACTACAATTGTCAACAAAAGGATTTAATTTGTATGTTAGTTTCTATCACATCACTGATCGAGGGGTACTAGATTTAAAACCTCTGCTAGAGGAACCATAACTCTGACCACTTCTTTTGAATGACGGTTGTTGTCTCGAGCCACCCACAGGAAACTGGCCCCTCAGTCGCCTGGGCTCAAAACCTACATTACTACCTTCACTTGGTCCTTTGCTAAAAGACTACTCAATGCTCAGGGCCACTTGGAACTCTTCCTGGTAAGTCTGGTAAACATGTGAAGAGGTCATGCTCCTAATGTTCCTGTTGAGACCAATATGGAACTGGGCCAACATCTCAACCGGGTTGTTAGCTATGGCAGTACAATACTTGAGAGTTCTATGAATGTCCTCTCATATTCTGTCACACTCATATTCCCTGCTGCAGATATAAAAATTCATTTCTCTTTCGGGTCTTGTACTCAAGGGTGAAAAACCTCGCATTAAATTTTTCTTTGAACACCTCCCAAGTAATTGGTGTGTTCCTAGGTAGGGTTTGCTTTTGTGAAGTCCACCATACTCGTGCACTGCCTGTGAGGAAAAAGGTCCCTATCACAACCCGTTTCTCCGGTGGGCAATTCATGGAGTCAAGAATTAGCTCCATCTGCTCAATCCATTCTTCGGCTTGTTCTCCACTACCATAACCATCTAAATTCGGGGCTCCAAGACTCCGGGCTATCTCAGGTAGAGTAAGACCACCTGCCTGGGCTGCCTGGCTTATGGCAACAGTTACCTCATATGGAGTAAGACCACATGCGCAGGCTATCGCAATAATGAGTTGCTTAGTATTGGGGACAGCACCCTCTGCAAGTAAACCAGTTCTACGACGTCGAGGCGGCATGACTGATAAGAAGAAACATGGAACTGTTTAGAATATAACATCGCACCCTAGGAAAAAATTCAGAAACCCCTAAATCTATGCTCTGATACCAAACAGTTGAATATCAGGATGCTCGACGATACAAATTACAAGATAATAAGAATTTTATTAAACAAACAAGAATGTGGCTATAAAACTCCAAGAGGCTACATCGTGATTAACTTATTCTTGACTGAATAACAAGCATGCTATTTATAATAAACTAGCCCTAACGCTAAAAGGTAAGAAGCCAAAACCCTAATGCTAACGGGCTAATCCTAGAAAACCAAACATTAAAGAAAACTTAAATACTAATATTTTCCAACATCCCGTCAAACTCATGGCGCTATACGACATGGGTTTGCAAACAAGCAGATGCAAATTGGCTCCGTTAGGCGTACATACAGGCAGGCTACGCAACACAAACAGACAGACAGGCTCCATAACGCGGACAGACAGACAAGCTCTAACAGTTTGGTCCCAGCTACAAAAATTGTAAAACTAACTTAAAATCCCCATTAAAACACAGATCCTTTCTTCGATTGACACAAAATCCCCATTTCTATTAATAAATCCATGTTTAAAACTGCAAATTTTCTTACAGTTTGGTCCCAGCTACGAAAATTGTATGCCAGGGCCAATTAAAACACAGATCCTTTCTTCGATTGACACAAAATCCCCATTTCTATTAACAAATCCATGTTTAAGTAACATGCATTAAGGTTCCAGCAACCACCCATCTAAAACTCACTCAATGTTTCTTCATCCAACCTCAAAGTTGACATGGATAATTCCCTTAGTTTCGTCATTAACACAAAAATCCCAAAACTTTTCACACACGCATGCAATCACTCCAAAGTTGACAGCAACAAAATACATGCTCATAGCTTACCTGAATTCCTCCAAACTGCTCCTTAATCTCGATTGAACTTCCAAATGACACGATTGAAGTCAAGAACACTTGAAACATGAGATTAAAGACTAGTTAGTCAAAATCCCCAATTAAATAAAAAGAAAAAGTAAACTTCGAAACCTGATTCCATGTCCAAAACATTTACCTAAACTTGTTCGGCTCGACTCACTAAATCCGTAGGCGAAAACCGTTCGTCAAACCGACGAGTAGAAAGGAAGTTACGAATTATTAATGACTTTTTTAGGGAGAACTGAGAAGAGAAGCTCGTGCTGGAGCTTTGCGGAGAAGAAGAAATTCAAGAGAACATGAAGAACCAGATTGTATTCTGATTTAAAAGGCTAACTTTTTTCTCTTGGGACTTTGTACCGTGGTGCAACTAGATTGCGCCATGTGTATCCCACTATTTTATTTTTCCTCTACATATCACATAAATATACGAAATTTTTTTTTAATAGGTTAGATAGTTTTTGTCAGGAGAAAAAAAATCAGCGACATCAAATAGCATCAAAGTAGACAAGCATGATTGCTTTTCGTTATTACAATAAAGCATCATATGCAATTATGGACTTACAATAAAATGAAAGACGGATCGTAGTTTTTGACTGTTGAATCTTTAGCCCACCAATCCTACATTATCCATCATCTTTTTCGGAAATAGATCATCTTCGGATCTCTTCAACCAAGACCACTATAGCTAGGTTCGGTTCAAATTTTTTCGATTTTTTTCGATTTGGAATTTCTTTTTGTTTGGTTTCGATTCAGTTTTTTTCATGAATTTTTTTTTTTTTTTTTAAATTTGGAGTTTGATGCACATGCTTCCCTGCCTTGAGCATCCTCAGTGAGATATCAACCTGCAAGTTGAACAACAGATAAATCCAAATTTTAAAAAAGCAAATATATACATTCCGTACTTAACTGAGTAGGATGCTAGGTAGGAGAATCCAATCCTTGATCCCATTGCAGCAAGCTTGTCAAAATTGTAATACTAACTAACAGCAAAAATAATGCAAAAATAATGTAAATAGCTTGGAGTTAGTTCACTGTGATGTCTGGGGTCCCTGTCCAGTTTCATCTATCAGTGGCTATAAGTACTATGTACTCTTTGTGGATGAGTTTAGTAAATACAGCTGGTTGTTTCCCTTAAAGGCAAAGTCTGAAGTTTTCTCTATCCTTGTAATTTTCAAAACCTATGTTGAAAATCTACTTGGAAATAAAATCAAGACTTTTAGAACTGATTCAGAGGGTGAATTGACCAATTCTGCATTTAGTTCTTTCTTACTCCAGCATGGTATTTCTCATCAATTCAGTTGTCCTCATACGCCTGAGCAAACTGGGTGTGTTGAATGCAAGCATATACATCTCACTGAGACTGCAAGGACACTTCTTGTTAGTTCTAAAGTTCCACACAGATTCTGGGTAGAAGCATTTTCTACTGCTTTATATCTTACCAATCGGCTGCCTAGTTCTAGTTCATATAAATCTCCATAGGAAATTCTCTTCAACAAGCCTCCTAATTCTTCTCAGTTGAAGGTTTTTGGCTGTAGTTCCTATCCGTGGCTCAAACCTTATGTGCACTCTAAGTTGGATGGTAAAAGTACACAATGTGTTTTTCTGGGATATAGCCTTCAACGTAAAGGCTATAGGTGCTTATATGTCCTCTCAAATTGGGTATATAGTTCACGGCATGTTATCTTTAATGAAGATCATTTTCCATTTTGTGATCCCTCTTCACTTCCTAGAGATTCTTCTCAGTGGTCTTCTTCTGCAACAACAACTATGCCAACTGAGTTTCTCCTGCCATTCCTTCAATTCAACACCTATACACCTTAAGAATCTCACTCCTCTCAGGGACAAAGTACCTGCTCTTCAAGTGATACTTCTTTGCCAACCCCACACCATCAGCAACAATCTCATGAGTTTACTTCAACAACTAATTCTCAGGAGCATTCCATTTTTCCTCCTCCAGTTTTAGTTTCAGCTCCTACTAGCAATCATCCCATGATAACCAAATCTAAAGCTAGAATTTTCAAGCCTAAAGCTTTTGCAGCTACTAAACACCCCATTGATCCAAGTTCATTTGTGCCTACAACATTTCTATAAGCCTCCAAACATGAGCACTGGCATAAAGCCATGCTTGAAGAGTTTCAGGCTCTTCAATCCATAGGCACTTAGAATCCTGTACCCTCATCTCTACATCAAAATCTGGTGGGCTGGAAGTAGGTATTCCGTATAAAAAGGAAACATGATGGCTCAATTGACAGATACAAAGCCCGCCTTGTTGCTAAAGGCTTCCATCAACAAGAATGAATTGATTTCAAGGAAACCTTCAGCCCTGTTACCAAACCTGTTACCATTCACATTCTTCTCACTCTTACTGTGCAACATGATTGGTTTTTAAATCAACTTGACATAAGCAATGCTTTTCTTCATGGTACTCTCCAAGAAGAAGTCTTTATGCAACAACCTCTTGGTTTCATTGATTTCTCCAATCCTTTCTATGTCTGCAAGCTTAACAATTCCCTTTATGGCTTCAAGCAAGCTCCTCAGGCATGGTATGATAAGCTTTTTCAAACTTTTGTCTTACTTGGTTTCACCAATTCTCAATCTGATTGTTCTCTATTTGTGAAACTTCAACCATTCCCTGTGCTAGTTCTTGTATATGTGGATGATATTCTAGTAACTGGCCCCAATACTTCTCTATGTCAACATTTTATTCAGCAACTTAGTTCCTTATTTCCAATAAAGGATTTAGGACCCTTACATTACTTTCTTGGCTTAGAGGTGCACAGATCTCCTGAGGGTATTTTTCTGTCTCAAAGCAAGTATGCTTTAGATCTCTTAGTCAAGACACATATGGAGGGTTGCAAACCATGTGTTACTCCTTTAGGAACATAGAAACTTGGTCATGTTGGTGTTCCTTTGGCTGATTCCACAGAGTATAGATCCATAGTTGGGGCATTACAATATCTTACTTGGACAAGACCTGATCTTTCCTTTGCAGTGAATCAAGTCTGCCAATTTCTTCATTGTCCAAGGGATTCCCACTTTCAAGCTGTTAAAATAATCCTACGGTTTTTAAAGGGTACCATTGATCAAGGTATGTGGTTCAGGAAAGGTCCATTGCATCTTATAGCCTTCTCTGATGCAGATTGGGCAGGCTGTGTGTTTGATCGACGGTCCACCAGTGGATATTGCATCTATTTGGGTAGCAATCTCATCAGTTGGAGTGCCAAAAAGCAACATACTATTGCTCGATCTTCTACCAAAGCTGAATATAGATCCCTTGCACACACTGCAGCTGAACTAACTTGGGTGTATAAAATTTTCAAAGATGTGGCCTTCCAACTCTCTACTATTCCTAAACCTTGGTGTGACAATGTTTCTGCAATATCTCTAGCTTGTTTTCCATGCTCGCACAAAGCACGTGGAAATTGATTATCACTACATTCGTGAACTTGTTCTTGCCAAACTGCTTCTAGTGCAACATATTAATACTTAGCATCAAGTTGTTGACATTCATACTAAGTCTTTGTCTAAAGCTCGGTTTCAATATCTTCAGTCCAAGCTTTCTCTCGGTCCTCCTCCGATCAGCTTGAGGGGGAGTAAAGAGCTACATAATAGCTAGTTGTAATACTGTTATAAGTTTGTTACAACTGTCCATGTAACTAATCCTAGTTTAGTTAGTTAACTAAGCTTAATTAGTCATTAAGCTATTTTCCAAAGTGTATATAAACCTTATTGTAATTTCTTATTCATTAAGAAATGAAATACCAAGAGTTATTTCACATAGTCGTCATGGATTTCTCATAAATATACCTTATTTCCTAATTTACTGCATTTTTTTTTTTGAAATTGTTTAGAATCTTCAAAATTCGTACGAAATTTGTTTAATATAATATTATTTTTGTCGGTGGGGACCTAGGGTGTGGGTGTGAGCAGGATTTTAGGCTCCCCAATATACAAAGATGCAAACCAACTGATGAACTTGTTAATGTTAATTAAGCTTTTGATGAATAGGAGTTGTGACTTTGGATTTGGACCTTAATTTGGGGTAGCAACATCGTAGAAGAATAAATCTGATTTTTTTTATTTTACTTTTTCCTACACGTCATTGGTGCATTAGGACTGAAACTGCGAAAGTGTCGATGAGAGATGTCGCTGAATATATATTGATGACTGGAGAGGGAAACATGGAGAGAGGGAGAGAGAGAGGCGGAGGGAGCAAGAGAGAAGAGAAAGAGCTTTGGCACGGAGAAAGGAGAAGATTCGCTAAGGAGTAGATGCGCGAAGAGGAAAGAGCCTGAGCGTGTTTCTAAACTCCAAATTAGTACTGAGTTTCTAGAGTGTATTAATTAGCAGTAATTAATACACTGATAAGGACATTAAACAACTAACTGTGTATTATTAGCCATGTCTAATGCTTTATGCGGTGTGCCAAATGAGACCTAAAACTCAAAAGATAAGAATACAAACTTTTGAAAATCAATAAAAACATTCAAACAATCACCCATTTTGAACTAAAATATAAGAGCACAAGAAGACGACCTTCATAAAAAAGAACAAAAGAAGACGTCCCCACAGATGATCAACCGATCAACGTCTGTGTGTAAGGTGCATGTGTCTAACCTAAAAGAGAGGGGTACACGGCCCCTGCTGTGGAGCCATGGAGATCCAACTTTTCACCCGCAGAACGATGCAACTTTACAACCAATCAATGCGCCAGCTTTCCTCTTCATGTTTTTGACAAAAGCCCACAATTTTTTTTCATTTTTAGCACAACTCCTCTTAGAGCATCTCCAATCGAAGGGTCCAGAGAATCAGAGGATCAAAAATAGCCCAAAAATCGTATCCAACCAAGAGCTAGTGGGCCCCACGAGACAAAAAATGGTCAAAGGACCAACCGGCTGACCATATTCAACTAGCTAGCCCGCCCGCTGGCTAGCCCACTTATTATTATTTTATTTTTTTGTTCTTTTCCATTTGCCCAGCCCACTTTAGAGTTTGTCCCAGCCTACTCTTCTTTTCTTTTTATGCTCAGCCCACTTTCTTTTTTTTTTTTGACGTTTTTTTTTTAATTTCTAATTTTTTCCTACACCATTTTTCACATATTTTTCACCATTCCATACTATCTTACCTCATTTTATTTCAATTCTTCACGTTTCATACTATAGCCCTTTGACCCTCGGTTGGAGACGGTTTTTTGTGACATGGCTAAAGCGAGCCCTATGACCCTTTGGCCCTCGGTTGGAGATGGTAAAAAATATGGCCCTGCACTGTTCATTAAAATATTAATTTCTCGGAGGGCCAGAGGGCTAAAATGAGCCCTCTGACCCTCCTTCAGGTGGAGATGGTCTTAGTAGTTAAAAAATGGTGTGCAGACAGTTAGTATTACGGTCTAATAATATTTCTTTTTATTTGTAAGTGAGTGATTTTATGTTCGATTTTCTAAAAAGACGAATTTGAACCACATTATTGTTAGTTTGTTGTGAGGCTCTTAATTCACTCTTCCACTCTAGTAGTGTAGATAATATCGTTTGTTAAAAATAAAAATAAAAAGTGGCGTGTAAAAATTATTTCTGATATTTTTGGCGAAATTCACTTGAAGAAAAGGAAGCAGGAGAAGTTTTGGAATAATTGAGGCTAACAACCAATATCGCATGTTGACCTAGCAAGATTGTACATGAATCGTTAAGAAGATAAATTCACACGGAGTATTGTTTTGGATTGGAGCTTAATGTTTGGAGTTGATAATCACTTCAGTATTTTCATGCACCAATAAAGTTAAACCTAGCTTACGATTCCAACTCCCTCTTCACTTTTACACTCACAATTAAACATAAATTCGAGAAACAATGTTTAATTTTCTTGCAACTTGCAAGGCATGCTAAAGATTTTTTATGTATTTCTTGCATTGGATCAGTTTAAAGATGAGCAGTGTATTGTGTACTGAGTAGTATTAATTTGAGTACTTGTAAATCAAGTGCAAGTGCAGCTTGAGTTCGCACATTAGCTTAGCTATTCGCAACGGGTGGCACATAAAAAAATAAGTATGCGGACAATACGACACGAATGCGGAAAAAAAAAGACCTATTGCAGTCTTGCATATGACATAAACAACCAAAATACGTAGTCCAAGTAAAAGGTTCTTTATCTCCACCCCCATACCAACAAATGCTTCAAGCATGTAACATGACAAAATTGTTTGGTTTAAAGTTTGATCAGATTACAACTCATTGGATTTTGCAAGTTTCAAATTTCAGCTGCCTTCCTTGAACCAAAAAGGGGAAAACAAAAAACAAAAAACAAAAAAGGAAGAAGTTCAATTAGATGATCTTTATCTTTACTTCTTTACAGTTGCATTTCTTGATGATTTGGAACCTGCAAAACTGGAAAAACGTAAGTAAATCACGGATTCACAATCCATGAACAAACCAAATCAGCAGATGGAGTGAACTCCTAAATTAGTCACAGTTACATTCTTTTAAGTATGTACAAGAAGCTAACAGGACCCAAATCTAAGTATGAAGTAGAGTTGTAACCGAAGTAGTATTAAATAGAGTAGTTCTCGTATTAACCAAAACTAAACATTTGACCTTTTGCAATGGCAACATGCTACTAAATTAAATAATAAATTTGGCATATGAGTTTGCGCCAAAGGAAAACCCTACGTCAGTAAATGTGTAATTCAAACAGAACATAGAAGCAACAAAACATAAATGATCATAACTGAATTAACCTATTCTCACAAAATATTTATGAAACTTAAAATACCAGTATATACATAAACGAAAACATTTTCTCGTCAAATAGTTTTGACTTGTTACTAGAATGTCAACCCGAATCATATTTGAATTATGGTCTCAATTTATAGTAAAACACAATATCTGGCGAAAAAATATTAGCTACGCTTATGTCGTATTCCAGCATAACATGTCACACAATGTTTCAGGAAAAAAAAAAAATAGGGCAGATTATGACAGTACCTGGTTTTCCCTCCCGAAAAACAGCACTTGTGACAATAAAAGTCTGCATTCCTTGACACTGGCTATGATTCGGGTATGAAGCATTTGTAAGTTCAAGGAATAGGCAGCCTGTATTTCGAACTACATCAGACAGGAGCTTTAAATATCAGTGCACAAGGTGAAAAATTCAAATAAAACAGTGATGTACCAGTTGACAGCCAGAGTGCTACTTTTGGAACATCTTGCTGTAGGCCTTTTTCTCTTTATCACGTCTATCACCAATCTGCAAAAGAAATGTTTAAAACGCAGTTGATTGTAAGTTGACTGTAACATCTATAGTCGCAGAATTTTTCAAAGTCTGGTTTTATATACAAACCTTCTTCTTTGCAACAGCATACTCCTTTTTAATTCCAGCTGAACATCAAAAGTAAACCATAGCAAGTGTTAGCAAAAATGTAAGCCGAATAAAAAAACATTCTCTCGCTTCGTCCTTTCAAGAAACTTCTTGCTACTTGTATTTAATACTGCTAAATGCTACATATTGAAAGTATACAAAAGGTTGGATCCACATTGTTCAATTCCATTACCAATCACTTTTTATTTTATTGCTCTCCATGACGTGATTATAGAAACAGAAAGCAAACATTTATCGTATACTGTGTTTTATCTATAGAGCACCCCAAGAAAACTCTCTTTTTTTTCATTTTTGAATGACAGCTACAATGCTACGCTCCCTCAAATCAAGTAGTTTGATCTACTAATGCTTGGCTCATGAAACTCTATCACCAGAACCAGTCAGAAATACAGGCTAAAGCTCCAGGCTTTGCCCAATGTTTTGTTTAGCCAGTAGTTTATTGTAGATGTGAGGGTTCTTCCTATCGCGTAAAGTCAAACCAATAAAACTGGTATCAAGATACATCGTCAGGCTTATGAGAAAGGACTGTCCATACCATCATTTGGCTCCAAATCCAATGCCTTTTTGAAGCTTTCAACTGCAGCATCAACATCGTTAAGCGCCATGTATGCCTGATGTGCACAAGGAACAATCATTAGGATTCAAGAAAGCATTGCAATTGATATCTCATAGTTAACTACCAACCACAATAGTAAAGGGAAAAAATTAATATTTTACTAGTAAATGATAACACAGGCCAGACCACACAGATAAGAAACCGGAAATATAGAATTAAATGCACCAGGAAGTGAACTAATGCAATGCCATGAAGCTTAAATCGATCAGGGCCAGCTGGCATACATGCATAAACCAAGGACACTAACCTGACCTTGTCGAAACAAAGCTTTAACATTATCTTCTCCATCCCTCATTGCAAAGTCAGTGTCTAACAGTGCTCCTTTGAGATCCCCCAACTTCAACTTACAAGCCTATAACAACATACCAAGCTTGGTTATTAGTTGAAAAAAGGCACTAGGAATACAATGAAATCGGGCAAGAATAAAGGTATTAGGTAGGCTTTTAGAAGGAAACAAAAGAGCATGAGAGCATGAGAGCATCACCCCTGCACCCCACCCCCCAAACAAAAGACAACAGTTCATTTAGGAAGACTTTCAGCAGTACTTTAATTAAAAAAATATTAGTTCAATGACTAAATTGGAAAGTTAAGTAATATGATAAGTTGAACGCAATGGAACTTTGTTGAGCGTTGATCACACAGAACAGTATTACATATTACTGTAGTCCAGCCAACACTTTATTGATATTTAAACCTTTAAGAGACCCAGTGTTTGACAATCCAAATTCAGATATATTTGTCGTTCTGCCAGTATCAAGAGAGCATACTACTTCCTCCTTGCAATTTTAACTAATAAGCTCAAAATACAATACTTTAAAGCCAACACAAAAAGATAACTTGCCACTCAATACTACGGTCTGGTGGTATTCCTCTTCACTTGTAAGTGAGAGGTCTTAGGTTTGAATCTCGTGGATGGCGAATTCGATACCAAATTAGGTTGCCCATTGTGTGGCTTAGCCAAACTCCCCCCTCCCCTTAGGGTAAAATGTATCGTTGTACTAAAAAAACAAAGAAAAAAAATAGATAACTTACAGAGCTGTTTGTGAAAATCTGTGACTTGGTCTTTCTCAAACTTGAACTCTTCTCTGCAGAATCACAGGGAAACGAAGTAAATCATGAGATGGACTGGAGGCCTTGGAATGGGTAGCAAACTTGTATTCCAATACAACTAAGGAAATAAATACATAACATAATTTGAGAAAAGCAAGTTCACCTTCATCAATTCCATCTTTCTCCCAGCATATATCCAGATAGCGTAAAGACTTGCGATATTTTTTAAGAGCTGTCTTATAGTCTTGTTTCTGTGAACAGTAAATAGCACCTTTTTCAGCATAGTATTACTGTTTTTGTTAGGGGCTTGGTCAAAAGCATTCTAGAACAATGTTTCCTTAACATTCCAAAAACATATTTTAACAAATAAGTTTCCTGATATATAACTCAATATACCAAATTAGAAGATCAACAAAAGGCTGTAACTAAACATGACGCCTCATTACCTTGTAATATTCGTTTCCAAAACCCTTAATTGAATCTACAGAAGTCATCCACCAAGAAAGATCTTCAGGAGTCTCATCAAGGTCAGCAGGCCAATCAGGATAAACATCACCATCCTTGAAAAGATTAGATATTCCATCATCTTCTCCCTCAGGGATTTCTCCACAATCGGCAACTATAACATCCATAGTGGGGCAATCACCATCAGCTGTGGTTATGTGCTCAATTGAGCGGACAACTCCCATTCCTTTAATTACCTTCCCAAATACAACATGTTTCCCATCCAAATGAGCTGTGCGAGTTGTCGTGATAAAAAACTGAGACCCATTGGTGTTCAGACCAGAATTAGCCATGGATAACATGCCTTTCCTTTCATGTTTCATTTCAAGATTTTCATCTTCGAATTTCATTCCGTAGATAGATTCTCCACCAGTACCATCTCCAGCGGAGATATCACCCCCTTGTATCATGAACCCTTTAATGACACGATGAAAACGAACTCCCTGACATGACACGGAAACAGCATATGAATATATGATTATAACATCAATACACTTATCCCAAAGGCAGCTTTAAGAAACGATATACAAACTTTAAAAGCACATTGGGTACCAAAAATAAACAAGCTTGAGCTACAATACGAAATCATTTTGTAACCCGATTGTTCGGCCTTCTTAACAAACTTTCTCTTAGTTTAGACAGTCTGACAAGGGCAAAAACTCATCATTGTAGCAAACAATTAACCCTTTTTTATCAACAGTTGCAATTCTTTGTTAAAATGTCCAAAAATTGCAAAACAATAGTAACTAAATGAGACTTTTCAAGAAAGTAAATGAGACCTATGGTAAATGAACTTCAGAATACTGAAACTGGTTGTACACAATCCCAATCACAAAAGCAAAAAGATTGCAGCTTTGCATGATATATATGCTTAAACTAAGATTAATCAGGATATTAAACAAAACCCAATAAAAATATTCAAAATCCAATAACTTCTGCATATCAATCAAGAACATCTCAGTATCTTGCATCACAAAAACAATAAATGAAAACAACCCAACAAACACATAGCAAAACACAAATACAGAAAGCAAACAAAAAGAGAGGACCTTGTAATGGAGAGGAACACCAGTGTTGGGGCCAATGCCCTTCTCACCAGTACAGAGAGCTCTGAAATTCTCAGCGGTTTTGGGTACCACATCGTCGAAAAGCTCGACCACTATTCTCCCTTCGAGCTCTCCTCCGATGCTAATGTCGAGAAAGCATCTTGTCCTCCCCATCTCTCTCTCTCTCTGAGTTCTAGACTTTTCTTCTTCTGTCGCTCCCAGTTCTCTCTCAAACTCAAAGTGTATATAGTGGGAAACAGAGTTTGGTAAATCCCTATTTATTTCCGTCTCTCCTTCCGCCCGTGCCGACTTGTTCAATGCCGCTCGATTTTGATTGGTTTTTTTCTTTTCTTTTCTTATTTTTATTTGCCACTTGCTATGGGGCCCTTAAATTGTCATTCTATGAGATGTTCTAATTTTTGGGGAAAAAAATAAGTTGTGATATTTAGGGAAAACAATCAGTTCTAAATTTTATGGACAAAGAAATAAGTTCTGGATTTTATTGAATTCGGGGTCCTCTATTGAGTTTCGATTTTGATATAAAAGCTTTCGCGTTTAGCTTAAACGACGGAAGATGTATGTAAAGAATTATGTTTTGTGGTAGGTCAAACGGTAGGTGTAACAGTCCGTCCCGAAATAAAGTATCGATATTATGAATTGACGTTTTTACCCTTACGTGATTGTGGTTGTGTGTGGGTTATGTTGAGCCCATTTTGAGAGGGTTCCCATATTTTTGGACTAATAAGAACTTGGGCTTGGTAAATGGTGGGATTGGTTGAGAACAAAACACACACACACACACACACTCACCTACACGTGTGCATCTTTTCCATTTTGCCCGTCTCTCTCTCTCTCTCCTCCTTCTCAACTCTTCTTCCTTTTCCCTGCAACTGTACGGACGACGCCACACCTCTTGATCTGGTCACGGATCGAGGTCCCAAATACCTTATTCATGATCCTTGTGACCTGGGGAACACAACCGTACCCTTAGTTAGGCGTGAAACCCTCGAAAACCCCAGAATCCGTGAAGCTCCGAGAGGGTATATTGTTCATGAGCTCGTAAACCAGGACATTTTAGATCATTCCAAGATCATAGGGAGCCTTAGAATGATCTTGTGAAGCTCGGAGGACAAAATTGGAGGCTTTTGGACGTTGGGATCACAAGTTCTGAGGTTGGCCGGATTTCTTGGTTTTGCTCCGGCGAGTTTCAGTCGAGTTTTGAGTTTTTAAAAGGTATAGAACTCTTCTCCTTGTTCTAAGGTTAATTTTGGTGTAAATTTGTGAAATTTGGTTGAGAATTGAGCTAGAAAATAGCGTTAGAAATTTTACCCAGTTTTTGGCGACGCTGCGGCGCCGGCAACTGGTGAAGAAGGTGACAGAATATTCCGTCAAAGTTGACGGAATATTCCTAACGGAAGGTAACGGCGTCAGTTAACTTTAACAGAATATTCTAGGGATTTAACGGAATATTCCCTAACGGCGTTAGGGTTTCCGTCAGCATGCACGGCACATGCCCGCGCGTGGGCGGCGCGTGTTGCCGTGCCTTGGCTGGCGCGTGAGGGCGTGTGGGGCTTAAGAAAATTATTTTAAAACGTATTTCTGGGAATCAGTCAAGTATACATATATATACATATACATATACATATATATGTATATACATATACATATACATATACATATACATATATATATATATGTATACATATATATATACACATACTGAAAACAAAAGCCCACTCACTGATAAGTAGACGGGTCGTAGCCCCCGAGCCTTGCGTGGTTGCACTCGTCCTCGGGATAAATCTCACCTATATGCGAAACAACTATGCAACCGTTAATTACACATATAACCCAATTTAGGTATAACTTCTCATACATTGCTCAATTAGGGTGTTTGAATATACCAACATGATCTACTTAATCCCACGAACACCCCCACCAACACAATGGTGTCCGGCATGATTTACCATACAATGCCTCGAATGGTGACATACCAATACTCGAGTGATAACTATTATTGTAGGCAAATTCCATCGGGTCCAAACGCGTATGCCATGCATCACCAAACTACAAAACTGAAGACCTCAACATATCCTCTAATGTCTGAATAGTCCTCTCAGACTGTCCATCAGTTTGAGGATGGTATGCAGTACTATACAATAATCTCGAACCCAGAGCTTCTTGGAATGCCGTCCAGAACTTGGAAGTAAATCTCGGATCTCGACCTGAAATAATGCTGACTGGCACGCCATGATACTTAACAATCTTCGAGATAAAAAGTTCAGCTAACCGATTTAAAGAAAACTTCTCTAGAACTGGAATGAAATGTGATGACTTAGTAAGTCGATCAACAATTACCCAAACTCCATCATAACCATTCCTTGTACGAGGAAGTTTATACACAAAATCCATGGTAATATTTTCCCATTTCCACTGTGGAATAGGAAGGGGCTGCATCCGTCCAAATGGCTTCTTCCTCTCGGTTTTAACTGGCTGACAAACAATACATCTACTCATATATTCAGCAATTTCTCTTTTCATACTTGGCCAATAATAAAATGGTCGAATGGTATGATACATTTTAGTGCTTCCCAGATGCATAGTGTAAGCTGAAATGTGCGCCTCATCAAGAATAACCTTCTTTAACTCTGTATTATTCGGCACGTACATCATACCTTCTTGCATGAGCATGCCATCGGTTTCTCGAATCCGAAGGTCTTTCTTTTTCCCATTACTTCTTAATTGAATTAATTCTTGAATCTCGTCATCTTCCATCTGTGCCTCGAGTATCCGATCAAACAAGATTGGCCTAACTTGGAAATGAGCAAGTAAAGCATCTACTCGATCATTAGTCTCTGATTTCTCCATGACTGGCTTCACTCCAATTGATCTCAACTCTGCCAAAAGAGGAACACGGCTTGCATGAATGGCATTAATCCTGCCTGGGATTTCCGGCTAAGTGCATCAGCTACTACATTCGCACGCCCTGGATGATATCCAATTGTGCAATCATAATCACTCAGCAGCTCTATCCACATCCGCTGACGAAGATTCAAATCCCTCTGAGTAAACAAATACTAGAGACTTTTATGGTCTGTAAAAATCTTACATTTCTCACCATAGAGATAATGCCTCCAGATTTTCAATGCGAAAACAATCGCCGCCAACTCCAAATCATGAGTAGGATAATTCCTTTCATGCTGTTTTAATTGTCTCGAAGCATATGCAATCACTCTACCATGCTGCATCAACACAAAGCCCAAACCATTTAATGAAGCATCACTATAAATCTTGAAATTACCACTGTCGTCAGGAAGTGCTAACACTGGTGCCTCAGTAAGACAATATTTCAGCTGCTGGAAACTCTGTTCACAACTATCATCCCACTCAAATTTAATATTTTTCCTTGTTAAATTAGTAAGTGGCAATGTAATCTCTGAAAAATCCTGAACAAATCGTTTGTAGTATCCTGCTAAACCCAAGAAACTACGTACCTCAGAGACGGTTCATGGTTATTCCCAATTCTCTATTGCTGCCACTTTCTGGGGATCCACTTGAATACCCTGAGCTGAAATGACGTGTCCCAAAAATGCCACCTGATTCAACCAGAATTGGCATTTACTGAACTTAGCATAAAGTCTACACTCCCTCAACCTTTTCAGCACCAAACTAAGATGTCACACGTGATCTGCTTTACATTTAGAATAAACCAAAATGTCATTGAGAAAAACAATGACAAATCGGTCTAAATACTGCTTGAACACTCTGTTCATCATATCCATGAAAGCAGCAGGTACGTTAGTCAACCCAAATGGCATTACTAAAAACTCATAATGACCATAACGGGTTCGAAACGCCGTCTTAGGGACATTATCATTTTTAATCTTTAGCTGATAATACCCAAACCTTAAGTCAATCTTCGAAAACACGCAAGCTCCTCGCAGCTGATCAAACAAATCATCGATACATGGCAAAGGATAACGATTTTTAATCGTTACCCGATTCAGTTGCCGATAATCTATACACAGCCTTAAGGTACCATCCTTCTTCCGTACAAATAAAACTGGAGCTCCCCAAGGTGAAGTACTAAGCTGAATAAAACCTTTATCTAATAATTCTTGCAGCTGAACTTTCAATTCTTTTAATTCTGCAGGAGCCATCCAATAGGGAGTCAAAGATATAGGGTAAGTACCTGGCAACAAATCAATGGTGAACTCAACGTCTCGATCCGGCAGCAACCCCGGTAGATCATCAGGAAAAACATCTGGAAAATGTCTAACCACTCTGACATCCTCCACTCTACTAGAAACATTATCTTACGACGAGGAGCCGGTCACTATTCTAGATTGGAAAGATAAGATTTTGAGGAACAAGACAGTGCGTTTGGTGAAAGTTTTATGGAGGAATCACTCAGTAGAGGAAGCAACCTGGGAGACAGAAGAGCGGATGAAAGAGTTGTATCCGCGATTGTTTTATGAGTTTTAGTGGTTTGTATTTGTTATGTAAATTTCGAGGACGAAATTTTATTAAGGTGGGTAGATTGTAACAGCCCGTCCCGAAATAAAGTATCGATATTGTGAATTGACGTTTTTACCCTTACGTGATTGTGGTTGTGTGTGGGTTATGTTGAGCCCATTTTGAGAGGATTCCCATAATTTTGGACCAATAAGAGCTTGGGCTTGGTAAATGGTGGGATTGATTGAGAACAAAACACACACACATACTCACCTACACGTGTGCATCCTTTCCATTTTGCCCATCTCTCTCTCTCCTCCTTCTCGACTCTTCTTCCTTTTCCCTACAACTGAACGGACGACGCCATACCTCTTGATCTGGTCACGGATCGAGGTCCCAAATACCTTATTCATGATCCCTGTGACCTGGAGAACACAACCGTACCCTTAGTTAGGCGTGAAACCCTGGAAAACCCCATAATCCGTGAAGCTCTGAGAGGGTATTGTTCATGAGCTCGTAAACCATGACGTTTTAGATCATTCCAAGATTATAGGGAGCCTTAGAATGATCTTGTGAAGCTCGGAGGACAAAATTGGAGGCTTTTGGAAGTCGGGATCACAAGTTCTGAGGTTGGCCGAATTTCTTGCTTTTGCTCCGGCGAGTTTCAGTCGAGTTTTGAGTTTTTAAAAGGTATAGAACTCTTCTCCTTGTTCTAAGGTGCATTTTGGTGTAAATTTTGTGAAATTTGGTTGAGAATTGAGCTAGAAAATAGCGTTAGAAATTTTACCCAGTTTTTGGCGACGCAGCGGCGCCGGCGCCGGTGAACTGGTGAAGAAGGTGACAGAATATTCCGTCAAAGTTGACGGAATATTCCTAACGGAAGGTAACGACGTCAGTTAACTTTAACGGAATATTCTAGGGATTTAACGGAATATTCCCTAACGGCGTTAGGGTTTCCGTCAGCATGCACGGCACGTGGCCGCCTGTGGGGGCCCATGTTGCCGTGCCTTGGCCGGCGCATAAGGGCGCGTAAGGCTTCAGAAAATTATTTTAAAAATATGGGGGTGTTCATGGGATTGAGTAGATCATGTTGGTATATTCAAACACCCCAATTGAGCAATGTATGAGAAGTTATACCTAAATTGGGTTATGTGCATAATTAACGGTTGTATAGTTGTTTCGCACATAGGTGAGATTTATCTTGAGGACGAGCGCAGCCACACGAGGCTCGGGGGCTACGACCCGTCTACTTATTAGTGAGTGGGCTTTTGTTTTCAGTATATATATATATACACACACACTTGACTGATTCCTAGAAATACGTTTTAAAATGATTTTGTGAAATTGAATGCCATGTCGAATGCCATATATATTCATTGCTATGTTATGTGATTATGTGTTGAGGCACTGCGGGCATTAGGTAAGTCAGGTAAGTATGTACTTTTGATATGATGATTGTGGTGATATCGGTGAGATTAGATTATGGCTCATTTACTTGCACATCGGGGTTTGTGCTCCGCCAGAGTAGGCCTTAGCTTTCACGTGATCGTTCACCTCCCGCACCGTACGCTCACCTTGGATCCAAGGCAGGTGCCAGCCTGTCGTACAGACCACTATAGGTGGTTCCGACTTATAGGTGACCCGCGATTCGTCGCTAGCCTTCACGTGACGGTAGCACAGAGCGTTTTTATATACCTAGCTTGTCGTACAGACCACTACAGGTGGTTCCGACATGGGTGCAGGTTATTGATTGAGAGATGAATTGAGGATTCGGTTGATGAGCCATAAATTCAGCCGTACAGATCACTATAGGTGACTCCGGCTGATTCATATGCATTGCCGGCATGTTATGCATTGAGATATCACCTGATTGACTTTGATGATGATTGTTGCATGTTTGATCTTGAATATGGTTCATTCGGACATGGCAATATTTGAATGATGGTTTTCAGTATCAGTACGTACTTATATATTTTTTTGGGAAGTATATATATATGTTTTTACGGAGAGGGGTTATAACTTTTATATCGAAGTGATTTTGGTAAAGCTTTGTTTTTGCCCACTCACGCTTTTGTTTTGCGCCCCTCCAAGTAGTAGATAGAGTTGGTGGCAAGCGAGGTTTCAAGGTAATTCTGACAGTGCAATATCCATGAAAATATTCTGGCTATCCTGTTATATCTTTCTGGATTGCACCTAGAATGCTTGAACTTTGTAAATTATGTTTCTGACCTTCACACTCTTCTAAGATCTTTTATCACTAGTTGTGTTATTCTAGTGCTTATTATATATATATATATATATATATATATATATATATATATATCATTCCGCACTGCGCACATGGCTACGTCACACTCACGTGACGGCCAGCACATCCCAATGTTCGAGTCGGGGTGTGTCAGTATGATCTTGGAATGTTCTAAAACGTCCTGGTTTACGAGCTCATGAACAGTACCCTCTCGGAGCTTCACGAATTCTGGGGTTTTCGAGGGTTTCACGCTTAACTAAGGGTACGGTTGTTTTCCCCAAGTCACAGGGATCATGAATAAGGTATTTGGGACCTCGATCCGTGACCAGATCAAGAGGTGTGGCGTTGTCCGTTCAGTTGCAAGGAAAAGGAAGAAGAGTCGAGAAAGAGGAGAGAGAGAGAGGGGCAAAATGGAAAGGATGCACACGTGTAGGTGAGTGTGTGTGTGTGTGTGTGTGTGTGTGTGTGTGTGTGTGTGTGTGTGTGTGTGTGTGTTTTGTTCTCAACCAATCCCACCATTTACCAAGCCCAAGTTCTTATTGGTCCAAAAATATGGGAACCCTCTCAAAATGGGCTCAACATAACCCACACACAACCACAATCACGTAAGGGTAAAAACGTCAATTCACAATATCGATACTTTATTTCGGGACGGGCTGTTACAGTAGGTGCATTGCATGTATATGTTAATAATTTAAGAAAAATATACCTATAGAATATAGAAAGTACATAACTCGTTTTGCAATCAAACCTAACGCAAGGGTCGAAGCTTTCGCTGAAAATGGATTATCCTAAATTTTGGGTGCTCGAGGTGAGCAATTAAGAGGAGTCTCTTGAGTTCTTTGGTCATCCATTATGTTGTACCATTATAATCAGTAACGGATCTAGGACTTTAAACTCGGGGGGTTCCAATAATAAAGGTCAACAAATTTATAGACAAAAATAACATTGAAAATTTAAATATAATACATTTCATTCAAAAATCATGTGCAAAACAATATTACAAATTATAAAATCATAATTCAAGCGTCCATTACGAGGTTCCATAAGTTACTAGGGAGTACCTAAGTTATTGATTATCTAATATGGACCACTAAATTTAAAACACCGGTCAAATAAAACTTTCGCCAAACTCCCACTATCTTTCTAACCAAACACACAATTTTTCTCTTTTACTAGTTTCCAAACATCCACCTTCTCTCTCACTAAGAACACATCTGCCATACCTCCACCAACCGCCTCCCTCCCCATTCTCCCAAAGCCATGGCAGCTCCACCCCTAAATTTCACCAACCCATGACAGATCATATCCATCTTACTAACCTTATGTAGGAAATTTCACCCATAACAAAAATTACGAAAGTGGTTGAAATAATTTGGGGAAATTTGGGCTTATGTACTGCCCCGTCAGACGACAGAGAAAGGTTGGAGGAGAAGTGGGTGGCACCGATGGATGAGACCATGGCGGAAGCAAGTAGGAAAGAGGCTGGAAGGGTCCCTATTTTCTTTCTTCTCTGTGCGCGTCATATTCTCTGAGAAGAAGACAACCACTGCAACCTACAACCTACAACCTACACATACCTCATGCTCGAGTACGAGGGGTCCTGGAAAATTTCTAGCAATGATTTAGGATCGCCAACGGATCCGTCCTTGATTATAATAATGGTTCAAACCAGAGTTGTAGCTGTCATAAATTTACAACAATGATTATATTTCAATCGTAGTGCATTGTACTATACATTCATATAATTTATCGCTTTCAGTTTTTTATTATAGTAATCTAATATTATATCATGTTTTATAAATGGGAACTATTATTAACACTTCATAATGTGGGAAACCTCTCAAATGATCTCTTGACATGCTGGCCATCACGTGAGCGTGACGTAGCCATGTGCGCAGTGCGGAACATATAAAAATGATAAGTACTAAAATAACATAACTAGCGATAAAAGATCATTATAAAGTGTGAAGAACAAAGCATAATTTACAAGGTTCGAGCATCCTAGGTGCAGTCCAGAAAGACTTAACAGGATAACCAAAATATTTACATGGATAGTGCACTGTCAGATTTGCCTTGAAAACCTCGCTTGCCACCAATGCTATCTAATACCTGGAGGGGCACAAAACAAAAGCGTGAGTGGGTAAAAACAAAGCTTTTCCAAAATCACTTCGATATTAAGTTATAACCCCTCACCGTAAAATATATATACTTCCCAGAAAAATATATACATACTCATACTGAAAACCAACATTTAAATATTGCCATGTCCGAATAAACCATATCCAATATCAAAGCATGCAACAATACCATCAAAGCCAATCAGGTGATATCTCAATGCATAACATGCCGGCAATGCATATAAATCAGCTAGAGTCACCTATAGTGACCTGTACGGCTGAATCTATGGCTCCTCAACTAAATCCTCAATTCAAACTCTCAATCAATAACCTGCACCCATGCCAGAACCACCTATAGTGGTTTGTATGACACGCTGGGTATATAAAAATGCTCTACGCTACGGTCACGTGAAAGCTGGCGACAAATCGCGGGTCACCTACAAGTCGGAACCATCTATAGTGGTCTGTACGACAGGCTGGCACCTGCCTTAGATTCAAGGTGAGCCTACAGTGCAGGAGGTGAACGATCATGTGAAAGCTAAGCCCTACTTAGGCGGAGCACAAACCCCGATGTGCAGGTAAATGAGCCATATTCTAATCTCATCAACATCATCATAATCATCATAACAAAAACATATACTCACCTGACTTACCTGGCGTCCGCAGTGCCTCGACATATAATCACATAAACATAGCAATAAATACATATGGCATTCGACATGGCATTCAATTTCATAAAATCATTCAAAACGTATTTCTGGGAATCAGTCAAGTATGTGTGTGTGTGTGTGTGTGTGTGTGTGTGTGTGTTTGTGTGTGTGTGTGTGTGTGTGTGTGTGTGTGTGTGTGTGTGTATGTGTGTGTATAAGCCCACTCACTGATAAGTAGACAGGTCGTAGCCCCCAAGCCTTTGCGTGTCTACGCTCGTCCTCGGGATAAATCTCACCTATATGCGAAACAACTATACAACCGTTAATTACGCACATAATCAAACTTAGGTAATAACTTTTTATACATTGCTCAATTGGGGTGTGTGAATATACCAACATGCTCTACTCAATCCCACGAACACCCCCATATTTTTAGAATAATTTTCTGAAGTCCCACGTGCCCCCACGCGCCGGCCAAGGCACGGCAACACACGCCGCCCACGCGCGGCCACGTGCCATGCATGCTGACGGAAACCCTAACGCCGTTAGGGAATATTCCGTTAAATCTCCAAAATATTCCGTTAAGGTTAACTGACGCCGTTACATTCTGTTAGGAATATTCCGTCAAAGTTGACGGAATATTCCCTTGTCCCCTACCTCAAGCCACCGGAATCCGGCGCCGGCGACCGCTGCATCGCCGGATTCTGGAAAATCTTCAAATCCTAATTTCTCACTCAATTTTCACCCAATTTTCACGAAATTAACATCAAAATGAAGCTTAGGACAAGGGGAAGAGTTTTATACCTCTTTAAAGATCAAAACACGACGGAATCTTGCCAGAGAAAAATCACGAAATTCGGCCAACTTCAGAACTCGTGATCCCGACATCCAAAAACCTCCAATTTCGTCCTCCGAGCTTCACAAGAACATTCTAAAGCTCCCTGTGATCTTAGAATGTCCTAAAACTCCCTAGATTAAAAGTACATGAACAGTACCTCTACAAGAGCTCTCGGGTTTCAAGGGTTTTCGAGGGTTACAAACCAAACCAAAGGTATGGTTGGGTTCACAAGGTTGCAAGGAACATGATAATGGAATTTAGGACCTCGATCCGTGCCAAGATCATGAGGTATGATGATGTCCATACGAGTTGCAGAGAAGATGAGAGAAGAATCGAGAAGAAGGAGAGAGAGACGTACATAAATGGAAAGGGTGTACACGTGTGCATATGAGTGTGTGTGTTTAGTTCTTATCCAATCACACAAATATCAAGCCCAAGTCCTCATTGGGTTCCATAATGTGGGAAACCTCTCAAATGATCTCTTGGTGAAGAAAAATGTTGCCAAAATGTTACGACATAACATATAATAAAAATAAATATATTAATATATAGTGTGTGTTTTTAGTTTTTCTTTTTTAAAAAAAAAAAATCACTAACCAAGTGTGGTAACTTAAAATAAACTAGCGATATGCATAATTACTTATGAGTGGTGATATGCCAACCACAATGTCTTATTTCCCCACCCACCTTATATTTACACCCACCATAAAAGTGAAAAAAATACATCAACTCTTTTCTCACCCACCATTATTTCCAAAATAACCCTACATATTTCTTTTTCAATTTTTTCTTGCTTTAAAAAAATTATTACAAATTAAAAAAAAAAAAACAATTATCACTAAATGAAAATACCCAAGAACTCTAAATATCACCAGCAGCAGCCCTCTCCTTAGAAAATTTGCAGAACCGTCACTACCGACTCCTCAAATCCCCAACACCAAGCGCCCCTCCTCTATCGCCAACCATCGCAGCACCACCACGTCTCGAAAACCGCTCCAGTACCCAATTTCTATCATTTCCAATTTGAATTCAGACCACACAAGAGAGAGTGTGATTAAATTGGAAGAGCTTCACTTATAGTTTGGTGCTGCACTGGCTTTCCCTAACATCAAATTCCTCCAAATTCAGTATATGGTAGGTATCCAAATTGTTCCAAAACACCAAACATGATCGGAGTTCAACGAGTGTCGGATCTGTGAGTCCCCTAATGTAATCTGGGGACTATGAGCTTCTCTCCTTATCTATCTCAACATTATAATAGTCTTGAAGACTAACTTGCTCTACTCTCTGGTGAAGCTTGATCACACCTTCCATAACATGTGCTTTATTGCGAGCCTCGAGGCTTTGCTTTGTCAAGTCCGAATTCACCCTCTTCATGATAAGTTTAATTTCTGAACTTCCTTCCCCAGGAAAGCTCGTGGGGTTCATGATTTTTTTTTTTCTTTTTCTTATTTATGATATTTTAGGTTTTTTTTAGCAGTATAACTAATAATTTGTTTAAAAAGAATCAATATAACTAATAATTATGTGGCAAGACATGATTGGTTTGTCTTTAGGTCTTTAAAGGTCATTTTATACTAGGATAAAATTGTCAATAAGAGTATCATTTTATAGTGGGTGGAAATAAAACACTGGGGTGGGCTTAACAGCACTCTTACTTATACATCATTTTTTTTTAAGTAAATTTGAATGTATTTCGAAAAATGCTAAGAAAAGTAGTATATGAATTTATATTTATATATTTTAATAGCAATTTAGATTTATTTTGGGGCATTTTGATATAGGTATTTGAATTTTGAATTTTTTGAATCAAACATATGTAGCTTTTAAACTTTTGATCAAACAATTTTCTACTAATTTTTAATTAAAAAATTATCATTGTATTATATTCATTTTATGAATTAGTGCACAAATTAATATCACAAATCTCTTAAAACCACAGCAAACATCCTATCTTATCTTATCACAATTCGTTTGAAAAGAAATTTTTTTAACTCAAATATTTTTTTTTTGTTTTAAATTCTAAAAATACATCAAATTTCCTATACAATTATGAGATATAACATGCATATATATATATATATATATATATTAAATATAACATATCAATCCTTTGGTACGTTATATTATTTAATTCGGGTATGTATTAGTACTTTGGTATGTTATAAAATATTACTTTTGGTACGTTATGCAATTTGGTATGTACTAAGTTATTAGTACGTTGTGTTATCGTTATTTTTGTATGTACTAAAAGTATTTGGGTACGTACCAAGTTATTTGTACGTTGTGTTATCCTTATTTTAATTATAAAAGAACTATTATTTTTTTATAATATGTATAAACTGTTGAGTTGAAAAGTAAAAAATGGTTTTTATCACAAATGGTTCCTGAAATTGACTCTCACCATCAAGATGGTCCATGAAATTGAAAACCAATCAATCTAGTCCTTGAAAATAGGCGTTGCAAATCAATGTGGTCATTTTGTCACAATTATGTTAAAAATTCTATTAAGTGTTGAAGTGATACATAAATGGGCTCCACAAAATTTATGGGTTTTTATCACAAATGATCCCTGAAATTGACCCACACCATCAAGATGGTTCCTGAAATTGAAAATCGACCAATGTAGTCCCCGAAAATAGGTGTTGCAATTAATATGGTCAATCCGCCACAATTATGTAAAAAAAATTGTTATTATCTAATGTGAGTTTAATAATTAATTAAAAAAAAGTTGTCTAAATACCCGTTTGTACAATGGATTTTTTTTTCTTCTGATAGTAGGGCCTACTCCGAAGAGAGAGCCCTTTCAGAAATTCTCAAAGGCACAAGGCTCAACCAAGGCCTAAGAGGGGTTCGGAAGTAGTTTTCAACCAATAATAGATGCACTTTGGTTAGAACCTCATTATTTCAAGGTAGACCTCGCCGTTCTCTAGGTCAACATACCACCAAGGGAGCACCCAACAAGCTCTCCAAGATTATGGTTGTTAGGATGTTGATCGTCTAAATGTTAACGGTGATACCACAGAAGTCGTCACTAATCCAAGCCATCTCCAAAGGTGATCTTGATTCAAGTCCTATTCAGTGAAGGGTGTCGAAGTGTGTAAAGATGGGTGTATTGATTTCTAGAGAAGAGACAGTGAAGGCTATCATAAATGGAGGTAGAGGAGTGTAGGCTGGGATCATAGGTGATTGCGGGACTGGATTTTGGAGTTGACAACTTTTTTTTATTAATTATTAAATTATTAAACCTATTTGAATTTTTTTTATTTCATTAAACTTGTGCGACCCATTTATGTGTTACTCCAGCACATAATAAAATTTTTGACAGAATTGTGACAGAAGGACTACATTGATTTGAGACACTTACTTACGGGACTACATTCATCGATTTTCAATTTTATGTGGGACTACATTGATCGTTTTTAATTTCAGGAACCATTTTGGTGTCGCAGGTCAATTTCAGGGACCATTTTGATGTTGCGAGTCAGTTTCAAGGACCATTTGTGATAAAAAAAAATAAAAAATAAAAAATAAAAAAAAGGACTTATGGAGCCCATTTATGTGCCACATCAGCACTTAACAGAATCATGATGAAATGACCACATTGATTTTTGACACCTATTTTCAAGAACTACATTGATCGATTTTCAATTTCAAGGACTATCTTGATGGTGAGGGTCAATTTCGGGGTCTATTTGTGATAAAGACCCTTAAAAAAATTATATTCCATCCAATTAATCTTCATCCCACTAGATATATTTGTTTTTAATTTTTTTTTAACAAACGATATTATCTACACTAAGGGGATGAGGTGAGCTTAGCCTCACAATGGGCTAGCAATAATGTGGTTCAAACTCACATTTGACGAGAATCAAACCTAAGACCTCTCACTTACAAGTGAAGAGGAATATCACTAGACCATAGTACTAAGTGACACATATAATTGAATCCTTAAATTGAGAAAGGGATGAGATTCCATAAAAATAGCAATAAATTAATTAATACCTGCAAGTGGCCCTTTACCACAGTAGTGGAAAGGTGTTGAGCCTTTGTATGATGGTTTGAGTTCAAACCCCGTCGGTGGCTAATCTAACAATTAATCTAACGAAATCTATTTACACTTATAGCCAAATTTTTCTACCCCATCACAATTAAATTCTGGCTCCGTCACTGTCACTGTGCATGAACATGACAAGCACTGTGTGCACAGGTCCAAAATACACCCGTCATGAATTGGTTGGCTATGATTTCTACGTTTGAAACACAAACAGAAACATAGTATGTTATTCATTTAGGTCTAGACAATCGACTATTTATGTGCATGTAGGTAGTGCGTTTACGTCCGTTGAAGGCTGCGTCGAAGGGGGTTCTGTCTTTGTGTGTCTTGTCTGTCTGAATATTACCAAAGTGGTGGAACCAACGATTTTGCCAATGCCAATGACAATCAACTAAACTAGTATTGTCTTCTTCTATAAAAAAAAGTGGGTTCTAATGGAACCATTGGAACCCTAGAATATTAGATTCATTTTGTCTAACTTTTCATTACTTTATTGATAATTCTTTATGTTATCTCAACATGTAAGAAATTCTTAAGATCCCTCCCACTACAATATCCAAAGGAAAAATTAGGTTTTAATTCTTGGTAATGACATTTCATTGATTGAAACTTTGTGTCTTTTAAAATTTTTATTCAAATCCTTTGAATTATTTTAACCACTGTTTTAAAAATCCTTGCCTAGTGTTGTATTCCTTTTAAGTGCAAATATAAGGATAGTATAATGACACAAGTAAGGATGTCAAACCACAGAGACATATTAGACCTCTACAATTACTAGCTTTATGTGAACCCTAACTAAACAAAGAAAATGCAAACTGAATTTAGATTTTTGTTTTGAAAGCTAAAATAAATTAAAACTACAAGCAAAGACAAAGATGAATGATAGATTGATTCAGAAACAATGGGAATGGAACTAGGAATATCGATTTCACCATTACAAGCCAATTCCATGAAAATTAAGACAAAACATATTCAACTCTCCAATCTGCAACTAGGGTTCGTTTTACTTATTTATGATCATCCATTTGATGTGTGGTTATGATCAAGTACTCCTAATCTGTAACCTATTTGTGATGTTCAACTTAGATTACCAATTAAGAATCCATTAAGAACAATACAACTTCAAAGAACCAAAGAAATCACAAGGCAAGATGTTTGCATAGCAGTTTCTTCAATAACAAGATTAAGCATGATGTGTATTATAACCTTGATCAAATAATTCATAAGCAACCCTAATGGCGATCAAACATTAAGATTAACAAACAAATTAAACTATATGATCAATAAATGAAACAAGAACACAGATTGGTAATTTGAATACTTTAACTTAAGACATAGAGTAGTTTTGCAAGGCTATATCGAAATCCCCAGCTATGAACTTAATTACACAACATGATTACAGAATATATAAATATCAAGAACAACATGAGTGAATTTAAAGTTCATAAAAGAAACCCCCTTGAAGCAATTCTGATGTTGAACTTCTCCAAGAACAGCGCGTCTGCGTGGTTACTTTAGTGGCAGCAAATGGTGAATGGAGAAAGGATTTTATTTCTGGAAGAAAGGCCAAAGAAAGAGAAGAGACAGAGAGCTCTGGGCGTCCCCAAGGGGGAGCTTGTGTAAAAGTGGCTGAAAAGTTAGGTTTTATGATGTTAAAGAGGCTGTTACAGATTGCCAAGACATCCCAGTAATTGAGCATTTATTTCAAATGTTTTTTGTCTGTTATTGGTGTCTTAAAGGGCCTATATTGACCACCATATTCAATTTCCACTTTTGATTTTCTCTTTACATCAGAATCCTTATTGAATTATCCACTTTCAGCACCATTTTGCCGTATTTGCCCCCAAATGGAGTCTAAAATGCAATTAACTGCACATTAACACAAAAGAAGGTAAAACGTAACTAGTTTAACTCAAAAAATATCACAAAGAGAATAGGAATGGATGGTATAGATGTATGAAATATATGAGTTATCAACTAATGCCGCCTAGGCCCTGCCTAGGTGCTAGGCAGTTGGTCACCGCCCTGATTAATGTCTAGGTGTTTGAAATTTAAGAAAGGGTGCCTAGACATGCTGATGCGCCCACCTAGATTGCCTAGGCACCCGCCTAGCCCATCTAGACCTGCTTAGGTTGTGGCTCACTTAGATAGAAAATAGATAACTTTCATTTTGCATTTTATTTTATTTTTCAATAAATTGTAAGAGACATGTTGCATACTTAAATAAACACACATTATATCTTTGCTCCCCATGTTTTCATTATGTTCAAATACTTCATTGTATATATGTCATTCTATTTTGTAGTTTATGATGAAATTATATATATTTTAAGTATAAGCAAACACTTATTTACACGAAATATAATAGATTTACTTAAATCCGCTTAATCCACCTAGGCACTAGGCCCCAGCTCGCCGCCCGACTGATGCCTAGTATCTTTTAGAACCTTGATTTAACATCAGCATTTTAGATTATTAAACAAATGGTCCCTAAGATTGACGTACATAACTCCTCACTTTGGTTCCTGAGATTTGAAGTAAATAGAAATAGTTCATGTGTTTGTCCACCATCAATCACTTCCTTTCGTGAATCTTTTTTTTTAATAAGGTTCAAAATGATAAAAATACCCTTAATTTAATAAATAATGGGCCAAAATGATTTAACAAAAATTGAGGGTAGTTTTGTCGTTTTATCCTTATTTTAATGGAGATTTTTCTCAGAATGAGCAAAATAATTGATTGTGAACAAACTCATGGACCACTTCCATTGATTTCAAATCTCAGAGACCAAAGTGATGAGTTATGCGAATCTCAATGGCTAGTTGGCTAAAAAGCTTATTATAAATAAGACTTTAATTGAGTGTTTAACTCCTCTATTCATGCAACTAATTATAATTATAATTTAATTAGAATCTACCGAAAAAAATTAAAATAAGTGGGAAAAATATATTTATATTATGTATCCATATATAAGGGAGCACAATATTTATGTTTATAATATGTACCGATATCATTTACCTATATGTTTTTTTATTTTATTTTTCTGTCATAGAATGTACCCATATGTCAATAAATATTGTACCCACTTATAAAGATGGATACAAGTGAGGTTTACCCATATGTTTTTTTCAGTCATAAAATAAACTTTTTATGTATCCATGTGAGGTAGGGATGACAATTCTAACCGTTAAACCCGATAACCGTGGATAACCACCCGAATGGATTGGATTTGGATATGAAAATTCGGGTATGGTTTGGATATGGGGAAAAACCGTTTATATTATTCGGTTATGGTTTTGGATATGGTTATAGAGGTCCCCAAACCGTATCCATAATCGAATCTGATCCGATTAGTAAATAATATAATTTATATATAATATAATTGTATAATATATATATATATATATATATATATATATATATATATAAATATTTGTATATCTATTATTCACCAAATCATTACCTTGAGAATACAAAAGTTGCATTTTGTAGGAAAGTAAAGTTTTGAATCAAAATCAATGCAAACTCAATGGTGCTTATAGGACATAACAAAGATAAGCCAACATCATCAGTGTTTTAATTTTTATACTCAACAAGATCCATTCATTGGATCATTTTATACATCAAATGTTTAATGATGAAATTGATATCTACTAACTTATAATTTCTCAATTGAACGAATATATTTTTTGTATTGACGAAGATGGATATACCCGTTAACCGATGGGGAATCCGTTACCCGGTGGGTATGGTTATGGATAATACCCGATGGTTAATTTGCGGTTATGAATATGGTTATTTTTCATGGTTATGGGGATGGATATAACATTTCCGTCCCCAAATCGAACCGTTGCCATCCCTAATGTGAGGTTTAATTATTCGGAGAATGTATCCATGTTATTTGGTACATTTTTTTTGTTAAGAGAATGTACACAATGTATTATAATAAATTATTTTTTCGTTGATTTGATGAATGTACACATAGTATATATGCAAACTTTTTTTGTTTTTTTTGTCAAAGATAGATTTGTTTGTCTAGATTTAGATTAGGGAGTCAATGAATATATATATACACACACACTATTTTTTTTGGAAAAACCATAATTTTGTATTGATTTTTAAGTTTTTGGTCGGCTTCTTTCTAGCCTAGTGGTTAATTGCGCTAGCATAATTCCTCAAGATTCTGGGTTTTAAGGCTGGCATTGATGATGGTCAAGATTACGATGACGAGGATTTTTAAGAGTTTTTTTTTTTTAATTGTTTTAATTTTTTTTATTTGTCTTTAGCGAGAATCGAATCTAAGACCTTACATTTATAAGTGAAGAGGAATACCACTAGACCATAGTACTAAGTGACATTTTTAAGAGTTAATCTATCTTTAATATTTTAAATCACAAATTATAAGTTTTTTTTTTTAATTCCATAAATATAGGTAATTGCAATATGCAATTACAAAATTTTAAATTAAAAAATAACATAAATTAATACTAATTTGTTGAGGTGTACATAATTCAGGGGCTATAATAAAAAATTAAAAATCAATAAAGTTTCAATTAAAGAATATTAAAGAGTAGGGATCGAATCCAAAGTCTCCCATATCCAAAACATGTAAGATCACTCTAAACGGTTTATTTTGTTTGATAGGAATATGAGATTGGAACTTGAAATTTCTTCCAACAATATAAAACAGCAACAAAAGTAAAACAGAAATTAGGGGTTAATTGTGGAGGAATTTCTACACAAGGGCTTCATTGTTGATTCATAGGATATTATGTTTATGGTCAGAAATATTCATATTATAATTTACTATATAAAGGTCTATGCAAAAAATCAATAAAAATATGAGATCATTTAGTCATTAAATTGGATAAAAACAGATGGTTGAAATCGGTAAAAAGATTACGATTCGTCTATCTATTTGCAATAGTTGATTAGCTAAACGACTTTGGTTTTAATTGATTTTTAAGAGATTTTTTTTTTACAAAGTGTTTTATAATATGAACAATTTCGATTATAAGCAAGAAGTCCCATGAATTGACCATGATGTTTTTGTAGGTGGTTGGACTCAAATTAGGGACGAGCTCACGAGTTGAACTAGGTTGTTATGACCTTGTGTAATTAATTTTTTTTTAATTTGTTTATTTAATGGGGTATTTTTTGTCGGAGAGAGAGAAAGACGGAAGAGGGAAAGGGAGGCAGAGAAAGGTTTCTTCGCACATTGAAGAGGAGAGCGAAAAAGCGGTAGAGAGAGGGAACTAGGGTGAGAAACGGATTTGAGGTGGATTGAAGCTAACGTTGCGATTGTGACCCGGTAACCTTATACCTTCTTTTTTTGTCCAGTGGGTGTTTTTTGTCGGGGAGAGAGGGAGAGATTAGGGTTGTCTTCGCCAAGAAAGAGAGGTACAAAGAGGGAGCTGGTGAAAGGATGAAGGGTTTGATTTCAGTGTGGATTGATTGGGAGTCGGTAAATCCTGTACCTTTTTTTTTTTTTTTTTGGGGTCACTAGGTTTATTTTGTGGAGACTAAGGGGTGTCTTGGTGAGGAAAGAGAGGTAGAGAGAAGAAGGGGGTGAAGGGTGTGAGCACTTAGTTTCATGCCGATTGAAGCCATGCTTGGATTGGAGGTGACAAAGGTGGTTCATCAAGAACCCTTAAAGAAGCCAGATTGTGAAGGTGAGTCTATGAAGAAATCCAGAACCTCTGT
Source organism: Heteromeles arbutifolia (assembly GCA_024362995.1). Lineage (NCBI taxonomy): Eukaryota > Viridiplantae > Streptophyta > Magnoliopsida > Rosales > Rosaceae > Heteromeles > Heteromeles arbutifolia. Next base: position 27,205,425 of record JANCRC010000002.1, read on the forward strand.
TATAATCCATTCCATATTCCACTATGGTTTTTATAATTCTGGGATTTGAATCCATATTGGTGGGTGGTCATGACTAGATTTTTGGTTGAAATTGTGAAATTGGATTTTAGATATATTGGTGTAAAACTTGTGCTAGGTTGTGGTAAGTTGTGTTGTAGTTGTGTATCTTAGTAGCAGGTAGACATTGAAGTGTAATTCGATGGGGGATGAGTTAGAAGTAGAAGAAATTATTGTGGAAATAGAGAATATAGATGCAGGGGATTAATTAGGTGTAAGGAGAGTTGAATTTGTGGTACTAACGGTAGACGATGAGTTGAAATCCAAATTGAAAATGAAGTTTGATTCGTTGGATGAAGGGTATACTTTTTACAACAATTATGCACTTGTAGCGTGGTTTGGGATTCGAGAGCATAGTAGTAAAAGGTCCAGTGATGGTGAATGTTGATTAGTGAAAGAATTTGTTTGTTGCAAACAAGGCAAGAAGAGAAAGGATGTTAATCCCAAACCTAATAAGAAATACAATAGGGGAGATACTAGAACTGAGTGTAAGGTGAAACTTGCGCTAGATAAGGGAAATGGTTGTGAAAAGTTTGCTATAACAGTTTTCAATGTAAGCCACAATCACCTTATGTCAAGTGCGATTGCAATATCCCTCGTTTAATTAAGAGTGAAATATGATTACTATTGTTTTTTATACAATTTATTATTATTATATCATTTACTATTATTATTATTATTATTATATCATTTACTGCTATTTACTATTACTATTACAATAACTATTGTTATTATTATACTATTTACTACTATTTACTACTACTACTACTATTATTATTATATCATTTACTACTATTTACTATCATTTATTACTATTTACTACTACTACTATTATTATTATATCATTTACTACTATTACTACTATTATTTACTACTACAACTTCTATTTACTATTGCTACTACTATTATTATTATATCATTTATTACTATTTACTACTACTACTATTATTATTATATCATTTATTACTATTTACTACTACTACTACTACTATTTACTATCATTTACTACTATTACTACTATCATTTTCTATCATTTACTACTATTATTATTATTATTATTATTATATCATTTACTACTATTTACTACTACTACTACTATTATTATTATTATATCATTTATTACTACTACTACTATTAATATTATATCATTTACTACTACTTACTACTACTACTATTATTACATCATTTACTACTATTTTCTACTACTACTACTACTATTATTATATCATTTACTATTGTTTACTACTACTACTACTACTACTACTATTTGGGTATATTAAAGAAGTATCAATTTTTAATAAAAAAAAATTACAAAATTAAGGAAATGAACGTTCTCTCACATTCTTCTCTTCTCTGCAATGGAAGCAAGGAGACCAGTAGGAGGTTGCTGTTTTACAGCTTTAGGAAGAAAATTTTTCTTTCTTCAGACTCAAATCGGAGAGAGGTGAGAAAATATTGTGAGAGGTCGAGCTTTGATTGATAAAAGAGTGTGAGTTGTCATCTCCTATTGCACCAAGGAGTGTGTTTGGAAGAAGATGAACTGAGAAGAGCCACAAAGGTCTTTAAGCAGGAGGTGGATGGTCTAGGAAGCTAGGTTTTCATCATGGCTTTGATAGGATTGAGTAGGATTAGAGCAACTATAAAAGAGGTTGCAGAGAAGTGGGTAAACATCAAAAATAGAAAAAAGGGGCAGAGAAATTGAGAGTTAGAGAACGTGATTTTGAATGAAGGATTCATAGATTTAAAGGATTCATTGGAAGAACAAAATTAATCAAATTCAAGGTAGCGGTTTTGGGAAACCTTCTACATATATATTAATTTGATTATTGCTTACTTAAGCACACATACAAGTTCGATAATATATTGAATGCAAATTGAATATGAATATTGTTTCTGAATGTTACTTGAGTATGAATGTTCTAAATGTAATTTAGCCAGAGAGTGGATTTATGATTATCTTTGTTGTATGAATGATATGAGCATATTTATGCGACTTAGTTAGCTTGTTTTCATGCATTT